>JALGPY010000009.1:18435774-19709524 GCA_023055425.1 Linanthus parryae
CTGAAGTTCAACGCAATTGACATCAAAAAGACCAGAAATCATATTACTACTGTGACAGCTATTACTAATGTATGACACTCCAGTTTTTTTTTTTTTTTGGAGTAACCCTGGTGTCCGCGCACCTCGACTAAATCCACAAGACCCAAAGGATTATTGGTTGTTGTGGGGTTTGAATCTGAGACCTCAAGGGGAGCAAACCCTCAAGTCCCAAGCCTCACCCACTAGACCAACCCCTTTCGAGTTCACTCTAGGTGCTTCAGACAAGAGGAAGTGGCATCATAAAGGCAGAATTCTGGTTAGAATATATATTAGTGCCGAACTACGTCCAATTTTTTTTTAATTCCAATTAATCGTTCTAAACACGTCACCGGATGCATGCATTTCACTACTATTACACATACAGACTCGCCTCAGGACAAAATTGCTGGTAGGGCAAGGTAGTTAAGAAACTGGAGATGGAGATGAAACACAACAGAGAAGAAGCTTCAGGAGCCAAGACTTCGAATAGGAAAAAAGGGGACGAAGAAACAGCGGGGGAACGGGTTATCATATAGTACAATATTAGATGATGAATGCTGAGGCATTGTGATTGTTTTCTTGTTCTCAAGAAAGATAATAGTGCACGAGAGTCTCAATCTAAAACAGATTCCCATCGCATGAAATATTGAGTATTCGAGATATCATCAATCCGCAAACAGAGCAAAAGCTTGTATGCAATAAGCGGCAGTTTTCCCAGATCAGAAGGCAGAATTGTAGCTACAATGAATATTAGTGATGGACACTAGAGCATATAAAGAAGAATTGATCTCGTCAGAAAAGGAAAAAAATCACACAATCACTTTTGTTTGAGCATATATGAATTCGGTGGCTGCAGAGTTTGGAGACACTTCTAGCCAACACAGGGTAAGACTCGTTATGCAATGACCTCTCAAACCCATTACACCAAAATTCACCCATAACTAAACATCCCTTTTGAAATTACTCAAAGTGGTGGCTTCTAGGCAACTCCCTCAATGAGAAAGTAGAACTGGTTCTCCAAGTATTAAGAATAGATAGTATTCCTCTAAGGATAAACCTTTTCGGTCTACCATTGATGATTGACAGAGACAAACGGAACTGAGAGCCCAATCACTGATATGAAGAACTAGGAAGACGAAGCACCTAGCAGGCGGATAAGTATGTGTACCTATGTTTTTGGTTACTTTGATTACCGAGTAACGAGAGAGTGCCCGGATTGTACTTCTGCACTTTTTGAAAGCATGACACTGTACATTTATTGACACGTGTCCATTATGCCTTATGACAAAACCGGGTTTCCCCGATTCAAGGTCCACAAAGAATATAGAATTAACTCAATGTGAATGGCTGAGCTAATATGAGAAAGTTAACCGTGGTGTCAGCCGCCTCACATATTAATGTGCACATGTGGTTACTATGTGCATCCAAGATCGTAAATTGAATTGGGTTTTTCTAATTTTAGTGGTTCAACTGTGCAACTGAAAGATGTCTCCCAGTTAATTGACAAAATTTGAGAGTAAAATAAGCGATCAACGCCCACGGTTAAAGGAAGGTAATCCCAAACTCTTGCCGACACGGCAATGCCTACCTATAAATTGGTAATACGGTTACTCTAGTTATTGCCAGGGTTACTTCATTTTGGAAAAATCCGCATCTGATTAAAAACAGGCAATGAACCATAAAGAGGTGGTTATCAGGTAGCAGAAATCATAGGTTTAACTTTGAGTCCTACTATGTGGAGGTGGTTGTAAAGATCATATATTTAGTCTTCTTCGAAATGTTGACAAAAAAAAAACACTCTAAGATTCATTTCTGTTTCTATACGCATTCTCCATCCATTTTCAAGTAGCTCTGTGTGTAATCGATATGGTTTTGTTTCCTTGTTTAAGTTGGGATCATGATTTCATTCAAAATTTCATGTCATAAACGCCAAGTTTCCTCTATCTAGGATTGATTCACATGAAACAAAACATTCATCATAACAACATCAGTCCACCAAAATGATGAGAGAGCGAGTAGAGAGAATTCATACCTGATTTGTGTCGCTCTTTGATTCAACTTTCTTCTTCTAGGGTTTCTCTGAATGTTTCGTTTCAGCACTTCTCAGCTCCGAACCACTAACGTGTCTTCACTGTCCACCAGTCTCCTCCATTAGAAGATGACGAACCCAAAGGTACAAGACAAACGGAAGACAAAGTAACCGGAAAATGCTGCGAATGTAGGGTTTCCATTTTCTAGACTTCTGATGATCTGATCTACTAACGTATAAGCCATTGGGAAATGCTCCGATCAGGTCTTAACTTGCACCAGAGAAAGAACTCGAGAAAGATACCACTTTGTTTAGGGGAACAAACGTAGGGAAAACCCAACTAACCCAAAAGAAGAAATAGACCCAACCCAAACAAAATAATTCTTTCTTTAGCCCAAATAATTTTAGGGATTATTGTAATTAAAGGTAGAAAAATTGACTTATAAGATGGCGTATAGTTTGCCATATATACATACACACACACACACACACACACACACACACACACACACATATATATATATATATATACATATATGGCGTAAAGAAGTCTGCTGCAGCAGGAGTAGATTTATTCACTGCCATCGTTATACGGTGACGTGGTACCACGGGAGTGTTATTTTAAAGAATATATTTTTGCTCGTACATGGTTTTTTTTTTTTTTTTAAGTCTCGTAACACATGGTTGATGAATGATAATCGGAACTATACTATACTTATCATTTCCCTACATGTAAATGTAATTATCAACTTCATGGACATCAATTGTTTTCTCTCTGCAGCTTTCCAGAAGAAGGAAAGGGTTTTCCATACATTATTTTTGATAACTTTATTAATAGACCATCTTATACAGTAATAATTAATAAAAAAAATACATATATGAATGTATTAAAACTCTATCGTGTCCAATAATGTCATTTCGATACTTACAACAAATATAATTCAATAATTACCAAACCAAAAAATGAAAATCGTGCTTTCTCACAACATGTTATATACCACTATGAAGTTTACCAAAAAAAAATTATTGAGATTTCTATAGCGGCTTTCTAACAGCACTTTCTGCACAGCAACTTTTCTAAAACGTCACCATACTAGCCCTAATACTGTCACCATTTAGTGGACTCAACTGATCCAAGACCTTTTCCGATATCCGCATTGCACATGAACGAAAATAAACGAAATCATCTCCTCAAAAAAAATCCCATGACTTCCGTCATTTTTTTTTATCTCTAACTCTATATTTTGATTTGAATGGAAGAATGTTAACCAAGAGCAAAGTAAGCTCACTGGATTTTAAGTTACAGAAGCTCCCATTGAAGCGCTCAATTCATGGTACGTAAGTTACATGACAAAACTCAAAAAGTTTTACATTCATAGTCTTTTAATAACAACAATCACAATAATAGAAATTAGAGAGTATTAGGTGGTTTCCGATGAATGCATCGGGGAAGATGAACAGTAGATGATTATCGAGATATGAGAGAGGAATAGCTCGGATTAATTCTTCTCATTAACTGATACATCAATATATACAATCGTGCTAATCTAGAATAGGTAAATATAATAAAGTAATAAATATGGTGACCGTTGGATGGAGATCAATGGCCTTAATTTGTGATCTGGTTTGATTATTTGCACACAGGTCCTTTGACCTTCTAGAGAATTCCGTAAGTGTGGAGCAGACCCTTCAAGGTTGTAGCTTTGCACTTCAGTCCTTGAGCTGAGATGGCTCTTGTTTGGGCTTGATCCAAAATATACTCGGCCCAAAGTGTTGTATGGTTTAATACTCGCCCTCAAACTAATGGGGCGCGATGCACCATTAGTTTATGCTTGAGTTCTTGAAATTGATGCGTTGGGAGTCCCTTGGTGAAATATCAGCGAGTTAATCCGAACTTTTCACAAAATAAATAGAGAAATCATTCGTTAGAATTTTTTCCCGAATATAGTGGTAGTCTATTTCTATGTGTTTTGTGCGCGCGTGTAAGATAGGGTTGGCAGAGATAGCAATGGCAGATAAGTTGTCGCTCCAATGTATAGGTTTTTGAGAAATATAAAGACATAAATCGCGAAATAAGTTTTTTACCCAAGCTAATTCAGCATCTGCGGATGCAAGAGCTCGATATTCGGCTCCAGTGGAGGACCGAGCCACTGTTGGTTATTTCTTGGCACCCAGATGGACTGGGTTGGGGCCCAAGAAAACAACAAAGCTGGAAGTGCTATCATGGTCGGTTGGGTTACCTGCCCAATCGGCGTCACTAAAAGCAGTTATAGGCTTATAGCCTTTTTGATAAAAAAGACCATGATTTTTGGAGCCTTGTAAATATTATGCACCAATAAGGTGATTTTCAGTGGTTGTTTGCATGAATTGACAAAGGTGATTACCAGCAAAAGAAATATCAGGACGTCTAAAGGTAAGATATTGAAGAGCGCCAAGGAGTTGGCGGTAAGGAGTGGCATCCGGGAGAAGCTTACTGTCTTGCGTGTCATACTTGGTACCTGCGGATAAAGGAGTAGATTCTGGTTTGCAAGTAGACATGTTAAAGCGAGATAATAAATCAGAAATATATTTGGCTTGATGAATAAAAATGTCATCTTTAGTTCTTTTGATCTCAATACTTAAAAAATAGGTCAAAGAACCCAAATTAATCATAGAAAACTCAGTACTTAATTTGTGGATAAATTGAGTAATGAAACCCGTTACGATAATATCATCAACGTGTAAAAGAAGAATAGTGATTTTACCACTACAGTATCGGATAAAAAGAGAGTAATCGGCATAAGAGGAGGTGAAACATAACGTAAATAAATAAGAGGTGAAGCGTTCAAACCAATCACGTGGTGCTTGTTTTAACCCATATATGGACTTGTTTATTTTGCGAACGTAATGAGGATAGCGTTGGTCTTTGAATCCTTGAGGTTGACTCATGTAAGCGGTTTCACGAAGAGTGCCATGAAGAAAGGAATTTTTGACGTCTAATTGTTGCAAGGGCCAATTAAAATTAGCAGCAAGGGCAAGAAAAATACGAACAGTGGAGTGTTTAACAACTAGACTGAAAGTTTTATCGTAATCAATACCAGGGTTTTGATGAAAACCTTTCGCAACAAGGCGAGCCTTGTGGCGAGAAATAGTACTGTTAGGGTTATATTTTGGTGTGAAAGACCCATTTACTTCCTATTACGTTTTCATTCGGTGGGGGTGGTACTAAAGTCCATGTGTTTTGCTATGTGAGGCTAGTGTACTTGTCAGTCACGGCATTGCGCCACTGAGAGTATTTACTAGCCTCAGTATAAGATGTAGGATCAGGTAAACTAGTAATAGCAAAAAAACCGGACTTTTTTTTGCTCATTCCGGATTTGCTCCCGGTTTGCATGGGATCAGAATGAGTAGGATTGGGATTGTGGGGTGGTGCCATCACAGGTGGGGCATGTGCTAGAACTTCCTCGACTTCAGCAGACGGTGCAAAGTCAGAACCCGAGGGAAAAACACGTGTAGTGGGTGAAGGACGGTTCTAGACAGATGTGTCTTGAGCCGCAGATGATTGCACTAGTGGTGTCGTGCCTGAGCCAGTAGGCATAGAACATGCAGGAACCAAGTTGCAGTTACGAACGGGTGTGGTTTGGGTCTGGGTTGGCTGCACCGGGCCGGCTGAAGGAGTGGGGACAACACCTGGGCTGGGCCAACTCATCATTGATGGGTTTGTTTCGGAAAGTGGGACATGAACAGGTGTTGTAGCAGTGAGTAGTACCAAAGAGTCTCCACCTGGAGTTAATTGGGCGGCTGGTACAACAGTACCTGTAACTGAATGAGTAGCAGTGGTGTGAGAAGAATAAGGAAAACAAGTTTCGTCAAAAGCAACATCTCGACTAGTGTAAATACGATTGGTATTTTTGTCTAGGCATAAATAACATTTGTATTCGTCCGCGTAACCAATAAAGGTACACTTTTTTTTCGAATCAAGTTTCGACGAGTTAGAAGGACGTAAGTATGGGAAGCAAGCACAACCAAATGTTTTAAGATGCGAGTAATCAGGTGGGTGACCAAATATTAATTCAAACGGCGATTTATTATCATTGTTACGACTAGGCATGCGAGTAATAAGATAAACGGCAGCAGTGACAGCATGAAACCATAAAAAAATTAGGAAAGGACGCCCTGTTTAGCATAGTAACGACGGTCTCCATAATGTTTCGGTGCTTTCTTTCCGCAACACCGTTTTGTTGCGGTGTGTGTGGGCACAACTTTTTATGGGTTATCCCATCTTGACTTAGAATCTGCGAAAAAATATAGGAGGTGTATTCGCCACCACCATCAATACGAATAATGCGAATGTGATGTTTCAATAACTTTTCAATTTTGAGCTTAAACAAGGAGAAAACGTTAGGAACTTCCGATTTGTTATGTAAAGGAAAAAATCAATGTAAATTTAGAATAGTCGTCAATAAACAAGACGTAGTAACGGAAACCATGATATGATTTGAGCTTGACGGCCCCCAAACATCGCTATGTAAAATTTGCAAAGGTTCATTAGATTTGGAACTAGAATGAACAAAATGTAAATGATGCATTTTTCCTGAAAAGCAAGAGTAACAAAGGCCTTGATTACTAGTAGAAAAATCAGAAGATGGAATAATTTTACGTAAAACATTGTCTGAGGGATGCCCTAGACGATCATGCCAAGTCCGGGCGTCCACTTTATTACTAACAAAAACATGATATAAAGGTTGTAAAGGCAAAGATTCAATGGGGTACAACCCATTATTACTCAATCCCTGATATAGAAGGGTTCTCGTAGTTTTTTCCTGTATAAAAAAAAAAGACGTGGCGTCAAAGATAAATATGCAACTATTATCTGAACATAATTTATGTACGGACAGATGATTTGTGCTCATTTGTGAAACATGAAGGGTATTACGGAGTGTAAAATTACATGTGCTAGTGGAGAGTAAAGCAGTACCCATATTGTGAATAGGAAGAGTTTGGCCGTTGCCTACAACAACTTGGTCATTCCCATGATAAGTGTCAGCAGTACTCAAGTTCTGAAAATTGTGTGTCATATGGTTCGTGGCGCCCGTGTCCGAGAGCCAATAATTGGGCTGACTGTGTTGATGAGTAGAAGCAATTAAGGCAATAAGAGAATTGGGTTATAGACGTCCTTGATAGGGATAATTCATTCTATGTATGCAGTCAAGAGCAGTGTGATACTGCTTCCCACATGTTTGGCAAACATCAACAGTGTGACAGTGATTAGAGTTTCTATAACCACGGTGGCCTTGGTAATTACCACGACCATAGTCATTTCTTCCATTCCGATAATACCCACAGCCACGATTGTTATTTCCCGAATAATCAGAGTTATATCCACGTCCTCCACACCTATTGTAACCTCTACCATAACCTCCACGATTATGTCCATTATTACTACCACGTCCATTATTCTGTCCTCTACCCATTCCATTATAGCAGCCACGATTTGCATCAGTGGTGGTAGCACTAAAGGCAACATTAGGGTTTTGAGAGGTCAGATTTTGAGAATCGAGCATATGTTCCTCACTTTTCAACAAAACATGTAGATCATCAAAGGAAATGGGTTCAGATTTGATACGAATAGATGACCGAAAAGAACTATATTCACCCGGGAGGCCATTCATAGCATACAACATCATATCTTCGTCATCAATAATAACAGCAGCCACACACAATTTCTCACGAATATTTTTCAATTTATTCATGTATATGTCAATAGAATCAGATTTTTTCTTCGCTGTTTGCAAATCGGACTTCAATTGCATGATATTCAAGCGTATGAGAGAGGCTTACATTTTGCTAAGAATTTCCCAAATAGCGCGAGAAGAAGACTGAACTATGACGAGAGTGAGTGCTTATGGGCTTAGAGTGACGTTCAACATCGTGAGAAGAGCCTGATCTCTTTATAACCAGGCCGTATAATCTGGATTGACCACAAGCGTTCCATCTGTGTCACCGGATTTCTTCATGAATTGATCCGGTTTTGGATCTGACCCATCTAGGAGTCCAAAAAGGTTTTGAGTGCGTAACAGAGAGGTTATTTGATACCTCGAAATCATATAATTTGTACCGTCAGAGTTTGATAGGTACAAGGTTGTGAATGTCGGACAAGAGGTAGATTGGATTTGAAGAGGTCGCAGAGACCGTGGATGGAATAATAGTGTTGCTTGAAGATGAGATCGTGGACTGAGCCATAAGCTCTGACACAATAATAGAAATCAGATAGTATTAAGTGGTTTCCGATGAATGCATCGGGGAAGAAGAACTGTAGATGATTACCGAGAGACGAGAGAGGAATAACTCGGATTAATTCTTCTCATTAACTGATGCATCAATATATACAATTGTTATAATCTAGAATAGGTAAATATAATAAGTAATAGATGTGGTGACCGTTGGATGGAGATGAACGGCCTTGATTTGTGATCTGGTTTGATTATTTGCACACAGGTCCTTTGACCTTCCAGAGAATTCCTTAAGTGTGGAGCAAAGCCTTCAAGGTTGTTAGCTTTGCACTTCAGTCCTTGAGCTGAGATGGCTCTTGTTTGGGCTTGATCCAAAATATACTCGGCCCAAAGTACTCTTGTATGGTTAAATACACAATAACTCTCCTACGAGTACTATTGTCTCGCTATCTATCTGCAGAAACAACCCTATGTCTGTCTACCGTCGTCTGGCCACATAATCTCCAATGCTCGTGTCATTTCTAGTACCTGTAAATTCTGAAAGATAAGAAACAGACACATGTCTAGAGTCGTCTGGCCACATAATCTCCAATGCCCATGTCCTTTAAAGTACCTGCGAATTTAGCCAGAAAAGAAACATAACATGTACCACAACCAACTTGGAACTAATTCTTCAAATAGTTAGGTTGTTTGGGTGATGCTTTTTTGTTTTTGTGTTTCATATTTTTAGAAATGAGTTGGTGAGATGAGGAGACGTAAACAGTATTTTATCTCTTTTTACCTCAACCACTCATTCCCACCAAAAAGTCATTTACCCACACAACACCACTGTATTCTAAAAGAACAAAAGACCATTAGTGGAATGCAAAAAATCAGACAACACAGGCAACATAATGCAGCAAAGAAATACTACTATACATCATATTGGCAGAACTATATATTGTCTGTCCATAATCAAAATTGCAAAATTTTGTCACATAAATCTTCCTGAAAGAGTCCTCACCAAGTACAAACAATTTTGAAAAATTCAAATCAATCTGTAAATCAAATAAAAAAATATAAAGTAGCACCGAATTCCCTACAGTTTCTGGAGACCATGTGGAACTCGAATTGAAGGAAGAACAATCAAACCATTTATAAAATCAACAAGCAAAGAAAAACTCGCTGACCTTCCCTTCTGCATATCCACACAAAGCATTTTCGCTCGTGCTTGAGCACACTATAAAGTTGTACTGAGAGGAGAAAAACGTTACTGTGTAAATCATTAACTGAAAAGATACGAACTACTAAGAAATTAAATGAAAGATACCATATGCCAACAAAAGGATTAGTATCTCCGGCATTCTGGAGGCTTTGTATTTTAGGATAACTAATACTTTTTTCTGGACAATAATTGAAAGGATCAATGGAGACGCAGGGTACCTATCCCCGTACCTCTCGCATGCTAAGCGAGCGCACTACCATCTGAGCTACATCCCCTCGTTTCAAGGCTTCACCTTTAAACATTAACAAAACCAGAGGATAAACGAAAAGAACAGCTTCGTGAGGGCCTTTTTAGCCGAGGTGAACTATTAGCTATTCTAAAGGGACTTCACCATTGAGTCCGTGTCTGACGCAAATCCTTAAGAAAATTGGGGTCTCCAGTTTGCTGTCTTATGGTCACAGAAATTAAACATTTTCTTCCAGACACTTGAGAATCATACCTAATCTGTCATGAAGCCAAAAAAGTGGCTAATGCATTATCAAAAATTCATCATCAGAATCTATCCCAGACTGACGAATCAAAACCAACAAAGAAAAGTGGCGCTATTTTAGTATGTTGAGTACATCATAGTAATATTTAAGACAAACAATAGGACTGAACCGCGAATCAGAACTGATTGAAGCGTGCAGAAGTACCTCCAAAACTCTCAAAAGATCAAAAAGTGATTTAAGATATAAAGCCATTCCCCAACTCGAATGTCTATGAAAAGATGAATTAAGTGGGAAACTGGGAATAGCCGCCTGAAATTGGGTGAATTACATACTAACAAACATGGATCAGCAACACAAAAGCAAACTCTGTTTACCAAAATAAGAGTACATTTTTCTCATCGAACAAACATCATTCTCCATTATTCCATAGATTCAGTCAATAAACCTTATAAAATATATAGTAAAAGTCAATTTGGCATCAATACTCCCACAGACGTGAGCCCAAATCCGTCAATTTCTAGGGAAACTGAGCTAATAAAACAATGGGTGATTCAGACGTCGAGTAAAATCAACATGTTACGAAAAAAGTACTTGCTCCGTCGATTTGAGAGGGAAACTGATTTTCTAATTAACTTTCATAATAGTTTACACTACTTGAGCAACTGCATAATGCTATTCAGGCATAAAGTAGAGGAATGTGTTAATTGATTAGCTTGATCAGCCACAAAAGAGGATATGAAAGCATAAAGCACGGTCCAACTATGCAGAACATATATTTTACTTAATTTATACCAGTGATGAGGAACACGGGCCACTACACTTTGGTTGAACCTAAAAACCTGAAGCAAAACATAACAGATTCAAGGAAAATACACGGTACTCCAAGAATGCACATTGCGAGGAACCCTAGAAACTCTAGAGAAGCGTAAAAGAAATCCATCAGAGCATGGGGGAGAATATTCTTACCTGCTTGAGCAAGATTTCTTTCAGATAAAGCATTACTCTTTCTCCATCCGACAACAGGCGAGACAGATACCAAAGAGGCAAAGCGACATTTTACCTTTTCTTTTAGTTCGCTATGAACTGCCATCTAACTCCTAGTAAAAGATATGCTGTTTCTTGAATTGATTTGGACTGCCTATTTTCACCATGCGAATTGTCCATCATATTAAGCTGCAAATGGGAAATTTATAAGCACAACTTTATCAATCAAATCAGAGTACATATATGTGTGTGTCTGTGGGTGCACCGGTGCATCTATCCACATGAAAACTCCAATCAAGTGAATGATGTAAAAGAATGTTAAGTTCATTATTAAATTATAAACAACAAATGGAGCACAAGCATCTACTTTTTTCCTTTTCTCGTACCAATTAAAATTTTCATTTATCATTTTTCCTACATCTCAATCATTAATTGACAACTTCACCATTTAGAAAACAATAAATGTAATAATGGTATTTCGTTTTTTTACTTTTCATCAATAACTTAATTAACTGAACACAGTTAGCAATGAATGTATTTAATTTTTAGATTAACATAGCAGTTAATTTTTACATAGGTTAATTACATGTCCACACTTCTCAATCATTATTTGTACGCATTGGGTTGAGGCTCGTATGGGATTCTAATTTACCACGACTCAAGTCCAGTGGGATAGCTTATCATAGGGCTCAATTCTTTTTTCAAGAATATATATAGCTATATTTTTTTGATTGGTAATGAAAATATAATATTGAAACAAAAAAGTTATGATTACAAAGAAACCAGTAAGTTATACCAGCATAACCTACACAGCGACAGTTAAAACTAACTACAAAATCAAACAAAGCCAACGAGTCAAGAAAATCCAATAGCTGACATGCAGACCAAAGCAGCACACAAGTCCGCCACTCCAAAAGCAACTGAAAAATGAGACCGCTAACAATCGCCACACACTCCGCCTCTCCCCAGCCAACCTAACCCACATTCCACACAATCGGAAAATCTGAAACTGACGCAGGGGCAGCCCAACAGATGCCAAAAGTCATCAGAACCAGACCCCAGAAGGACTGAACAGCAGAGCAATGAAGCAAACAGTCAATCGATTCTGCACTCGACCTACACAAACAACACCAATTGACTAAGTATATGATGGTGTAGAACCAAGTTGTCAATAGTCAAGATACTATCACGAGCTGCACACCAGACGAAAAAAGAGACACGAGCTGGAGTGCCTGCCTTCCAGATCAATGGAGCTGGAACCACAAAGAAGAGTAAAAAGAACGAACAAAGAATAACCGAGTTGGAGACATTGCCACTCTAGAGAATCCCCCCCCCCCCACTTGAAGGTGTCTCGAAGCGATAAAGGATCTCGAACAAACTAAGTAAGTCATGCATCGCCCAGACATTCAAGTGACACCTAAACTGAACATCCCAAATCATGCCTCCACCTTCAGCATTACCCCCATCCCCTTCAGAACACGGACACACTGAAACTGACGGATCCTAGGTTAGACGATGAAGAGACGGGACAAGGACACCTCTCCCACCACCGCTCCTCCCAAAATTGGACAAGTCCCCCTGTACCGATCCTGAAATGCACATTATGCATATACCATTCCCACCTGCCCTAATACCCTTCCATAAACCACACCTAGACTGCCCAGTAACTGCCTTCAAACACAACCCCTGCCTCTCTGACACAAACATTGCATCAATAACCCTCCGCCAAATCCTATCTCGCTCTAAACCATATCTCCACAACCACTTCGTTAACAAAGATTTGATTAAAAACGGTCAAACAACGAATGCGCAAACCAACATTCTCCATTGGGCGGGCAATCAGTGTCCCAATCTATCAAGAAAATTAAAACCATTCCACATCCCACCCCACAAAAAATCGCACTGATTTTGTCCAAATACTGAAGGCCAAATATGGTATTGGCATAGACGCCTTGGTCATCTCCATTTCACTATTCGTATAATAATATTTTCTTCACTACTTCAGTCATTCCAAATGCACACAATACCTACCATTTGTTACGTAGCTGGAAACCTAAAGATTCCCGACTTCAATCCAGGAGGAAATAAAAATTAAGCACTGTAAGGATGCTATGGTTGAAGAAATGAATGCCTTTGAAAAGAAAAAGACCTTGGAAATGGTCGATCTACCTTGTGGGAAGAAAAATGGGTTGTAAATGGGTTTTCACAATCAAATACGAGGTAGATGGGTCTATTCAAAGATACAAAGCACGTTTCGTGGAAAAAACACACAAAGATATGGGATCAATTATAAAGAGACCTTTGCTCTCATTGAAATATTGAACAAGACCCACATTCTTATGTCAAAAACTTCTTGCAAGCAGATCTTGAAGATGAAGTTTGTACGTATTTGCATCCAGGTTGCATACTGTAGACCTACATCTAAAGTATGCAAATTGAGAAAAGCTTTGTGTGGACTTAAACAACTTCCAGGACCTTGGTTTGGACGATTTGCGAAGTCCATGTACAATGGCCACCATCTTCCCCCATCGAACCAAATTCATCACGAGCATGAACAACTGGCAGAATCCTGATGGAAGCAAACTTATTGTATTAGGGTTACCAGACCCACGCATCATCAAGTCCATTGAGTAAGAATCAACAGGTGCAACAATATGGAGTGATCCTGCCGAGCATGTCCTTGTTTCTTGAATCAACATTGCATTGTTATTGTGCCCACCAACAGTCTAATACAATTAAAAAGAGACGAGACACACATTAATAACATTTCAATTTGAGAAGTATGAAATAGACTGTTTGCAGATTCATCGTCTTTCGAGCTACTATTTTCCATCTTTAGATGAATCCATTATATTAGCTGATGAATCAAGTTTTAGCTAATGAATCAACTAGGATAAGTGATATATGCAGTATATTTATGTTTTCCTTATTTAGATGTTCTTTTAAAAACTACTACAACATTATATTACATCAAAAAATGTTCAAGATGTCCATATTTACATAACCACAAATCAACACTTTGGAAGACCTGGCTAAGGACAAGAGAAACCGAAGATAGTGCAAGCAGTTTCCAAAAGCTGCCTACAAACAAAACATCATATTTCAAGATGAATATTGTACTTATATATACTAATCATTATCAATAAAATAACATAGAATTCAAGAGTCTTCATGCTATCACAGCATGATTGCTTATCTTTCTGCCCTTTACCCAGTCTTCATAGCCGGAGTTTTTACTATTTCCCGGCCTTCATTGTCGTGATAATAAACAGAGACGCAACCTTCACTGTTGGGCGATTTCATTTTAACCTACTTCCAGTCTATACCGGGTTAGCCATGTCCGAAATCAATGAGTCGACATCTCCTAAAGCCACCTCACAAATACCACAAAACCCATCTCTACATGGTTTGATAATCTATAGATTCCAACAACCAAGATGGATGGATCCCATAGATCCGTCCAGGAAGATCTGCATCTTTCTCAAGACAGCCAAAGAGATTTGGGCCCCATTACCTGCACATACTTTGATGTAGGAATGAAAGGGGTGATTTTTGAACTAAAGAGGAGGATCCACAACACTGAACATGGGTCATCCACAGCCACAGAGTGCTAAAACACTATCAAGAGTCCTTGGCTTGAGTTGGTTTCCTACTAGTATATGGTGTATAGCACCGTTGTCGAGATTTTACAGAAATCTTTTGAAGAGGAAAGGATATACGAATTCCTTCCTGGTTTAGTTGCGGAGTTTGACCGGATAGAGGAAGAGTTCTTGACAATAACCTTTACGTAACATTGGTGAACTATTTTCTGTCATTCCACAAGAAGCCAATCGCCAAGGTGTTAAGCTAAACAAATAACTTATTGATCAAATGTCAATAAGAGAGAACTTGGCACTAGTTGCATTGAAGCCCTCAGGAGGAAGAGGAGGATGGTATTAAATTTGTAGATGACTCTATGTATCTTAGCGGGAAAGGAGACATACAATTATCTCCACACCGAATTGCCACCGAAATCTGTTCTTCATACTCTAGACTTAAAGTTTGCTATCTGTTGGAAAACTCACAAAGAAGCTTAATTGCTCAGTAATATTTCCTCTATTGACTGTGTTTTCAGAACACTTTAACCGGAAAGTCGATTGGGCATGCTAAGGTAAAAGATAGACTCTGCTATCTTGGATACTTGATAGACCTTACCTGAATAAGATAGTAGGATCTCATATAAAAATAATGAAGGCCAAATATGGTATTGGCATAGACACCTTGGTCATCTCCATTTTGTTATGCGTATAATAATATTTTCTTCACTACTTCAGTCATTCCAGATGCACACAATACCTATCATTTGTTACGTAGCTGGAAACCTAAAGAATCCCAACTTCAATCCAGGAAGCAATGAAATTAATCACTGTAAGGATGCTATGGTTGAAGAAATGAATGCATTTGAAAAGAAAAAGACATGGGAAATGGTCGATCTACCTTGTGGGAAGAAAAATGGGTTGTAAATGGGTTTTCACAATCAAATACGAGGTAGATGGGTCTATTGCAAGATACAAAGCACGTTTCGTGGGAAAACACACACACAAAGATATGGGATCAATTATCAAGAGACCTTTGCTCTCGTTGAAAAATTGATCAAGACCCACATTCTTATGTCAAAAACTTCTTGCAAGCAGATCTTGAAGATGAAGTTTGTATGTATTTGCATCCAGGTTGGATACTTTAGACCTACATCTAAAGCATGCACATTGAGAAAAGCTTCGTGTGGACTTAAACAACTTCCAGGACTTTGGTTTGGATGATTTGCGAAGTCCATGATAAAAAGAGGGTATCACCATAGTCGAAGTGATCACAAGTTAATTATTAAGCCCGAAGTTACTGCATTGATTGTGTATGTAGATGACATTGTAGTCTCTGAAAATAATACAGAGGAAATCAAGGAATGGAAGACATCTCTGTAGAACATGTGAGGTCAAGGACTTGGGACATCCCATGTATTTGCTACAGATCGAAGTGTCAAGGTCTAAAATAGGCACAGTTATTCTCAACAAAAGTACGCCACTGGTCCATTGAAGGAGATTGTAATGCTCGGCTGTGAACTAGCAGTGACACCTATAGAGCCATACCACAACCTTGGGAATCTTGAAGAAAGTGAACCACTTGATGGAGGATTATACAAGAGACTTGTTGGGATCTTATCTATTTGTCACATACACGACCAGACGTCACATATGTCTTTAGTTTAGTGTATTTCCACTTACGCTTGAAGGGGAGTGCTGGCAGATTAAGCGTATTCCAGTCATTAATTTCCTTCTTCAGATTAATTAGTTAGCTTGGCTAAACAAATAATTAGGATCACTGGCATATGCAGTAATATATTTTTTCATTTTTTAGATCGGTTATTTAACGATCGTACATATGCTTCCTTTGTTGAACTAAAGATAAATGGTTTGGTTCGAGATTTCCTAAGAATTGATTTAGAAAGATATAGACTTCAGAAGTTGTCATAAATAAAGCCACTTACTTGCATTAAAGATATGCAATTTCCATATCCTGTGCCGCTTGTTGCAACTCTGGTTGCTTCTTGAACCACACCATCATAAAAAATCACATTCCACTGCCATTGTTGAAGAAGAACAGTAATTTTAGTCTTTATTCAGAAAATTGAACACTTGGTCTCTATAATATTATTTGTCGTCTTTAAGAAATTCCATCGCTAATCCACATACCAATTTCTGAGAATTTATGTCACTGAGAAAATCAGTAACTTTTATGGGAGAACCAGGAAGTCCAAACAAAGTGGAAGCTTTTACCACTACACCGGATGGGCGTCTTTAATATCCGAACACTTTTGAAACATTAGTTTTAAGTTGTCAATTCCACTACCACGTATATCCTCCCAACCTTGATTATTAGGCAGTGGCGGAGCCAGGATTTTGGTTAAGGGGGGCACCCAAAAAAAGTTTTTTTGAAAGGAGAGGGTATAGATTTTAAATGAATAAAAAATTATGCTAATGTAATAAATACCATGGTCTCTTGTGTATTTATGAAAAGTTAAGGGAGTAATTGTGTATATAAAATAGGTGGTGCTATTTTTCTCCAACAATGCATGCTTGTGCCAAGAATCAAACTCGAGAACCAATGTTTACCAATCCACACTACTAACCACTGGACCAAGGTACGAATTGGGTTCTGCATGGGCGTAATTCTATATATTAAAAACGTGGTGCTTTTTTGTCCAAAAATAACATGCTTGTGCCAAGAATCGAACTCATGACCTATGTTTTGCAAACAAAACTGCTAACCACTGGACCAGGGTACCGATTGTGTTGTAACTGGGGGCCACACAACCTATGACCACTCTTTCAGCTAACAGAAATACATTTCTTTTTCCATCTGTAGATTTGACCAAGGCAGACTAATTAAAGAAAACTATGCTTCAAGTTCCAAAAGAATTACTTGAACAAAGTGCGACATTAACTAACCAGTAGCAGTGTATTCTTCAGAAAGAGGTGTTGTCATTGTGGCATTCCTTTGGCACAGACATTGTCTTCCAATAATGGAAAGCCATCGGCCAGCCCCAAAAGTATGGTGAGAGATGACATTATTTGTTCGACTATCATGAACTACATAATGTTCAACCCATGTAATCTGCATCATTTTGTTGAGCAATGGAGAGGAACATAGTAGTGAACAAGAGCATGTTTTATCTCAACTCAAGTTGCTTATAACAACATAAGTGCCCATTGGATAATTTGTGAACTATACATCCATATGGCTTACGTCGACATTTAGGCGAGAGGTTGGACACAAAACATCTAAATGAAGACAATATTAATTAATAATTTCTCCCGGAGCTCGATTAGAATTGGAGGTATTCGTATGTGAAATTCTGAGAGATTACAGTGCAGTCATGGGTGACGCCAACAAAGTTGCAGGACTCTTGATGAAAATGGTATGCTCTCATGAACTTGTCTCAAGTTTTTATTGCGTCCCTTTTTATTTTAATAACCTACTCTTGTACTAGTAGTTTATTTTTCTCAAAAGAATTTGATGCTAAGATAAAAATGGAAGAGCACATTCTCGAAAATAATTTCAAGAGCTATGTTAATCAAAATAATAACAACGGGAGCAAGAAAACAACAATGGAGAGCTGAAAGTGGTGTAAGATCATTAAAAACAAATATACATGAATGAGCATACAATACATTTAAATTATATTTTATAGTGAAATTAAATGTTCCATTTATGCGGATAATTTCTGAATTGCAAGCGCTTTCGACATTTTCTCCTACTCGCAAGGTATAATTTGTGAGATACTGTAAATACTTTGGCCGCTTCAATGTTTTTATTTCTACTTCTGAAATTGAAATTTCACTAATGTGTGTCTTATTTATTTTAAATTGTGTGGGATGAATCAATCACAACATGATTATGATTCAAAAACTTATGATAGTCCCAACCGGTTCACGCGAAATGTTTGCAACTACTCCAACGATGTTATAGGAATCCTGATGAATGTGATATGCTCCAATGAACTTATCTCAAGTTTCAATTGTCTACTTTTATGTGAATAACCTAGTTCTTGTATTAGTTTTTGTTTCATATTTTCTAAATTTCTAATGGTATGCAGGATAAATGATCGAGCACATTCTCTGAAATAATTTCAAGAGCTATATCCACCAGAACACCATCACCCAGAGAGAATTGAAGCGGCAATGGAGAGCTGAAAGTGGTATAAGATCAACAACTACTTATAAACAACTATACACATATGAGTATTGACTTCTATTTTGATTAGATTTTATTGCATGTGTAATAGATATTTCATTTCTGCAGATACATGCTGAATTGCAAGTGATTTTCGGAATTCGTTCCTACGCGGGAGGTCCATTTTGTGAGATACTGCAATAACCTTGGTGGTGGCACATGGATTGTTACAGACGCCTGTTTAGATGTTTTGTGTGCCGATTTCTCACTGAAGTGTCATCGTAGAACATCTGGATGTTAAATTTAGAAACTTGCCCGACAAGTGCTCTCTGGTAACATAAAAATTAGTGTTGTTACGGGCAACTTGAGTTGACGTAACAATTGATGTTCATCACTACTGACAACTATTCTTCATGATATCCAGATTTTCAACTCTAACTCAAATCTTCGGGCAAGACGATTGGTTCCGATTCTTGAAAGACAATGTGAGCGCCGAAGAAATGCAACATTGACAACACCTCTCTCAGAAGAATACAGTGGTACTAGTGATTTACTGTCCTACACTTAGAACAATTAATTTTTTTTGGAACATGAAGCATAGTTTGATATAATTCATCTGCTTTGGTAAATCTACCGGTGAGACATGGAATTTATTTCTTCTTGCTGAGAGGATGGTTATAGGTTTTCATAGGAGCCTACATGAGTCTTTCAATGAAGGATGGGACTTTACACCTGGAAGTGGTATTGATTATGAGAAATTAATGTTTCGGAAGTTTGTTGGATATCCAGGCAGCCCTTCGGAAATTGTGGTACAAGCATCAACTTCGCCCGCCCTTCCTTATTCCCCCAGAGGTGTACTTCGTTTACTCACTGACATAATTTTTCGACATAAGGAGTGGGAAATACTGACACGGTTAATAAAGACAAAGCAAATAATCGTATTTAAATTAAGTGTTCTATTTTATTAGTGAAGACTAACATTAAGCCGCGTCTCTGACAATTGCAGTGGGATATGATCTTATATGGGGGTGAAGTTCAAGAAACTAGAATATTTAGCACATGTCCAGGGAAGCTGCGCATCTGCAATGCAAGTGGTTTCGATTTTTATTCCTACTTCTGAAATTCAAATTTCACAAATGTGTGTCTTATCTCATATAAATTGTGTTGGTGAAATCAATAACATGATGATGATTCAAGAATTTTTATAGTCACCATCAGTCCACGCGTATTGTTTGCACCTATTATTTCCTATTTAACGAAGTTGGTGATTAGTTGGTGTGGTAACCTCGGGACTATAATTTTACTTCCGTCGGGATTTAAATTTTTTCTAGCGATACAACTTATGTTTATGGTTCGATGGGGGAAGATGGTGACTATTGTAGACCATGAACAACAGTAACATATAAAAATCTTGGTCAACCTTGACCCGAATGAATTTATTATCAGCTCGTGATGTCTAATAGAAATGATATTATCATGCACAACAAGATAACACAACCCAAAAGTAACACAAAATTAAGAGAAAAATCTTGAACTTAAATTTGTTAGCATTTCAATTGGTCGACACGAAAGTGACACAGAAATATGGAAACGAAAGTGACACAGAAACATCGACATCAAAAACTTGGGTCTACTGAGAAAACCGACCTTGACCATAATTGATACATTGTAAATGAAGAGAATCATATAATAATTTCTACAGGAGGTCGATTAGAATTGGAGGAATTCGTTTGTGTGAAATTGTGAGAGATTCCAGTGCAGTCATGGGTGACGCCAACAAATTGCAGGACTCTTGATGAATATGGTAGGCTCTCGTGAACATGTCTCAAGTTTTTATTGCGTCCCTTTTTATTTTAATAACCTAGTCTTGTACTATTATTTTTTTTGTCTCAAAAGTTTCTGATGCTAAGATAAAAATAGTAGAGCACATTCTCTGAATAGCTATGTTAATCAAAATACTAACAACAGGAGGAAGAAAAGAACAATGGAGAGCTGAAAAGTGTTGTAAGATCATTAAAAACAAATATACATGAATGAGCATACAATACATTTACATTATATTTTATAGTAAAATTAAATGTTCCATTTATGCGGATAATTTTTGAATTGCAAGCGCTTTCGACATTTTCTCCTTCTCGCGAGGTATAATTTGTGAGGTACTATAAATACTTTGGCCGCTTCAATGTTTTTGTTCCTACTTCTGAAATTGAAATTTCACTAATGTGTCTTATTTCTTTTAAATTGTGTGGGAGGAATTAATCACAACATGATGATGATTCAAAAACTAATGATAGTCCCCACCGGTTCACACGTAATGTTTGCAACTACTCCAACGATGTTATAGGAATCCTGATGAATGCGGTAGGCTCCGTTGTACTTATCTCAAGTTTCAATTTTCTACTTTTATGTGAATTGCCTAGTCCTTGTATTAATTTTTGGTTTGATGTTTTCTAAATTTCTAATGGTATGCAGGATAAATGATCGAGCACATTCTCTGAAATAATTTCAAGAGCTATATCCACCAGAACACCATCACCCAGAGAGATTGGAAGCGGCAATGGAGAGCTAAAAGTGGTATAAGACTACTTATAAACTACTATACATATGTTAGTGCTGACTTCTATTTTGATTTGATTTTATTGCATGTGTAATAGATAATTCATTTATGCAGATAGATGCAGAATTGCACATGATTTTCGGAATTCGTTCCTACGCGGGAGGTCCATTTTGTGAGATACTGCAAATACCTTGCTGGTGGCACATGGATTGTTACAGACGCCTGTTTATATGTTTTGGGTGCCGATTTCTCACCGAAGTGTCAGCGTAGAACATCTGGATGTTAAATTGAGGACTTGCCCGAAAAGTTCTCTCTGGTAACATAAAAATTATTGTTGTTACGGGCAACTTGAGTTGAGGTAACAATTGATGTTCATCACTACTGACAACTCTTTTTTTCCCTAAATTTCTCAACAATATGATGTATGTTACTTGGGTAGAAAATTTTAAAGTTCATGGTATCCAGATTCTCAAATCTTACTTAAATTTTGGGGCAAGACGATGGCTTTCGATTCTTAAAAGACAATGTTATCGCCGAAGAAATGCGACAATGGAAAAACCTCTCTCTGAAGAATACCCTTGTACTGGTGATTTACCGTCCTACCTTTAGAAAATCTAATTTTGTTTTTTGTAACATGAAGCATAGTTTTATATAATTCATCTGCTATGGTCAAATAAGCAGGTGAGACATGGAACTTATTTCTGCTTGCTGAGAGGATGGCTATAGGTTTTCATAGGAGCCTACATGCGTCTTGAAATCAAGGATGGGATGTTATACGTGGAAGTGGTATTGATTATGAGAAATTAATGTTTCGGAGTTTGTTGGATATCCAGGCCGCCCTTCCGGAATTCTGGTACAAGCATCAACTTCGCTCGCCATACCTTATTCGCCCAGAGAAGTTCTTCGTTTACTCAGTGACATAAGTTTTCGACATAAGGTGTGGGAATTACTAACACAGTTTCATAAAGACGAAGCAAATAATCTTATCGAGATTAAGTGTTCTATTTTTTTAATAAAGACTAACATTAAGCTGCGTCTCTGACAATTGCAGTGGGATGTATCTTCTATGGGGGTGAAGTTCAAGAAACTAGAATATTTAGCTTATGTCTAGGATCAAGAAACTGTGCATCTGCAATGCAAGTGGTTTCGATGTTTTTATTCCTACTTCTGAAATTCAAACTTCACTAATGTCTCTTTTCTCTTTTAAAATGTGCTGGTGGAATCAATAACATGATGATGATTCAAGAATTTTCGATAGTCACCATCGGTCCACGCGTAATGGTTTCACCTATTTTTCCTACTTAACGAAGTTGGTGATTAGTTGGTGTGGTAACCTCGGGATTACAAGTTTACTTTCATCGGAATTTCTATTTTTTCTAGCAATACTACTTATGGTTATGATTCGATGGTAGAAGATGGTGACTATTGTAGACCATTAACAACAGTAACAAATCAAATCTTTGTCAACCTTGACCCTATAGGGAATGAAAATATTATCAACTCGTGATATGTAATAGAGTTGATATTATCATGCCCAACAAGATAACACAATTAAAAAATAAGACAAAATTATGAGGAAATCTTGAAATTAAATTTGTTAGAATTTCAATTGGTCGACACGAAAGTGACACAGAAACATCGTCACGAAAGTTACACAGAAACATCAACACGAAAAAACATTGGCCTACTTTGATAACTGACCTTGTCCATAATCGATACATTGTAAATGAAGAGAATATCATAGAATAATTTCTCCTGGATACTCGATTAGAATTGGAGTAATTCTAATGTGAAATTCTGAGAGATTCCAGTGCAGTCAAGGGTGACACCAACAAAGTTGCAGGACTCTTGATGGATATGGTATGCTCTTATGAACTTGTCTCAAGTTTTTATTGCGTCCATTTTTATTTTAATAACCTATTCTTGTACTATTAGTTTATTTTTCTCAAAAGTTTCTGATGCTAAGATAAAATTGGTAGAGCACATTCTCTGAAATAATTTCAAGAGCTATGTTAATCAAAATACTACCAACAGGAGGAAGAAAACAACAATGGAAGTGGTGTAAGATCATTAAAAACAAATATACATGAATGAGCATACAATACATTTACATTATATTTTATAGTGAAATTAAATGTTCCATTTATGCGGATAATTTGTGAATTGCAAGCGCTTTCGACATTTGCTCCTTCTCGCGAGGTGTAATTTGTGAGATACTATAAATACTTTGGTCGCTTCAATGTTTTTGTTCCTACTTCTGAAATTGAAATTTCACTAATGTGTCTTATTTCTTATAATTGCGTGGGAGGAATTAATCACAACATGATGATGATTCAAAAACTAATGATAGTCCCCACCGGTTCACACGTAATGTTTGCAACTACTCCAACGATGTTATAGGAATCCTTATGAATGCGATATGCTCCGATGTACTTATAGTTTCAATTGTCTACATTTATGTGAATTACCTAGTCCTTGTATTAAATTTTTGGTTTGATGTTTTCTAAATTTCTAATGGTATGCAGGATAAATGATCGAGCACATTCTTTGAAATAATTTCAAGAGCTATATCCACCAGAACACCATCACCCAGAGAAAATGAAAGCGACGACAGAGAGCTGAAAGTGGTATAAGATCAACAACTACTTATAAACTACTATACATATGCGAGTGTTGACTTCTATTTTGATTAGATTTTATTGCATGTGTAATAGATATTTCATTTATGCAGATAGATGCAGAATTGCACTTGATTTTCGGAATTCGTTCCTACGCGGGAGGTCCATTTTGTGAGATACTGCAAATACCTTGCTGGTGGTACATGGATTGTTACAGACGCCTGTTTATATGTTTTGTGTGCAGATTTCTCACCGAAGTGTCAGCGTAGAACATCTGGATGTTAAATTTATGACTTGCCCGAAAAGTGCTCTCTGGTAACATAAAAATTATTGTTGTTACGGGCAACTTGAGTTGAGGTAACAATTGATGTTCATCACTACTGACAACTCTTCTTTTCCCTAAATTTCTCAACAATATGATGTATGTTACATGAGTAGATAATTTTTAAGTTCATGGTATCCAGATTCTCAGATCTTACTTAAATTTTGGGGCAAGACGATGGCTTTCAATTCTTAAAAGACAATGTAAGCGCCGAAGAAATGCGACAATGGCAAAACCTCTCTCTGAAGAATACCCTTGTACTGGTGATTTACCGTTCTACCTTTAGAAATCTTTTTTTTTTTTTGTAACATGAAGCATAGTTTGATATAATTCATCTACTATGGTCAACTATTCAGGTGAGACATGGAACTTATTTCTTCTTGCTGAGAGGATGGTTATAGGTTTTCATAGGAGCCTACATGCGTCTTGCAATCAAGGATGGGACTTTATACGTGGAAGTGGTATTGATTATGAAAAATTAATGTTTTGGGAGTTTGTTCGATATCCAGGCTGCCCTTCCGGAATTGTGGTACAAGCATCAACTTCGCTCGCCGTACCTTATTCGCCCAGAGAAGTTCTACGTTTACTCAGTGACATAAGTTTTTGACATAAGGTGTGGCAATTACTAACACAGTTTCATAAAGACAAAGCAAATAATCTTATCGAGATTAAGTGTTCTATTTTCTTAATAAAGACTAACATTAAGCTCTGTCTCTGACAATTGCAGTGGGATGTATCTATGGGGGTGAAGTTAAAGAAACTAGAATATTTAGCACATGTCCAGGATCAAGAAACTACGCATCTGCAATGCAAGTGGTTTCGATGTTTTTATTCCTACTTCAGAAATTCAAAACTTCACTAATGTGTCTTTTCTCTTTTAAATTGGGTTGGTGGAATCAATAACATGATGATTATTCAAGAATTTTTGATAGTCTCCATCGGTCCACGCGTAATGTTTTCACCTATTTATCCTACTTAACGAATTTGGTGATTAGTTGGTGTGGTAACCTCGGGACTATAAGTTTACTTCCATCGGAATTTCAATTTTTTCAAGCGATACTACTTATGGTTATGATTCGATGGTGGTAGATTTTGACTATTGTAGACCATTAACAACAGTAACATATCAAATCTTAGTCAACCTTGACCATATAGGGAATGAAAATATTATCAGCTCGTGATATGTAATAGAGTTGATATTATCATGCCCAACAAGATAACACAATTAAAAAATAACACAAAATTAAGAGGAAAATCTCGAACTTCAATTTGTTAGCATTTCAATTGGTGGACACGAAAGTGACACAGAAATATGGACACGAAAGTGACACAGAAACATCGACATCAAAAACTTGGGTATACTTAGATAACTGACCTTGACCATAATTGATACATTGTAAATGAAGAGAATATCATAGAATAATTTCTCCATAAGGTCGATTAGAATTGGAGGAATTCGTTTGTGTGAAATTGTGAGAGATTCCGGTGAAGTCATGGGTGACGCCAACAAAGTTGCAGGACTCTTGATGAATATGGTATGCTCTCATGAACTTGTCTCAAGTTTTTATTGCATCCATTTTTATTTTAATAACCTAGTCTTGTACTATGAGTTTATTTTTCTCAAAAGACTCTGATGCTAAGATAAAAATGGTAGAGCACGTTCTCTGAAATAATTTCAAGAGCTATGTTAATAAAATTACCAACAAAATGATCAAGAAAACAACAATGGAGAGCTGAAAGTGGTGTAAGATCATTAAAATCAAATATACATTTATTAGCATACAATACATTTACATTATATTTTATTGTGAAATTAAATATTTCATTTATGCAGATCATTTCTGAATTGCAAGTGCTTCCGGTATTTGCACCTACGTGTGAGGTATAATTTGTGAGATACTGTAAAAACTTTGGCTGCTTCAATTTTTTGTTCCTACTTCTGAAATTCAAATTTCACTATTGTGCGTCTTATTTCTTTTAAATTGTATGGTAGGAATCAATCACAACATGATGATGATTCAAAAACTTATGATAGTCCCCACTTGTTCACGCGTAATGTTTGCAACTATTCCAACGATGTTATAGGGATCCTGATGAATGTGATATGCTCCGATGAACTTAGCTCTAAGTTTTAATTGTCTACTTTAATTTAAATAAGTCCCTGTATCAATTTTTGGTTTGATGTTTTCTAAATTTCTAATGGTATGCAGGATAAATGATCAAGCACATTCTCTGAAATAATTTCAAGAGCTATATCCTCCAGAACATATCAACCGGAGAGAATGGTAGCGGCAATGGGACTTTATACCTGGAAGTGGTATTGATGATGTGAAATTAATGTTTCGGAAGTTTGTTGGATATCCATGCCGCCCTTCCGGAATTGTTGTACAAGCATCAACTTCGCTCACCCTTCCTTATTTGCCCAGAGAAGTTCTTCGTTTACTTAGTGGCATAAGTTATCGACATAAGGTGTGGGAATTACTAACATAGTTTCATAAAGACAAAGCAAATAATCTTATATAGATTAAGTTTTCTATTTTATTAGTAAAGACTAACATTAAGCTACGTCTCTGACGATTGCAGTGGGATGCGATCTTATATGGGGTGATTTCAAGAAACTAGAATATTTAGCACATGTCCAGGATCAAGAAACTGCGCATCTGCAATGCAAGTTGTTTCGATGTTTTTATTCCTACTTCTGAAATTCAAATTTCACTAATGTGTCTTCTCTCTTTTAAATTGTGTTGGAACCAATAACATGATTATGATTCAAGAATTTTTGATAGTCACCATCGGTCCACAGGTAATGTTGGCACCTATTTTTCCTACTTAACGAAGTTGCTGATTAGTTGGTGTGGTAACCTCGGGACTATAAGTTTACTTCCATTGGAATTTCTATTTTTTCTTGCGATACTACTTATGGTTACAACTCTATGGTGGAACATGGTGACTATTGTAGACCATTAACAACAGTAACATATCAAATCTAGGTCAACCTTGACCCTACAGGGAATGAAAATATTATCAGCTCGTGATTTGTAATGGATTTGATAATATCATGCCCAAGAAGATAACACAACCAAAAAATAACACAAAAGGAAGAGTTGAACTTAAATATGTTAGCATTCTAATTGGTCGACACGAAAGTGACACAAAAAAATTGGTTCTACTGAGATAACTGACGTTGACCATAGCCATACATTTTAAATGAAGAGAATACCATCGAATAGTTCCTCCATGAACTTGATTAGAATTGGAGGGATTCGAATGTGAAATCCCGAGAGATTCTAGTGCAGCCATTGCCTGACGCCAACGAAGTAGTAGGACTCATGGTGAATGTGATATGCTCTCATGAACTTGTCTCAACCTAGTCATGTATTTTTGGTTGATTTTTATGTATTTATTTGAATTTTTAATGCTATGCGAGATAAATGATCGAAAAAATTCTCTTAAATTATTTCAAAAGCATCAAAATACTAACAACTGGAGGGGAAGAAAATAACAATGGAGAGTTGAAAGCGATGTAAGATAAAAAAAATATTTAAAGCAACTATACATATGTGAGCAACGAATACATTTTGATTATATTTTATGGCATATATAGTGAAACTAAATGTTTCATTTATGCAGATAATTGATGAATTGCAAGCGCTTTCTGCATTTGTTCCTACACAGTTCGGTAGATTTTGTGAGATACTGGAAATACTTTGGTGGTGGCACATGGATTTATACAAATGACTCCTTTGATGGTTTTTGTGTCGGCCTCTCATCGAAGAGTCGACATAGAACATCTGGATGTTTCATGCAGGACTGTCCTATAGGCGTTCTCGGCTAACATATGGTATATTGTTGTTATCGGCATCTTGGGAAGAGATAACAATTGATGTTCTTCACTATTGACACTTTCTTCCCTTCTGTTTCTCAACAATATGATGTAGGTTACATGAGCTGAATATTTTGAAATTCATGGTATCCAGAATGTAACTCTTACCTAACTTTTGGTGCAAAACGGTGGCTTTCCATTCTTAAAAGGTAATGCAAGTGCCAAAGAAATGCAATAGTGGAAACACCTCTCGGTGAAGAATACCAAGATAGTACTGGTGATTTTCTGTCCTACTTTTTGTACAACTAATATTTTTTTAAATTCATCTAGTTTGGCGAAATTTACATGTGAGAGAGAGAACTTATTTTTGTTGGTTTATAGAAGCCTACATGAGTCTTTTCTCAAGGATGGGAGCTCACACCTGGAAGTCGAATTGGTGATGTGAAATTAATGTTTGAAAAGTCTTGTGGACATTCAGGCTGCTTTTCTGGAATTGTTGTACAAGCGTCAACTTTGTTCAGCCTTCCTTGTTCCCAGAAGAGTTATTCGTTTCCTCGGCGTCATACATTCTCGAGAATGGGCTTGTGAATTACTGACGTAATTGCGTAAAGATTAATAAAATAATGTTATCTATATCAAGGGTTCGATTTTCTTAGTAAAGGCTCATATTAGGGTGCTTCTTTGACAATTTCAAGGGGATGATCTTTTTATGATGGTGATGTTCTTGAAATTATGTGAGAGAACTTGCCTCTAGATTAATCGGGCGACTTGACAATCATGACTCACCAACCCATGCGAGGTACATGTTTCTGCAATTTTTCTATCTAGATCTGTGAGACAAGCAATAGGTGTTTACCTCCCGTTTACTTGTTTTACTCCAAGTTGTTCAAGTCTATGTTTTCTGCTCTTTTATTCTGGAGAACATTATCATCCTCTAGATTAATCTTATTTGTTCTGTAGTTTTCTTGACTTATATATATGGACTATCAAAGTAAGATGACGCTTCTGCCTGTGCAGGTTTTGAATTACTATATGAAGCCAGCTTATTCAGCCTTTGAACTATTAAGAACATTTGGTTGAGTATTTATAGCGATTCTGAAGGAATGAAAACTCATCGTTATCATTCTTCCTTAATAGGTTACCTGATTTAAATACCAGAAGTTGGAAGCAGATGTGGGTACACTTATCCTTTCTATACAAGTATTCACTTGACGTAGGTCGGCTTCAGAAAACGTGCTTGGCAGTTCGGAAGTTGTGTGAAGGACATAAAAGGCCTGAGAAGGGTGTGTTTCCTCTTCCAAAGGACTAGATAGAGATTGAGCCAAATATGGGAATCATTCAAGCAATGAAGGACAGCTGACTCATGCAGAAACAGATTGGACAAAGTGGTGGTGTAGTTTGAAGCAGTGTTACCACAATTTACTCGTAACCCCCCCCCCCAGGCCGAGTTGCATATTGGATCACACGACCAGCGACCTATATCGCTTAATTTGGCGATCCCTAATTGTTTTCACTAATTTCACCTAAAGTATCTATGTAGAAGGGAAAATACATTTAGATTTGCTAAGTTACACCCATTTTTAGAGTAATAACTTTTAAATATTGCCTATATTGAGCTTTTTGTACTTTATGATTTGTGAAAAATTTTAAAACTGCTATGAGGGTAACCAAAGAAGCCTACCCTTGGCGTACCAAATTCCATAGGGTATGGCGTTCCGCGCTCCCGTTCCACGAACCGGAACAATCCATGTTCCAGGTAACTTAGGTTTGAAGAATCAGAGCTCTATAGAGCTCTGGGTACAATTAGTTTGGAATCTATCGGTTTTATGTTGCTGGTATCTCTGAAGCACGGAGATGGGTGCAGCATGGATTCACTGATTTCAAAAATATGCGGATCCGTGTGCAGTCAGAGAGACTGCAATGTTATATGTTTCCATTTAGTTACAGTAGAATACCTATTTGTTTCTTTTCTAACCAAGATGAAGATGCTAAATTTGGTGGATTCATAAACAATCTATTTATTAAAACTAACCAATCAAATTTATAAGGTTTAACTCCATCGTGATAGATTCAAAACAAATCCTTGCCTTCAATTTTGGTTATAGCCTCTAATAGAGTAATTCCTAATTGGTTTCTAGCCATCTTTCTTGTGTCTCCCAATTGCATCCCTAGTGAGTCGAGGGTTAGAAAAGGAAGGGAGAGAATGCCGCTTGGTGAAGCATTTTTGCTGCATAGGCCGCCAACTAATGTTCTTGAATACTGAGGACTGTAAAGATGGTGCGTTATGAAGAGGTTGTTACCTAGAATAAACATTTGTGCCAGAATCTGGAGTATATAAAGAGGTTTCCAAACACCGCTTCAGAAGGCATTGAACACCAATGTAATCGAATTAGATCGTCCTGAGACCCCTGGCGTTGCTGAGTTCATTATCATTTTTTTCAGTTTAAAGCCAAATGGTTATTTTCGCCAAATTCCTTATGAACGTGATTTAAGGAAATTTGAAACATATTGGATTTAGAGACATGAATGTCGCTGTAGACTTTGAAGAAACCCATAGCTCACTCAAGGAACAATTCATCACATTAAATCATGTCGTTCAGTATCCACTGCTTGAACTGTGGTTTCTCGGCTATTGATGAGGAACTAGTGGTGGTAAAATAAAAGCAGATGGTCTTGTGTTATCCTATTGATTCATGATAACTGGGACAAAGTTTTCTAATCAAGTGTGCCATGTAGCTACCATGTCTTGAAGTACGTTCGGGTACTTTTTTTCTCCGTTCCTGTTCTAATTAGCTCATTTTTTTGGTTTGATTTGTTATAGTTTCATCGGACGCGGGTAATTTACTAGTATAAAACATACAGACTCCCCTCAGGATAAAAGTTGTTGGTAGGGAAAGGTACCGTCAGAAGCCAATACTTTGATTTGGAAAAAGAGGGGCGAAAAAGCAGCACGGAGACGAGTGTTAGATGTTATTTCTTCCAAGTATAGTACGAAAGTAGTTGTGGTTCTCCAAGAATAAAAATAGATAGTACTATCCTCTCAGGTTAATATATTTGGGTCTGCCATTGATGATACACTATACCTTGTGACAAAACCGGGTTGCCCCGATTCTAGGTCAGCGGATAATATGAATGAACTCAAATGTTATTATGGTTGAGCTAATAAATTAGAAATTTAACAGTGGGGTCACTCGCCTCCCACCATTATGCACAAGCAGTTCTTATGTGCACCAAGTTCATAAATCTGATCGGGGAGAGAACCGGGGTTTGCTAATTTTAGAGGTTCAAAGGAAAGATGTGTCACCGTTAACAGACAAATTCAAAGAGTATAATGCCCGCCTATAAATTGGTAAACGGTTACATCGTTATGACCGGGCTTCCTAAATTAAGGAAGAAATCCATTTATTATTGAAGTAGTTTCTTTTAGGACAAGCCAAAAAGGCACTACCACGTACGATTGAGGGTTACCCGCATTCTCTCGAAAATGGAATGGATGAAAACCAAGCCAACCAGAATTGCATGATCTCATCCAAAAAAATCATGTCATAAAGGCCAGCATTCTGCCCAGTGCAAGTAATAAGAAGTTTATTGTATCAAGCACAGGATTCTCATCCCAAAAAAACATCCATTATCATCACACCAATCCATGGAATTGGGCATAAAGTAAAGAAACACTAGTAACACTGTAGCTACAATGCAGTGAAGGGAAGCAACTAATCATCAGAGCGAGCAGAGAGTTTCATACCTGATTTGAGATGTAAACTTCTTCTAGGGTTTCACTGACTGTTTCGTTTCAGTATTTCTGAGCTCCCACCCACTAACGTTTCTACACTCTCCTAAAGAACGCATGTCATCAGCAAAGTGCTTCGATCAGCTACAATGGTTCGACTTTGTAGGGTTTCCATTTTCTCTGACTTGTGATCTACTACTAACGTTGAGAATGAGAAATGCTCCGATCAGCGTTAACTTGGATATCTTTCTCTGGTGACTGGTGGTATCATCATCACTGTGTTTAAGGAAAAAAAATGAAGGGAAAACCCAACTAACGTAAGGCCCAAACTATTGACAAGCCCACTACCCACGAGAAGAAATATACCCAACCCAAACAAAATCATTTCCTTTTTTTTTTTACCCAAACTAATATTAGGGATTTTCCTCATCAAAGAAAAAAAAGAAACTAATATTAGGGATTATTGTAGTTTTCTTTTCTTTCTTTTTTTGGAAAAGGATTATTGTAGTTATAGAAAGAAAAATTGACTTAAATATGGTGTAAAAAACTCTGTACCACGAGTGGATATTCAGTGCCACCATGGTGATGTGGTCGCACTGGGGTGTTATTTTAAGAATATATTTATTCTCATAACACAAGATTGATGAATGATAATTGCGATTATAGTATATTTATCATGTCCCTACATGTAAATATAATTATCAACTTTCTGGACATCCATGGTGGAAACTTTCTAGACATCCATTGTTTTCCACCGCAACTTTCAGCAGAAGGGAAGGGTTTTTCATACATTTTTTTCTGAAAAATTTATTAATAGACCATCTCATAGACTCATACACAACAATAATAAATTTTTTAAAAAATACATATTTCGATACTTACAGCAAAAATAAGACAATAATTACCAAACAAAAAATGAAAGTCGTGCTTCCTCGCCACAGATTATAATGAAGTTTACCAAAAAAAAAACTTATATATATTTCTATAGCAGCTTTCTAAGAGCACTTCCTGCACAGCAGCTTTCTAAATGTCACCGGACTGGCCCCAAGACAGTCACAATTAAGTGGATTCAACTGATCAAAGACCATTTGCGACATCCGCATTCTACATGAACGAAAATGAATGAAATCATTAGCCTGACTTGCATCATTCTAACTCTATATTTTGATTTGAATGGTAGTATGGAGACCAAGAGTAAAATAAGCACACTGGATTTTAAGTTACAGAAGCTCACACTGAAGCGCTCAGTTCATTGTACGCAAGTTACATGACAACTCAAGAAGTTTTACATTCGCAAAGCATTTTCATAACAACAATAGCAATAACTCTCCTACTATTATCTCGCTATTTATATACAGAAACAACCCTATGTCTATCTAGCGTCTTCTGGCCACATAAACTCCAATGCACGTGTCATTTTCAGTACCTGCAAATTCTGAAAGATAAGAAACATAACACATGTCTAGAGTCGCCTGGCCACATAATCTCCAATGCCCATGTCCTTTGAAGTACCTGCGATTAGCCAGAAAAGAAACATAACACGTACCACCACCAACTTGAAACTAATTCCTCAAATACTGAGGCTGTTTGGGTGATGCTTTTTTGGTTTTTTGTTTCATGTTTTTAGAAAATGAGTTGCTGAGACGAGGAGACGTAAACAATATTTTATCTCTCTTTACCTCGACCCCTCATTCCCCAAAAACCAAAAAGTCATTTACCCAAACAACACTGCTGTACTCTGAAAGAACAAAAGACCATTAGTCGAATGCCTAAAATCAGGCAACACGGCAAGATAATGCAGCAAAGAAATACTACTATACATCATATTGGCAGAACTATATATTTTGTCTGTCGATAATCAAAATTGCAAAACTTTGTCACATAAATCTTCCTGAAAGAGTCCTCACCAAGTACAAACAATTTTGAAAATTTTAAATGAATCTGTAAATCAAATAAAAAAGATAAAGTTGCACCGAATTCCCTACAGTTTCTGGAGACCACGTTGAACTCGAGAACAATCAAACCATTTATAAAATCAACAAGCAAACAAAAACTCGCTGCACATTCCTTTTTCATATCCACACGAAGCATTTTCGCTCGTGCCTGAGCGCACTGTAAAGTTGTACCGAGAGGAGAAAAACTGTGTAAATCACTAACTAAAAAGATACGAAGTACTAGGAAATTGAATGAAAGATACCATATGCCAACAAAAGGGACTTCACCATTGAGTCCGAGTCTGACTGCAAATCCTTAAGAAAACAGGGGTCTCCAGTTTCCTGTCTTATAATCAGAAATCAAACATTTTCTTCCAGACACTTAAGGGCAATCATACCTAATCTGTTGTGAAGCTCAAAAAGTGGCTGATGCATTATCAAAAGTTCCTGATCAGAATATATCCCAGACTGACAAATCAAAACCAATCAAAAAGAGTGGCGCTACTCTAGTATGCTGAGTACATCATAATATTTAAGGCAAACAATAGGACTGAAGCGCGAATCAAAACTGATTGAAGCGTGCACAAGTACCTCCAAGAGCTCAGAAGATCAAAAGGTGATTAAGATATAAAGCCGTTCCCCAGCTCGAAATTCAATGAATAGACGAATTAAGTGGGAAACTGGGAATAGCCGCCTGAATTTGAGTGAACTACATAACAAACATGGATCAGCAACACAAAAGCGAACTCTGTTTTGCCAAAATAAGAGCACATTTTCCTCATCGAACAAACATCATTCTCCATTGAACAGGGTGAAATTCCACAGATTCAGTCAATAAACCTTATAAAAGAGATAGTAACAGTCAATTTGGCATCAATACTCCCACGGCTGTGAGCCCAAATCGGTAAATTTGAGAGGGAAACTGAGTTAATAAAACAATGGATGATTCAGACATCGAGCACAATCAACATGTTACAAAAAAAAAAGTACTTGCTCCGTCAATTTGAGAGGGAAACTGAGTTTCAAATTAGTTTTCATAATAGTTTACACTACTTGAGCAACTGCATAATGCTATTCAGGCATAAATTAGACTGTTAATTGATTTAGCTTGACCAGCCACAAAAGAGGATATGAAAGCATAAAGCACGGTCCAACTATGCAGACCATATATTTTACTTAATTTATACCAGAGATGAGGAACACAGGCCGCTACACTTTGGTTGAACCTAAAAACCTGAAGCAAAACACAACAGATTCAAGGAAAATACACTATATTCCAAGAATGCACAGTGCGAGGAACTCTAGAAACTCTAGAGAAGCGTAAAAGAAATCCCGCAGAGCTAGATGGAGAAAGAGTTAGCTGGCATTTCTTTTAGGGGGAGAATATACTTACCTGCTTGAGCAAGATTTCTTTCAGATAAAGCAGTACTCTTTCTCCATCCGACAACAGGCAAGACATATACCAAAGAGGCAAAGCGACATTTTACCTGCTCTTTTAGTTCGCTTCGAAATGCCATCTAACTCGTACTTAAAGATCTGCCGTTTCTTGAATTGAGTTGGACTGACTTTTCTTCACCATACGAATTGTCCATCCTATTAAGCTGCAAATGGGAAATTTATAAGCACAACTTTTATCAATCAAATCAGAGTACATATATTTATAAAAGCAATAAATGCAATGAATGTATTTAATTTTTAAATTTATATAGCAGTTAATTTTTACATTGGTTAATTACATGTTGACACGTCTCAATCATTATTTGTGACGCATATGGAATTCTAATTTACCACGACTCAAGTCCAGTGGGATAGCTTATCATAGGGCTCAATTCTTTTTTCAAGAATATATAGATATATTTTTTTTTAAATGGTAATAGAAATATATTATTGAAACAAAAAGTTATGGTTGCAAAGAAACCAGTAAGTTATACTAGCATAAACCTACACAGCGAGAGTTAAAACTAACTAAAAAATCAAACTAAGGCAACGAGTCAAAAAATATACAATAGCTGATACACAGACCCAAGCAGCACACAAATCCGCCACTCCAAAAGCAACTAAAAAATGAGACCACTAACAAACGCCACACTCTCCGCCTCTCCCCAACCAACCTAACCCACATTCCACGCAATCAGGAAATCTGAAACTGACGCAGGGTAGCCCAACAGATGCCAAAAGTCATCAGAACCAGAGCCCAGAAGGACTGAACAGCAGAGCAATGAAGCAAACAGTCAACCGATTCTGCACTCGACCTACACAAACAACACCAATTGACTAAGTATATGATGGTGTAGAACCAAGTTGTCAATAGTCAAGATACTATCACGAGCTGCACACCAGACGAAAAAAGAGACACGAGCTGGAATGCCTGCCTTCCAGATCAATGGAGCTGGAACCACAAAGAAGAGTAAAAAGAACGAACAAAGAATAACCGAGTTGGAGACATTGCCACTCTAGAGAATCCCCCCCCCCCACCCCCACTTGAAGGTGTCTCGAAGCGATAAAGGATCTCGAACAAACTAAGTAAGTCATGCATCGCCCAGACATTCAAGCCTCACCTAAACTGAACATCCCAAATCATGCCTCCACCTTCAGCATTACCCCAATCCCCTTCAGAACACGGACACACTGAAACTGACGGATCCTAGGTTAGACTATGACGAGACGGGACAAGGACACCTCTCCCACCACCGCTCCTCCCAAAATCGGACAAGTCCCCCTGTACCGATCCTGAAATGCACATTATGCATATACCATTCCCACCTGCCCTAATACCCTTCCATAAACCACACCTAGACTGCCCAGTAACTGCCTTCAAACACCACCCCTGCCTCTCTGACACAAACATTGCATCAATAACCCTCCGCCAAATCCTATCTCGCTCTAAACCATATCTCCACAACCACTTCGTTAACAAAGATTTGATTAAAAACGGTGAAACAACGAATGCGCAAACCAACATTCTCCATTGGGCAGGCAATCAGTGTCCCAATCTATCAAGAAAATTAAAACCATTCCACATCCCACCCCACAAATAATCGCACTGATTTTGTCCAAATACTGAAGGCCAAATATGGTATTGGCATAGACGCCTTGGTCATCTCCATTTCACTATTCGTATAATAATATTTTCTTCACTACTTCAGTCATTCCAAATGCACACAATACCTATCATTTGTTACGTAGCTGGAAACCTAAAGAATCCCGACTTCAATCCAGGAGGAAATAAAAATTAGGCACTGTAAGGATGCTATGGTTGAAGAAATGAATGCCTTTGAAAAGAAAAAGACCTTGGAAATGGTCGATCTACCTTGTGGGAAGAAAAATGGGTTGTAAATGGGTTTTTCACAATCAAATACGAGGTAGATGGGTCTATTGAAAGATACAAAGCACGTTTCGTAGAAAAACACACAAAGGTATGGGATCAATTATCAAGAGACCTTTGCTCTCGTTGAAATATTGAACAAGACCCACATTCTTATGTCAAAAACTTCTTGCAAGCAGATCTTGAAGATGAAGTTTGTACGTATTTGCATCCAGGTTGCATACTGTAGACCTACATCTAAAGTATGCAAATTGAGAAAAGCTTTGTGTGGACTTAAACAACTTCCAAGACCTTGGTTTGGACGATTTGCGAAGTCCATGTACAATGGCCACCATCTTCCCCCATCGAACCAAATTCATCACGAGCATGAACAACTGGCAGAATCCTGATGGAAGCAAACTTATTGTATTGGGGTTACCAGACCCACGCATCATCAAGTCCATTGATTAAGAATCAACAGGTGCAACAATATGGAGTGATCCTGCCGAGCATGTCCTTGTTTCTTGAATCAACATTGCATTGTTATTGTGCCCACCAACACTCTAATACAATTAAAAAGAGACGAGACACACATTAGTAACATTTCAATTTGAGAAGTATGAAATAGACTGTTTGCAGATTCATCGTATTTCGAGCTACTATTTTCCATCTTTAGATGAATCCATTATATTAGCTGATGAATCAAGTTTTAGCTAATGAATCAACTAGGATAAGTGATATATGCAGTATATTTATGTTTTCCTTATTTAGATGTTCTTTTAAAAACTACTACAACATTATATTACATCAAAAAATGTTCAAGATGTCCATATTTACATAACCACAAATCAACACTTTGGAAGACCTGGCTAAGGACAAGAGAAACCGAAGATAGTGCAAGCAGTTTCCAAAAGCTGCCTACAAACAAAACATCATATTTCAAGATGAATATTGTACTTATATATACTAATCATTATCAATAAAATAACATAGAATTCAAGAGTCTTCATGCTATCACAGCATGATTGCTTATCTTTCTGCCCTTTACCCAGTCTTCATAGCCGGAGTTTTTACTATTTCCCGGCCTTCATTGTCGTGATAATAAACAGAGACGCAACCTTCACTGTTGGGCGATTTCATTTTAACCTACTTCCAGTCTATACCGGGTTAGCCATGTCCGAAATCAATGAGTCGACATCTCCTAAAGCCCCCTCACAAATACCACAAAACCCATCTCTACATGGTTTGATAATCTATAGATTCCAACAACCAAGATGGATGGATCCCATAGATCCGTCCAGGAAGATCTGCATCTTTCTCAAGACAGCCAATGAGATTTGGGCCCCATTACCTGCACATACTTTGATGTAGGAATGAAAGGGGTGATTTTTGAACTAAAGAGGAGGATCCACAACACTGAACATGGGTCATCCACAGCCACAGAGTGCTAAAACACTATCAAGAGTCCTTGGCTTGAGTTGGTTTCCTACTAGTATATGGTGTATAGCACCGTTGTCGAGATTTTGCAGAAATCTTTTGAAGAGGAAAGGATATACGAATTCCTTCCTGGTTTAGTTGCGGAGTTTGACCGGATAGAGGAAGAGTTCTTGACAATAACCTTTACGTAACATTGGTGAACTATTTTCTGTCATTCCACGAGAAGCCATCCGCCAAGGTGTTAAGCTAAACAAATCACTTATTGATCAAATGTCAATAAGAGAGAACTTGGCACTAGTTGCATTGAAGCCCTCAGGAGGAAGAGGAGGATGGTATTAAATTTGTAGATGACTCTATGTGTCTTAGCGGGAAAGGAGACATACAATTATCTCCACACCGAATGGCCACCGAAATATGTTCTTCATACTCTGGACTTACAGTTTGCTATCTGTTGGAAAACTCACACAGAAGCTTAATTGCTCAGTAATATTTCCTCTATTGACTGTGTTTTCAGAACACTTTAACCGGGAAGTCGATTGGGCATGCTAAGGTAAAAGATAGACTCTGCTATCTTGGATACTTGATAGACCTTACCTGAATAAGATAGTAGGATCTCAAATAAAAATAATGAAGGCCAAATATGGTATTGGCATAGACACCTTGGTCATCTCCATTTTACTATGTGTATAATAATATTTTCTTCACTACTTCAGTCATTCCAGATGCACACAATACCTATCATTTGTTACGTAGCTGGAAACCTATAGAATCCCGACTTCAATCAAGGAAACAATAAATTAAGCACTGTAAGGATGCTACGGTTGAAGAAATGAATGCCTTTGAAAAGAAAAAGACATGGGAAATGGTCGATCTACCTTGTGGGAAGAAAAATGGGTTGTAAATGGGTTTTCACAATCAAATACGAGGTAGATGGGTCTATTGAAAGATACAAAACACGTTTCCTGGGAAAACACACACACAAAGATATGGGATCAACTATCAAGAGACCTTTGCTCTCGTTGAAAAATTGAACAAGACCCACATTCTTATGTCAAAAACTTCTTGCAAGCAGATCTTGAAGATGAAGTTTGTATGTATTTGCATCCAGGTTGCATACTTTAGACCTACATCTAAAGCATGCACATTGAGAAAAGCTTCGTGTGGACTTAAACAACTTCCAAGACTTTGGTTTGGATGATTTGCGAAGTCCATGATAAAAAGAGGGTATCACCATAGTCAAGGTGATCACAATTTATTTATTAAGCCCAAAGTTACTGCATTGATTGTGTATGTAGATGACATTGTAGTCATTGAAAATAATACAGAGGAAATCAAGGAATGGAAGACATCTCTGTAGAACATGTGAGGTCAAGGACTTGGGACATCCCATGTATTTGCTACAGATCGAAGTGTCAAGGTCTAAATAGGCACAGTTATTCTCAACAAAAGTACGCCACTGATCCATTGAAGGAGATTGTAGTGCTCGGCTGTGAACCAGCAGTGACACCTATAGAGCCATACCACAACCTTGGGAATCTTGAAGAAAGTGAACCACTTGATGGAGGATTATACCAGAGACTTGTTGGGATCTTATCTATTTGTCACATACACGACCAGACGTCACATATGTCTTTAGTTTAGTGTATTTCCACATACGCTTGAAGGGGAGTGCTGGCAGATTAAGCGTATTCCAGTCATTAATTTCCTTCTTCTAATTTAAATAGTTAGCTTGGCTAAACAAATAATTAGGATCACTGGCATATGCAGTAATATATTTTTAATTTTTTAGATTGGTTATTCAACGATCGTACATATATGGACTGATCCTTACCAATAGAAAGATATAGACTTCAGAAGTTGTCATAAATAAAGCCACTTACTTGCATTAAAGATATGCAATTTCCATATCCTGGGCCGCTTGTTGCAACTCTGGTTGCTTCTTGAACCACACCATCATAAAAAATCACATTCCACGGCCATTGTTGAAGAAGAACAGTAATTTTAGTCTTTATTCAGAAAATTGAACACTTGGTCTCGATAATATTATTTGTCGTCTTTAAGAAATTCCATCAGTAATCCACATACCAATTTCTGAGAATTTATGTCACTGAGAAAATCAATAACTTTTATGGGAGAACAGGAAGTCCAAACAAAGTGGAAGCTTTTACCACTACATCGGATGGGCGTCCTTAATATCCGAACACTTTTGAAACATTAGTTTTACGTTGTCAATTCCACTACCACGTATATCCTCCCAACCTTGAGTATTAGGCAGTGGCGGAGCCAGGATTTTGGTTAAGGGGGGCACAAAAAAATGTTTTTTTGAAAGGAGAGGGTATAGATTTTAAATGAATAAAAAATTATGCTAATGTAATAAATACCATGGTCTCTTGTGTATTTATGAAAAGTTAAGGGAGTAATTCTGTATATAAAATAGGTGGTGCTATTTTTCTCCAACAATCCATGCTTGTGCCAAGAATCAAACTCGAGAACCAATGTTTACCAATCCACACTACTAACCACTGGACCAAGGTACGAATTGGGTTCTACATGGGCGTAATTCTATATATTAAAAACGTGGTGCTTTTTTTTGTCCAAAAATAACATGCTTGTGCCATGAATCGAACTCAGGACCTATGTTTTGCAAACAAAACTGCTTACCACTGGACCAGGGTACCGATTGTGTTGTAACTGGAGGCCACACAACCTATGACCACTCTTTCAGCTAACAGAAATAAATTTCTTTTTCCATCTGTAGATTTGACCAAAGCAGACTAATTAAAGAAAACTATGCTTCAAGTTCCAAAAGAATTACTTGAACAAAGTGCGACATTAACTAACCAGTAGCAGTGTATTCTTCAGAAAGAGGTGTTGTCATTGTGGCATTCCTTTGGCACAGACATTGTCTTCCAAGAATGGAAAGCCATCGGCCAGCCCCAAAAGTATGGTCAGAGATGACATTATTTGTTCGATTATCATGGACTACATAATGTTCAACCCATGTAATCTGCATCATTTTGTTGAGCAATGGAGAGGAACATAGTAGTGAACAAGAGCATGTTTTATCTCAACTCAAGTTGCTTATAACAACATAAGTGACCATTGGATAATTTGTGAACTATACATCCATATGGCTTACGTCGACAGTTAGGCGAGAGGTTGGACATAAAACATCTAAATGAAGACAATATTATATAATAATTTCTCCCGGAGTTCGATTAGAATTGGAGGTATTCGTATGTGAAATTCTGAGAGATTACAGTGCAGTCATGGGTGACGCCAACAAAGTTGCAGGACTCTTGATGAAAATGGTATGCTCTCATGAACTTGTCTCAAGTTTTTATTGCGTCCCTTTTTATTTTAATAACCTACTCTTGTACTAGTAGTTTATTTTTCTCAAAAGAATTTGATGCTAAGATAAAAATGGAAGAGCACATTCTCGGAAATAATTTCAAGAGCTATGTTAATCAAAATAATAACAACGGGAGCAAGAAAACAACAATGGAGAGCTGAAAGTGGTGTAAGATCATTAAAAACAAATATACATGAATGAGCATACAATACATTTAAATTATATTTTATAGTGAAATTAAATGTTCCATTTATGCGGATAATTTCTGAATTGCAAGCGCTTTCGACATTTTCTCCTACTCGCGAGGTATAATTTGTGAGATACTGTAAATACGTTGGCCGCTTCAATGTTTTTGTTCCTACTTCTGAAATTGAAATTTCACTAATGCGTGTCTTATTTATTTTAAATTGTGTGGGAGGAATCAATCACAAAATGATTATGATTCAAAAGCTTATGATAGTCCCAACCGGTTCACGCGTAATGTTTGCAACTACTCCAACGATGTTATAGAATCCTGATGAATGTGATATGCTCCGATGAACTTATCTCAAGTTTCAATTGTCTACTTTTATGTGAATAACCTAGTTCTTGTATTAATTTTTGTTTCATATTTTCTAAATTTCTAATGGTATGCAGGATAAATGATCGAGCACATTCTCTTAAATAATTTCAAGAGCTATATCCACCAGAACACCATCGCCCAGAGAGAATTGAAGCGGCAATGGAGAGCTGAAAGTGGTATAAGATCAACAACTACTTATAAACAACTATACACATATGAGTGTTGACTTCTATTTTGATTAGATTTTATTGCATGTGTAATAGATATTTCATTTCTGCAGATACATGCTGAATTGCAAGTGATTTTCGGAATTCGTTCCTACGCGGGAGGTTCATTTTGTGAGATACTGCAATAACTTTGGTGGTGGCACATGGATTGTTACAGACGCCTGTTTAGATGTTTTGTGTGCCGATTTCTCATTGAAGTGTCATCGTGGAACATCTGGATGTTAAATTTAGAAACTTGCCCGACAAGTGCTCTCTGGTAACATAAAAATTAGTGTTGTTACGGGCAACTTGAGTTGACGTAACAATTGATGGTCATCACTACTGACAACTATTCTTCATGGTATCCATATTTTCAACTCTAACTCAAATCTTCGGGCAAGACGATTGGTTCCGATTCTTAAAAGATAATGTGAGCGCCGAAGAAATGCAACATTGACAACACCTCTCTCAGAAGAATACCGTGGTACTAGTGATTTACTGTCCTACACTTAGAACAACTAATTTTTTTTTGGGAACATGAAGCATAGTTTGATATAATTCATCTGCTTTGGTCAAATCTACTGGTGAGACATGGAATTTATTTCTTCTTGCTGAGAGGATGGTTATAGGTTTTCATAGGAGCCTACATGAGTCTTACAATGAAGGATGGGACTTTACACCTGGAAGTGGTATTGATTATGAGAAATTAATGTTTCCGAAGTTTGTTGGATATCCAGGCAGCCCTTCGGGAATTGTGGTACAAGCATCAACTTCGCCCGCCCTTCCTTATTCCCCCAGAGGTGTACTTCGTTTACTCAGTGACATAATTTTTCGCTATAAGGAGTGGGAATTACTGACACGGTTAATAAAGACAAAGCAAATAATCGTATTTAAATTAAGTGTTCTATTTTATTAGTGAAGACTAACATTAAGGCGCGTCTCTGAAAATTGCAGTGGGATGTGATCTTATATGGGGTGAAGTTTAAGAAACTAGAATATTTAGCACATGTCAAGGGAAGCTGCACATCTGCAATGCAAGTGGTTTCGATGTTTTTATTCCTACTTCTGAAATTCAAATTTCACAAATGTGTATCTTATCTCATATAAATTGTGTTGGTGAAATCAATAACATGATGATGATTCAAGAATTTTTATAGTCACCATCAGCCCACGCGTATTGTTTGCACCTATTATTTCCTATTTAATGAAGTTGGTGACTAGTTGGTGTGGTAACCTCGGGACTATAAGTTTACTTCCGTCGGGATTTAAATTTTTTCTAGCGATACAACTTATGTTTATGGTTCCATGGGGGAAGATGGTGACTCTTGTAGACCATGAACAACAGTAACATATAAAAATCTTAATCAACCTTGACCCGAATGAATATATTATCAGCTTGTGATGTCTAATAGAAATGATATTATCATGCACAACAAGATAACACAACCCAAAAGTAACACAAAATTAAGAGGAAAATCTTGAACTTAAATTTGTTAGCATTTCAATTGGTCGACACGAAAGTGACACAGAAATATGGAAACGAAAGTGACACAGAAACATCGACATCAAAAACTTGGGTCTACTAAGAAAACTGACCTTAACCATAATTGATACATTGTAAATGAAGAGAGTCATAGAATAATTTACAGGAGGTCGATTAGAATTGGAGGAATTCGTTTGTGTGAAATAGTGAGAGATTCCAGTGCAGTCATGCGTGTCGCCAACAAAGTTGCATGACTCTTGATGAATATGGTAGGCTCTCGTGAACTTGTCTCAAGTTTTTATTGCGTCCCTTTTTATTTTAATAACCTAGTCTTGTACTATTAGTTTATTTTTCTCAAAAGTTTCTGATGCTAAGATAAAAATAGTAGAGCACATTCTCTGAAACAATTTCAATAGCGATGTCAATCAAAATACTAACAACAGGAGGAAGAAAAGAACAATGGAGAGCTGAAAAGTGGTGTAAGATCATTAAAAACAAATACACATGAATGAGCATACAATACATTTACATTATATTTTATAGTAAAATTTAATGTTCCATTTATGCGGATAATTTTTGAATTGCAAGCGCTTTCGACATTTGCTCCTTCTCGCGAGGCATAATTTGTGAGATACTATAAATACTTTGGCCGCTTCAATGTTTTTGTTCCTACTTCTGAAATTGAAATTTCACTAATGTGTCTTATTTCTTTTAAATTGTGTGGGAGGAATTAATCACAACATGATGATGATTTAAAAACTAATGATAGTCCCCACCGGTTCACACGTAATGTTTGCAACTACTCCAACGATGTTATAGGAATCCTGATGAATACGGTAGGCTCCGTTGTACTTATCTCAAGTTTCAATTGTCTACATTTATGTGAATTACCTAGTCCTTGTATTAATTTTTGGTTAGATGTTTTCTAAATTTCTAATGGTATGCAGGATAAATGATCGAGCACATTCTCTGAAATAATTTCAAGAGTTATATCCACCAGAACACCATCACCCAGAGAGATTGGAAGCGGCAACGGAGAGCTGAAAGTGGTATAAGATCAACAACTACTTATAAACTACTATACATATGTGAGTGTTGACTTCTATTTTGATTAGATTTTATTGCATGTGTAATAGATATTTCATTTATGCAGATAGATGCAGAATTGCACGTGATTTTCGGAATTCGTTCCTACGCGGGAGGTCCATTTTGTGAGATACTGCAAATACCTTGCTGGTGGCACATGGATTGTTACAGACGCCTGTTTATATGTTTTGGGTGCCGATTTCTCACCGAAGTGTCAGCGTAGAACATCTGGATGTTAAAGTTAGGACTTGCCCGAAAAGTTCTCTCTGGTAACATAAAAATTATTGTTGTTACGCGCAACTTGAGTTGAGGTAACAATTGATGTTCATCACTACTGACAACTCATCTTTTCCCTAAATTTCTCAACAATATGATGTATCTTACTTGGGTAGAAAATTTTAAAGTTCATGGTATCCAAATTCTCAAATCTTACTTAAATTTTGGGGCAAGACGATGGCTTTCGATTCTTAAAAGACAATGTGAGCGCCGAAGAAATGCGACAATGGAAAAACCTCTCTCTGAAGAATACCCTTGTACTGGTGATTTACCGTCCTACATTTAGAAAATATAATTTTGTTTTTTGTAACATGAAGCATAGTTTGATATAATTCATCTGCTATGGTCAAATATTCAGGTGAGAGATGGAACTTAATTCTGCTTGCTGAGAGGATGGTTATAGGTTTTCATAGGAGCCTACATGCGTCTTGAAATGAAGGATGGGATGTTATACGTGGAAGTGGTATTGATTATGAGAAATTAATGTTTCGGAGTTTGTTGGATATCCAGGCCGCCCTTCCGGAATTGTGGTACAAGCATCAACTTCGCTCGCCCTACCTTATTCGCCCAGAGAAGTTCTTCGTTACTCAGTGACATAAGTTTTCGACATAAGGTGTGGGAATTACTAACACAGTTTCATAAAGACGAAACAAATAATCTTATCGAGATTAAGTGTTCTATTTTTTTAATAAAGACTAACATTAAGTTGCGTCTCTGACAATTGCAATGGGATGTATCTTCTATGGGGGTGAAGTTCAAGAAACTAGAATATTTAGCTTATGTCTAGGATCAAGAAACTGTGCATCTGCAATGCAAGTGGTTTCGATGTTTTTATTCCTACTTCTGAAATTCAAACTTCACTAATGTCTCTTTTCTCTTTTAAAATGTGTTGGTGGAATCAATAACATGATGATGATTCAAGAATTTTCGATAGTCACCATCGGTCCACGCGTAATGGTTTCACCTATTTTTCCTACTTAACGAAGTTGGTGATTAGTTGGTGTGGTAACCTCGGGACTACAAGTTTACTTTCATCGGAATTTCTATTTTTTCTAGCGATACTACTTATGATTATGATTCGATGGTAGAAGATGGTGACTATTGTAGACCATTAACAACAGTAACAAATCAAATCATGGTCAACCTCGACCCTATAGGGAATGAAAATATTATCAACTCGTGATATGTAATAGAGTTGATATTATCATGCCCAACAAGATAACACAATTAAAAAATAACACAAAATTAAGAGGAAATCTTAAAATTAAATTTGTTAGAATTTCAATTGGTCGACACGAAAGTGACACAGAAACTTAGTCACGAAAGTGACACAGAAACATCAACACGAAAAACTTTGGCCTACTTAGATAACTGACCTTCTCCATAATCGATACATTATAAATAAAGAGAATATCATAGAATAATTTCTCCAGGATACTGGATTAGAATTGGAGTAATTCTAATGTGAAATTCTGAGAGATTCCAGTGCAGTCAAGGGTGACACCAACAAAGTTGCAGGACTCTTGATGAATATAGTATGTTCTAATGAACTTGTCTCAAGTTTTTATTGCGTCCATTTTTATTTTAATAACCTAGTCTTGTACTATTAGTTTATTTTTCTCAAAAAATTCTGATGCTAAGATAAAATTGGTAGAGCACATTATCTGAAATAATTTCAAGAGCTATGTTAATCAAAATACAACCATCAGGAGGAAGAAAACAACAATGGAGAGCTGCAAAGTGGTGTAAGATCATTAAAAACAAATATACATGAATGAGCATACAATACATTTACATTATATTTTATAGTGAAATTAAATGTTCCATTTATGCGGATACTTTGTGAATTGTAAGCGCTTACGACATTTGCTCCTTCTCGCGAGGTGTAATTTGTGAGATACTATAAATACTTTGGTCGCTTCAATGTTTTTGTTCCTACTTCTGAAATTGAAGTTTCACTAATGTGTCTTATTTCTTATAATTGCGTGGGAGGAATTAATCACAACATGATGATGATTCAAAACCTAATGATAGTCCCCACTGGTTCACACGTAATGTTTGCAACTACTCCAACGATGTTATAGGAATCCTTATGAATGCGATATGCTCCGATGTACTTATAGTTTCAATTGTCTAAATTTATGTGAATTACCTAGTCCTTGAATTAAATTTTTGGTTTGATGTTTTCTATGCAGGATAAATGATCGAGCACACTCTCTGAAATAATTTCAAGAGCTATATCCACCAGAACACCATCACCCAGAGAAAATGGAAGCGGAAACGGAGAGCTGAAAGTGGTATAAGATCAACAACTACTTATAAACTACTATACATATGTGAGTGTTGACTTCTATTTTGATTAGATTTTATTGCATGTGTAATAGATATTTCATTTATGCAGATAGATGCAGAATTGCACGTGTTTTTCGGAATTCGTTCATACGCCGGAGGTCCATTTTGTGAGATACTGCAAATACCTTGATGGTGGTACATGGATTGTTACAGACGCCTGTTTATATATTTTGTGTGCAGATTTCTCACCGAAGAGTCAGCGTAGAACATATGGATGTTAAATTTATGACTTGCCCGAAAAGTGCTCTCTGGTAACATAAAAATTATTGTTGTTACGAGCAACTTGAGTTGAGGTAACAATTGATGTTCATCACTACTGACAACTCTTCTTTTCCCTAAATTTCTCAACAATATGATGTATGTTACATGAGTAGATAATTTTTAAGTTCATGGTTTCCAGATTCTCAAATCTTACTTAAATTTTGGGCAAGACGATGGCTTTCAATTCTTAAAAGACAATGTAAGCGCCGAAGAAATGCGACAATGGCAAAACCTCTCTTTGAAGAATACCCTTGTACTGGTGATTTACCGTCCTACCTTTAGAAAATCTTTTTTTTTTTTGTAACATGAAGCATAGTTTGATATAATTCATCTACTATGGTCAACTATTCAGGTGAGACATGGAACTTATTTCTTCTGGCTGAGAGGATGGTTATAGGTTTTCATAGGAGCCTACATGCGTCTTGCAATCAAGGATGGGACTTTATACGTGGAAGTGGTATTGATTATGAAAAATTAATGTTTCGGGAGTTTGTTCGATATCCAGGCTGCCCTTCCGGAATTGTGGTACAAGCATCAACTTCGCTCGCCGTACCTTATTCGCCCAGAGAAGTTCTTCATTTACTCAGTGACATAAGTTTTTGACATAAGGTATAGCAATTACTAACACAGTTTCATAAAGACAAAGAAAATAATCTTATCGAGATTAAGTGTTCTATTTTCTTAATAAAGACTAAGATTTAGCTGTGTCTCTGACAGTTGCAGTGGGATGTATCTATGGGGGTGAAGTTAAAGAAACTAGAATATTTAGCACATGTCCAGGATCAAGAAACTGCGCATCTACAATGCAAGTGGTTTCGATGTTTTTATTCCTACTTCTGAAATTCAAACTTCTCTAATGTGTCTTTTCTCTTTTAAATTGTGTTGGTGGAATCAATAACATGATGATTATTCAAGAAATTTTGATAGTCACCATCGGTCCACGCGTAATGTTTTCACCTATTTATCCTACTTAACGAATTTGGTGATTAGTTGGTGTGGTAACCTCGGGACTATAAGTTTACTTCCATCGGGATTTCAATTTTTTCTAGCGATACTACTTATGGTTATGATTCGATGGTGGCAGATTTTGACTATTGTAGACCATTAACAACAGTAACATATCAAATCTTGGTCAACCTTGACCATATAGGGAATGAAAATATTATCAGCTCGTGATATGTAATAGAGTTGATATTATCATGCCCAACAAGATAACACAATTAAAAAATAACACAAAATTAAGAGGAAAATCTTGAACTTCAATTTGTTAGCATTTCAATTGGTCGACACGAAAGTGACACAGAAATATGGACACGAAAGTGACACAGAAACATCGACATCAAAAACTTGGGTATACTTAGATAACTGACCTTGACCATAATTGATTCATTGTAAATGAAGAGAATATCATAGAATAATTTCTCCAGAAGGTCGATTAGAATTGGAGGAATCCGTTTGTGTGAAATTGTGAGAGATTCTGGTGAAATCATGGGTGACGCCAACAAAGTTGCAGGTTTCTTGATGAATATGGTATGCTCTCATGAACTTGTCTCAAGTTTTTATTGCATCCATTTTTATTTTAATAACCTAGTCTTGTACTATTAGTTTATTTTTCTCAAATGACTCTGATGCTAAGATAAAAAGGGTAGAGCACGTTTTCTGAAATAATTTCAAGAGCTATGTTAATCAAATTACTAACAAAAGGAGCAAGAAAACAACAATGGAGAGCTGAAAGTGGTGTAAGATCATTAAAATCAAATATACATGTATTAGCATACAATACATTTACATTATATTTTATAGTGAAATTAAATATTTCATTTATGCAGATCATTTCTGAATTGCAAGTGCTTCCGGTATTTGTACCTACGTGTGAGGTATAATTTGTAAGATACTGTAAAAACTTTGGCTGCTTCAATGTTTTGTTCCTACTTCTGAAATTGAAATTTCACTATTGTGCTCTTATTTCTTTTAAATTGTATGGGAGGAATCAATCACAACATGATGATGATTCAAAAACTTATGATAGTCTCCACTTGTTCACGCGTAATGTTTGCAACTATTCCAACGATGTTATAGGGATCCTGATGAATGTGATATGCTCCGATGAACTTAGCTCTAAGTTTTAATTGTCTACTTTAATTTAAATAAGTCCCTGTATCAATTTTTGGTTTGATGTTTTCTAAATTTCTAATGGTATGCAGGATAAATGATCAAGCACATTCTCTGAAATAATTTCAAGAGCTATATCCTCCAGAACATATCAACCGGAGAGAATGGTAGCGGAAATGGGGAGCTGAAAGTGGTATAAGATCAACAACTACTTATAAACAACTATACATATATGAGAGTTGACTTCTATTTTGATTAGATTTTATTTCATGTGTAATAGATATTTCGTTTCAGCAAATAGTTGCTGATTTGCAAGCGATTTTCGGAATTCGTTCCTACTCGGGAGGTCCATTTTGTGAGATACTGCAAATAACTTGCTGGTGGCACATGGATTGTTACAGAGTCTTTTTTAGTTGTTTTGTGTGCCGATCTCTCACCAAAGTGTCAGCGTAGAACATCTGGATGTTAAATTCGGGACTTGCCCGCTAAGTGCTCTTATGTGACATAAAATTTAATGTGGTTACAGGCAACTTGAGTTGAGGTAACAACTGATGTTCCTCACTACTGACAACTCCTTTCCCCTAAATTTCTGAACAATATGATGTAGGTACATGGGTAGAAAATTTGAAGTTCATGGTATCCATATTGTCAACTCTTACTTAAATTTTGGGGCAAGTCGATGGCATTCGATTCTTAAAAGACAATATGAGCGGCGAAGAAATGCAACATAGGCAACACCTCTCTCTGAAGAATACCCTGGTACTGGTGATTTACTGTCCAATACTTGGAACAACTAATATATTTTGGAACATGAAGCATAGTTTGATATAATTCATCTACTTTTTGTCAAATTTACAAGTGAGACATGGAATTTATTTTTGCTTGCTGAGAGGATGGTTATAGGTTTTCATAGAAGCCTACATGTGTCTTGCAATCCAAAATGGGACTTTATACCTGGAAGTGGTATTGATGATGTGAAATTAATGTTTCGGAAGTTTGTTGGATATCCATGCCGCCCTTCCGGAATTGTTGTACAAGCATCAACTTCGCTCGCCCTTCCTTATTTGCCCAGAGAAGTTCTTCGTTTACTTAGTGACATAAGTTATCGACATAAGTTGTGGGAATTACTGACATAGTTTCATAAAGACAAAGCAAATAATCTTATATAGATTAAGTTTTCTATTTTCTTAGTAAAGACTAACATTAAGTTGCGTCTCTGACGATGCATTGGGATGCGATCTTATATGGGGTGATTTCAAGAAACTAGAATATTTAGCACATGTCCAGGATCATGAAACTGCGCATATGCAATGCAAGTTGTTTCGATGTTTTTATTCCTACTTCTGAAATTCAAATTTCACTAATGTGTCTTCTCTCTTTTAAATTGTGTTGGTGGAACCAATAACATGATTATGATTCAAGAATTTTTGATAGTCACCATCGGTCCACACGTAATGTTGGCACCTATTTTTCCTACTTAACGAAGTTGCTGATTAGTTGGTGTGGTAACATCGGGACTATAAGTTTACTTCCATCGGAATTTCTATTTTTTCTTGCGATACTACTTATGGTTACAACTCTATGGTGGAACATGGTGACTATTGTAGACCATTAACAACAGTAACATATCAAATCTTGGTCAACCTTGACCATATAGGGAATGAAAATATTATCAGCTCGTGATTTGTAATAGAGTTGATAAAATCATGCTCAACAAGATAACACAACCAAAAAATAACACAAAGGGAAGAGTTGAACTTAAATATGTTAGCATTCTAATTGGTCGACACGAAAGTGACACAAAAATTGGTTCTAGTGAGATAACTGACGTTGACCATAGCCATACATTTTAAATGAAGAGAATACCATCGAATAGTTCCTCCATGAACTTGATTAGAATTGGAGGGATTCGAATGTGAAATCCCGAGAGATTCTAGTGCAGCCATTGCCTGACGCCAACGAAATAGTAGGACTCATGGTGAATGTGATATGCACTCATGAACTTGTCTCAACCTAGTCATGTATTTTTGGTTGATTTTTAATGCTATGCGAGATAAATGATCGAAAAAATTCTCTTAAATTATTTCAAAAGCATCAAAATACTAACAACTGGAGGGGAAGAAAATAACAATGGAGAGTTGAAAGCGATGTAAGATAAAAAAAAATATTTAAAAGCAACTATACATATGTGAGCAACGAATACATTTTGATTATATTTTATGGCATATATAGTGAAACTAAATGTTTCATTTATGCAGATAATTGCTGAATTGCAAGCGCTTTCTGCATTTGTTCCTACAAAGTTCGGTAGATTTTGTGAGATACCGCAAATACTTTGGTGGTGGCACATAGATTTATACAAATGACTCCTTTGATGGTTTTTGTGTCGGCCTCTCATCAAAGAGTCGACATAGAACATCTGGATGTTTCATGCAGGACTGTCCTATAGGCGTTCTCCACTAACATATGGTATATTGTTGTTATCGGCATCTTGGGAAGAGATAACAATTGATGTTCTTCACTATTGACACTTTCTTCCCTTCTGTTTCTCAACAATATGATGTAGGTTACATGAGCTGAATATTTTGAAATTCATGGTATCCAGAATGTAACTCTTACCTAACTTTTGGTGCAAAACGGTGGCTTTCCATTCTTAAAAGGTAATGCGAGTTCCAAAGAAATGCAATAGTGGAAACACCTCTCGGTGAAGAATATCAAGGTAGTACTGGTTATTTTCTGTCTTACTTTTTGTACAACTTATATTTTTTTAAATTCATCTAGTTTGGCGAAATTTACATGTGAGAGAGGGATTTTATTTTTGTTGGTTTATAGAAGCCTACATGAGTCTTTTCTCAAGGATGGGAGCTCACACCTGGAAGTCGAATTGGTGATGTGAAATTAATGTTTGAAAAGTCTTGTGGACATTCAGGCTGTTTTTCTGGAATTGTTGTACAAGCGTCAACTTTGTTCAGCCTTCCTTGTTCTCAGAAGAGTTATTCGTTTCCTCGGCGTCATACATTCTCGAGAATGGGCTTGTGAATTACTGACGTAATTGCGTAAAGATTAATAAAATAATGTTATCTATATCAAGGGTTCGATTTTCTTAGTAAAGGCTCATATTAGGGTGCTTCTTTGACAATTTCAAGGGGATGATCTTTTTATGATGGTGATGTTCTTGAAATTATGTGAGAGAACTTGCCTCTAGATTAATCGGGCGACTTGACAATCATGACTCACCAACCCATGCGAGGTACATGTTTCTGCAATTTTTCTATCTAGATCTGTGAGACAAGCAATAGGTGTTTACCTCCCGTTTACTTGTTTTACTCCAAGTTGTTCAAGTCTATGTTTTCTGCTCTTTTATTCTGGAGAACATTATCATCCTCTAGATTAATCTTATTTGTTCTGTAGTTTTCTTGACTTATATATATGGACTATCAAAGTAAGATGACGCTTCTGCCTGTGCAGGTTTTGAATTACTATATGAAGCCAGCTTATTCAGCCTTTGAACTATTAAGAACATTTGGTTAAGTATTTATAGCGATTCTGAAGGAATGAAAACTCACCGTTATCATTCTTCCTTAATAGGTTACCTGATTTAAATACCAGAAGTTGGAAGCAGATGTGGGTACTCTTATCCTTTCTAAACAAGTATTCACTTGACGTAGGTCGGCTTCAGAAAACGTGCTTGGCAGTTCGGAAGTTGTGTGAAGGACATAAAAGGCCTGAGAAGGGTGTGTTTCCTCTTCCAAAGGACTAGATAGAGATTGAGCCAAATATGGGAATCGTTCAAGCAATGAAGGACAGCTTACTCATGCATAGAAACAGAATGGACAAAGTGGTGGTGTAGTTTGAAGCAGTGTTACCACAATTTACTCGTAACCCCCCCCCCCAGGCCGAGTTGCATATTGGATCACACGACCAGCGACCTATATCGCTTAATTTGGCGATCCCCAATTGTTTTCACTAATTTCACCTAAAGTATCTATGTAGAAGGGAAAATACATTTAGATTTGCTAAGTTACACCCATTTTTAGAGTAATAACTTTTAATTATTGCATATATTGAGCTTTTTGTACTTTATGATTTGTGAAAAATGTTAAAACTGCTATGAGGGTAACCAAAGAAGCCTACCCTTGGCGTACCAAATTCCATAGGGTATGGCGTTCCGCGTTCCCGTTCCACGAACCGGAACAATCCATGTTCCAGGTAACTTAGGTTTGAAGAATCAGAGCTCTATAGAGCTCTGGGTACAATTAGTTTGGAATCTATCGGTTTTATGTTGCTGGTATCTCTGAAGCACGGAGATGGGTGCAGCATGGATTCACTGATTTCAAAAATATGCGGATCCGTGTGCAGTCAGAGAGACTGCAATGTTATATGTTTCCATTTAGTTACAGTAGAATACCTATTTGTTTCTTTTCTAACCAAGATGAAGATGCTAAATTTGGTGGATTCATAAACAATCTATTTATTAAAACTAACCAATCAAATTTATAAGGTTTCACTCCATCGTGATAGATTCAAAACAAATCCTTGCCTTCAATTTTGGTTATAGCCTCTAATAGAGTAATTCCTAATTGGTTTCTAGCCATCTTTCTTGTGTCTCCCAATTGCATCCCTAGTGAGTCGAGGGTTAGAAAAGGAAGGGAGAGAATGCCGCTTGGTGAAGCATTTTTGCTGCATAGGCCGCCAACTAATGTTCTTGAATACTGAGGACTGTAAAGATGGTGCGTTATGAAGAGGTTGTTACCTAGAATAAACATTTGTGCCAGAATCTGGAGTATATAAAGAGGTTTCCAAACACCGCTTCAGAAGGCATTGAACACCAATGTAATCGAATTAGATCGTCCTGAGACCCCTGGCGTTGCTGAGTTCATTATCATTTTTTTTCAGTTTAAAGCCAAATGGTTATTTTTGCCAAATTCCTTATGAACGTGATTTAAGGAAATTTGAAACATACTGGATTTAGAGACATGAATGTCGCTGTAGAGTTTGAAGAAACCCATAGCTCACTCAAGGAACAATTCATCACATTAAATCATGTCGTTCAGTATCCACTGCTTGAACTGTGGTTTCTCGGCTATTGATGAGGAACTAGTGGTGGTAAAATAAAAGCAGATGGTCTTGTGTTATCCTATTGATTCATGATAACTGGGACAAAGTTTTCCAATCAAGTGTGCCATGTAGCTACCATGTCTTGAAGTACGTTCGGGTACTTTTTTTCTCCGTTCCTGTTCTGATTAGCTCATTTTTTTGGTTTGATTTGTTATTGTTTCATCGGACGCGGGTAATTTACTAGTATTAAACATACAGACTCCCCTCAGGATAAAAGTTGTTGGTAGGGAAAGGTACCGTCAGAAGCCAATACTTTGATTTGGAAAAAGAGGGGCGAAAAAGCAGCACGGAGACGAGTGTTAGATGTGATTTCTTCCAAGTATAGTACGAAAGTAGTTGTGGTTCTCCACGAATAAAAATAGATAGTACTATCCTCTCAGGTTAATATATTTGGGTCTGCCATTGATGATACACTATACCTTGTGACAAAACCGGGTTGCCCCGATTCTAGGTCAGCGGATAATATGAATGAACTCAAATGTTATTATGGTTGAGCTAATAAATTAGAAATTTAACAGTGGGGTCACTCGCCTCCCACCATTATGCACAAGCAGTTCTTATGTGCACCAAGTTCATAAATCTGATCGGGGAGAGAACCGGGGTTTGCTAATTTTAGAGGTTCAAAGGAAAGATGTGTCACCGTTAACAGACAAAATCAAAGAGTATAATGCCCGCCTATAAATTGGTAAACGGTTACATGGTTATGACCGGGCTTCCTAAATTAAGGAAAAATTCCATTTATTATTGAAGTAGTTTCTTTTAGGACAAGCCAAAAAGGCACTACCACGTACGATTGAGGGTTACCCGCATTCTCTCGAAAATGGAATGGATGAAAACCAAGCCAACCAGAATTGCATGATCTCATCCAAAAAAATCATGTCATAAAGGCCAGCATTCTGTCCAGTGCAAGTAATAAGTTTATTGTATCAAGCACAGGATTCTCATCCCAAAAAAACATCCATTATCATCACACCAATCCATGGAAATGGGCATAAAGTAAAGAAACACTAGTAACACTGTAGCTACAATGCAGTGAATGGAAGCAACTAATCATCAGAGCGAGCAGAGAGTTTCATACCTGATTTGAGACGTAAACTTCTTCTAGGGTTTCACTGACTGTTTCGTTTCAGTGTTTCTGAGCTCCGACCCACTAACGTTTCTATAAAGAACCCAAGTCATCAGCAAAGTGCTTCGATCAGCTACAATGGTTCGACTTTGTAGGGCTTCCATTTTCTCTGACTTGTGATCTACTACTAACGTTGAGAATGAGAAATGCTCCGATCAGCGTTAACTTGGATATCTTTCTCTGGTGACTGGTGGTATCATCATCACTTTGTTTTAAGGAAAAAAATGAAGGGAAAACCCAACTAACGTAAGGCCCAAACTATTGACAAGCCCACTACCCACGAGAAGAAATAAACCCAACCCAAACAAAATCATTCCCTTTTTTTTTTTTACCCAAACTAATATTAGGGATTTTCCTCATCAAAAAAAAAAAACTAATATTAGGGATTATTGTAGTTTTCTTTTCTTTCTTTTTTTGGAAAAAGATTATTGTAGTTATAGAAAGAAAAATTGACTTAAATATGGTGTAAAAAACTCTGTACCACGAGTGGATATTCAGTGCCACCATGGTGACGTGGTCGCACTGGGGTGTTATTTTAAGAATATATTTATTCTCATAACACATGATTGATGAATGATAATTGGTATTATAGTATATTTATCATGCCTACATGTAAATATAATTATCAACTTTCTGGACATCCATTGTTTTCCACCGCAACTTTTCAGCAAAAGGGAAGGGTTTTCCATACATTTTTTTCTGAAAAATTTATTAATAGACCATCTCATAGACTCATACACAACAATAATATTTTTTTAAAAAATACATATTTCGATACTTACAGCAAAAATAAGACAATAATTACCAAACAAAAAATGAAAATCGTGCTTCCTCGCCACAGATTATAATGAAGTTTACCAAAAAAAACTTATATATATTTCTATAGCAGCTTTCTAGCAGCACTTCCTGCACAGCAGCTTTCTAAATGCCACCGGACTGGCCCAAGACAGTCACCATTTAGTGGATTCAATTGATCAAAGACCTTTTGCGACATCCGCATTCTACATGAACGAAAATGAATGAAATCATTACCCTGACTTGCATCATTCTAACTCTATATTTTGATTTGAATGGTAGTATGGAGACCAAGAGTAAAATAAGCACACTGGATTTTAAGTTACAGAAGCTCACACTGAAGCGCTCAGTTCATTGTACGCAAGTTACATGACAACTCAAAAAGTTTTACAGTCGCAAAGCATTTTAATAACAACAATAGCAATAACTCTCCTACTACTATCTCGCTATTTATATACAGAAACAACCCTATGTCTATCTAGCGTCTTCTGGCCACATAAACTCCAATGTACGGGTCATTTCCAGTACCTGCAAATTCTGAAAGATAAGAAACATAACACATGTCTAGAGTCGTCTGGCCACATAATCTCCAATGCCCATGTCCTTTGAAGTACCTGCAAATTTAGCCAGAAAAGAAACATAACACGTACCACCACCAACTTGAAACTAATTCCTCAAATACTGAGGCTGTTTGGGTGATGCTTTTTTGGTTTTTTGTTTCATGTTTTTAGAAAATGAGTTGCTGAGACGAGGAGACGTAAACAATATTTTATCTCTCTTTACCTCGACCCCTCATTCCCCAAAAACCAAAAAGTCATTTACCCAAACAACACTGCTGTACTCTGAAAGAACAAAAGACCATTAGTCGAATGCCTAAAATCAGGCAACACGGCAAGATAATGCAGCAAAGAAATACTACTATACATCATATTGGCAGAACTATATATTTTGTCTGTCCATAATCAAAATTGCAAAACTTTGTCACATAAATCTTCCTGAAAGAGTCCTCATCAAGTACAAACAATTTTGAAAATTTTAAATCAATCTGTAAATCAAATAAAAAAGATAAAGTTGCACCGAATTCCCTACAGTTTCTGGAGACCACGTTGAACTCGAGAACAATCAAACCATTTATAAAATCAACAAGCAAACAAAAACTCGCTGCACTTTCCTTTTTCATATCCACACGAAGCATTTTCGCTCGTGCCTGAGCGCACTGTAAAGTTGTACCGAGAGGAGAAAAACTGTGTAAATCACTAACTAAAAAGATACGAAGTACTAGGAAATTGAATGAAAGATAACATATGCCAACAAAAGGGACTTCACCATTGAGTCCGAGTCTGACTGCAAATCCTTAAGAAAACAGGGGTCTCCAGTTTCCTGCCTTATAATCAGAAATCAAACATTTTCTTCCAGACACTTAACGGCAATCATACCTAATCTGTTGTGAAGCTAAAAAAGTGGCTGATGCATTATCAAAAGTTCCTGATCAGAATATATCCCAGACTGATAAATCAAAATCAATCAAAAAGAGAGGCGCTACTCTAGTATGCCGAGTACATCATGATATTTAAGGCAGACAATAGGACTGAAGCGCGAATCAAACCTGATTGAAGCATGCACAAGTACCTCCAAGAGCTCAGAAGATCAAAAGGTGATTAAGATATAAAGCCGTTCCCCAGCTCGAAGTTCAATGAATAGACGAATTAAGTGGGAATAGCCGCCTGAATTTGAGTGAACTACATAACAAACATGGATCAGCAACACAAAAGCGAACTCTGTTTACCAAAATAAGAGCACATTTTCCTCATCGAACAAACATCATTCTCCATTGAACAGGGTGAAATTCCACAGATTCAGTCAATAAACCTTATAAAAGAGATAGTAACAGTCAATTTGGCATCAATACTCCCACGGATGTGAGCCCAAATCGGTAAATTTGAGAGGGAAACTGAGTTTATAAAACAATGGATGATTCAGACATCGAGCACAATCAACATGTTACAAAAAAAAAAAAAAAGTACTTGCTCCGTCAATTTGAGAGGGAACTGAGTTTCAAATTAGTTTTCATAATAGTTTACACTACTTGAGTAACTGCATAATGCTATTCAGGCATAAATTAGACTGTTAATTGATTTAGCTTGACCAGCCACAAAAGAGGATATGAAAGCATAAAGCACGGTCCAACTATGCAGACCATATATTTTACTTAATTTATACCAGAGATGAGGAACACAGGCCACTACACTTTGGTTGAACCTAACTATATTCCAAGAATGCACAGTGCGAGGAACTCTAGAAACTCTAGAGAAGCGTAAAAGAAATCCAGCAGAGCTAGATGGAGAAAGAGTTAGCTGGCATTTCTTTTGGGGGGAGAATATACTTACCTGCTTGAGCAAGATTTCTTTCAGATAAAGCAGTACTCTTTCTCCATCCGACAACAGGCAAGACATATACCAAAGAGGCAAAGCGACATTTTACCTGCTCTTTTAGTTCGCTTTGAAATGCCATCTATCGTACTTAAAGATCTGCCGTTTCTTGAATTGAGTTGGACTGACTTTTCTTCACCATACGAATTGTCCATCATATTAAGCTGCAAATGGGAAATTTATAAGCACAACTTTTATCAATCAAATCAGAGTACATATATGCGTGTGTCTGTGGGTGCATCTATCCACATGAAAACTCCAATCAAGTGAATGATGTAAAAGAATGTTAAGTGACAGCATTTAAGTTCATTATTAAATTAAAAACAATAAATGGCACAAGCATCTAGTTTTTTCCTTTTCTCGTACGAATTAAAATGTTCATTTATCATTTTTCCTACATCTCAATCATTAATTGACAAGTTCACCATTTAGAAAACAATAAACATAATAATGGTATTTTGTTTTTTACTTTTCATCAATGACTTAATTAACAGACACAGTTAGCAAAAAACAATTTATATTTATAAAAGCAATAAATGCAATGAATGTATTTAATTTTTAAATTTATATAGCAGTTAATTTTTACATTGGTTAATTACATGTTGACACGTCTCAATCATTATTTGTGACGCATATGGAATTCTAATTTACCACGACTCAAGTCCAGTGGGATAGCTTATCATAGGGCTCAATTATTTTTTCAAGAATATATAGCTATATTTTTTTTCAATGGTAATGGAAATATATTATTGAAACAAAAAGTTATGGTTGCAAAGAAACCAGTAAGTTATACTAGCATAACCTACACAGCGAGAGTTAAAACTAACTACAAAATCAAACTAAGGCAACGAGTTAAGAAAATACAATAGCTGATACACAGACCCAAGCAGCACACAAATCCGCCACTCCAAAAGCAACTATAAAAAATGAGACCACTAACAAACGCCACACTCTCCGCTTCTCCCCAGCCAACCTAACCCACATTCCACGCAATCAGGAAATCTGAAACTGACGCAGGGGCAGCCCAACAGATGCCAAAAGAAATCCAGCAGAGCAATGAACCAAAAAGACAGTCAACCGATTCTGCACCCGACCTACACAAACAACACCAATTGACCAAGTGCGTGATGGTGTACAACCAAGTTGTCAATAGTCAAGATACTATCACAAGCTGCACACCAGACGAAAAAAGAGACCCGAGCTGGAGCGCCTGCCTTCCAGATCAATGGAGCTGGAACCACAAAGAAGAGTAAAAAGAACGAACAAAGAATAACCGAGTTGGAGACATTGCCACCCTAGAGAATCTCCCCCCCCCCCCTCCCTCTTGAAGGTTTCTCGAAGCGATAAAGGATCTTGAACAAACTAAGTAAGTCATGCATCGCCCAGTCATTCAAGCCTCACCTAAACCGAACATCCCAAACCAGGCCTCCACCTTCAGCATTACCCTCATCCCCTTCAGAACACGGACACACTAAAACAGACTGATCCTGGGCTAGACGATAAAGAGACGGGACAAGGACACCTCTCCCACCCACCGGTCCTCCCAAAATCGGACACGTCCCCCTGTACCGATCCTGAAATGCACATTATGCATAAACCATTCCCACCCTGCCCTAATACCCTTCCAGAAACCACACCTAGACGGCCCAGTAACTGCCTTCAACACCACCCCTGCCTCTCTAACCCAAACCTTGCATCAATAACCCTCCTCCAAAGCCTATCTCGCTCTAAACCATATCTCCACAACCACTTCCGTCACAAAGATTTGATTAAAAACGGTCAATCAACGAATGCCCAAACCAACATTCTCCATTGGGCGGCAAATAGTGTCCCAATCAACCAAGAAAATTAAAACCATACTAAATCCCGCCCCACAAAAAATCGCACCGAATTTTGTCCAAATACTTAGTCACGGACACTGGCATGACGAAAAAAGAGATAAAATAAGTGGGGAGGCTGGACAAGTGCTCTTTATAAGAGTAAGCTACCAGATACTATCTTTTCCAACCTGCAAATCTACGATGACAGCACACTGTTACCTGATCCCACACCCTAGTATCCTTGTATTTCGCCGCCAGAGGAAACCTTAAGTATTTAAACTGTAGCTGAACAACCTGACAGCCCAATTATGCTAGCATACTCATCGACCTAAAAACAATCTAGCACCCCTAAGAGATAAACTAAAAATTGGTAGCTTTCGCCTCGCAAAAAATCAGGGTGCCATCCACAAACATCAAATGGAATGTATGAACTTGATTGCCTCCCTCTTGACCTTTACGTAAAAACCTTTTAGTAAACCTCCTCGCACAAACATCTTACTTAAGACCCCCCTGATGATGATGAATAATGAAGGAGAAAGAGGGTCCCCATTCAGCAACCTACCGAATGGTTGAAAAAAAACCTTCAGGCTTCCCATTGACCAGAAGAATATTCCAAAATCATGAAAACATTAAATTTAAACTGAGCGTACAAATAAATCTATAAATTTTCAATTGGAAATTCCAAATATCCTTCTAAATTAGAAAATTTCTTCCCGTACATATTCAAACCCAGCTACCATGGACAGGCCCGGCCCTCGCGTAGTCACGTCTTCACAACTCTTGGTGAATCTGCCTCTGCTGGAGACAATTTATGGGCCTATTATTTAATAGAACTAATAAATCAGATAAGTAATATTAGCAGATGAATGAGAGGTTATTTTGCTACCATCTTCCCAACTTCGTTGCATAGAAATGAGAAAATCATATTGCTGTGGGATGGTTATCAAGAAGGTAAGACCGTTAAAGGGTTTTGTTCAGGTCTGAAAAAGTGTTGTCTTGAAAAAAGACGGTTCATATGACGGTACAAAAGCACACAAAATTTTGACAAGATTTACCATTACTCATGATTTTCATGATCACAAATTTCATCATCATTTTTCCTACATCTCAATCATTAATTGGCAAAAACACCATTTAGAAAAAAAATTAATGTAATACTGGTATTTAGTTTTTTTCTTTCATGCAATGACTTAATTAACAGAATGCAGTTAGCAAAAAGACAATTCATATATATATATATATATATATATATATATATATATATATATATATATATAATGCAATGAAATTATTTAGTTTTTACTTTTCTCTAGTTGGCTTAATTAATATAGCATTAATTTTCCATTAGTTGATTACAACTTTACACTTCTCTATCATTATTCTTCATTCGGTGGGTAGAGCCTGGTATGTGATTCCAATTTATCACAATTAAACTCCAGTTGGATAGCCTACATTACGTACCTCGTAGGGCTCAATTGCTTGTCAAGAATATATAACTATTTTATTGAAAGAAAAATTCTTTGGATTATCATATTATGTTTCCGTTTTGTTTTTAAATGATTTGTCATAGAACATATGTTGAACATTCAAAAATCATGAAAAGGTTAGATTTAAGTTGATCCCACAAATCATTCTACAAAATTTCAGTTAAAAATTTCAAAATATCCTTCGCCAAGTTGGTGAATTTCTTCCTAAACATATGCACCACTAGTGAATCTGCCTCTGAATGAGATGAGGGGTTATTTTGTTGCCAACTTCCTCACTTCTTTTCTCTCACTTATTTATATTAGTACACGCTTTTGTTTTTGTACATTGTTGTAGGTCTTTTTACATTTTTCAATCTTCAATTTGCCAATTTCTATTAATGTTTATTACCTAATGAAATGCCAAATCAAATAATTTAGCATCGTAGCAATACTTTGTTTGATTTTATTTTATCTTTTCCCAAAAAAATACTTTCTATGATACTCAGGAGGAATCATCTTTCTTTATTGTGTAGAATGACTAATATAATAAGCATGCTCAAGTTTTTATCAGTACCTAGTAAAACGTTAGGTGAATTGATCATTTTCTTCAAGGAAAATCATATGCTGAAAAGTTCAAAATGCGAGCTTAATATACATTGACATCAAACCTCTCGTTTCATTTTTGCCGAAGGGCCCCAAAATGACTGGCCTTGACACACAATATGTTAGGAAATGCAGTCAGTTCAAATACTGTTGAAAAGTAGTGTGATGAACATCTGTCAGCATAGTTTCCTTGTCCAGAATTCAAGGGCACATTTGAGCAAACCACATCTATAACAAAGATGACAAAATCAAATGCTATGTGAAGTTATCAGAGAAGGTAAGACAGTTGAAGATTTTCGTTCAGGTCTGAAAAATTGTCTCGAAAAAAGACCAAGGCATCAACCAATCAGAAGACAGCACTGTTCATAAAAAGGTACAGAAGTACACCAAATATTTGACAAGATTTACCATACCCCAGGCTTTTCATGGTCACCCTAAGTAAGCCTTTAGTTGGGCTACAGTTCGAGCCACTAGTTGCTTGGCCAATTGAATCGACTCTGGCATAAGTGTTTCCATTGGATCCGCTTGGGCCAAGATTTGATACATTACCGTTACCAATGATGTACAATGGCCACCATCTTCCCCCATCGAATCAAATTCATCACGAGCATGAACAACTGGCAGAATTGTAAATCCTGATGGAAGCAAACTTATTGTACTGGGGTTACCAGACCCACGCATCATCAAGTCCATTGAGTAAGAATCAACAGGTGCAACAACATGGAGTGATCCTGCCGAGCATGTCCTTGTTTCTTGAATCAACATAGCATTGTTATTGTGCCCACCAACACTCTAATACAATTAAAAAGAGACAAGACACACATTAGTAACATTTCAATTTGAGAAGTATGAAATAGACTGTTTGCAGATTCATCGTATTTCGAGCTACTATTTTCCATCTTTAGATGAATCCATTATTTTAGCTGATGAATCAACTATTTTAGCAAATGAATCAACTAGGATAAGTAATATATGCAGTATATTTATGTTTTCCTTATTTAGATGTTCTTTTAAAAACTACTACAACATTATATTACATCAAAAAATGTACAAGATGTCCATATTTACATAACCACAAATCAACACTTTGGAAGACCTGGATAAGGACAAGAGAAACCGAAGATAGTGCAAGCAGTTTCCAAAAGCTGCATACAAGCAAAACATCATATTTCAAGATGAATATTGCACTTATATATACTAATCATTATCAATAAAAAACATAGAATTCAAGAGTCTTCGTGATATCAGAGCATGATTGCTCTTATCTTTCTGCCCTTTCCCAGTCTTCATAGCCGGAGTTTTTACTATTTCCCGGCCTTCATTGCCGTGATAATAAACAGAGTCGCAACCTTCACTGTTGGGCGATTTCGTTTTAACCTACTTCCAGTCTATACCAGGTTAACCATGTCCGAAATCAATGAGTCGACATCTCCTAAAGCTCCCTCACAAATACCACAAAACCCATCTCTACATGGTTTGAAAATCTATAGATTCCAACAACCAAGATGGATGGATCCAATAGATCCGCCCAGGAAGACCTGCATCTTTCTCAAGACAGCCAAAGAGATTTGGGCCCCATTACCTGCACATACTTTGATGTAGGAATGAAAGGGGTGATTTTTGAACTAAAGAGGAGGATCCACAGCACTGAACATGGGTCATCCACAGCAACAGAGTGCTAAAACACTATCAAGAGTCCTTGGCTTGAGTTGGTTTCCTACTAGTAGATGGTGTATAGCACCATTGTCGAGATTTTGCAGAAATCTTTTGAAGAGGAAAGGATCTACGAATTCCTTCCTGGTTTAGTTGCGGAGTTTGACCGGATGAAGAGTTCTTGACAATAAACTTTACGTAACATTGGTGAACCATTTTCTATCATTCCAGGAGAAGCCAGTCGCCAAGGTGTTAAGCTAAACAAATCACTTATTGATCAAATGTCAATAAGAGAGAACTTGGCACTAGTTGCATTGAAGCCCTCAGGAGGAAGGGGAGGATGGTATTAAATTTGTAGATGACACTATGTATCTTAGCGGGAAAGGAGAGATACAATTATTGTTGGGGAATTATTCGTCGAATTGCCGCCGCAACGGAAGCAAAAAACAATGCCACGCGATCACACACTACACACACGCAATTTAGGAGAAGAAAAACGACAACACAAGAATTTTAACGTGGTTCGGCAAAACCGCCTACATCCACGGGAGGAGGAGAATTTCACTATATCAATGAGGGAATACATCGTAGGGGAGAGACGGCTCAATCCGCGGACTACGTCGACGCGGTACTCTCATCCTCATGGCCTACAACCATGAAACCCTAACCTCACACATCCGCTCAAAGATGTCTCTCACAAATCTCTCTCAACTCAACTCGCTCAATTAGAAACAATAGCTAGCACCTCTATTTATACTAATATAGAGGAGGTGGAAAAGCCCACCAAGCCCTAGCCATCACCTCCTCAGAGATCACCTCCTCAGAGGACAAATCAGACGCATCGGGTACACCGATTCGTCTTGCGGAATTCGAGACAAACCCAACAAACTCCACCTTGGCTTGAATTCTGCAAGCGCCTAGCAAATTCCTTAGCCATCTCGGACTCCATCGTTAATGTCGATTCTGCCGCATCCGCCATGCTCCACCTGCATGGACTACCATCGCACCTCTACCGAGATGCTCTGCACCCCCTCCTAGGGCACGCCTCGCACCCCCGACACGGGTGCGTCCCAAAGAATGTCACTTTGGGGAGTAGTGTGGCTCCATCTCTCCACCAGCTAGCTCATCACTGGAGAGTTCACCGCCAACCACGTCAAGTGCAAACGAGACTCGCTTCCTCTTCACTACTGCAGTAGTATTCTTCATCACCGTTCTCGTCACTTGAGCACCGTCTCGAACAACCTGCAACTGCTGCACAACCTGCACTATCTCCATGCTTCAGCGTCCTCACACGTCAACCACGTGTTTCTCCACGCCAGCCCTGAGTGCTTCTCCTTGCGCTGTTGCTTCTCCTGTTCGATTCCACGCCTTCACCAAGACGTCTTGCAAAGACACTGTTTTGCGGACCCGTCGCGACTTACCTCTCTTCTTGTCTCGAGTTGCTCAAGAGTTATCGTCACGAACCACACACAGAGATATCAGGACGCTACCACTGCCATGGCCTTGTCAACTGCGTCCACAGCCTCGATCTCTGCCCCTGGAGCTTCTTGTGAATTTCCTTGCAATAGTTGCCCACGTATCTGACTAGACACCCTCTGCAAATGTTGCGTCACGTGCTCACAAACACACAAAGCCTACGCTTCTTGCTATGTTGAACACCAGCTCCACCTCTCAACACACTCCCAAGCCTGCATAGTTGGGTAAGTGGGTGTCTCAAATCATACTATGGTGCTCCTCTCTAGCGGTGCTTAATCTCCCAACAAGTGGTATCAGAGCCAGGTTCGTGCGCGCTGCCGTGGTGAATCAAGGGTGAGATGTGTGGTGTTCTCATGGATGGGTCTTTCCATGAATGGTGGTCTGCAGACGGTCAAATTCCTGTGTTGCTCCAGCAGGTGGTCTGGCAGATGGGGTCCGGTGCACTCTCACAAAGGTGATTCAAGAAATTCGGCGGATGCTTCCGGGCGAGGGGGAGCGTGTTGAAGGGCTCACACATGAAGGGGGAGATTGTTGGGTATCATGTGTGAGCAGTTTGTCCCACATCGGGATGGTGGACATAAAGTTCATGGTAAATATAGTATGATTTGGGCCCTAACTCATAAGGTTGACCTTTTGGGTAAGTGGGTGTCTCAAATCATACTATGGTGCTCCTCTCTAGCGGTGCTTAATCTCCCAACAATTATCTCCACACCGAATTGCCACCGAAATCTGTTCTTCATACTCTAGACTTACAGTTTGCTATCTGTTGGAAAACTCACAAAGAAGCTTAATTGCTCAGTAATATTTCCTCTATTGGCTGTGTTTTCAGAACACTTAAACCGGGAACTCGATTGGGCATGCTAAGGTACAAGATAGACTCTGCTATCTTGGATACTTGATAGACCTTACCTGAATAAGATAGTAGGATCTCAAATAAAAATAATGAAGGCCAAATATGGTATTGGCATAGACACCTTGGTCATCTCCATTTTACTATGCGTATAATAATATTTTCTTCACTACTTCAGTCATTCCAGATGCACACAATACCTATCATTTGTTACGTAGCTGGAAACCTAAAGAATCCCGACTTCAATCCAGGAGACAATAAAATTAAGCACTGTAAGGATGCTATGGTTGAAGAAATGAATGCCTTTGAAAAGAAAAAGACCTGGGAAATGGTCGATCTACCTTGTGGGAAGAAAAATGGGTTGTAAATGGGTTTTCACAATCAAATACGAGGTAGATGGGTCTATTGAAAGATACAAAGCACGTTTCGTGGGAAAACACACACACAAAGATATGGGATCAATTATCAAGAGACCTTTGCTCTCGTTGAAAAATTGAATAAGACCCACATTCTTATGTCAAAAACTTCTTGCAAGCAGATCTTGAAGATGAAGTTTGTATGTATTTGCATCCAGGTTGCATACTTTAGACCTACATCTAAAGCATGCACATTGAGAAAAGCTTCGTGTGGACTTAAACAACTTCCAAGACTTTGGTATGGATGATTTGCGAAGTCCATGATAAAAAGAGGGTATCACCATAGTCAAGGTGATCACAATTTATTTTTTAAGCCCAAAGTTACTGCATTGATTGTGTATGTAGATGACATTGTAGTCTTTGAAAATAATACAGAGGAAATCAAGGAATGGAAGACATCTCTCCAGAACATGTGAGGTCAAGGACTTGGGACATTCCATGTATTTGCTACAGATCGAAGTGTCAAGGTCTAAAATAGGCACAGTTATTCTCAACAAAAGTACGCCACTGATCCATTGAAGGAGATTGTAATGCACGGCTGTGAACCAGCAATGACACCTATAGAGCCAAACCACAACCTTGGGAATCTTGAAGAAAGTGAACCAGTTGATGGAGGATTATACCAGAGACTTGTTGGGAATCTTATCTATTTGTCACATACACGACCCGATGTCACATCTGTCTTTAATTAGTGTATTTCCACTTAGCTTGAGGGGGAGTGCTGGCAGATTAAGTGTATTCCAGTCATTAATTTCCTTCTTCAGATTAATCAATTAGCTTGGCTAAACAATCAATTAGGATCATTGGCGTATGCAGTAATATACGTTTTCCTTATTAGATCAGTTAGTCAACGATCGTACATATATGGACTGATCCTTGTCAACAGAAAGATATAGACAACATAAGTTGTCAGAAATAAAGCCACTTACTTGCATTACAGATATGCAATTTCCAGATCCTGGGCCGCCTGTTGCAACTCTTGTTGCTTCTTGAACCACACCATCATAAAAAATAACATTCCACTGCCATTGTTGAAGAAGAACAGTAATGTTAGTCTTTATTAAGAAAATTGAACAGTTAGTCTAGATGATATTATTTGTCGTCTTAAAGAAATTCCATCGGTAATCCACATACCAATTTCTGAGAATTTATGTCACTGAGAAAATCAGTAACTTTTCTGGGAGAACAAGGTAGTCCGAACGAAGTAGAAGCTTTTACCACTACACCCGAAGGGCGTCCTTGATATCCGAAGCACTTTTGAAACATCAGTTTCACGTTGTCAATTCCACTACCACGTACATCCTCCCAACCGAGAATATTAGGCGCATGCAGGTTTCCACAAAAACCTATGACCACTCTATCAGCTAACAGAAATAAATTTCTTCTCCCATCTGTAGAATTGACCAAAGCAGACTAATTAATTAAAGAAAACTATGCTTCAAGTTCCAAAAAGAATTACTTGAATAAAGTGAAAGACAGTAAATTACCAGTAGTAGGGTATTTTTCAGAAAGAGGTGTTGTCATTGTTGCATTTCTTTGGCGCAGACACTGTCTTCCAAGAATGGAAAGCCATCGGTTAGCCCCAAAAGTAAGGTCAGAGCTGACATGATTTGTCCGACTATCATGAACTTCATAATGTTCAACCCATGTAATCTGCATCATTTTGTTCAGCAACGGAGAGGAACATCAGTAGTGAACAAGAGCACGTTTTATCTCAACTCAAGTTGCTTATAAACAACATAGTGTATCATATGTTACCTGAGAGTGCCCATTGGATAATTCTTGAACTATACATCCAGACGGCTTACGTCGACAGTAAGGCGAGAGGTCGGCACATAAAACATCTAAAGGAGCATCTGCAACAACCCAAATGCCCTCACCAAGGTTTTTGCAGTATCTTGCGAAACATACCACCCGAGTAGGTACGGATTCCGTAAGCGCTTGCAATTCAGAAATTATCTGCGGAACAAGAACATTTAATTTTACTACATAAGAATGAAAATTTAAAATAAAGCAATATATCTATAGTTGTTCAAGTAGTTGGTCTTATACCACTTTCAGCGCTCCATTGTGGCTTCCTTCCTCTCCAGTTGATAGTATTTTGATGCACATAGCTCTGAAAAAATTTCAGAGAATGTGCACCACCATTTATTCTGTATACCATAAAAAATTTAGAAAAAATCAAACCAGTAATTAGTACAAGACCGTATTATTCAAATAAAAGGCATGCAATAAAACTTAAGAGAAGTTCATAAGACCCTACCACATTCATCAAGAGTCCTATAATATCCTTGGCATCAGCAATGATTATAGTGGAGTCTCCCGAAATTTCACATTTGAATCCTGGAGGAACTTTTCGATCGTATTCTTCTTCATTTTGAACAGACTTTATGATTAACTCATCGGTGAAACTCTCAGCAAGCCCGGCAATCACTTCGTTTTCAGAGGACAAAATCGGTAAAATCCCTAACCTAATTAACTCCCTCTGTTCAAATGGCTCAGGTCCGGTTTCAAAGAGAAAATGCGGACTGGCCGTAGCTGTATCTTCTGCAATAGTGACTGCTGGCTTTCCTAGGTATTTTTTCAATATAGCTTTAATCTGGTAAAATTCATGGGAAGTTCCAAGTTTTCAATTCAATATGAACCACATATTGTCAAAAGAAGAACATAATCACTGTGAAAATTCAGCAATAAAGTCTTCATTACCTCTAAACCCAACATATTGTTTTCAACCAGACGATTAACTCCTATGTCAGATGCTTCTCCAATGCGAAAGCGAGGGGCACTCGAAAGATCATTCGTCAACTGCAACAAGAGATTTTCAGCTTTAACTTGTTGGTTTTCATACTGGAGTTGGGTAAGAAAAACATGCTTCTGTTTATTCCGTGACAAGTGTGTCAAATGTGAAAATTATGGTTTCAAAATAAGCGAGAGTACTTTCCTTAATTTTGAGTTGCACATTCACACGAGATACTCAACAATTGAAAGAAACGAAGTATACATACCTTCATCTGGCTGCACTTTTTTTGAAACCATAATTTAACTTGCTCGGCATCTAAACTCAATAGATATGCAAGTTGTTGCTGTTGTGCGAGGTTTGGATTTGAGCAACCCTTGAAGAACCTATAAACAAACCAACAGAAGATAAGATGAACTTATTTATGTTTAGGTACTTGGAAGGTTACATGCATATTCGTAAATAGGAAAAGAGACTAAGGGAAATCGTTCATAGTAGAACAAACCTTTCCAAAGCGTTGATTTGAAACGGGTGGAGACGATGGTCTGAACTCTTATTAATTTCCCTTTGAGCATCAGAGTTATTCTCTTCTCTGTTGTGTTGGACTTCTATGTCAAACTGCTGCTGCATCGTATCTTGCTGCAAATGTGAATCATAGTTGTACATTATTTTAAGGGTGTAAGCATAAATATAAACATAATGATATTGATCAAGTCACCTAATCTAAACTTGAAATCATCAGTAGTGTGCGGTCATGTAATAAGCTAAACGATGTATTCATATTGAAATTGTTTAGTGACTCCTTGAAAAAATTTGAGTCATTTCTCGGAATATTGAGGAGCACTCTTAATATCACTTACAACACATGTCATGTTTTTGTAGACCAATTATCACTCCAGCCCATTACATCAACATTAAGCTTGTAATTTCATGTTAATTTCAAATTATGTTGTGTCGTGTACAATATTGTCGTCCCCATTGTTGGACTTTCCTGTTAGCACAGTTTTATACGGTTGTACATTAAAAGGTTCTCGCCGCTTATTTCATAGGAGGGCCAAATTAAGCAGTTTTATCTACCGAGTTTGAATTTTGTTGGGTACAATTTCAATTATTAGGTGGCGCTAAGCCTAACTTCATGCGACTATTCAGAAACTTTTGACTCATGGTGTCAAAGGGCCGGTCCGGGCCGGGCTGTTGGGGGAGGAAAGTTACCGGACCGGTTAGGGGCTAAATCCTTTGGGTTCAGGGCCGGGCCGATTTGGAGGAAAATGATTAAAATAATAGCTATTGGAAGGTTTTTTGGAGGGCCGGGCTAATCTGGAGGGAGCTTGTTCTATGAGGGGGGCAGGCCGGGCTGCTGGGGGTTAAACACGGCCCGGACCGGTTTAGGGGGCGGGCTAGTGTGTATGGGGCCGGACTGGTGTTTTGTGGGCCGGCTGAGGCAGTTTTGCCCGTGGGGCGGCCCTATAGGCACCATGACTTTTGACTGACAGTTTGATGAGAAGCTCAAAAAAAGCATAAACCATGTATGTGATATAAAAGAATCTCCCAGTACAAATTTTACTGTCAGGTAAACCTACGCATAAGCCCAAGTCTGCTCCATACAAATATTTGACGGTGCAGATTCGTTTGTTAGGTGAAGCTTCGCATAAGTTTGTGTCTTCAACATGTAGATGTTATCAGGTACATATATAATAATGGAGTAGAGCTATACATAAATTTTTCAAGCCTTCTGAACTTGAAATATCAGTGTAGATTCAGGTAGAGTCGGAAAAAAACATGGCCTCTGCTGAAAGACTTCAAAGGTCGAGGTTGGACTAATTAAATTCTCTCTCAGAAAATGACAGGAATATCTTAAAGGGACGTTAACATTACAAGATCGCAATGGTACAGTTAAATTTTACAGCCTTGCAGAGAACTCGCATCTAGATTAGTTGGCGAGCAGAGGTTCACCCAACACATGAAACACTTACGGATCTATTCTTCCTTTTTCTATTTTGCTATCCATACTTGAAATACTAGCAGTATTAACCTCTCATCTTCTTTGTATTTGTAGCATCTCGATAATTTCTTAAAAAGCATATAAGATCTTTTACTCTATTTTCTAATGCTCTTCTAAATCATTACTGACAACTATAAAATCATTGCAAAAGAGATATAAGATGTAGCCTTAATCTTATAAAGCGTGTAGTTTATTGGCTAATGCATAAAGTTTACATCTTTGCAGGTTTCAGATCACCATCTGCAGCCACCTATTATTGGTTATATACACAGGATTTCATTGAGTTTGAGGCGCTTCCGAGGAGATGAATATTGATCATTATCATCCTCCTAATTTACTTACATCTAGGATCTCTAAAGTTGGGATTTAACAAATATGGAAGAAACCCAGGAACCATATATGATAACTTGTCATGACATACTTATATTTAGTGTTGCAATCCTTCTATACAAGTATTATTCGGCATATTTCAGGTTCTGTATAAAAGCTTCTCGGCAATCGGAAAGTTAAGTACCAGAAACAGGAGACCTGAGAAGGGAGTATATTTCTTCAAGATATAGTGCTGGAGTTAGTTTCCGTGGAGTCAAACAAAAAACGAGATCGAGACTGAGCCAAATAAGGGAATGGGATGATAACTGTATTAAAAAAGCTTACTCAAGGATAGAAACAGACCACGCAAACTTATAATATGCTTCGAATAATGATATACCTAGGGAACTCTGGATACTAATAGTCTTAGGAAGGTTTTGTATATACAGTACTTAGTAGAGGACTAGTAGTGTAATTAGTCATTGTAATTACTTTATAATGTTGTGAAATCTGAATGAGAAGACACGGAAGAATTCTCCATATCGCACTACTAGTCCTCTACTAAGTACGGTATATACAAAACCGTCCTAAGACTATTACATCGATCGTCATGGACCATTATCTCAAAGTCAGAAAATGGGTCACATATTTCAACCCTTCCAAAGCAAAACAGAGGGTGATGGCTGTTTGGATTCGACTTCCTCAATTACCGGCCGAGTACTACGATGAGAGGGTGCTGAAGCGTATTGCAACAGTTTTTGGAACTCCCCTCAAAATTGACATGGTTATGGTACTGGGATCGCACATCAAGTATGCCAGAATGTGTTAATGTTGAGCTCAACCATCCTCTCATCTCGGAGTTCACGGTCGGCAAATACTCTTACAAGGTTACCTATGAACATCTTTTTAATGTGTGTTTTTGATTGTGGTAGAACTGGTCACATGAAGGACTGCTGTCCATTAGGCAAAGGCAAAGCGGTTGCGCAGCAGGATTCCTGCCCGGAGAAGACGACCGAAGAGAGCAACGGTAGCCTGCAGAACCAGCAGTCAAATTTCAACAATTCGGTTGGGGCATCGGGCTCTGGGTCGGGTAATGGGTACGGATATGGATATCCACTCAACAACTCTCAGGAAGGAGCTGATTGGGTCCAACAAAAGAGAAGATATAGGAGGCCCAACAATTCTGGTGGAATTAAACCCAACCCACATACTTCAAAATCCCAAAAAGGAAGGCCCAAACAGGAGAGTATGACTCCAATGTCCAACAGAACAGATTCAACACTTTCGGCTCCGTCAATAACAAATCTGTTGCTAAGCCCAAAAACCCTATCTCTTATGCCCCTACAAGGACATTTCCGACAGACCATGATTTTGATAAGGGCATTTTAGGAAAGGACACCCCGTCTGTTAAAGATAGGGGTAGGGTTTCTGCTATTGTATATAAGATTGAAGGTACGATTATGGAGAGAGAAGAGAGGAATATCTCCAGTGCTATGGAGGTGACTGAGACGATTGACTACACAGAAGCTTTTCAGAAGGCTTCATTTCTTGGCAGCGACATTTCCGCAAAAGCTGAATTGGGAAGATCGCTTGGAATTGGAAAATCACTCAAACCAGATCCTAAGCGGATCCATCAACAGGCGATTCAATCACAAAACCTAGGGTGCCAAGAACAAGCTCTCTATCGGTGCCTCAAAAAGATTGAAACAGTCTTAAGCCAAACCTGACAATGGAGATCCAGGGGGAGCCGAAAAAATTCTAGAGGAAGAACCGGTAAGGGTCTTAGCATAAAGTAGCTGTAATTAGAGTCAGGGGTGGAGTTTTGTAGTGGAGTTTTCAAAAAGTCAGGGGTGGCAATTGCCACCCCTTGTCCTCAAGTCCCTCCGCCCCTGTTGATAGGGCCTGTTGCAATGCAAACTGGAGGATGCAAAACCCCAATGCAGTGGTGAGGAACCTTCTCTGATCATGCCCCAATCTTGATTAATGTGGATGGTAACTGTCGTCACTCTCCTTGTTTTAAATCCTTTATATTTGAAGCTGCTTGGATGACTAATGAGGACTTTAATAAGTATGTTGTGGATTCTTGGAGCATTCTTGGTAATGTTGATCTTGTGTTTAAAACCAAAAACCTTGCTTCCATGCTTTCTAATTGGTGTAAACTTCAATTTGGTAATATTTTCAAAAACAAAAGATGGCACCTTGGTAGAACTGAAGGTATTCCAAGAGCTCAAAGAGTCTCTTACTCCCACAGCCTTTTCTTTCTTGAGAAAGAACTGATTGCAAAATTTAATGTGATTCTTAACCAAGAAGAGTTGTTATGGTTCCAAAAATCTAGGTGCAATCTTATTCGTAAGGGTGATAGAAACACCCAGGTTTTCCATGTTTCCACAATTGTGAAAAGGAAAAGGAAAAAGATTTCTCTTCTTAAAGACACTAATGGGATTTGGTTAGATTATGAGTTAGCATCGAAATGCCGTCTCTTCCTATTTTTTGCTCTTTGTTTACTTCTACCCCATCCCCCCCCCCTACACCACCCACATCTTAACTTCATTTGGGATGATAGACTCTGTCCTTGTGTTTCTATGATGATAAAATTAAGATGGCTCTTCCTCTTTCTGATAAGGAAACTGAAAAAGTTTTCTGGAGTATAAGCTACTTTACGACTCCTGAAATATATGGGCTACATGCTAATTTTTACGAAAAAATATTGGAAGTCTGTGGGCCTGATGTTTGTTTCTTTCTGAAAAATTGCTTTGCAAGTGATATGTTTCCTAAAGATATTAATGAAACCCTTATTTGTTTAATTCCTAAAATGGACAAGCCAGAAACCATCAAAAGCTTTAGACCTATCACTTTATGTAGTAGTACTATCTATAAAGCTCTTACTAAATGTCTTGTGGATAGGATTAGACCTATTTTGAGTGATATTGTGGGTATTTTCCAAAGCAGCTTTATCCCTAGTAGATCTACTAAAGATAACATCATTACCTCCCAGGAGATAATTCACAATTTAGAAAAGAGGAAAGATAAATTTGGAGCTAATTGTCTAGATTGATTAAGAAAAAGCTTATGTTAAGTTGTCTTGGGATTTCATTCATGAAACCCTTATTTTTTTCAAATTCCCTGACAATCTTATTAAGCTTATTATGAATTGTGTGACTACTGTTACTACTGCTGTTGTTTGGAACAATGTTTCTCTTGAGGATTTTAATCCCAGTAGAGGTCTTAGGCAGGGAGACTCTAAACCATCCGTAATTAATGGGCCTCTAAACCATAATATTTCTTCCTGGGCCAAGAGTGGTTACCTATTTCTTCTACTGGAGATGCATGTGGAGCAACACCTTATGCTATTACCACTACCTCAGGAAGAGCTGCTCCATCGACATTTGTTCAACACCTTATACTATTACCACTACCGCCACCACCGCCTAAAACTCCTTATCCCAGGGTTCCTCCAACTCCTCCCAAAGTAGTTCAACTGCCACAAGCTCATCTGGCTAAACCTCCAACTCCTCCCAAAGTAGTTCAACTGCCACAAGCTCATCGTCGCGGAAGTTCTTCTCTGGGCAGCGCAGATGAACTAAGTCAAGCAGACAGTCACAAAACCAAGTTAAGGCCATTCTTCAGGGATAAGGTTTCTGCTAACCCGGATCAGTCCATGGTTTGGCATGAGCTTAAAGAAGGATCATTCCAGTAATTCTTCAGTGATTCTTAATATTTTTGTTCTTTTTTTTTTTTTGCTAAGAATCGGTGATCACCAGCTGCGAAGAAATACTAAACCTTGAATTCACAGGGTTAATGAGGAGATGATGGAAAGTCTGTTTGGCTATACACCTGCTGAAAAGAATAGGAAAGATCATAGGAAAGGTTCATCTTCAATTGATGGATCCCTCCCTAAAATCCACATTCTTGATGCTAAGAAGTCACAAAACTTAGCATTCCTTTTGAGAGAACTGAATGTGACACCTCCCTCCCTCTCAACCTGAATTGTGCAGAAACATGTATGAAACTATCCAAATATATCTGATGTTTTCGTTAAAGTTGCAGATACCTAGAAGTATGAAGCTGTACTAGTGTTCTACTTCATTAAACCAAAAATGCTCGATTTACCTGGTTTTGAAATTTGAAGATATCTTTAGAGTTAATACTCATGTATATTTGATTCAGGTCTAACCAAAGATACTATTTCAGGATATGGGTCTTGATTGAGAGACAAGAATGTTGCTACGGAGTATGAAGACACTCATAGCTAACTCAAGGGACAACTCAATATGCAATGACCTCTTACACTCATTGCAATAACTTACGCCTAATAGTCGTAGGACGTTTTTATACGTACCTCACTTAGTTGAGGACGATGTTTGTAATTAGTGTATAGTGTGTGTAATTAGTCTATTTAAAGATGATGATTATTGAAAATAGGAGAGGAAAGATTTCACCTACTATCATGGTATCAGAGCGAACCTAATTGCCGCTGCCGCCGTCGCACGTCCTCTTTGAGCACTGCCGTCGCCGCCTTAGGCTCCGATCAAAACCCCCTGCTTCCGCCTTCTTCTCTTCTTCTTCTACTTCCCAGTCGCACTTAGCGACCCACTTGTCCTCATCGCCGTTTCCCACTGCAGCGGTGCCCCAATCTGTCTGATCGATCGACCGTCATCAGGTCCGATCCATTGTTTGATTTCCTCGTCGTCGAGCCCTAGCTCCGTCACTGTGCTCGCCGTGATTCGTCCCCTCTCTTCACCGACGAAGCCACGGTAGACGTCTTTCCCGGCGTCCTCCTCTTCTCCGCAGCCGGCGACTTTCTCTCCTTGTACTGGTGCTCTAGTCACTGTTGGACTTGTCGTCGTCTTCTCGAAGTATTGTACCCGTTTTTGCCGCATCTCCACCTCCAGCGATCTGGTCGCTGCCCTCTCTCCGCATCTCAGGCTATTGTCTCTGTGTAGTGCCACTCAACAACATTTGCCCTTGTGTGGCTCAATAATTGCGTGCCACTGTTGCTTATTAACACAGTGGGTACCAAAGACCAACTACCAAGCATTACATTATTAATTGCATTGTAGTTTTCAAATCCACTAGTGCAAAGTTGTAGTCTCTTTTGTGACCCCTGAATCGTTGGGGTATTTGGTACCTTAATTCTTCGTCACTTGTGCTTCTCTTCGTGCTCACCCGTCATGTCGACCGCCAAGCAAACCGCTGTTCCCCCTCTAGCACGCTCAGGCAACAATAATCGTCGTCAGTCTGGCCAAAAAGGTCATGAAGGCACTCAGCAACACCCTGCCCCACCTGCCTCCCCTTATGGCAGCTGGGTGTGGTGTCCTGCCCCATCGTCTCCGACTGTTCAGTAGGGCCCATATCCCCCGACATCGGGTTGGACACAGTCAGGACCCTCTCAGCCTACAGTTACGTCAGGCATTCTTGGTCCAGGACCTTCTCAGCAGGGCCTCACAGCCGCTTCTGCCTACCCGACTGCTACTGATTTGGGATCTCAGTTCTCTAGCATGACACTCAACGTTCCAGATCAGACTTGGTATCTTGATTCCGGCGCATCTGCTCATCTCACTCCGCAGTCAGGTATACTCTCCTCTCTCTCGTCATCTTGTCCTTTTCCTAACATACTTGTGGGAAACGGCTCTAGCATTCCAGTGAAAGGATCCGACAATCACACCCTTACCACCAACTCCCGTTCCCTTCACCTTAGAAATGTCTTACTCACCCCAAACGTTATCAAAAACCTAATTTATGTTCGTCAATTCACTACTGACAACAATGTCTCCGTTGAGTTTGACCCTTTTGGTTTTTCTGTAAAGGACCTACGATCGGGAGCTCTTTTACAGAGGAACAACAGTTTAGGTGATCTCTATCCATTCCAGTCTGTCCCACCACCGTCGTCTGCTGTCTCTTTTGCTGCTCTTCCTGCTTCCGTTTGGCACAACCGTCTTGGTCATCCCGGACATCTAGTTTTAGATTCGCTTCGTAATAGTCATTTCATTTCTTGTAGTAGGCATAATTCAGAAGCTCTTTGTCATGCTTGTCAAATTAGTAAACACGTGCGTTTGCCTTTTTCACCATCTACTTCTTCTACTTCTAGTCCATTTGACATTGTTCACAGTGATTTATGGACATCTCCGGTCTTAAGCAAATCGCACTACAAATACTACCTACTACTATTAGATGACTATACCCATTTTCTCTGAGTTTTCCCACTTAAACAGAAAAGCGAAGCGATATCAAAATTTAAACAATTCACTACCTTCGTACAAACTCAATTTGAGCGACCCATCAAAACTTTTCAATGTGACCTTGGTGGAGAATTCGATAATGGCTCTTTTCACTCTCATGCCATTAATCATGGACTTGTCTTCCGGTTTGCGTGTCCTCAGACGTCCTCTCAAAATGGCAAAGCTGAACGCATGATTCGTCGAATCAATGACATCAGTCGTGCCCTCCTAGCTCAGGCCTCTCTTCCAGCGTCTTTCTAGGTTGAGTCTCTTCTGACTGCTGTCGACCTTCATAACATTTTTCGCACCAAAGTCCTTGGCAACAATATTCCTACCGTTGCCCTCACCATCGCTCACCATCCTATGAGCATCTCCGCACGTTCGGATGCTTGTGTTACCCGAACCTCTCTGCCACCTCACCTCACAAGCTTGCACCACGCTCTGTTCGATGTGTCTTTCTGGGGTACCCTCTTAATCATCGTGGGTACAGGTGTCTAGACTTGAGTACTGGTCGGGTTCACACTTCCCGTCATGTCACCTTTGATGAGACGGTGTTTCCTTTCTCCACTCCTAGGTCTGTGTCTCCCTCTGTTCACAGGACGTCTGATCTCGATGACAGTCTTCCGTTTCCCCTTTTCACTCATCGTGCTCATCACCCTGTGGCACACACACCCTCACCCACCCCTCCTAGGGCATCCACATCACCACCCGCACCTACTAGGGCACCCACGCAGCTTACCTCATCCCGGACCCTAGTGGAACCTTTTCCTCAACACTACGTCCGTCGGTCTGTGTCCACTCGCCCTCCTACTGTACCATCTGTGCCTGTGTTGCCTGACCCTCCTGAGTCACCCACACCAAGCCCAGTGGCTGCTGCTCCTCTTCCTACCTCTCCTCAGATGACCACCCGATCCATGCACGGCATTGTCAAACCAGTCACCCGTCTCACTTTAGCGGCCCAGCCACCGGATCCCATCTCGCCCCTTCCCAAATCCCCCATCCTAGCCTTGTCCGATCCTCACTGGAAAGCGGCCATGGATGATGAGTTTGGAGCTGTGGTTACGAACCACACTTGGGATCTGGTTCCTCGCCCGGCAGGGGCTAATGTTCTGCGATCTATGTGGCTCTTTCGTCACAAATTTCGCGCTGATGGCAGTCTGCAGCGCTATAAGGCGCGATTGGTAGCTAATGGGAAGTCCTAGATGGTTGGGATCGATTGTGAGGAGACTTTCAGCTCGGTTGTCAAACCGACCACCATCCGTACAGTTCTCAGCATCGCCGTCACCCGCTCTTGGCCTATCCGTCAGCTGGATGTCAAGAACGCTTTTCTTCATGGCGATCTCTCTGAGACGGTATACATGCATCAGCCCCCTGGCTATCGCGACACACGCCATCCTGACTTTGTTTGCCGGTTACGCAAATCCTTATATGGTCTGAAGCAGGCTCCCCGTGCTTGGTTTCAGCGATTTGCCACCGTCCTCACGCAGACTATCGGTTTCTCTGGTTGCTCATGTGATGAGTCTCTCTTCGTCTACAGTCGTGGCTCGGACATCGTCTACCTCCTGCTATATGTGGATGATATCGTCATCACTGGGTCGTCTCCGGTTGTCTTGGATCAGATTGTCTCCCAGCTCTCTGGAGAGTTTGCTATGACTGACCTGGGCCATCTGCATCATTTTCTGGGCATCGCTGTCACTCGTGATTCGTCTGGCCTGTTCCTGTCTCAGCATCAGTATGCGACCGACATTCTTCGTCGTGCCTCTATGTCGACCTGTAAGTCTACCCCACCCTTGTTGAGGTAGGGAGTAAACTCACAGCCACATCTGGCCCGCCGGTTGCTGATCCTACCCTATACCGCAGCCTTACTGGGGCCTTGCAGTACCTCACGTTCACTCGACCAGACATCCAGTTTGCCGTTCAGCAGGTCTGTCTCTTCATGCATGATCCTCGTCAGCCGCACTTTCATGCCCTGAAGCGTATCTTGCGCTACATCAGTGGGACACTCGAGTATGGTCTTCGGCTCTCTGCCTCCGCTACTGATTCCCTCACCGCCTACACTAACGCAGATTGGGCTGGTTGTCCGGACACGCGCCGCTCCACTTCTGGTTACTGTGTCTTCTATGGGGACAATCTTCTGAGTTGGTCGTCCAAGCGTCAGGCCACAGTATCTCGTTCTAGTGCTGAGGCTGAGTATCGCGGTGTTCCTAACGCCGTCTCCGAACTCTGCTAGGTTCGGAATTTGCTTCTTCAGCTTCGCGTCACCCCGCCTCGGGCCACCGTCGTGTATTGCGACAATGTGAGTGCAGTCTATCTCTCTGGTAATCCTGTTCAGCATCAGCGCACTAAGCATGTTGAGATTGATCTACACTTCGTTCGTGAGAAGGTTCGTTTGGGTCAGCTTCGCGTGTTACACATTCCAGCAGATTACCAGTACGCCGACATCTTCACCAAGGGTCTTCCTCGGCCCTTGTTCCAGCGCTTTCGTTCCAGTCTCAGTGTTGGCTTGCCTACAGTTTCGACTGCGGGGGAGTAATAGTCGTAGGACGTTTTTATACGTACCTCACTTAGTTGAGGACGATGTTTGTAATTAGTGTATAGTGTGTGTAATTAGTCTATTTAAAGATGATGATTATTGAAAATAGGTGAGGAAAGATTTCACCTACTATCAACGCCGTCCAGTATCCAATGTTCAAAACGTTCCTCAGCTATTATGATAAATTAGAGGTACTCTTACCAATCTATAAAATAAGAGCATATGGTTTTGTCTTATCCTATTGGTTGATGGTGACTTAGTCTGGTACGCAAAGTATTCTAATTAGGTGTGCCATGTCCTTTTTTCATTCCAATAAATTTTTCTAGTTAGCTTATTTTTTCATTCCAATGAACCGTTCTAATAAGCTCATTTTCGGATGCGCGAATATTACTAGTATTAAAACATACAGACTCCCCTGAGGATAAAAATTGTCGGTAGGGCAACGTAGCTAAGGTATGGGAAATAGAGATGAGATCAGAAGAACCAGAGATGAGACTTCAATTTCGAAAAAAAGGGAGAATGCACAGCACAGAGACGAGTTATCACATACCACTATATTATATGATGAATGTCGAGACTTTGCAACTTTTTTTTTCTCAAGAAAAATAAACATGTCACGAAAGCTCCATCTAAATTGATTGTCATCCCAGAAAATATTCATTACTCAAGATACCATCAATCCACAAAAGGGTCAAAACTTCCACGGTAAAAGCAGAGTATTCTGACATCAGAAGGAAGAACTGTAACTGCAACAAATAATAGAGCTGGAACAAGAGCACATAAGAAAGTTTCAGAGACCCCTTAAGAAAGGACGGAATCCATTGCCATTTAAATTAGATAGTTGAAGCCACCAGTTGCTATTGCCATATTCCTTCAGAAAAATGGAAACACATTGTTAACGAAGGCGTAGTTGGATTTTGACTTAGGTTACATAATATTCCTTATTCCTTATAATGGAAATGAGTGGGAAGCTTTGAGACATTTTCAGACAATTCAAGATCAGAGAAGCGCAGAAAAGGTTCGCACGGATATGGCCAAGGACTTTCATTCAAAGTAGGACAGAGAATTAAAGAGACTGGAATCTTAACGAAGAAAATAGTGGTTCGTTGGAGTAGTTAGATCTAGATCGTTTCTTTGTTGGTTGTTCTTCTTTCGTTGTTCTACCTTGTTGCGAGGTTTTCTTTTTGTTATATTTTTATTATCTATAAGAAACAACATATTGTTCATGAAGGGATCCAACATGAGTTGCTATGGAGTTTGGAGATGCTCCTAGCCAACTCATTATGCAATGACCTCTCAAACACATTACACTCAAATTTACTCATTAATCTGCAATATAAAACATTCCCAGTTTGGTCTCTACCTATTTCATAGGTATCTAAACATCCCGTTTGAAATCGCTCAAAGTGTGTGGCTTCTGGGCAACTCCATTAAAGAGAAATTAGCTCTAGGTCTCCAAGTATTGAAAATACAGATTCCATCTCGGGATAAAATTCTGAGTCTGCCACTGTTGATTGACAGAGACAAGATGAAACGGAGAGCCAAAACACCGATTTGAAGAAGTAGGAAGACGAAGCAACTGGGAGATTGATAATTATACATACCTATGTTTTGGCTAATTTGAATACCGAGTAATGAAAGAGTTCCCGGATTTTACTTGTCATGCACTTTTAGAAAGCATAACACAGCTTTTTTGACGCGTGTCCATTATACCTTTTGACGAAAGCAGGTTGTCCAGATTCTAGGTCAACAAAGAATAAAAAAAGGTGACTCAATGTTAACGGTTGAGCTAATGTTTAAAGGTTAACCGTGGTGTTATTCGTCTCCCACTATTGTGCACATGGGGTTATTAAGTGCGTCAAGTTCTTATATTGGATTAGCCAGAGAGCTGGGAATTGCTACTTTTAGGATTCAACTGTGCAACTGAAAGATGTCTCACAGTTAAACAAAATCAGAGAGTATATGCAGTCAAGGCCCAACGGTAAAGGAAGATGTTCCATAACTCTTGCCGACGTGGCAATGCCTAGTTAAAAATTGGTGAACGGTCACTTAAGTTATGGAAGGAATTACTTCATTTTGGAAAAAAAAAAAAAAAAAAAAAAAAAAAAAAAAAAAAAAAAAAAAAAAACTTGCCTTTCATTAAAAACAGATAATGTTAACGACAAAAGGTAACTTTCTGGCACAAGTCAAATAAATGTTTCTAATAACGAAATTGTATTCGATGCTTGTGATTTACGGTAGCTTATAGCTCTTGTCGACTAGTAAAGTGAACTACCGTAGAAATGAGAAGCCAACTTATCGAGCTGAAAGAAAGTCTCGCCATAAATCATTATCTACAGATTCCTTGCTTTGATTACTTGCTACGTCGCTCTTCGAATTGCAATTCATATGTTTTACTCTGAGATATAATATAGTATGTGAAGGTACATTGTAAAGATCATATCAGTTCAATGAGAAATGCAGAAATACAAACAGCACTACGAGGGTACCGGATTCTTTCAAACATGGAATGAATGAACATTAAGCCAACCAGATAACCATTCTAATCCAAACCCTAGAAATGAGATGATACTTGGGATCAAGGTTTCATCCAATGCAAATAAAAAAAATTCCATAAAGGGAAGCAGCAACAATCCACCAATATAGGCAGAGAAAAGTAAAACACTCTGTAGCTGGCAACAATGAATCGGAAGGATTACGGTTTCGTACCTTAATTGGGAAACCTCAAGATTCTCCTCCGATTCGACCTTCCGTTTTTCTGCGACTGAAACTTGAATGGGGAACACAGTCCCCAAAGTAAACGTAAAGCCTGAAGTAAATGGGCAGTGGAACACATAAGGCCCAAAGACTAGAAATGAGAATGGGCTGTGTAACAGTCCCCAAACTAGACATAAGCCCAAACAGATCCCACAAGGAATAGAACCAACCTAAACAAAATTATTTAGGATAAAAAGATTTTCTTTTCAAAACTTACATATTTGTCTTCTACTTCAACTGGCTTCGAACTCATGAGCAGGGGTTTTTAAACGCTCTACTACTTGAGCTAGCACCCATTTGCATAAAAAGATATTTTTTATGAATTCTCAGTCTTTGATCTCCACCGAATATTTTTGAATCCAACATTTTTAAGCTGAATAGTGAAATAACAATCTCATTTACCATATACCACTCCGTCTCACCTCTTTCTTCCCAATTTCCATTTTGGGATGTCCCACCTCTTTCTTCCCATTTCCTTTTTTGGTAACCTTAAACAACCCAAAAGTCTAAATTACCCTCTGAAATAAAACTCTACCACTTGCTTTTTCAACTCCGCCCTATCCATTTACCAATTACTCTCTCAAATAAATCATCTCATCTCACAAGTCACTGGAAACCACACAACACTAGAACAGAGACAAAGATAAGGGAGAGAGAGAGAGAGATGGGTTAGAGAGAGAGAGAGTTAGAGGCGACGGACGGAGGTGATGGTGGCCTCCGAGCCTCACGCCATCGGAACGACGACGTGGGGAGTTCGATCTCAGGCAGAGAAGGGCGACCCGGCGGTGGGTTCTTCCTCTTCCAGATCCGAACGACGATGTGGTGGCGGCCTTTCAGCCTCACTGGCGGAGAGAGAGGACGATGGTGGCTTCTTCTGGCGGCAACCCAGGTACAGTCGTACAGATCTACTCTCTCTCTCTCTCTCAGTTTGCTTCTCTACTTTCTTCTTCGTAGAAAGAGATAGATTTTGACTCCGGTACGAAGATATTGACTCCGGTGGCGGTCGAAGACGCCGACGAGAGAGTGTTGACCGACGGCTTCTGCTCAGATCAGGGCCATGGAGGCGATAAGAACCTAGCGGCGAAACCCATCCTTTGTAGTGGCGTGATGACCCCGACGGTGGTGGAGGTCTTCACCTTCGCAGATTTGGTCCTCCTCATCCTTCTCCTCCTTCTCATTCTTCCTCCTCTAGCTTCAATCTGTAATGATATTAATAGAATTCTTCCTCCTCTTTTGATTTTCTGTCTGTAGATCTGAAATTGGATATGTATTTTTGTTTCTGGTGGTATTTGTGGCGGAATGATGGCTGGTGGGTGGTGTGGCTGGTGGTGGTGTTAGTGTTGGTAATGGCAGGTGGTGGTGGTGTTAGGAAAGGCATGATTTTTAGTCAATCTGTGAAAAGGCAGGGGCATTTTAGTCTTTTCTGTCCCAACTCTTAATCCAAAAGCCCAGCCGCCATGGGAAGAAAGAGCTGGGACGGAGTGGTAGTAATCAATAATAGGCTAAATATGATTATTATTTTTTTAGAAAAAGGCTAAATATGATTTAACCTCACGTGATATTATGTCAGGGCACGTTTGATGTCGGGATTTAAAATTTGGGGGTACAGGGGACCCTACAGTATTATAGGGTGTATAGATATTAAGGGAGTATTAAATTATATAGGGAGGACTATGTAACATGTTTGTTTGCACCAGTATTAATAAGGGTATTAAGACTTTAGTATTCAATCCCGCATACATGGTGGAATTAGATTTTAGGCATATAGGGGGTATAGATAATAAGGGGGGATTGAATCTGTAACACCCCCCAAAACAACCAAGCCGGAAGCCCGGGGATGTCACTCCGTACCTGATGCGCAAACTAACGTGCTATCGCAAGTGTACGAATCTCGTAGTACCGGGTGCAATTAGACTCGGATTATCGTTCCCACGAGGACTGTTTCGGGTTTACTCAAGTTGTCAGTTTCGGTTTCCCAAGAGTAGTAACCAGGAGGAGTAGGTTGTGATTATAGTGACTAAACTAAAAACAGGATTTAAAACTGTAAATATTTTTGTGACGTTTTCTGAAATAAGCTGATTTTGTTGTAACGATAATAGATGAAGACTAGGTTCCAGGATCCCCTAGGGTTTCTACAGATTTCAGTTTTACGTTCGTTTATGAAAACACTCAGCAGTTTCGGTATCTGTGCAACGTACCAGTTGTGCAGTGACTTTTCAGCTTCCACACGTAATCCCGATCCTGCAGACTTTCGGATTCTTGTTAAGCTGCCTAAGTCTGCAGTCTCGGTCTTATCCTGTTAGGGTTTCTAACCTGTCCGAATGGCCCGGGTCAAATTCTCTAACAGTTGGTCTCACGTTTTTCTATGCTAGCCCTATCTCCCTTTCTCTGGTCGGTCTATCAGGGTAAGGTACTAAATCCCGGTTTTTCTTCCTAACCCTAACTTGACGTTTTCACCTACAAGCTCGGGTCTATAGCAATCCTGGGTGATCAATCCTATCATGCATATACGATAATAATCAAACCAGAATAACAGATACAACTTGCTGAATTAAGACAATCATCATGAATCCATAAACGTAGTAATCATAAAATCTGAGTACGAAACCCTAGGTTCACCGAGAACCTAGGTGAAAAGTTTAGCTACGACTAGACATAGTACAGAACGCAGTTTCTGAATATAAAGAGAGAGAACGAAATCAAACTAAGTCTTCAAATCTCGAATCGCGCTTTCGTGCTCTCCGTGAATGCTCTGACTTGGCCTTCGGGTGTGCTGTGAATTGTGCTGTGTCTTTCGTGTATCCCTCAAAACGAGTCTGGACGAGTCTTTAAATAGTGCTGTTTTCTGAAAACGCTTGTGCTCGAAATTACGGAATATGCCATCGGTCCACCGTCTTTGTCAAAAAGTCAAAACTGGCTGCGTATATACGCAGGGGTTGCGTATATACGCAACCAGGCCCAACCAAGATCCCCCCACCTCCCCACTGCCTGCGTATATACGCAGGTGCTGCGTATATACGCAGGGCCTGCGTATATACGCAGGCCGTGGGGTAGGTGGGGCCCACGTGGTCCTCTGGTGGGCCAGGACTGGTCCCCTGGGTCCCACTCTTCTTCCTGACGCTCCCGGCTTGCCTCTTCGGTGTACTTCTGCTTTTCCGTGTTTCCGTCGTGTCCCGGTCTTGTGCACGTTTCCCGAGACGGTCCCGGCTTGGTCCCGGCACGCTTCCCGATGCACCTCCCGAACCTGTTCCTGAAAAGGCAACACGAACGAACACCCGCGATCATATCCAAATATAGCAAGAAATGAGCAGAAATAAGCAGAAATCCAGCAAGTATGAATAAACGTCTCGTTCTAGATTCCCGGGGCATTCTAAGGCGTTTTCCGGCAAAAACCGCTAATTCCGACACAAATACTCGTGAAATCAGGCTAAAAGATAACCCCTAATTGGGCGTTATCAAATACCCCCGCACTAAACATTGCTCGTCCCGAGCAATCCTGCCAACTCTAGTCCTGCAGTTCTGTCCTCGTGACTGACTCTGTACATACCCTACCGTTGCATACACTTTCGACCCGAACCTTTCAACCGGACGACTCGATAGAAAAACTGACTCAGATAGAATATACACAGACTCAAACGACTCAAAACAGACTAGTGACAAAAATATTTTTGGCGAGATCGGGCAACCTCAAAAACAGAAACAGTGTGTCCTCGTGATCTCATCCTTTTCAGAATTTACTTCCCTGCAAGCGATCGGTAAGTCTGAACAGATTTATATGGTGGATTTAAGCACTGGACCGAAGTACTATTACTTTGGTTATCAAACTGAGCAAATCCCTAGCTAACTTACCATCCGAGCTGTTTCCGAAAGGATCTATGTCTACTCAGGTAGGATAGATATATGTATCAAGGTACGGCCTAATCCTACATGTTATGACATTCTCACAATTTACCAAACTCACACCCCTCACCGAGATTCCGAAAAACTGCCCGAAACACCTAAGTTCCTGCTTTCCCAATTCTCCTGTCCCCCGGTGTCTCTTCGCCGTGCTCGCGGCCACAAATGTGAAGCGGTGCAAAACGTCTCGAAAATTGTGCCACTCACTCAGCTTTTTATTTAAACAACAAAAACACAAAACAAACTAAAAACTAGATCATAATAATTTTTCTCTTTTTTTTTTCTTTTTCTTTTTTTTTTTTTTAACACAACCATATATACATACGCACACGAATATCAACAATGCTAAACTGACTAAAGCTGAGTGAGTGAAAATAAATCTCTGTCGTGGGGTACGTAAAATGTCCTCATGTGAAGTACCCCCACACTAATCCTGAAGCGCTGATCCTGTAGTCGAAATAATACCGTGCAGTCCCACCGAACCTCCTCATCACCAAAGATGTAGAAAAACGGCACAACCACCAATTGACCCTACAACCCCCCGGAACCCCGGTTTGTGCGAAAGATGCTCGCACGCGACTAACTCCTCCTGTGGTCACTATGTAGTGAAGTGATCCACCTCCGCAAATTAATGCACTGTCGCCTCTCACTCACCCTGTCCTTCCCTCGAAAAACGTGTCAAAACCGAAACTGTCCAAAACTGATATCTCATGAAGCTCCCCTATCTAAAACCTGTCCCCTACTCACTCCCTCCGTCATAACACGTAGAATAGCCAACTATCGACTGATGAGGTCTCAAAGAAGGCTGCCTAGGCTAAAGTGGCTACGAAGAAAGAGGGTAAATGGCTTCAAACGGGTTGACTAATTGGACCTAGGGGTAAGAAACAGGACGTGAGGTCCCTTGATAGCCAGTCACTCCACCGAAAATGCGATGACCGTGACGGCGCCCGTGGGCGGGTTGTCGACTACCTATGTGACGGTGGTGTAGCAACTAGTCGGATTTTTCGCTCAGTCGATAACTACTTGCGGATTCCAAAGGTCACTGGCTCTCACCTATCTACTATACCTCGGTGCAAGTTTTCTTTTCTTTCAAAGGATTCAAACTCAATTTCTTCACTGTTTTCGTTATCTCGATTGCCCTTTCTCAAAATTTTCTGATTTTAAACTTTTTTTTTTTTTTTGAAAAGTAATTTATACTTGCTGTTTGCGTATATACGCAGGTCCTGCGTATATACCCAACCAGCAGCATAAAAAATTTTTTAATTTTTCAATTTTTTTTTTTTTTTTTTTTTTTAAATTATATACAATGCATGGCTAGAATAATTATGGTGGGTTGACTCAAATAAAGAAAATATGCTGACTCAAAAATAAAAATAAAAATAAAAATAAATACGAAAAAACGTGCAGACCGGGTTAATGCAGACACGACTACCACCCCCCCACTAAGAGGTGGCATGCCCTCATGGCACTCACTCGTCCGGAAAAAATGTCGGGTCGGACCCGGTCTCGGACGTACCGGAAATGCTACCCGGTGAGCTGCTCTCTGAATCAGTCCTAAATACCGGCTGGCGTGCCCGTGTACGGGGCCAGTAATCCGAGGACTGCGACTCGGACCCAGTCCAACTGCTAGGTGGCTGGGACCGCAAAGTCGTCCTGCCACTGGACTGCTGGTGAGAACGGGCCCCAGTCTGCTGGGGACGGGTCCCAGTCTGTCGGGTACGGGTCCCAGCCTGACGACCCGGAGGCTGCCGGGATCGTGTCCCAGGCTGCCGTCTCTCCTGTCTGGCAGGTGGCGGTGATGGCTGAGTCGGTGGTGGTGGCTGGGTCGGGGGTGGCGGAGCAGACGTGTACTCGCTAGAGTCCCCGTCATCCGACCATCCCTCGGTAAAGCTACTGGAGTAGGTGGGTGGAAAATACAGCGGTAGTGGCGGGTCTCGGCCTGCGTGCCGAGCCGCATCCCGCTGCTCCTCTCGAATACTCGCTAGGGCAGCCTGGGTGTCCTTGGTGACCTTCCGCTGAGTCCGGCGGACATGCGTCACCGCTCTCCAGATCTTGCCCACTCCCTCTAACACCTTCTCTCCAATGGACTTGCGTCCACCCCGACACCCCTCAAATCTCTCATCCACTCTGGGCAGTCTACGGGGCGGGGCCGGTCTAGCTCGTGGGGTCGGGTTGGCCCGTGGGGCCGGGCTCTCTCTCTCATGGGCAGGCTGAGGCTGGGCATTCCTCTCAGTCCCCTGCCTACTCGACTCGGGGCGCTCGCTCTCTCGAGAAGTACGGCATCGCCGGAGTCCGGCCGGTGCCTGGCGACTGACTGGTCGCTCCTGAGTCGAACGCCTCCTAGGGGCAGGGGCAGGGGCAGGTGCAGGTGCCGGGTCCTCCTCCATAAAGTCGTCATCCTCATCGAGGTCAACAACTGGCGGAGGCGGGCCCGGGTGACGAGTAATAAGCTTCCTATAAGGCCGGAGCAAAGGAGGTGCTAAGTCACCCTGTAAATCATCCATCGGAACCTCGTACTCCCGTGCAAGTTTGGCAATGAGGTTGGCGTACCCCAATCCCTTCTTGCTACCGGTGCAGTTCCGCTCCATCATATACACCCAAATCCGACGAGGAATGTCCACGTCTCGTCCCAGCACAAGGCAATAGACTAAGAGTACGTACTCGAAGTCAAGGTAGGTGAAGTGTTTAATACCTACAACCCTGTTCACTACCCACTCGGCCCACCACCGTGGCGGGCCGGCAATAAAACGAGAATGCAATTTCTTGCCTATCTCGCCTGGCCCCTCTCTCTCGAAATGGGCACCCGGGTGCCCCCCAGTCACAACCCGCAAAAGCTCAGCATCGCTCGGCGGGTAGTCAGCACACTCGGCATATGCGCACGAGATGTGACGCATCGGAATCTGATATGCTTGGCGGATGGTATCCGCCGTGAGCAATATAAACGTACGCCTCATATAGACCCAACGGACATCCCCATTGGCTTCCCCCTCCCCCCTGCACATGAGGTTCGCGTAGAACTCACGCACCAAGTCAGTATCGGACAAGTCCGGGAACCCCGCTAGGGACGTCCCGAAAATGTCCGGTCGACTCGCATAGGCGGCCATCTCTGGCGGCATGTAAGTATGGTCGACCTCAAACTTATAGTCTACGGGAATGCTATGACTCATTTTGGTCGCCGTCATAAAGTAAAATTGGGCGTGGTAGCTAACGAACCTAAAAATGTCAAATAGCAAAGGGGTAAGCTCTTCCGGCTCATAATCCGTAGGGATGTCATCTCGGTTATGGTCTAAGATGGGCACATGAAACTCCATAACAGCCTAAAATCTCGAAAAACGCGTCGACTCGGGAAATAGAGCAAAACGTGAAACGTGCACAAAATTAGTGTGTCGCAATAGGTAATCCACCTAAGATCTACCAGAGGTCCACACGGCAAGTGCCGCTCCAAATGCAAAATTACCGAAAAACGGGCCCGGCTACGGGCCGTGCCAAAACGGAAAATAAAGCGAGGGATGAGATTTTCGACCTTCCCTAAACAGGGGTGAAGACCGGAGATTCTGCCCGGAAAGTCGCCGGAAAACCGCCGGTGGTCGCCGGAAAAGTCGCCGGAAAAGTCAACTGTCCGGAATTGAATTCCGAGCCCACCAAATCGAAGCCCTCGATCTCCTCGTTCACGTTCCCTTCTACGGATTTTGCAAGTTCTTGCTCTAACACCTCCGAATCTGCACTTTTCTTCAAGAACACCTCACTTTTTGATGGAACTTGCTCTCTCGATTTTCACTTGTTTCTGGATTTGGATGGATGAATCTTGCTCCTTGCGACGAGGGGATTCCAGAAATGTGCCCGGAATTTGATTTGGAGGTCCGAGTCAAAAAATGTGTTCTTCAAGTGAGAGCAAATGGAGGTAGAGAGAGAAAGGGAGGTGCCAACAATGGCAACCCGTCCCCCCCCCCTTGGATATGACCTAATTTGGTCGAAATGACCAAAATACCCCCGGGGTTTTGAAAAATTTTCAAATTTTTTTTTTCTTTTCTTTCCTGTTTACGTATATACGCAGTACTGCGTATATACCCAACCAGAAAACAACAAAAAAAAACAAAAAAATTTCACTTTTGCCCCCACGGGTTGCGTATATACGCAGGGGCTGCGTATATACGCAGCCCGAGGGCAAAAATGGAATTTTTCAATTTTTTTTTTTTTTTTTTTTCAAAATTCCTCTCTCCCCCTGGTTTCCCGGTCTTGGCTGTTTTGGATGTTTCTGTTTCTGCACACTTTCAAATTCAACGTTAAAAACCCGCTCATCTCACCTCTCTCGAAAATTCAGAACTGACATACTAACGTAATAACTAATAAGACTAAATAAATAAACGATAAATTTTGGGTTGCCTCCCAAACAGCGCCTTGTGATTTACGGTCGACGGCCCGACCTTGTTACCTCTTACGGGTCATCAAAATAGACCGGGTCTATTTTGACGACTTCGGCGGTCTCGAGATACGGCTTGATCCGGTTCCCGTTCACCCTGAAACTGGAGTTGTCTTTTGGATTTTCCAGCTCGAATGCTCCCCAGGCAAAAATCTGCTTGATGATGAACGGTCCCGACCAACAAGACCTCAGCTTCCCCGGAAAGAACCTCATCCGGGTATTGTAGAGAAGCACTTTGTCGCCTTCATTAAACTGCTTTGGCGTGATACGGTGATCATGCCACTTCTTTGTCTTCTCTTTGTAAATTTTGGCGCTCTCGAAAGCCGTTCTGCGGAATTCTTCCAATTCCAGCAGTGCCATCTTCCTCTTATCCCCTGCTAGGTTCTGGTCCAAGTTCAGCAGTTTGATGGCCCAATACGCCTTGTGCTCCAGTTCCACCGGTAAGTGGCACGCTTTCCCAAAAACGAGCTGGTACGGTGACATTCCCAGCGGTGTTTTGAAAGCTGTCCTGTAGGCCCAAAGCGCATCGTCTAGTCTGACTGACCAATCCTTTCGGCCGAGATTCACTGTTTTCTCGAGTATGCTCTTGATCTCTCGATTTGACACCTCGGCTTGCCCGTTCGTCTGCGGATGGTAAGGTAACGAGACTTTATGAACTGACACGCCGTACTGTTTCAGAACTTTCGCAAAGACTCGATTGATGAAGTGAGAGCCCTCGTCGCTGATCATTGCCCTGGGAGTCCCGAAACGAGTGAAAACGTTGCGTTTCAGAAAACGCTCAACGGTAGCTGCATCGTTTTTCTGACACGCGATCGCCTCGATCCACTTTGTCACATAATCTACTGCCAGCAGAATGTAAAGATTCCCCACCGAAGACGGGAACGGACCCATGAAGTCAATCCCCCAGACATCGAATGGTTCCACCTCCTGCCACACGGTCATCGGCATCTCGTCCCGGTGTGACGTGTTTCCTGTCCTCTGGCACCTATCGCATCCCTGCACATAGTCGTGACAATCTTTGAAGATTGTCGGCCAGAAAAAACCGGACTGCAGTATTTTATGCGCTGTTCGCGTTCCCCCAAAATGACCCCCACACTGTGATGAGTGGCAGTGTCGGATCACGTTCCAGGCCTCGTGGGTCGGGATACACCTTATCAGGATGTTGTCGGCCCCCTGTTTGAACAAGTACGGGTCGTCCCAGAAATACTGTCGACTTTCGGCAATGAACTTTTTCCGCTGCGACGGGGTGAGATCCTCGGGAAGCGTGCCAGTTACCAAATAATTGGCTATGGCATAGTACCATGGTCTCCCGATCTTGACTGCCATGATGTGCTCGTCCGGGAAGTTTTCCTTGATCGGCACCGGGTCCACCTTCACGTTCTCAAGTCTGGATAGGTGATCCGCTACCACGTTCTCAACACCCTTCTTGTCCCGAATTTCCACATCGAATTCCTGCATCAGTAGTACCCACCTCAACAGTCTCGGTTTTGCGTCCTTCTTGTCCAGCAGGTATTTCAGGGCACTATGGTCGGTAAAAACGATAACTTTTGACCCGACCAAATAGGGCCTTAATTTGTCCAGTGCATACACCACGGCCAGCAGTTCCTTTTCTGTCGTGCCATAGTTGAGCTGAGCATCGTTGAGTACCCGGCTCGCATAATAAATGACGTGGCATACCTTATCCTTCCGCTGTCCCAAAACTGTCCCGACTGCATAGTCGCTGGCGTCACACATCAGCTCAAACGGGAGTGACCAATCTGGCGTGGTTATAACCGGGGCTGTGGTCAGCTTCTCTTTCAAGTGGTCAAAAGCTTGCCGACATGCTGCATCGAAATCAAAGGGTACGTCTTTTCCGAGTAACGCGCAAAGTGGCTTTGTGATCTTGGAAAAGTCCTTGATGAATCTTCGGTAAAATCCTGCATGTCCCAGAAAACTTTTGATCGCCTTTACGTTCGTCGGGTATGGAAGCTGCTTTATCACCTCGATCTTAGCCCTGTCCACCTCGAGTCCCTTGCTGGAAATTCTGTGACCCAGCACGATCCCCTCGGTGACCATAAAGTGACACTTCTCCCAATTGAGCACCAAATTTGCCTTCTTGCATCGGATCAGAACCTGGCCCAAATGGAACAGGCAGTCATCGAAACTGTCCCCGAAGAGTGAAAAGTCGTCCATGAACACCTCCAGATTTTTCTCGATCATGTCGGAAAAAATTGCCATCATACATCTCTGAAACGTGGCAGGGGCGTTACACAGCCCGAACGGCATGCGCCGAAACGCGAACGTACCGTACGGGCAGGTAAACGTCGTCTTTTCCTGATCTTCCGGGGCTATGCAAATCTGGTTGTACCCGGAGTACCCGTCCAGAAAACAGTAGTAGGCATGATGGGCGAGCCGGTCCAGCATCTGGTCCATGAATGGCAGCGGGAAGTGGTCCTTCAATGTTGCATCGTTTAGCCTCCGATAGTCCATGCAGATCCGCCAGCCCGTAACGGTGCGCTGCGCAATCTGCTCCTGATCATTATTCTGCACCACCGTAATACCCCCCTTTTTGGGCACGCACTGGACCGGGCTGATCCAAGTGCTGTCTGATATGGGGTAGATGATTCCTGCTTCCAGCCACTTCATGACCTCTTTTCGCACAACGTCCTTCATGTTCGGGTTCAGTCTCCGCTGGGGCTGAATCACCGGTTTCTTGCCTTCTTCAATTCGGATCTTGTGCATGCAGTAGGCGGGACTGATCCCCTTGATATCTGCAATCGTCCAGGCGATTGCTTCCTTATGCTCTCGCAATACTTCCAGCAGTTTCTGCTCCTGTTCCTGAGATAAACGAGACGAAACAATTACGGGCAGAGTACTATTTCACCAATATACGCATACCTGAGATGGCTCGGGAGCGGTTTCAGCTCCAGTGCAGGTGGCTCCTTGAGTGACGGGACTAGAATCATCTTTTGCCCGCCGTCTTCGTCCCGGTGCAAAGTGGTCCAGTCCTCGGCTCTCATGGCGTGCTCGCACCGAGTCTTCTCCTTCTCTTCCCCGTACATGCTGTCAATCTCTTCCCACAATTGGTCCATCTCCTCGTTTTCCCAGCCTTCGTCCACCACGTCGATAGCAAAGATGTCCTCGTGGTCGTAGTAATTTGGCAGTTGCAGATTTTTGAAAACGTTGAATTTCACTTTTTCCTCGTTAATCTGCATGGTCAGCTCCCCGCTCTTGCAGTTTATCATTGCTTCGCCCGTGGCCAAAAACGGCCTGCAAGTATGAGCGGTACCTCCCCTGCCTCCATGTCCAGGATGACGAAATCTGCTGGAAAAATAAGCTCGCCGACCTTGACCAGAATGTCCTCGATAACCCCGTAGGCCTGTTTTACGGACCTGTCTGCCATCTGCAGCATGATTCTGGTGGGTCGGGGTTCACCGACTTTCAAACTCTTGAAAATCGTTAATGGCATCAGGTTGATGCTGGCCCCTAGGTCACACAGAGCCTTTCCTGTGTAAGCGTTACCTAGGGTGACCGGTATGACGAAACTGCCAGGATCCTTTCTCTTCCTCGGTAGCCCATTCTTCACACAATTGCTCACTTCTGCCGTCAGGTTTATGGTCTCGAAATCGCTCATTCGCCTCCTCCCATACAAGATGTCCTTGAGGAATTTGGCGTAAGTGGGCATCTTAGCCAAATCCTCAGCAAAAGGTATGTTAATCTGCAGCTGCTTGAACATCTCGAGAAACCTGGCGTAGTCCTTGCTGTCATCCCTCTTTCGTGTTCGCAAGGGGTACAGGACCTCCTTGGAGACGGGTACAGTTTCTGCACCTGTCTCGTTCTGCACTGCATCCTGCTCAACCGAGCCCTTCGGCTGGGGGCGATCGACTGTGCTGTTATCCTGGCCCAACAAGTTGCGTTCTACTTCTTTCGAATTTTCTGCACGTGCGTGGCTGGGATACGGTGGATCCTGCAGTGCCAATCCACTCCGAGTGGAGATAGCATTGATCTGAGCCCGTGGATTATTCACTGTGTTCGAGGGTAGGTTTCCTGGCTGTCTCTCCGTTAGCTGCTGTGCTAACTGCCCCACCTGTACTTCCAAAGCGCGCAGTGACGTTTTGGTTGTCTGCATATCTGCCGTCAAGGTGTCCATGTGCTTGAATCGGGACTCCATGGTCTGGAACATTGACTTGATCTCTTTCATCTGAGCGTCGTACTGCTGTGCTGACGGGACTGACTGAGCCTGCTGGGCCGGAGCAGCCTGCTGGGCTGGTGGCCTGTGCTGGAATCCCGGTGCATAAACTGCTGCGTTCGGGTTTCCGTACCGAAACCCGGGATGGTCTCTCGTGCCCGGTCGGTACCGGCTCGGGTCCCACTGCTGCTGTACGTAGTTGGTATCTTCAGTCCTTAGCTCCTCAATGGCTGTGTCCAGATCCGGTTCCTCGACTGTTGCAACAGTCTTCTTATCCGAGTAGACTTTCTTGACCAAGTCGTGAACGATCTTGGCCAGGTTGTCTATCCGGTCATCCTCTGCAGGTTCGGCTCTGGCCGCCATCCTGCGATCGTCAAACAGTCGGGTGTCCTGCTTGGCCAACTGCTTCATCAGGTCATACGCACCTTCTTTGTCCACGTGATACAAGAAGTTTCCCCCGGCCTCTCTGTCAATCCTGTCGGCCTTCTCCCTGTCTAGGGCATGGTAGAAAACCTGCAGAATTTTTGCGTCTCCAAAACCGTGGTTCGGGCACCGTTTGACCAATCTCATGAGCCTGTCCCATGCGTCCACTACCGTCTCCCCCATCTTTTGTCTGAATGACAGTATCTCGCTCTGTAACTATATGACTCGGGAGGCGGGATAGAACTTGGCCAGAAAATCCGTGACACACTCCTCCCATGTGGTGATGGATCGGGGTGGTCGGGATTCAAGCCAGTCCTTGGCTACTCCATAAAGACAGTACGGAAATAAGATCAACATGAGTGCCTCTGCTTCTACCCCCTTGTATCTGACCTTGTTGCAGTAATCTTCGAATTTCCCGATGAAATCGTTCGGGTCTTCGTCGGCCCTGCCATGAAACGGGCAGAGAGTTTGTACCGTCTGGATGGTGGATGGTTTGATGTCAAAGTGCTCTGCGGTGATCTCGGGCACCACAATGGCTCGCTCATGCCCCCCGGTGGGGACCTCGAAATTTTCCACCAACGCCTTCCCAGATCGGTTATATGTTCTCTGGTTGCTTCGGGCAGCAAGTCCCGCTGTGACAAGCTCCTCAATGTACCTAGCCATCTGGGCTGGGGTACGTGTCTCTCGTTCCTGACCACCGGCTGCGGTGTTCTCGGGTGGATCTCTCTCGTTGGTTGCCATCCTGCTTTCTCGGTTTCTGCGGTTCTGTTCGGTATACAGCTTTTCCGGGTTGTCGAGTGGTGTCACCAAATCGCGAGGCAATCTGGGCATCAACTAAACAGTCCTGAAAACGCAGATTCGAAAACGCAGTGAGATAAAAAGAAAAATAACGAAACTGAAAATAAATAAAAACTCAGAAAACTAATTCTGACTCCTAAATAGACCCTAAAAGTCCCCGGCAACGGCGCCAAAAAACTTGATGCGCAAACTAACGTGCTATCGCAAGTGTACGAATCTCGTAGTACCGGGTGCAATTAGACTCGGATTATCGTTCCCACGAGGACTGTTTCGGGTTTACTCAAGTTGTCAGTTTCGGTTTCCCAAGAGTAGTAACCAGGAGGAGTAGGTTGTGATTATAGTGACTAAACTAAAAACAGGATTTAAAACTGTAAATATTTTTGTGACGTTTTCTGAAATAAGCTGATTTTGTTGTAACGATAATAGATGAAGACTAGGTTCCAGGATCCCCTAGGGTTTCTACAGATTTCAGTTTTACGTTCGTTTATGAAAACACTCAGCAGTTTCGGTATCTGTGCAACGTACCAGTTGTGCAGTGACTTTTCAGCTTCCACACGTAATCCCGATCCTGCAGACTTTCGGATTCTTGTTAAGCTGCCTAAGTCTGCAGTGTCGGTCTTATCCTGTTAGGGTTTCTAACCTGTCCGAATGGCCCGGGTCAAATTCTCTAACAGTTGGTCTCACGTTTTTCTATGCTAGCCCTATCTCCCTTTCTCTGGTCGGTCTATCAGGGTAAGGTACTAAATCCCGGTTTTTCTTCCTAACCCTAACTTGACGTTTTCACCTACAAGCTCGGGTCTATAGCAATCCTGGGTGATCAATCCTATCATGCATATACGATAATAATCAAACCAGAATAACAGATACAACTTGCTGAATTAAGACAATCATCATGAATCCATAAACGTAGTAATCATAAAATCTGAGTACGAAACCCTAGGTTCACCGAGAACCTAGGTGAAAAGTTTAGCTACGACTAGACATAGTACAGAACGCAGTTTCTGAATATAAAGAGAGAGAACGAAATCAAACTAAGTCTTCGAATCTCGAATCGCGCTTTCGTGCTCTCCGTGAATGCTCTTACTTGGCCTTCGGGTGTGCTGTGAATTGTGCTGTGTCTTTCGTGTATCCCTCAAAACGAGTCTGGACGAGTCTTTAAATAGTGCTGTTTTCTGAAAACGCTTGTGCTCGAAATTACGGAATATGCCATCGGTCCACCGTCTTTGTCAAAAAGTCAAAACTGGCTGCGTATATACGCAGGGGTTGCGTATATACGCAACCAGGCCCAACCAAGATCCCCCCACCTCCCCACTGCCTGCGTATATACGCAGGTGCTGCGTATATACGCAGGGCCTCCGTATATACGCAGGCCGTGGGGTAGGTGGGGCCCACGTGGTCCTCTGGTGGGCCAGGACTGGTCCCCTGGGTCCCACTCTTCTTCCTGACGCTCCCGGCTTGCCTCTTCGGTGTACTTCTGCTTTTCCGTGTTTCCGTCGTGTCCCGGTCTTGTGCACGTTTCCCGAGACGGTCCCGGCTTGGTCCCGGCACGCTTCCCGATGCACCTCCCGAACCTGTTCCTGAAAAGGCAACACGAACGAACACCCGCGATCATATCCAAATATAGCAAGAAATGAGCAGAAATAAGCAGAAATCCAGCAAGTATGAATAAACGTCTCGTTCTAGATTCCCGGGGCATTCTAAGGCGTTTTCCGGCAAAAACCGCTAATTCCGACACAAATACTCGTGAAATCAGGCTAAAAGATAACCCCTAATTGGGCGTTATCAGTACCCGAGATTAAACTCGAATACAAGGAGATTTTATAACAGAATATCCAACCCAAAATCCATAAAATAATTAATTAAAACTTAAAAACTTGTCTTGCCACAAATATGGGCGTTATTCCAATCTAAAATTCAACTACTAAATAGAACAAGTCTAGATGTGAAATTTAAATTTACTAAAGTGATGTGTCTCGATTTCCCCCAAAAGCCATGCTTCCACCTAAACCTGTGGTGCAGAAACAAAAAGAAACACCACAGTTTCCAAAGTCAGCGGAAAATACTGAGTAAGCAACACCCAAGCATGTAAACAGATTATGAAGCAGTTTAAAAATGACACATGAGTTTGAAGAGTAAAGTATTTAAGTAAGAGTATAAGTATGAAATAAGAATTCACAATTCTTTTCCTTTATCACCTCACTTGTGGGGAAACATTCTCAAACTTCCTCATTTGTCCAATCGGGACATCCAATTCTCAATCATAAAGGTCCATCATTCAGAAAACATATATTACCATGTTGACACGGGGAAGATCTACTAATAACTGGCTACCAGACCATAAGTGTCGACACCCCCCTAAGACTTCTTGCGGCCAGAGAGGTAAGTACTTGAGCGAACTCGGGGCGGTTGCGACCGAGAAAAATAAAATAAAAGGGGTCGAGAGACGTAGTCCACATCGACCAAAGCTCAAAATATTGATCCCCGGTACAACTATTCCACGTTACGTTTTTACGTCTTATTAATCATGTGATAGTTGTGATAGAATCACATTTATAAAATTAGTAAACTTTGATAGAATCTCCTTTGTAAAATTAGTAAACTTTCTCAAATTAACAGTTCAAGTAGATATTCCAAATTTGAGACAATAAATCACAAAAACAGTTTAGACACGTAAGAAGATATGGGCGCTAGGCCTGGCATGTTTACTTACCTTGAATCTCAAGCAAAGCAAATCAATTCTTAGTAATACTCGACGTATCCTTCGTCAACGGAATTTTCGCCTACAAATTTAATAATATCCTAATTAACATAATGCACATGAAGTCCTATAGGTAAATGCAATCAATCCCTTACTAACTCTCCCCAACCTTTACTAAGGCGCATAACCTCTTTTACAATAAAATACGCTTTTATAAAGCTAACGTTTATTATTTGTAACAACACACCAAGCTATAATTATATAAATATAACTTATAAGATTGAATAAAATATCATTTTTATTATTTAGAGTAGATAAGCATATTATTTTACCCCAAAAACACTTTTAATTCAAATAGTAGTTTCTCCAAACCAAACAAGCCTTAGTAGAGAATATAGGTTATAAACTAACTATCTTTTATTTAAAAGAAATAACAAATTTATTTATAGAAAATAACTTATTCTAATTTGCTACAAACTTATAAAAATAAATAAGAAAAATATAATTTTTATTTTGGAGTGAAGATGAGTACAAAAAATGATTTTAAACTTGTATAAAAAGAATTGTCTCCTAAGAGATTCGAACCTAGAACCTATCCTCCACATACACCCAAGCTTTAAGTGCTACCAACTAACCACTAGGCCAGACCCCACTTGTTCTCTTGTATTTCCGAACTATTAATATTATAACCAACTAACCAGATTATTTAATGAAAAAAAAAACAAAACAACACAAAACAAAAGAAGAGAGAGACGGGCCTGTTCTTACCCGAACAGAGAGAGAAGAGTGACAGGTTTGGAGTGGGGGTCTCCGACGGTGGCGCCGGAGAGAGGCGGACGAAGACGGCGAGGTCGCCGGTGGAGGACGGCGGCGCACGGCGGCGTCGGGCAGCGGCTCGGTCGGTCCGGCGGCGGTTCCGGCGATTCCGAATGGGAAAAACGAGGGAGAGAAAGAGAGAGAGAGAGAGATAATGAGATGGAGAGCTTTGGGAGATTTTTGGTGTGAGAAATATCTGAGATTGTAGGGATGTATATAGCTAGAGAGGTGAGCAATTCAACCGGAAAGAGGAAACCCACTTCGAATTTTCCGATTCCGAATCGGGTCCAAAAATTGGCAAAATTGGATTGCTTGAAGCTAAATTATTGAGCTTTGTTGAGTTTGAATCGTATTGGGATTGAATTGGGACGAAAATCAACAAGTTTGATGAGAATTTAGAGTGGTGATGGTTGTGGAATAGTACTCTTCCGTCCATGGAAGAGTTGGAGGAAGAAGATGACTTCTTTTAGGGTTAAAGACACTCTCACCCACTAAATTTAGGCTTAGTACAACTACCACCCCTTTAGTTAAATAAAAGACACTATAATAGTTATAGGAAAATACATAAAAGCACCTAGGTAGTTTATAACATTAAAATTAACTTTCTAAATAATAATAACTAATACCCAAACTTATCTCAATGTCATATTAACACCAAATAATATCATAAAATATAATAGTAGCATATTAACACCCAATACTTATAATAATATTATATTAATACTCAATAATTTCATAAAATTCCCGTTTCAACATATTAACACTTAAGATTATCTAAAAATACCCGTTTCTAATTAACGGGGTATTTCAGAATCCCCCTTAAAATTGTCCATGCACCAAACACTAGTTATTACCCCATACTGATACTATTATTACTGTACCCCTTCTTTATCCTTGCATCAAACATGCCCTCAGTGTATTAGCATTGTACCGACGAACTTCTGTACTGTTTTAATCGAATAGCTCTGAAATTAAATTACGACAAGAACGTGACAATCAATTTTTGAGATAAGTACAAAGACTAATTAATCTCAAGGACCTATACTATATCAATGCAACTCCCATCTACAAACTTCTACTCCCTTGTCCCATTCTATCAATTTTGTTTGATTTCTGAAAAGATATTAATTAAGGAGTTTGAGTAACATAATGAAAAGATTGTTGCAGTTAGGGAGCATTGGATGCCCCTCCATGAGGTTCCGGGTTCAAACCCAATTAACGACACAAAAAAATAATTTCTAAAAACAAATGTTGACATTTTTGATAATTTTGTTATGTTATTCTAAATCTGTAGAATTATGAAAAGATTGTCAAGTTTATTTGTTGTTTTACTACTCAAATTACATAGTCAAATTGTCAAAAATGTCAAACTTAATAATTAAAAATTGTTCGCTCAAAAGAAAATTAAAAACAGGACGGATTGAGCTTTTGCAGGACGACTAGAAGATAATATGTGCCCTCAGGGCCGACAAGGGAAGCTCGGGACGGAGCCGTATGACGCGAAAGTCTCATGTACGGTCCCAAAGAAGTGAGTAGCCCCCTACTGCAGTTTCGACCAACCACCTCTGTTACACTTTGGGCCATTTCATTTTTTATTTTTACTTTTTAATAGTACTCTATGTATTAGTAGGTGATTTAAGTAGTCAAAAAATTCTCTTCACATTTTTTGATCCAAAATTTGTAGAGAAGTTGAAAATCATGGTATCATGCACTAAACTCCCAAAACATCCCCATCTATTGAACTATGTAGTCGCTAGAAAATGTCATTTTAAAACTATTTCCCATTTGTTTAAAATGTCATTTTAAAACTATTTCCCATTTGTTTTCGAAAATGTGTCTAGAAGTAGGAATTACCTAATGGTATAGACCAATAATCTATATGTAAAGACATTTAAAACATTTTGGGAATTAAGTCGTTTTAATTTGTTGCATGGTTAGTTAGATTGCCGAGCGGTGCACCAAACTTTCTAGTAGGGAATGGAATCACTCTAATTTTTTGACTCAACAATTCCCTAAGGAAGACAATAAGTCAATAATAGTCCGCATAATTAAGGCATTTAAAAGGAAGCAACAATAGTAGAATTCTGAATAACTAAGTGCATAGGTTATCTGGTCTTCAAATTTGCACCATTTAAAGATTAGACAAACTTACTATTATACAGCCTTTCTATTTCATGACAGTCCCTGTGGAGTTTAGTTATGGCGATCCATTTCATGTACCGGTGCAATACATGTTTTTTTTTACGACCTCCAAGAGGAGAAAAAAGGAATGCACAAACGAAGAGATAAAGAGAGAAGCGATGGTGGAAGAAGAAAAAGTGGAGAGAATAACCTCCTTAACATCTTTTGAGGTAACTGGGTCGGGTTGTTGACCTTAAATTACACGGCGCTTGTTGGGAGGCAACCCAACCTATTTATTGTGTTAATTTAGGGAGTTAGTTTTTAATACAGTTGTGTGTGTTTTGTTTAATTATTTTGGAGAGATGAGAGAGAGAGGGACTAATATTTGTTTCCAAGTGACATATTTGAGCAGGTTATGGGAGAATCTACCCCGGTGTGCCATGGAACACATGACCGTCACAGGGACTCGTGCATGCGAGTTGGGGATTCTTCGGACAGAGATTTTAGCAGAGGAGGCAGTCGACCCTGGTGTGCGAGAACACACTGACTTTAGAGGGGCATGGTGGTGCCATTACTGTGCTTGAGGACTGCTTGGCGCGATTTCTTCCCCACCCTTGAGGTGGTTGTGAGTATCTTGTTCCTTTAGCTGATTTTTATGTCACTTTTATTATATATGTCATGCTCCATCTCATCTACTGGCCTTTCGCATTGATTGCTGAGTTGTCTTGCATGATCTCTAAATTCGTTGAGGACAACGATGCATCCTAGTGGGGGGTGTGGGCACATCTTTTACCAGCCATTTGTCGAGTCTTTGCATCGCCTTGTCACATGTGAATAGGAATTTTGTTATGTCCTCATTTTCTTCTTCTTTATTTATAATTTTGTTTGCACGTTTATTTTTATTGAGTCATCCCACCAACATATCGAGTCGTTAATCGAGTAGACCGTGCATGTAGTATAGGTTAAAAAAGTAATAAAAATTATTAACAAAATTGAGAAAGGGCAATCAAAAGAAGCTGGAAATTTGGTAAAATCGAGAAGTGTGAGACTTTTGGGCATAGAGCATGATTTGCGACTGAGAGTGACAACGTGAGTCCCCTTTAATATGTATAGAGAGACTCTATTTACGGTAATGCGTGCCTATTTTATACTCGTACTTAATTTTCAAATCTAAAGTGTGTGCCTAGTTTTCTTACAAGAGTTGAGCTAGGTGTGAGCTAAATAAGCCAAACGTTCTTGTGTACGTCTTAGGTAGTCGCCAACCCGCCTCGTAGTGGCACACAGAACAGCTGTGCGAGGATGTGTATTAGAGCACTCACTGCTTTTTAGATCTTACCTTGTAGGACCACTAGTTTACCCTAATTGATCCTTGGATTCATTGTTAGCCTTTATGATCTAGGGAGACGATTCTTGGCCTTCATCATATATTGTTTAGAATCACCTTTCTAGAGCGTCACGAGGGAGAGTAGTTGAGGGGGGTAGTTGAGGGAGTGCTTCATTACATATTTTTGTGAGTTCTGCAGATCGCATATGCTTCATTGGATATCTACGAGGGGATGCGAGGGTGAGTGAGTTGGCTTGCACACTAAGGTGTGGCGGTGTTCCATGTCATTACATCGTGGACACAGTAGTGGAGAGCCTAAGTTCGTGACGTCTAATCCGCACAAAAATGGGGTTGGTTGGTTGTACTTAATTGGTGGCATGTGCTAGGTACCGGATTTTTATCATCCTGGTGTAGGAGGTTCGGTTGGATTAGGCACGTGACATAACTTATTTGACTAATTGAGAGGGGATGTGACTACATTCTAGTGCGGGGGTGTCGACATTTGACTACGGACATAGAGATTGTGGATTTGATGACTCCACCCCCAAACATGCTTTTACGAAGTTTGCGGTTATGTTGGAATTGTTTGATTCTTGAAGGAGCATCACTCGTATATTATTATTGATATTTGATTGAGAGAAAAAGAAAAATATATATTGAAAAAGAAAAAAAATGAAAGAAAAAAAAGAGAGAGAAAAAAAGGAGAGAAAGAAATAAAGTTGTGTTTATTGAAAATCGAGTGGTGAAAGTTCTTAGTTCCGGATTGAAGACAAAGATGAGTTTTGCACATTATTTGCTTTGATGGCCACGACATTGACATGGTACCGGGTTTGAGGGGATTGAGGGCCGGAGTCGGTGAGATTCGGGTTCTTCATACAAGTTATATCCTTTTTGTCCTTAAGCCTCATCATATTTGACCATTAGCGGAATAGGAGCTCGGACTATGAATGTGGTTTAGCCTTGGTTAGCCTCTTATTTTTATCAGCACACATGAAGAGGTAGGTTGTTCTTTACAGTACAGTTAAGCTTTCTATACTAACAATGGGGAATTACTTGTTGTCGAGTTTAAATGCAGCTCACACCTCTTGCCTAACTTTTTCATCACTCCATGAGAACCTAGTCTATGTGTATTGAAATTGCCTGATCTCACAAAAAGAAAGAATTTAAAAGTTTTTATGTGTTTAAGTTCGAGTCTAGATTTGCATTTGCATCATCTTGCTGCATTCGTAGTGTCTTGAGTCATGTTAGAGCCGTTTGAGTCTAGTTGGCTAGTAGAGAGTTAGATGCAATAGATGAGACTTTGCTCGGGACACGCAAATGGCAAGTCTGGGTGTATTTGATAACTCCTTAATAAGAGTTATCATAAGTACACTTTATATTGTTATTTGTGTGCTTTTCGGTGCAAAGCGACAAGATTTGAGCCAAAATATGAAGAAAATGCACTTTTGAATGTTTTTGAGCTTTAATGCACAGTCCGGGCATTTCTTAATGGTTTTGAGTATTTTTTTTGATAATTTATCACATTTGATATTTGCGGTAGTGTTTGTGTTGTTGTTTGACAGGAATTACGCATGCGAGAATCAAGTGGAGAGAAGAAACGAGCTTCGGAATAGAAGAAAAGACGAATTTGGCGCGTTTTGGATGTTTTCGCCAAATATTGGGCAAAAATTGATAAAAATGAGAAAATGGTCCGGAAATGGGAATTTCTCTACATGGATGAAGTCTATGTCATAAAAGGAATCCAAAGGTGCAAAAATCACATTTATCGGAGTCCGGACGAAAGAGTTATGTCAAAAAGGATGCTAATAGAGATAAATGCGACCAAAAGCATCCGGAAATGCCAAACACGCCTTTCGAGGAGCTAAATTGATGAATGAAGGGTTCCCCATAATTTGGGAATGTTTTATAGCATAAAAAGAGTTTCGAGGTCGAGGAGATCCTTCGGAAAGCAAAGGCACGATCAAAGACGCGAAAAACGGCAAAAAATGATGTTTTTGGAGCTATTCAGGATTGTCTCCTAGGAAGACTTTATACTTAGCCAAATTTCCATCTGCAGAGAATGTCTTCCCAAAACAGCATTCTGTACTTATCTAGGAAGACCTTCGTAGGAAGAGAAAATGTCTTCGCAGGAAGACTCTTCCTACGAAGAGAAAAGTCTTCCTAGGAAGAGAACGCTGACAGGAGCAGAATTTTGACGGGGTTTTTATGTAATTTCTCCAAACTTTATAATGTCATTAGGGAAACGTACTTAAGTCAATTAGGTCGTGATTTGGGGTAGTAGGCCAGGTTTTGTGGACGTTTTTGAGAGCAAGGAGACCTCGGGAGCAAGGTTGGAGCTTAGGATTGCATCGTTTGGATATTTTCTCTTCTCTTTCTCTCTAGTTTTTTTTATGATCATTGAACTTGTTGATTTGAGCATGATGTGTAGTAGCTAAACCCTTATTTGCTGGGGATTACTTGTTGGAGAGCTAGGGTTTGCTTGAATGAATATTTTGATGCTTTGATTCGTTCTTTGGATTAAAGTTATGCGTTTTACTCTTATCATGATTATCTTGTGTTTGATTATACCATGTTCTTGCGAGTAGCTAACGTAGGAGCAAACTAAATTAGAAATTGTGTGGTAACTCCATGAGATCTAGTCGGTAAATCAAGATAAGCACCTAGTCGTATCATTATCTCGTAACTGGGTAGTGTTAATTAGGATCAAAGAGTAGATTAAAGTCCAATAATGCATGCTTATAATTGACTTAGGCTTTGTAGCTCGGTCTAAATTGATCATAAGTGTAGGCAAATTGCTTGGTAACTCGGTAATTTGTAGGATGCTCGATTGATAAGAGTAGTGTATTTGCGTTCCAAAGATCAAAATAACATTCATAGCATTCCTAGTGATCCACAAGAAGAATTCCCAGCACTTGTATCTTTCATAAGAAATCTCCTATAATTCGTGTCTTCGTCAGTTGTGAAGAAATTCATAGTTAATTGAGATTTGTTATTTCATTCTAGTAAATTTAGGAAAATAAAACAACTTTGCGACTTGCCCACATAAGGTTCAACATAATAACTGATTTAACAAAGTCCCTTGGGTTCGATAACCCGGATTTCCGGATATTACTACACACGACAACCATACACTTGTGGTTAGATCGTGTCAACAGCCAGTTATTACAGATCAACATGCGGCACCAAATACACAAACAGTGTGATTTATCAATCACCTGACAATAAACAGGCTATAAAGCTGTAAAATTATAGCAGCTGTATACACAGAAATACACCGTAACTACAGAAAATGTAGAAGTTAGATTTTGCCTACCTGACATCGAATCCGAATCAAACCCATTAACTCTAGGGAAAGTAAACCGTGGATATGTGAACTCCACCTCTAACTGTATCTTTCCTGAAGTAATAGTTTCCATGAATCTATAATCTTTACTCCTCCCTACAGACCCCCACGTGTTAGGTTTTCAAATTGGAGAACCCATATTCTCACTGATATTTTTAGGTTCTTCCCGAATACAGCCAAAGTAAAACACCAGCTTTTTCTTTCTTATCTTGTATCAATACTAAGTGATGACTAAGCATGTAAATACCACTCCGTCCCACCTCTTTTGCACCATTTGGACTTTTATCACTATTCACTGATTCACTTTGACCCGGTAATTTGGATAGCAAAATTTTGTAATTTTTAGATAATTTTTCGAAGTGTTGTAGAGTAACTCTTATTCTACAAGACAATAAAAAAATTAACGAAAAATTGTATCATTTTGCGATCCAAATCACCGGGTCAAAGTGACCCAGTTACGGGTGAAAAAAGTCCAATGATGCGTTTCAGCTGGGACGGAGTGGTAGTTATTTGTCATGGAAAGTTATCAAGTCTCCTAATGACATTTGGTGGAAAGATTTAAAACTCTAATGACATTAAACAAAGTTCCCTCAACTAAAAGTAATATTACTAAAATTACCTCAACATGTAGTTCAACAAGTTACCGCATATATATCATATGCATGTCAATAATATATATGCATGTATATTATATTCATGTCAATAATCTATTTAGAACACATTAAAAATTCATTATATCTTCTCCATACAAAGTATATGACCAACACCAAGTATATCAAAACATAAAACTTATAACAATAAAAAAAAACTAAAGTTAACAAATAGCACTGTAAGGTGATACTTTTCTGTCACGAAATAAAAATTTTGTTTTTATTATAAAACAACTCAGTAGTTTGGGTTGTCACAAAGTGAGACTCTCTTTGCTTGAGAAAGAATAACTCTATGAGGTTCAAAAATCAACTGGAAGTTTTGGTCAGGAACCTATTATTATGCCAAAGATAAATATTTGAAATCCTAGAGAGAAAAATCATAGACCAAGACACACCTCCCACCAAAAGACTGCCTTGTCAAATGAAATATACATGCACCTAACTTTAACATTGTTCTCGCAACACACTGTTTTCTGACAACGAGATAATAGCATGCTCCACTGTACATGCATGAGGTTTGAGTCATCTCAGATGGTTTGTGGCCATCTTATTTTTGTGCTCTTCTATAATGGAGTTCAATATATTCCTGATAGTTAAGACACACCTTCACTATCAAGACGATGGGAAGAGACGGATCATGACTTCTACAAGAATGAACCTCGCATGAAGGACCCGGAAACAAGACGGTGTGACCTGGGTCGGCATTACACTTTCGGAGGCCCTATGAAAGTTCATTGAAGAGGCACTGGAAAAAAATTCATCTACTATTTTTACCGTCTTCTCCCAAATTGAGTGTCTTGTTATTTTTCAACTTTTTGAGGAGTTGGACCATCTTATAAAAGACATAATAAATATAGAAGCTCATTTTGAGACCGAGATAGTACATACTGAGTTACTAAAATTAACTTTTTTTTAGAAAACTAAAATTAACTTTAACTATTACTTTAAAAATTTGTGATTTTTGATTATATTCATGATCAATTTTTTCTAAAGTATAAGTTCATATAGATGAACATCTCACTCAAAAATCGTTTCAGTGATATGCAACTAAAGATACCAACTGCTTAATTCACTCCAACAACCTTAACATTGTCTACATTTTTAATTCATAACAAGAATCGAAACAATTGAATAGCATTAATTAATGAAAGATGGAACGAGAGAAATTAAACATAACATAAGAATCAAAATAATATATAACGAAAAAAAGAAGGTTGCCATTGTTGAGAATTGAGAGATAATTTGGGAGAGACAATAAGAGAGATCTTATTGATGTGTGTAAAATAGTCTCCAACCCTACACCCTTTATATAGATATTAGGGTGGGCTAATAGGCCTAGCTCTAAAACATAAAACATGGGCTACCCACTATGGTGGATATTCACCATAAGCCCAAATACAAGTTTCATAACACTCCCCCTTGAATATCACCATGACTATGCCTCGTTAAAAACCTTGTCAAGAAAAATCCGGTGGGAAAAATCTATGACTAAGGAAAAGAGTACATTGGTGATGGGAGACCGGTATGGTTTGCCTCGTTAAAACCTTATCACGAAAAACCCAGTGGGAAAAACCTTGATGAAGGAAAAAGAGTACAAACACTAAGAATACCGACTCCCCCTCATGATAGCATCAATCATAAAAGCTCTCTGAGATGGCGCATTCCACACTTTCGAATATGTAGCTTCAATGTTGAGGCTGGTAGTGCTTTCGTAAATAAATCTGCAGGATTCTCACTTGATCGTATTTGCTGAATAGTAACTATGCCTTCCTTTTGGAGCTCATGTGTGTAGAAGAACTTAGGAGAGATGTGCTTAGTACGATCACCTTTAATGAACCCTTCCTTAAGTTGTGTGATGCAAGCGGAATTGTCTTCATGTAATGGCGTTGGGCTTTCTTTGTTGAATGATAATCCACAAGTTTCTTTAACATGACGCACCATTGATCTCAGCCATACACATTCTCTGCTAGATTCATGAATTGCAAGGATCTCAGAATGATTTGAAGACGTTGCTGTCATTGTCTGCTTCATTGATCGCCAAGATATTGATGTGCCTCCATAGCTGAATAAATATCCTGTTTGTGATCTTGCATTGTGTGGATCCGACAAGTAGCCAACATCTACATATCCAACTAGAGAAGCATCTGAACCTCTAGGATAGAATAATCCCAAATCAATGGATCCACGCAAGTACCGCAATATGTGCTTAACTCCATTCCAATGTCTGCGAGTAGGATTTGAGCTAAACCTGGCCAAAAGATTAACAGAAAATGCAATATCTGGCCTAGTACAATTTGCTAAATACATCAAAGCACCAATTGCACTAAGGTATGGTACTTCAGGACCAAGTAATTCTTCGCCATCCTCTTGTGGACGAAATGGGTCATTGTTTACATCAAGTGACCTAACTACCATCGGGGTAGTTAATGGATGTGCTTTGTCCATGCTAAATCTCTCAAGTATTTTCTTAGTATAATTTGATTGATGAAGTAAAATACCTTCTTTCAAATGCTCGATTTGTAAACCAAGACAAAATTTAGTCTTTCCCAAATCCTTCATCTCAAATTCTTTTTTCAGATATGAAGCAGTCTGAATAATCTATTCAGGAGTTCCGACGATATTCAAATCGTCTACATATACTGCAACAATCACAAATCCCTTAAGAGATTTCTTTATGAATATGCGAGGACATATTTGATTATTGACATACCCTTGTTTCAATAAGTATTCACTTAAGCGATTATACCACATCCTTCCAGATTGTATCAATCCGTACAATGATCTCTGGAGTTTAATTGAATATGTACTAGGTGGTTGTGTTGCTTCAGGCAACTTACATCCTTCAGGGATTTTCATGTGGATATCGCTATCAAGTGACTCATATAGGTATGATGTCACAACATCCATCAATTGCATGTCCAAATTTTCGGATGCAACTAAACTTATTAAAAATCGAAAACTTGTCGCATCCATAACTGGCGAGCATGTTTCTTCATAATCAATGCCTGGTCTCTGCGAGAAACCTTGAGATACAAGTCGAGCTTTGTATCTTGTAATCTCACTTTTCTCATTTCGTTTCCGCACAAATACCCATTTTGATCCAACGGGTTTCACATCACTTGGAGTTTGAACTACTGGTTCAAACACCTTGCGCTTTTCTAGAGATTTTAATTCAGCCTGTATTGCTTCTTGTCATTTTGGCCAATCCTCACGTTGTTGACACTCATCAACCGATCGTGGTTCGTGGTCGTCACCACTTATCTCAAGTGCAATATTAAAGACAAATGTGTCATCAATGACAACATTGCTTCGTTCCCATATATGTCCGAAACATATGTAATTGATCGAGATCTCTTGATTTTCATGTACCATTGCCTCTTCAGGGGCTACATTTAGATCAATTACTCTGGGGAACTCATCACCAACACTGGTGTTATCATTTGTTGTCTTTGTAGAATCATTTAGATTTACTATAGTTGCTTGATTTATCTTCCTTTTTCTAGGAACTAAATCTTTTGAGCCTACAGGTCTTCCCCGCTTCCGGCGTGCTCTAGATTCATTCGCTTTTATGCTCGAATCTTGTCCTACTGGGACTATTATCCGTGCTGGAGCATTCACAGCTGGTATATCGGATTTTAAAACTTTAATTGTATCCACAAATGCATCAGGCATGTCATTTGCTATGCTTTGCAGCTTAAGAATTCTTTGGACTTCAAATTCACACTGTTTAGTTCGTGGATCCATGTGTGATATCGTTGAAGTATTTCAAGAAATTACATGTCGAGCTTCGAGCTCGGACTTGTCTCCCCCTAATTTCGGGAATACTGTCTCATCAAAATGACAGTCTGCAAAGCGTGCTTGGAATAAATCCCCTGTTAGGGGTTCCAGATATCTAATAATAGAAGGGGACTCAAACCCCACATAAATACCCAGTCGCCGCTGGGGACCCATCTTACTACGATGTGGTGGCGCAATAGGAACTTGCAAAGCGCACCAAAAAATACGTAGATGAGAAATATCTGGTGGTTGGCCAAGTACAAGTTGTAAAGGGGAGTTCTTAAGATAAGAAGTAGGACGCAAGCGAATTAAAGCGGCAGCATGTAAAACAACATGTCCCCAAACTGAGATGGGCAAATTTGTTTTCATCAACAAAGGTTTAGCTATCAATTGAATTCTTTCTATAAAAGATTCAGCTAAACCATTTTGGGTGTGTACATGGGCAACTGGGTTCTCAACATGTATACCAACTGACATGCAGTAATCATCAAAATACTATGATGTGAATTCACCAGCACTATCTAGTCGTATCGACTTAATAGGATGATCAGGGAAATGTGCTCGTAGCTTAATTATCATGCCCAAAAGACGGGCAAAAGCAACATTTCGTGTGGACAATAAGCACACATGTGACCATCTAGTAGATGCATCTACTAACACCATAAAATAATAAAATGGACCACTAGGTGGATGAATTGGTCCACATATATCTCTTTGAATTCTCTCCAAAAACTTGGGAGATTCAAGACCAACTTTCATTGGCGAAGGTCATATTATGAGTTTCCCTTGAGAACGCATTACATGGGTGTTCATTTGGTAAAAGAATCTTCTGATTCTTTAAGGGATGTCCAATGGAATTCTCAATAATACGCCTTATCATGGTGGCGCCTAGGTGGCCAAGTCGATTATGCCAAAGCATAAATTTTTTATGGATCACTTGGTTTCATAACAGTATTTATTTCAACTGCTTGGATAGAAGGGTGATATAATCCAGAGAATAAAGCAGGAAATTTTTCTAATACATGCTTCTGGCATGAAGTATTAGAAATAATGCACATATACTCCATATTGTACTCATCGAGAGTTTCAATATGATATCCGTTGAGACGAAAGTCTTTAAAACTTAGCAAATTTCTGCTGGATTTGCTAGAATATAAAGCCTCTTTTATATGGAGTATTGTTCTACCCGGCAAAATAATTGATGCTCTTCCGGAGCCCTCAATTAGACTAGACATACCAGAAATTGCATGTACATTTTCTTGAACTAGTGATAAATTCAAGAAATACTCCTTATGGCGCAATATAGTATGTGTTGTTCCACTATCCACCAAACACGTGTCTTTGCCAATCACCATGATATCTATAATTTAAAATACAATCTATAAGTAAATAGAAATTCAAAATTATGATCCATAACTAGAACTCTTGTTCAAATTTCATAGCCCAAAAATACTAACCCAAATGTTAATGTAATTAAAACACAACTCAAAATAGATGAAATAAGAATCCTAAATCAAACATCGATTAAATTTAATGGACTTCTTAAAAGTTTGTAGTGTCATCAATCATAGCGTCAAAATCCGTCTCAATGGAAAGGATATCGTCAACGTTAAACTCCGCGAGTGGTGCCTCAAATTCCACGAGATTGAACTCGGGTTTCTCCTTTTGAGATGCCATGTAAAGGGAAACTAAGTGCCTTAGTGTACGACAGGTACGAGACCAATGCCCACTTGTGCCACACCGACGACAAATATTTATATTTGTGGGGGGGAACTCCAATTACAACTTCTGGTGCATTGTATTGTCTTTTCCCAATTTTTCTCCCCCTATTTTGGCGTTTTCCACGACCGAATTCATGGTCACGTGGATTATTCTGAACTTGTAAATCTGCAGCATTCACTTCAGGGAATGCGCTTCCACCCACTTCAGGGGGTGAGGCCACACCAGAGACCAATTGAGGATTTATGATGAATGACATCTACAAAAATGTTATATAAAAAATTTAGTTACTAACCAGTTTTGACAAGTAATGTAACTATAATTAAATAATAATAATAATAATAAGGACAAATAAACAGTAAATTAGTGAATTGATTTGAACAACACAAGGGACTTACGACTATTGTAGAGAAAATGTTGACTTGATGATAAGTGGTCTCAAGAACATTTGTTATGACAAACCACCTCACGAACAATAAACGAAAGAAGAAGAACACGAGTATTTTACGTGGTTCGCTAGCAAAATATTTTCTAACTACCTCCACCGCGGAAAAGCACTCTTTATTCACTTAAGAAGAACAAGACTACAAGAATGTTTTGCATACCTAATAATGTGACTACTAGGTTCTTTATATAGTGCTAGGAAATCCCTAAAGTTTCCAAATCCGATTTGGAAACAACTTGTTTCCTAACTAATCATCCACCGCCTTTGACTTCCAATGTTTCCTAATCAAAGTTGGAAACAAAGAGTTTGGCAGCCTTTGACCAATTCAAGGCACCAACTCAACAAATCTCCACCTTGAATTGAATTGTCTCGTCAACAGCAACTACTCCTCTTCTCGTAAATAAAGCTACGTCTTCTCCGCACCCAATGTCTCTCGTCACAGAGACTCACTGGACCCCCACCGGGTCCGACATTCCCCGAAGGGCTTCACTGGCTCAAGATGTTGAGAAATTCCAGACAATGCTGGAACTTGCTCTCCGGAACCGGCTTGGTGAACATATCCAAGGGGTTGTCAGCAGTCCCCACCTTCATCATCTTGATCCTGCTCTCGTTTCTCAGAAAATGATACCTGACGTCGATATGCTTGGTCCTTTCATGATGAACCAGGTCCTTAGTCAAGAAAATCGCACTCAAACTATCACAGTAGACTATCGCCTGATCTTGAAGTAGCCCTAGATCATTGACCATTCCCTTAAGCCAGATTGCCTCCTTTGCTGCTTCCGTTAGAGCCATATACTCCGCCTCCGTGGTGGACAAAGTCACCGTCGGCAGTAGCGTCGCCTTCCAGCTCACAACAGATGCTCCCAGAGCAAATACGTAGCCTGTCATTGATCTTCTACTGTCAATATCCCCTGCATAGTCCGCATCCGAGAAACCAGCTACCAAGATGTTTTCACGTGACCCATAGCATAGGCCAATGTCTGACGTACCCTTAAGGTACCTTAATATACGCTTCACCGCCTGCCAATGGTCCCTACCCGGATGAGCCATAAAACGACTAACCACACTAACAACGAATGCTATGTCCGGTCGCGTACAGACCATAGCATACATGAGACTTCCAATTGCGCTAGCATATGGAACCTTGGACATGTACTCCTTCTCCTCCTCAGTCTGAACGGTGTACATTTCTAGCTTGCTGTTAGTTACCATAGGAGTATCTATAGCCTTAGCTGATAACAACCCAAATCTTGCCAAGATCTTCTTGATGTATCCCTGCTGTGATAAGAAAAGCTTCTTCTTCTTCTTCTTCCTATCTCTATAGATCTCAACTCCCAATATCTTCCGAGCAGCTCCCAGATCCTTCATCTCGAATTCCGCACTAAGGGACCTCTTCAATTCTCTAATGTCCTTGGTATTTCGAGTTGCAATCAAAATATCATCCACATATAGAACTAGGTATATACGTGATCCACTATGCAACTCTTTGTGATACACGCAACAATCATACTCGCACTTGTGGTAACCAATCTTCAACATGAAGCTGTCAAACCTCTTGTACCATTGCCTCGGCGACTGCTTAAGTCCATAGAGAGATCTCTTCAGCTTGCACACGTGGTTCTCTCTTCCGGGAACTTGGAACCCCTCCGGTTGGCTCATGTATATTTCCTCCTCCAACTCTCCGTGCAGGAAAGCTGTCTTGACATCCAATTGCTCAAGCTCTAGGTCGTGGTGTGCCACTAAAGCTAGTAACACCCGGATAGAAGTATGTCTGACCACCGGTGAGAAGATCTCGTTGTAGTCAACTCCCTCTTTCTGATTGAACCCTCTTGCAACTAGCCTTGCCTTATACTTAGACGCCCTCTCCAGATGTAGTTCCTTCCTTTCTTCTGAAAACCCACTTGCAGCTGACTATCTTCCTTCCCGCTGGCAATTTAACAAGCTCCCAAGTCGAGTTCTTGCTAAGAGACTCCATCTCCTCTCCCATTGCGGCAATCCATTGTGCTGACTCAAAATTAGATATAGCGGCCTTGTAGGAGGATGGTTCGTCCTCTACCTCTTCCGCTACCTGTAATGCATATCCCACCATACCATCATCTCTGTATCTCGCTGGAGGCTTTATGACTCTCCTTGTTCTTCCTTCAGCAATACTTTGATGAACCGGTTCCTCTGGTGTAGACGCATCCTCACTATCAGACTCTTCTGCTTCTTCCTCTTCGGCTTCCGGCGGCGGTGTAAGGATTTTGGAATCCTTAGGATCAATAGAATCCGACTCTGCCTCCACCTTCTTATTTGCATCCCCAAGCTCCACCTCCACGGAGTTTTTCAACATATGAGACTCATTAAAGACTACACTTCTGCTAAGTATAATCTTGTTGTCTGCCCATATCTTGTATCCCTTCACACCTGTTCCGAAACCCATGAATACTCCCTTCTTAGCTCTTGGTTCTAGTTTGCCATCATCAACGTGATAATAGGCAACACAACCAAAAACTCTCAAATCCGAGTAATCCACTGCATTACCGGTCCAGACTTCCATAGGAATCTTGCATCCTATACTTGTGTGCGGGCTCCGATTTATGAGATAGCATGCCATGGAAACTGCCTCTCCCCGAAAACCTCTAGAAATACCTGCATTCGAAAGCATGCACCTTGCTTTCGCTAAAAGTGTCTGATTCATTCTCTTGGCTACACCGTTCTGCTGCGGTGTGTGCCGAACGGTGTGATGGCGTGCTATTCCCTGATCCTTGCAGAATTCATCAAACTCTGATGAACAGAACTCTAAGCCGTTGTTCGTGCGCAGCCTCTTCACCTTCTTTCCCACCTGATTCTCTACTAGTGTCTTCCACTCCTTGAATCTTGCGAAGTCTTCACTCTTGTGCTTCATCACGAATATCCAAGTCATCCTGGAGTAGTCGTCTATGATTCTTAGGAAATACCTATACCTTCCAATCGCCTCGACTCGAGATGGACCCCAGCAATCCGAATGGATATAATCAAGAGTACCTTTCGTTCTATGAACCGCCTTTGGGAACTTGCTACGCGGTAGCTTTCCATACACGCAGTGCTCACAAAACCCTAGGCTCTTGGGCGCATGCCCGGTGAGATACCCCTTCTTGTGAAGTTTCTGCATTTCACGTTCACTCATATTACCGAGCCTCATATGCCACAGCTTGGTTAGATCAGCTTCCTTAATCTCGGCTGAGACAACTCCAGCAGAACCTGTGATCGTCGAACCTTGCAACATGTACAAAGTCCCATTCTTGACTCCCTTCAGAATCACCTTAGAACCCTTGCAGACTTGTAGATCTCCACCTTCACCTTTGAAACTGTATCCCTTGCTATCGAGTAGACTCAAGGAGATCAGATTCTTCTTAATATGTGGTACATGCCTGACTTTCTCTAAAGTACATAACTTCCCTTCATTCGTCTTCAATCTAAATGAGCCGCTCCCAATCACCTTACAGATGGCTCCGTTCGCCATGTAGACAGACCCTCCATCTGTTTGGTCGTACGTCAAGAATAGCTCCCTGTTAGAGCAAATATGATAGGAAGCTCTGGAATCAAGGACCCACGCATCTTGAGAGTGCGTGACAACATCCCCCATTAGAACGTAATCATCCTCGGACGATTTACCTTGTTCTGCTACGGCTGCGGATCCATTCTGCCCCTGTTGACCTCGTTTCGGGCAATCTCTCTTCCAGTGCCCCTTTTCCTTGAAAAAGGCACAGACATCCTTGGGTAACTTAGAACATGAGAACTGTTGGAATTGTGCCCTAGAGACAATCAATTAATTGTGACATTTATGGATTTACGATTCATTATGTTATCGATATGGAGATATGTTAACATGAATGAAGTCCTTAGAATATAAGTGTTATATTCTTAAATATCCCTAGTCAATTATAATGATTAATAGGACAATCATCTATAGACTAGTATGGGGTTGGATTGATATGGAGATATCATGATCCAACACATGGGTATGCATTAGGAGTAATGGCATACTGGATTGACCCATATCCGAGAAGGCTACATACACGTTATGTTAAGTCACAAGCGCTTCTCGCGGTGCAACGGTATTGTCATCCTTAGACTTGAAGTCACTAGATATTCTAGTTGTGGATTATTGTGATTTTGGTAGCGTCAAACACTACACCGTAACTGGGTAGTTATAAAGGCGTGTACTGGATACAATAAGAAGCAAGCTTAGAGATCGTAGTGGACGTAGATAGAATTTGTCCCTCCCACATAACGGGAGCAAATATCCTAGGCCACTCGAGGGATAGTGCTTATAAAATGTCTGGCCAGACTCAAATAAATCAATATGGGATATTGATGTTATTTGCACGAATAAGGCTATTCCCAGGATCGAGAAACTATGGATTGGATATACGAGTGTGACTTGTATGTCTCGTGTCCAATCCGGATATTGAGACAAAGGGATGAGACAATTACTTGCACAAGGTTTGTCATGATGACTATTCTATTTGTTGGCTAGAATGGATGTCTTGCTAGAGGCCGCTCCATATTAGTAAATTGTTACTACCAACTAAATAGAACCTATGGGGTCACACGCCATATAGGGGTGAACTAGACATGGGAAATAATTAATTAATATGATTAATTAATTAAAAGGATCAAATCGCAACAACTTGCTAACTTAGTAGGACTAATATGCAAGTTGGACTAATCCATGTATAGACATGATTAGGATTTGCCAAGGTGGCCTAATTCATGTAGAGACATGATTAGGATTAATTTGCAAATAAGAACTAATCCATGTATTGACATGATAAGGACTATTTTGCAAAAGGGACTAATCCGAACTTGAGTAGGATTATGAGGGGTTCTTTATGTAGTAGGACAAGGAGTTGTTGGACTATATAAAGAACACTCCTAGCTTATTTTTCTCTCTACACACCACACATCTATTTGATAGAAGAAAGGAGAGAACAAAGCAAGGAGAGAGCAAGTCCCAAAAGAGGACCGAACCCCCCTTGGGATTGCCGCCCCTACCCGTCGGCCTAAAGGGTGCCGCCCCACCTTTGGCACTCCATTGTTGGCGATTCCTTTCTTCCTCCTCCATTCTTCCTAGCTAGCACATGGATTTGGAGGATCTAGATCTCACCTCTAGGCGTGGATCAACCGTAGAGACGTGACACTATTCGCGTTTGAAGTCATCAAGGAGAACCCAAAGGTGTGTTTATGATTTCTAACCCTTACCATCGTTATGTCTCTTGACTTGTGATCCTTGGAGGGTTTTGCATGGTTTTATGTTTGTTTATGCTTCCGTTGTGCAATCCATGAATCAAAACCCTACAGTGGTATCAGAGCCACAGGTCGTAGAGCATAAACGTGGTTTATGTGTTACGTTTTAATTGTTTTACACCTTAATTTGATTGTTTATCGCGTAAAACAAGACAAATCAAGCATGGGATGCAATTTGTCAATAATCTTTCATAACAAGATCTAATTTTTTTTGCATTGGATGCATGAATTAGTGAGTTCGAGAAATTTTAGGATCTTAGATCTAGGGTTTGGGCATCCTTGGGGAAGAAGGAGTTCTTCCAAAACAAGGAGACAACCAAACTTGGGCACCAAGCAAGGGAGTTGTTTTGGAAACAACTCCCTATGGAGGTTCGGCCCCCCTAGGGGACCGTCCCTCCTTGCTTGCCGCCCAAGCAAGGCCGCCCTAGGGGCCGGGGCAGCCCTAGCCCGTGGCCTAGCCGCGTGGGATAGGGGCCGGCCGGCCCTAGGGCCTTGCGGTTCACCTTTTTGGGCCCGGGCAATTGGATTGTTGGGCCCATGGACCATTTTAACCCTAGAATATCCTAAAATCAATTAAAATTGACCAAGCGCGTTAAAATTGGATTTTAACTGTTTATGTGCAATTCGCATGGTGATTGGATATGGCCTTAGGATGTGGTTTGATGCGGATGTTTAATTTTGTGGTTTGGTTTTACGGCATGCGAGCTGATCAATTAATTGTAATAATTAATTAGGGTTTTTTATGGCCTGCGTGCCATTTTTTTCTCAACTTGTGAGATTTATTTTATTTAGTATAGAAGTTAGCTAGTGCTAGATAAAGTAGATTATTAGCCAAGATTGGAGAAAAGAAGCCCAAAGCCAAAGAAGCCACAAAAGATGGAGCATGGAGCATGGAGCATTCCACAAGACTATGGAGGATGGACCAAAAGATCAAGACGCATGGAGATGTGTTTGCTTTTAGGGTTCATAGATAATTTCCATTGGCTTGGAATTATCTTAGTCTAGAAAAGGCCATATCCACATCACGTTTAATTTCTGTTTTGTGGTTGTTTACTTTATTGTCTTATTATTGTGTGGTTGGTGTATGGATGATGCATGCAATTAGGATAATAAGATAATTAGACAACCCGGATCTATTATTTGGAGTTGTGCCCAAACTCAAATAGATAGATTAGTTGATTTTGATCAACAAAACAATTAAAATTGAATTTAAAATCCCTCAAAATTCAAATATTGTGTTCTTGCCTTTTCGTTGTTTAAACACTCATGATCATCATTATTTATCAAGTTCGTGCGTGCCAAAGCAGGGCGACTTGGTTCATAATGATGGAATGCGATGGCACGTAACAATGTGCAATTGTTTAAATAAGAGGTTGAACACAACTAGGCTATTAATTTGATTAAGAAACCTAGAGACAATCAATTGGGATTATCCATAAAGATGGATAAATAAGGAGTTATTTGCCCAATTGAACCAAGAGTTGCATAAGGGATGCAATTGAAATTGTTCCTACCTAAAGTAGTCAAATTATGGGTGACTTGCCAAAGCAAGCTCATAAGGAGATGAAACATGGATCTTGGCCCACTAGAAAATATAAGGATATTTTCCGCATTAATATCTTGAGGGTTATTAATCCGTAGTAAAATAGTGGGAGCTATATTTGACAATTTAAATCCTTGTTGAATATAGTTATACGTCACAAACTTTGCATAATCCTATTATGTCGAATACCCATGGCATTAAACAAATAAAAACGCGACTCTATCTATTTCCTAGACTGGTATAAAATTGAGAAATGTTCTCAAATAAAAGAGAAATTGTTGTACATCGTAGAACATAAAGATCTCTTCCTAATCACACTAAAACCTAATGGAAGGGACATCAAAGAATGGTTCTTTGGATGTGACTTGCCTCATGTTAGCTGCCATGAACTCTGAGCTTTGAAAGCAAGATGAGTAACATGGAGAAGTATGATATGATCATACATTGAAAGAAGCTCTTTCAAACTAGGGAGCTAGGCATGAAAGGTTTGAAGTGTTGCTCTACTTTGGGTTATGCAAATATACTAATTCAATATGATTGAAACATTAGTAAATATGCATTATCTATGAGATAGATAAAGAATAAACGGTTATTCACCCAAGTGGACCAAGAATTGCATTGGATGCAATTATAGTTTTGTTTTTAAAGTTGATTTACTCAATATGATTGAAAAATTACTTAAACAAAACACTCATAATGGGCATGGGCAAAGCTGTTAATGGTTAACAGCATGGGTAAGGGCAAATTTTTTGCACCGATCCCATGGGTATAAAGCAAGCCTGTTGCTAAAACCAAGTTGCCTCGGAGTCCCACAGGTGGTATAGAGGAAGAGAGGCTACCCAAAGTACCTGGAAGTAAATAATAAAGGAATTATGAATTCCAATATAGGTATTTTGTTATAGAAATCAATGTGTCTATCTCATCATCATAAGTATATGATACTAGATGAGGATCTCACATTTATAGAAATATGGAGGATCTCAAGAGACGAAGACAATTGGATAAGGAAGAAATAATCCTACACGTGGGGCTATGAAGCAAAGGGTTGCTGAAAAGCCGTAGGGAATTATTTCTACCTTTAAGAAATTGTTCATGAATTAGACAAAAGCGATAATGTCCCTACTATGAGTAGGACCATTATAATAGTTTCTTGTTTGGACAAGAAAGCTCCTTATCATAATAAAAGGACAAATGTTGTTCCATTTATTATGGTATGCATTATTGTAATGCAATTTTGTCTAAGTGGATTCTATATCCATGATCATGATAATTTCATCTATAACCTTAATATCTAGAGGTTTGCATATAATGATATGAACTTCACTTATCTTTAGCATTATCGTTTAGGCCCCCATAAATAAGAGATACATATCTGGAACCCCATGAGGATGGATTTCAGGGACTCATTTGATTATTGAATCATATGATGTAGGGTTTTGATTCATGGATCGCGCAAACGGAAGCATAATCAAACAAACAACCATGCAAAACCCTCCAAGGATCACAAGTCTAGATGCATAACGATAGTGAAAGTAAGAAATCATAAACACACCTTTGGGTTCTCCTTGATGACTTCAAACGCGAATAGTGTCACGTTCTCTATAGTTGATCCACGCCTAGAGTTGTTCCTAGATCTCCAATCTCCTTGGTGCTAGCCCGGATTGAAAGGAGGGTGAAGGAATCACGCAAAACGAAGCACCAAAAGGGGTTCGGCCCTTTGTGGCGTCGGGGACAAGGGGCGGCGGCAAGGGGGGCGGCGTCCCTCTTTGCTTGCTCTCTCTCTCTCCTTTGTTCTCTCCTACTCTTGTTATGATCTCTCTAGAGCATAAAAGTGTGTAGGGAAGGAAGGAGGAGGGTCCTTTATATAGTCCAACAACTCCTTGTTAACTACCTAAAGGACTTATTCTAGTCCTACTAGAATTCAATTTAGTCCCTTCCTTGCAAATTAGTCCCTACTAAGTTTGCAAGGGTTTGCAAAGTGATCCTTCTAATTAATTAATCCAATTAATTAATTCCACAATCTAGTACAACTCTATATAGCGTGTGACCCCATAGGTTCTATCTAGTTGGTAGCAACTCTTTGCTAATATGGAGCGGTTTCTAGCAAAACATCCATTCTAGCCAACTAATAGAATAGTCATCTAGACAACCTTATACAAGTAATTGTCTCATCCCTTTGCCTCCATATCCGGATTGGACACGAGACATACAAGTCACACTCGTATATCCAATCCCTAGTTTCTCGATCCATGGAATAGCCTTATTCGTGCAAATAACATCAATATCCCATATATTGATTTATTTGAGTCTGGCCAGACATTCTATAAGCACTATCCTCGAGTGGCCTTGGATATTTGCTCCCGTTATGTGGGAGGGGCAAATCCTCTCTACGTCCACTACGATCTCTAAGCTTGCTTCTCATTGTATCCAGTACACGCCTTTATAACTACCCAGTTACGGTGTAGCGTTTAACGCTACCAAGATCACAATGATCCACAACTAGAATATCTAGTGACTTCAAGTCTAAGGATGACAATACCATTGTACCCGAGAAGCACTTGTGACTCAACATAACGTGTATGTAGCCTTCTCGGTGATGGGTCAATCCAGTGCAACATTCCGTAATGCACACCTATGTGTTGGATCGTGATATCTCCATACCAATCCAACCCCATACTAGTCTATAGATGATTGTCCCATTTAATCATTATACTTGACTAGGGATATTTAAGATAAACAACACGTTTGTAAATTTAAGGACTTCATTATATTAAATATCCAATAAATAATAAATGAATTTCTAGCCAATTACAAATTCATACTAAACTCGATTGCCTCTAGGGCACCTATTCCAACATATGATACATGTAAGACTTATTAGGCAAAGATATGATCTTTTGGGAATCATACATATCGATGTATGAACGCCACTAAGCACAAATGCTAAAGATGGTTTTCAGTACTTCATCATATTCACTGATAGGATCAGAGAAATATGAATTTGTGTATCTTATGAAGAAACAAATCAGAATCCTTTGAATTGTTCAAGGTATTCAGGAATGAAGTAGAGAACCTGCTTGGCAAAAGTATTTAGGCTCTACGATTGGATCATAGAGGAGAGTACTTGAGCCAAGAGTTTGACAAGAATCTATGGGAGTGTTGGATATGATCCAAAACTCGCTCCACCTAGCACGCCACATGGGTTTGGCGTGTATAAGAGGAGAGTTCAAACCGTGTAGGACACGGTTCGGTCCAAGATGAGTCAAACAGAACTTCCAGATTACTTTTGGGGCTATGTTCTAATTACAGCATATTTCGCCCTTAACCTTGTTCCATCAAAAACAGATTATGAAAAACACCATATGAGATATGGACTAGGAAAGTGTCCTAGTATGTCATTCATAAAGATTTGGGGTTATGAAGTTTATGTAAAAGAGTTTACAAATAAACTTGGACCCAAGTCGGATAAATGTTTTGTGGGATATCCTGAAAAGGATATTATTTCTACAACCCTATCGAGAACAAACTGTTTGTTGCTCGAACTACAGTGTTTCTAGGTAGAGATTGTCTCTAAGAGAAACAGTGGGAGGACAGTAGAACTTGAAAAAGTTCAAGAACCACAATAGAACATTGATCCGTTTGATGGAACATGAGCAGGATCACAAGGTATTGTGGAGCAACCTACTCAAATAACACAAGAACCTCGTAGGTCAGGTAGGATATGTCAAGGGACTAGAGAAATAAGGATTTCTCATAACCCCTGATATATTGCTCATCGAGATGAGCCTACAACCTGTGAGATGGCCACGTGTGGCCATACTCTCAGAAATGGCTTGGAGCCATGAGATACGATATGGAATCCATGTATACCAACAAAGTATAGACTTTGGTGGAACCACCTGAAGGGTAGGACCCATAGGGTGCAAGTGGGTTATGAGGAAACCAACATGGATGGTAATATGATTACCTTTAAGGGAAAATTGGCAGGAAAGGACCCACGCATCTTGAGAGTGCGTGACAACATCCCCCATTAGAACGTAATCATCCTCGGACGATTTACCTTGTTCTGCTACGGCTGCGGATCCATTCTGCCCCTGTTGACCTCGTTTCGGGCAATCTCTCTTCCAGTGCCCCTTTTCCTTGAAAAAGGCACAGACATCCTTGGGTAACTTAGAACATGAGAACTGTTGGAATTGTGCCCTAGAGGCAATCAATTAATTGTGACATTTATGGATTTACGATTCATTATGTTATCGATATGGAGATATGTTAACATGAATGAAGTCCTTAGAATATAAGTGTTATATTCTTAAATATCCCTAGTCAATTATAATGATTAATAGGACAATCATCTATAGACTAGTATGGGGTTGGATTGATATGGAGATATCATGATCCAACACATGGGTATGCATTAGGAGTAATGGCATACTGGATTGACCCATCTCCGAGAAGGCTACATACACGTTATGTTAAGTCACAAGCGCTTCTCGCGGTGCAACGGTATTGTCATCCTTAGACTTGAAGTCACTAGATATTCTAGTTGTGGATTATTGTGATTTTGGTAGCGTCAAACGCTACACCGTAACTGGGTAGTTATAAAGGCGTGTACTTGATACAATAAGAAGCAAGCTTAGAGATCGTAGTGGACGTAGATAGAATTTGTCCCTCCCACATAACGGGAGCAAATATCCTAGGCCACTCGAGGGATAGTGCTTATAAAATGTCTGGCCAGACTCAAATAAATCAATATGGGATATTGATGTTATTTGCACGAATAAGGCTATTCCCAGGATCGAGAAACTATGGATTGGATATACGAGTGTGACTTGTATGTCTCGTGTCCAATCCGGATATTGAGACAAAGGGATGAGACAATTACTTGCACAAGGTTTGTCATGATGACTATTCTATTTGTTGGCTAGAATGGATGTCTTGCTAGAGGCCGCTCCATATTAGTAAATTGTTACTACCAACTAAATAGAACCTATGGGGTCACACGCCATATAGGGGTGAACTAGACATGGGAAATAATTAATTAATATGATTAATTAATTAAAAGGATCAAATCGCAACAACTTGCTAACTTAGTAGGACTAATATGCAAGTTGGACTAATCCATGTATAGACATGATTAGGATTTGCCAAGGTGGCCTAATTCATGTAGAGACATGATTAGGATTAATTTGCAAATAAGAACTAATCCATGTATTGACATGATAAGGACTATTTTGCAAAAGGGACTAATCCGAACTTGAGTAGGATTATGAGGGGTTCTTTATGTAGTAGGACAAGGAGTTGTTGGACTATATAAAGAACACTCCTAGCTTATTTTTCTCTCTACACACCACACATCTATTTGATAGAAGAAAGGAGAGAACAAAGCAAGGAGAGAGCAAGTCCCAAAAGAGGGCCGAACCCCCCTTGGGATTGCCGCCCCCTACCCGTCGGCCTAAAGGGTGCCGCCCCACCTTTGGCACTCCATTGTTGGCGATTCCTTTCTTCCTCCTCCATTCTTCCTAGCTAGCACATGGATTTGGAGGATCTAGATCTCACCTCTAGGCGTGGATCAACCGTAGAGACGTGACACTATTCGCGTTTGAAGTCATCAAGGAGAACCCAAAGGTGTGTTTATGATTTCTAACCCTTACCATCGTTATGTCTCTTGACTTGTGATCCTTGGAGGGTTTTGCATGGTTTTATGTTTGTTAATGCTTCCGTTGTGCAATCCATGAATCAAAACCCTACAAGAACTGCTTCTTCTTGTTCTTCTTACCCTTCTTCCTTCCCCCCGTTGCCATCAGTCCGGAAGCATGGTCCTCTATACATGTGCCTGCACCCTTATGGCGCAGTTCCCTATCATGGAGTGCCGATCTCACCTACTCTAGGGATAAGTAGTCCTTGTTCACAATGAACGACTGAACGAAGTTCTCATATGATGGAGGTAACAAGATCTATAACAAAAGTGCAACATCCTCATCCTCCACCTTCTCGCCAATATTACGCAAATCTAACAGAATTGTGTTCAATTGATCAAGATGGTCCTTGAGAGCCGTACCTTCGAGCATCCGCAGGGTGAAGAGCCTTTGCTTTAGCATCAACTTGCTAGTGAGACTCTTCGTCATGTAGAGACTCTCCAACTTGAGCCAGAGCTTCGCTGCTTCCTTCTGATCTGCGATCTCGATGATCACGTCATCCAATAAGCACAGCATAATCGTTGCGTGTGCCTTCTCCTCCATCGCCTTGAATTCCGCTGATGCAACATTCATGCCTCCCTTGTCCGCGGTCAAAGGTGCCCACAAGCCTTGCGATTTGAGCAAAGCCTCCATCTTTATCTTCCACAGACTGAAGCTGTTCCTTCCTGTGAACCTGTCGATCTTCAACATCGATCCGGACATCGTTCTTGGTGGATCTTGAACTCTAGTCGCGTGCTCCACCTAGATCGCAAAACCCTAGCTTTGATTTCACCAAGTTGTGAAACCCTAGCTTTGCTCCGCCTTGATCTTGATCTTGAAACACCGCCAAACCCGAGCTCTGATACCAGTTTGTTGTAACAGAACTCCTGTTTCAGAGCTCTGATACCAGTTTGTTATGACAAACCACCTCACGAACTAAGAACGAAAGAAGAAGAACACGAGTATTTTACGTGGTTCGCTAGCAAAATATTTGCTAACTACCTCCACGGTGGAAAATCACTCTTTATTCACTTAAGAGGAACAAGACTACAAGAATGTTTTGCATACCTAATAATGTGACTACCATGTTCTTTATATAGTGCTAGGAAATCCCTAAAGTTTCCAAATCCAATTTGGAAATAACTTGTTTCCTAACTAATCATCCACCGCCTTTGACTTCTAATGTTTCCTAATCAAAGTTGGAAACAAAGAGTTTGGCAGCCTTTGACCAATTCAAGGCACCAACTCAACAACATTATTTTGAATCAATAAAACGAACAACCTTGGGTTAAGATCAACTCGAAAGAGTATGCGCATGGAAGGCCTCCATCTGAAGGGGACAGAAGACCCAAAGGGAGCTCCAAAAATATTCGAAAGAAAGGCAGGATATGTCACCAATATGGACATAACTACGTGCCCTAATACTCGAGTTAATGTTTCTAGTCATGATATCGGCCAATCGAATTTGCAATCAGAAGCCCAAGTCAATCAACACAATAAATTGTGATTTCCAACGTCAATTACAACTGGTCTCAAGAATAAGTGACACGTAATGTTTCAAGATTATTGGGGATGACTGTGTTTGAGTCATTACAAGGATTAGATTAATGTAGATTAATGTTTTTCTTTGTGAAATTGTTTTGTCGTCAACTGGATTTGAACCCAGGATCTCCTGCAGGGGCTTCCAACGCTCTACCACTTGAGCTACCACCCTACCTGCAATGTAGACTAATGTTGTTCATGTTTTGTTAAGTACATTAATGTTTTTATCCGCTATTTGGTATCTTTTATGTGCTGTTGATTTATGTACTCATTTTTTCTACTTGTTTATTCGTTGTATGCAATTTTAATAATGGAAAAGTCTAAATGGACAGAAAATTTGACAGAAATCGGAACAGAAAATATGTGGCGTTGCCACGTTGTCAGTGTGTGAAAATCCCTAGCTTCCTCTCCCATGTTCTCTCTCCTTTCTTTTGGAGCATGAAGTTTCCATTGCCCTTGTTCTCAACCTGTGTGAAACCAAGAGCAACTGAAAAAAGAAGCCATGAATTCGAACTTCATTACCACCCTTCAAAAAACTTCATTACCACTTCATATGGGGTCCCTGTTGCTTATTTAACAAACCCATCTTTTGGGTTTCAGATTCCTTTTCAGATTTGTGAAATCGGTGACCACTAAAATGTTCTAAGATCATAATTTTGGCCGAAGAAGCCATGAATTGGGACTTTCTCGCATGTATGTATCAAATAGAGACTTATTACGTTTGCATCGCCAGAAATTTCAACAGTGATGTATGAGATGTGTTTTGAGGGCCAGTTGAAAAAATAAGAGCTTGGAAGCAAGAATGAAGAAGCTAGGAGAACAGGGATTTGGATTCATCAGCGATCTGTTTGAATGTTTTCCGATAGGGATTTAATCGGAGTTGAAGAAGCAGAGATTCATGGTGTTGGAGGAGAGAGAGAGGGGAATTAAGAGTTTTGTTCAATTACAAACACCTGTTAAGATTTTAATTACGTGGCTTGTGCCACTTCATTTCTGTTTGTTTTTCTGTCTAATTTTATGTTCATATAGCACGACTCTTTAATAATTTATGAAACATATTATTTTCACTTTTTATCATTTGTTTGCGATGCCTTATCGCCTGAGGTCGTGACCTGCCGAAACCATTCACCTAGCTCTTTATTTATGTGTTCTTTTTGTATTCTTTTATTTGCATCTCACCCCTGACGCACCACAGACGACCCGGTTTTCATTTTTTTTCTTTTCTTTTTTTTTTTCTTTCACTTAACGATATTTTGATGCTGACATTTTTACCATCCAACATCTTTGGGGGATGCAGAGCCGGCCTTATTGGTAGGCAGCCGAGGCTGTCGCCTTAGGCCCCCAGGCCGGCAGGGCCCCATATTTTTTAATCGTAATTTTTTTTAAATAGCTACTGTCAAATAATTATATATTTTGATGTAGAATTAAACTAAGTTGCATGTTAGTTTAGTGATAGTTTCAATTTGTGCCACAAACCTTGATACAGGTGCACATGTATTTTTTTTTTTACTTATGAAAAGTTATAATGTCACATTACATCATTTAAACTTAACATAATATATTCTTTAAATGAATCTAATACATTACACAAAACAGCTAAAGGTCTATACTTATTGTTTTTCTAAAAATAAACTCTTTTATGTATACACTTTTTCTTCACTGGGGGTGGTGGGGGGGGGGGGGGGGGGGGGGGAATTTATTACTTGCCTTAGGGCCCCAAAGTCCCTAGGGATGAACAGATTTTGTTTTTGTTTTTTTTTGTTTTTTTTGGCCAAAATGTTGATTGCACCCACTTTTATAAACTGAGAATATTTGAAGGCAGTTTTAGAAGAGGAGAAGTTGAGATAACAATTTCACTAAACTGGAGGTGGACAATAACATATCTATATATACTATTTGAGAATGTCTCCTTCAACTTTGCATGAGGAATTGTCACGTGGCACTGTGGATTAATTAATATAATTTTCAAGTTTTAAATGAAAATTCAAGGTAATGAAATGATATACTTAAAACGAACGCTATTTACGGTAATCGTGGACTGAATTACATATTTAAAACGAAAGCTATTTACGGTAATCTTGGGTTGAATCCGTTCATGATTGTATAAAAACGGCTATTTTTACTTCTATATACTTAAAATAAAATATATTGATGGTAATCATGGGCTGAACCCGTTTATAATAAAATTACTTACTTAAAATAAGTGATATTTACGGTAATCATTGACTTTCAATGATTGACTTCGGCAAAAATGGTATAAAAACTATTCTAGATACTTAAAATAATTATTAACGAAAATTGGCGAAATAAAAACGAAAGCTATTTACGGTAATCGTGGATTGCATCCGTTCATGATTGTATAAAAAAGGGCTATTTTTACTTCTATATACTTAAAATAAAAATATATTAATGGTAATCATGGGTTGAATCCGTTTATAATAAAACTACTTACTTAAAATAAGTGATATTTACCGTAATCATTGACTTTCAATGATTGCATTCGGCAAAAATGGTATAAAAACTATTCTAGATACTTAAAATAAATATTAACGAAAATGGGCGAAATAAAAAATGGTAGTAACGCATAAATTGCAGGAGAGTTGCCTTTCAAAATTGACATGGTATATAACGGTAATTATGGGCTGAATCCGCCCATGATTGTGTAAAAATATATATTCAAAATAAAATGTATTGCCGAAAAAATCATAATTGTATAAAAATACATACTCAAAATAAATTACATTGATGGCAAAAGATAAGCAAATCAATTGCATCTCAGAAATTAACGCAAATTTCATCTTATATATTGAGCAAGTATGAGATGAGGACCGGAATTGACACCAGTAGGAGACGATGAAACAGCGACCCAACACCGGAGCTCCAACAACGGTGAGATATCAGGTTTGGGATGAATTAGGGCATTTTATGAATACTCCTTGCATTTTGTTTAGCAATCCTCCATAATGACATTACGACTTTTCTTTCACATAGCATAACCAGTTTATATGCGGATGATACAGCCCATGACAAAACAGCTACACAACCACCTCATGTAAGGTTGGATTGGTGATAAATCTGTAACTTTTATTCTGTTAAAGCTGAAAAAGAGAAAAAAAAAGAAAAAAAAATGGAGCGTCCCCGTTTTACACTCGTGACTCGAAGCCATTGTGCTTCCAAGTGCGCCCACTAGTGTGAGCGACCACCAGTCTACCTAGGTCGCCTTTTGTTATTTTTTAATGTTTCATTTATTCTTGTTTTTACTAAAGTTTATGTCGACCAAGAAAAAAAATGTTTTGCTGCTGCAAATCGAACCCACGACATGGGACCTGCACGCCTTTATGTCGATGTGCACATGTCGTTATACTACTACTAGTACTACTTTTATTATGACCGAACAAAAGGTCATTAAATATTTATTAAACTCCCATCAGCACCTACAATTATCAGCGCTGGTTGAGTTTACTCTTACCATATTGTGCATAAAAAAATAGTAGAGAAGGATGTCACTATAGTTTTGAACTCTGATACACTCAGTATCGTACCAGTAGCTTTAGAGGCTACGAATCTCACAAAACTGGAAATAATTGAACAGAAATAAACAGAAATAAACAATTCTTATTCTCTCATGAAAAATAAAGTTGAACTCTAACACCCTATAAATACTAAATGTTTTAGATAAATACTCTCAAGACCCCTAAACAATGGAAGAAATGCAATAACTGACCCCTACTAACAAAATAATGTAAATAACGTCCTACTAGTGACTACTTAGGCACGTAGTCGTTGAGATACTTCGGCGGAGCACAATTTCGTTCCTCACGACGCAGGGTCGTATCGCTAGTCTTGTCCTCCGGTAGATACGTGCCCGTATCAACTCCCCCCTGTCGACAATCGCATTGTCCTCAATGCGAAGTCCGTCATAGTGATCGTTGTCATCAGAGCCCATATACGAGTACTTGCTGTCGCACGTGTGCTGCCCCTTGACAAATTTCTGACCACATTTGAAACACAACCCATTCGCGTACCTTTCTTGGCGCTCGGCAGGAGTCAGCTGGCGACGTGATGGTGTCGACGCTGCTGCGGGATCCAATGACGATGCCGGTGAAGAAGGGCTGAGCGCTGCGGACGGCATTCGAATCGACTCGAGCTCACGGGCGAGCGAGAAAGCTTCCGCTAAGGTTTGAGGCTTGCGCAACCCTAATTCGCGTCCCAGTGGTGGCTTGAGACTGAAAGAAAAAATAGATATCAAATGCGGATCGGGTACTGCTGTAATTCTGTTCATCAACCGTTCAAACTCGGTCTGAAAAGCCAGAACTGAGGTTTCCTGGCGTAACTTTGACAACTCCCCAAAATAATCATGATAAATATGGTTATCAAAGCGAAGTTTGACCTCGTCAACAAAAGCTTGCCAGCTGGCAAAAGAGAAATTATTTTGGCGATACCGAAACCAATCGGCGGCATCACCGTCTAACAATACCCCTACTAACGGTAGTCGATCATCCGGCGGAACGCGATAATACTGAAAATATTTCTCAACTTTAAAAAGCCAATTATGCGGGTCAATACCTGAAAATTTCAGGGCGTCGAAGCGAAGCTTGTGATTACGTGTGTCCGTACCCACCGGATTGCTCTGTCCGGAATACAAAACTGGTTGACCCGGATAATTCCCCTGACACATATTTTGGGTATTACCCGGAATAGTGGCTGGACCCGTGTAGGCTTGTTGTCCTGTATTTGGGTTGGGTAGATTAATTGGATTGACAACTGGGTCAAAGCCAAAATTGGGCTGAAGTGAAGGCCCACTGGGTTGTTGTGCCCCTGTTTGATACGGGGAGAGGTAGGGTTGGAGGCCACCGTAGTGGTTGGCGATTCCCTGGGCAGCGAGCGACGGAGTGGTAGGGGGATGGTAGTAGGCGGTCGTTTGGAGTGGTTGGATGATGGGTGTCGCCGGAGAGAAGGGAGGCAATTGAAGCGAGGTAGGTATTGGGTGAATCGGTGGGGTTTGCTGGCGTAACCCCTGAAGGGCGACGATGCAGGCATCCACGACGGCAGCGGAGTGTGGATCTGGTGGTTCTCGGGCGGTCGCCGTTGTCTGGGTCGACGCCGTGAGAAGCAACGGGGATGATTGCTGGGGGTGGTTCGTCTGGAGAAACCACGGTGGTTGCTGCTGTTGGTTTGCGATCTGCGGCGGTGGCGCGAAGAACCCCGTCGGAGTTGTTGTTGGCGGCCGACGGTATGAATCAGACGGCTGAAGCGTGGTCGCGACCAGAGGCGGCGGAGCAGAGAGGCCTTGATTGTTTTGTGCCGCGGAGACAAGCTGCGGATCGGGGAACAGGGGAAGAAATTGGGTCGTGGAAACTGGGTTCGGCGGTGGTGCAGAGGAGACCTGGGACGAGGCCGGCGCCGGAGCTGAGGAAGACGACTGCAGCAAGGGTTGATCCTCCAACCGGGAGATTCGTTGACCCAAACTGGTTTCCAAAGCCGTGATTCGATCGCTCAAACCCTCTTTCACCTCATCCTGTTCGTCAGAGCTCGTATTTGCCGCGAGCTGGGTTTGCACAGCGGTGATGGCGGCCATTATTGTAGTGAATCGTTCTTTGATTGTAGCGAATCGTCCCTCGATTGTAGTGACTCGTTCTTCGATTGTAGATATGTTCGTCATGATGAAAGCACCAAATTGATACACTCAGTATCGTACCAGTAGCTTTAGAGGCTACGAATCTCACAAAACTGGAAATAATTGAACAGAAATAAACAGAAATAAACAATTCTTATTCTCTCATGAAAAATAAAGTTGAACTCTAACACCCTATAAATACTAAATGTTTTAGATAAATACTCTCAAGACCCCTAAACAATGGAAGAAATGCAATAACTGACCCCTACTAACAAAATAATGTAAATAACGTCCTACTAGTGACTACTTAGGCACGTAGTCGTTGAGATACTTCGGCGGAGCACGATTCCGTTCCTCACGACGCAGGGTCGTATCGCTAGTCTTGTCCTCCGGTAGATACGTGCCCGTATCAAACTCATGAAAAACAAGTGACCGAAAAAGAATAAAAAGTCACTAGAGTTTCAAACTCGTGACAATGCCGTTGAGTTATAGATCTAACGAGTTTCTTGACGTTATGTATTCAATCTTCTGATGTAAAAAAAATAAAATATAATAAAATAGTCACTAGAGTTTCAAACTCGTGATAATATCGCTAAACTCTAGCGAGTTTCTTGATGAATAATCTCGCCAAAATAAGTGTGTTTATTTTTAAACTTCCCTACAGAATGTCTTATGAAAATAAAAAAGCTCACTTGAGTTTGAACTTGTGACGAATTAGAACTTGTTTTACCTTATTTTTTTTATGCAAATTTATTATCATTTTATTATTTGCAAAGAATGTCACTAGAGTTTTGAACTCGTGACCTCGTGGCGCTCGCCCGAATAAAACAACACCGATAAATAAAAGGATGTGAACTTTATCGCTGATTACCGCTTAACAAGATTATACTATTTTTGCGTTGTGTTCGAAAATATAAAATGTTTATGGGATTTAAATCCGTACAATCGAGCCTACACAGTATAAGCAAAAAGGTTGCCTAATCTGCAGCAACATACATACCTCACTACTGGAATTTTGGTTAAAAACTACAGTAAAAAACCGTAGTATTTTGCTTCAAAACCGTAGTTTTATCTATATACTACGGTTTTTGGAACAGTAGTTCCTAAAGCAGTCGCTTATGATTATACAACGGTTTTATGCCCGTCGTATTTCTATATACGACGACAACTCTAACCGTAGTATTTTTTGCGATATATACTACGGATATTCTATTCCGTCGTACCATTTAATAATGGTTTCTAGTTACCGTAGTATTCTGTTAAACCACGGTTTTTATTTACCGTAGTATTGTTTATAACCTACGGTCTTGTAGCCGTAGTTTATTAAATTTAAAAAATGTTGTGTTTAATAATACTACTGTTTAAAAACCGTAGTATTTGATTGCATTTTGAAATTGGACCATTGCAAATCTGGAGCCCAAACCTACTAGACCCTCTTCATATACAAACCTGCTAAACAGCAACAGTGTCGTGACATAATTCAAACTTAAATATGTTTAAATCCTAAAGTACAGAGTTTTGATACCAAAAATTTACCAACGTAACATACACAATTTGGAGCTTAAAATTTCACAAAAATTAAAATCTCAAACTTCACAAGATTCAAACAATTGACAAGAACGTTCTTACATTTCAAGTCCTAAAATACTCAACTATCAAACTCCTATAGTAGGAGCAGACAACTCTTCCAAAACTATGTAGTCTTTTCCCATCATCATTTTCCTGCATCCTCATTTACCTTACGACGCTGAGTCTGCAAATGCATGTATAAAACTTAGTTTACTGTATAAATAAGTATATAAAAAATTAATATGCACTAAAAATCAATTTCAACTTAGTTTACGCACATGTGTAGAAAGCCAAGCAACCGATTTGTTTTTCATGCCGCTCAAATTAGTTTGGCCTCCAATAGGCCGATTGAGCTGTAAAAATGGTCTGAGAACCTCGTTGATGCGCACTTCCCAGTGATATTCACCCAAAGTAACTCCATGTACCAACTTAGAGAGATCCTTGAAAATTACAAAACCACGTGCCACAATTACTGGTGGCTTACTGCCTGCCCACAAGTTTACTTCAACGCTACTTGTTCCAACCTTCCAAAAAAAGTTGTCAAAAATATTAGGGAAAAAACTAAGTAGCTAGGGATGATGTTTCTAATACTGGGTAATATGATGTATCTGTAACTATTTTACATACACACACATAACAAGAGAGAGTGGCGTGGAATATTTTTGTCTAAAATATTTACTACAGATTATGAAAGCATATTATCACCGATTTGTTGAATATACATTCTAACAATTGGAAACTGAATTAGTTGATAAAAATTACATACGACAATTGAAGTTCGCTACTGCGACCAATGAAACCGTGACACATAGCATTAGAGAGAATGAAGCAGAATTAGAGTGCAAGTGTGTTTGTGACGCAGAGATGAGGTTGTTAAATACAGTTCAGGAATCATCTCTCTGCCACCCTTTGAAACATCTCTCAGCACATTTCTTGATGAGAGGTTGTTAAATACAGTGCAAGTGTGTTTGTGACGCAGAGATGAGGGTTGTTAAATACATGATTTCCTTAGGAATGCATTCTTACAAGTTTCTATTATAAAAAGGACGGCCAGCCCTGAAATAGCCCATCCGTAGGGTTCCGGTCTTCGGATTCTACCTCTTAAGCCCAGCACATGCCCGGTAATCCTCCTTCAGCCGGTCCGTTTGACAGCACTGAAAATGGCTCTGAAGCAATGGAATAGACATTAGCTGTCTGTTTATCACAGAACAATGTCAAGAGTGTATTACCAGGACCAGCTCGATCCACGTCAACTCACAAGTAGGGCACTTCATGGCCCTATAAATGGATTCAGTACTATACTGGGGCAGAAAGCTCACTTATCAATATTCCACCACAGCAGAATGCCTACAACAAGTACATACACCACTCTGTAACTATCAAGACCATCGCCAAAGCACGCTGCTGCTGTGACAAGGATCATCCCCAAACTACCACGAATAGTGTCTCATAAATACAGTTGGATTGAGCTAGGAAGAATAAAATTGCTTTATCTTTGGAAATTTTTTGATGGCCCTTTGATGTGTATGAGCCTCTGAGGTGCTTCCATCATTAAGATAGTACTACGCGTCTGGGCGGTTATATAAACTTTTTGGACCGCTACTGCTGGTTGTTGTGTATCCAAAACGGCTTAAGCTCCTATTCTGGATAATGCAGATCCACAAATGGCTCTTGTCTCCCCTGAAGGCTTCAGGGGTTTGATTGTACTCTTTGGCTTTATGCCTTTTTAATGAAATTTCTAAAGGTTCAGTTGACAAATATATCTACTTTCATAAATCTACTTTCATGAAATACAGCTAAGATTTGAAGAAATCTGAAACCCTATTTACCAAGTAGTTAACTCCAGCTTTGATCCAAAATTTACGAATCTATATATCTACTTCATATCCACTACAGATTTGATCCACAAATTCTTCCCTTCATTGGTAGAATATATAGCAGCATCAAGCATAAAATCTTTGCCAAGTAGTTCACTCCAGCTTTAACAGATTTTTCACTTGCCTAGCTATCAGAATAGGTCATGTGATCCAACGTCAGTGATTCTATATTCTGCTCAGGCCCGAACCCCGGCCCTGCTCACGCAATTGATGTTGGGCCTATTTTGAATGAAGTTATTGGTCCTCTATGATATTATTCCAAATTATATTTCCCAATTTTATGCTACGATACTCAAAATTCCTACCAGCAACATCCAAAACCCCATACCAACATTCAACTAAAACTCAGTGCATGACTAAACAATAAAAACAATCCTGACCTGAACATTATCCTTAGTCAATCGAATGGCACATGACGACGGGGAATTACTCTCTGGACCAGAAGGTGCACGAGGAAAATTGGATCGAGCACCTAGCGACGTAGTGTTCGACTGAGCAGCTAGTGCTGGAGAATTGAAATTCTTTGCTCGTGCAGAAGCCTTTGATCGTGCACCCGGTGGTGGATGCGTAGGTCGAGCATTAGCCTGCAATACCATTCAGATAACCAAGACGTAATTGAAGAAATTTGTCAAGTACAGTTCCAAAGTGTTACTGTGAATTTTAAGAAGCAATAAGGATACCAAGCAATGCAATACAAATAAAAAACGCACATTATCACCAGCTGCAGGAGGAGTACTGAAGTGTGCACCAATTGGTGGACTAGTATGCCGTGCAATAGGATCCAAAGGAGTAGGTCGAACATCAGTCTGTAATACCATTCAGATGAGAGTCATAATTGAGGAGGTTTGTTTAGTACCGGACCAAAGTGTCACTATGAAATTTAATAAGCAATAATGCTACAATGCAATGCGATAAAAATAAAACCTATACCTGCAGGTTATCACCGGGTGCATGAGGAAAAAAAAGAAAACATTGGGTAAAGAATCTAAAATTTGACCAGCATATTTTTTTCCTATAAAATATCTCAAATTGTCTTAAAACATTGTCAACTCCAGAAATTCATTCAAATTTATGGAATTAGATTACTGAATTCTTTTATTTTTTCTCTTCTGGGAGCCAAATTCAGAAGCTGCGACTATATATTATACTCCAATTTCTCTCTGTAACGGCTAAAGGGAAACACAATCAGCCAGCACTAACTAATGATATAGTTACAGCTCTTATTGCAACCCCCTTATTCAATCATTCACATCCAGTTAGTAAAACATTACCCATGTTTGTTTATTCAATATGTTTCCCAATTTTTACATTGTTGCCTCAGTTACAAAAAGTTCATGAACCTATTTACTTCATGTTTCATTACAGAATATGAAATTCTTGAGATCTTTTATAAAGTAGACTCTTGTCTTGTAGAATGAACTATAATGGTGATTTTTCGTTTTTGAATTAAGTTCTTCTAGATTCATATATAGGCTGAACGTTATATGCATATTCAGTTAGCACAATAAGATTGAAGTCATATGAAAACCCTCTGTCAATGCTTCCTCATGTTAGTATGATCCTCTTGTTTAGAATCTTGCTCTAATTCATTCACTTCTTGATGATGGGAAGCATTTTTAAAACAAATTTTGGTTGTTCTAGCTTCTGACAATATGTAGTTATCTCAATTAAACTTAAAAATTACACCCTCTTATCTTTATCTTTACTATTCAAATGTTTGTAGAGGTGTTCTTTGACACTAATACTTTTGCAATACCTATTTTACCCCTGTTTGTAAACACTAAGAAACCACTAAAAGCTCAAATAAAAAAGAGTTGCTACCTTTATATCTCTACAATATAAGTGACCATGATGCAGATGCAACCCTGATACAGATACAATGCCTCATGAATCACAATACATCATCACTCCCTTCTCTCACACCGGCTGGATCCTCGGCCACGTTCACAGTTCATCGACTCTCTTCCATATTACCTCACCTTCAATATTTATTATACTCATGTTATCTGACGTTATAGATCTTTTCTTCTCCAATGTATTTCAAAACCTCTTCATCTCCTTCATGATGGAGTATGATTCAAGTTCGATTCATGCTTTGATCTGTCTCTCTGATTCGCCGGCAATTGACAGTCGACGATTGGACAATTATAATTCTAGGGGAACCTTATCCATTGCAGTAATAGGTAACATATTATTCACGAACCCTTAACTTATTTCAATTTTCTTTGGGCAATTATTTTTAATGACATAGTATGAATGCATATGTGATCGTTCTGTAGATTTACTGCTTCTTTTGATTTCTTTCTCATATGCTAGGGACAGGTTGTGTTTAAGTGTTATTGAAGTCCTCCAAAACCTTCTCCACACGATTATCTAACTTCCGGATCTTCAAATTTTTCGTTATGTGTTGCCAATTATTTTTCTCCAGTTTCAGCGATGAACGTTTTTGTATATTGTTCCTCCAACCAGGTTTCGCAGAACATCATACTTCAAGTATGTTTTTCATCAAATAATTGATTCAATTTGCTTTGATGTAACATCCGCAGTGTGTGTCCTGAGAAGGCGCAGTAAAATAGGGTAAGTCCATGGATTAGGACACTGGAAGCTTAATTTATGTTTGTGTTTGTTTGCTCATTATGCCCATCTACTTGTCATAGTTGTTCTCTTTTTTTTGAAAGGCATAGTGATCGAAGGGAGGGTTTGACTCATTGTCCAGATAATTCACCCAATGCCTTTAATAGTAAAGTTCATATATGTCCTTGACACCCAGGGACGACCAGATAATGTTCTTAGATATTTGCACTCATGAAACTTCATGGGTAAATTCTCACGATTTTGTTTTCATATAAATCCTAACCAACTTGTATTTTTGAATTGTTTTTTTTCTAATTGAACCTCCTTTCTGCAGGTCAATTCAAGCTTAACACTGATGATGGCAATAACGATGGTAAATTTGGTCTTGCTGGTTATGGAGGCTATGCAGGCGTCTTGATAGCTCCTCACTAGGAGTTATAGGTTAACCCAATTTGAGGGGTATTTTCGTCCTAAATGAGCGTTTTAGTCGATTTCTGCCCCGTTTGACTAGGGAATTTACGGTTTGCTGTTTTTATCTCCTAGACGCATAAACTGCTTTATTTCACGCATATCGAGATATGATCACGGGTTTTGTTTCGTGTCGTTGATTCAGGGACAGGACTTGTGCAGGAGCCGGAAATGAAGCAGGCATGCGGGTGAAGGGTCCAAGAAGGCTGAGAAGCCGAGCATGCAAGTCGAGAAGATTGGCACGTTTCTCGAGGAGATGGGCACGCATCCCGAGGAGCCTGGCACGCATCCCGAGGCATCCCGAGCAGTTTGGCACGCATCCAGAGACGGACGAAACACACTCCGAGAAGCTCAGAAGTCATCCCGAGACATCCCGAGGAGTTTGGCGCGCAAACCGAGGAGGCAGGTAGCTACCTGCGTAGGTAGCTACGCAGCTACCTACGCAGGTAGCTACGCAGCTATCTTGCGCAGTTGGCCCGTTTCCCGAGGCGGTTTCGGCCCAGTGGCAGTTTCGTAATTTCGGCAGTTTCCCGAAACGCCTCCAGCACTATATAAAGACTCGTCCAGTGCTCATCACAGGACACACAACAACTTACTGAAGGAGATCGCAGAGCACTCTCGGTGAGCACGGAAGCAGGAATTCAGAATCTACAGCACGCGTTTGTTTTCACTATCTCTCTTATTCAGAAACGTTGTTATTTAATTATGTCACTTAGTAGCTAAACCTTTTACCTAGGTTCTCGGTGAACCTAGGGTTTCGTATCCAGATTTTATTATAGACGTTTGATTATGGATTCATGATTGTTATCTTAAATTCAGCAGCTTTATCTGTTATTCTGTCTTTGACTGTTATCATATATGCATGATCGGAGTCGCGAACCAGAATTGCTATAGACCCGAGCCTGTAGGTGAAAACGTCAGGTTAGGGTTAGGAAGAAAAGACAGGATTTAGTACCTTACCCTGATGGACCGACCAGAGAAAGGGAGATAGGGCTAGCATAGAAAAACGTGAGACCGACTGTTGGAGAATCTGACCCGGGCCATTAGGACAGGTTAGAAACCCTAACAGGCTTAGAACGAGACTGCATACTTAGGCAGCTTAACAGGAATCCGAACGTCTGTAGGATCGGGATTACGTGTGGAATCTGAAAGGTCACTGCACAACCGGTACGTTGCACAGATAACGAGACTGCTGAGTGTTTTCATATCAAACCGAAAAACGTAAAATCTGTAGAAACCCGAGGGGAGTCTGGAGCCTAGTTCCCATCAACCATAGAGTACAAAAAGCAAGTTTATTCCAGAAAACATCACAAAAAATATATTTACGTTTTTGCGTTTTTAGTTTTACGTAGTTCCGTAACAACAAACACAACCCCTTTTCCTCGTTTTTTACACTTTGTCAACCAAACTGATTACTCGAGAAAACCCGAGACAGTCCCTTTGGGATCGATAACCCGAGTTGAAATACACCCGGTACTACTTGATTTCGTATACTTGCGAATAGCCCGTAATTTGCGCATCAAGTTTTTGGCGCCGTTGCCGGGGACTATTTTTAGGGTTTATTTAGTAGTCAGAATTAGTTTTCAGAGTTTTTAATTTTTCTTTTTCGTTTTTCTCTTATCTAACTGCTCGTAATCTCGTTTTTCAGGAACCTTGAGTGAATGCCCAGATTGCCTCGCGATTTGGTCACACCGCTCGACAACCCAGAAAAGCTGTTTACAGAGCAGAACCGCAGACACCAAGAAAGCAGAATGGCTCACACGGGAAATTCTACTACCCCGACAGTCACTGGCCAAGAGGCTGAACCTGAGACACGTACCCCAGCCGAGATGGCTCGGTACATTGAAGAGCTAGTCGCAGCAGGCTTCAAGTCCATGCTCCATCAGAGGACGTACAACCGACCTGGAAAAGCTTTGGTGGAAAATTTCGAGGTCCCTTCCGGAGGACACGAACCAGCCATAGTAGTGCCTCCGATTACGCCGGAGCACTTTGACCTAAAATCCTCCACCATCTAGACGGCACAGACGCACTGTCCGTTCCATGGTAAAGCCGATGAAGATCCGAACGAGTTCATCGGGAAGTTCGATGATTACTGCAACAAAGTCAAGTACCGAGGGGTCGAGGACGATACACTTAAACTGATCCTGTTTCCGTACTGCCTGTACGGGGCAGCCAAGGACTGGCTCGAAAGCCGACCGCCCAAATCCATCACAACCTAGGAATGGTGCGTTTCGGATTTTCTGGCCGAGTTCTTCCCCGCCTCCCGAGTGATTAAACTGCAGAGCGAGATCTCGTCGTTCAGTCAGAAGATGGGAGAAACGGTAGTGGAGGCATGGGAGAGATTGATGCGACTGGTGAAGAAGTGCCCGAATCACGGTTTCGGGGACGCAAAAATTCTGCAAGTTTTCTAACATGCCCTCGAAAGGGACAACGCTGACAGAATTGACAGAGAAGCCGGTGGAACCTTTCTGTACCATGTGGACAAGGACGGAGCCTATGAATTGATGAAGCAATTAGCCAAACAGGATACCCGCCTGTTTGACGAGCGCAGACTCATCGCCATGGCCGAGCCGGTTGCAGATGATCGTATCGACAACCTGACCAAGGTTGTCACGGACTTAGTGCAGAAAGTATATTCTGAGAAGAAGACGGTTGCAGCGGTAGACGGTCCAGAGCTAGACACGGCTATCCAAGATCTAAGGATGGAGGATGTTAACTATGCCCAGCAGCAGCAGTGGGACCCGAGCCGGTACCGACCGGGCACGAGAGATCATCCCGATTTCCGGTACGGAAATCCTAATTTTGGGATGTACGTACCAGGGTTCCAGCACAAGCCACCGATGCAGCTGGCCAATCAGACAACAGCCCCGGTTCAGCCGGCCCAGCCGGTATTGACAGCACAGCGATTCGAGGAGCAGATGAGTAAACTGGACGCCACGTTGCAGGCCATGAACGCCAGGTTCGCGCAGTCCGATGCAAAATTTGACACAGCGGTCAACACTTTGACTGCCGACCTGCACCAGACCAAAACCGCACTACGGACACTGGAGGTCCAAGTCGGACAGCTTGCACAGCAGCAAGCCGAGAGAGCACCAGGAAACTTACCCTCTACCACCGTCAACAATCCACGTGCTCAGATCAATGCCATCACCACCCGAAGTGGAATAGCACTCCAGGATGCACCGTACCCCAGCCATGCGCGTGCAGAAAAGTCGAAGGAAATCGAACACGAAGTATTTGGCCGGGAAAGGAACTCAGCCGACCGCCCCCAGCCAAAGGGCTCGGTTGTGAAGGATGCAGTGCAGACGGAGGAGGAAGCAGAAACGGTACCCGTCTCGAAAGAGGTGCCGTATCCTTTGAAGACACGGAAGAGGGATGATAGCAAAGACTACCTCAGATTTCTCGAGATGTTCAAACAGCTCCAAATCAACATACCTTTTGCAGAGGCGTTGGCAAAGATACCCACGTATGCCAATTTTCTCAAAGATATCCTGTACGGGAGGAGGCGTATGAGCGATTTCGAGACGATAAATCTGACGGCAGAAGTGAGTAATTGTGTGAAGAATGGGTTACCAAAGAAGAGGAAGGATCCTGGCGGCTTTGTCATCCCGGTAACCCTGGGAAACACATATACAGGAAAGGCCCTGTGTGACCTAGGGGCCAGCATCAATCTGACGCCGTTGACAATTTTCAGAAGCTTGAAGGTCGGTGAACCGAGACCCACCAGGATCATGTTGCAGATGGCGGACAGGTCCGTCAAACAGGCATATGGGGTCATAGAAGAAATTCTGGTGAAAGTTGGGGAACTGATTTTTCCGGCAGATTTCGTGATCCTGGACATGGTGGCAGGAGAGGTACCGCTCATTCTGGGCAGACCGTTTCTGGCCACCGGAGAGGCTATGATTAACTGCAAGAGAGGGAATTGACGATGCAGATTGATGAAGACAAGGTAACATTCAATGTTTTCAAAAATATTCAACTGCCTAACTACTATGATCACGAGGACATCTATGCCGTTGAGGTAGTGGACGAAGGTCTGGATGAGGACGAGATGGACAAGATGTGGGAAGAAATCGACAACTTGTACTCGTCAGACAAGGAGAAGACCCGGTGTGAGCAGGCCATGAAGACGGAACATTGGACCACTTTGCACTTGGACGGAGACGGTGGGCAGAAACTGGCCCTGATCCCGTCACTCAAGGAGCCGCCTACACTAGAGCTTAAACAGCTCCCGAGTCATCTCAGGTATGCGTACATTGGGGATAACGATACACTGCCCGTAATTGTTTCGTCTCATCTATCTCAGGAACAGGAGCATAAACTGCTGGAGGTACTGCGAGAGCACAAATAAGCAATCGCCTGGGCGATTGCGGATATCAGGGGGATCAGCCCCTCCTATTGCATGCACAAGATCAGAATTGAAGAAGGTAAAAAACCGGTGATTCAGCCCCAGCGGAGACTGAATCCGAATATGAGCGATGTGGTGCGAAAGGAGGTCATGAAGTGGCTGGAAGCAGGAATTATTTACCCCATCTCGGACAGCATGTGGATCAGCCCAGTCCAGTGCGTGCCCAAGAAAGGGGATATCATGGTAGTGCAGAACGAGGCTCAGGAGCAGATTGCACAACGCACCGTCACGGGGTGGCGGATTTGCATGGATTACCGTAGGTTAAATGAGGCAACGTTAAAGGATCACTTCCCTTTACCGTTCATGGATTAGATGCTGGACAGGTTGGCGCACCACGCCTATTACTGTTTTCTGGACGGTTATTCGGGGTACAATCAGATTTACATCGCCCCGGACGATCAAGAGAAAACGACGTTTACCTGCCCGTACGGTACTTTTGCGTTCCGTCGTATGTCGTTCAGGTTGTGTAACGCACCCGCCACGTTCCAGCGATGCATGATGGCCATATTCTCCGACATGATCGAGAAAAATCTGGAGGTCTTCATGGACGATTTTTCACTGTTCGGGGACAGTTTTGAAGACTGCCTCGGTCACTTATCCCAGGTTCTGATCCGATGCAAGAAGGCGAACCTAGTTCTGAATTGGGAAAAGTGTCACTTTATGGTCACCGAGGGTATCGTGCTGGGTCACAAAATTTCCAGTAAGGGACTCGAGGTGGACCGGGCCAAGGTCGAGGTGATCAAGCAGCTTCCGTACCCGACAACCGTGAAGGCGATCAAGAGTTTTCTGGGGCATGCGGGATTTTACCGACGGTTCATCAAGGATTTCTCCAAGATCACGAAGCCGCTCTGCGCCCTACTCGGGAAAGACGTGACTTTTGATTTTTACGGATCTTGTCAGCATGCCTTTGACCATCTGAAGGAGAAGCTGACCACAGCCCCGGTAATCACGACACCGGACTGGTCACTGCCGTTTGAGCTGATGTGTGACGCCAGCGACTACGCAGTCGGTGCAGTTTTGGGGCAGCGGAAAGACAAAGTCTGCCATGTCATATACTATGCCAGCAAGGTGTTGAACGACGCCCAGATGAATTACGGTACGACTGAGAAGGAACTGCTAGCCGTAGTCTATGCCCTGGAAAAATTCCGACCATACTTGGTCGGGTCCAAAGTGATCGTTTTTACTGATCACAACGCCCTGAAGTATCTGCTGGACAAGAAGGACGCGAAACCGAGACTGTTGCGGTGGGTATTACTGATGCAGGAATTTGACTTGGAGATTCGAGACAAGAAGGGAGTCGAGAACGTAGTTGCTGACCACCTTTCGAGACTGGAAAACACCGAGCCGGAACGAGTCCCGATTCAGGAAAATTTCCCGGACGAGCATATTATGGCAGTTAAGCTCGGGAGACCGTGGTATTACGCCATAGCCAATTACTTATTAACTGGCACGCTTCCCGAGGATCTTACCCCGTCTCAGCGGAAACGGTTTATTTCCGAGTGCCGACAGTATTTCTGGGATGACCCGTATCTGTTCAAGCAGGGGGCCGACAACATTCTGAGAAGGTGTATTCCGACCCACGAAGCCTGGAACGTGATCAAACACTGCCACTCAGCACAGTGTGGGGGTCATTTTGGGGGAACGCGCACGACGCATAAAATACCGCAGTCCGGTTTTTTCTGGCCGACAATCTTCAAAGACTGTCACGACTTTGTGCAGGGATGTGATAGGTGCCAGAGGACAGGAAACACGTCACACCGGGACGAGATGCCGATGACCGTGTGGCAGGAGGTAGAGCCGTTTGATGTATGGGGGATTGACTTCATGGGTCCGTTCCCGTCTTCAATGGGAAATCTTTACATTCTGCTGGCAGTGGATTATGTGACGATGTGGATCGAGGCGATTGCGTGTCAGAAAAACGATGCAGCTACGGTTGAGCGTTTTCTGAAACGCAACATTTTTACTCGGTTCGGGACGCCCAGGGCGATGATCAGTGACGAGGGATCACACTTCATTAATCGAGTTTTTGCCAAAGTTCTGAAACAGTACGGTGTGTCGGTTCACAAGGTGTCACTGCCTTACCATCCTCAAACGAACGGGCAGGCCGAGGTTTCGAACAGAGAGATCAAGAGCATACTCGAGAAGACGATGAATCTCGGCCGGAAGGATTGGTCCCTAAGACTGGACGATGCACTCTGGGCCTACAGGACAGCTTTCAAGACACCGCTGGGAATGTCGCCATACCAGCTCGTGTTTGGAAAAGCGTGCCACTTGCCGGTTGAGTTGGAGCACAAAGCATACTGGGACATCAAACTGCTCAACATGGACCAGAATCTAGCGAGAGATAAGAGAAAAATGGCGCTGCTGGAATTAGAGGATTTCCGCAGAACGACATTCGAGAGCGCTAAAATCTAAAAGATAAGACGAAAAAGTGGCATGATCAGCGGATCACGCCGAAGCAGTTCATTGAAGGCGACAAAGTGCTTCTCTACAACACGAGGATGCGTTTCTTTCCGGGCAAGTTGAGGTCTCGATGGTCGGGACCGTTCATCATCAAGAAGATATTTGCATGGGGAGCATTTGAGCTGGAGAATCCAAAAGACGAGTCCAGTTTCAGGGTGAACGAGAACCGGATCAAACCATATCTCGAGACAGTTGAAGTCGCCAAAGTGGACCCCGTCTACTTTGACGACCCGTGAGAGGTAACCGGGTCGGGCCGTCGACCGCAAATCACAAGCGCTTGGTGGGAGGCATCCCATCGGATTACGTTAATTATTTATTTATTACAGCTTTTATTTTACGTTCTGAATTTTGAGAGAGGCGAGATGAGTGTGTGTTAATGGGTAGACAAGTTTGTGCAGGAAATTTGAAGCAGAAAAACGCAAGCAGAAAAATGTGCGGGTCAAAACCGAGAGGTCCGACACGCATTCAAAGAAGTGCAGAAAAACTGGCCCAAAAGGCCAGTTACGCAGGCCCAGGAGTCAAATACGCAGCCCAGGAGGTTAAATACGCAGAAAAAAAAATAGTTACGCTGGCCCAAAAAGGCCAGATACGCTGGCCCAAAAGTCAAATACGCGGCCCACGAGGCCTATTACGCAGGCAGAGAGAAGAAAAAAAAAAAGATGAAGTGGACCAGCCACGCAGCCGGCCCAAATACGCGGCCCAGCCACGCAGCCGGCCCAAAAACGCAGCCCAACCAGCAAGCCACGCAGCAGGGGAAGCAGTTGGAGCTTCCAAAGCCTTAGGGGGTCAAAGTGTCATTTACCAAAATTTGGGGGAGTTTTTTTGCCATTTTTAAAAAAGAGCCACTTATTGCCCCAATTTCAGTGGACGGGTCTTCACCAGCCACTTTTCCTCCATTGTTATCACCTTCAAGCTCTCTCTTTCCTCATTTTCTCTCCACCTTCAAAAGTCCAAATTTCACCAAATCAAAAACCGAGCACGTTTTTGGGATCCTCGCGAGAACGGGATCATTTTGGTGTGGTTGAAGCTGCAAAACAGTGTCCGAATTGGTGTGGGGGTCAAGTCAAAATTTGTTAAAAATTTGGAGAAAAACTCCAGATTCGTCGGCTTCGGGTCGAAATTTGAGAAACACAAAGAAGAAACTTCGAAGAGGAGGGCGAGGCCTACACGGTGCCCAAGTCAGAAACTTTTTTCCAGTGAGAAAATTTTCCGGCAACAGTTTTTGCACTCGTTGACTCGCTCCGAGTGCTCAGGTTCAAAAATTTCTTCTTTCGCTATTTTTTCAGTTTTCGGTACCAACCCGTACCCGGGTTTAGCATGCTGCGTACTTAGCTGTTTTTGACTGTATACTGCATTTTTAGCTGCTTTTCTGCATTTTTGACTGTTACTTGCGTATTTAACAAAATTTTTACGTAATTGACCGTTAACTGCAAATTAGCATAGGGTAGCGTAATTGACTGTTTAAGCTGCGTATTTAGCTGTTTTGACTGCGTATCTGCATTTTGACAGCGTTTTTCTGCGTTTTAAAAATATATATATATATATTTAATTTCTGAATTTTCTGCTTTCGTTAGCTGTTATGGATTGGCTTGAGAGACCCGCGGCGTCTGATTTTCGTTTGCCTTTTGCCATTGACATCCCGTACGAGCAGATTACCGAGACCTACTTTGACAGTTTTCGGTTTGTGAGTTACCAGGCCCATCTACACTATCTAGAGACTTTAGAAAGAGGGTTGACACCGGACTATAGGTTCGAGGTAGATGACGAGAGGATGCCGTTAGCTATGAGAAATTATGCTAGACGGCACGATCTCTTTGGCTGTGCCTTAGAGAACTTCCCCGAGAGGGCTAGTTCCGCGCTCACTCGGAAATTTTTCTGTAACCTCATCTATCAGGAGTTCGGGGAGACAGAGTTGTACCCGAACTGGGTATACTGTCGTAGGGGGTTTATTTGGCTGACGCCCCTCGCAATCCGCTGGGCGTATGGTATACCTGGCGAATTCGAGGGTCGGTGTGCGTACGATATGCTCGTTCAGGACTCTCCTCCGCAAGAGGAGCTCTTGAGGACTCTGTGTGAAGGGGCGGATGAGGCCCGCTGGGAGACCAACGAGAGGTTACATGGCACGTTTTTGAGTCCGCCAGCCCGGTGGTGGTTTGAGTTTGGAGTGAACCGGGTAGTAGGGATTCAGCATATCACTAAGCTGCCCTACGAAGTGGTACTTCTGGTATACTGCTTCATGTCCCGACGCCAGGTTGACATAGCGGCCCGGATCTGGTCGAACATTAGAGAGAGAGCCAACACGCATAGCCGGCGAGGTTTTGGGTTTTGCAGCCTGATTACCAGATTGGCTCCCCAGAACGAGATTGTCATCGAGGGTCAGAGAGATTTAGACCCCTCCTCTTTCCGGCCATTCTGGCGAGTAGGTAGATGGGCCATAGGAAACCATAGGGCACCCGAGCCAGCCGATGCGTTTGTGGACCTAGATGAGGATGAGCCGGGTGATGACCCGATGGACGAGGATGGGCAGGCCCCTTACTCGGACCCTGACATTGGACCGCCCCCGCGCCGAGAAGGCGCGCTGCTCGACAGAGGGGGGGCCCTGTCCATGACCCCACCCCGCTCTCTAGTTACCAGCTGACCCAGGAGTACATGGCACCAGATCCTACCCCTATCCCGGCGAGGCGTTCCACACAGGAGCGTCCTGTCATGAGAGAGCTTCCGACCCAACTACATCAATCTCGGTCGACTTATGAGCACGGTCAGTCTAGTGGGCCCGTCGAGCCTGAGCCTAGCCGGCCCACTCGCCCGTCCAGGATCCCTGTTCCCGAGCCTGAGCCTAGCCGACCCACTCGGCCATCCCGGACTGCGGTTCCCGAGCCTCCCAGACCATCGAGGGGAGCTGCCACTGAGCGTAGCAGGCCATTTCGTGCCGATGCCCCCGAGCCTTCTAGACCGTCCTGGGCTGCTGCCCCTGACCGTAGTCGGTCGACCCAAGCTTCTGACACTACCATTCCTCCGTGGACTACCTTTGAGCAGAAACTTACCCAGATTGATGAGAGGGTCGAGTCTGGCAGAGCGTCCATTAAGGACATGTGAAAGAAGAAGTTGGGTAAGATGTGGAGACTGCTAAAGCACAACCAGAGGACCAACGACAAGAGGGGAAAGGATCAGGCTGCTGCGATGACCGTGCTTCGAGAGGAGCAGAGAGAGGAAGCCCGGAGCGCGGGCCGACAGGTCCCGCTACCGTTATTCTTTCCATCGACTTACTCCAGTGAGTTCGATACCAGTTGGTCTGGTGAGGCGGAGTCGAGTCACCATGACGATGCCCCGGCTCCGGCCCCGACACATTCTGACAGTTGGTCCGACTCCGGGCCATACTGCCCACCCCAGGACACTCAGTCATACCAGACGCCGCCAGCGCCAGCGCGCCGAGGGGCCCGTTGCACGAGACCCACTGAGCCTAGCAGTCCTAGGTTTCAGTCTACCAGCAGTTCTGTCAGTAGCATGTCCGATACTTCCGAGTCCGGGTCAGACCCGCTCTATGTTCCAGACGAGTCCGAGTGAGTGCCATGAGGGCATGCCACCTCTTTAGTGTGGGGGTGGTGGTCGTGTCTGCATTAACCAGGTCTGCACGTTTTTTCATGTTCATTTGCAGTTTTGAGTTTATTTATTGAGTCAGCACGTTTTTATTTTTGAGTCTACCCACCACAAATTTCTGGCCTTGCATTGTATATAGTTAAGAAAAAAAAACGGAAAAAATTAAAAATATTAAAAAAATTTAAAAAATAGAAAATCAGAAAACTTTGAGAAAGGGCAATTAAATTAGCAAAAGAGGGGAAATAACCAATGATAGTCTTTTCACTGGAAGGAAAATCACACCGAGGTGTAGTAGATTGAGTGAGAGCTTGTGCACCTAGGAATCCGCGAGTAGTAATCACTTGGGCGAAAAATCCGACTAGTTGCTACACCACCGTCACTTAGGTAGTCGACAACCCGCCTTTGGGCGCCATCACGGTCATCGCATTTTTCGGTGGAGTGATTGGCTCATAACGGGCCCACGACCCTGTTTCTTAGCCCTAGGTCCACTTAGTAAACCCCGTGAAGCCGTTTACCCCTTTTATTCATATCACCCCGTTAGCCTAGGAAGCCTTCTTCATGACCTACATCATTGTTTAGTTGGCTTTTTCTGCGCGTTACGACGGAGGGAGTGAGTTAGTGAGGGTGTTCTGACAGGGAGAGCTTCATGACAGATTTTGTGGACAGTTTGACATTTGGCACGTTTTTCAAGGGTGAGACAGGGTGAGTTAGAGGCGACTGCATTGATTTGCGTAGGTGATTCACTGCACTACATAGTGATCACAGGAGGATAAGTCGCGTGCGAGACATCTTTCCGCACAAAACGGGTACCTGGGGTTGTGTGATTTTATTGGTGGTCGTGCCGGGTTTCTACGTCTTTGGTGATGAGGAGGTTCGGTGGGACTGCACGTTTTCTCATACGACTACAGGATCGACGCTTCATGACTAGTGCGGGGGTGATTTCATTCGAGGACATTTTACGTCCCCCGCCACATTGATCTTTTGTACTACTCAGCTTTAGTTCGTATTTTATTGTGTATGTTACGTTGTGTATATAAATTGTTGAAAAAAAAAGAAAAAAAAAATGAGAAAAGAAAAAAAAAGTTCTATTTTACAGTTGTATAGTTTGTTTCGTAGTTTAAAAAGCTGAGTAGGTACATTCGTGGCCGCGAGAACGGCGAAGACACACCGGGGACTGGGAATTGAGTTGCAGAAACTTAGGTGTTTCGGTCAGTTTCGGGAACTTGGTGAGGGGTGTGAGTTGGGAACAGTGAGAATGTCGTAACAAGTGGGAACATGTCGTACCCTGATATACACTTACACATCCTGCCTGTTAGACTTAGGATCCCAGATTCGGAAATAGTTCGGATGGTAGGTATACTAGGGATTTGCCCATGTTGAGTACGAAAGTAACAGTAATAGGTGCCAGTGCTGGATATCCACTCGTATAATATGTTATCTCACCGATCCTGTGTGGGTAGGTATTTCCTGGTGAAAAGGTGAGGTTTGGTTGATGTACCGTTTTGCGTTAATGAGATTGCCCGATCTCGCCCAGAAAAATATTTGTTTTGTAAATAATTGAGTTGGTATTTGAGTCTGTATATATTCTTTCTGAGTCAGTTTCTGATCGAGTCGTCTGGTTTATATGGACGGGTAGAAAGAGTATGCAAACTGATGGAAGGGAAAAGGTCTTGGTTCGAACTTGCAGGGGGTATTTGCAAGACAGATATGTATGCATTTCAGGGCAGTATTCAGGATGTTTGCTCAGGACGAGCAAAGGTTAGTGCGGGGGTAGTTTGATAGCTCCTCACTAGGAGTTATCGGTTAACCCAATTTGAGGGGTATTTTCGTCCTAAATGAGCGTTTTAGTCGATTTCTGCCCCGTTTGACACGGGAATTTACGGTTTGCTGTTTTTATCTCCTAGACGCAAAAACTGCTTTATTTCACGCATATCGAGATATGATCACGGGTTTTGTTTCGTGTCGTTGATGCAGGGACAGGATGATAGCTCCTCACTAGGAGTTATAGGTTAACCCAATTTGAGGGGTATTTTCGTCCTAAATGAGCGTTTTAGTCGATTTCTGCCCCGTTTGACTCGGGAATTTACGGTTTGCTGTTTTTATCTCCTAGACGCATAAACTGCTTTATTTCACGCATATCGAGATATGATCACGGGTTTTGTTTCGTGTCGTTGATTCAGGGACAGGACTTGTGCAGGAGCCGGAAATGAAGCAGGCATGCGGGTGAAGGGTCCAAGAAGGCTGAGAAGCCGAGCATGCAAGTCGAGAAGATTGGCACGTTTCTCGAGGAGATGGGCACGCATCCCGAGGAGCCTGGCACGCATCCCGAGGCATCCCGAGCAGTTTGGCACGCATCCAGAGACGGACGAAACACACTCCGAGAAGCTCAGCAGTCATCCCGAGACATCCCGAGGAGTTTGGCGCGCAAACCGAGGAGGCAGGTAGCTACGCAGCTATCTTGCGCAGTTGGCCCGTTTCCCGAGGCGGTGGCAGACGGCCCGTTTCCCGAGGCGGTTTCGGCCCAGTGGCAGTTTCGTAATTTCGGCAGTTTCCCGAAACGCCTCCAGCACTATATAAAGACTCGTCCAGTGCTCATCACAGGACACACAACAACTTACTGAAGGAGATCGCAGAGCACTCTTGGTGAGCACGGAAGCAGGAATTCAGAATCTACAGCACACGTTTGTTTTCACTATCTCTCTTATTCAGAAACGTTGTTATTTAATTATGTCACTTAGTAGCTAAACCTTTTACCTAGGTTCTCGGTGAACCTAGGGTTTCGTATCCAGATTTTATTATAGACGTTTGATTATGGATTCATGATTGTTATCTTAAATTCAGCAGCTTTATCTGTTATTCTGTCTTTGACTGTTATCATATATGCATGATCGGAGTCGCGAACCAGAATTGCTATAGACCCGAGCCTGTAGGTGAAAACGTCAGGTTAGGGTTAGGAAGAAAAGACAGGATTTAGTAACTTACCCTGATGGACCGACCAGAGAAAGGGAGATAGGGCTAGCATTGTTGGAGAATCTGACCCGGGCCATTAAGACAGGTTAGAAACCCTAACAGGCTTAGAACGAGACTGCATACTTAGGCAGCTTAACAGGAATCCGAACGTCTGTAGGATCGGGATTACGTTTGGAATCTGAAAGGTCACTGCACAACCGGTACGTTGCACAGATAACGAGACTGCTGAGTGTTTTCATATCAAACCGAAAAACGTAAAATCTGTAGAAACCCGAGGGGATCCTGGAGCCTAGTTCCCATCAACCCTAGAGTACAAAAAGCAAGTTTATTCCAGAAAACATCACAAAAAATATATTTACGTTTTTGCGCTTTTAGTTTTACGTAGTTCCGTAACAACAAACACAACCCCTTTTCCTCGTTTTTTACACTTTGTCAACCAAAACTGATTACTCGAGAAAACCCGAGACAGTCCCTTTGGGATCGATAACCCAAGTTGAAATACACCCGGTACTACTTGATTTCGTATACTTGCGAATAGCCCGTAATTTGCGCATCACGTCCCAAGTAACGAAGAGAGCAGCTAGGTAAAGGCTACATAGTTCAGATTGGACAGTGCTTTGTTTTGCACTTTTGACCTTTAGGTTTAGGGTATGCATTTTGGTCTTGTTATCATATACGAAGAAGGGAAGAGAAATGTCATATTTGAGTATCATTCCCAGAGGCAAGGATTGGGTTTGCAAGAGGAGGATTACAATGAGGTTTGTGCCGAGGATGGTAATTAAAAGAATTAGCTTTTTCTGTCCTTAGTCCTAAGATTTCAGGAGAACTGATGAAGAAAAAAACCACAAGTCTATCCAAAATGTAATGTTTGTTAAAATAAAAATATTACAATCGATCATCGATAGTAATGCATTTAGATTTCGCTCTTAAACCGTGTATGCCGTTGTTAACATCATATAAAATGTAATTATGTTGAACGTTGTATTATAAAATTTCCCACGTGCAAAGCACATGGTCCTTACTAGTTAATAGAAGATGATTGTAGTAGAGGGAAAAAAGTATGCAAAAGCGTAATAATTTGCCACTTTTTGACCTCTGCACGCTGCCTCATCAGTTTGTTGTTGTAATCAATCTTTGAATGGCTATTTTCTTTATGTGGGCAACGCATGCTCCATGCTCACGGAAAGACCAGAGTTCCTAGCTTTATTTACTGGAAAAAGCAGTGATCAGAGTTCCTAGCTTTATTTTCTGGCAGTGAGTAGTGACCATACATGGTTTTTGGATTGTTCTTTGATTCACAAGTACAGATCCAATTACACTCATGTATTGTTTGCTAGGAGTATTAGATGCTACAGTTATCTTGCATAGTTATACCTGTTATTGGGTGACATGGTTAGATACTTGATCTTTAGGCCAATAGTTTACCTACTTGTAAGACGAAAGGTAGGAAAACTTCCAATCAAAGACGAGTTTCACTAATAGCTAATCAAAACTTCAAGAGGAACTTGTCCTGTGTTACAGACTTCACAGAGGCATAGAAACTTCAGTTCCTCATCCATGAGATACTTGCTGATAGCAAGACACTCAACGACTGGATTCTGGATATAAGATCGGTCCAAGACACTTTTAATACGGTATGTTATAAGACACTTTTACCCCCTCAAGTTTGACGCATGAACACTAGAGATATAGAGATAAAAACAAGGGTCACTTTCTAAAGAATCTGTTCAGTATAAGACTGATATCGATTTGAATGCGGTGCAGTTAGAACATCAACAGTTCATTGTTTATGTCAACATGACCACTTCTTTATGCCTTAATTTCTTTACATTTTGATTCCCTATGCATGTTTCCTTCTTCTTCTTTGTGGGTGTTATTCAAATACGATGTGAAGTCAAGTTTCTTCCTCTCGTAAATGACGCCCAGTAATTCTATTCAAATTGAATAGAATTAATGATTTTTTTTCCATTTTGTCTTGTTTTTTGACAGATTGTTCCTTCTATTGCAATTCAAGAAGTATAACTGAAGCGAGCAGTTTTCCCTCAATCAAGTGCAAATGTTCAAGAATTTATATTTAGTTGTTTTCTACTCTATCGTTTTGTAGATACAGGTACTACTACTATCATCTAGTTGTGGTTGTTGTTTTTGTTTCCCCTGTTGATTTCAAAACTAAGGGTTTAGGATCAGAGGTGGAGATAACAAAATGGGGGCGAATAGGATTGATAGAGAGTAGTAGTAGGCTAGCTAGTAGCAGTAGCGAAAACTTCAAACTAGTCCATCTTATATACAGTAATTGATTGAGTGATTAACTGTACATATTCTTGCTTCAGTATAATTCCAAACCCTAGATAAAGCTGATTTTACAAACCTATAACCTCAATTTTTAATCAATGGCTAACATCCCCAATTTTCAATTCAAACCCTAAATCATATAACAACACATACAAGATACCTAATCTAAAATTACCCAGAAGAAGAAGAAGAAGACGATACGTACCTGCACGTCGTATCAACGAGCAACCTAAGACCAGTGGACACAAAGCAGGTGATTCCGGTACAGGTCAATATCCAGAGCTTACTGATGCGATCGAAGAGGAAGACCAACGGCGTGCTTCTCTCGGCGATCGAAGAGGAATACCAACGGCGTGCTTCGCTCGGTGGAAGAGGGACGGACGAACCCACAATCAGTTCTTCTTTAATTTTTTTTTGAACCCACGATCAGTTCTTATCTAATTGATTTAGGGTAATCTCAATTAGAAACAAAAAAAGGTTAAAAATAATAATAAGTGAAAAAACCGTAGCTTTTGGAAACAAAATACTACAGTTTTAGAAAACGCAGTAGTGTACGCTTAAAAATATACTACGCTTCTATATTTACCGTAGTATGTTTACCTTTTTTCTACGGTAAAACAGTACCATAGTACTAAAAACCGTAGTCTATAACACTTTTTCTAGTAGTGCCTCGAATTTACTTCTATTCTATAAAAGTAAGAAAGAGTCGCTAGAGTTCGAATTGAACTCGTGTTCATTTTGAGGTGAAAAGAAAAAAAACACAATGCTGTTCAGATTGTTAAGCTCCATGGTTATATTTTTCTTCTACATGTGCGTAGAGAAAGAAAAAGAAAATAAATGCAAATACTTCAGCCTTGCTCCGCAGATTATTCGTGATGAAGTTTTCTTTGTCATCATTTCTCTCATGACTTTGTCTCAAATTATATTCCGCTGTTTCACATAGTAGAAACCTATTGCGGGAAAATAGGGAACTCCATTGGAAGTTTAATTCTCTTGTCAAAAATTGCTTCTTAGCTATTTATATGCTTAGTTAAACCATATTCTTATACATGAAATTATAGAGCAAATGACGACTATCTATAAATGAGAGTTATAGTATTTTTGATATATATATATATATATATATATATATATATATATTTCTCTCTAGAGTCATAAAATGCTCCTAAGCTATTGATATGCTTTGATTTATTTGAACTCTGCTCCTCTTGTATTGCTATTTTTTAGCACTTTGAAAAAAAAATCCTCAGAATGTTATCACTAACAGATATTGACATCAAAGCAATTATTATTGTTGATTGATGAACAATACAGTTTTGCCCATAACATGGAGTTATGGAAGAAGAAGAAGAAAAAAAAAAATACATGCCCTGTTACTTCGTCAAATATCTGACTAGTTTGGCCCATTCCCAAGCGTGAATGGTAGTGGATTCTAGGAGAGGATGTTTTATTATATCCTGTTATGTGAATATGAATGCATCCCCTGAAGTAAATCTCATAAATTTATCTGGTCAAAATAATTTGCGCGGTCTTAGACTTCGTTGCAATATTTATATCGTCATGCTATTATGAGGATCCAAGATTGATCTCCTAAGATCACATGAAAACATAGGGAGAGAGAAAAAAATGCACCAATATTAACAAATAATGCCCTCTAGTGGGTACGCATGGTTGCATACTTGTAATAAGCCACATTTTTTTGTTGATCTCTACGAGAACTGTTGGTTGAGTGATTCAATATCCTCCCAATATCTATGCAAATGTTTGGTTAAGTGACTCACGATCGTCCTAATTGTAGGGTTTTGATTCATGGATCGCGCAAACGGAAGCATAATCAAACAAATAGCCATGCAAAACCCTCCAAGGATCACAAGTCTAGATGCATAACGATAGTCAAGGTAAGAAATCATAAACACACCTTTGGGTTCTCCTTGATGACTTCAAATGCGAATAGTGTCACGTTCTCTATAGTTGATCCACGCCTAGAGTTGCTCCTAGATCTCCCTAACTCCTTGGTGCTAGCCCGGAATGAGAGGAGGGTGAAGGAATCACGCAAAACGAGGCAAAAGAGGGGTTTCGGCCCTCTTTTGGCCGACGGGGACGAGGGCGGCGGCAATGGGGGGCGTCGGCCTCCTTTGTTGCTTGCTCTCTCTCCTTTGTTCTCTCCCACTCTTGTTATGATCTCTAAAGAGCATAAGTTATGAGGAAGGAAGGAAGGAGGGTCCTTTATATAGTCCAACAACTCCTTGTTAACTACCTAAAGGACTTATTCTAGTCCTACTAGAATTCAATTTAGTCCCTTCCTTGCAATTTAGTCCCTACTAAGTTTGCAAGGGTTTGCAAAGTGATCCTTCTAATTAATTAATCCAATTAATTAATTCCAAATCTAGTACAACTCTATATAGCGTGTGACCCCATAGGTTCTATCTAGTTGGTAGCAACTATTTGCTAATATGGAGCGGTTTCTAGCAAAACATCCATTCTAGCCAACTAATAGAATAGTCATCTAGACAACCTTGTACAAGTAATTGTCTCATCCCTTTGCCTTCATATCCGGATTGGACACGAGACATACAAGTCACACTCGTATATCCAATCCCTAGTTTCTCGATCCATGGAATAGCCTTATTCGTGCAAATAACATCAATATCCCATATTGATTTATTTGAGTCTGGCCAGACATTCTATAAGCACTATCCTTCGAGTGGCCTAGGATATTTGCTCCCGTTATGTGGGAGGGGCAAATCCTCTCTACGTCCACTACGATCTCTAAGCTTGCTTCTCATTGTATCCAGTACACGCCTTTATAACTACCCAGTCACGATGTAGCGTTTAACGCTACCAAGATCACGATGATCCACAACTAGAATATCTAGTGACTTCAAGTCTAAGGATTACAATACCATTGTACCCGAGAAGCACTTGTGACTCAACAGAACATGTATGTAGCCTTCTCGGTAATGGGTCAATCCAGTGCAACATTCCGTAATGCACACCTATGTGTTGGATCGTGATATCTCCATATCAATCCAACCCCATACTAGTCTATAGGTGATTGTCCCATTAATCATTATACTTGACTAGGGATATTTAAGATAAACAACACGATTGTGAATCTAAGGACTTCATTATATTAAATATCCAATAAATAATAAATGAATTTTCTAGCCATATACAAATTCATACTAAACTAGATTGCCTCTAGGGCATCTATTCCAACACTAATATCTTAGCAATTGTTATTTTTTTGGTTGAGTTATTCAAAATCCTCCCAATATCTATGTAACTTTTGTTGGTTGAGTGATTCAAGATCCTCCAAACTCCTTGGCTATGACAAGCTTCACATTGAACTTGTCACACCATTTTTGGCAATACAATTTAGATTAAATATTATTCATTTCTCAAATTAAGAATTCTTAAAAGAAGTTACCCGAGAAATATCTTTGAATTAAATATGTTTTTATTTTATTATAAATATATTTCATATAATTTTAAGTACATAATATTGTGAAGTTGCATATGTTTTGAAGAAATATTTATTTCTATTGTTTATTAATGTTAGAGAAATCCTGCAAAGTATGTGGTTCATTAGTATCAAGGTTAGCTTCTTCTATTTACATGGTCTCTACATCTTAATTTTTTTTCTTGATTGTTATGAAGCCCCTATTTCTTTTATGGCTCGCACAAGAAAAAAAAGAGAGATACGCAAAAAAAAATGCATTAGTCCCTCGCGTGCTCATCATATTTCATGCCCAAATTTATGAAATATTTGACTTTATGAAAAGGTACCCCACAAGAGGTAACCTACATTGTCAAACTAAAAGTTTCGACAATTGAAAAAAAAAAAAAAACTCTATTCAAGGATGTACATGAGACCTTTTAAGGCTCACAACGGTAGCTTTTTAGCACCGCGTGTTTCATGAAACAAAAATGATCCCCTTGAATATTGAGATTCAAAGTAATGAAACTTTTTAAGTTTTATACTTGCATTTATGGACATGCCAAGTGGTTTTGTATAATTACAAATAAATGACATTCTCCGTAGACAATTTCTTCATAAAGTGGATTGATGCATTACATCGCCTACCCCACGTAGAGAACTTTGTCATAATAATGGTTTGATACATTGCATCTTCCAACCGACGCCTAATTTATGCGTTGTGATTCCATATCAAATCTCATAGAAAATCTAAAATTTATTATTCACTCTCATAGAAAATCTAAAATTTATTATTCAACCCCTAAAGTGGCTTGGATGTTGTCAATCTCACATTTAAAAAATGTGCACATCCTATATCAAGCACCTAGAAGACATATTGTCTCTAGAAGAGAACAATGGGTTTTTTTTACATGAACTCGTGAATAAATTTGAAGATTGAGTTCGTCACCATTTTCTTCACTAAAAGTTATTGGTTGTTTGAATAATTGATATAAGACTTCAACTAGTCTTCATGATTATTTTAGATTGACTATATATATGCACTTCTTAGAGATTGTGCAATTAATGTTATCCATTTAGACGATTTTTTATATGAGTTTTTTTTATCTACTTGCTCTATGCTCACTATCTATCTCATTTGAATCCCTTTAAAGGACGAGCATGTGATTTGTGTTTTCTCATAAATGAAACTTATATTCCAAAGAGGATAGTATTTTAGAGTTCTCGAGAACTACAAGTTTGAAATATGACAAATTCTATCTCCTAAGGAGATATCTACTCGCCAAGATTTTTTTTGCTCGAGTATCTAAAGATGCCGAGAGCATATCTTTATGAAATTGATCATATAGTTCATGTTATGAGGGGGAGGAGATGCCCTATTACGAGACATGAATTTTAATTTAAATGTCTTATTCAAACTTGATCCAAACGTTCTTATAAATTATGAGATCTATAAAGAATGTAAAGATTTCTTATGCAAACACAAATGTCCTCTATAAGGATCATCATCTTGTTAGTTCCAAATTTGATAGAAATTGAGAATACAAGAGAATCATCAATAAATGATGAAACCTATGCCCTTGAAGAGGCAACAACTCATGTAGAAGAAGAGCTACCTACATTTGAGTCTATATGTGATCACTAATGATATTTACTTTGAAAAGCGCTTGAAATCATATGATTTCCTTAAACCACTATAAGTGCAACCGTGTTTGACTACATATTGGCCAAAATCAAAGTCAACACTCGTGTGTACAAATATTCACGAGCTCTGTAGTTAAGAATGGGTCGAGCATATATGTGAAGTACTTTAAAGTACTTAGATGACTCTAGCATCCATGTTCATATAGAACAATAAATTCAAATGTCCGCACCCTAATGGTTGAATGCGTGAGACTATTGAAAGAGAAATAGGCAATATTGCAAGCAATGTCCGTATGTTTCTCATGGTTATAATTATAACCAACAAATCCTCTATTTCATAAGAGTTTTTATAGATATTTCGTTTAGTCTTGAAGACTACGGATATAAAAGTAACAAGTTACACAGAATGATCGTACGAATCACTATATGTGAAATCCATGGAGGCTATTGCCCATGAGATATACTTCTTTGCTAAGAAAATTGAAGATACACGCTCGCGAGTAGTTTAGGTGCATATGCATATTAATTAGTATGATAAATGTCATGAGTATATACATGTCACACTGATAGTTTTTATTACTATTTTGAATGATCATGTAGCATCATAGTATGTTACACGTTATGTATTTTCCATAAATTCACTTTTCAGGTATGAAGTGTGACATCAATATGTTTTAAAGAGGGGGAGACTAAACTACAAGGTGCTGTACTTTTTTTCCTCAGCTGGGATTTTTTTCCTACATGATTTTTTCAAGCAAGGTTTTAACGAGACATGCAGCCATGGATGACTCAAGATTGAACCAAGCCGCCCCTCATAAAATGTACTCTTTTTTCTTTCGTCGGAGCTTTTGTCCCAACGGGTTTTGCTCGACAAGGTTTCAACGAGGCAACATGTAGTGAATATTCAAGGGAGAGTGTTATAAAATATATTATTGATATTTGTGAATATTCATAACATATTGTATTAGCATATTTGGTTGATACTGATTGACACCTCCACACCTTATATAAATGGTGGTTTGGTGGAAAATAATACTTACTTGATAATCTTCCACACATTGTTCTTTCTTCTCTAATCTTGAGTTCATAACATCAAATATATTTTTACAAAGTATTTGAATAATTATGCTAAAAAATGCAATTTTAGAAACGGAGAGGTTGAGATGACAATTTCACTAAAAGGAGGCGGACAGCAAGGAATTAAGTATATATTCTTACCAAAATATCATTTGTAATATATGTAGTAATTATGCTAAAAAAGTACATGTAACTGTTCATATAAGTATATTTGATGTTGATAGATCAGTCAACTCAGATGATCTCATTGATCATTATCTTCTCCAATCTCTCCTGTTATTTATTAATCTAAATACACAAATATGCAATTTCTATGTATATTTAATCTATTTTTTCTTTTTTTTTTGAATCACTTAAAATTTTAATTTTGTTGACAAAGAAATGTCATTTCATTTTTTTTATAAAAATATTTAAGCAACCCGACCGAACAGAAAAGAACTAAGCATGAATTCTCGGTTTGGTGGTTTAGTTTGGTTAGTTTGACGTTTTCAGATGGAAGGGTTACAAACTTGATAAATCAATGTATTCGAGTTGCTTTATAGTTTCAACTTTAAACACAAACTCTACCATATCGAACCGATTATACCCTATTATAAAAGTACGTGACATCCCACTAACCACCTGTAGTCTAATTTGGCCCCGCCAATGCCTGGCGAAGATCTAAAGTGATTAATTTCAATAGGTAGGGGCACTTCTACGATAATGTAGATTGCAGGGGGCAACTTGTACTAAATTATTTACATTTATTTCTCAAAAAAAGATTATTTACATTTCAAGTATTTAAAGGATCAGTCAACTTTTATTCGCTCAAACCCTAACACTATGTTTGGATTATAAGATTTGGTGAGAAAGGAAAAGAATTGGTGAGAGAAGGTTTTCTCATTCGTGTTTGGATTACTTTTTAGGTGAGAATCCATGAGAATTCGTGAGAAAACATGAGAAAATAAATCTCACATAATTCAATTTTTCTTTCTCACCAAAAGTGATGAGATTTGGTGAGAAAAGAAACTAGACAAGTGTCAATAATTTTGTTGTGACAAAATTAGCCATAAAAAAATAAAACATTGCCTTATTATAATAATAATGAAGGTTATTTTGGTAATATCTTTAATATGATTTCTTTTCCATTCTATTATTATGCTAACCAAACAAGGAAGGTGAAAAGTATAACATTTTCTTATCATTTCTTACTTAAGTAATCCAAACAAGTATGTGAAAAATCTAAATCATTTCTTATCATTTCTTTTCTCACATAAATTAAAATTTCTCATCATTTCTTTTCTCACTTGATTCCCAAACATAGTGTAAAAGATGGAAGAAGGAAGAAGCTTAGAGGCAGGAGGAGGAGGAGGGTTCAAGTACATTCCGGAGGAGATTGTGCTCAAACTACTCCCAAATCTACCTGTAGAATCTCTGCTGCGATTCAAGTGCGTTTCTAAGCGATGGTCACGCCATATCTCACCCGGGATAACCCAAGGTAATAAAGTTATCGTCCCAAGCAATAAACACATTTTGTTTGAATCGGTAGACCAAAACGCTCAAGTAGAGAATATTGCAGTTGAGCTGGAAGGAACAATCTCTAGCCACAACCCTAGGGTTTCCCCCCACATCTATGGTTCATGTAATGGGTTTTTGCTAATTGGGGTTGGTTTAAATTTGCTTTTGTGGAATCCATCGACTCGTCTCACCTACGGAATGTTAACCTGTCGGTTTTTTATGCAATATACACCGCAAATGATGATCCGGCCGGGACTTTGTTTTGACTCAGACAACAATGAGTACAAGGTTGTGTTGGGCTTGATCGACCGCGATTGGCGTGATAGATCGGTGCGGGTGGGTAGTTTCAAAACTCAGTCATGGTCTAGGGTCGACTTCTCAGACAATGTTAGTCATTTTAAACCAGGGCCAACTTTGAATAATTACGTTCACTGGTGGTCTACCAAGGAAATATTGTATTTTGATCCAAAAAGGAGTAGCTTTACGAAAATGTCACTTCCAAAAGACTACGATGGGCGCGGAGAAGAAATATTTGGCCTAGGAGTTTTAGGTGGGTGCCTCGCTATGGTTGTTGATGACTTTACGCTGTATAGAATGACACGGTATGGTGTGAAGGACTCTTGGGAAATTATGTTCGTATTTGACTTTAATAACGATCTGTCTGGTGATCGAGAATTGAAATTCACCCACGTGATTCCGCTTTTTACAATTGGTGAGAAAAATTGTAGGGTTTTTATTCATGTTAGAAGGGTGGAGTATGAAAAGGAAAAGTTCGTTTCCGATTCAGATGACCCAGATTATTGGTATTATTGGGATCATAAACCAGCCAAAAAATTGGCGGATGTGTATGCTATAGTTGCATACGATGTTCGCAAATGTATGTGCACGGACATTGCTGTTTCAAAAGTAGGAAAGGAAAATTATGATGGACCAGTTGTGTATGAAGAAACATTGGTAACACCCAGCAACAGTCAGAAAAGAGCATTCTGGGGAGGAAAGCAAATCTGGAAGGTGAAAGAAGAAAACAAGCCAAAATCAACAAAACCTCGGTGCGACGAAGTTGAAGAAGAAGAAGAAAATAAGGTGATGGAGGGAGTGGAAGAAAAATGGGAAGAAGCTAGAAAGACAAGGAGGGATAGAAGGACCAAGGGCAAGAGACCTGTGGCTACTTTGTCTCCTCCTGTTGATCCGATACCACCTATGAATAATGCATTTGATCTTCTACATGATTATGACTAACATCACCCTTAAACTTGATCATTGTAATAGAACTTGGTTCTCCATTAGCAGTTGATTGCTTCAATTTTTGATGTACTGGGCACAGCTTCATTAGATATGTTTTATTTCTATTTTGCAGCCTTTTATTTTTTAGTCTTAAATTTTACATCTGTGTGTTCTTTGATATTTCTTTCTGGATTAAGGGGACAGGCAAATAGTTCCCTATAGGAAAGAGGTAAATGAAAAGAGGGGTGAACTCAGCATATAAAATTACGCGGCTAAGCCTTTTTCTGAAGGAAGAATTTACCATGGATCCATGCAAGCTTACTGAAAAAGACGTGCCTGAGTCCATATATAATTTTTGTTATTTCAAGTTTTGGTATAGCTGTTGTTTACATGGATAACTAGTAGTAAACTTGTTATGGGTCCAACTTGAAATCGGCATGGAACTCAAGACGATTTGGCTTCTTCTTTGAAGTCTCCATATGGTTGAAAGTTGGCGCTACGAGAGAGGAGAATTTGATATGGGAAGGGATTATTTCATACACTAACCTCATCGTCTTGATCAGCTTTTAAGTTTTAGGGCTGAAGATGAATATTTGCCTAACTTCACTTTTGGTTTCTTTTTTTTTTCACGACTCATTAGTTAACTCAAACAGAGCCACTTGAACAGATTTACTAGAATAAAAATTTATCCATTATCATGATAAACAAAATATATCTCCCTCTCACATTTAGTAATACTAAAACGAAACAAAAAAAATAAAAACAAAGTAATACTAAAACGAAACAAAAAAAATAAAAACAAACTAGAAACAAGCCAGTTTAATCAATTTTCGGCTTCTCTTCAAAGATCTTGCACACAGGAATCATGGGAAGGGATTGCTCGAACTTGTCAGCCTTCTCAAAACCGAACATACAGAGGGTGTAGAGCTACTAGTAGCACACAACTTTGAACTTCAAGAACTTGCATACAACTTGACTATGAAAGTACCTAGCTTGATTGTATGGAACTGAATATTGCAATTTAAATAATTTAGGGCATCGAAATTTGTTAACACAAACCCGTGTGCTCTCGAATCTTTCTAGATTAAACCACCGCTTTCACTTTCTTGGCGGATAGCGCCACTTCCGGCGCCGCCCGTCGATTCTTCCCCCACTGCGCGTTTACCCCATTCTTGGTGTTCTATTCTGGTGAAGGAGAGTTTTCGTCAGGTGGTGTGTTTCTTTTTGGGTCTTGAATATTATGGTTTCATGTGGGTGGTTTTGGGGTCGTCGTTGGTACCTTCATAGCAGCCTGTTTCGGTCAGGACCTTGTCGGTGAAGAGGCGATTGACGCCAGAGATTGGCAACAGAAACAGGAGGGAAATTTGAGAATAGAGTGAAGAGGAAAACACTAATAAGAAGGGAGGAAAATTTAATTAATTTCAAAAGCACAATGTTTCATTACAGTTTCATCCTATTGATAATAACTACTATCATAATTATCTCAAACAAGCGGTCTCGAAATGAAATAAACAAAAAATAGTACCAAAATCCTCCAAGGTGGTCTCCACGCTGGCGTTGGTGACGGAGGTATGCTGAGATGGACCAATCACAAGCTAAGGGGAGCCTTGTCAGCTTAGTGAGACGATGTTCCACTAAGTTCTACAGCTAACGCTGGAGAGCTCCTAATTTGGCAAAATCCGGTGAGTTTTTGGTCTTCAACAGGATTCTACTGTGGAAGAACTGCCTTGTTTCACCAGCGACATGTCCAAAATAGCCACAAGCCAAGAACTGGCCTTCTGGCCCAACTTAAGGGAGAGATAGGGTGACTGGGTAGTTGCCAATTTCCTTCTTCAGGTGATACAAATGAAAAACTGGGTGAACTTTGGAATGCTCAGGCAACTACAATTTGGAGGCCACTTTTCTAAGATTTTGCAATACCTGAAATGACCTATAAAAACTGGCTGACAGCTTGTAGTTACTTCTGAGCTGTACAGTGGTATGTCGGAAGGGTTGGAGCTTCAGAAACACCCAATCACCAACCTCAAAAGTCCTTTTTGTGTTGTGCTTGTTTAGGTAGCCATCTTTTCTTGAGCCTTGGACATATTATCTTTGAGGAGTTGCAGTAGTTTGGTTCTGTCTCGCATAAATGTATCAACCTATATATTTCCAGTCTTGTTAAGTTGATGGAAATCAAATTGCCTGGGTTTGAAGCCATAAAGGGCCTCAAAAAGAGTAGTTGGAGAGCTATGTGGTGGTTAGTGTTGTACAACCACTCAGCCAAACACAGCTACTTAACGCACTTGTATGGTTTGTCACTAGCCATGCATCTCAAGTATACCTCCAGACATTGGTTAACCTTTCACTTTGCCCATATGTTTGAGGATGGTAGTCACTTGTGTAGTTCACAGTGGTGCCAAAGACTTCTTTTCGAACTACCATCATATAATTCTTGTGTCTTGGTGATGGTTGGCCTTTATTAAGCATAACATCTTTTCGAGCACGTTTGACGGTTTGCTCGATATGAAAGACTGGCTTCTTGTTTATAGTTTCATAACATAAAAACAAGTTGACATTCCAACCTTGCAGAGCTCGTCCCTTAAAGCCAAGTTTAGTTGAAGACTCAAACTCTTCATCTTCCTAATGTGTTTTATCACTCCTATGAGGAGGTGATCACTGAGGGGGTAATGGTGAGGTATTTATGGACTTTTTACACCTCCTCTTATGTAGTATAAGTACATATTTTGGCTATTATTTTGGATTTGAGGAGAGGAGTGGTGAGAGTGAAATGGTAAGAAATATTAGTGAGTGGATGTGTGAGTTTAGGGTTTCATAGATGTAGTATATGAGTGATGGGAGTGTCGTGTTGACAAGATCCACTCATTATATTATCTCTCTGTAGGGTTTTGATGCAGGTAACGCAGCGGAATAACAATAAAATTCATGATATCAGCCCTCCACGGATCGCAGGGAAGCATTGATAACGTGATAAGGGATGAACAATTGTGTACCTTGTTTGTGTGATCACAACGCGGAATGATGTCCACGTATCTACAAGTATCCACACCTAGAATTTTAAAGATGGAATCCTCTTCCCGTCTAGTTCTAGCTACGTCGAAGAAGAAGGAAGAAGGATCACGCAAAAGGGAGCAACAAGGCCGAAGCCTTGGTGGCCGATGGGTAGGGTCAACGGGTCGGGGGCGGAGTTTCTCTCATTGATTTGTTATTTCACTCAATAATGACACTTGTGTGAAATAAGCTAGGACTACACTTATATAGTTAATAACTCCTTAGTAACTACATATTTGCCCCAATACTATTCATGTCCATACACAGATAAGTCCACCTTGCAAATTACTCCTACTAACTATGCGTGTGGTTTCATTTTAATCCCTTTGAATAATTATTCCAACTAAAAATCAAGTTTATTCCACAAGGTGTGTGACCCCGTAGGTTTCTCCTTAGTTGGTAGTAACAATTACAAACATGGAGCGGTGTCTAAAACCACATCTACGCCACCCAACTAACAAAAATAGTCTAGTGATCCGACAAACCATGTCCAATGTTACCGTGTTGCATTATCCCTTTGTCTCTATATACGGATTGTACACGAGACATAATTATCACACTCGTATATCCTATCCACAGTTTCTCGGTCCTGAGAATAGGCTTATCTATACTAACATCAATATCCGATATTGATTTACATGAGTCTGGCCAGACATTCCATAAGAACTACTCCTCGAGTGGCCGTGGATATTTACTCCTATTATGTAGGAGGGACAAATCCTCTATACGTCACCACCATCTCTTAGCTTGCTTCCTATCATGCCCGATCATTATCTTTATAGTTGCCCAGTTACGGTGTAACATTTGATAATATAAAGACATGATATTTCACAACTAAAGTATCTAGTGACTTCAAGTCTAAGGACTACAACACCATTGTCACTACGTGAAGCACTTGTGATATTAACATAATTTATATGTAGCCTTCTCGTGGTGGGTCAATCCAGTATGCCATTACTCTTAATGCTTACCTATGTGTTAGACTTGATATCTCCATATCAACCTACTCACATACTAGTCTTGATGCAATACAGTCATCCCAATTAACTGTATTAATCGACTAGGGATATTTAAGAATATAACATTTATATGCTACGGACTTCACTCATGTTAACATATCTCCATTTCGTTAACATAATGAATAGCAAGTCCATATAATTGTCACGATAAATTGATTGCCTAGGGCACAATTCCAACACTCTCTCCCCTACAATGTAATCTCTCATTGATATAGTGAAAATATCCTCCTCCCGTGGAAAAACATGGTTTGGCTTAACCACGTTAGTTCTTGTGTCATTCTTCTTCTCCTTTATTGCTTGTTTTGATCGTGCAAAGTGTTTTTTCTTCTATTGCAGGGGTGATTCGGGTTGACGAATATTCCAAACAAGTGGTATCAGAATCAGGTTAAAAATCATGGTGGGGCACGCAACGAAATGGAACAGAGAAGAAATTGAAGGAATAAGTGATGGAAAGAAAAGGGTACGGTTTATTGGTTGTGACAACTTCCCACTAGCATTCGATTAAACTTGGAGTGTGGTGCTACTGGACCTCATGGTACAGTATGGCAACTCTAGCGTTGCTCCATGGGCTCCAAGTTGTTGCGGCTTATTGTTGGGTGTAGTTGAGAGGTAAGGACGTCACAAGAAACTATCCAGTATGCTGCGATTTTGAGATTCGCATAGCTGCATGGCGGTATGTCATGGGGGTAGCATAAGGAGGTATGATCTAATTGGCAGATATGCAAACTAAAATAATGTCAAGTCATGTTTCTACTGGTCCAAATTTGTTTCAAGGGTTTTTGATTCATGTAAGTTTGCTTGGGGGCGAATAGTAGTCTAACCGTAGGTTTTTGAACGTACTCGACACGATGATGAGGTTAGATCCTGCAAAAAGATGGCGGACTTTGCAAATTTGCTGACATGGCAGCGTAACAATGGGAATCAACAATCCAAACTTATTTGTGTGGTTACGACTTGCCTGTAGAACGGATTGGGTTGAGTCAGGATCATAACCTCGTGTTTTTAGATGTTGCGGAATCATTGGTATGGTCAAAATTTTAAGATTCTAAGTGGATTGAGAAGATCGACATCAATCGACATTATTAAGTCAAATCGAAGATGATGGATGCGATTATGGCCAATTAGCTTCAAGTCGGGTGGATTCAATTAGATGTGCATCTTTCCTAATTGGATGTTTGATTTTCAACCTTTGCAGGCCTGGGAGAGTGTTGACAAGTGGAGCTGCAGATTAACACAGGAAAAAGTAGGTTTGGTGTATTTGTGAGCACGAGATACAACGGTTGCAAAGGATTGTAGTTAGAGAAGCGGGTAACTATTGAAAAAAAATCACAAGAAGCTCTATGGGCATAGACCGAGGCGGTGACGCAGTTGACAGTGTCATGGCACGAGGTTGGGTTTGATATCTTTGTGTTAGTGTGGTTCCTAACAATAACTCTTGAGCAGCTCAAGGCAATAAGAGAGGTAAGTATCGATGAATCCGCAAAGGGGTGGTTTTGCAAGACGTCTTGGTGAAGGGTTATGATCAAACATGAGAAGCAACATGATAACCACTTGTCGTTTTGCGCGCATTCTGATGCATTTACATGTATTTTAGGCCAATTCTTGTTAGTTTTGAGCATGTATGATCATTTATTTTTTGAGTATTTTATGTGATATTTGTCTCGTTTGATCTTCCGGTATATTTTAGTGTTGTTGATTTCAGGAACCGGGAGCTTGGAGCGGGAAATTTGGAGTGGAAGCAAACTTCGGAAGCTAGGAATGCTCAAGAGACATGCTTGGGAAGTTGGACAAAGAGGAAGAGCTTGAAAAGTGAAGAAAAAGTCACTTGGAGAAAAGTGTTCACATGAACAACAACACCTATAAGATTTTCAAGGATCAAGCAGGTGTTCACGCGAACATAAAAGTTGTTCACAGGAGGGTGTTCGCATGAACAAGAATTCTGTTCGCACGAACAGAACGGGAAAATTCAGCAAAATTCTTGGGGTTCTTTTTTAATACTTAGAAACTTATTTAGAAACATTGAGTAACGTATTTTGTGACATAAGGGACGTTTTTTGAGTGTTAGACATCGTAGGAGACGTGCTTGGGGAGCTTTTAGAGCGTTCTTGGAGATCAAATCTCATCGTTTGGATTCTCTACTCTTCTTTTCTTTTGTTTTTTGCTTATGATCAACTTGAAACTTGTTATTTTGATCATGAGTAAGCGTAGCTAAGTCTGTTATTCAGGATATCTCATAGGGAGCTAGGGTTTGACACCACATTTTGGTGATTTATGGATTTGTTTTCATGCTTCTCAGCTTAATTGCATGTGTTTTCTTTAGTGATGTGTGATTTATGATCTTAATCTTTCTTTCTTATTGTTAGACGTAGCAATAGGATTTGTTTAGGTTATGAACGTTATATGAATCCATGTTTATTTCCGGAATATGAATCGTGCACTAGCTGTATCTATGGTTGAGGAATCTTGTTAGTTGGCTAAGAACTAAGAGTAGAACACAAGAGCTTAACGCGTATTTAAACTTGAGTAGGTTAGAGGAATCGAGTACGAGGGTTTAAATACAGTCTTTGGCTGAGGAATATTCAAAGTAATTGTGCTTGTTTGGCTAAATAAAATACGTTAGTGTTACTTGAACATAAATCCTAAGTGGTGTGAATTCCCTAGTGAGACCGTAGAGATATCCTGACTTGTCCACATTTAGTAAATCAGTAAACTACTCTCGTTAATCGTGTGATCATTCAAACAGTTAGCTTATTAGTTCTCTTTCAATTTTCTTAGAATTCGTAAAACACAAACCAAGCAATTTGCCCACAAAAGGTTAAGAAATACAAATTAATTTACAAGAAGTTCTTTGGGTTCGACAAACCCGGTGTTACCGAAATTATTACTATACTGACAACAATGCACTTGCAGTTGGAAAGTGTCACAACATTTCAAGGAAAAGCACTCAAAGTTGGCGCAAGGAAACACATGGTTGACGCGTGAGGACGTTGGTTGCTCGAGATGAAGCTCAAGTGACGAGAACGGTGATGAAGAGAACTACAGCGGTAGTGAATATGAAGAGAGTCTCATTTTCACTTTACCTAGTTGGTAGTGATCTCTCCGCTGATAAGACAGCTAGTGGAGATATGGAGCTATACCACTCCTCAAAGTAGCTGAATTTGGGATGCATCTGCGTCGGAGCGCGATGAGGCGCCCTAAGGAGGGTCGCGAAGCACCTTGGTTGAGGTGCTATGACAGGCTATGCATGATGAGCGTGGTGGATGTGGCAGAGCCCACATGAATGCAGGGTCAGCTGAGGAAAGTGCGATGTGCTTGCAAATTCAAGCCAATTGTGGAGTTTGTTGGGTTTGTTGTGAATTCCGCAAAACAAACAGGTGCGCCCGATGTGTCTGATTACTCCTATGATGAAATGATCTCTGAGGAGGTGATAGCTAGAGGCTTTTGAGATTTTCCACCTCCTTTACTTTACTATAATTATAGTTGGTGTAGATTCCCTAGAGGAAATCAATTTTAGTATGAACGTTGTTTTGGCTAGACTATGTATATCAATAAAGTATGGACTTTAGTGGAATCACCCGATGGGCTCGGTCCATAGGGTTCGAGTGGGTTTTCAAGAAGAAAACCAACATGGATGGCAATGTGATTGCCTTTAAGAGGCGATTTGTGGCAAAAGGATTCAGACAGATTCATGGTACTGACTATGACGAAACATTTTCCCCAGTTGCGATGCTTAAATCCATTTGCATCTTTGTTGCTATAGCAGCTTATCACGAATTTGATATTTTGCAGATGTATGTCAAAACAACATTTCCTGTATGGAAATCTTCTTGAGGATTTGTACATGACACAACCAGATGGTTTTTGATGATCCAGAGCATGCCCATAAGGTATGTAAGTTGCAGCTGTCCATTTATGGATTGAAGCAAGCTTCTCGGAATTGGAATCTTTTCTTTGATGATGCTGTCAAAGAGTTCGGCTTTATCAAGAACGAAGATGGACCTTCTGTCTACAAGAAGTATAGTGGGAGCTCTGTCTTTTATCCTTACCTTGCAATCTGTTAAAGATTGGCCAGGGAATTGCTTCTCAATGAAAGACTTAAGGGATGAAACTTATATACTCGGTATAAATATTGTAGGGTTTTGATTCATGGATCGCGCAAACGGAAGCATAATCAAACAAACAACCATGCAAAACCCTCCAAGGATCACAAGTCTAGATGCATAACGATAGTGAAGGTAAGAAATCATAAACACACCTTTGGGTTCTCCTTGATGACTTCAAACGCGAATAGTGTCACGTTCTCTATAGTTGATCCACGCCTAGAGTTGATCCTAGATCTCCAATCTCCTTGGTGCTAGCCCGGAATGAAAGGAGGGTGAAGGAATCACGCAAAACGAGGCACAAAGAGGGGTTCGGCCCTCTTGTGGCGTCGGGGACGAGGGGGCGGCGGCAAGGGGGCGGCGTCCTCCTTGTTGCTTGCTCTCTCTCTCCTTTGTTCTCTCCCACTCTTGTTATGTTCTCTTTAGAGCATAAGTTATGAGGAAGGAAGGAAGGAGGGTCCTTTATATAGTCCAACAACTCCTTGTTAACTACCTAAAGGACTTATTCTAGTCCTACTAGAATTCAATTTAGTCCCTTACTTGCAAATTAGTCCCTACTAAGTTTGCAAGGGTTTGCAAAGTGATCCTTCTAATTAATTAATCCAATTAATTAATTCCCAAATCTAGTACAACTCTATATAGCGTGTGACCCCATAGGTTCTATCTAGTTGGTAGCAACTCTTTGCTAATATGGAGCGGTTTCTAGCAAAACATCCATTCTAGCCAACTAATAGAATAGTCATCTAGACAACCTTGTACAAGTAATTGTCTCATCCCTTTGCCTCCATATCCGGATTGGACACGAGACATACAAGTCACACTCGTATATCCAATCCCTAGTTTCTCGATCCATGGAATAGCCTTATTCGTACAAATAACATCAATATCCCATATATTGATTTATTTGAGTCTGGCCAGACATTCTATAAGCACTATCCTTCGAGTGGCCTTGGATATTTACTCCAGTTATGTGGGAGGGGCAAATCCTCTCTACGTCCACTACGATCTCTAAGCTTGCTTCTCATTGTATCCAGTACACGCCTTTATAACTACCCAGTTACGGTGTAGCGTTTAACGCTACCAAGATCACAATGATCCACAACTAGAATATCTAGTGACTTCAAGTCTAAGGATGACAATGCCATTGTACCCGAGAAGCACGTGTGACTTAACATAACGTGTATGTAGCCTTCTCGGTGATGGGTCAATCCAGTGCAACATTCCGTAATGCACACCTATGTGTTGGATCGTGATATCTCCATATCAATCCAACCCCATACTAGTCTATAGATGATTGTCCCATTAATCATTATACTTGACTAGGGATATTTAAGATAAACAACACGATTGTAAATCTAAGGACTTCATTATATTGAATATCCAATAAATAATAAATGAATTTCTAGCCAATTACAAATTCATACTAAACTAGATTGCCTCTAGGGCATCTATTCCAACAGTCTCCCACTTGCACTAGAGCCAATCTGGCGCATCTCGTATGCCCATACTCCTAGTGTGCCCTTCATGCTTCCACTGCGTGAGAGGCTTCGTAAGCGGGTCTGACAGATTATCATCTGTAGGAATCTTGCATATCCGAACGTCTCCTCTATCGATAATATCTCGAATCAGATGAAACTTCCTGAGCACATGCTTGGACTTCTGGTGCGATCTGGGTTCCTTTGATTGCGCGATCGCCCCAGTGTTGTCACAGAACAACTCCACTGGATCCGCAATGCTAGGGACCACACCAAGTTCAGAAACAAACTTTCTGATCCAAACAGCCTCCTTTGCTGCGCCATTTGCAGCAATGTACTCAGCCTCTGTTGTAGAATCAGCCACCGTCTCTTGCTTGGAACTCTTCCAGCTCACCGCTGCTCCATTCAGGAAAAACACATATCCCGACTGTGATCTAAAGTCATCTCTATCGGTTTGGAAGCTTGCATCAGTGTAACCCCTTACACGCAACTCTTCCTCACCGCCAAACATCAAGAAAGCATCCTTAGTTCTTCTCAAGTACTTTAGGATGTTCTTGACAGCAATCCAGTGACTCTCACCCGGATTGGATTGGTATCTGCTTGTCATACTCAAGGCATATGACACATCTGGTCTAGTACATAACATGGCGTACATGATAGATCCTATGGCCGAGGCATAGGGAATCCTACTCATGCGTTCCTTCTCAATCTCATTGGAGGGAAAACCACTCTTCGAAAGGGTGACTCCATGTGACATGGGCAAGAATCCCTTCTTGGAGTCTTGCATGTTGAACCGTTTCAACACCTTGTCAATATATGTACTTTGACTTAGGCCTAGCAACCTTTTAGATCTATCTCTATAGATCTTTATACCGAGTATATAGGCTGCTTCCCCTAAGTCCTTCATTGAGAAACACTTTCCTAGCCAATCTTCACAGATTGCAGCATGGGAATGTCGTTTCCAATGAGTAGTATGTCATCCACATACAAGACCAGAAAAGCTACAGAGCTCCCACTAACCTTCTTGTAAACACAAGACTCATCTTCGTTTCTGATGAAGCCAAACTCTTTGACCACTTCATCAAAACGTCGATTCCAACTCCTAGAAGCTTGCTTTAATCCATAAATGGATCGTTGCAGTTTACAGACTTTGTTGGCTTGCTTTGGATCCTCAAAACCCTCCGGCTGTATCATATACACGTCCTCGAGGAGATTCCCATACAGGAATGCTGTTTTGACATCCATCTGCCAAATCTCATAGTCGTAGTATGCTGCAATCGCAAGTAGGATTCGGATGGATTTGGTCATTGCGACTGGTGAAAAGGTTTCATCATAGTCAATACCATGAATATGTTTGAATCCTTTAGCCACCAATCGGCCCTTATAGGTAATCACATTACCATCCATGTCGATCTTCTTCTTGAAGACCCACTTGCACCCTATGGGCCGCGCCCCATCAGGTGGTTCCACCAAAGTCCATACTTTGTTGGTATACATGGATTCCATCTCGGATCTCATGGCTTCAAGCCACTTCTGCGAGTCTGGGCCATTCATGGCCTCCTCATAGGTAGTAGGCTCATCATCTATGAGCATCGTGTCACCGGAATCAGTTACGAGAAGTCCGTACCTCTCGGGTTCCTGGCGCACTCTACTAGATCTACGAAGCTCTTGTGTTACCTGAACAGGTGGATCCACAACTGCTTGTGATTCCTGTTCATGTTCCATAATCGGTTCAGTGATTTGTGGTTCTTGAACTTCTTCAAGTTCTACATTCCTCCCACTTGCTTCTTTAGAGACAAACTCTCTTTCTAGAAACACGCCGGTCCGAGCAACAAACACTTTGTTCTCGGTTGGATTGTAGAAGTAGTATCCCTTAGTTTCCTTAGGGTACCCCACAAACTTACACTTATCCGATTTAGGCCCTAGCTTGTCTGATTGTAAACGTTTTACATAGACATCGCAGCCCCAAATCCTCATGAACGACAGTGTGGGACGCCTCCCACTCCACATCTCATATGGTGTCTTCATGACTGATTTAGATGGAACACGGTTAATGGTGAAAGCTGCACTTAATAGAGCGTAGCCCCAAAATGATAATGGAAGATCGGTTTGACACATCATAGACCGAACCATATCCAATAGGGTTCGATTCCTCCTCTCGGACACGCCATTCCATTGTGGCGTTCCGGGTGGAGTGAGTTGGGACACGATCCCACACTCTCTAAGATAGTCGTCAAACTCTTGGCTCAAGTATTCTCCTCCACGATCCGATCGTAGAGTCTTGATACTTTTGCCAAGTTGCTTCTCTACTTCATTCTTGAATTCTTTGAACACTTCAAAGGATTCGGATTTTGCCCTCATAAGGTACACAAATCCATATCTACTGTAATCATCAGTAAACGTAATGAAGTAGACATAACCACCCCTGGCAGGCGTGGAAAATGGCCCACACACATCGGTATGTATGAGCGCCAATTGCTCACTAGTCCTCTCACCTTTCATATTGAAAGAGGACTTTGTCATTTTTCCCAATAAACAAGCCTCACATGTCTCATATGATTCAAAATCAAATGAGTCTATTAATCCATCCTTATGGAGTCTAGATACACGTTTCTCATTTATGCGGCCTAAACGACAATGCCATAAATAAGCAGGATTTAAATCATTTATTTTAATCCGCTTGGTATTAATGTTGTAGACAGGATTGCTTAGATCAAGGACATAAAGTCCATTAAATAATTGCGCACTAAAATAGTGAATATTATTCAAATAAAAGGAACAACAATTGTTCTTCATTGAAATAATAAAACCTTCCTTGTCCAAACAAGAAATAGAAATAATGTTTCTGCTCATAGCAGGCACAAAATAGCAATTATTTAATTCTAAAACTAATCCTGAAGGCAGAGATAGCTCGCACACGCCTATGGCCAACGCAGCAACCTTTGCTCCATTCCCAACGCGTAGATCTACCTCCCCTTTAGCCAATCTTTTACTTCTCTTTAGATCCTGCATATTTCGACAAATATGAGATCCACATCCAGTATCTAATACCCATGATGTAGAGACAGTTAAATTGACATCTACAACAAAAATACCTGGTGGTGGTGGAATCACTATTCCAAGCCTCTTGTCCTCCAGATATTTTGGGCAGTTCCTCCTCCAGTGTCCAGGTTGACTACAGTAGTGACATTCACCCTTAGTCACGACCTTGGCAATGCCACCAACAGGCTTAAGGGCTTGTTCCTTGGATTTAGCAACTGACTTGCCTTTGCCCTTGGAGGAAGATGCAAACTTTTTGCCCTTTCCTTTATGCACCATCATAATGGCCTTGCCCTTACCCTTGTTGATGCTCTGTTCAGCCGTCCTCAACATGTTGAGCAAATCTGGCAGTGGTTTAACGATCTCGTTCATGTTATAGTTCATAATGAACTGTCCATAACTTTCAGGCAACGATTGCAACACGAGATCTGTTGCCAAATCTTGGCCGACCGGGAACCCAAGCCGGGCGAGATTCTCCAAGTACCCGATCATTCGGAGTACATGGGGTCCCACCGGGTTCCCTTCTGCCAGATGACATTTGAACAGTGCCTTTGAGACCTCATACCTCTCTACCCTCGCCTGCTCTTGGAAGAGCTGCTTTAGATGTTCGATCATATCGACAGCATTCATGTTCTCATGTTGCTTCTGAAGCTCAGAGGTCATGGTGCAAAGCATTAGGCAGGCCGCATCATTAGCGTCATCAACACGCTTTTGATACGCCTTTAAGGCAGCAGGTGTCTGATTCTCTGGACCTTCTGGAACATGCTCCTCTATTGTGTACAGCTTCTTCTCTTTCTTGAGAACAATTCTCAAGTTTCTGTACCAATCAAGAAAGTTGGTTCCAGAGAGCTTGTCCTTCTCAAGGACAGATCGTAGGGAATGTTGTGAACTCGATGAGTTGTTTGCCATTTGGAATTCTACAAGAAGGAAAATACGCAAGTTTTAGTATTTGTGAATTTTTTTTTTGACTATATTTAATAATGGCTAGTTTATTAAATATAGCTCCCACTATTTTTCTACGGATTAATAACCCTCAAGATATTAATGCGGAAAATATCATTATATTTTCTAGTGGGCCAAGATCCATCTTTTTCATCTCCTTATGAGCTTGCTTTGGCAAGTCACCCATAATTCGATTACTTCTTAGGTAGGAACAATTCCAATTGCATCCCATATGCAACTCTTGGTTCAATCGGGCAAATAACTCCTTATTTATCCATCCATATGGATAATCCCAATTGATTGCCTCTAGGTTTCTTAATCAAATTAATAGCCTAGTTGTGTTCAACCTCTTACCTAAACAATTGCACCTTGTTACGTGCCATCACATTCCATCATTATGAATCAAGTCGCCATGCTTTGGCACGCACGAACTTGATAAATAATGATGATAATGAGTGTTTAAATAACGAGAAGGCAAGAACACAATATTTAAAATTTGAGGGATTTTTCAATTTTTAATTATTTTTGTTGATCAATATCAACTAATCTATCTATTTGAGTTTGGGCACAACTCCAAATAATAGATCCGGGTTGTCTAATTATCTTATTATCCTAATTGCATGCATCATCCATACACCAACCACACAAATAATAAGACAATAAATAAACAACCACAAAAACAGAAATTAAACGTGATGTGGATATGGCCTTTTCTAGACAGAAATCTTACGCGGATCAGAAAAGAAGACCGTTGGAATTTCAAGTTGGAGAAAAAGCATTTCTTAAAGTATCACCAACTAAAGGAGTCATGAGGTTCAATCAGAAAGGGAAGTTGAGCCCGAAATTCATAGGACCATATGATGTTATAGAAAAGATTAGAGAAGTAGCTTATCGACTGGATTTACCATCAAATTTAGGTCGTGTTCATAACGTATTTCACGTATCGCAGCTGAAGAAGTATATGCCTGATGCATCTCACGTATTAGATCCCGAACCAGTAGAACTGGACCCGTCTTTGAGTTATGAAGAACAACCTGTCAAGATTTTAGACACCAAGACAAGGAACACCCGTAATAAGAGTGTCAAGATTGTAAAAGTCTTATGGACTAACCACCTCACTGAAGAGGCAACTTGGGAAGCGGAAGATGATATGAGGAAGAAGTACCCTCACTTGTTCGACGAGGTACCTTGAGTTACGAGGACGTCACTCCTCTAAGGGGGAGAGGATGTAATCCTTCGTTTTTCTTTAATACAATACTACTTATAGTATATTTCATATCATTCATGACCTTAGGTTGCATTTAGTAGTCGTACTAGTGAGGGAAGGTGTATACCTTTGTGTGGTTAAAGTTTAGTTTAAACTTCTAGGACAGTTTCTCTTTTAGGAGGGAGGTTTTTGTTTAAACTTCGAGGACGAAGTTCTCTTTAAGGAGGGAAGGATGAAATACCCCGTTTTGTGACTACGGGTATTTTGTGATATTATTATAAGTGTTGGGAAGTTAAAATAATTATAGAGAGTTAATTATAATGCTTTGAGAGTTTGGGGGGAACTTTGTGACTTTAATCAAAGGTTTTAGTGTCTTTTACTTGAGTTGGGGGAGGTGTTTGTCTCTTGGCAAAACTAAGGGGAAATAAGTGTCTTTTGACCTAAATTTCTTCCTACAATAACAGTTTCCTAATCCAAGAGGGTTTCCTACTTATGAAGTTAATTTTAATTCTAACTCTCATAAAAACCCTCACTCTCCTATTTTTCCTAATCTCTCTCACGTCTCCCTCATTCTCTACCCGTCCCTCTCTCACTCTCTCTCTCCCTTGTGACCGACGGCCACCCCACCGCCGCCGCTCTCTCTCTCTCTCTCTCTCTCTCTTTTCCGGCAAGGTAACTCTCTCTCTCTCTTTTTCTCTTTTCTTTCTTTCTTTTCTCTTTTCTCTCTTTCTTTCTCCCTATCCCCGTCCGTCTCTCTCTCCGTCCGCCTCCATGGGCGGCGGGTTGAGCGGGTTGGGTTGTTTCGTTTCTTCTTCTCTTTTCGTTTGTTGATCTCTTGATCTTGTGATCACTTGTTCATGATTCATGTACGTTGCATGTAATCTCTAAATTTCAGTTTGTTATGGTTAGGATCATTGTTCATGGATTCGTAAGATTTATTATCAAGTTTTAGGGTTTATCATGTTCTTGAGTGTTGGGAAGAAACCCTAGTTTGAAAGGGAAGTTTGATTGAATGATTTGGGAGTTTGAATGATCATATTAGGTGGATAACAATCTGATTTGAATGTGGGAATCATGTTATATTAGGTTTAGTATGATTATAGGATGAATTAGATGCTTGGGGGAAAAGTTTCATGAAGATTGACAATTCCCGTATGGATATTTTGAATGAAGTTGGAAACTTGAAACTAGTGTAACTTTTGATTCAGGAATCGAAATTAAGATCCGTTTGAGGCTAAACTTATTATTTCGAACGTTTTGAATCCAATGGAACTGTTTCTAGACCATGATCTGTTTGGGAAACTGGATTAATAGAATTGGTGGAGTTATGATGGATTATGCATACTTTAGGATAAGGGATGTTGAGGCAAAGCTTTAAGCTTATTTTGGAGCATGAATTGAATGGGATGTTGGGGAAGTGTTAGAACCCTAAACCATGGACTATTATATGCATGTAATTAGTATAGCAAGTATATTGCTAGAATATGGGTTTGATTAGCATATTGTTATGTGTAGGTAACGAGTTCGTCGACGACGAGTACGTAGAGTACGTTGATTGACTGCTATTGTTGGAATTTGCTTTGAGGTAAGTAAATGTGCCAAGCCTAGTGTGCTTATCTCTTTCGTGTCAAACGAATATTTGATTTATTACGTCTCAAAATGTGTTTACATGATACATGACTTGGAATATGTGATTTCTACTTGTTAAATGTTTTTGACGAAAACATCACCATGATAATTAATGAACTATAACGTAAAGTGGAAGATGTTGTGCGGGACGTTATTATTCTTTGGGCGGTGTTGGCTGCGGTCCCGTCTCTTTTAATCCGGTTGCAAGTCCCCGGACAATAACATGTACTTACTCCTCTGACCGGTGTAGTCTTTGGGGGGGTGTCGACACTTAAGGTCATGCACGCTGTAGTATTTGGTTTTCCCCGTCACAACAAAGTAATAATGGATTTGTTTGGTTTTGTTAACGGAACGAAGTTAACACTGGATTTGGATTTTTCCTAATAATATGGAAATTGATTTGGAAATATATTATGGAATTGAGAACTCTTATGTTTTAATACAGGAGTCAACTTTATTACCGCTGTGTTTGCGAAAAACTCTTACTTGCAAATGAGTCTTGTTTTATAACTATCCATCATCGTTTTACATGTTTGGATGTTTGCTTACCAGTATTTCAATGCTGATTTTGTACTGTGGTGTTTCTTTTTCATTCCGCACCACAGGTTTAGAGGAAGGTTATCGGGCGTAGAAGGGGACGCGCATCACATGGAACATCATTAGTAGTATTGTTTTATTTGAATTAAACTCTCTAGTAGTTTAAACGCTTTAGTTGTTTTTTCCGGTTTGTGGCTAGGACGAAGGTTTATGATAATACATTATTTTAATTGGATTTAATTTATTATTGTGGATGTGTGTGCTTGCGAACCATGTTATAAAATCTCCTTGTATCCGGGCTCCTCTCGGGTACGGAGTGACATCCCCGGGTCTCCGGCTTGGGCCATTTGGGGGTGTTACAGGTGGTATCAGAGCCGGCATTCTAAGAAGAAATTTGAAACTTGTTAGGGCAACTAAAATGAATATAGGAGAAAATAACTTAAAATTCGACAAGCCGTGGGAATTTGGGTAGTATGGATAGGATTGTTATGTGTAAGTGTTTAGAAAATAGGATAGAAAGCAAGTGTCCCATCCACCCAATTGAATATTTGGAGTATTCAAATTGGATTCTAAGTTAAGCCTACTTTAAGAGACTTCGTTGGGAGATTTCTTCAAAAGTCTTGGAACAATCGATTTGGAGTCTTGGAAATAATTATTGGTCTGCGAAGAGTAGTTATTTGGAATACGGTTTATGCCTTTTAAATTAGAAATTCATTAAGTTGTTCCCTCTTGTAGATGGCTAGAACTAAGCATACAGCAAGGAAGCGTGTGTTGCCAGTAGAGAAGCATCCTGTTGTGACACGTTGGGTTGAAGGTGAAGATTTTCCAGATTTTCGTGACCGCGTGGTTCAATATTGTGAAGATAGATTCCGAGCCTTAGAATTCCCTCGATATAGAAATCCAGCTTTTCAGGCTTACTGTATGGTGAAGGCATTACCTATGAAACCGATGTTTGGGGATATTATTACAAAATATAGCAACATCATGGGCAGGATGAATCGTTTGAATGATAGGGATTATCGTTGCCAAGGTGAATGGACGGTAAGTGCAGATTTTATATGCAAGTTGTTGATGGAGACTTACCTTAAGTGGCAAAGTTATACAGTTATTGAGATAAAGTCCAGTGATGAAGAAGACGTGATTTACATAAGCTCTAGTGATGAGAAAGAGGTGATTATTATAGATTCTAGTGACGATGAAGAAGTTGAAGAAGATCCAATGGAAGATGTCGATGAATACCCCGAGATTGAAGAAGATCCCATGGAATATGAAGAAAGTGAAGAAGACCCTAGTGAAGATGAAGAGCACGAGTATGATTCCGATGAAGAGGAAGAGATGGACGAAAGCGATGAGGACGACGATTAAGCTTATTAGAGTTCTTTAGATTTCTTAGACTAGATGCTTTAAGTTTTATTTATTGGTTTGAATAAGGCTCCATAGCCAAGCAACATTTGAAGTGTTAGGACGATTCTTGAATAGTCACTTTTGGGCTAGAGTTAGATTCTTAGCGTTTTGCTTTGGGGTGAATAATGTTTGTTTTGAAGACCCGATTTGAGAAGTTTTATAAATTTAGTTTTCTGAATTTTGGAGTATGATTGGATGAATTAAGGTTGTGTTATGCTTGTTAGCATTGATTATGGGCTTAGAAAGTGTTCATGGAGTTAGAACGCGAAAGCTTTGATTTTCGGTGCTGTTGAATCTGCGCAGCAGTGAGTTTTTGTTGTAGCAGACGTATTTAATTTTGGAGTTATTTTTCCCTGAATTTCGCCCAGAAATTAGACATACCCAGGTATCTCCCATAAAAATTTCAACCCCATACGAGTTCTGGAGAATTAGTTACGAATTTCCAAAATTGACGGTTCAGTAGCAGAATTGCAAAGTGACTAGCTGTAGCATTTTCGATTGTTACCTATCTTCTACATCTTTTTTTGACCCCAAATTTTTATGGCGACTATTAGACCCGTTTGGCTAACTCCCAGAGAAAGCCTAGCTCATTTTGAGAATTTTAAGGTCAATTTATGTCTTTTCAAAGTCGATGTTTCTGTTCTGGTGGGCTGTGACAGCAGCTGTAGAGTTTCCTTTATATCTTGAGTTCCACAATTGATTTTGAGTTGATTCTTCTTGATTATGATAGTAGACTCAGAGTGGGTGTTGCACACCAAAATTTGCAATTTTTGCTTGATCGATTGATCCTTTTTCCAATTTTGGAATTAGATGAAGAGTTGAGACGTGATCAGTCTATGTGGAAATACATGAGTAATTGAGTTAAATGATGGTCAATGTGTGACATTACTTGTTAAATTGTGCACTACATGCCGTATATACGTGATTGTTTGTACTTCTTGATACTTTATAAGTAATACAATAGGCTATAGTGTAGGGATTATGACTGATAGACCACATCAATACTACACCAGGAGAAATCGCCAAGTACCAATGGCCGCACCGAACAACAACAACAACAACAACAACAACATGGAGCAGTTCTTCGCACAATTTGCTCAGATGGCGCAGAACACAAACCAGGGAGAACAGAATAATGCTAACTGGGCCAAGAAAGTGGCGGACATGAAGCCAGGGAACTTCATAGGCAATGAGGACCCTGTTGAGCTCGAGAATTGGATCGATGAGATGGATAAGATCCTTGAGCTAGTTGAGTGCCCCGAAGACCGCAAGGTGGTTTGCGCGGCATTTTACTTGAAGAACGAAGCTAATACATGGTGGAGGAGTACGCGCCAGAACTTTTTGGCGCAACCCAATTTCAATTGGGAGGCTCTTCAAACCGCACTTCGCACTCGCTTTTACCCGGACCATGTCCAGGATCAAAAGTACTTAGACTTCGTGAATCTGACACAAGGAAACGGTTCCGTGACCGAGTACTTCAAGAAATTCATGGAATTATCCCGATTCGCAGGTCAGCTGATGCCTGATGAAGCGACTAAAGTCAGGAAGTTCATGTCTGGTCTCGAACTTCATCTGCAGAAAGACTTGATGTGCAGGACGTACGATACTCTCCAGGAAGCTTACGATAGGGCTGCAGCCGTTTGGCGTATTCAAGAGGCACAAGATGAGAAGCGTGGGAAACGCAAGGTTGAGAACGCCGTGGGCTATGGAAACAATCAGAGTAGGACTAACCAAGGTAGTCAGGACAAAAGGTTTAAGCCTAACCACGGAGGAAGTAACCAAGGACAGTATCGTGGTAACAAGCAGAATAATGGAGATGAGCAATCTCGCCGTTATATCTGCAAGAAGTGTCAACAGAATCATCCAGGAAAGGACTGTCAAGAAAACCTTGTCACTTGCTACCACTGTGGCAAGAAGGGTCATCGTTCGTTTGAGTGTCGAGTAAAACCAAATGGAAACCAACTAGGGAACCAAGGAGGCAATTACCAAGGAAACCGACAGTTCAACAACAACAATCAGGGCGGAAACCGGAACTATGGGAACTACAACAACAATAATGGAGGCAACAATTATGGTAGACAACAAGTGAACAACCAAGGCAATGGAAGGAACAATGGAGTTCAGAACAGGAATAGGAACAACAACACTCCAACTAACGCCAACAACAATGGGACTGGTACGACAGGAACTACCGCACAGAATGGGAATATTGCAAGGATCGCTGTCATGAGCAGGACTGAAGCGGAAGCAGCAAACGGAGTAGTCACTGGTACATTTCTTGTTCATGATCAACCAGCTTTTACTTTGTTTGATTCCGGAGCTTCGTATTCGTTTATTTCGTCATCGTTTGTGGAAAAATTGAGTCTCAATAAGCCGTCTAGAATATCCATCCCCGTAGCTACCCCAACCGGTCATGTAACAGTATGTGACGCCATTTTTGAAGGAGTAGAAGTTAAGATTTCGGCTAGTACCCTACCAGCGAACCTGATACAGTTTGATCTTGGAGGGATAGAGGTTATATTGGGAATGGATTGGCTGGAAAATATCGAGCAGTAATAGACTGCCACGATCAGAAGATAAGGCTTAAAGGTCCAAAAGGAGAAAGAGTTTCTTACCGTGGTGTCACAAAAGAACCCTGTATCCGACTAGTGTCAGCCTTGACCATAGTCAACCAAGTGAAGAAAGGGAATAGTGCTTATTTGTGTTATATTCAAGACGTATCTAAGAAGGAGAATGTGCTAGAAGAAATACCAATCGTTAGAGATTTTCCCGATGTGTTCCCGGACGAAATTCCAGGAATGCCACCTAGAAGAGAGATCGAATTCACTATGAATTTAGCACCTGGAACAGCTCCAATTTCAAAGGCACCGTACAGAATGGCACCAGTAGAGTTGAAAGAACTTAAGGATCAGCTGCAAGAGTTACTCCAAAAGGGTTATATAAGGCCGAGTGTTTCACCTTGGGGTGCACCGGTGTTGTTTGTGAAGAAGAAGGACGGAAGCTTGAGATTGTGCATTGACTATAGGAAGTTGAATAGCGCAACAATCAAGAACAAATACCCTTTACCCCGAATTGACGATTTGTTTGATCAATTACAAGGGGCGAGTGTTTTCTCAAAGATAGACTTGAGATCAGGGTATCACCAGCTTCGAGTAGCCGAGAAGGACATACCGAAGACAGCCTTTAGGACGAGGTATGGACACTACGAGTTTACCGTTATGCCTTTTGGTCTAACCAATGCTCCAGCAGTATTTATGGATCTAATGAATCGTGTTATGAGGACGTTTCTAGATCGTTTCGTGGTCGTCTTTATTGATGACATCCTTGTTTATTCAAAGAGCGAGGAAGAACACGAAGAACATCTCAAAGAAGTGTTAGAAACTTTGAGACATGAGAAGTTATATGCTAAACGCTCGAAGTGTGAATTTTGGCTAAAACATGTTCCATTTTTGGGTCACATAATTTCCAAAGAAGGAATATCCGTGGATCCAGGAAAGATTTCAGCAGTGAAAGATTGGCCTACTCCAAAGAATGTGTCCGAAGTAAGAAGTTTTCTCGGATTAGCAGGATATTACAGGCGTTTCGTGAAAGATTTCTCGAAGATCGCTAGACCGCTTACTACACTAACCAAGAAGACGGTAAGGTATAAATGGAGCGAAGATTGTGAAGAAGCATTCCAGACACTGAAGGAAAAGTTAACGACCGCACCTGTCTTAGCTTTACCCAATGATTCTGGCGAATTTGATGTTTACAGTGACGCATCAAAGAAGGGCTTAGGATGCGTTCTTATGCAAGATAGAAGAGTTATTGCTTATGCTTCAAGACAACTGAAAACTCATGAAGAGAACTATGCTACGCATGACTTAGAGCTTGCAGCTATAGTATTTGCATTGAAGATATGGAGACATCACTTGTATGGATCTGTGTGTAGATTGTATACGGATCATAGCAGTCTCAAATACATTTTCACGGAGAAAGAACTAAACAACAGGCAAAGACGTTGGTTAGAAGTCATAAAGGATTATGATTTGCGTATCCAATACCATGAAGGGAAGGCAAACGTAGTAGCTGATGCGTTAAGCCGAAAGTCGAGCCATACTTTGGATACTATGCTAGTTTTACCAGATCGGCTATGCCGAGAGTTCCGAAAACTTGGAATTGAAGTAGTGGAACAAGAAGGAGTAAAGAATATCCTTGGGAATATGACAGTTGTGCCAGATGTCTTAGAAGAAATCAGGAGTAACCAGCCAGGAGATGTGAAGCTGGAAAGGATAAAGAAGAAGATTGCAGAAGGCCAAGCAAAAGATTTCAAAATCCATGAAGATGGAAGTATTCGTTACAAAGGAAGATGGTGTGTACCACATAAGTGTACGGAAACTAAGGAGAAGTTGATGCGTGAGGCGCACAACACACCCTACTCAGTACATCCAGGAGGTGACAAACTTTATAAGGACATGAAGAAGATGTTTTGGTGGCCTAACATGAAGAAAGAAGTGGCAGAATTTGTGGCAAAATGTCTAACTTGTCAAAAGGTGAAGTTTGAACATAAAAGAATGGGAGGCTTAGTACAACCATTAGACGTCCCAGTTTGGAAGTGGGATTCTATTTCGATGGATTTCGTGACTGCGTTACCGACATCAAAGAATGGACTGAATCAGATCTGGGTCGTAGTTGACAGATTGACCAAGACAGCAAGGTTTATCCCGATGAAAGACACGTGGAATATGGAACAAAGAGCTGATGCGTATATGAAGAACATTGTAAGGTATCATGGAGTACCAAGCTCTATATTTTCCTACAGAGATCCCAACTTTCTTTCTCACTTCTGGAAAGCACTTCAGGAAGCACTAGGAACTCAGTTGAAGTTTAGCACGGCATTTCACCCGGCTACAGATGGACAAACCGAAAGAACAATCCAAACGTTGGAAGACATGCTAAGATCGTGTGTTATGGATTTCCAAGGTTCATGGGTTGATAGATTACCTTTGATAGAATTCTCCTACAACAACAGTTATCATGCCAGTATTGGAATGGCACCACATGAAGCGTTGTATGGAAGGAAGTGTAGGACACCGTTGTGTTGGAACGACATAAGTGAGACGATAGTAATTGGTCCACAACTTATCGAAGAGATGACAGATCAAGTGAGACTTATACAGCAGCGAATGAAGGCAGCGCAGGATAGACAGAAATCTTACGCGGATCAGAAAAGAAGACCGTTGGAATTTCAAGTTGGAGAAAAAGCATTTCTTAAAGTATCACCAACTAAAGGAGTCATGAGGTTCAATCAGAAAGGGAAGTTGAGCCCGAAATTCATAGGACCATATGATGTTATAGAAAAGATTGGAGAAGTAGCTTATCGACTGGATTTACCATCAAATTTAGGTCGTGTTTCATAACGTATTTCACGTATCGCAGCTGAAGAAGTATATGCCTGATGCATCTCACGTATTAGATCCCGAACCAGTAGAACTGGACCCGTCTTTGAGTTATGAAGAACAACCTGTCAAGATTTTAGACACCAAGACAAGGAACACCCGTAATAAGAGTGTCAAGATTGTAAAAGTCTTATGGACTAACCACCTCACTGAAGAGGCAACTTGGGAAGCGGAAGATGATATGTGGAAGAAGTACCCTCACTTGTTTGACGAGGTACCTTGAGTTACGAGGACGTCACTCCTCTAAGGGGGAGAGGATGTAATCATTCGTTTTTCTTTAATACAATACTACTTATAGTATATTTCATATCATTCATGACCGTAGGTTGCATTTAGTAGTCGTACTAGTGAGGGAAGGTGTATACCTTTGTGTGGTTAAAGTTTAGTTTAAACTTCTAGGACAGTTTCTCTTTTAGGAGGGAGGTTTTTGTTTAAACTTCGAGGACGAAGTTCTCTTTAAGGAGGGAAGGATGAAATACCCCGTTTTGTGACTACGGGTATTTTGTGATATTATTATAAGTGTTGGGAAGTTAAAATAATTATAGAGAGTTAATTATAATGCTTTGAGAGTTTGGGGGGAACTTTGTGACTTTAATCAAAGGTTTTAGTGTCTTTTACTTGAGTTGGGGGAGGTGTTTGTCTCTTGGCAAAACTAAGGGGAAATAAGTGTCTTTTGACCTAAATTTCTTCCTACAATAACAGTTTCCTAATCCAAGAGGGTTTCCTACTTATGAAGTTAATTTTAATTCTAACTCTCATAAAAACCCTCACTCTCCTATTTTTCCTAATCTCTCTCACGTCTCCCTCATTCTCTACCCGTCCCTCTCTCACTCTCTCTCTCCCTTGTGACCGACGGCCACCCCACCGCCGCCGCTCTCTCTCTCTCTCTCTCTTTTCCGGCAAGGTAACTCTCTCTCTCTTTTTCTCTTTTCTTTCTTTCTTTTCTCTTTTCTCTCTTTCTTTCTCCCTATCCCCGTCCGTCTCTCTCTCCGTCCGCCTCCATGGGCGGCGGGTTGAGCGGGTTGGGTTGTTTCGTTTCTTCTTCTCTTTTCGTTTGTTGATCTCTTGATCTTGTGATCACTTGTTCATGATTCATGTACGTTGCATGTAATCTCTAAATTTCAGTTTGTTATGGTTAGGATCATTGTTCATGGATTCGTAAGATTTATTATCAAGTTTTAGGGTTTATCATGGTCTTGAGTGTTGGGAAGAAACCCTAGTTTGAAAGGGAAGTTTGATTGAATGATTTGGGAGTTTGAATGATCATATTAGGTGGATAACAATCTGATTTGAATGTGGGAATCATGTTATATTAGGTTTAGTATGATTATAGGATGAATTAGATGCTTGGGGGAAAAGTTTCATGAAGATTGACAATTCCCGTATGGATATTTTGAATGAAGTTGGAAACTTGAAACTAGTGTAACTTTTGATTCAGGAATCGAAATTAAGATCCGTTTGAGGCTAAACTTATTATTTCGAACGTTTTGATTCCAATGGAACTGTTTCTAGACCATGATCTGTTTGGGAAACTGGAGTAATAGAATTGGTGGAGTTATGATGGATTATGCATACTTTAGGATAAGGGATGTTGAGGCAAAGCTTTAAGCTTATTTTGGAGCATGAATTGAATGGGATGTTGGGGAAGTGTTAGAACCCTAAACCATGGACTATTATATGCATGTAATTAGTATAGCAAGTATATTGCTAGAATATGGGTTTGATTAGCATATTGTTATGTGTAGGTAACGAGTTCGTCGACGACGAGTACGTAGAGTACGTTGAATGATTGCTATTGTTGGAATTTGCTTTGAGGTAAGTAAATGTGCCAAGCCTAGTGTGCTTATCTCTTTCGTGTCAAACGGATATTTGATTTATTACGTCTCAAAATGTGTTTACATGATACATGACTTGGAATATGTGATTTCTACTTGTTAAATGTTTTTGACAAAAACATCACCATGATAATTAATGAACTATAACGTAAAGTGGAAGATGTTGTGCGGGACGTTATTATTCTTTGGGCGGTGTTGGCTGCGGTCCCGTCTCTTTTAATCCGGTTGCAAGTCCCCGGACAATAACATGTACTCACTCCTCTGACCGGCGTAGTCTTTGGGGGGTGTCGACACTTAAGGTCATGCACGCTGTAGTATTTGGTTTTCCCCGTCACAACAAAGTAATAATGGATTTGTTTGGTTTTGTTAACGGAACGAAGTTAACACTGGATTTGGATTTTTCCTAATAATATGGAAATTGATTTGGACATATATTATGGAATTGAGAACTCTTATGTTTTAATACAGGAGTCAACTTTATTACCGCTGTGTTTGCGAAAAACTCTTACTTGAAAATGAGTCTTGTTTTATAACTATCCATCATCGTTTTACATGTTTGGATGTTTGCTTACCAGTATTTCAATGCTGATTTTGTACTGTGGTGTTTCTTTTTCATTCCGCACCACAGGTTTAGAGGAAGGTTATCGGGCGTAGAAGGGGACGCGCATCACATGGAACATCATTAGTAGTATTGTTTTATTTGAATTGAACTCTCTAGTAGTTTAAACGCTTTAGTTGTTTTTGCCGGTTTGTGGCTAGGACGAAGGTTTATGATAATACATTATTTTAATTGGATTTAATTTATTATTGTGGATGTGTGTGCTTGCGAACCATGTTATAAAATCTCCTTGTATCCGGGCTCCTCTCGGGTACGGAGTGACATCCCCGGGTCTCCGGCTTGGGCCATTTGGGGGTGTTACACCAGTCTAATCCGAGTGAGTCACTAGATTGCTGTCAAGAATATCCTTAAGTACGTAAGAAGGACTAAGGATGTATTCTTCATATATGGAGGGGAGGAAGAACTCAGTATAAAGGGTTATACTGTTGCGAGCTTCCAAATTAACAAGGTTGATTTCAGATCGGAGTCGGGTTATATGTTTTGCCTAAATGGAGGAGTTGTGAGCTGGAAGAGTTCTAAGCAAGAGACAGTTGCTGATTCTACAACAGGGGTTGAGTACATTACTGCATTGAGTGCATCAAATGAAGCTTTTTGGATTAAGAAATTCATCACTGAACTAGGTGTGGTTCCTAGCATAGTGGATCTCATTGCGTTGTATTGTGACAACACTGGAGTGATTGCATAAGCCAAGGAACCCAGGTCACACCAGAAATCCAAACACATACTCAGGAAATTCCATCTCATTCGAGAGATCATCGATAGAGGATACGTGAAGATGTTCAAGAAATCAAGAGATGCTAATCTTTCAGATCCACTTACTAAGCCCCTTTCTCAGCGTAAGCATGATGGCCACATAGATCTATAGGCATACGAGATGCCCCAGATTGGCTCTAGTGAAAGTGGGCGATTGTTGGTGTAGATACCCTAGAGGAAATCTATTTTAGTATGAATGTTGGTTTGACTAGACTATTCATTTTATTATATATAGATATATTAATATAATAAATTCCGTAGATTGCAATTATTGTTATCTTAAATTCTCCCTATTCAAGTATAACGGTTAGTAGGACGATCACTATTCTTAGAGACTAGTATGTGGGTAGATTCATATGGTGATATCAAGTCTAACACATGGGTATGCATTGGGAGTAATGGCATGCTGGATTGACCCACCACGAGAAGGCTACATGAGATTTATGTGAATGTCACAAGTGCATCTCTTAGTGACAATGGTGTTGTAGTCCTTTGATTTGAAGTCACTAGATACTCTAGTTGTAAATATCATGTTTTGACACCATTAAACGTTTCACCGTAAGTGGGTAAAGCGATAATCGGACATGATATGAAGCAAGCTCGGAGATGAATTTTATGTAAAGTGTTTACGATCAAATAAACTTGGACCCAACGGATAAATGTATTTTGTGGAATATCCTAACGGAAATGAAATGATATTATTTCTACAATCCAATCGAGAAAAAATTGTTTGTTTCTCGAACCGCTTTGTTTCCAGATAGAGATTGTCTCTAAGAGAAACAGTGGGAGGACAGTGGAACTTGAAGGATTTCAAGAACCACAAAAGAACATTAATCATTTGACGGAACTTGAGAAGGATCATAAGATGTAGTGGAGCATCTGCTCAGGTAACACAAGAACCTCGCAGGTCGGGGAGGAAATGCCAAAGGGCTAGAGAAATAAGGATTTCTCATAACCCGGTGATGTATCGCTCATGGAGATGAGCCTACAACCTATGAGGAGTTCACGAGTGGGCCAGAATCTCAGAAATGGCTTAAGGTCATAAGATCTAAAATGGAATCCATGTATACCAATGAAGTATGGACTTTGGTGGAACCACCTGAAAGGGTAACACCCATAGGGTGCAAGTGAGTCTTGAGAAAAACTAATATGGATGGTCATATGATTACTTTTAAGGAATGATTGGTGGTTAAAGGTTTCTTGCAAGTTCATAGTATAGACTATGAAAAAACTTTTCCCCCAGTTGCGATGCTTAAATCCATTAGCATATTGCTTGCAATCGTATCGTGCAAAATTTGACAGACTGATATAGAAACCTCCTTGAGGATGTGTATGACACAGCTAAAGGATTTTTCGATCTAGAGCATGCCCAAAGGTGTGTATGTTGCAGTGATATATCTAAAGATCGAAGCAAGCTTTTGGAGTTGGAATATTCGATTCGATGATGCAATCAAGAGTTTGGTTCCATCAATAATGAAGATGAAGTTTGTGTTCGCAAGAAGGTTAGTGGGAGCACAGTTATATTTCTGGCCTTGTATGTGGAGACATACTAATCATTGGGAATGATTTCCCTACTATGCAATATGTTAAAGATTAGCTAGGGATTTGATTTTCAATGAAATACGTAGGCGAGGCAAACTATAAAGATCTATAAAAATAGATCAAGATAGTTGCTCGGCTTAAATCAAAGTACATATAACGACAAGGTGTTGAAACGGTTCAACATGCAAGAATATGGATTCTTACCTATGTCACGTGGAATTAGTCTTTCGAAGGCTAGTTGTCCTTCCAATTAGATTGAGAAGGACCTTATGAATAAGATTAACGACATACGCCATTTAATGTACTGGATCAGACATGTGATATGGTATGACACAATAATTCCAGTCATATCCAGATGAGGGTCATTTGACAATTTTCTATAGCATCCTTATGTACTTGAGAAGAACTAAGGATGAGTTCTCGATATGTGGAGGATAGGAAGGGTTCAGTGTAAAGGGTTACATTGATGCGAACTTCTAATCCAAAAAAGATGATTCCAGATCATAGTCAAGTTTTGTGTTTTGCCTTGGTGTAGGGACTGTGAGCTCAAAAGTTTCGAGGCAAGATTGAGTTGCCGATTCTATCACAGGGGACTGAGTTTAATGATGCATTAGATGCACATACTCAGAATATTCGATCTCATTCGATTGTCGATAGAGGAGATGTGAATAATTTCCAAGTGCCAGCAGATGTCTCTATTACTCAACCCCTTGCGTAGTGAAAGCGTGAAGGCCGCGCTAGATCAATAGGCATATGATGCACCAGATTGACTCTAGAGCAAGTGAGAAACTGTTGGAATTTTTCCCTAGAGGTAATCAATTTATCATGACATTTATGTGGACTTACTATTCATTGTGTTATCAATATGGAGATATGTTAACATGAATGAAGTCCTTAGATTATAAATTTTATATCCCTTAGATATCCCTAGTCGAGTACTACAGTTAATTAGGACGGCTGTATTGCATCAAGACTGTGTGTGAGTAGATTGATATGGGGATGACAAATCTAACACATGGGTACACATTATGAGTAATGGCGTACTGGATGACCCGCCATGAGAAGGCTACGTGGGAGTTATGTGAATGTCACAAGCGCTTCTCATAGTGACAATGGTGCTGTGATCCTTCGACTTGAGGTCACTAGATCTCCAGTTGTGAATTATCATGTTTTGATATCAGCAAACGTTACACCGTGACTGGGTAACTATAAAGACGATAATTGGATGTGATATGAAGCAAGCTGAGAGATGGTAGTGATGTAGAGAGGATTTTCCCTCCCACATAACGGGAGTAAAAATCCACGACCACTCGATAAGTGAGACTTAGGTAAACGCATGGCCATGCACAAATAAATGAATATGATATATTTATGTTATTTGTTTATCTAAGTCTACTCACAGATCGAGAAACTATGGATTGTATATACAAGTGTGACACTCCATATCTTGTGTCCAATCCTGATAGATGTGACAAAGGAATTATACAACACGGTAACATTGGTCACAGAGGTTTTTCAGATCACTGACTATTCCTATAAGTTGGGTAGGATTGATGTGTTGCTAGACACCGCTCAATGTTTGTAATTGTTACTACCAACATAATAGGAGCCCGTATGGTCACACACCAAAAGGATTAGATAGGAAGTAGATGTTGATTAGTTGGAATAATAAATAATTAAATGAATCAATGATAAAACAGCAACAACATGCATATTTAGTTGGACTAAATAGAAAACTTGACTAAAAAAAGGTTAATCCAAAGTATTGGATTTAATTAGTAGTGGGGCAGTTTTATAATTATTAAAGAGTTATTAATTATAAAAGAATAAGTCCAACCCTAATTTCTTGATGATGAAAATTAGATCACAAAAAAGAGAGAGAGAAGGCGGCCACCCCCTTAGAGGCCGACGACTACAAGAGGAGGCACGACCCTCCCCATATTCTTCCTCCATTGTTGTTGCTTCAAGCTTGATTGGATCAAGCTGCTTTGACGATCCCTCCTTCTTATACACTGCTAGCACAAACATTAGAGGAAGTTCCAGTTGGATATCCTACAGTGTGGACTTCTGCAGAGGCATGGACACTATTTGTACGCAAAGTGATCGTCTCAGTATGGTATGAGTGAGGTAACATTTTTCCCCTTCATCATGTTATGATGCTTCACCTGCGATTCATGGATGGTTTTGAGAATAATAAAACTATTGTATTTCTGATGCGTAACTTGCATCAACACACTACAAGATCATCAGCTCGTGAGTGATATTTGTATAGTTTTGACCAATGGTATAGGCGATGCTAAATAGAGCCCTTAGGCACCAATCACTTCCATGATCAAATAATTAGGAAACATCATATAATTCTTGTGTCTTGGTGATGGTTGGCCTTTATTAAGCATAACATCTTTTCGAGCACGTTTGACGGTTTGCTTGATATGAAAGACTGGCTTCTTGTTTATAGTTTCATAACACAAAAACAAGTTGACATTCCAACCTTGCAGAGCTCGTCCCTTAAAGCCAAGTTTAGTTGAAGACTCAAACTCTTCATCTTCCTAATGTGTTTTATCACTCCTATGAGGAGGTGATCACTGAGGGGGTAATGGTGAGGTATTTATGGACTTTTTACACCTCCTCTTATGTAGTATAAGTACATATTTTGGCTATTATTTTGGATTTGAGGAGAGGAGTGGTGAGAGTGAAATGGTAAGAAATATTAATGAGTGGATGTGTGAGTTTAGGGTTTCATAGATGTAGTATATGAGTGATGGGAGTGTCGTGTTGACAAGATCCACTCATTATATTATCTCTCTGTAGGGTTTTGATGCAGGTAACGCAGCGGAATAACAATAAAATTCATGATATCAGCCCTCCACGGATCGCAGGGAAGCATTGATAACGTGATAAGGGATGAACAATTGTGTACCTTGTTTGTGTGATCACAACGCGGAATGATGTCCACGTATCTACAAGTATCCACACCTAGAATTTTAAATATGGAATCCTCTTCCCGTCTAGTTCTAGCTACGTCGAAGAAGAAGGAAGAAGGATCACGCAAAAGGGAGCAACAAGGCCGAAGCCTTGGTGGCCGATGGGTAGGGTCAACGGGTCGGGGGCGGAGTTTCTCTCATTGCTTTGTTATTTCACTCAATAATGACACTTGTGTGAAATAAGCTAGGACTACACTTATATAGTTAATAACTCCTTAGTAACTACATATTTGCCCCAATACTATTCATGTCCATACACAGATAAGTCCACCTTGCAAATTACTCCTACTAACTATGCGTGTGGTTTCATTTTAATCCCTTTGAATAATTATTCCAACTAAAAATCAAGTTTATTCCACAAGGGTGTGACCCCGTAGGTTTCTCCTTAGTTGGTAGTAACAATTACAAACATGGAGCGGTGTCTAAAACCACATCTACGCCACCCAACTAACAAAAATAGTCTAGTGATCCGACAAACCATGTCCAATGTTACCGTGTTGCATTATCCCTTTGTCTCTATATACGGATTGTACACGAGACATAATTATCACACTCGTATATCCTATCCACAGTTTCTCGGTCCTGAGAATAGGCTTATCTATACTAACATCAATATCCGATATTGATTTACACGAGTCTGGCCAGACATTCCATAAGAACTACTCCTCGAGTGGCCGTGGATATTTACTCCTATTATGTAGGAGGGACAAATCCTCTATACGTCACCACCATCTCTCAGCTTGCTTCCTATCATGCCCGATCATTATCTTTAGTTGCCCAGTTACGGTGTAACATTTGATAATATAAAGACATGATATTTCACAACTAAAGTATCTAGTGACTTCAAGTCTAAGGACTACAACACCATTGTCACTACGTGAAGCACTTGTGATATTAACATAATTTATATGTAGCCTTCTCGTGGTGGGTCAATCCAGTATGCCATTACTCTTAATGCTTACCTATGTGTTAGACTTGATATCTCCATATCAACCTACTCACATACTAGTCTTGATGCAATACAGTCATCCCAATTAACTGTATTAATCGACTAGGGATATTTTAGAATATAACATTTATATGCTACGGACTTCACTCATGCTAACATATCTCCATTTCGTTAACATAATGAATAGCAAGTCCATATAATTGTCACGATAAATTGATTGCCTAGGGCACAATTCCAACACTCTCTCCCCTACAATGTAATCTCTCATTGATATAGTGAAAATATCCTCCTCCCGTGGAAAAACATGGTTTGGCTTAACCACGTTAGTTCTTGTGTCATTCTTCTTCTCCTTTATTGCTTGTTTTGATCGTGCAAAGTGTTTTTTCTTCTATTGCAGGGGTGATTCGGGTTGACGAATATTCCAAACAAGTGGTATCAGAATCAGGTTAAAAATCATGGTGGGGCACGCAACGAAATGGAACAGAGAAGAAATTGAAGGAATAAGTGATGGAAAGAAAAGGGTACGGTTTATTGGTTGTGACAACTTCCCACTAGCACTCGATTAAACTTGGAGTGTGGTGCTACTGGACCTCATGTATAGCTCATGGTACAGTATGGCAACTCTAGCGTTGCTCCATGGGCTCCAAGTTGTTGCGGCTTATTGTTGGGTGTAGTTGAGAGGTAAGGACGTCACAAGAAACTATCCAGTATGCTGCGATTTTGAGATTCGCATAGCTGCATGGCAGTATGTCATGGGGGTAGCATAAGGAGGTATGATCTAATTGGCAGATATGCAAACTAAAATAATGTCAAGTCGTGTTTCTACTGGTCCAAATTTGTTTCAAGGGTTTTTGATTTATGTAAGTTTGCTTGGGGTCGAATAGTAGTCTAACCGTAGGTTTTTGAACGTACTCGACACGATGATGAGGTTAGATCCTGCAAAAAGATGGCGGACTTTGCAAATTTGCTGACATGGCAGCGTAACAATGGGAATCAACAATCCAAACTTATTTGTGTGGTTACGACTTGCCTGTAGAACGGATTGGGTTGAGTCAGGATCATAACCTCGTGTTTTTAGATGTTGCGGAATCATTGGTATGGTCAAAATTTTAAGATTCTAAGTGGATTGAGAAGATCGACATCAATCGACATTATTAAGTCAAATCGAAGATGATGGATGCGATTATGGCCAATTACCTTCAAGTCGGGTGGATTCAATTAGATGTGCATCTTTCCTAATTGGATGTTTGATTTTCAACCTTTGCAGGCCTGGGAGAGTGTTGACAAGTGGAGCTGCAGATTAACACAGGAAAAAGTAGGTTTGGTGTATTTGTGAGCACGAGATACAACGGTTGCAAAGGATTGTAGTTAGAGAAGCGGGTAACTATTGAAAAAAATCACAAGAAGCTCTATGGGCATAGACCGAGGCGGTGACGCAGTTGACAGTGTCATGGCACGAGGTTGGGTTTGATATCTTTGTGTTAGTGTGGTTCCTAACAATAACTCTTGAGCAGCTCAAGGCAATAAGAGAGGTAAGTATCGATGAATCCGCAAAGGGGTGGTTTTGCAAGACGTCTTGGTGAAGGGTTATGATCAAACATGAGAAGCAACATGATAACCACTTGTCGTTTTGCGCGCATTCTGATGCATTTACATGTATTTTAGGCCAATTCTTGTTAGTTTTGAGCATGTATGATCATTCATTTTTTGAGTATTTTATGTGATATTTGTCTCGTTTGATCTTCCGGTATATTTTAGTGTTGTTGATTTCAGGAACCGGAGGCTTGGAGCGGGAAATTTGGAGTGGAAGCAAACTTCGGAAGCTAGGAATGCTCAAGAGACATGCTTGGGAAGTTGGACAAAGAGGAAGAGCTTGAAAAGTGAAGAAAAAGTCACTTGGAGAAAAGTGTTCACATGAACAACAACACCTATAAGATTTTCAAGGATCAAGCAGGTGTTCACGCGAACATAAAAGTTGTTCACAGGAGGGTGTTCGCATGAACAAGAATTCTGTTCGCACGAACAGAACGGGAAAATTCAGCAAAATTCTTGGGGTTCTTTTTTAATACTTAGAAACTTATTTAGAAACATTGAGTAACGTATTTTGTGACATAAGGGACGTTTTTTGAGTGTTAGACATCGTAGGAGACGTGCTTGGGAGCTTTTAGAGCGTTCTTGGAGATCAAATCTCATCGTTTGGATTCTCTACTCTTCTTTTCTTTTGTTTTTTGCTTATGATCAACTTGAAACTTGTTATTTTGATCATGAGTAAGCGTAGCTAAGTCTGTTATTCAGGATATCTCATAGGGAGCTAGGGTTTGACACCACATTTTGGTGATTTATGGATTTGTTTTCATGCTTCTCAGCTTAATTGCATGTGTTTTCTTTAGTGATGTGTGATTTATGATCTTGATCTTTCTTTCTTATTGTTAGACGTAGCAATAGGATTTGTTTAGGTTATGAACGTTATATGAATCCATGTTTATTTCCGAAATATGAATCGTGCACTAGCTGTATCTATGGTTGAGGAATCTTGTTAGTTGGCTAAGAACTAAGAGTAGAACACAAGAGCTTAACGCGTATTTAAACTTGAGTAGGTTAGAGGAATCGGGTACGAGGGTTTAAATACAGTCTTTGGTTGAGGAATATTCAAAGTAATTGTGCTTGTTTGGCTAAATAAAATACGTTAGTGTTACTTGAACATAAATCCTAAGTGGTGTGAATTCCCTAGTGAGACCGTAGAGATATCCTGACTTGTCCACATTTAGTAAATCAGTAAACTACTCTCGTTAATCGTGTGATCATTCAAACAGTTAGCTTATTAGTTCTCTTTCAATTTTCTTAGAATTCGTAAAACACAAACCAAGCAATTTTCCCACAAAAGGTTAAGAAATATAAATTAATTTACAAGAAGTTCTTTGGGTTCGACAAACCCGGTGTTACCGAAATTATTACTACACTGACAACAATGCACTTGCAGTTGGAAAGTGTCACAACATTTCAAGGAAAAGCACTCAAAGTTGGCGCAAGGAAACACATGGTTGACGCGTGAGGACGTTGGTTGCTCGAGATGAAGCTCAAGTGACGAGAACGGTGATGAAGAGAACTACAGCGGTAGTGAATATGAAGAGAGTCTCATTTTCACTTGACCTAGTTGGTAGTGATCTCTCCGCTGATAAGCCAGCTAGTGGAGATATGGAGCTATACCACTCCTCAAAGTAGCTGAATTTGGGATGCATCTGCGTCGGAGCGCGATGAGGCGCCCTAAGGAGGGTCGCGAAGCACCTTGGTTGAGGTGCTATGACAGGCTATGCATGATGAGCGTGGTGGATGTGGCAGAGCCCACATGAATGCAGGGTCAGCTGAGGAAAGTGCGATGTGCTTGCAAATTCAAGCCAATTGTGGAGTTTGTTGGGTTTGTTGTGAATTCCGCAAAACAAACAGGTGCGCCCGATGTGTCTGATTACTCCTATGATGAAATGATCTCTGAGGAGGTGATAGCTAGAGGCTTTTGAGATTTTCCACCTCCTTTACTTTACTATAATTATAGTTGGTGTAGATTCCCTAGAGGAAATCAATTTTAGTATGAACGTTGTTTTGGCTAGACTATGTATATCAATAAAGTATGGACTTTAGTGGAATCACCCGATGGGCTCGGTCCATAGGGTTCGAGTGGGTTTTCAAGAAGAAAACCAACATGGATGGCAATGTGATTGCCTTTAAGAGGCGATTTGTGGCAAAAGGATTCAGACAGATTCATGGTACTGACTATGACGAAACATTTTCCCCAGTTGCGATGCTTAAATCCATTTGCATCTTTGTTGCTATAGCAGCTTATCACGAATTTGATATTTTGCAGATGTATGTCAAAACAACATTTCCTGTATGGAAATCTTCTTGAGGATTTGTACATGACACAACCAGATGGTTTTTGATGATCCAGAGCATGCCCATAAGGTATGTAAGTTGCAGCTGTCCATTTATGGATTGAAGCAAGCTTCTCGGAATTGGAATCTTTTCTTTGATGATGCTGTCAAAGAGTTCGGCTTTATCAAGAACGAAAATGGACCTTCTGTCTACAAGAAGTATAGTGGGAGCTCTGTCTTTTATCCTTACCTTGCAATCTGTTAAAGATTGGCCAGGGAATTGCTTCTCAATGAAAGACTTAAGGGATGAAACTTATATACTCGGTATAAATATCTATAGGGATAGATCAATGAAGTTGCTCGGCCTTAGTAAAAGTACATATAATGACAAGGTGTTGAAGCGGTTCCACTTGCAAGAATCGAAGAAATGATTCTTTCCCATGTCACATGGAGTTACCCTCACGAAGGCTGACTTTCCTTCCAATCAGATAGAGAAGAATTGTATGAGTACGATCCTATATGCATCAGCTATTGGATCCATCACATACACCATGTCATGTACTAGACTAGATGTGTCATATGTTTTGAGTATGATAAGAACATACCAGTCTAATCCGAGTGAGTCACTGGATTGCTGTCAAGAATATCCTTAAGTACGTAAGAAGGACTAAGGATGTATTCTTCATATATGGAGGGGAGGAAGAACTCAGTATAAAGGGTTATACTGTTGCGAGCTTCCAAATCAACAAGGTTGATTTCAGATCGGAGTCGGGTTATATGTTTTGCCTAAATGGAGGAGTTGTGAGCTGGAAGAGTTCTAAGCAAGAGACAGTTGCTGATTCTACAACAGGGGTTGAGTACATTACTGCATTGAGTGCATCAAATGAAGCTTTTTGGATTAAGAAATTCATCACTGAACTAGGTGTGGTTCCTAGCATAGTGGATCTCATTGCGTTGTATTGTGACAACACTGGAGTGATTGCATAAGCCAAGGAACCCAGGTCACACCTGAAATCCAAACACATACTCAGGAAATTCCATCTCATTCGAGAGATCATCGATAGAGGATACGTGAAGATGTTCAAGAAATCAAGAGATGCTAATCTTTCAGATCCACTTACTAAGCCCCTTTCTCAGCGTAAGCATGATGGCCACATAGATCTATAGGCATACGAGATGCCCCAGATTGGCTCTAGTGAAAGTGGGCGATTGTTGGTGTAGATACCCTAGAGGAAATCTATTTTAGTATGAATGTTGGTTTGACTAGACTATTCATTTTATTATATATAGATATATTAATATAATAAATTCCGTAGATTGCAATTATTGTTATCTTAAATTCTCCCTATTCAAGTATAACGGTTAGTAGGACGATCACTATTCTTAGAGACTAGTATGTGGGTAGATTCATATGGTGATATCAAGTCTAACACATGGGTATGCATTGGGAGTAATGGCATGCTGGATTGACCCACCACGAGAAGGCTACATGAGATTTATGTGAATGTCACAAGTGCATCTCTTAGTGACAATGGTGTTGTAGTCCTTTGATTTGAAGTCACTAGATACTCTAGTTGTAAATATCATGTTTTGACACCATTAAACGTTTCACCGTAAGTGGGTAAAGCGATAATCGGACATGATATGAAGCAAGCTCGGAGATGAATTTTATGTAAAGTGTTTACGATCAAATAAACTTGGACCCAACGGATAAATGTATTTTGTGGAATATCCTAACGGAAATGAAATGATATTATTTCTACAATCCAATCGAGAAAAAATTGTTTGTTTCTCGAACCGCTTTGTTTCCAGATAGAGATTGTCTCTAAGAGAAACAGTGGGAGGACAGTGGAACTTGAAGGATTTCAAGAACCACAAAAGAACATTAATCATTTGACGGAACTTGAGAAGGATCATAAGATGTAGTGGAGCATCTGCTCAGGTAACACAAGAACCTCGCAGGTCGGGGAGGAAATGCCAAAGGGCTAGAGAAATAAGGATTTCTCATAACCCGGTGATGTATCGCTCATGGAGATGAGCCTACAACCTATGAGGAGGTCACGAGTGGGCCAGAATCTCAGAAATGGCTTAAGGTCATAAGATCTAAAATGGAATCCATGTATACCAATGAAGTATGGACTTTGGTGGAACCACCTGAAAGGGTAACACCCATAGGGTGCAAGTGAGTCTTGAGAAAAACTAATATGGATGGTCATATGATTACTTTTAAGGAATGATTGGTGGTTAAAGGTTTCTTGCAAGTTCATAGTATAGACTATGAAAAAACTTTTCCCCCAGTTGCGATGCTTAAATCCATTAGCATATTGCTTGCAATCGTATCGTGCAAAATTTGACAGACTGATATAGAAACCTCCTTGAGGATGTGTATGACACATCTAAAGGATTTTTCGATCTAGAGCATGCCCAAAGGTGTGTATGTTGCAGTGATATATCTAAAGATCGAAGCAAGCTTTTGGAGTTGGAATATTCGATTCGATGATGCAATCAAGAGTTTGGTTCCATCAATAATGAAGATGAAGTTTGTGTTCGCAAGAAGGTTAGTGGGAGCACAGTTATATTTCTGGCCTTGTATGTGGAGACATACTAATCATTGGGAATGATTTCCCTACTATGCAATATGTTAAAGATTAGCTAGGGATTTGATTTTCAATGAAATACGTAGGCGAGGCAAACTATAAAGATCTATAAAAATAGATCAAGATAGTTGCTCGGCTTAAATCAAAGTACATATAACGACAAGGTGTTGAAACGGTTCAACATGCAAGAATATGGATTCTTACCTATGTCACGTGGAATTAGTCTTTCGAAGGCTAGTTGTCCTTCCAATTAGATTGAGAAGGACCTTATGAATAAGATTAACGACATACGCCATTTAATGTACTGGATCAGACATGTGATATGGTATGACACAATAATTCCAGTCATATCCAGATGAGGGTCATTTGACAATTTTCTATAGCATCCTTATGTACTTGAGAAGAACTAAGGATGAGTTCTCGATATGTGGAGGATAGGAAGGGTTCAGTGTAAAGGGTTACATTGATGCGAACTTCTAATCCAAAAAAGATGATTCCAGATCATATTCAAGTTTTGTGTTTTGCCTTGGTGTAGGGACTGTGAGCTCAAAAGTTTCGAGGCAAGATTGAGTTGCCGATTCTATCACAGGGGACTGAGTTTAATGATGCATTAGATGCACATACTCAGAATATTCGATCTCATTCGATTGTCGATAGAGGAGATGTGAATAATTTCCAAGTGCCAGCAGATGTATCTATTACTCAACCCCTTGCGCAGTGAAAGCGTGAAGGCCGCGCTAGGTCAATAGGCATATGATGCACCAGATTGACTCTAGAGCAAGTGAGAAACTGTTGGAATTTTTCCCTAGAGGTAATCAATTTATCATGACATTTATGTGGACTTACTATTCATTGTGTTATCAATATGGAGATATGTTAACATGAATGAAGTCCTTAGAGTATAAATTTTATATCCCTTAGATATCCCTAGTCGAGTACTACAGTTAATTAGGACGGCTGTATTGCATCAAGACTGTGTGTGAGTAGATTGATATGGGGATGACAAATCTAACACATGGGTACACATTAGGAGTAATGGCGTACTGGATGACCCGCCATGAGAAGGCTACGTGGGAGTTATGTGAATGTCACAAGCGCTTCTCATAGTGACAATGGTGTTGTGATCCTTCGACTTGAGGTCACTAGATCTCCAGTTGTGAATTATCATGTTTTGATATCAGCAAACGTTACACCGTGACTGGGTAATTATAAAGACGATAATTGGATGTGATATGAAGCAAGCTGAGAGATGGTAGTGATGTAGAGAGGATTTTCCCTCCCACATAACGGGAGTAAAAATCCACGACCACTCGATAAGTGAGACTTAGGTAAACGCATGGCCATGCACAAATAAATGAATATTAGATATTTATGTTATTTGTTTATCTAAGTCTACTCACATATCGAGAAACTATGGATTGTATATACAAGTGTGACACTCCATATCTTGTGTCCACTCGTGATAGATGTGACAAAGGGATTATACAAAACGGTAACATTGGTCACAGAGGTTTGTCAGATCACTAACTATTCCTATTAGTTGGGTAGCATTGATGTGTTGCTAGACACCGCTCAATGTTTGTAATTGTTACTACCAACATAATAGGAGCCCGTATGGTCACACACCAAAAGGATTAGATAGGAAGTAGATTTTAATTAGTTGGACTAATAAATAATTAAATGAAGCAATGATAAAACAGCAACAACATGCATATTTAGTTGGACTAAATAGCAAACTTGACTAAAATAAAGGTTAATCCAAAGTGTTGGATTTAATTAGTAGTGGGGCAGTTTTATAATTATTAAAGAGTTATTAATTATAAAAGAATAAGTCCAACCCTATTTTCTTCATGATGAAAATTAGATCACAAAAAAAAAGAGAGAGAAGGAGGCCACCCCACAAGATCCACTCATTGTAGTATCTCTCTGTAGGGTTTTGATGCAGGTAACGCAGCGGAATAACAATAAAAACATACCAGTCATATGTTTTGAGTCACGTACACCATTGTATTGTATCCATCACGTACACCATGTCATGTACTAGACCAGATGTTTCATATGTTTTGAGTATGATAAGAACATACCAGTCTAATCCGAGTGAGTCACTGGATTGCTGTCAAGAATATCCTTAAGTACGTAAGAAGGACTAAGGATGTATTCTTCATATATGGAGGGGAGGAAGAACTCAGTATAAAGGGTTTTACTGTTGCGAGCTTCCAAATCAACAAGGTTGATTTCAGATCGGAGTCGGGTTATATGTTTTGCCTAAATGGAGGAGTTGTGAGCTGGAAGAGTTCTAAGCAAGAGACAGTTGCTGATTCTACAACACGGGTTGAGTACATTACTGCATTGAGTGCATCAAATGAAGCTTTTTGGATTAAGAAATTCATCACTGAACTAGGTGTGGTTCCTAGCATAGTAGATCTCATTGCGTTGTATTGTGACAACACTGGAGTGATTGCATAAGCCAAGGAACCCAGGTCACACCAGAAATCCAAACACATACTCAGGAAATTCCATCTCATTCGAGAGATCATCGATAGAGGATACGTGAAGATGTTCAAGATATCAAGAGATGCTAATCTTTCAGATCCACTTACTAAGCCCCTTGCTCAGCGTAAGCATGATGGCCACATAGATCTATAGGCATACGAGATGCCCCAGATTGGCTCTAGTGAAAGTGGGCGATTGTTGGTGTAGATACCCTAGAGGAAATCTATTTTAGTATGAATGTTGGTTTGACTAGACTATTCATTTTATTAAATATAGATATATTAATATAATAAATTCCGTAGATTGCAATTATTGTTATCTTATATTCTCCCTATTCAAGTATAACGGTTAGTAGGACAATCACTATTCTTAGAGACTAGTATGTGGGTAGATTCATATGGTGATATCAAGTCTAACACATGGGTATGCATTGGGAGTAATGGCATGCTGGATTGACCCACCACGAGAAGGCTACATGAGATTTATGTGAATGTAACAAGTGCATCTCTTAGTGACAATGGTGTTGTAGTCCTTTGATTTGAAGTCACTAGATACTCTAGTTGTAAATATCATGTTTTGACACCATTACACGTTTCACCGTAAGTGGGTAAAGCGATAATCGGGCTTGATATGAAGATAGCTCGGAGATGATAGTGATGCAGAGAGGATTTATCCCTCCCACATAACGGGAGTATATATCCATGGTCACTCGACGAGTAGTACTTAAAAATGCATGGACAGGCTCAGATAAATCTATATACGATATTGATGTTATCTTTTCAGATAAGTATATTCCCGGGATCGAGAAATTATGGATTGAATATACGAGTGTGACATATGTGTCTCTTGTCGAATATGGATATTGTGACGGATGGACATGTACATCACGGTAACATTGGTCACAGAGGTTTGTCTAATCACTGACTATTCCTGTTGGTTAGCATTGGTGTGTTGCCAGACACCGCTTAATGTTTGTAATTGTTACAGCCAATGTAATAGGAACATGCGGGGTCACACACCAAAGGATTAGATTGTATATAGATGTTAATTAGTTGGAGTAATTAATAGGAAAAAAAGAATCGAGGATCAAAGTGCAACAACGTGCATATTTAGTTGGACTAAATAGCAAAGTGGACTAATCTACTAACTGATTTAAGTACGGATCGGGATTAGTATTGGGACAGTTTTGTAATTAATAAGGAGTTATTAATTATAAAATGAGAGTCCAGTTGTGTACGAGAGAATCCTGCAGAGAGAATTCAATATACACCAAGAGTAAGGGATAAAAGGAACACAGGAAGTGTAAGGTCGTGTGTAGGGAGAGAGTAAGACAATAGCACTGTTTGAGAGAGAGACAGAATTTTGGCAGAGCTTCCGCGTATCTCAGGTAGTTCGCCCTTGTATGGAAGGGTTAGCGATCCTATATATAACAGAGAATGTGACTGTTGTATTGGGGTTAATGCGCCCATTAATGGCGGCTTAATTAGCTTAACCACAACGGCACGTTCGTCCGCGTATATAGGGACCGTTACGGCACGTTACCTGCGTATACCGGAACTGTTATGAGGTTGACCGGGTTGACCGGGTCTATGGAGCTCGTGCCATAAATCTCTCAAAGCAGTTACTAGGGGTCACGCGCGGGCTTGGTTGTCGCTTGCGCGCGACAGGACTTACTCTAGCCTCCAAACCACTAAGTCCCTACAGGTCCCATGTGGTGGTATGCGAGGGCCCTGTCTCGCAGCCCCCACGTGGATCAGCGTGGCTGGTGATCCAGTGTGTGTGGAGCACAGCTGGGTGTGCTGGATGGTCGCCACGTGGCTAAGATCTGTGTGTCTAGAAAGCACTATCTACATTAGCCCCCTTTCTGCGCGTGAAGACGCATAGCCGGATAGGCTTCAATGCACAGGAACCAATGTACGCGTCGCCGCCACGCACCAATTCAAATACATGCAAATTCAACCCCCGTGCGTTTCATTAGGACCTAAAATCCCTAGAGTCGTGCCGTCTGGTCTTTTAGGGTTTTAGGCATGACGTCAGCTTGTCCTGTGATTGCGCGATTCGACGGTGACGGTTGCGATTCGACTACTAAAAGGACGCAACCCCTCATTTTTTTTGATAAATACTCTGTGCTCTCCATTGTTTCAAAGCATCACTTCTTTCTCTTAAAGTGAATGATACCCGGAAGCCTTCAAGAGCAGATTCAAGTGATTAATCATCAATTCTTTCTTGTCAACCGCCTCCTTCAACTGGCCTCATCCAAGCAAGCTTTACCAAAACAAGGTTGGCTTTGCTCAATTCCATTTAATGTACTGATATATGCTTTGAACTGTATTGGGTCTGCAAACCCGTGACAATCTGAAACATGTCATTCGTTGAGAACTGCAAAAGAGACCTTGTTCTTTGAACCCAGAACTGATTTAATCCCCAGATTGTAAGGGTTTTGAATGTGGGCTTCTGAAATTCCAAGCAATATAAACGATTCTGAACTTTCAAACCCGAAATTGACACTGAACTGTTCATCTTCTCTTGACAAAGCATAATTGCTTCAAACTGAAATTAGAACTGATTCTTGGAATTCAAATCCAAACTGAAGGTGTATGTATTTCTCCCCCCTTTTTTTCTTGCTCTTCTTCAGGGATGGCAAAGACAAAAGGAACCAAACCCGTTAAAGAAGTCGAATAAATACATGATCCTCCCCAAAACTTATGGCGGAAAGCCCCCTATTTGGGCGGAAAATACTTTTACCATGTTAGGGTTAAGGTGAAGAACCTGCCAACTCCCATTCTTTCTGAAAGGTTGCAAACATTGACCCCACCTGTCAACGCAGCCATGCTTGAATTGATCGATTCCAAGGATGTGGTTCGATTAGGGGTTGACAATGGGTTTTTCCCCCATACTTCAATTTTGAACCAAGCGTTTGTTCAGAAATTGGACTTTATGGACGAGTGGATTGACCATGTATTGACCCACCATGCCATCGCATTGAACAATGCTGGCATCTATTTCGCAGTCCGTGCTATGAAGGGTGCTGCCGTCAAGTTGGACCAGTCCACGCTTCTAAACCTTCTCTCGCGCTATTCGCCTGCAACTCACACATTCCACTTTGCTGAGTTCGAGGCTGCTCCCACTCTGGAAGATGTACACATGTTGTATGATCTTTCTCATGTTGGTGAGGTGGATCCTCTGAGTCCTTTGAGGACTGATGTCGAACTTGCTCTGTACAAGCAGATGGAGGAATGCTTGTCGGAGGTAAAGAAAATTTCCACACAGTGGACACCTGCAAAACTTCTTCCCGACTGGCAGCTGGTTGATACATCTGCGAAGAACACCTGGGGCAAGTGGGTGCAGTACTTCTTTCGCGACTATGCGAATAGTAATATCACCAAGAAACTCCTGAGCCAGAACCCAAAGGCGAAGAACTATGTGAATGGAAAATGTTATCATCTGACCTTGTGTGCTTTTCTCTGCGCCTGGTTATCAAGGTACCTAATTGATGGCCACCCTCATGATGGGGTTTTCTACCATGTCCTCCCTCTTGCTATGAAACTGACCCTTGGTCAGAGAGTCGCGCTTGGTCCGCTAGTCTTGGGAACCCTGTACCATAGATTGGACCAATTGGTTGTGGCGACCAAGGACTCTCGCGGTCGCCTTGATGTGTTGACTTATGTTAACATCGCATTCCTGACCATGTGGGTCTTCGAGCGATGGCCTTCATATGCTCCTGTTCCTTCCAAGCCCAGCAAATGGTGTGTCCCAGGTGCGGAGGATGAACTTTCCAGTGGAAGAGCTGCTCGATAGTTTGGGACCCACTTTCCTAAGTGTACCTGGAGCTTGATATGCGATGATCGCAGCAAGTTTACGGCTAGGCCTTATGCCACGCGTATTGAAAATGTGCGATGGTTCCCAAAGTTGTATCCTGCCAGACCTGTTGCTTTCTTGGAAGAACTTCTTTTCGAGGGTCGTGAGCGCTTCCATGAGCGCTATCGCGAATTCTTCTGCTGGCGTCTAAGGGACTCTCTTCCTGCTCTTGCAGAGTATGTTCGCGAGCTCACTCCCAGGTACGAGAGGATCACAGTGGATGTCGATCCCACTCGCGTTTCTCCGCAGTTTGGCTTTGATGCGGTGGCGCCATCAGTCTGGCCTAGATCCATTGTAAGAGGCTGCTACAAGCGGCTGCTGTCTGGGGAGTGCCAAACTATTTTGAGGAGCAACCTTCCCTTCGACCAACCTGCAGGTGGCTGCGCAGGTGGCTACTCCAAGAATTGGGTTGCGTATTGGAATACCGAGCAGGCTAGATTTGAGACACAGTCAACTCCTCCACCCAGCGGAGCTCCTGTGATCAAGAGAAATGCCTTCCCCTTCCGTCCTAACTGTAGCTTGGATGACTTCCAGTACGGCTGCTACTCATTTCTGGACCATGAGAACCACTTGTGCCCCTCCACCATCCTTGAAGAAAAGATGGCCGCAGTTAGAGAAGGTGCTTCGCATGTCATCAAGTACAGCGAAGATTTTTCCAAGGTAAACAGTTTCCTTTGCGTGTGTTAAGTTTCTTTCTTTTGATGCGCCGAAACTTAATGCTTCATATTTCTGTTGTAGTGCTATGTGAGGAGGTTTGCCTCTGGCGAGCGTTCCAAGTCGCTGATCAATACCATTGTTGCTGCGAGAAGGCAGGGTGAGCCAATCCTGCTAGCAATGAGAATGGCTCCCGCAATCGAGGCCCGAATTCGCGAGGTAATGGACGCATTTGCCGACTCGCTGACAGACAACACTCCAGCTCTGTCTCCTCCTAGGAACGCTCCATCTCCTCTTGCGGACATTGATCCAAGGGAAAAGAGACCGAGGCAGAAGGGAATCACAATCTCTTCCCCTAGGAGTGCTCCAGCTTCCTCTCCTGCGAAGTCCCTTACTTCTAAGGACAAGGGCAAAGGTCGCATGCCAAGCAAGGCGCGGAAAGAGCTCGCAGTCGAGACCTTTGTTCCGTTCGGTCAGGAGGAAGAGCAGGATGAGAGGAGGGAAGTGAGAGAAAGAGACGATGATGAAGAAGAAGAGAGAGTCGAAGATGACAGAGAAGAAGAAAGAGGTGAGATACAAGAGGAAGATTCGGAAGGTATCTCGAACTAACTTATCTTCTCATTATCTTAGCTCTCGCAGTCTTTATTGAACAGTTTGTTCTTTCCCAGATGATGATGCAAAAACCATCAGCGGCCTTCAGGCCAAGAGGCAGAAGAGGGGTTCCCACTCTGGGGTTTCCAGCGAAACCATAGACGAGGACATCCTTGCTGAGTCTAGAAGAACAGCTGCGGAGGCTGCTGAAAGAAGAAGGAAGCGAGAAGAAGATGATATTGAACACATAAAGCAAAGGAGCTTGGAAGAGCAACATGTTGATGACCTGGCGCGGCAAACCGATGAGGAAGATGCGGCTCAAGTTGATGAGGAAGATGCGGCTCAAGAGGAAGATGCGGCTGCTCTAGATCAGGCTCAAGCGGATTTTGAGGAAATCTCAGGTGGTAAACAAGGTGAGATTTTTAACCTCGCTGTGACTTATCAAGAAGTGATTAGGGGTGCATTAAAGCATGGGTTGTCAAAAGCTGACATCCGCCGATGGCTAGTACGCAAGTGCGGTGAACCTTCAGGTAATCATTCAAGCAGTGTTTGTAAACTAGGCTTAGTAACCCAAGCATCATCATAACTGGTTTCTTCGCACCCCAGGTCACGCTCACCTTAAGGATGCTCTTAACGAAGATACATTAATAGGATATGGTGTCGTGTCTTTAGCATATGATGAAGATGCTACAATCCCACCTACGCGTGGAGGTGCTCGCTCTTGGTTTATCAAAATAGTAAAATATTATATGATACAAGTTACCTCACATTTTCCTGTCTTGTATCGCAGGTGATGCTGATGAGGCCGTGCTGGAGCAAAGAAGTCAACCCTCTGCATCTTATGCCCCAGAGCGAAGCTCTCATGTCGAGAAGCCTGTCGCAGCTGCCGAGTATGCAGGAGAACCCTTGGAGGATGTCATCGAAGTTTCTGATGATGTCGAAGCTGACATCGTGCTGATGGAGGAAGATACTAATGCTGCAGCTGAGGGAATGGAGACAGATGCTGCTGAGGCTGAGGTTCATGAGCAGGTCGTGGAAGACACAACATCACATGAAAATGTGAATGTTCAAATGAGTGCTCCCGAGTCTCGTGAGTCCCTCGCACCTTAAGGAGTTCCTGATCGAGCAGCAGCTACTGATGTTGCCATTCCTCCAGCTGAGATAGAGCCTCCAGAGGTTCCCCAAGCATGGAGTTTTTGGAGCTCGCAGGTGGGAGCTGCAATCGCGCCTGTGGAGGCCTATACCCTTCCTGTCAACTATGAGGATCTAGAGCTCGCAGCTAATAGACGAGCAATGGAGCGAGGACAGACTTCAGCTGCTCCAGCAATGCGCATTCCTTCTTTGCGCGAGATCCTTGAAGGAACTGGTATGTTACCATTTTTCGCATTTTTCACTTGTTCATTTACAAGTTTTATGCTCTAAACTTGAATCATCACTATCAGGTTTGAAGCAAGCTGATGTGGATTGGCTAATTCGGATGCGTCTCTCCTATCCTCGGTCATTTGCAAGGTCTCTAGAGATAGAGCCTTTTAACAGAAGACTGTTCTTGACTGAAGCCATTTGGATTTTGGAGCAGCTGTCTGCGGCCACCCCTGCGACCATTTCTCCTCAGAGTGCGCAGCTTATTTTCAGCATGTGCCAAGGCCTTCAAGCCAAAGTTCAAGGCAAGCTGGGCTTCGGGTATATTTTCAACAGAGTTACCCAGATTCGCGCAACTGTGAATTTGAAGCGCGGCTTCCATAATCTCGCAGCTGGGGGGCGAAAAGTGGAGGAGCAAAGGCAGAAGGTGAAGAGGCTGTCAAACTCTTCCATGCGATGAGCGCCAAGTATGAGCAGTTGAAGCGAGAGGTGGAGCAAGTGAGAGATACATCAGCTATGTTTTCTCCTGATGACCCCCTGATCAAAAATTTATTTTGAAACAAAACAAAAATTTGTTTGAAACAAGAAAAAAACATTATTGTAATGTTGCTAGGGTTTCTCCCCCCCCCCTTTTTATTCAAGGCTTGAATGCCCATTTTGCCCTTCCGGGATTTGCTCAAACATCTCATGTGTATCAATTATGACGTCACCTGGTGACATATTCACCTTGATTTTCGTACTAAATACTTATCAGATAACAACGCTTTCCTTGGGAAGCCCATCCGTATTATGACCTTACATCATTAATTAAGGTACACCACCGAATCGTCGTAGCCTTTAGTAGGGTAATTGAATGTTACCTCTTTCAAGACATAAGTGATTGATTCTTACCCCTTTTCCAAGCTTTGCTGACTCAGATAGGAAACTGAAGGGTCTCCGTAGGGTCTATATAAACCTTGCCTTCTGCTTCTTGGGTTCTTCATCCCAAAATGTGGCTTGCAATGAGTCCTTATGACTGCTGGCTTCAACGCTTGTCCTTTGTTGATTCATGGCAATTTCAAGTTGTGAAACCTGAGTTTGTGTTTTTTGCCATAATAATAGCTTCCAAGATCTTCTTTACGAAGCTTATTAATCTTCATAACCATCGTAAAGAAGATGCACATAATACCTCATGCTTGTTCGAAGACTTTTCTTCGTCTATTATGTTTGCAGGTCGTATTCCCGTCTGCCTTCCGGCGAGGTGCAGTGCTGTACTGACCTTCTTACCAACTCGTAATGAACAGAGTGTTTCTCCTCTAGCTTTCCCGGAGGAGCACTATTTGCCTCCACGTTCTTCAACTCGAAGTAGCGAGCCTTTGTGCTCGTCTCCGTGGACAAGAAGCCTCCTGTCCCAGAAGTTGCTGCTTGCCTGTTCTTTACCGTCGCATCCGCCTGAACAGGTGGTTCATCTGGCATATCTCTTGGGGTGAAGACCAGACACAGGCCTTGTCAGATCCTGGAATCTTGAAGATGGCATCGCATAGCCTTTGTAGCGTTTGTAGGCCGTTCGTTTTATAGTAAGACTTTTCTTGTCATAGATTTTTGTTCGCCGGCTATTTTGTCGCATAGCTCTTTTTAGGACCAATAGGCCGATCATTTTACAGTAAGAATCTCCTTTCTGTAAAATTTTCACCTGTAGGCTGCTATCTAGATGAATTGTAAGTCATTTTGACTATGTAATTAGCTCAGTCTGAGCTTTCACTTGTAAGCTGCTATCTAGACAGATAAATTGCAAGTCATCTTGACTCATAATAAAGCGTTTTGTGTCATTTGTTGTTCTTGTTACAACAAATTGTAGTATCGCATGCGTGTTGGCTATGAATCAAGTCATGTTTCTTTTGCCCCTTTGTAGTTGAATGCGTGCTTGAATGAATCTCTTATTCCAAGCCTGACAAATTTTGCACTCGCACGATGCGTTGTCACTAGAGCTAGCTATCTAATAGATAGATTCGCAGATCATAAAGATCATACATTATAGCTGCTATCTTAGCAGATAAGCTTTTAGATCGTTTGAGATCGCATTCGCATAGTGCTGCTATCCCGGCAGATAGGCTTCGGATCAACTAAGATCATATTTGATTAGTGCTGCTATGTCGGCAGATAGGCTTAGGATCAGTTAAGATCGCATTTGATTAGTGCTGCTATCTCGGGAGATAGGCTTAGGATAAATTAAGATCGTATTTGATTAGTGCTGCTATCTCGGCAGATAGGCTTAGGATCAATTAAGATCGCATTTGATTAGTGCTGCTATCCCGGCAGATAGGCTTTGCTGCTAAAAATCCGAGAAGTAAATGAAGCGATAAAAGACAGCCAAAGTCATAAAATTCTTCCCATATGGGAGAAGTCTTTTATTATAACTACCCTAATATGGGAGAGGCAGAATTACAAGTTCCTCGTATGGGAGAGACTAAATTACAAATCCCTCACGTGGAAGGAATGACACATGAGTTTATCGCAATGCTAGGCGTGCATAAACATTGTAATTTGATGCATGTAAGGAGATAAGTTAAGGATAATACTTTTTAATCCAGCGCATGTTGACTGAGCTTGGGGTTGTGGTCGTTCCGTGCAGCCTCTGTATATTGCAGTAGCCACTGTCAAAGACTTCTTTGACTTCGAATGGTCCTTCCCATTTGGCTGCGAACTTTGGGTGAGCCGCCTCCAGCATGCAATGATCCGATGCGCGCAGGACCAGGTCCCCGACTGCGAAATCTCGACGTTGAACTGTTTTATTGTACGCGTGAGCGATCCTCTCCTTGTACCGTTTATTAGACCGCTTGGCTTGCTCTCGCTTTTCTTCCAATAGGATCAAGTCGTGATCGCGCTGATTCTCATATAGTGCATGGAAGGCCAACCTTGCAGAGTTGATTTTCACCTCCGCCGGTACCACAGCTTCAGCTCCATAGCATAAAAGAAATTGGGAGACCCCTGTAGGGGTCCTCGGCGAAGTTCGATATGCCCACAATGCTAAGTTCAAAGAATTATCCCATTTCTTGTGATCGTCTGCGACCATCTTGCTCAGGATTCTTAGTAGTGTTTTGTTGGTCTCTTTTGCTTGACCATTCCCTTTTGGATAATAAGGAGTAGAACATATCTGCCTTATGTTGTACTCCACTAGCTTTGCGGCTACTTGTCGGTTGACTAAAGGGGTACCATTATCCGAGAGAATTGTGTTAGGAATCTCGAACCTGTATATGATGTTCTCTTGGATGAAATGGACTACACCAAGCGCATTCGCTGTCTTAAACGGTATTGCCTCTACCCACTAGGTGAACAGCTCTGTTGCAGTGAGGATAAACTGGTTCCCATGCGAGGCTGGTCGAATAGGACCGACAAAATCCAGAGCCCAAGTGTGGAATGGCCATGGTGTCCCCAACGCATGTAGATCTACGGCAGGGGCATGTACGAGGTTGCCTTTGAATTGACACTCCTGGCACCTTCTTACTTTAGCGCGGCAATCTGTCTCCATGGTGGTCCAGAAGTAACCAACTGTGAGAAGTTGTCTGCATAGTTTCGCACCTCCCTGATGCTCCACTTGGTGAGAGAGGTCCATCACCTCTTGTGATTCCTTGCTGTCTAGGCATCGAAGTAGGTTACCCTCGTGACCCCTTCGCTAGAGTATGTTTTCTTGCACCACGTACCGGGCTGCTTTCCTTTTTAGCTTTTCGGCTTCCTTTCTCGACTCAGGCTCGATTCCTTGTGTGAGAAAGTCGAAGAGTGGCTTCCTCCAATCCATGTCATCATCGACCAGAGCAATTGTTAGAGAGTCCTTGATCAATGCGCAACTCTCGCAGTTCCCTTGGATTAACGCCGCAGCCGTTGACATGTTCGGCCAGTGAATCCCATACCTTTGGGCTTTTCTATAGATTGACATCTCACTTTCCCCGCAAGTATGCTGGTGAATCTTTTCCAACAGCGCTTGTCCTTCCTGCTGCGAGACGCATCGCATGAGTATTCCGCCTAGGCCTTTATAGGAGAGAGTGTTGTCATGTATACAATACCCCTTGGTGGATGCCCGGTTTTCTTTACTCGTTCCCTCTGCGATGGCGTGTAATATTGGCCTCCTCCAGTCTGCATCATCCATGCATTCATCGTCGCATGCGTCCTCTGTCAACGCCGAAGACGTTCGTACTTCAATCGAGATTCTCGCGGGGCACTTTTCTTCACCAACCTTAGATCCCAGAGTGGCCAAAGCATCAGCATGCCGATTATCTGCTCTAGGTTTGTGCTCGTACCTAACATCGCTGAATTATTGCACTAGTTTTTGTACCAAAGTCCGGTAGGGCAATAGATTTACTTCTTTTAATCCATACTCGCCTGAAGCTTGTTTGACGATTAGCTTGGAATCCCCCATAACCGTCAAATTGCTTACTTCCAGTGCCCTGGCCGCGCGAAGATCCGCAATGAGAGCCTCATACTCTGCTTCGTTGTTCGTGACTGCAAAATCGAGTTTCATGGACATTTGTATGACTTCCCCATCGGGTTTAGTCAAAACTATTCCAATTCCTCCACCCTTCCTTGTTGACGACCCGTCGAAATGAAGCGTCTAGTAAGGAAACTCAACTACATATATCTCGGGTCCCTCTAGTTCTTCCTCGATCATGGGCTCGTGACTGTTGTCAGGGAACTGTGCTAGCAAATCCGCCACCGCTTGCGACTTGATTGCCCGCGGACGAACGCTCGTGATGTCGTATTGAGAAATGGTCATATACCATTTTTCCAGTCTTCCGCCAGGAGAAGTGTGAGTCAAGAGATACCGTATGGGGTCACTCTTTGTAACCACTACCACTTTGTGCGAGGCGAAGTAGTGCTTCAACTTTTCTATTACAAAGAATAAATCAAGGCAATGACGCTCAATATTTGTATACCTGGATTCGGCTGGATGCACTATGCGAGAAATTTAGTAGATCGGCCTTTCTTTCCCTTCGTATTCCTGAGCCAAAAGCGCCCCTATATACCTCTTTGTCGATGTTAGGTACAGCAAGAGCGGTGATCCGATCTGTGGTGCGATCATTACCCTTTTTGACGTCAACAAGTCCTTTAGCCTTCCAAACGCGGCTTCATGTTCTGTGGTCCAGTTGTATACAGCATTCTTCTTGAGTATATCACTGAAGCAGAAGGTTATTTCTGCGATCTCAGGGATGAACCTTCGCAGGTAAGATAACTTCCCCAAGAATGTTTTCAGAGTACTCTGATTGGGCAGCGCCGTCATGCTAGTGATGGCTAATACTTTTGCGGGATCAGGCTCGATGCCTTGGCGATGTATTACACATCCCAAGAATTTCCCCGAGGTCACTCCGAATGCGCATTTCATGGGGTTCATCTTTAGCTGGAAACTTCTACATCTTTCGAATACTTTCCGCAGATCCTCCAAGTGGTCCCTTTCTTCCTTGGATTTGACAACCAAGTCATCAACATAAAATTCCACTTCTTTGTGCATCATGTCGTGGAACAGAGCCATCATGGCTCGCTGATAAGTCGCACCTGCGTTCTTCAGTCCGAAAGGCATAACCGTGTAATTGAAGACTCCCACTGGCGTGATGAACGCGGTTTTCCGTGCGTCTTCAGGTTCCATTTTGATCTGGTTGTACCCACTGAAGCCGTCCATAAAGTTGAAAATGCGATGACCCGCGGTAGAATCGATGAGAAGATCCATGTTGGGCAGCGGAAAATCGTCTTTGGAACATAAACGGTTAAGGTCTCGGAAGTCCACACAAATGCGAAGCTGCCCATTCTTCTTCACCACAGGCACGATGTTAGCCAACCATGTAGGATGGTGATTTGGCTCGATGAATTTGACAGTCAGTAGCTTGACAATTTCTTGCTTGATTTTCACGTTGATCTCGGCCTAAAGCTCCTTGTGCTCTGCTTTACCGGCTTAGATCCTGGAATTACATCTAACATGTGCATCGTGATGCTCGTGTCCAGGCCGGGCATCTCATCGTATTCCCATGCGAACACATCTTTGTACTAAGTCAGAAGCTGCAGCAATCTTTCTTCCTCCTCGCTCGTGAGGTATGCACTCAGAACGACTGTCTCTTCTTTTCTTCGCCTGGGCTTAGGAATACCTCCTTTAGCTCCTGCTTCTTCGGTTTAGGCTTATCCTCCATGCACTCTGGCGCCTCTTATAGCTTATCCTCCAAAACGTCTGGCGTCGGATTGTCTAATTCCATGACATGCTCGATTTGATTGATTTGCTCAGGGATATCCCCATGCTCGCGTGGGGGTATCCCCGCGCACCTTCATATGCGGTAACATTTCTTCCCGTTAGCGTAGAAGCTTTCTATCTCTTTGCCCTCGGGATCATGTTTTTCTATCCTTTTCAGGGTGTAAACATTATTTCTTTGATAAGCAATTCGTGGTGCCACTTCTCGCGCGGACGATTTTTCCTTGGCCTCCTCCCTTGTCACCATCACCCCTGCGGGTGATTGATCCTTGATGTCCTCCCATCGAGGCAAAGGAGTCGGATTAAACCGCCCAGGCGTTTGCTCATCTGCCATTTCAGTGAACCATACTGCCTCGGTGAGGTGCGCCTCATCCAGATTGAAAGGGTTTACCGAAGCTGGTATCTCCACTATTCTATCGTTCCAGATAGCTTTCATCACCTGGTGAGCTGTCGAGGGGACTGCATGGAAGCGATGAATCCAGGCCCGACCGATGATCATATGATACGTACTGTTCGCATCGATGACATAGAATTTGGCTGAACACTTGATTTTGCCAATCTGGACACCCAGACGGATCCATCCTATTGTCATCCTGGAGTCGCTTCCAAACCCCATCAACGGGGATGGACGTCTGACAATATTCTGCTCCGGGATTCCCGCCAGCTTCAGAGTGTTGAGCGAGACCACGTTAACTGCCGCTCCTCCGTCGACAAACGCTCTTTTGAACTCAACACCATTGATTACTGCCGTGACGTACAAAGGCTTCTGGTGGCTCACATCTGTCTTTTTGTCGCTCGCGGAGAAGGTTATGACTTTTTCTTTGGAGCGGGACGCCCTGACAACCTTCCCATTGGAAACCACGATATCTTCCTCGTAGTCTTCCGCTATCCTCAGGATCGCTTTCGTCATTTCTTTCCGGTATTTCTCCGAAAAGTTCATTTCATCGAAGAACCTGCTGAACCCGTGCGACCCCTTCATCCGATCGGCGCGTTCGTCCTCCGTGTCTATGCTGTAGTCCTCATCGTTGTAGACTTCAGCAACGATGGGTAGACCATCTTTCGCAATCTCTTCGAGGTCCATAATCGCGATCATGGCAACCTCTTTGCCCTTCGGCTCTCGCTCCGCATGGGCAGGCAGTGGATTGTTTCGCACATCCTGCCTCTGGTCGCTAACAATCAACTCACCATCTTTCATCTTTCGGCTCACCATGTTTCAGAGCTTCTTGCAGTCATCCGTGGGGTGCATAATCGTTCTGTGGCATTCGCACCACTTTGGGTCTCTCATCATCTCCTTGGAGGGTATCCCTTCGAGCGGCGGCAAGATACCGTCTTTACGCCATTGCTTGCACAAGTCCATCGCTTCCTCCACCGAACAGGGTAGAGGCGGCGCATCCAATTTTGTAACCCTGGGCTGCTTTTGTGGCGAGACTGTATTAACCTCAGCTTCGCGCCCTCTCTTGTAGCTGAACCTTCCAATTTTAAAGGTAGTTCCACTCGGGGATCGTTCAGGGGCGTGCTTCTTCTTCTGTCTCTCCACTATAGGCTCTATGTTCTTTGTGCATTCGATTAGCTTTGAAAATGTAGGAGTTTGTAGGTTGATAAGCATACCTTTGTACTCGTCTCGCATGCCTTGCAGACATATTTCCACGAGCCTGCCCTCAAGCACTTCGTCTCTGCATTCTAAGGACTTGGCTCTGAACTTCTTAATGAATGTCACTCCATCCTCCTCGCGCTTCTGGTACATGCGAGAGAGATGAATCATTGTCACCTTTTCTTCCACCTGGAAGAATTTAGTATAAAACTTCTGGACCATGTCGTCCCAGGTCTTCACGGATCCGACTTCCAACGTCCTGTACCACTTGTAGGCCATGTTCCCCAGAGATTTCGGGAACTCACGCATCAGCAACTTGGGATCAGCCCCATATGGCCCCATCACATCGATGAAGCGCATGACATACTCGTGGGCATTTCCGTTGACATCTTCGAACTTGTCCCATTTAGGAGCCTTGTACCCGGCAGGGTTAGGCATGAGGTAGATCTCGCGTGGGATAGGGGGATCATTGTCAACCTTCGGGATAATGGTATCAGCGAACGGCTGGTTAGCCAAGAAAGTTTCCATGCGCCGCCGCAGCGATATCATACACTCCGGTACACTCCCCTCGGCAGCAGGGGAAAGGGTGGTTGTAGTCGGAGGCGACACATATACCGTGGTTGGGCTAGGAGCGTACTGTGAACTCACGTTACCCAACAGTGCCGGCGGAAAAGACAAGGGATACTGTGAGGACAGGTTGGGTGCCACAGTTGGTGTTTGAGGGGTGTGTGCGGTAAAAGACGGTATTTGAGCCGTCTGCCCCTGGACCGAGGGCAACTGCACCGTTTCCGGTGGGTTTTGCGGATTAGGATTAGGCGGCATGAGTGCCACTCCAGTCCCTTGGGTGGTGGAAACTCCTCCTCCCTAAAAGACAGCAGTGCCTGACGTAGGGTTCGGAGCAAGGGTCCCCAGAATGGCCATTATCCGCTCCATCTGTGCGAATTGAGCCTGAAGGGCCTTTCCCTGATTCTGAATGGTGGCGTTCAGAGCCTCCAACGTCGGAGTCTCTCTGGAGGCTGCAGAAGCGTGACGGGCTTCCTCTCCCGAGGTGGTCTCCGTAGATGGCGATCTGTTACTGACATCATCTTCATGAGACATGGTTGCTTGCAATGGTTCGTTTCACGTCGGGTTCACCAAATGTGTACGAGAGAATCCTGCAGAGGGAATTCAATATACACCAAGAGTAGGGGATAAAAGGAACACAGGAAGTGTAAGGTCGTGTGTAGGGAGAGAGTAAGACAATAGCACTGTATGAGAGAGAGACAGGATTTTGGCAGAGCTTCCGCGTATCTCAGGTAGTTCGCCCTTGTATGGAAGGGTTAGCGATCCTATATATAACGGAGAATGTGACCGTTGTAGTGTGGTTAATGCGCCCATTAATGGCGGTTTAATTAGCTTAACTACAACGGCACGTTCGTCCGCGTATATAGGGACCGTTACGGCACGTTACCCGCGTATACCGGAACTGTTATGAGGTTGACCGGGTTGACCGGGTTTATGGAGCTCGTGCCATAAATCTCTCAAAGCAGTTACAAGGGGTCGCGCGCGGGCTTGGTTGTCGCTCGCGCGCCACATGACTTACTCTAGCCTCCAAACCACTAAGTCCCTACAGGTCCCGTGTGGTGGTATGCGAGGGCCATGTCTCGCAGCCCCCACGTGGATCACCGCGGCTGGTGATCCAGTGTGTGTGGAGCACAGCTGAGTGTGCTGGATGGTCGCCACGTGCCTAAGATATGTGTGTCTATAAAGCACTATCTACACCAGCCATAATTATTCGTTAGATGAAATAAGTAGAGAAAGATAAAGATAGAGAGAAGGAGGTCGAACCCCCTTGGACCCGATGGCAAAGCGGCGCCCCTCTCCCTTCCTCCATTGTTGAGTGCACTGCTTGATTGGATAAAGCCTTGATTTCTTCCTTCCCTACACTGCTAGCACAAACAGTAGAGGAAGATCCAATTGCTCATCCTACGGTGTGGATATCTGCATAGGCGTGGACATCAATTCTACGCAGTCATTAGTTAGATTCACAAGGTAATCTTATCTCTTTTATCACGTTATGAATGCTTCACCTGCGATTCATGGAGGGTTCTGAGCAGAAAATTTTGTATTTCCGTTGCGTAACCTGCATCAAAACCCTACAATTATAGGTGTTAGCTATTATTTTGGAGTTAAGGAGATGAGTAGTGACAGAGAATTGGTAAGAAATATTAGTGAATGGATGTGTGAGTTAAGCGTTCATAGATGTAGTCTATGAGCGATGAGAGTGTCGCGTCGATGTGAACCACAGATTGTGTTGTATCTCTCCCCTAAGATATAATTCCTCATTGATATATTGAAATTCTCCTCCTCCCATGTATGTAGGGGCTTTGGCCCAACCACGTAATTTTTTGGTTGTTTTGTTTCTCCTAGTTGTGTTGAGTATGTGATCGTGTGGCGTGTTTATGCTTCCGTTGTAGCGGAAATTCGCGTTGACGAATATTCCCAGCATTATCCCCTTTTATATGAGGCAGATTGATTATTATGTTTTTCAAAAGGAAATTGTAATTCTATAAGGCAATGACAAATCAATTAAATGAAATACTCTATGTGCGGTGGTGGTAAATTTGATGTGGAACATGTCTGAATGCGAAGTGGTATTAATCGCTTCAAAATTGAACCTGCAATGTTGATCACATCGATATGGTGCTGCACGCTAAAATGGATTTGAGTTTTTCTTTTGAGAGGCAACATATTCTATTTGTAAAATATGACCCAAATGTATAACCTGCAGTGCCATTGGCTCAGACAGTGAAGAAAGACTGAGAACCCTAGCATGAAGACAGAAGAAGAGAACCAATGATTCCTTCAGGTTCACAGGTACCTCTGATGAGAAGAAGGGTGAGTACTTATTCACTATTCTCATCATGCCACACCATTTAAGCATGACTTTCTGCAGGGACTGATTTGCCGATAATATAAACTACTGAATTCAAAATTTCTTGTCCTACGAAAGTGCTATTTGACGTGGTCTTGCATCATTTAGGTTCCTAGTTTGAAACTCCCACGTAACAGTATGTTAGATAACGACTTCTTATCTGAGACACAACCTCCTATAGTGTTTGGAGGAAGGAGTTTCAACCAATATGCATCACATCATTATGGCATATTAGACAGGGCGGGTCCTTTGGGAAAGCAATCGGTGTGCGGCCGATTTAGGCCCCCGGGTTAGCAGCCGGCAGGACACCTTTTTTTAGTAATTGTAGTTAGATTCACCAAATTGTATTTTTTTAGTGAACACCACATTGTATTTAGCTACATTAAATATTTTAATGTACAATTATCATCAATTGTCCATCAGTTTGGCGGTAATTCTTCTTTCTGCCACACAATCCTTAATGATGTATGTGAAATTTTTAATTATAATATATAAAAAAATTGTAAAACTATTGAGTACTAATTAAAATCAACACAATCTATAACATATTTTGTTACAGAAGGATTACAGGTCTAATTTTTTTTCTTTCTAAAACAACCACTTATGTGTATATTTTTCTTTTTTAGGCATCAATTTTATTACCCGCTTTAGGCCCCTAATTGTCTTGGGCTGGCCTTGATATCATAGGCTATTTGACCAGTTGAAAACTATAAAAGTACATCACATCCCCCGAGATTGGGCCTTGAACAACTTTGAAGAACATTCAGCCCAGCTTAAACTTTAATAGGTAGAGGCTTTTTGTGACTTCAACATAATTTAGGGGCTACTTGTATATATTTCAAGTATTTTAACCGACCTTCGATCTTTTACTAGCTCAAACCCTATATATGGAGGAAGGAAGAAGAAGCAACGAGGCCGCAATCATGGCAGGAGCTACAAACGAAGATGAAGAAAGAGGAGGGTTCGAGCACATTCCGGAGGAGATTGTCCTCAAACTACTCCCAAATCTACCGGTGGAGTCTCTTCTCCGGTTTAGGTGCGTTTCTAAACAATGGTCACGCCATATATCACTCGGTAGTAAAGTTATCATCCCCGGCAATAAACACATATTGTTTGAATCGGTAGACCAAAACGCTCAAGTAGAGAATATTGTAGTTGAGCTAGAGGGAACCACCTCTAGGGTTTCCCCCCACATCTATGGTTTGTGTCATGGGATTTTGCTTATTGGGGTTGGTATGAATTTGCTTTTGTGGAATCCAACCACTCGCCTCACCTACGGAAAGTTAACCTGTCGTTTTTTTATGCAATATACACCGCGAATGTTGATCCGGCCGGGACTCTGTTTTGACTCGGACACCAATGACTACAAGGTTGTGTTGGGCTTGAACGACCGCAATTGGCGTGATAGATCGGTGCGAGTCGGTAGTTTCAATACTCAGACATGGTCTAGGGTGGAATTCGCGTACAATGTTAATCATTTTACACCAGGGCCAACTTTGAACAATTGTGTTCACTGGTAGGGGTGCAACTTGGGCGGGTTGAACCCGACCAACCCGAGCCCAGCCCGAACTTAAATAGGGCCCGGACACATAGTTTTTGTAGTTTGGACGGGCTTGGACAGGAATTCTCAGCCCGAATTGCTATTAGGGTCGGGCTTGGGCACAAATATCGAATGACGGGCTAACCCGAATTGCCCGATTTGCATGACCACTACGTATAAATATTATATTTTGAAAGAATTATGGAGCATATCTAACATGAATATGCTAATTTTCTTTCAAGTATTAGCGATTTTTTAATCATTGTTTTGTTCTTCAACTAGTTGATTTGTTTTTTCGTCAACAATTAGTAATTCTCTTGTGTTTTTAAGAAGATATTAAGTTTAATGTAGTAGCCCGAATTCAACCCGAACCCGAATTGATTTATACGAATTTGGGCTCGGACGGGTTGACAACGCTCTTAACTCGGGTCGGGTTGGGCTTGGGCAGCCACGACAGAACTCGGGCTTGGGCTTGGACAGGGGTGCCAACCCGTCCAGCCCACCCGAGTTGCAGTCCTATTCACTGGTGGTCTCCCAATGAAATATTGTGTTTTGATCCAAAGATCGACAATTTTACCGAAATATCACTTCCAAAAGTATATTATGAGAAGGGAGAATACATAATTGGCCTAGGAGTTTTAAATGGGTGTCTCGCTATGGTTCTTGATGACTTTACTTTGTATAGAATGACACGATATGGTGTGAAAGACTCTTGGGAGTTTATGTTAAGATTTTGCTTTTATAATGGTGATCCATATGGTGATCGAGAAGTGAGTTTTACCCATCTGATTCCGCTTTTTATCACTAACGAGCAAAAAAGCCGGGTTCTTATTCATGTCAGAAGGATGGAACATGAAAAGTATGATTTTGATTCTGATTATTGGAGATATGGACTGCCCAAAAAATTGGCGGATGAGCATGCTATAGTTGCATATGGCAACTGTGCGTTCACAGATATCGTTGTGTCAAAACTCGGGGAGGATCATTATGATGAGCCAGTTGTGTACGTAGAAACACTGGTAACATCAAGAGCATCATGCGGAGGAAAGCAAATCTGGAAGGTGAAAGAAGAAAACAAAACAAAGTCGATAAAACCTCGGTGTGAAGAAGTTGAAGCAGAAGAAAATAAGGTGATGGAGGGCGTGGAAGAAAAATGGGAAGAAGCTAGAAAGACAAGGAGGGATAGAAGGACCAAGGGCAAGAGACCTGCGGCTATTGTGTCTCCTCCTGTTGATCCGATGCTACCTATGAGTAATGCATTTGATCTTCTAAATGATTGTGAATAATAACATCACCCTTAAACGTGATCATTGTAATAGAAATTGGTTATCCATTAGCTGATGATCTACTTTTTTTTTTTTTTTTGTCAATTTGTGATATTCCTTTTTTTTTTGTCAATTAGTGATCTACTGGGCACAGCATCATTCTATATGTTCTATTTTTATTTCATAGTCTTAAATTTACAACTGTGTGTTATTTTATATTTCTTTCAGGATTAAGGGACAGGAAAATAGTTCATTGTCTAGTGCTCTATAAAAGATAATTCTCAATTTAGGGTGTGATATACTATAGGAAATATATGCAGATTGGGCATGAAGATGATGCAGTTTGGGCTTGAGATACAATGGGCTTTCTACAAGACTCAAGCTTCAGATTCATCTTCTCCGTTTCATTTTCATTCAACCCTTTAGGGTTTCTATTAATATATCGGAAAGAGGAAAAAAAAAGAATGGTGTATTGTATATATAATTATGCCATTATGCCTTTTTAACTTCTTTGTTACGTAGACTAACCTCTTCGTCTTGATCAGCTTTGAGGCGGACCATGAGCAGCAAGGGAGTGTTGAAACCCGAATAATACTTGGTCAAATGGAAGTCCATTCTCATGGAAGAAGGAACATGGGAGAGTGTGACACGATTTTTTACGTGTATACACAAGTGCACGGTCAAGTAATTTAGGGGTGGTAATTCAACCCCGAGTTATCGATCCCACGAGGATAAGCTTGAGATTATTTAATTAGTTGTTCGATTAGAGTACGGTACAAGGAAGAAGAGTTTTGAGTAAAAGTGTTGTGGCCCCCAAACAAGCGACTGAATTGCAATAACAACTAAACTAATATTTTTGGGTTTTTTTCTAATTAAAATGGAGAACAACTAGGCGATCTATGGACCCCCTGGGGTTTTAGACAATTCCGGAAAATGTACTGAAACACGCTATCATCTAATTAGTTGTTCCGGGTAATAGCACTGACAATCTCCTCTCGGTCTCATGTCACTCTACCTATCAGTCGACTACGGGTCCTATCAATCCACCGACGTCTACCGATATGGTTCTAACCGCGTAACGTTAAGCCGATCACTGGGTTCTATCGGTCCACCAATGGCCAACGCTACAATATCGAAACTACCCTCACAAAAATAGTCATAATCATCTCACATCTCAGTCTCAATGATTCGGGACTAATTTCTTGTTCTCGTTCGTATCTAGATAAAGTCTCTTTTAAGAAACCCCTAGAACCCTAGCCTAACTGGGTAGCTACTCCGTTTACGCTAAGTATTAAGCTCATAACAATCAATCCAACTAATATTAATGATAATCTTTAAGCTACGATTCAACTGATCTATTGATTCATCTCCCTAAAGTTGTTTTTGTCACCTAAGACGTGTCAATAGCCATAGTGATCAAGATGTACGATAATCAAAGAAGAACAATACGATTAAGAGAAACGAAACATGAATCAATCTCACAATCCGGAAACAAGTCTAGCTTATAAACCCTAGGTTCATCTACATAGAACCTAGCAAAAGTATTTAGCTACTCATAAAGTATCTGAACAAGAAGAGTTTCTCCATACAATTGATGAAAAGAGAAGAGGAAGAAATCAAAGGGGGAAATCTCCGGTTTGGCGATTATCCCAAGCGATCTCCACAGCTCCAAGTCTTCGTCTCTTGCCTCTCTCCCCGTAAATGACTCATTTTCAGTCCCCTAGGTCGTTCTTGAGTCAATTCCCGTCATAAGTCTTCAATATTTACATTTTAACCCCAAACGCCGGACTTTGGTGTCAGACCATTTCGTATGAAATGATGGCATTTCATAGTATGAAATGATTTCGTACGAAATAAAACATGGGAACTGTTCATTCGTGCGAGATGCATTCTGTACTCTGACTTTTCCAGGCCATAACTACTTCATCCGATCTCCGATTAAGCTCCGTAACTTTTCGTTGGAAAGCTATTTGAGTCTACTTTCATTAGGCTCCAGTCTCACTCCAAAATTCATTGTAGAACACCAGATATCGTCAAATAAGTGAGGACTGTTCATTCTAGCTCCTCTAACTTTGCTTTCCTTCACTCCACTTGAGCTCCTGTTGTTTCCAAAGTACGTTCCATGCCTCCTATCAACCGATCTTCATCCCTTCCTGTCAAAACAACATGGAAAAAAATAACAAGCGATTCTATTTGACAAATAACATCGAAATATACATAGAAATGCCCAGACTAACCATATAGCATATATGAACAGAGCTGCTTATTCGGTTGAACCGAACTGGAACCGAAACGATAGAGCCAAAACCGGTCGGTCCTCGGTTCGGTTGGCCGGTTAACTTGTTGAGCTTGGTTCAGTTGAACCGGAAGCGGTAATTAGGATTATTCGGAACCGGACCGGAATCGTGGACCGAAACCGATTGGATTATCCGGTTCGGTTCCGGTTCCGAACCTGTTCTGGACAGTTTCCTTTTTTCCTTGTTTGTTTTAGAGTTGTGTGTGCGATAAAAAATGTAAAAACATAAAATTAGACAAATAATCAAAAAATTGAAACAAACTTGTATTATTAAATAAAATATAAAATTTTAGAAAAAAATTGCATCACTATAGTTTAAGAACATCCCAACTGGGTTGGCACCCACTCAACGATCAATCATTTGCATTTTTTCTAACTTACATTGTTTATTACGAACTTATTGAACTGAAAAAAATAATAGTCTTCATTTTTCTACTCGTAGCCTAGGCGTCTTGATATAGCGGAGTGTCCTCGCCTATTTCTAATTCTTGGAATAATTCGGTCACGACCACGTCCACGTCCAAAGGGTGTAGGTCATGTGTGCGTTTGTTGGCATCGCTCCAATCCTTTGAGCATATGAGAACCTCCAATATCTCCGAAGTTAGACACGACCTTTTCTCCGACAAAACTCGTTTACCTGCACTAAAAGTTGATTCCGAAGGGACCGTAGAAGCGGGAGGGATTAGTAAATCATTAGCCGTAATAGAAACAATTGGATAGTTGGTTTCACGTTGTCTCCACCAATCGAGTACATCTACTATAATTCTATTTCTTCCGCGGATTGTTGTAAGAAATAATTAGTGTCAATGTACAACAATAATTCCGAGACGCAATCCGAACCGGTGGGGGCGGTTTGTCTACTCTTAAATAAATCACCAATTTTTGCATTACCCTTACCCTCCGGATCACTTGATGATGCTTGAGCATTACCAATACCAAGCTTAACAACATATTTTCCATACATAACATTAAGAATTTGTTTAACTTCTTCAAAAGATGGTGATACCACTATTTTTTTATAATCGGTACTCATGTTTTCCGAAATTTGTTCTAGCATAAAACGTAGGTTTTCATCCTTACACCTTGAGTCCAAAATACTTGCCAAGAAAATCCATAGGGATGTTTTCAAAATATTTGAGAAATTTTTCTTCCATAGGCGCAATTGCATCTCCTAAAATTATATTATCCCTATATTCTTTAAAAGCGTAACTTATAAACATTAGTTGTGGAACAATTTGGTTCGTAGTAGGATAAGAAACACCCGAAAGAAGATTGGTTGTGGTATAAATGGTTCAGGAAATAATCTTAAGGCATCCCCAACTCTCCAATCATAAGATGAAACGGAAATTGGACTATTACATTCATTTAAAAAACGTGTGATAAGGAGCTCGTAACCAACAACACTATTCAACATCAAGTACGTTGAATTCCATCATGTCCTACAATCGGCCCCAAATCTCCTTTTTCTCTTATTGTTTTGAACAAAAAATCCATAAATCGTTTGGTTCGACGGGGTGAAGACACAATATAGATAATAGCGACACGAATAGGATTAATGTAATTAAATAGTTCTTTCAAACCATCTTGTACAATTAAATTGATAATGTGACATACACAACGCACATGTGAAATAGATTCGTGAAAGGGTGTTTGTATCAAAGTTTGCATATGGTCTAGCGCACTATCACATGCCAACGCATTGTAAAAATTCATTGATGCAATTTGTTCACTTATACCTCACTCGTTAAAAATATCGACTATAGTTTCTCCCATGTTTACACCGTTGTGAGGATATGGAACTTCTCGAATGCAATAACACGTTTTTGTAAAGTCCAACTTGGATCAATGTAGTGTGCGGTGACACAAATATATCCTTTATTATTTCTACCGGTCCACATATCGGATGTGCAAGCAATTGTAAAATTAGAATTTGAAAAGGTTTGCATAATTTCCGCTTTCCTCTCACTATATAGAGCAATTATATCATTCCTAGTAGTATTTCTACCTATATGCTTATAACTCGGACAAAACACGGTAGTAATCAATTTTTCAAACTCTTCGTTGTCGGCCATATTAAGAGGTTTTTCGGTAGCGGTGATATAATGAGCTAATGCTTTTCGTGCCCTCGGTTCATCGTAGATGAAAGTAACTACGTTACCGTGTGCGTCATATCCTAGTTGGGTTTGGACGAACGGGTCACCTACGGAGGGTGTATCTAACAAAAATTCGTGTGCATTTTGTAAATGTTTTTTCATTGATCCTAATCAACCGATTTGATGATATACAAATGATTTCTTACAATGATTGTAAAAGGCCTTAAATTTTGGTTTACCTTTGGCGTCTACGCCAGTGGGTATTTTTTGCATCTGATCCCAAACTTTGCTTCTTTGACTACCCTTACGAGTTTTTTTATTCGCACCTTGTGTTGGATAATTTTCTCTAATTCAAAATCATTAGCAGCACCTACGCTAATTACTTCTTCAACGTCACTAAGAGTTATGTCTACGTTATGGGAGGAAGCCATTTTTTCTTAGAAAGATTGGATAAAAAAATAAGTTTAGCGAATTAGTAACAAATAACAAGCTCACACAATATAATGCACAATTAAAAATAAAACTTACAAACTCCAAGAATAAATCTTGGAGGAGGAATGCCGAATGTGTAGGAATTAGGATGGAGGAGAGTGAGATTTTTTGCTTCACAATTGATGATGAACGAGAGAAATGCTTCACAATGTTGGAGAAGGATTGGAGGAATGCTTCACCATTTTGGAATTTGGAAGTTTGAGAGTATGAATTTAAAGAGAATTTTGGAAGTGTTTGAGTGAGAAAAAATGGTTGAATGTGTTGCGTATTTAAAGAAGAGTAAGGGAGGGGAGGGGTGAGTGAAAAAAAAAACCCAAACGGCCGAAAAACGACCACTGACCCGGCCTGACCATGATGTGACAACTCCTAACGTTCAAAGTTTTCGAAAGAAACGGTTGGAACCGACGGTTCCGGTTTGGTTCCGAACCGGTTCCAGTTCGGTTCCCTATTCTTTGAAACCGAACCGTACCCGATAACTCCCCGGGTCCGGCCCGTTTTCGATACCCCATAGTAGGTTCGGTTAACGGTTTGGAACCGTAAAACCGTCGGTTTAACCGAACCAGCGTGCAGCTCTACATATGAAGCAACAACTGATAAAACGACTCATATTCTCTGCAATTATGCCCAAAATCTCTCATATTATGTGGAAAACGGCAATAAGATATAGTTCCTAAAATGCGCTATCAAATTCCCCCACACTTTCTCTTGCTCGTGCCGAGCAATAACTTGCTTCACAACCCAATGATTTGCCTCTACTTTTACTAGCCATGTGACACAAACGACTCACACACACGACTTTGCAAACTACATGCCCTATAAAATTCAACTCTATACCAAACAATGCAATATTGAAACAACACAATTTTTTTTTTCTTTTTCTTGAGAAACCGGGCAATCTTGCTATCACTAACCAAAATCATCAAGCTCTCACATGTCTCTTTCAAAATTTCACAACCACTAGCAAGAAGTTAAAGTAGAATGATCATATGCACAAGTTCACTAAGGCGTCCCCAAAAATATACCATAATCAATCCAAGATTTGTACACGTCCTTTAGTTCAGAGGGTCTAGGCATCCTAAGTACTAAGGTAGTCTTTCGTCGCCAAGTCATTTGAGGTTTTCAACCCCACTTAGCCGCGATTGCATTTGAATGAAAATTGTCCCAGTGACGGGAGACACAACTCCGTGTAATACGGCTTAACTTTAATTTTTCACAGTTGCTCTAATTTAATTGAATCCAAATTCCCCGCGTGAACGGGGGCACATTAGATTGTTCATCGTATCTAGTCCTAGAGAAGATTTTGATTCATTTTTTTTATTCTCTTCTAATTTTTCAATCGTGCATTTAGAGCAATTAAGTGTGGGTTTTTTCTGTTGGCTCTTGAAACCGCCTTAAGGAATGGTGGTGTACACTCCCTAACTTCACTTAGGCTAGAGCAGCATACCACATAGAACCAACTCAACACGAAGATCCACCCCATATTTCAAGAGGCCACAAGTTTCCACTCAAAAATAGACCATAAAACTCCTTAAGACTAAATCCTCCTAGCACACTATAGGAACTAAAGGTATGCCCTCGTCTACTTTCCACATTCTCTGAATACCCGCAACATTCTTTCGTGAAACCGATGCGCAAGATACTGAGAATTAATTTATCCTACTACGTCGCTTCCTATTCTCAGGGGCTGTTTCACTGAACTCTCTTCGGTTTCCAGCTCATCAATTGCCCTTATTCTCAAATTTTTCAGTTTTTATGATTTTCAATTTTTTTTTTATCTTTTTCATATTTTCTTAACTCTATATGCTTTGGCCAATTCGACTATCCACACAACATTGAGTAGGGTGACTCAATAAGTAAATGTGAAAAAAATGCATAAATTTGCACAATCTGACACAATATGACAATATATTAAAAACACTCTATACTAACCACACAAATACTCACAATACGAACATAAACTACATGTAACAAGGTTATGCAAAACAAGACATGGCTAGTAAAGGTAGACATAAAACCTCTCACACTTAAAATATTCATTGTTCTTAATGAATTTAGAGCGTACCCCAAAGGAAATGATCCCAAACTGCATGAGTTAATAACAAAATTCACAAGTGTTGCAGCTGATTTCGCACGAAATAGCATCATTTCACACGAAATGATTTCGCACGAAATGGATGCATTTCGTACAAAATAATTTCGGAGGAATGAGCAGAATCTTTGTTTCATTTTGTGCGACATGAGAAGAAAAAAAAATGTAAGTATGGCATTTCGCACGAAATAGGGTCCATTTCGTGCGAAATGCCCTGGTGATTTACCTATTTTTGATGAGTTGTGCAGCTAGTAACCGGACTCCAAAGAGCATTTTGCACCCCAAGAAGGGGAATCCAGACTTCATCCTGTATTCCTGCACACTCATTTCTGATCCCTCACCCCTCAAAATCAAGTATGGAGAACTAAATACAATAAAAAAATAAAATAGTAAATATCCTACTCTACATTGGGTTGCCTCCCAAGAAGTGCTTATAATTTAAGGTCGACGACCCGACCCGGTAACCTCAACTGACATAGATAGTCGAGGCTGCTTTAACTCTTCACTTCTTCTTCTTCTACCATCTTTTCTCGATAAGCCTTTTCTCACAAGCACCCTTGTGTTGTGAAGATGGAGGGGAGTGGTAGAATCTGACTCTTTTCATCTTGCGATTTTTCTTCTTGATCAGCTTCCACAAAGTACGACTGGGCTCAGAATCTCTGGCCATGAAATCGTCCCAGTAGTACCTCCATGGTGCTAGATTCTCCTCATTAACCACATGCATCTCATCCACACCCCCACACTTGACGATTTCCAACTCCTTGCCTATGGCATATAGATTGTCAATTGGATAGCCAATAGAACAAGAAATTGGAAGTTTCCCATCACGTTATTCCTCAAAAGACTCTCCATACACAAGTATTTCCAACTCATCGCATACTTGATTTATATGAGATATGAAAAAGTCTTCAAAAATGTGAGTAGGGGCTTTTACCTCAATAGGAATGGGCACAAGTGCTTCATCAGCTTCATCATCAGCATACCACAAGCTCCCAATGTAGGTGTCATATTAATCATGCCAAGGCTGTGAGATAATTGGGGTTTCCCTTGCACAAAGCATCACCTCCTCCCATCCTGGACACACAAGTCCACCCCGATCTAAATCAGAGTCTGAGTCCTCATAAGTGGAAAAGTCCACAACTGGTTCATGGACATTGCACTCTTGGTTGGGCTCATGTACCTATTGATTCACAACTGCAGCTTGAGATGCGGATTCTCGTTCTTTCTCCATCGTAGCTATGAACTTTCGTTGCATCTGTCGAACAGTTGGTAGCCAATGAGGTTCATCCATATTATCCTCTTGTGATGGTGAGAAGAAGGGATCAATTAGGGATCGATGTATGTGAAAAGGGCTCCTCTTGTTGCTCTTGTGTATCTAGGGACATCATTGTGATGCGCGCTTGGATCTCCTCCATTGTAGTGTGCAAGTCTCCCATGCTCGCTGATGAGTCTTCTTGATAGTGATGAATCTGGGGTTGATCAAATATGCATGTGTATTCATACTTGTGATCTCTCTTGCATTTATGGAACCAAATCATTGAACATGTGTCATCTGTGTACCAAACTCTGCATTTAGCACTGTAGTAGGGGTAATCAAAGATCCCCTCATATTCATCCTCGCTGCACATGCTCATTGTGTCTCCGGCTTCATGCGTTCCTGAAAAAATAAACTCACAAGATACCCGTGGAGCACAGGTATAGAAATAAAATAATACAAAACAAAAATAGAAGTACTCTAAACTAACTCCTAACTAGATAATCTACCGTTTTTCCTCGACAGCGGCGCCAAAAATTGACACGATTTCTTATGTGCAAGCGCAAGTGCGCAGTCAAGTAATATAGGGGTGGTATTTCAACCCCGAGTTATCGATCCCACGAGGACAAGCTTGAGATTATTCAATTATTTGTTTGATTAGAGTACGGTACAAGGAGAGTGAGTTTTGAGTAAAAATGTTGTCTCCCCCAAACAAGCGACTGAATTGAAATAACAATTAAACTAATATTTTTGGATTTTTCTAATTAAAATGGAGAACAACTAGGCAATCAATGGACCCCCTAGGGTTTTAAACAATTCCGGATAATGTACTAAAACACGCTATCATCTAATTAGTTGTAACGGGTAATAGCACTAAAAATCTCCTCTCGATCTCATGTCACTCTACCTATCAGTCGAGTACGGGTCTTGTCGGTACACCACGTCTACCGATATGGTTATAACCGTCTAACGTTGAGCCGATCGATGGGTCCTATCGGTCCACCAATGCCCAACGCTACACAATCGAAATTACCCTCACATGACTAGTCCTATCATCTCACCTCTCAGTCTCAGTGAATCGGTACTAATTTCAGGTTCTCGTTCGTATCTAGATAAAGTCTCTTTTAAGAACCCCCTAGAACGTTATCCTAATGGGGTAGCTACTCCGTATACATTATGTATTAAGCTCAGAACAATCAACCCAACTAATATTAATGATAATCCTTAAGCTAAGATTCAACTAATCTTTTGATTCATCTCCCTAAAGTTGTTTTTGTCACCTAATATGTGTCAATAGTCATAGTGATCAAGATGTACGATAATCAAAGAAGAACAATACGATTAAGAGTAACGAAACATGAATCAATCTCACAATTCGGAAACAAGTCTAGCTCAGAAACCCTATGTTCATCTCCATAGAACCTAGCAAAAGTATTTATCTACTCCTAAAGTAACTAAACAACAATAATTTCTCCATACAATTGATGAAAAGAGAATAGGAAGAAATCAAACGAAGAAATCGCCGGTTTGGCGATGATCCCAAGCGATCTCCGCAGCTCCAAGTCTTCGTCTCTTGCCTCTTTGCCCGTCAGTGACTAATTTTCAGTTCCCTAGGTTGCTCTTGAGTCAATTCCCGTCATAAGTCTTCAATATTTGCATTTTAACCCCAAAAGTCAGACTTTGGTGTCAGACCATTTCGCACGAAATGATGGAATTTCGTACGAAATGATTTCGTACGAAATAAAATATGGGAACTGTTCATTCGTGTGAAATGCAATCTGCACGCTGACTTCTCCAGGCCATAATTTCCTCGTCCAATCTTCGATTAAGCTCTGTGACCTATCGTTCGAAAGCTCTTTCAATCTACTTTCATTTGGCACCAGTACACTCCCAAATTCATTTTAGAACTCAAGATATCATCAAATAAGTGAGGACTGGTCATTCTAGCTCCTCCAACTTTGCTTCCCTTCACTCCACTTGAGCACCCGTTGTTTCCGAAGTTCGTTCCATGCCTCCTATCAACCGATTAGCATCCGTTCCTGTAAAAACAACATGGAAAAACATACCAAGTGATTATATTTGACAAATAACATTGAAATAAGCATAGAAACGCCCTGACTAACCATATAGCACATATGAAGCAACAAGTGATAAAACAACTCATATTCTATGCAATTATGCTCAAACCTCTCATTTTAATGTGGAAAATGTCAATAAGATATAGCTCCTAAAATACGCTATCAGAGTGATAAGACGTTGTGGAAATTCATGGAGGGTGTTGAGCTATTCCAAGTCAACAATTTGATGAGGACGCTGAAACATTAGGTGGGGGGGAGAATGCGCTGACCTATTTTCTTGAGGATTTATATGGAAGATAATATAACTCACTATAGCCTATGATACTTAGTAAATTTGGTCCAGGCTAGTGTCTTATCCCATTACCCATTTTTTAGAACTAGTTTTTAGATTATTCTTGTACTTACTGTACGACGCTCCATAATGTTCATGTGTAAATATCTTACGATAGAGGATGTGGGAATGTTCCAGACATTCAATCCTAGCCATTAGATTGGATAGATACTAGATTCATCCATTTGGAAGGAATTGTATAAATAGGGGTAGGGTCATTTTCTCCAAACCATCTTGACCAAAAGTTGGTACAAGTTCTCTTCCTTTGATGAACCGGAGATGTAGAAACGATCTTGACAATCTATGTTCGTCCAACAACCCCATATCTATCGACTCTTACCTAAGACCATCCAAGAATTTCCCCATCGCGTCTATATTTCTTCTTCCTCAAAACTAGTGACCATCCTTGGCGATCACAGACCCTTTTTGGGTTCTCTCGCGTCCAAATCTGAATTTGATAGTAGCTCGATTTTCTCTAAAAAATAATTTTTGTTCTTCCAAATATTCGATTTCAACGAGAAGATCTCTAGTTGGGTGCATAATATTTCCACTTGTCTTTAAATTTTTGGTTGGTTCTTGTTTGTGGGGTTCTTGGTACACCATTGAAAAAGGCGTGACTTGAAGTGCATACTAGGGTTTTTTTGAATTCTATGGACCGGGGAACGAAATTAACTCATTTGGTTAAATTATTGCTTCAACTGCTCAACCGATCAATAGATAAAGAAGGGTATCCAATTGATATTTTTTTCCACGTTATGTTTAAAGTAATCTGTGAAGAAAATCCAAATACTACGGAGCTTTTTGAAGGTTGGAGAAAAAAACCAAAGAGTTCAATTGTACATTCTCATGTCCACCAAAGCAAAAGTGGTTCCAGCACATTTGTTCACTCGTGATCTTTCTGATTATAACCAAGTTGTGAATGCAATACCTCAAAAATAATTCTCCTGCTATGTTTAATGATATGTATAAACCTTTTACTACAGAAGAAATTTTAAGCGCTTTTAATGAAATGCATCCCCTTAAGGCTCCGGGTCCCGATGATCTGACGCGAATTCTTAACGCATTTAAACAAGTGCGCGGTCATGTAATATAGGGGTGGTATTTCAACCCCGATCGATCCCACGAGGACAGAGTTGATATTATTTAGCTAAGTTATTAGTTAAGAGTACAATAACTAGGAGAAAGAATTGTGATTTGAATAGCTGTCACCCTCAAACAAGTGACAAAAAGTTATATAACAACTAAACTATTATTTTGTATTTTTTTTAAATTATTAAAATAGATATGAAGAGAACAGGATATCTCTAGATCACCTAGGTTTTTAGTCGATTTTTGGATTAACAAGTAACACGTTAAATTCTATTAAAATCAAGCCGGGTAATAGGCTATGACAATCTCCTATCGGTCTCATGTCATTTTACGCTCGCTTGTCTAGAATCTCCTGTCGGTCTCATGTTGTCTATCGATTTCTTCTAGTAGGTCATCTACTGACATGATAATGGGTCATGTTGGTCCACCGTATCACAGAAGAGCTGAATGAAAACTTTTAAGTATTTTTAAATATTAACTTTCATATCTGTTTTGGTGTAAAACATAGCAGAAAAGCGGTCTTGGGAGTAAATTCATACAATATTCATAGTAATTCTAAAATTATGAAATTTTAACTGAAAGTATAACACCTCTAGAAATAACATATCTATATTTGGTAACCATTGAATTAGAATAAGTACATGAAATATATGAAAAATCTCACTGGTCTGGGATTGAGCAGAGTGTTAAAATAGAACTGGTTTTTGGCGAATTAAAATTAAATACAAGTACAATTGACCTGAAATTTTTATCGTAGAAACATCACATACAAATACACAAACTGTAAATATTTCAAAATTTTCTGAAATCTTTAACTATTTTTCCTAATTTCGTGAAAATAGTCTCAAACAAGAACTTCATGAATTTCTATACTTAAAAAATTTGTTGCATGCAAGATTCATTCAACAAAAATCTGAAATTAAACTAACACAAGGTATAAATCATGTACATATCACTACCCACAACATTTTCTCACATGATTCTAGCAACAAACTTGTTTTTTTTTATGACATGCATGAATGTTCAAATGTGGGTTTTATGAAATATACAACATTCAAGTACCAATATGATGATCTAGCCATGAAAATGATGAAGCATGCTTGGAGATGAAGATCAAGTTTAAAAGTTAAAATCAAAGATCAAACAACACATGCAACTCGAGATCAAGCAATTTCATGCCAAGAACATGAACTATCTACAAATTGAACACATAAAGAAGAGAAGAGTGCTTACATATAAAGCTTGAGAGAAACTAGAGATTTATCTTGGGATTTTGGAGGTTGAATAAGCTTGGATTCTTGAAAAAGATGAAGAAAATGCTTCCCCCAATGCAAAGTATAACATGGGTATTGAGTTCTCATGAATTGAGAGGTAGAAAATGGAGTTTTGGGGGTGTTTTGTGAGGGTCAACACCAAAAATCGGGATCTGTATATGAAGAGAGAGAATAGAGAATTCTTGAATGCTCTTGATGAGGGAGATGCAAAGTAAAAGAGAATGAGAGACATGTGCATGATGGTGGGGGTATACATAGAGTTATACATGTGATGAAGAATAATAGTATATTGTAATTGATAGTTGAATGGATGACATATTGATATACCAACATTATTTGGGAAGACATGCTAGCTTGGGGTAAATTATGTAAAATCCAATAATTGAGAGGTTGATGCATAAAAACATAAAGTTTGGAACACAATTACAAATTTACATAAAGTTTTGGGGAAACTATGAATTTAATACTAACTAACAAGCTAGCACAAACATAACATTCTTAAAATATTTTTTATAAAGTCTAGCATACTTAATAAAATATTAACATTAACACACATATTTAGAAAATAATCAAATCGCTTATAAGACATAAACGCACAACATAAATATGAGGGTTACTACATCACTAGTCAACTAACGGTTCCGGTTTCATCCCCATTAAGAATTAAGCATAGATTATGAACAATTGAATTAGTATAAAACTCACATTTAAGCATGATTCATCATGATGAATAAACTTTGGTTCCTTGATTAGCAATTCCTACTCTAACCGTGTCAATAGGCTAGAATCGTTAACAAGATTCAAGAACTACAATCCATTCAATAAAAAAAATTAATAGCATGAAATAAAGATTAAAATCCGGAAAACTTCATCGTCTACATGAACCTTAGGATCTCATAGAGATGCTTAGAAATGGAATTTAGCTAATCTTATTAGAAAGAGAAAAACAATATATTTTCTCCATAAAATGATTGAGAAGAAGAAGAATAAGAAGAAGAAGAAGTAATCAAAACCCAGGTCTTCAATGGAAGTCTAGAGTTATTCCCCGTCGTCTCCTTCGTACGTCCTCCTCCTTCTCCAATTGCGTGAATCCTCTCTTTCAAGCCCTAGGTTGTTCTCCTTAATGCCTCCCCCATTCTTTATTTTTAAGTTTTGTGAATTAACACTTTGATCCCCTTCAAAATTGTGTGTGCTTGGATTTTTGATCGCGGGATCAAATTGTGGTCTTGCGGCTGATCTTGTGATCACAATTTTGATCCTACACTTCCAGCGAGTTGTTTTTTATTCCTCTCGAAATTTTGGCTAAGGCTTTTTCTCCTCTTAGCTTCTCCTCTTGCTCCCGAGCTTTTCGAAAAATCCGAAGTTCGTTCTCGCTTCCAGTATCATCACCAATCCCCCGGTTCCTGAAACGAACAACACTAAACATACCGGAGAGATCAAATGTGATAAATTAAGCTCAAACATACGATAAAAATGCACGGGCTATCATTTACGTATAAAAAGCTCACATACTCGAATTTCTCACAATCATAGCATGTTTCTCATACAAATTACCCCAAATTGCACGCAAAACGATATCAAATCACGCGAGAATATAACTCATATTAAGATTTATCATGATCTTCGTGCTCTATTTTATAGAACATATTGGAAATACATTGATTATGAAATTTTTAATACTTGTCTCGAAGAATGGGAGTGACGTATCTGTTATTAATGAGACTTTCATTGATTTAACCCAAACATTGAGATGATAAAAGAGTTTTTCTTTGATTTTTCACCTTATCAGTTTATGTAATGTTTCCTATAAGCTCACTTCCAAAAAGATCGCTAAGATTAAGTGATTTTATGCCTTTAATTATTGATGATACTCAATAGGCTTATCACGGACAAATAGGCTTATCACGGATAATGATATAATTTTGTTTGGAAAATCTACACTCGATGCATTAACAAAAATGTTTCATTCTATTCTATGATAGAATAGAATGGGGCTTTCTTTTTTTTCCTTCAATAAATAGGTTTTCCTTCTTTCTTGATTGATTGAGTTATGGCTTGTGTTTCTTCTGTAAAAATTCATATTATAATAAATGGACGGAGAACCCCTTCTTTTAATCCTAATAGATGGATTCCTATTAGCTTAGGTAGAACTACTCTTAGCCTTAACACTATGCCTAATGACTCTTTAGCGAGTACTTTACTGACCCCTAATGGTCAATGGAACCAAAGCCTTGTTACAGCACATTTTTCAGCTGATGAGGCAGAGGCAATTCTTGATTTTCCGAGAGCTTTTGTCCACGGTAATGATAATCTTGTTTGGTCCAAAACTAGAGATGGGTTATTCACAGTTAAGTCAGGGTACCGGGTGGCATTTCATCTTTTGAAACAAAATGCCATCTCCAACATACCAGGTTCTAGCAATGGTTCCCAAAGTCAAGTGGTAGATTATTTGGAATATTGCTATACCTAAGAAAATTTAGGTGTTTCTGTAGACATTAATGCATAAAAATATTCCTACGAAGTTGAATCTAGGAAAAAAAAAAAGAAGAATTACCCCCCTAATTTGATGTGGCCTCGAAATCACTTTTGATGTGGCCTCTCCATAGTGGGATTTCACAATTACCCCCCTAATTTGTCCTTCAATTTCTGCTCGACGGAATTGATATTTTCTCTCAATCCGTCTCATAGATCTTTTCTAGCCTTTGCTCTGTGGGAATTATGGCATAAAAAAAAAGTAGTCTAAAAATATTGAAGTAGTTCCGTTTTTTAAAGAGACGGTTATCAATAAGGTACATGATGAGTTTATGAAATTCAAATATAGTACTTACACTTGCTCGAGTACGATGATTGTAGGTACAAACGATGGATAATCACCGGTGGTGAGCGCCATAATTCGGCATACTCAAGTGCAACTTTGATGCTGCATGTTGTAGATCCTCTTGATCTGCAACTGGATCTGCTATTATTCGCAATTCTTCTGATGATTTTGTGCGAGCTTGGGCCTTCACAATCCCTTGTCACTCCGACTCTTTGTTGTTGGAGGCTGAAGCTTTGAAGATAGGATTGAAATTCGCGGCTTCGTATGGATTCTACTCTCATTGCATAAACTGATTCAAAATGCTTGATGCAAGCATTGAAGCGATCATTAAAACAACTGAAGATGGAAAGAGAAGGATTTAGAAAGTCGGTCGAAAATTAATGATGTGGTTGTTTTGAGAAATTTAGGAAATAACCCGACTATATCCCAATGTTTATGTCGGTTGGATACCGAGAAATTTTAATGGTTTAGCTGATAGATTATGTTCCTACGTGCCAGACACACAAAATGTGTTGATTTTTTTTTTTAAGAATTAAATCATACAGCCACCCAGATATTGCATTGTCCGGTTCAATGGATTAGACGTCAGCAAATAGTGCTCCAAAAAAATTCTCCGGCAGAGCAATTTTTTAGTGCTCCAAAATAGCACCACGCGTCGCTATACAACCAATGAGCGTCTGCCAATCACTGACTGTTTGTTTAAGTACTAGAAAATAACCCATGCCCATAAGGCACTTATAAAATATATAATTAAGCTTATACTTAATTTTTTGAAATAAATTTAGATTATTAATTAATACTTTTTTTTAATGAATAGATAAATAATGCATATTGTGTTTAATGATCGAATTTGAAAATATAAACAATATCTATGTGTTGATTAAATAGATAAGGCACAATTCTGAATATACAAACAATATCTTGATTTACTCTAACTGAACTAAATTAAAACTTGTGCAAGAAAAAAAAATATTCAAATCAACGCACTAAAATGTCTCAAGACATTTTTAGAAATTAGATGGCTATGATATTTTCATTTACATGTTTTGGAGGAAAACACCTAGTGCTTTGTTATATAGATTGTACTTTAATTGATTGTAGATTACCATGCTGTGCTCTAATTGAGCACTAAAAAAAATCTTCGGCTGATAAGATTAGTTGATCAGTTTTATCTAGTAATTTGGGAGTACAGTTTGGGAGAATGTCTTAGCACCTGCCTAGCATGTGCATGGATCCCCCTATCCACATATACTCCGTTGTTTCAGAGTCTTCACATTTGACTTTTTTGAATCATTTTGATCCGTTGATTTGGTTAGCAAAACAATTCAAGAACTCGGTAATTTTTCACGGTATTGTAGAGTAATTTGAACACTACGACACCGTAAATTTACCGAACTTAAATTGTTTTTCTAACCAAATCAACGGGTCAAAATGACTAAAAAAAAGTCAAATGTGAAGAATCTGGAGTATTTTTTTAAGAAAAAAGCTGGAGTACACACAGAGCCACCGCCCTCCTTGTCCCTCCATTTTTCTAGTCCTTAAAAATCACTGTTTCAATGTCATTCCTTCTGCAGAGTGCAGTCGCCTTTCTTTCTCTCCCTCTCTCTCCACCTTATAACCAGAGAGAGCCCTCTCTTCCCTTGTTCTTGCTTCTACAATTGCAGATTGAGAGAAAGAGAGAGAACTAACCCATCTCTCTCTCCACCGTTCTGGGTTTATTTGTCTCTCTCTGCCAAAACCCCTAAATTTCACTTCCCTTTACCCTCCTCCGTTTTCACCGTCTCTCTCTTCCAAAACCCCTAAATTTCACAGTCGACAAGAACCCAGAAACGATCTTCAGCAACTCTGAAGAAATCCTCACAAAGGTTCGACATTTATGTCTTCTTTGGCTTTGGTTGCTCTGGAGCTCCCCTGTTTCTTGATCTTGTTCTTCGTTTCCCCAATTTAGGACTTCGGATTCAAATTTCTTGGAAAGGAATGTCGTCGGTTCCTTTTTTAACATAAAATTCAATTCAATTTAGGGAAGTTTGGAGTCATAACCTTGTGGAAGAGTTCAAATTGATTCGAGAAAAATTCGATAAATTCCGTTATATTGCTATGGATACAAAGTTCCCAGGTGTGGTTTTGACTCTACAGTCCCTGTTGAGTTGGTGCCTTGAATTGGCCAAAGACGGCCAAACTCTTTGTTTCCAACTTTGAATAGGGAACATTGGAAGTCAAAGGCGGTGGAGGATTAGTTAGGAAATAAGTTTGTTTCAAAATTAGATTTGGAAACTTTAGGGATTTCCTAGCCCTATATAAAGAACCAATTAGTCACACTATTAGGCATGCACATCATTGTAGTCTTGTTCCTCTTAAGTGAATAAAGGGTGCTTTTTCCGCCGTGGAGGTAGCAATATTTTGCTAGCGAACCACGTAAAATTTTGTGTTCTTCTTTATTCGTTCTTTGTTCATGAGGTGGTTTGTCATAACAAACTGGTATCAGAGCTCGGGTTTGGCGGTGTTTCAAGATCAAGATCAAGGCGGGGCAAAGCTAGGGTTTCACAACTTGGTGAAATCAAAGCTACGGTTTTGCGATCTAGGTGGAGCACGCGACTAGGGTTCAAGATCCACCAAGAACGATGTCCGGATCGATGTTGAAGATCGACAGATTCACAGGAGGGAACAACTTTAGTCTGTGGAAGATAAAGATGGAGGTTTTGCTCAAATTGCAAGGCATATGGGCACCTTTGACTGCAGACAAGGGAGGCATGATTTGCATCAATGAAGTTCAAGGCGATGGAGGAGAAGGCACGTTCTAACATTATGTTGTGCTTATCAGATGACGTGATCATCAAGGTCGCAAATCAGAAGGAAGCAGCGAAGCTCTGGCTCAAGTTGGAGAGTCTCTACATGACAAAGAGTCTCATTAGCAAGTCTATGCTAAAGAAAATACTCTTCACTTTGCGGATGCTCTAATGTATGGCTCTCAAAGACCATCTTGATCAATTGAACACAATTCTCCTGATTTGCGTAATTTGGCAAGAAGGTGGGTGTACATACAAATTTATGCAATTGGAAACAAGAGCGAGAAATCTGGTGTCAAATATATTTTATTGATGTAATAATGTAGTGGATTACAATCTCAGATAGTAAATTTCTAAACAGAAATTAAATTCCCTGATTCTTCTCCTGAAACGTCGAACGAGGGCTTCGCAGCTTGATCTCGAATCGAACGGATGGGCGATCTTCGATTTTGATGAAGAACGCGATGAAGGTCTCGAAGAACACAAACGCCGAACGAGGGCTTTAGAGGCTTGATCTCGGATCGGAAGGATGAATATCTTCGATGTTGATGAAGAACTGGATGAACGCCTTGAAGAACACGAAGAACGGCTTGAAGATCTTCGAGTGTCTTACAGAGCGCTGATGAAGATCTTCAACAACTTGATGAACTTGATGATGATCTTCGAAGAACTTGATGAAGAACTTCGAAGGGCTAGATGATGATGATCTTGATGATGGATGAACTCGTCAGGGCTTTAGCAGCTTGATCTTAAGAGCTCTCTCCTTCTCGCAAGATGTAATTGTGTGTAATTGTGTGTCCCATATGCCTAGGGATGGCTCATTTATATAGGCATGGGCTGGCTTGATGGCCAAGGTAGAAAATAAATATAATTATTTAGTTATTTATTTTGTGCATCAATTTGACAAGTGGCGCAACATGATTGGCTGAGCTTGCAAGTCTTGATAGCTGCATCATCTTGACAAGTGGTGCTATTTGATTGGCCTTCCTTGTTGACTTGTAGTCATGTCATGCAGTGACGTGGCATCGCCATAAGCAGTCCTTGATTGTAAATAAAGTTTTGTCTCATTTACAATTTAATCATCTATTAATTATTTCTAAGCATAGTAATTTAGCAGCGAGTGCTATCTGATCCCTCACTTTAATTAGGCAATAATAAACCCGTGGCACTATTTAAGTGGCCGCAAATTTTGCGTGTCTACAAATGCCCCCTCGAGACTTGTTTACCAGCTCTTGATCTCGTTAGTAGACGAGTCTCGATAAGAAATTTTATTTTGCGAACTTTGAGACTAAGCAATGGCTTTCAAAATTGACCTTTACCATTTCTTCCGAATTGAATGTAAATGCCCCATCAATGTCCTTGACCCCAATTTTTTTTATTTTTTATGTGGAATTGACATGCCCTGATGGTCAAGCTAACTCTTTTGTCTCTCATAGTAGTTGCTACTCGCTGCAACCAAACCATAGCAGTAGCTCCTTTGGTAGTTATAGCCCACGCAGCCAGTAATGCTTAGAGTTAAAAGGATATATATATATATATATATATACATATTTTTAGAAGATTTTTTTTTGGTAAAATTAAATGTGCGGAAAATTATTTTCCTAAATCATGTGCAACCAAACGCAATCTGGCCCCCTTTATTTCAGCAATCTTATGGCCAGCCTGAAGCTTAGTGGGCTAGTCTAACTATTATGTCGCATGTGAAGCCCAACCCATTCAGCTGGTTAGGCCCACCCAAATAAACTCCTCAAATGTGGAAACAAAACCACTGGAGAAGTTCTCTGGGTCAACTCTGTAGTGGCGGTGAAGCATTTCAAATTTAGGAAACAATTCCATTTAACAAAAACATGGAGATCTTCTTGCCATGTGTGTACCAGTTTTTTTTTTCGGACTGATTTCTTTATTCCATCCATTCCTTTTCACCTTTATTCTTCTATAAAAGGAGTCGACCAGGCACCTAGCACCTCACGCTTCCAGTAATCTTGGAGCAAATTCAGAAGCTCACAACAACAGCTGCGTTTCGGTAATACTCCTTGCCACCATACTTCACTATCCTTTGATTTTGTTTTGAGCTTTCCCATTCTTGTTGCTAATACTTCCCCCTCTTCGGTATGAGACATTACATGCTTTCGGCTATACTTCAGCTAATCCATAATTCAATCATCTTCATTGAATTTGTTAAGCAGTAGACAAGCTCAATGTTAGATTGTGACTGTAAGTATTTAGGTAGCCACCAAACTAAAACATGCTTTGTTAGCAACCGATGTGAGTTATTGCTAGTATTACATCCAGTTACTCATTCTCTTCCCTGTGCAAACTGGTTGTGACTGAGAACAATGCCATCAACTCACAACAAATTCGTTAGCTACACTGCTTCCTGGTACCAAGGCTTCTTTACGCCCTGTTTTGCTCTTTTTTGCTTCTTTTTTTTTTTTACTTATGATTTGATCATCGAGACAATATACTGGAATATATCGAATTCTTTGAGTGTATTTTCTAAATTCATACCTTTTATGGAATGTCCCTGACCCCTTTTTTTTCCTCTGTCAGGTTCTCATCGAAGTTCTGACACTGGTGTATCACTTGGTTCGTTCTTTCTCAAGAGAGTTTCGCACAGTGTTCAACGGCTCGGTCCGGCACTTGCATCTTTGCGAGGGCGTTCATAGTGTTCAACGGCTCGGTCCGGCACTTGTATCTTCACAAAGTTGTTTTGCAGTGTTCAACGGGTCGGTCCGGCACCTGTTCTCTACGAGAGCCGTGTTAATACCGGAATCAACCGACTCCACACTTGCTTTAAACTTGTGTTAGAACCGTGTTGATACCGGAATAAACCGACTCCACACTTGTTCGAATCGTATTAGAGTTGTGTTAACACCGGAACAAACCGACTCCACACTGTGTCTTCACCGTGGTGGTTATTTGAAGATTCGTCGCTACATGGTCTTGCCAATCTCACGATTTCGAGCGAAGATGGAGACCAGAGCATAGTTACAACGTTACCAGTCTACCCTCCTGCTGGAACCATCGCTCCCGACCACACTCTTACGGGGCTGCCTCATCCTAAGCAATGGTATGCTAAACTCCGAGCAGACTTAGTTTTCCCAGAAAGCGCGACCCCATCCTCGTTGACGCGTTCTTCTTGGAGTCTTCAACTCATGTTGATGGCAGCGATTCATCCCGCTTATTAATCGAGCAAATAAACCAGGGCCACGTGAAATGGAGTAAGACCTCCTTCAACTTCGGGGAAGCTCCTTTCACTGATGGCTATTGGGAATGGCTAGAACTTGTACTTAGCCAACATTCTCGTATTCTTAACGAATCAAGCATATATGACGCTCTATACGCCTCTTTGTTCACCTACGACCGAAGTAGCCGCGTTTTTCGAGCATTCTGCGAATATTGGTGTCCGCTGACAAATACTCTTCATGTTCCGACCGGCGAATTATTCATCTCACTTTGGGATATTTGTGACATCGGCGGCCTGCCCATTCATGGGTTATTTTACGACGAAGTTGTTCCTTCGGCCACGGAACTTCTTGGTGATGGATGTGAATCACTTCCTTCAAGTTGCCAGTCCTTATTTTCCGCATATCATCATATTTGCTGCAAACTAAGCGCTTCTTCAGTTGGTATAAAAGACTGGGTGGAGTTCTGGTTTCGAGGTCCGTTGAGGTACAAGGTACCGCCTAAACGTTCCCACCGGAAGGCCAACAAAGAACCTAAGATTACCAACAACCCAACAGGTATCATAAGCTTCCGTCGACGTTCAGCAGAGGAGAATATCGTTTTTGAAGAATTAGCTACTCCTGAAGGCGAGAGGGATGAGCTATATTTATCAGCTCTTCTATCATGTTGGATTTGCTCATTTATGCTTCCGAGCGACGTGTCCCTATGTATTCGTCCAATTGTATTCAAGGCAGCAAGCTTGATGGCATGTGGGAAGAAATTTTCATTGGCGGTACCGGTGCTTGCCAGCATCTACCGCGGTTTAGGACTTATCTCTAATCCAGCCGCTCCTAGCTCTTGTAACGCCATCTTCCTAGTTCATTATGTATACGGATGGCTTGGAAAACACTTGGACACATATTGGCGTATGAAAGAGCCTACTCGCTCTAATAGCCGGGCTTTTATGGCTAAGCTTGGTGGTGAAAAGATGGCGAAGCAATATGATGACGTTCATGCACGACAACTTTTCCTCGACATTGATCCTTTGAGTTTACCATTCTCATTTCTTTCCTACGATGAAGACGTATTTATCCGCGATGACGGCCAGTTATCATCACACAAGACCGATTATTTGATTAGCCTCCGTTCCAGCTACCTGACACTTCGTAACAACAACGAATTCATTGTTGAAGCGTACAGTCCCCATAGGTTCGCTAGACAATTCAACTTTTGCCAAGACATCCCAGGAAAGTTGAAGAAGGAGATAACAGATGGAACTCTAGAAGAAATTGTTTCCCTCTGGAATTCTAGCATGCAACTATCTACCCAAGCTAAATTTGTGTTGCCATCGCGCTCATCTAGGCGATCAGCCACCAGTAGATACGTCGATTGGTGGGAAAGACACACCCGTGCATCTCTTGGAGAGTCTACGGAACCAAAACGTACTGAGCTACCATCATTAAAGGCAGGGAAGCATAAATCTTCGCAGGTAGAACCTAAGAGCAGCCCAAAGACAACTGCTTCTAAACCTGAAGTCATCATGCAGCCCCCTAAAGGCCTTTCTAATCATAGAAAAATTAACATGAAAGCTTCTGCTCCCAAAGTCGCATCTCTGGTTGTTAAATGCCCAAGCTTGCCGCAAGTTAATACAGAGAAAAAGGTTCAAATACCTCTTCCTTCATATGAAGAAAGCGACTAGCGGAAGAGAGAGACACCCGAAAAGAATGAAGAGGAAGCACATCAGTCCCATCCATGATATGATCCGAACACAAATGTCGAAGACTTTTGCGACAATCATCCTGGCTCTCTAGCGAAACGACGTGACGACATCCCATCCTTCAGTGAATGTTCAGTACAAGGCCCTCACTGCCTAGATGTGTTGATGTCTTACAAGGAAAGTGCCTTCCCTAAGGTACATGCTCCTCCTCCTGCCCAAATACTACCACTGGAACCTCCCAGTCGAACTTCGTCAAGTCCTTTGAGGAAATCAGGGGCTGAACCATCAGTATTCCCGACTGAAAGATATGTTCGCGATGCTAACAAGTTGTACGTCTCATTCTTATGGAACGAGATATCAAAAAAGTTAGCTAAAGACCCGCTACACCTCTTGAGCCCATTAAAGGAGAAGGTTGAGGAGATTTTGACCGACATTGAAGGCCATAGTGTCCCAGGCATCGTGACTGCACGGCGACTTGTCGACATATCTTTTAAGAATATTAATACTTATGAAGTCGTTTACAACAATGTTGCGAAGAAAGACTGTGGTGCGCGCCTATCTAGCTCTCGAGAGGAAAGTAACAAATGTCTGTCCATTGCCCAACAAAAACAAGCCCAATGTGCCAAGGATTTAGGCGCCCTTCAGGATGAAATTAAAGACATCTATTCCAAAATGGAGAACTTACTTGCTCTCAAGAAAGACAAGGAGGAATTATGCTTGCAAAAGGAAGAGCAGATATCCCAGGCCCAAGCTGAAGTTTCGAGCATTCAAGAACAACTTACAGCATCTGACAAGAATGATAAGGAACTTAAATTTAAAACCACCCTAGAGAAGACCTTGGAGGCCAGCCGTGATGAGTTGATCAACTTCAAATTTTTTCCATAATCCTTATAGAACTTTTCTTTTTTTTGTTGAGTTTCAGCTTGATTTTCCAAGCTTAAAGTCTGTTTTTGTTTGTTTTTTTTTTTTCTTTAATAACTCATGACAACCTTTAATTTTTCAGTCATTGCAGTTAATTTCTGTGTAATATCAAGAGATATATCCGAAATTACCCCGTGACTTGCGTAACATTGTAGGTAATATCCTGTGTTATAACCTTGATAATATCCTGGAGAAATATTTCTTGCGCGAAATCTCTACTAATTGACGCGAAAGTTATGGAACGTCTCTTTGGTGAGTTGAATTACTTCAACAATGCCCTGGGAATCATGTGACAGGATGAATTAAACTTTTGAAAACATATACATAATGCATTTCATTCTTGGAGCCAACTTCCCCGAAATTGCTATTTTGCCCTCATGAAGATGGTCATAATTCTGGACTTGCATCCTCAAAAAGTCTCCAAAATGTGTCAAGCTGACATTCTGGAAAGTATTCAGGATATCATCCTGACCAATATGCTGAAATTCTTCAATTTTTGATTTTTTTAATCCTTCTATTTTTTCGACGTTGTGAATGTCAATTCTAAATTCACGTGACATTATCAAGAACACATATGGCTGATAATTCGGAATTGCATCCTGAGAAGTATCCTAGGTGTGTCACGGTGACATTCTGGAAAGTATTCAGGATACTGTCCTGGAGACTGTCCTGGAATGTCCTTGATATTTTCTGAAAAACAAATCCTTGTGGCATATGGTGTATCTCCTTGGTTTTGTTTACCTTCGTCTTTATGCAACGATTGCCCCCATTTTGAGAAGAAATTCTTTGTGCATGACTTTGTTGCTTTCTTTCCTTCTTGGCGTCGATAGGTGATTCCCCTAGCAGCATTTTGTAAGAGTTTTTCGCTACTCGCCATTCGAAGGGTTCAACCGAGATGGAGGTCACATTTGTTGTAGCAGATCCAATTTCCTCTTCTAACAAGACCTTCCCTTCCTTGACAAGTTGCATGATCTTATCCTTGAATACAAAGAACTTCGTGGTAGGATGACCAAGGAGGCGATGGTACATGCAATATGTAGGATCGTTGAATTTGTTGGATTCCTCAGGTCGCTTTGACTCCAAAGGTTCAAGGATTTTTTGCTCCACCAGTTGTTCGAGCATTGAAGGAACTTCATCATCGGCAAATGGATACACCTTTGATTGCAATTCTTTGAGTGTAGGTCGTGATGGTGTCTTTTCTGCATTAGAATTGACCATATAATTCTTCTTTCCCTTATCTGATAGCTTTATTGGCGTGGTGGTGACAACCATGGACTCTTGATTAGAAGCCTTAAGCGTGAACGTCTCGCCTTTATGATAATCTTGTTTGCCTCCATGTTTCCATGCTTCAAAAGGAGGTGGTCCCTGGCTTCCACTTGGCGCGATGCTGAGTTCCATGTCATGAGCGCGAGTGGCAAGTTCTTCGAAGGAAGTTGGCCTTATTCCTTGAAGTATGTATCGCAGACCCCAATTCATGCCTTGGATGCACATCTCAATAGCCGAACCTTCTGAGAGTCTATCCTTGCTGTTAAGGCTCAAGTTCCTCCAATGGTTGATGTAGTCAATGGCCTTCTCGTACTTATTTTGGCGAGTGTTAGTCAACTCGACCATGCTGACAGTTCGCCTTGTGCTGTAGAAACGGTTGAGAAACTCCTGCTCCATCTGCCCCCACCTATCAATGGATCTCGGCTCAAGCTGACCATACCACTCAAAGGCATCATCTTTAAGGGTCCTCACAAACTGCTTCACGAAAAGGTCTCCATCGGTTCCAGCATTGTTACATGTCTCGACAAAGTGGGCAACATGCTGCCTAGGGTTTCCTTTGCCAGAGAATTGCTGGAACTTAGGAGGATTGTAACCATCCGGCATGCTTAACTTCTCGATTCTTTTCGTGTAAGGCTTGATGTAGGACTTTGATGAAGTCGATAGTACTCCGGGCCTCCCATTCATGGTGTTCATGATGATCTCTTGTAATTGATCGAGAGGAATGGTGACATTGGATGATAATTGAACACTTGGTCGCGCTTCTTGCTCACTATCTGTCGTTCTAGCTTCTGGTGCGACCTTGGGAGCATGTTCAAACACTTGAATTGCTTCATCGTGGGTGTCGAGTTTTGCAATCAGCTTTGCGAGTTGAACGTCACGAACTTCAACAATTTTCTTTAATTCTTCAAGGCCCTTGGTGAGGTTCGCTACTTGCTGTTCGAGAGGGACCGCGCTAGTAGTCTTGACGTGCATGCTGATATCATCCTCCTGATCACAAGTTGGTTTATGTTGAGTACCCTTAGTGCCGGATTTGGAGTTACTTTCTCTACTTTCCTCCCTAGACTTGTAAGAAGAAGAAGAATCCTGAGGGGTGGGCGCATGTGACTGCGGCTTCTCCGAGGTAGTGCCATATTCCTTGCCCCCAGCAATTGACATTGCCTTAGACATACTACGAGTTACTGGACGAGTGGCTTGGATTCCGCAGTTTGTTTCTGAAGCTAAAGACTTGGCATCTCCAGCCTTGGGTGATGAAAGTTCGTTATCCTTTGTAGGAGACATCACGAACACTTGTACTTGAGGAGAAGAGATGAGGGGCAGATATGTCCCACTGGGCGTGCCAAAATTTGTACACACAAATTTATGCAATTGGAAACAAGAGCGAGAAATCTGGTGTCAAATATATTTTATTGATGTAATAATGTAGTGGATTACAATATCAAATAGTAAATTTCTAAACAGAAATTAAATTCCTTAATTCTTCTCCTGAAACGTCGAACGAGGGCTTCGCAGCTTGATCTCGAATCGAACGGATGGGCGATCTTCGATTTTGATGAAGAACGCGATGAAGGTCTCGAAGAACACAAACGCCGAACGAGGGCTTTAGAGGCTTGATCTCGGATCGGACGGATGAATATCTTCGATGTTGATGAAGAACTGGATGAACGCCTTGAAGAACACGAAGAACGGCTTGAAGATCTTCGAGTGTCTTGAAGAACGCTGATGAAGATCTTCAACAACTTGATGAACTTGATGATGATCTTCGAAGAACTTGATGAAGAACTTCGAAGGGCTAGATGATGATGATCTTGATGATGGATGAACTCGTCAGGGCTTTAGCAGCTTGATCTTAAGAGCTCTCTCCTTCTCGCAAGATGTAATTGTGTGTAATTGTGTCTCCCATATGCCTAGGGATGGCTCCTTTATATAGGCATGGGCTGGCTTGATGGCCAAGGTAGAAAATAAATATAATTATTTAGTTATTTATTTTCTGCATCAATTTGACAAGTGGCGCAACATGATTGGATGAGCTTGCAAGTCTTGATAGCTGCATCATCTTGACAAGTGGCGCTATTTGATTGGCCTTCCTTGCTGACTTGTAGTCATGTCATGCAGTGACGTGGCATCGCCATAAGCAGTCATTGATTGTAAATAAAGTTTTGTCTCATTTACAATTTAATCATCTATTAATTATTTCTAAGCATAGTAATTTAGCAGCGAGTGCTATCTGACCCTCACTTTAATTAGGCAATAATAAACACGTGGCACTATTTAAGTGGCCGCAAATTTTGCGTGTCTACAGTGGGTGATGAGGAAGCCGCACTATTGTTGTTGATCTCGTTACCTCCATCGTATGAGAACTTCGTTCAGTCATTCATTTTGAATAAGGATGACTTATCTTTAGAGGAGGTCAGATCGGCGCTCCATGCTAGAGAGCTGCGCCATAAGGATGCAGGCACAAGTACAGCGGACCATGCTTCCGGACTTATGGCGACGGGGGGGGGTAGAAAGAAGGGTAAGAAGAACAAGAAAAATCAGTTTTCTGGTTCTAAGTTGCCCAAGGATGTCTGTGCTTGGTGCAAGGGAAAGGGGAATTGATGAGAGATTGCCTGAAAACGAGGTCAACAGGGGCAGAACGGATACGCAGCCGTAGCTGAACAAGGTAACTCGTCCGAGGATGATTACGTTCTAATGGCGGATGTTGTAACGCACTCTCAGGATGTGTGGGTCCTTCATTCCGGAGCTTCCTATCATATTTTCTCTAACAGGGTTCTATTATCGACGTACAACCAAACGCATGGAGGGTCTGTCTACATGGCAAACGGAGCCGTCTGTAAGGTGATTGGGAGCGGATCAGTTAGATTGAAGACGAATGAAGGGAAGTTATATACTGTGGAGCAAGTCAGGCATGTACCACTTATCAACAAGAATCTGATCTCCTTGAGTCTACTCTACAGCAAGGGATACAGTTTCAAAGGTGAAGGTGGAGATCTACAAGTCTGCATGGGTTCTAAGGTGATACTCAAGGGAGTCAAGAACGGGACTTTTTACATGTTGCAAGGTTCGACGATCACAGGTTCTGCTGGGGTTGTCTCAACCGAGATTAAGGAAGCTGATCTAACTAAGTTGTGGCATATGAGGCTCGGTCATATGAGTGAATGTGGAATGCAGGAACTTTAAAAGAAGGGGTATCTCACCGGGCATGTGCCCAAGAGCCTAGGTTTTTGTGAGCATTGTGTGTATGGGAAGCTACTGTTGGAATATATTCCCTAGAGGCAATCTAGTTTAGTATGAATTTATTTGTGGCTAGAACATTCATTGTATTATTTATTGGATATGTAATATAATGAAGTCCTTAGATTTAAAATTGTGTTATTTATCTGAAATATCCCTAGTCCAGTATAATGATTAATAGGACAATCATCTATAGACTAGTATGGGGTTGGATTGATATGGAGATATCATGATCCAACACATGGGTGTGCATTAAGGGTAATGACGCACTGGATTGACCCATCTCCGAGAAGGCTACATACACGTTATGTTAAGTCACAAGTGCTTCTCGTGGTACAATGGTATTGTCATACTTAGACTTGAAGTCGCTAGATATTCTAGTTGTGGATTATTGTGATTTTGGTAGCGTTAAACGCTACACCGTAACTGGGTAGTTATAAAGGTGTGTACCGGATACAATAAGAAGCAAGCTTAGAAATCGTAGTGGACGTAGATAGAATTTGTCCCTCCCACATAACGGGAGAAAATATCCTAGGCCACTCGAGGGACAGTGCTTATAGAATGTATGGCCAGACTCAAATAAATCAATATGGGATATTGATGTTATTTGCACGAATAAGGCTATTCCCATGGTTCGAGAAACTATGGATTGGATATACGAGTGTAACTTGTATGTCTCGTGTCCAATCCGGATATAGAGACCACGGGATGAGACAATTACTTGTACAAGGTTTGTCGGATGACTATTCTATTAGTTGGCTAGAATGGATGTTTTGCTAGAAATCGCTCCATATTAGAAAATTGTTGCTACCAACTAGATAGAATCTATGGGGTCACACGCTATATAGAGTTGAACTAGATTTGGGAATTAATTAATAGGATTAATTAATTAGAAGGATCACTTTGCAACACCTTGCAAACTTAGCAGGACTAATTTGCAAGGAAGGGACTAAACCGAATTCTAGTAGGACTAGAATGGGTCCTTTAGGTAGTTGGAAAGGATTTTTTGGACTATATAAAGGATGCTCCTTCCTTCCCTCCCACACTTATGACCTTATTGATCATAACTTGAGTGGGAGAGAACAAAAGGAGAGAGCAAGCAAGCAAGAGAGGTGCATGCCCCCCTTGCCGCCGCCCCATCCCGTCGGCCCAAACATGGAGGCCGAACCTCCTTGTTTCCTCGTGTTGTGTGATTTCTTCTTCCTCTTCCTCCATTCCGGGCTAGCACAAAGGAGTAGGAAGATCTAGAATTCAACTCTAGGCGTGGATCAACTATAGAGAACGTGACACAATTCGCGTTTGAAGTCATCAAAGGATAAACCCTAAGGTCTGTGAATTGATTTCTTCCCTTACCATCGTTATGTCTCTTGACTTGTGATCCTTGGAGGGTATTGCATGGATTATATTTGTTTTTCCGTTGCGCATCCATGATCGAAACCCTACAGTGGTATCAGAGCCACAGGTCGTAGAGCATAAACGTGGTTTATGTGTTACGTTTTGATAGTTTTACACTTTAAATTTATTGTTTATCGCGTAAAACAAGACAAATCAAGCATATGATGCAATTTGTCAATAATCAATCATAACAAGACCTAGTTTTTGCATTGGATGCATGAATTAGTGAGTTTGAGAAAGTTTAGGATCTTAGATCTAGGATTTGGGCATCCTTTGAAAAGAAGGAGTTCTTCCCATACAAGGAAACAACCAAACTTGGGCACCAAGCAAGGGAGTTGTTTTGGAAACAACTCCCAAAGGAGGTTCGCCCCCCCTAGGGGACCGCCCCTCCCTGCTTGCCGCCCAAACAGGGCTCGGCCTAGGGCCAAGGCAGCCCTATCCCGCGGCCTAGCCGCATGGGCTAGGGGCCGGTCGGCCCAAGACTTTTGCAGTTCTCTTTTTGGGCCCGGGCAATTTGATTGTTGGGCCCCATGGATCGTTTTAACCCTAGAAAATCCTAAAATCAATTAAAATTGACCAAGCACGTTAAAATTAGATTTTAACTGTTTATGTGCAAATCGCATGGTGATTGGATATGGCCTTAGGATGTGGTTTGATGTGAATGTTTAATTTTGTGGTTTGGTTTATGGCCTGCGAGCTGATAAATTAATTGTAATAATTAATTAGGGTTTTATGGCCTGCGAGCCATTTTTTTTCTCAACTTGTGAGATTTATTTTATTTAGTATAGGTTTTAGCTAGTGCTAGATAGAGTATATTGTTAGCCAAGATTGGAGAAAAGAAGCCCAAAGCCAAAGGGAGCCACAAAAGATGGAGCATGGAACATTCCACATGACTATGAAGGATGGACCAAAAGATGAAGACGCATGGAGATGTGTTTGCTTTTAGGGTTCATAGATAATTCCATTGGCTTGGAATTATCTTAGTCTAGAAAAGGCCATATTCACATCACGTTTTATTTTGTTTTCTGGTTGTTTATTTTATTGTCTTATTATTTTGTGGTTGGTGTATGGATGATGCATGCAATTAGGATAATAAGATAATTAGACAACCCGGACCTATTATTTGGAGTAGTGCACAAACTCAAATAGATAGATTAGTTGATATTGATCAACAAAACAATTAAAAAATTGAATTTAAAATCCCTCAAAATTCAAATATTATGTTCTTGCCTTCTCGTTATTTAAACACTCATTATCATCATGATTTATCAAGTTGGTGCGTGCCAAAGCATGGGCTCTTGGTTCATAATGATGGAATGCGATGGCACAAGCAAGTAATGTGCAATTGTTTAAATAAGAGGTTGAACACAACTAGGCTATTAATATGATTAAAACCTAGAGGCAATCAATTGGGATTATCCATGTGGATGGATAAATAAGTAGTTATTTGCCCAATTGAACAAAGAGTTACATAAGGGATGCAATTGGAATTGTTCCTACCTAAAGTAGTCAAATTATGGGTGACTTGCCAAAGCAAGCTCATAAGGAGATGAAACATGGATCTTGGCCCACTAGAAAATATAAGGATAATTTCCACATTAATATCTTGAGGGTTATTAATCCGTAGAAAAATAGTGGGAGCTATATTTGATAAACTAGCCATTATTGAATAGTCAAAAATTCACAAATACTAAAACTTGCGTATTTTCCTTTTGTAGAATTCCAAATGGCAAACAAATTATCGAGTTCACAACATTCCCTACGATCTGTCCTTGAGAATGACAAGCTCTGTGGGACCAATTTCCTTGATTGGTACAGAAACTTGAGAATCGTTCTCAAGCAAGAGAAGAAATTGTACGCAATAGAGGAGCATGTTCTAGAAGGTCCAGAGAACCAAACACCTGTAGCCCTAAAGGCAAATCAAGAGCGTGTTGATGATGCTAATGATGCGGCCTGCCTGATGCTATGCACCATGACTTCTGAGCTTCAGAAGCAACACGAAAACATGAATGCTGTCGATATGATCGAGCATCTGAAGCAGCTCTTCCAAGAGCATGCAAGGGTTGAGAGGTATGAGGTCTCTAAGGCATTGTTCAAGTGTCATCTGGCAGAATGGAACCCGGTAGGACCCCATGTACTCCGAATGATCGGGTACTTGGAGAATCTCGCCCGACTGGGGTTCCCGGTCGGCCAAGAGTTGGAAACCGATCTCGTGTTGCAATTGTTGCCCGAGAGTTATGTACAGTTCATCATGAACTATAACATGAACGAGATCGTGAAACGACTGCCAGATTTGCTCAATATGTTGAGGACAGCTGAAAAAAGCATCAACAAGGGTAAGGGCAAGTCCATAATGATGGTGTAGAAAGGAAAGGGAAAAAGGTTTTCCACATCCTCCAAGGGCAAAGGCAAGTCAGTTGCCAAGTCCAAGGAACCTGCCCTTAAGTCTGTTAGTGGCATTGCCAAAGGTGTGACTAAAGTGAATGTCACTACTGCAGTCAGCCTGGACACTGGAGGAGGAACTGCCCAAAATATATGGAGGACAAGAGGCTTGGAATAGTGATTCCACCACCATCAGTATTTTTGTTGTAGATGTCAATTTAACTGTCTCTACATCATGGGTATTAGATAATGGATGTGGATCTCACATTTGTCGAAATGTGCAGGATCTAAAGAGAAGTAGAAGATTGGCTAAAGGGGAGATAGATCTGCGCGTTGGCAATGGAGCAAAAGTTGTTGCGTTGGCCGTAGGCGTGTGCGAGCTATCTCTGCCTTCAGGATTAGTTTTAGAATTAAATAATTGCTATTTTGTGCCTGCTATGAGCAGAAACATTATTTCTATTTCTTGTTTGGACAAGGAAGGTTATATTATTTCAATAAAGAACAATTGTTGTTCATTTTATTTGAATAATAATCACTATTTTAGTGCGCAATTATTTAATGGACTGTATGTCCTTGATCTAAGCAATCTTGTCTACAACATTAATACCAAGAGGCTTAAAATGCATGATTTAAATCCTGCTTACTCATCGCACTGTCGTTTAGGCCACATAAACGAGAAACGTGTATCTAGACTCCATAAGGATGGACTACTAGACTCATTTGATTTTGAATCATATGAGAAATCTTAGGCTTGTTTATTAGGAAAAATGACAAAGCCCCCTTTCAATAAGAAAGGTGAGAGGACTAGTGAGCAATTGGCACTCATACATACTGATGTGTGTGGACCATTTGCCACGCCTGCCAATGGTGGTTATATCTACTTCATTACATTTACTGATGATTACAGTAGATATGGATTTGTCTACCTTATGAAGGCCAAATCAGAATACTTTGAAATGTTCAAAGAATTCAGAAGTGAAGTAGAGAAGCAACTTGGCAAAAGTATCAAGGCTCTACGATGAGATCGTGGAGGAGAATAATTGAGCCAAGAGTTTGACGACTATATTAGAGAGTGTGGGATCGTGTCCCAACTCACTCCACCCGGAACGCCACAATGAAATGGCGTGTCTGAGAGGAGGAATCGAACCCTATTGGATATGATTCGATCTATGATGTGTCAAACTGACCTTCCATTATCATTTTGGGGCCACGCTCTATTAAGTGCAGCTTTCACCATTAACCGTGTTCCATCTAAATTAGTCATGAAGACACCACATGAGATGTGGAGTAGGAGGCGTCCCTCACTGTCGTTCATGAGGGTTTGGGGCTGCGATGTCTATGTAAAACGTTTACAATCAGACAAGCTAGGGCCAAAGTTGGATAACTGTAAATTTGTGGGGTACCCTAAGGAAACTAAGGGTTACTAATTCTACAATCCAACCGAAAACAAAGTGTTTGTTGCTCGGACCGACGTGTTTCTAGAAAGAGGGTTTGTCTCTAAATAAGAAAGTGGGAGGACTGTAGAACTTGAAGAGATTCAAGTACCACAAATCACTGAACCGATTATGGAACATGAACAGGAACCACAAGCAGTTGTGGAACAACCTGTTTAGGTAACACAAGAGCTTCGTAGATCTAGTAGAGTGCGCCAGGAACCCGAGAGGTATGGACTTCTCGTGACCGATTTCGGTGACAAGATGCTCATAGATGATGAGTCTACTACCTATGAAGAGGCCGTGAAAGGCCCAGACTCTCAGAAGTGGCTAGAAGCCATGAGATCCGAGATGGAATCCATGTATACCAACAAAGTATGGACTTTGGTGGAACCACCCGAAGGGGCGCGGCCCATAGGGTGCAAATGGGTATTCAAGAAGAAGATCGACATGGATGGTAATGTGATTACCTATAAGAGCCGATTGGTGGCTAAAGAATTCAGACAAATTCATGGTATTGACTATGATGAAACCTTTTCACCAGTCGCTATGACCAAATCCATCTGAATCCTACTTGCAATTGCAGCATACTACGACTATGAGATTTGGCAGATGGATGTCAAAACAGCATTCCTTTATGGGAATCTCCTCGAGGACGTGTATATGATACAGCCGGAGGGTTTTGAGGATCCAAAGTAAGCCAACAAAGTCTGTAAGCTGCAACGATCCATTTATTGATTAAAGCAAGCTTATAGGAGTTGGAATCTACGTTTTGATGAAGTAGTCAAAGAGTTTGGCTTCATCAGAAATGAAGATGAGTCTTGTGTCTATAAGAAGGTTAGTGGGAGCTCTGTAGCTTTTCTGGTCTTGTATGTAGATGACATACTACTCATTGGAAACGACGTTCCCATGCTGTAATCTGTTAAATATTGGCTAGGGGAAGCAGCCTATATACTCGGTATAAAGATCTATAGAGATAGATATAAGAGACTACTAGGCCTAAGTAAGAGTACATATATTGACAAGGTGTTGAGGCGGTTCAACATGCAAGATTCCAAGAAGGGATTCTTGCCCATGTCACATGGAATCACTCTTTCGAAGAGTGGTTGTCCTTCCAATGAGATTGAGAAGGAATGCATGAGTAGAATTCCCTATGCCTCGGCCATAGGATCTATCATGTACGCCAACCAGATGTGTCATATGCCTTGAGTATGACAAGCAGATACCAATCCAATCCGGGTGAGAGTCAGTGGATTGCATTCAAGAACATCCTAAAGTACTTGAGAATACCTAAGGATGATTTCTTGATATTTGGCGGTGAGGAAGAGTTGCGTGTAAGGGGTTACACTGATGCAAGCTTCCAAACCGACATAGATGAATTTAGATCAATGTCGGGATATGTGTTTTGCCTGAATGGAGCAGCGGTGAGCTGGAAAAGTTCCAAGCAAGAGACGGTGGCTGATTCTACAACAGAGGCTGAGTACATTGCTGCAAATGGCGCAGCAAAGGAAGCTGTTCGGATCAGAAAGTTTGTTTCTGAACTTGGTGTGGTTCCTAGCATTGCGGATCCAGTTGAGTTGTACTGTGACAACACTGGGGCGATCGCGCAATCAAAGGAGCCCAGATCACACCAGAAATCCAAGCATGTGCTCAAGAAAGTTCCATCTGATTCGTGATATTATCGATAGAGGAGACGTTCGGATATGCAAGATTCCTACAGATGAGAATCTGTCAGATCCGCTTACAAAGCCACTTGTGCAGTGGAAGCATGAAGGGAACACAAGGAGCATGGGAATACGAGATGCGCCAGATTGGCTCTAGTGCAAGTGGGAGACTGTTGGAATAGATGCCCTAGAGGCAATCTAGTTTAGTATGAATTTATTTGTGGCTAGAACATTCATTGTATTATTTATTGGATATTTAATATAATGAAGTCCTTAGATTTACAATTGTGTTGTTTATCTTAAATATCCCTAGTCCAGTATAATGATTAATGGGACAATCATATATAGACTAGTATGGGGTTGGATTGATATGGAGATATCATGATCCAACACATGGGTGTGCATTAAGGGTAATGACGCACTGGATTGACCCTTCTCCGAGAAGGCTACATACACGTTATGTTAAGTCACAAGTGCTTCTCGTGGTACAATGGTATTGTCATCCTTAGACTTGAAGTCGCTAGATATTCTAGTTGTGGATTATTGTGATTTTGGTAGCGTTAAACGCTACACCGTAACTGGGTAGTTATAAAGGCGTGTACCGGATACAATAAGAAGCAAGCTTAGAAATCGTAGTGGACGTAGATAGAATTTTTCCCTCCCACATAACGGGAGAATATATCCTAGGCCACTCGAGGGATAGTGCTAATAGAATGTCTGGCCAGACTCAAATAAATCAATATGGGATATTGATGGTATTTGCACGAATAAGGCTATTCCCATGGATCGAGAAACTATGGATTGGATATACGAGTGTGACTTGTATGTCTCGTGTACAATCCGGATATAGAGACCAAGGGATGAAACAATTACTTGTACAAGGTTTGTCGGATGACTATTCTATTAGTTGGCTAGAATGGATGTTTTGCTAGAAATCGCTCCATATTAGCAAATTGTTGCTACCAACTAGATAGAATCTATGGGGTCACACGCTATATAGAGTTGAACTAGATTTGGGAATTAATTAATAGGATTAATTAATTAGAAGGATCACTTTGCAACACCTTGCAAACTTAGTAGGACTAATTTGCAAGGAAGGGACTAAACCGAATTCTAGTAGGACTAGAATGGGTCCTTTAGGTAGTTGGAAACGATTTGTTGGACTATATTAAGGATGCTCCTTCCTTCCCTCCCACACTTATGACCTTATTGATCATAACTTGAGTGGGAGAGAATAAAAGGAGAGAGCAAGCAAGCAAGAGAGGCGCACGCCCCCCTTGCCGCCGCCCCCATCCCGTCGGCCCAAACATGGAGGCCGAACCTCCTTGTTTCCTCGCGTTGTGTGATTTCTTTTTCCTCTTCCTCCATTCCGGGCTAGCACAAAGGAGTAGGAAGATCTAGAATTCAACTCTAGGCATGGATCAACTATAGAGAACGTGACACAATTCGCGTTTGAAGTCTTCAAAGGAGAAACCTTAAGGTGTGTGAATTGATTTCTTCCCTTACCATCGTTATGTCTCTTGACTTGTGATCCTTGGAGGGTATTGCATGGATTATATTTGTTTTTCCGTTGCGCATCCATGATCAAAACCTTACAGCTACATCGTAGCAAGTTCCCTAAAGCGGTTCATAGAACGAAAGGTACTCTTGATTATATCCACTCAGATTGATGGGGTCCATCTCGAGTCGAGGCGATTGGCGGGTACATGTATTTTCTGAGCATCATAGAAGATTACTCCACGATGACTTGGATATTCGTGATGAAGCACAAGAGTGAAGCCTTCACAAGATTCAAGGAGTGGAAGATGCTAGTAGAGAATCAGGTGGGAAAGAAGGTGAAGAGGCTGCGCACGGACAAAGTCTTAGAGTTCTGCTCATTAGAGTTTGATGGATTCTGCAAGGATCATGGAATAGCACGCCATTGCACTGTTCGACACACACCGCAGCAGAACGGTGTAGCCAAGAGAATGAATCAAACACTTCTAGGGAAATCAAGGTGCATGCTTTTGAATGCAGGTATTTCTAGAGGCTTTTGGGGAGAGGCCGTTTCCATGGCATGCTATCTCATAAATCGGAGCCCGCACACCGGTATAGGATGCAAGATTCCTATGGAAGTCTAGTCCGGTAGAGCAGCGGATTACTCGGATTTGAGAGTTTTTGGTTGTTTTGACTATTATCACGTTGATGATGACAAACTAGAACCAAGAGCTAAGAAGGGAGTATTCATGGGTTTCGGAACAGGTGTAAAGGGATACAAGATATGGGCAGACAACAAGATTACACTCAGCAGAAGCGTGGTCTTTGATGAGAGTCCTATGTTGAAGAACTACGTGGAGGTGGAGCTTGGAGATGCAGATAAGAAGGTGGAGGGAGAGTCGGATCCTACTGATCCTAAGGATTCTGTTATTCCTACGCCGCCACCGGAAGTCGAAGAGGAAGAAGCAGAAGAGTCAGATAGTGAGGATGCGTCTACACTAGAGGAACCAGTTCATCAAAGTATTGCTGAAGGAAGACCGAGGAGAGTTATAAAGCCTCCGGCGAGATACATGGATGATGGTATGGTGGGATAAGCATTACAAGTAGCGGAAGAGGTAGAGGATGAACCATCCTCCTACAAGGCCGCTATATATAGTTCTGAGTCAGCACAATGGATTTCCGCGATGGGAGAGGAGATAGAGTCTCTTAGCAAGAACTCGACTTGGGAGCTTTTTAAATTGCCAGCGAGAAGGAAGATAGTCAGTTGCAAGTGGGTTTCCAGAAGAAAGGAAGGAACTACATCTGGAGAGGGCATCAAGTATAAAGCAAGACTAGTTGCAAGAGGGTTCAGTCAGAAACAGGGAGTTGACTACAACGATATCTTCTCACCGGTGGTCAGTCATACTTCTATCCAGGTGCTACTAGCAATGGTGGCACACCACGACCCAGAGCTTGAGAAATTGGATTTCAAAACAGCTTTTCTACAGGGAGAGTTGGAAGAGGAGATATACATGAGCCAACCAGAAAGGTTTCAAGTTCCCGGAAGAGAGAACCACGTGTGCAAGATGAAGAGATCTCTCTACGGACTTAAGCAGTCATCGAGGCAATGGTACAAGAGGTTTGACAGCTTCATGTTGAAGATTGGTTACCACAAGTGCGAGTATGATTGTTGCGTGTATCACAAAGAGTTGCATGGTGGATCACATATTTAACTAGTTCTATATGTGGATGATATTCTGATTGCAACTCGGAATATCAAAGACATTAGAGAACTAAAGAGGCCCCTTAGCGCGAAATTCGAGATGAAGGATCTGGGGGCTGCTCGGAAGATAATAGGAGTTCAGATCTATAGAGATAGGAAGAAGAAGAAGCTTTTTCAATCACAGCATGGATACATCAAGAAGGTCTTGGAAAGATTCGGGATGTTATCAGCTAAATCTATAGATACTCCTATGGCAACTAACAGCAAGCTAGGAATGTACACTCCGTACCTCCGCAATTGCAGGAGCTGTTAAGCAACAAGGAATAGACTGAGGAGGAGAAGGAGTACATGTGCAAGGTTCCATATGCTAGCGCATTTGGAAGTCTCATGTATGCTATGGTCTGCACTCGACCGGACATAGCATTCGCTGTTAATGTGGTTAGTCGTTTTATGGCTCATCCTGGTAGGGACCATTGGCAGGCGGTGAAACTCATATCAGGTACCTTAAGGGTACGTGAGACATTGGCCTATTTTATGGGGCTAGTGAAAACATCTTGGTAGCTGTTTCTCGGATGCGGACTATGCAGGAGATATTGATAGTAGAAGATCAATGACAGGCTATGTATTTGCTCTAGGAGAATCTGTTGTGAGTTGGAAGCCTGCGCTAAAGCCAACGGTGACTTTGTCGACGACGGAGGCGGAGTATATGGCTCTAACGGAAGCATCAAAGGAGGCAATTTGGATTAAGGGAATGGTCAATGATCTAGGGCTACATCAAGATCAGGCGATGTCTACTGTGACAGCTTGAGTGAAATTTGCTTGACTAAGGACCAAGTTCATCACGAGAGGACCAAGCATCTTGACGTCAGGTATCACTTTCTGATAAGTGAAAGCAGGATCGAGTTGATGAAGGTGGGGACTGCTGACAATCCCGCGGATATGTTCACCAAGGCGGTTCCGGAGAGCAAGATCCAGCATTGTCTGGAATTGCTCAACATCTTGAGCCAGTGAGGCCCTTAGGGGCATGTCGGCCCCGTGGGGTCCAGTGAGTCTCTGTGACGAGAGACATAGGGTGCGGAGAAGACGTAGTTTATTTATGAGAAGAGGAGCAGCTGCCGTTGACGAGACAATTCAAGTCAAGGTGGAGATTTGTTGAGTTGGTGCCTTGAATTGGTCAAAGACGGCCAAAATTTTTGTTTCCAACTCTGATTAGGAAACATTGGAAGTCAAAAATGTGGAGGATTAGTTAGGAAACAAGTTTGTTTCCAAATCGGATTTGGAAACTTTAGGGATTTCCTAGTATATAAAGAACCTAGTAGTCACACTATTAGGCATGCACATCATTGTATTCTTGTTCCTCTTAAGTGAATAAATGGTGATTTTTCCGCAGTGGAGGTAGCTAGCAATATTTTGCTAGCGAACCACGTAAAATTCTGTGTTCTTTTCTATTCATTCACTGTTCGTGAGGTGGTTTGTCATAACAGTCCAAAAACCAGAGTCCTAGCCTTGCGAAGAGCTACGGTTATGTCAAGAACAATGTCAATGTGTTAAAGATGGTCAGTTAGGACTCACATTATTCGATGAGAACGACCATTTTCCAATCTATGAAGGGAGTGATAACAAGTACTGTGTATGTAAGTTCAATTTCCGCGAATTTGATGTCAAGAAGGATCAATATAACCAAAAATCAGTAAACTTCTTGAGTGCTTATGTTATTGATCTTGATAAGAATGCAGATGATGGAGTAGACGCTAAGGAATTCGTATCACTTCTGAGTTCATCAGGAGTTGTGTTCAACGACTAGACGAAATGGGTGAAATTTGACGGTGGTTAGGATTGTGGTTATTTAATCAAGTTGCTTACAGGCAAACAGCTTCCAGAGACAGCAGATGAGTTCTTGGAACAGATACAGATGTTTCTTGGGACGATGTGTGATGGCAAGGTTATGGCTTTGTCCTCTGGTCTTCTTGGTGGATTGAGTAGGATTGTTGATAAATTGAAGGTTCATAGGATTGGTACCGCGCATCAATCTGGTTCTGATAGTCTGGTAACTCATCTTGTATTCATGAATTTGAAAGAATTTCGGCTTAGGGACACAATTGAACGCTTTGCGGGCACGTTGAATCACTTTAAAGAAGTGTAAATATTGGAAGAATTGTTACTCCAAATATATAAGTGTGAGTGGTTGAAGATTTCTCTACTCCGTAAAGTTTTATACATCTGCTTTTGGTAGGTGAAATTAACCTTAATTTGGTAGATTGTGAAGGATGAAACATGATCTATCACATACAGATCTACAACATGAATTATAGCGGAAGATTCATGTGTTTACCTTGTCTTCCTTAGCTCCTAAGCACAGCAGATGATCGTAGGATGCTTGCTTTCACGTGCCCACCTTGCTCCCACAGTCTAGCTCGAATCACTAGGAAGAAATCTCTGATCCACACCAAGTTCCACCAATGGAGGATAGTTAGAGAGAGAGGCTAGGGTTCCTAGAACTGCATTTTGATCAGCACATGATCTCTACACAGTAGTGTATAAAATAATGAGAGGTTGTCTCCTTATATAGACAAACTTATACCCAATTGCAGCATTACCCCCTAGGGTTCATGCCTTTGCTACTAACCCCACATGTTTAAGCATTGTTGCAACTAACCCCATAAGATTAAGATAATTGCATTGGGCACCTCGCATGGGCGCACCAAATGCTAACATCTCCCACTCGTACTGTGGGGTTGCACAATTACAGTTCATCTAGTCTCCCCCAATCTCCAACTATTATCATCTGCCAAAGTGTTTTGTGGCCTTGGTGTGTGACTGTGAGAGAACCTGCATTTCGGGAGTTCCATACTCTAAACTCAAACAAGACGAGCTAGAAGCAGGCGCACTCAACCTCAAGAAATAATGCAATATATATATATATATATATCTTGTATCCCCCAAATTCGATCAATTGTCATCTCGTAGACCATGAGCACCTACCTTGTCCCGAAGATCGTGCTCCAATGAGTCTACATCTCCTGTATTATATTCATATCTGCATGATCCCATAAGATCTTCTAGGTGGGCCCAATGAAAATGATAAAGAGCGATGCAATGAGAATCTTCCTTTCCATCCATTGTCGATTTGATTCGGAGTCAGCTGCTTTCCTAGCAATGTCCTGGTAGGCCGAATAATTCATAGCCGTGAGGTGTCACGCTAAAGTAGCACCACCGAACCGTCTCTCCGCGACATGGATAAAAGTACTAAGGGTATACATTGTCAATCATTCTTATATGATCGACGAGGCTCACACGACGAGGAATCTCAGGGACTAGTTCTACTCGCCACCTCATGTCTCTCATCTGCACGCGTTATCTCGGTAAGATATGCGCCATAGTGTTTGGACTCTAATCAGAGCACATGTCCTATCCCATAGGGACCACTATGCAGATGTAAGTCCAATAGCCCTTATGACTATTGTAGATAGTGCTTTATGGACAAGAAGATCTTAGCCACGTGGCAATCATCTAGCACACCATATTGTGCTCCACACACACTGGATCACCGGCCGCGCTGATCCACGTGGGGGCTGCGAGACAGGGCCCTCGCATACCACTGCACGGGACTTGTAGGGACTTAGTGGTCTGGAGGCTAGAGTAAGTCATGTTGCGTGCGAGCCAAGCTCGCACGCGACCTTTAGTAACTGCTTTTGAGAGATTTATGGCACGAGCTCCATAAACCCGGTCAATCCGGTCAAACCCGGTCAACCCCATAACGGTTCCGGTATACGCGGATAACGTGCTGTAACGGTCCCTATATACGCGGACGAACGTGCCGTTGTGGTTAAGATAATTAAGCCGCCATTGATGGGCGCATTAACAACACTACAACGGTCACATTCTCCATTATATATAGGATCGTTAACCCTTCCATACGAGGAGAACGACCCGGGACACGCGAAAGCTCTGCCAGAATCCTGTCTCTCTCTCTCTCAGTACTACTGCCTTACTCTCTCCCTACACACAACCCAACATTTCCTGTGCCATCTTCTATTCCCTGCCTTTGGTGTACACAGAGTTCTCTCTGCCGGATTCTCTTGTACACATTTTGGTGAACCCGACGTGAACTTACCATTGCAAGCAACCATGTCTCATGAGGATGATGTCAGTAACAGATCGCCTTCCACGGAAACCACCTCGGGAGAGGAGGCCCGCCGTACTCCTACAGCCAGCGGTGAAGCTCCGACGCTAGAAGCCTTGGACGCCACCATCCAGAATCAGGCGAAGACTCTCAAAGCTCAATCTGCACAGCTAGAACGGATAATGGCTGTCATGGGGACTGTCGCTCCACCACTCAAGGATTGGGAGTGTCAACCACACCACCAAATCCTAACCTGCAAACTCCACCGGCAACTACGCAGCTACCCACAATTCAGGGGCCAACAGCTCAAATGTTGCCTCTTGCTACTCATACTCCTCAACCTCCAACTTTGGTGCCTAATCCGGCCTCACAGTATCCTTGCCTCCTCCAACGGCAATGTGGGGTAACGTGAATTCACAATATGTTCCTAGCCCTCCTGCGGCGTATGTGTCGCCTTCGCCTGCGGCAACCCTTCCTCCCGCTGCCGAGGGAAGTGCTCTGGAGTGTATGACGTCGCTGCAACGACGCATAGACACCATTCTGGCTCACCAATCATTCGCAGATACCATCATCCCGAAGCTTGAAAACGATCCACCTATTCCACGAGAGATCTACCTCATGCCTAACCCTGCTGGGTACAAGGCTCCTGAATGGGACAAGTTCGAAGATGTCAATGGGAACGTCCACGAGCATGTCATGCGCTTCATTGATGTAATGGGCCCGTATGGGGCTGATTCCAAGATGCTGATGCGCGAGTTCCCGAAGTCCTTGGGGAACGTGGCCTACAAGTGGTACAGGGCGTTGGAAGCCGGATCCGTGAAGACTTGGGACGACATGGTCCAGAAGTTTTACACTAAGTTCTTCCAGATAGAAGAAAAGGTGACAATGATTCATCTCTCGCGGATGTATCAGAAGCGCAAGGAGGATGGAATAACATTCATCAATAAGTTCAGGGCCAAGTCCTTGGAGTGCAAAGATGTGATACTCGAAAGCAGACTCGTGGAGATATGCATGCAATGCATGCGAGACGAGTACAAAGGTATGCTTATCAACCTGCAAACACCTACGTTTTCGAAGCTAATTGAATGCACGAAGAATATCGAGCCTATAGTGGAGAGACAGAAAAAGAGGAATGCCCCTGAGAGATCCTCGAGCGGAAACACTTTCAAAATTGGGAGATTCAGCTACAAGAGAGGACGCGAGGCTGAAGTGAATACAATCTCGCCCCAAAAGCAGCCGAAGGTAGTGAACTTCGATGCGCCACCCCTGCCATGCTCGGTAGAGGAGGCGAGCGACCTGTGCAGACAATGGAGTAAGGACGGTATCTTGCCACCGCTCGAAAAAGCACCTTCCAGGGAAATGGTGAGAGACCCGAAGTGGTGCGAATGTCACGGAAAGGTCATGCACCCCACAGCTGATTGCAAGAAGCTCAGAATCATGGTAAGCCAAAAGATGAAGAATGGCGAACTGATCGTCAGCGATCAAAGGCAGGATGTGCGAAACAATCCACTCCATGCCCATGCGGAGCAAGAGCCGAAGGGCAAAGAGGTCGCCATGATCTCGATTGTGGACCTTGAAGAGGTTGCGGAGGATGGTCTACCCATCATTGCCGAGATTCACAATGACGAGGATTACAATATAGACACCGAGGACGAACGTGCAGACCGAATGAAGGGGTCGCACGGGTTCAGCAGGTTCTTTGATGAGAAGAATTTATCAGAGAAATGTCGGATGGAGATGACAAAGGCGATCCTGAGGATAGCAGAAGATTACGAGGAGGATCTCGTAGTCTCCAATGGGAAAGTTGTCAGGGCATCTCGCTCTACAGAAAAGGTCATAACCTTCTCCGCAAGCGATAAGAAGACAGATGCGAGCCATCAGAAGCCTCTGTATGTAACAGCAATCATCAATGGTGTGGAATTCAAAAGAGCGTTCGTTGATGGAGGAGCAGCAGTTAACGTTGTTTCGCTCCATACTCTGAAGTTAGCAGGAATTCCAGAGCACAAGATCGTCAAGCGCACGTCCCCGCTGATGGGATTCGGAAGCGACTCCAGAATGACAACAGGATGGATCCGCCTGGGTGTCCAGATCGGCAAAATTAAGTGTTCAGCAAAATTCTATGTCATAGATGCGAACACCACATATCACATGATTATAGGCCGGGCCTGGATTCATCGCTTTGATGTTGTCCCTTCAACAGCTCACCAAGTGATGAAAGCTATCTAGAATGATAGAATAGTTGAGATACCAGCTTTGACAAATCCTTTCAACATGGATGTAGCACATCTCAGTGAGGCGGTATGGTTCACTGAGATGGCAGACGAGCAAACGCCGGGGCCATTCAACCGCACTCCTTTGCGCCGTTGGGAGGACATCAAAGATCAGTCACCCGCAGGAGTGATGGTGACAAGAGAGGAAGCCAAGGAAAAGCCGCCTACGCGAGAGGAGGTGTCGCGGATTGCTTACCAGCGAAAGAATGTGTATACTCTGAAGAGGATAGCAAAACATGATCCCGAAGGCAAGGAAATAGAGAGTTTCTACGCCAACGGAAAGAAATGCTATCGCATATGAAGGTGCGCGGGGGTGTCCTCAAGCGAGCATGAGGATATCCCTGAGCAAATCAATCAGATTGAGCAGGTTTTGGAACCGGACAAACCAATGCCAAGCGTTCTAGAGGAGAAACTCAAAGAAGCGCCTGAATGCATGGAGGATAAACCCAGGCCGCAAAAGCAGGAGCTAAAGGAGGTATTCCTGAGCCCGAGCGAAGAAAAGAAGAGGCCAGTCTTTCTAAGTGCAGACCTCGCAGGTGAGGAGGAGGAAAGATTTCTGCAACTCTTGACTGAGTACAAAGACGTGTTCGCATGGGAGTACGATGAGATGCCCGGCCTGGACACGATCATCACTATGCATCGGTTGGATGTAATCCCAGGATCTAAACCGGTAAAGCAGAGCACGAGAAGCTTTAGACCGGAGCTTAACGTTAAGATCAAGCGGGAAGTTGTCAAACTTCTAAATGCCAAATTCATAGAGTCAAATCACCATCCCACATGGTTGGCTAACATTGTGCCCGTGGTAAAGAAGAATGGGCAGCTTCGCATTTGCGTGGATTTCCGGGATCTTAATCGCTTCTGCCCCAAGGATGATTTTCCACTGCCCAACATCGACTTACTTATTGATTCGACCGCGGGTCATCGCATGTTCAGCTTCATGGACGGCTTCAGTGGGTACAATCAGATCAAGATGGACCCCGAAGATGCACGGAAAACCGCATTCATCACTCCAGTAGGAGTCTTCAATTACACGGTTATGCCCTTTGGTCTCAAGAACGCAGGTGCGACTTATCAGCGAGTCATGATGGCCCTGTTTCACGACATGATGCACAAGGAAGTAGAATTCTACGTGGATGACTTAGTCGTCAAATCAAAGGAAGAGGCAGACCATCTGGGGGATTTGCGAAAAGTGTTCAACAGATGCAGAAGCTTTCAATTAAAAATGAATCCAATGAAGTGCGCATTCGGGGTAACATCGGGGAAGTTCTTAGGATGTGTGGTACATCGTCAAGGAATAGAGCCTGATCCTGCGAAAGTATCGGCGATCACTAGCATGACTGCGCCGCACAACCAAAGTACCTTGAAGACCTTCTTGGGGAAGCTATCCTACCTGCGGAGATTCATCCCAGCGATCGCCGAAATCACCTTCAGTTTCAGCGATCTTCTCAAGAAAGATGCTGCATACAACTGGACTACAGAGCACGAAGCTGCGTTCGGAAAGCTAAAGGACTTGTTGACATCGTCAAAGGTAATGATCGCACCTCAGCTCGGATCACCGCTCTTGTTGTATTTAACGTCAACAAAGAGGTCCATAGGGGCACTCCTAGCTCAGAAGTATGAGGGTCAAGAAAGGCCCATCTACTACATTTCTCGCATAGTGCAGCCAGCAGAATCAAGGTACACGGACATCGAGCGTCATTGCCTTGCTTTATTCTTTGTAATAGAGAAGTTGAGGCACTATTTTGCTTCGCACAAAGTAGTAGTGGTCACAAAGAGCGATCCTATACGGTATCTTCTGACTCACACTACTCCTGGGGGAAGATTGGCGAAATGGTATATGACCATTTCTCAATATGACATCACATGTGTTCGACCCCGGGCAATCAAATCGCAAGCGGTGGCGGATTTGTTAGCGCAGTTCCCTGATAACAGTTATGAGCCTGTGATTGAAGAAGAATTGGAAGGACCTAAAATCTACGCAGTTGAGTTGCCCTATTGGACACTCCACTTCGATGGTTCATCAACAAGAAAAGGTGGAGGCATCGGGATAGTCTTGACCAAACCCGATGGAGAGGTTATACAGATGTCAGCAAAGCTTGACTTCGCAGTCACTAACAATGAAGCAGAGTATGAGGCTCTCATCGCTGGTCTTCGCGCAGCAAAGGCACTGGAAGTAAGCAACTTGACGGTTATGGGAGACTCCAAGCTAATCGTCAAGCAAGCCTCGGGCGAGTATGGTCTGAAGGAGATCAACTTGTTGCCCTACCGGAACTTGGTACAAAAACTGATGCAGCAGTTCTGCGACGTCAAGTACGAGCACAAACCCAGAGCGGACAATAGGCATGCTGATGCTTTGGCTGCCTTGGTATCCAAGGTTAGTGCGGATAAATGTCCCGCGAGAATCTTGATTGAAGTGCGAACATCCTCGGCGCTGACGGAGGATATGTGCGACGACGAATGCATAGACGATACGGACTGGAGAAAGTCAATCCTGCGTGCTATCGCGGAAGGCACGAGCAACGAGAATTGGGCATCTACGAAGGGGTATTGCATACATGACAACGCCCTCTACTACAAGGGCCCTGGCGGAATACTGATGCGATGCGTCTCGGAGCAGGAGGGACAAGCGATGTTAGAAAAGATTCACCAACATGCTTGCGGGGAAAGCGAGGTGTCAATCTATCGGAAAGCCCAGAGGTATGGGATTCACTGGCCGGACATGTCAACGGCCGCAGCATTGATTCAAGGAAATTGAGAGAGTTGCGCACTGATCAAAGACTCTTTATCAATTTCTCTGACTGATGATGATGTGGATTGGAGGAAGCCACTCTTTGAATTTCTCACGCAGGGTATTGTGCCTGAGTCGAGAAAAGAAGCTGAGAAACTAAAGAGAAAAGCAGCAAGGTATGTGGTGCAAGAAAATATGCTCTGGCGCAGGGGCCATGAGGGTAACTTGCTGCGATGTCTAGACAGTAAAGAGGCGCAAGAGGTGATGGACCTCTCTCATCAAGTGGAACACCAGGGAGGTGCGAAGTTATGCATACAGCTCCTCTCGATCGGTTACTTTTGGCCCACCATGGAAGCAGATTGCCGCACTAAAGTAAGACGGTGCCAGGAGTGCCAATTCAAAGGAAATCTAGTGCACGCTCCTGCTGTGGATTTACATGCGTTGGGAACACCGTGGCCGTTCCATACACGGGCTTTGGATTTTGTTGGTCCCATTCGACCAACCTCGCACGGGAATCATTTCATTCTCACCGCGACCGAGCTGTTCACCAAGTGGGTAGAAGCGATACCACTAAAGACAGCAAATGCGCTAGCCGTGGTCCATTTCATCAAAGAAAGCATCATATGCAGGTTCGGAATTCCAAACACCATTCTCTCAGATAATGGCACCCCTTTTGTTAATTGCCAGGTGGCTGCAAAGCTAGCAGAGTACAACATAAGGCAGATATGCTCCACTCCATACTACCCGAAGGGAAATGGGCAAGCAGAGGCAACCAACAAGACGTTATTAAGGATCTTGAGCAAGATGGTGCCGGATGATCACAAGAAATGGGCTGATTCGTTGAACATAGCCTTGTGGGCCTATCGACTTCTCCAAAAACGCCCACAGGAGTCTCACCATTCCTTTTATGTTATGGGGATGAAGCGGTAGTACCTGCAGAGGTGAAAGTCAACTCCGCGAGGCTGGATTTTCATGCATTATACGACAATAAACGCGACCATGACCTGGTCCTGTTAGAAGAGAAACGAGAGCAAGCCAAAAGAACTAACAAACGATACCAAGAAAGGGTCGCTCGTGCGTACAACAAAACAGTCCAACGTCGAGATTTCGCAGTTGGAGATTTGGTCTTGCGCGCGTCGGACCACTGCATGCGAGAAGCAGCTCATCCAAAATTCGCAGCCAACTGGGAAGGACCCTTCGAAGTCACAGAAGTCTTTGATAGTGGCTACTGCAAAATACAAAGGCTACATGGGACGGCCTCAACACCAAGCTCAGTCAACATGCGCTGGATTAAGAAGTATTATCCTTAACTCCTCTCATTATATGCGTTAGATTACAACGTCTGCTTTATGCTCTATATTGCTTAAACTCGTGCATCTTCTCTCCCATATGAGGGAATTGTAGTCTCATCTCTCCCATATGAGAGTATTTTGTATAATAAAAAGACTTCTCCCAAATGGGAAGAACTTTATAATTTCAGCTCTTTATTACTTTGTTTATTTCATTATTTCTTATTAGCGAAAGCCTATCCTCCGTGATAGCAGCCTATGCGAATACCATCTTAAGTGATCTTTTAAGCCTATCTGCCACGATAGCAGCAAATGCGAATATGATCTTAAGTGATCCTTTAAGCCTATCTGCCACGATAGCAGCCTATGCGAATACGATCTTAAGTGATCTTTTAAGCCTATCTGCCACGATATCAGCCTATGCGAATACGATCTTAAGTGATCTTTTAAGCCTATCTGCAACAATAGCAGCCTATGCGAATATGATCTTAAGTGATCTTTTAAGCCTATCTGCCACGATAGCAGCCTATGCGAATATGATCTTAAGTGATCTTCTAAGCCTATCCGTCGTGATAGCAGCACCATGCAAATATGATCTTAAGTGATCTCCAAAGCCTATATGCCAAGATAGCAGCCGCACTAGACTCCCATCTTACGCAATTCTCAGGCCTATCTGCCAAAATAGCAAAACTATGCGAATGCGGTCTCAAATGATCTGAGATACATCTGCGATTCTATCTCACGGATAGCGAATCATTGCTACAATGCAAAGTGTGAATACAACACTACAAAAGGCGAAATTTGCCAACGCGCATGCGAAATTGTAATTTGTTGTAACAAAAACAGCAAATCATACAAAGCGATTTATCATTATGAGTCAAAAATGACTTACAATTTATCTGTCTAGATAACAGCTTACAAGCGAAAAGCTCAGATCAAGCTAGTTACGCAGCCAACATGGCTTACAATGCATCTAAATAGCAGCCTAAGCGGAAGTTACACATTGGGGGAATCCTCACTAAAAGAGGGTCGACCTACTGGTTCTAACAGAAACCATGCGATGCAATGATCTGCAACCAAAGATCTGTAGCAAGTAGGGTGTTCTTATACAGTGAACAGCCCGCCATGTCTAAAAGACCTATGCGACGCTATGTTCAAGATCCCAGGATCTGACAAGGCCTCTGTCTGATCAAGATATGTGCCTGAGGAACCACCTGTTCCAACGAAGGACAGGCAGGCAGCAACTCCTAGGGCAAGAGGCTCCTTGTCCACGGAGACGAGCACAATGGCTCGCCACCCCGAGTTCAAGAACGTGGTGGCGAATGATCAACCTCCGGGAAAGCTAGAGGAGAAATCCGCCGTTCATTACGAATTGGTAGCAAGGTCAGTACGGCGCTGCACCTCGCCCGGAGGCGGCCGGAAACATGACCCGCAAGCATAATAGACGAAGAAAATTCTTCGAGCAAGCATGAGGTATTATCTGCATCTTCTTTATGATAGTTATAAAGATCAATAAGCCTTATAAAGCAGATCTTGGAAGCTATTTCTAGGGCACAAAGCACAAACTCGGGTTTCACAACTTGAAGCTGCCATGAATCAACGAAAGATAAGCGTTGAAGCCAGCAGTCGTTGGCACTCACGGCAAGCCACATTGTGGGATGAAGAACCCAAGCAGCAGAAAGCAGGGTTTATATAGACCCTGTTGAGACTCTTCAGTTGCTTAGATGAGTCATCAAAACTTGGAAAAGGGGTAAGAATCAATCACTTACGCCTTGGAAAGAGGTAACAATCAATTGCCCTACTAAAGGCTACGACGATTCGGTTGCGTATCCTAATTAATGACGGATGGTCATGATACGGATGGACTTCCCAAGGAAAGCGTGCTTATCTAATGAGCAATTAGCGCGAAAATCAAGGCGGAAAATCAATAGCTGAAGTCATAAATTGATATGCACAGAGATATTCGAGCAAATCCCGGGAAGGGCAAAACAGGCATTCAAATTCTTGTTTTTTGAAAAAAAAATGGGGGGGGGGAGAAATCCTAGCAACATTACAGTAATGTTTTAGCATTTTTGTTATTGTTTAAAACAAGCCTTTGACCAGCGAGTCATCAGGAGTAAACTGAGCAGACAAGTTTTCCACTTGCTCCACTTCTTGCTTCAGTCGCTCATAGTTGGCGTTCATTTCATGGAAGAGCTTTACAGCCTCTTCAGCCTTCTGCTTTTGCTGCTCCACCTTCTGTTCCTCAGCTGCGAGGTTATGGAAGCCGTGCTTCAAATTCACGGTCGCGCGAATCTGGGTGACTCTTTTGATAAGATACCCAAAACCCAGCTTGCCTTGAACTTTGGCGTGAAGGTTTTGACACATGCCGAAAAGCAACTCCGCGCTCTGAGGAGAGATGGTCGCAGGTGTGGTCGCAGATAACTGCTCCAAAATCCAGATGGCTTCAGTCAAAAACAGTCTCCTGTCGAAGGGCCCTATCTCCAGAGACCTCACAGATGATTGAGGATAGGAGAGACGCATCCGAACTAGCTAGTCCACGTCAGCTTGCTTCAACCCTAAGCAATATTAAACCAAGTTAGATTATCGAGCTTGTAAATGAAGAATGCGAGATGTGAACAACAATCACCACATACCGGTTCCTTCAAGGATATCGTGCAAAGAAGGGATGCGCATTGCTGGGGCAGCTGAAGATTGTTTCTGCTCCATTGCTCTCCTGTCAGCTGCGAGCTCTAACTCCTCATAGTTGGTAGTAAGAGCATAAGCTGCACCTGGTGCGATTTCAGCCCCAACCTGCGAACTCCAAAAGTTCCACGCAGGAAGAGTCACTGCAGGCTCAGTCATCGCTGGAGGCATAGCAGCAGTAGAAGTTGCAGCTTGATCAGGGATGCCTTCAGGTGCGATAGCATCAACAGCATCTGCTTCTGTTTCCTCGGCAGCAGCACGGGCATCTTCTTCCATCAACACGGTGTCAGCATCGTCATCGTCAGAAACCTCAATGATATCCTCGAAGGGCTCTCCCGCATACTCAGCAGCTGCGATGGGCTTCTCAGTGTGAGAAATTGGCACCGGGACATAGGATGTAGAAGGTTGGCTCCTCTGTTCCAACATGGCTTCATCTGCATTGCCTGCGATACAAGATATGACAATGTAAGGTAACTTGTGTTGCATAATATTTTATTATCGTATCAATAAGCCAAGAGTTGGCACCTCCACGCGAGTGTGGGATTGCAGCATCTGCATCGTAGGCTAAAGACGCGGAACCATGGCCTATTAATGTATCTTCATTAAGCATGTATTTAAGAGGAGCATGACCTGGGGTGCGAAGAAACAAGTCATGATTATGTTTGGGTTACTAAGCCTAGTTCACAAGTGTTGTTCAGATGATTACCTGAAGGTTCACCGCACTTGCTTACTAGCCAGCGGCGAATGTCAGCTTTCGACAAACCATGCTTTAATGCACCAACAATCACATCTCGGTAAGTTACTGCGAGATTAAAAATCTCACCTTCATTACCACCTGCGATTTCTTCGAAGTCCGCTTGGATTTGCTCTAGAGCTGCTGCATCTTCTTCTGGAGCCGCATCCTCCTCGTCAATTTCAGGGGCTTCCTCTTCTGGAACCGCACTTCCCTCATGGGTTGGACGCACTAAGTCGTCGACGTGTTGCTCTTCTAGGCTCCTTTGCTTTACGCGTTCAAGCTCCTATTCTTCTCGCTTTCTTCTTCTTTCAGCAGCCTTCGCAGCTGTTCTCCTGGACTCGGCAAGGATGTCCTCGCTTATGGGTTCGTTGGAAACACCAGAATGAGAACCCCTCCTCTGCCTCTTGGCAAAAAGGCCACTGATGGTCTCATCATCATCATCTGCAAAAGAACAACTTGCTTAATTAAGATTGCGGAAAGTTAAGATAATGAGAAGAGAAGTACGATTGAGATACCTCCTGATGCTTCCTCTTGTATCTCATATCTCTCTCTGTCTCTGACATCTTCGATTCTTTCCTCTTCTTCATGTCCTCTCGCCTTCCTTCTCTCCTCCTCCTCTTCCTCCTGGTCAAACGGAACAAAGGTCTCCACTGGGAGCTCTTTCTGCGCTTTGCTTGGCATGCGACCTTTACCCTTATCCTTGGAAGTAAGGGATCTCGCAGGAGGAGAAGTTGGAGCGCTCCTAGGGGAAGAGATTGTAATTCCTCTTTGTCTGGGCCTCTTCGCAATTGGGGCAGCAGCTGCTGGGGGAGACGGATTGTTCCTGGGTGGAGACAAGGCTGGAGTGTTCTCTATCAGCGAATCAGCGAAAGCATCCATGATCTCGCGAATCTTGGTCTCAACTGCGGGATCCATTTTCAGGGCTAGCCGAACTGGTTCTCCCCGTCTTCTTGCAGTAACAATGGTGGTGACCAGCGATTTGGAACGTTCACCAGATGCGAACCTCCTCACATAGCACTGCGGCAGAAAATGAAGCATAAAGTTTCAACGTGTTGGAATAAGGAAACTTAGCACATGCAAGAGAGATTGTTTACCTTAGCGAAAGTTTCGCTGTATCTGATGACATGCGAATCACCTTTCTTAACTGCGGCTATCTTTTCGTCAAGAATGGTGGAGGGACATAGGTGATTCTCGCGATCCAGCAACGAATAGCAGCCATATTCAGACTCGTCCAGGCTACAATTGGGACGAAAAGGGAAAGAATTCCTTTTGATCACAGGAGCTCTGTTTGGCCGAGGGAACGACTGCGTCTCAAACCTTGTCTGCTGCGTATTCCAATAAGCGACCCAGTTTCTGGAGTAGCCACCTTCGCGGTTACCTGGGGGTTGCTCGAAGGGAAGATTGCTCCTTAGGATTGTTTTACACTCCCCAGACAGTATTCGCTTATAGCAGACTCTTATGATGGACTGCGGCCAGATTGATGGTGCCACCGCATCAAAGCCAAACTGAGGAGAAACGCGAGTGGGGTCAACATCCACGGTGATCCTCTTGTACATAGGGGTGAGCTCACGCACATACTCCGCAAGAGCAGGAAGAGATCCCCTTAGACACCAGCAGAAGAATTCGCGATAGCGCTCGTGGAAATGCTCCCCACCCTCGAAAAGGAGCTCTTATGAGAAAGCAACAGCCTTGGAGGGATACAGTTTTGGGAACCATCGCACATTCTCAATGCGCGTGGCGTAAGGTCTCGCTATGAACTCTTCTCGATTGTCGCATACCAAGCTCCAAACGCACTTGGGAAAGTTAGTTCCAAACCACCTCGCAGCCCTGCCGCTATTACGCTCTTCCTCCGCACCTGGGGGACACCATTTGCTGGGCCTAGAAGGATTGGGGGCATAAGAAGGCCACCGCTCGAAGACCCACATATTCAGGAAGGCAATGTTGACATAGTTCAGCACGTCGAGGCGACCACGCGATTCCTTCATTGCTACGACCAGCTGATCCAACCTGTGGTACAGCGTGCCCAAGACCAAGGGCCCAAGTGCGACTTTCTGAATAGGGGCCAGTTTCACAGCAAGAGGAAGAACATGATAGAAGACCCCATCATGCGGATGGCCATCGATCAGATACCTCGACAGCCAGGCGCAGAGGAAAGCGCATAGGGTCAAGTGATAACCCTTGTCATTCACATAGTTTTTAGCCTTCGGGTTTTGGCTCAAAAGCTTCTTGGTGATACTGCTGTTCGCATAATCGCGAAAGAAATATTGCACCCACTTGTTCCAAGTGTTCTTCGCAGATGTGTCAACCGACTGCCAGTCAGTAAGAAGTTTTGTAGAAGTCCACCGGGTGGAAATTTTCTTCACCTCTGACAAGCACTCCTCCATCTGCTTGTACAAGGCAATCTCTGCATCAGTTCTCAAGGGACTCAAAGGATCCACCTCACCCACAGGGGACATATCGTACAACATGTGCACGTCTTCAAGAGTGGGGGCAGCCTCGAACTCAGCAAAGTGAAATGTGTGAGTCGCAGGCGAGTAACGCGAAAGAAGGTTTAGACACATGGACTGGTCCAGCTTCACGGTAGCACCCTTCATAGCACAGACTGCGAAATAAATGCCAGCATCGTTTAAAGTAATGGCATGATTGGTCAGTACATGGTCAATCCATTCATCCATGAAGTCCAATTTCTGAACAAACGCTTGAGTGGAAATCGCAGTGTACGGGAAAAACCCATTTTCGACCCCCAATCGAACTACGTCCTTGGAATCAATCCATTCGAGCATGGCCGCGTTAACTGGAGGGGTCAGCGTTTGCAATTCCTCAGAGGAGACCGGAATCGGCAGGTTCTTCACCTTAACCCTAGCATGGTAAAAGTCTATGCCACCCAGATAGGGGGCTTTTCGCCATAAGGCCTGGGGGAGATCAGGTATTTCTTCGACCTCCTTAATGGGTTTGGTTCCTTTTGTCTTTGCCATTTCTGCGGAAAAGCAAGAAAAAAGGGGGGATAAATACACATACTTTAGCTTGAGTTTCAAGATTCAGTTCAAGGCATACGAGGATTTATTGGAAGAAAGATGAACAGCCCAGTGTCAATTTTGGAGTTTGAAGTTCAGAATCGTTTGCATTATTGGGAATTTCAGAAACCCTACATTCAAAATCCTTGCAATCTGGGGATTAATCAAAGCAGGATTCAGAGAGCAAATACTCCTTCATACATTTTCAGTGGATAATATGTTTCAGAGAATCGTGGGTTTGCAGATCCAACACAGTTCAAAGCATACATCGGTATATTAAACAAAATTGAACAAGGCCAACCTTGTTTTGGTAAAGCTTGCTTGGATGCGCACAGTTGAAGAAGACGATTGACAAGAGAGAACTGGTGATTGATTATCTGAATCTGCTCTTGAAGGCTTCCGGGTATCATTCACTTTAAGAGAAAGAAGTGATGCTTTGCGACAATGGAGAGTACAGAGTATTTATCCAAAAACAATGAAGGGTTGCGTCCTTTCAGTATTCGAATCGCAACCGTCACCGTCGAATCGCGCAATCACAGGGCAAGCTGACGTCACGCCTAAAACCCTAAAAGACCAGACGGCACGACTCTAGGGGTTTAGGTCATAATGGCACGCACGGGGGCTGAACTTGCGTGTATTTGAATTGGTGCGTGGCGACGACGCGTACGTTGGTTTCTGCGCATGGAAGCCTATCCGGCTATGAGTCTTCACGCGCAGAAAGGGGGCTAATGTAGATAGTGCTTTCTGGACAAGAAGATCTTAGCCACGTGGCAATCATCTAGCACACCATATTGTGCTCCACACACACTGGATCACCAGCCGCGCTGATCCACGTGGGGGCTGCGAGACAGGGCCCTCGCATACCACTGCACGGGACTTGTAGGGACTTAGTGGTCTGGAGGCTAGAGTAAGTCCTGTCGCGTGCGAGCCAAGCTCGCACGCGACCTTTAGTAACTGCTTTTGAGAGATTTATGGCACGAGCTCCATAAACCCGTTCAATCCGGTCAAACCCGGTCAACCCCATAACGGTTCCGGTATACGCGGATAACGTGCTATAACGGTCCCTATATACGCGGACGAACGTGCCGTTGTGGTTAAGCTAATTAAGCCGCCATTGATGGGCGCATTAACAACACTACAACGGTCACATTCTCCATTATATATAGGATCGTTAACCCTTCCATACGAGGAGAACGACCCGAGACACGCGAAAGCTCTGCCAGAATCCTGTCTCTCTCTCTCTCAGTACTACTGCCTTACTCTCTCCCTACACACAACCCAACATTTCCTGTGCCATCTTCTATTCCCTGCCTTTGGTGTACACAGAGTTCTCTCTGCAGGATTCTCTTGTACACAACTATTAACCCGAGAACTGAATGTTGCACATATGCAAATCGAAATCAGTTCTCTCATCTGGCTTTCACTACGCAGACTATACATGGCTTGGGGTATTAACCATGTTCGAATGGCCATAAACCAATCTCACCTTGGAGCTTAATCCATTGCGACAATTAAATCCGTCTGACAGGCGTCTGGAACTAGTGATAGATGTATAGCTCATATCATGGGGTAAAATCCTCACATGATAGGCGTCTCATATCATATCATAGGCTTCTAGCACTTATCGGGATTCTGTCTCACCTTCTATTCACCTGGACTATCCAAGATATCGTAAAGGCGGTTGCTCGTGTGATGGAGACAACCTAGTGTCTGCGCGACATGTTCTATGCTAGTATAGGATATGTAAACGCATCACACACGCATCGAAACAACATGTAGCGTAATTAAACAAATCCAATTAAAATCCAACAATCAATGTCTAAATCATATCATCAGTCTGAAATCTATAAGCGATATCTCACCACCTATCTAAGCCCATATTCCTAACATGACCAGTGAAAACATGCCTTAACAAAGGTTTGGTCATGGGATCAGCTAACATCTGATTCGTAGGAATGTACTCTAGAGAAACATCTCCTTTAGCTACCACCTCCCTAATGAAGTGATACTTTATCTCTATGTGTTTGGCTTTATTGTGGTACTTCGAATCCTTAGCACAAGCTATAGCCGACATACTATCACAGCGTAGCGTTACTGGTCTTGGTTTGTCAACCGCCCTTAGGCTGACCAGAAATCTCTTTAGCCAAACACTCTCCTGCGTTGCCGCAGAACAGGCAACATATTCAGCTTCCATGGTTGATAAGGCAGTGCAAGTCTGCTTGCTACTGTGCCACGTGATGGCTCCTCCACCCAGCATGAAGACGTATCCTGAGGTCGATTTCCGTGCGTCTAGGTCCCCACCCCAGTCAGCATCACTGTAGCCAACAAGTCGAAGCTCAGAGTCTCGATAGCACAACACGTAATCCTTTGACCCTTGGAGATATCGGAGTATTCTTTTCACAGCCTTCCAATGCCCAATACCTGGGTCAGACTGATATCTGCTAACTAAACCGACCGCATGACATATGTCAGGCCGTGTACACATCATAGCGTACATGAGAGAGTTTTTTGTTCACATAAAGAAGACAACAAAAACTGATAACAAGAAGAGTCTTCAAACTCTCTCTGTGTGAACAAAAAACTTGCTCTCTATTTCTGTTTTTTCAATTATAGGGGCTCGTCGAGTTTTTTGTTCACACAGAGAGAGTTTGAAGAGAGAGAAGGGAAACCAAAAGACTGAGTGGGGTTCCAAAAGGGAATCCAAAACAACAAATCTCTTAGACAAAACATAACTAAGTGCATGTTTGGTATCCCAGATTTTAATCCAATCGGATTAAAATCGGCTTCTTTTCAACAATCTCGTTTGTTATGCTTGCAGATTTTAAACTAATAATCTGCAGATTAAAATAATCTGTGTACAATTGTAGAATCTCCAAAATTGGGGATTATGCAGCTTAAAATCTCTAAAAAATTAATTTTGATTTCCATTTTACGTTAGCATGATCACATTTCGGTTACAAATATGTGTATTCAATTACTTGACTTTAGAGCTCTTTAAATTTTGTTAAATGGATCAAGTTAGTAATCTATGATTTCAGCTCATACCAAACAGATTGTGATTCTCGGTTAAGTTGGATTTTCTTTTCAGATTATTTTCAGCTGATTATTGAGATTTTAAGTTGGTACCAAAAAAGCTCTTAGTTGTAGCGGCAACATTGGGTTTAAAATGAAAAGAAGCGGGGGGTTTAAAAGTGACAATTCAGCAATCCCATTCAACTTCCATCAGCCAATGAAATTGCACCTTTCCATCGGCACGGATCATCCTCATTAACATGTCAACCACGCAGATCAAACCTAATCGGACGGCCACAAAGCCACCTATCACTACTACACTGCAGTTGCTTATAAATAAACTAGGGAATTACCCGTGCCCGAGGGCACTATCCCAACAAAAAAATCTAAAAAAATGATAAGACGGAGGATGAAAATATACATCCAAACATCTACTTGCTGAAATATCAACTATTTTAAGAAAGAAGAATGACAAATGTTGGTTACTCAACCATTACTATAATGTGGGAAGTTAAAGATGTGTGGAGGAAGTTGGGAGAAGTTACAAAAGTGGTGGGTGGTAGGTGAGATTTAGGGCTGGGGTTGATTCAATCTAACGGTTGAAATAAAGTCAACCGTTCTAATTTATAGAATAGACAACGCTCCCTCTTCGTCTTCCATTATCAAACAACACAAACAAAAACCCCCAAATTGCAGAGAGAGAGAGATGTCAGGAAGAGGAAAGGGAGGGAAGGGATTGGGAAAGGGAGGAGCAAAGCGTCACCGGAAGGTCCTCCGTGATAACATCCAGGGCATCACCAAGCCGGCGATCAGGAGGCTTGCCCGCCGTGGTGGCGTCAAGCGTATCAGTGGCCTCATCTACGAGGAGACCAGAGGAGTTTTGAAGATCTTTTTGGAGAACGTCATTCGTGACGCCGTCACCTACACCGAGCACGCTCGCCGCAAGACCGTCACCGCCATGGACGTGGTCTACGCTCTCAAGCGCCAGGGCCGCACTCTATACGGCTTCGGCGGTTAGGTTTCGTCTTCTAGGGTTTTAGATTTACTCTGATTTAGGATTTTTTCGAAATCTGCAGTTTGTATTAACCTTGTGGAATGAGTTGAAATGAATTTGCTCAATTTCCTCTGATATTGCAATTGCAATTCTTCTCTTGTTCTTCAAATTGAACGATGGGCTTCTCAGCTTGTGTTGGGTTTTCCTGAATGGTTTATTCTATGCCTACCAAATCTTCTGTTAGATTTGAAGTTGTTCAGATTCAAATGGCACACTGGGTTTTGGTTTGATGGAGGCTGATTAGTTTCAAAATATCAATCTGCATTTGAATGAGTATTGGTTCATCTTTTGTAGTTTTCTGGTGATATTACCATTGAGGAAAATTGAACTGGAAAAACAGGTTGATGCTTTGATTGGTTGTTCAGTGTGTTGATAGTCCTAGGGGGCTGTTTGGCTTGTGTGTATTGTCAGATCATGATAGCTTGTCAATGAGTTACTAGATCATTTGATTAGCAGAGTAGGGAAATTATGTACAAGTGTGTGGAGTTCATAAATCTTTGACAAAGAACTATAGAGCTAGTTAGTTTTGGAGTCAATGTTTAGAATGTTGATCGGATAGAAACATTGCTGACTATTTCACTGATTCTAGCTGGTTGTTTTTCCAATCTTTGAGTCAGGTGCTGTTCTTCCTGCACTGGGATTGGATTTTTGGCATCCACAGAAATGCAAATAATCAAATTTTCTTCATCGGTTCTTCTTGGATTTTTTTATCATGAATACAAGCTATAACCTCCTTTAAAGCGGCTTTTAATCCATCCTGGTTGTTCCACAGCTCATTCACAATATACTTTCATTTGGCACCAGTACACTCCCAAATTCATTTTAGAACTCAAGATATCATCAAATAAGTGAGGACTGGTCATTCTAGCTCCTCCAACTTTGCTTCTCTTCACTCCACTTGAGCACCCGTTGTTTCCGAAGTTCGTTCCATGCCTCCTTTCAACCGATTAGCATCCGTTCCTGTAAAAACAACATGGAAAAACATACCAAGTGATTATATTTGACAAATAACATCGAAATAAGCATAGAAACGCCCTGACTAACCATATAGCACATATGAAGCAACAAGTGATAAAACAACTCATATTCTATGCAATTATGCTCAAACCTCTCATGTTAATGTGGAAAATGTCAATAAGATATAGCTCCTAAAATACGCTATCAGAGTGATAAGACGTTGTGGAAATTCATGGAGGGTGTTGAGCTATTCCAAGTCAACAATGTGATGAGGACGCTGAAACATTAGGTGGTGGGGGAGAATGCGCTGACCTATTTTCTTGAGGATTTATATGGAAGATAATATAACTCACTATAGCCTATGATACTTAGTAAATTTGGGCCAGGCTAGTGTCTTATCCCATTACCCATTTTTTAGAACTAGTTTTTAGATTATTCTTGTACTTACTGTACGACGCTCCATAATGTTCATGTGTAAATATCTTACGATAGAGGATGTTGGAATGTTCCAGACATTCAATCCTAGCCATTAGATTGGATAGATACTAGATTCATCCATTTGGAAAGAATTGTATAAATAGGGGTAGGGTCATTTTCTCCAAACCATCTTGACCAAAACTTGGTACAAGTTCTCTTCCTTTGATGAACCGGAGATGTAGAAACGATCTTGACAATCTATGTTCATCCAACAACCCCATATCTATCGACTCTTACCTAAGACCATCCAATAATTTCCCCATCGCGTCTATATTTCTTCTTCCTCAAAACTAGTGACCATCCTTGGCGATCACAACCGCCTGACCCTTTTTGGGTTCTCTGCGTCCAAATCTGAATTTGATAGTAGCTCGATTTTTTCTAAAAAGTAATTTACTTTTGTGTTCTTCCAAATATTCAATTTCAACGAGAAGATCTCTAGTTGGGTGCATAATCTTTCCACTTGTCTTTAAATTTTTGGTTGGTTCTTGTTTGTGGGGTTCTTGGTACACCATTGAAAACGGCGTGACTTGAAGTGCATACTAGGGTTTTTTTGAATTCTATGGACCGGGGAACGAAATTAACTCATTTGTTGAAATTATTGCTTCAACTGCTCAACCGATCAATAGATAAAGAAGGGTATCCAATTGATATTTTTTTCCACGTTATGTTTAAAGTAATCTGTGAAGAAAATCCAAATACTGCGGAGCTTTTTGAAGGTTGGAGAAAAAAACCAAAGAGTTCAATTGTGCATTCTCATGTCCACCAAAGCAAAAGTGGTTCCAGCACATTTGTTCACTCGTGATCTTTCTGATTATAACCAAGTTGTGAATGCAATACCTCAAAAATAATTCTCCTACTATGTTTAATGATATGTATAAACCTTTTACTACAGAAGAAATTTTAAGCGCTTTTAATGAAATGCATCCCCTTAAGGCTCCGGGTCCCGATGATCTGACGCGAATTCTTAACGCGTTTAAACAAGTGTGCGGTCATGTAATATAGGGGTGGTATTTCAACCTCGATCGATCCCACGAGGACAGAGTTGAGATTATTTAGCTAAGTTATTAGTTAAGAGTACAATAACTAGGAGAAAGAATTGTTATTTGAATAGACGTCACCCTCAAACAAGTGACAAAAAGTTATATAACAACTAAACTATTATTTTGTATTTTTTTTTTTAAATTATTAAAATAGATATGAAGAAAACAGGATATCTCTAGATCACCTAGGGTTTTAGTCGATTTTTGGATTAACAAGTAACACGTTAAATTCTATCAAAATCAAGCCGGGTAATAGGCTATGACAATCTCCTATCGGTCTCATGTCATTTTACGCTCGCTTGACTAGAATCTCCTGTCGGTCTCATGTTGTCTACCGATTTCTTCTAGTAGGTCATCTACTGATATGATAATGGGTCATGTTGGTCCACCGTATCACAGAACAGCTGAATGAAAACTTTTAAGTATTTTTATTAACTTTCATATCTGTTTTGGTGTAAAACAGAGGCTGAAAAGCGGTCTTGGGAGTAAATTCATACAATATTCATAGGAATTCTAAAATTATGAAATTTTAACTGACAGTATAACACCTCTAGAAACAACATATCTATATTTGGTAACCATTGAATTAGAATAAGTACATGAAATATATGAAAAACCTCACTGGTCTGGGGTTGAGCAGAGTGTTAAAATAGAACTGGTTTTCGGCGAATTAAAATTAAATACAAGTCCAATTGATCTGAAACTTTTATAGTAGAAACATCACATACAAATACACAAACTGTAAATATTTCGAAAATTTTCTGAAATCTTTAACTATTTTTCCTAATTTCGTGAAAATAGTCTCAAACAAAAACTTTATGAATTTCTATACTTAAAAAATTTGTTGCATGCAAGATTCATTCAACAAAAATCTGAAATTAAACTAACACAAGGTCTAAATCATGTACATATCACTACCCACAATATTTTCTCACATGATTCTAGCAACAAACTTGTTTTTTTTATGACATGCATGAATGTTCAAATGTGGGCTTTATGAAATATGCAACATTCAAGTACCAATATGATGATCTAGCCATGAAAATGATGAAGCATGCTTGGAGGTGAAGATCAAGTTTAAAAGTTAAAATCAAATATCAAACAACACATGCAACTCGAGATCAAGCAATTTCATGCCAAGAACATGAACTATCTACAAATTGAACACATAAAGAAGAGAAGAGTGCTTACATATAAAGCTTGAGAGAAACTAGAGATTTATCTTGGGATTTTGGAGGTTGAATAAGCTTGGATTCTTGAAAAAGATGAAGAAAATGCTTCCCCCAATGCAAAGTATAACATGGGTATTGAGTTTTCATGAATTGAGAGGTAGAAAATGGAGTTTTTGGGGTGTTTTGTGAGGGTCAACACCAAAAATCGGGATCTGTATATGAAGAGAGAGAAGAGAGAATTCTTGAATGCTCTTGATGAGGGAGATGCAAAGTAAAAGAGAATGAGAGACATGTGCATGATGGTGAGGGTATACATAGAGTTATACATGTGATGAAGAATAATATTATATTGTAATTGATAGTTGAATGGATGACATATTGATATACCAACATTATTTGGGAAGACATGCTAGCTTGGGGTCAATTATGTAAAATCCAATAATTTAGAGGTTGATGCATAAAAACATAAAGTTTGGAATACAATTACAAATTTACATAAAGTTTTGGGGAAACTATGAATTTAATACTAACTAACAAGCTGGCACAAACATAACATTCTTAAAATATTTTTTATAAAGTCTAGCATACTTAATAAAATATTAACATTAACACACATATTTAGAAAATAATCAAATCGCTTATAAGACATAAACGCACAACATAAATATGAGGGTTACTACATCACTAGTCAACTAACGGTTCCGGTTTCATCCCCATTAAGAATTAAGCATAGATTATGAACAATTGAATTAGTATAAAACTCACATTTAAGCATGATTCATCATGATGAATAAACTCTAGTTCCTTGATTAGCAATTCCTACTCTAACCGTGTCAATAAGCTAGAATCGTTAACAAGATTCAAGAACTACAATCCATTCAATAAAAAAAAAATTAATAGCATGAAACAAAGATTAAAATCCGGAAAACTTCATCGTCTACATGAACCTTAAGATCTCATAGAGATGCCTAGAAATGGAATTTAGCTAATCTTATTATAAAGAGCAAAACAATATATTTTCTCCATAAAATGATTGAGAAGAAGAAGAATAAGAAGAAGAAGAAGAAGAAGAAGTAATCAAAACCCAGGTCTTCAATGGAAGTCATGAGTTATTCCCCGTCGTCTCCTTCGTACGTCCTCCTCCTTCTCCAATTGCGTGAATCCTCTCTTTCAAGCCCTAGGTTGTTCTCCTTAATGCCTTCACCATTATTTCTTTTTAAGTTTTGTGAATGAACACTTTGATCCCCTTCAAAATTGTGTGTGCTTGGATTTCTGATCGCGGGATCAAATTGTGGTCTTGCGGCTGATCTTGTGATCACAATTTTGATCATACACTTCCAGCGAGTTGTTTTTTTATTCCTCTCGAAATTTTGGCTAAGGCTTTTTCTCCTCTTAGCTTCTACTCTTGCTCCCGAGCTTTTCGAAAAATCCGAAGTTCGTTCTCGCTTCCAGTATCATCACCAATCCCCCAGTTCCTGAAACGAACAACACTAAACATACCGGAGAGATCAAATGTGATAAATTAAGCTCAAACATACGATAAAAATGCACGGGCTATCATTTACGCATAAAAAGCTCACATACTCGAATTTCTCACAATCATAGCATGTTTCTCATACAAATTACCCCAAATTGCACGCAAAACGATATCAAATCACGCGAGAATATAACTCATATTAAGAGTTATCATGATCTTCGTGCTATATTTTATAGAACATATTGGAAATACATTGATTATGAAATTGTTAATACTTGTCTCGAAGAATGGGAGTGACGTATCTGTTATTAATGAGACTTTCATTGATTTAACCCAAACATTGAGATGCTAAAAGAGTTTTTCTTTGATTTTTCACCTTATCAGTTTATGTAATGTTTCCTATAAGCTCACTTCCAAAAAGATCGCTAAGATTAAGTGATTTTATGCCTTTAATTATTGATGATACTCAATAGGCTTATCACGGACAAATAGGCTTATCACGGATAATGATATAATTTTTTTTGGAAAATTTACACTCGATGCATTAACAAAAATGTTTCATTCGGTCTTTCTCTCTTAAACTAGACATGGATAAAGTCTATGATAGAATAGAATGGGGCTTTCTTTTTTTTTTCCTTCAATAAATACGTTTTCCTTCTTTCTTGATTGATTGAATTATGGCTTGTGTTTCTTCTGTAAAATTTCATATTATAATAAATGGACGGAGAACCCCTTTTTAATCCTAATAGATGGATTCCTATTAGCTTAGGTAGAACTACTCTTAGCCTTAACACTATGCCTAATGACTCTTTAGCGAGTACTTTACTGATCCCTAATGGTCAATGGAACCAAAGCCTTGTTACAGCACATTTTTCAGCTGATGAGGAAGAGGCAATGATAATCTTGTTTGGTCCAAAACTAGAGATGGGTTATTCACAGTCAAGTCAGGGTACCGGGTGGCATTCCACCTTTTGAAACAAAATTCCATCTCCAACATACCAGGTTCTAGCAATGGTTCCCAAAGTCAAGTGGTAGATTATTTTGAATATTGCTATACCTAAGAAAATTTAGGTGTTTCTGTAGACATTAATGCATAAAAATATTCCTGCGAAGTTGAATCTAGGAAAAAAAAAGAGGAATTTTTTTACCTCTAAACTCGTGTCTTTCGTCACAAATTCGAAATCACTTTTGATGTGGCCTCTCCATAGTGGGATTTCACAATTACCCCCCTAATTTGTCCTTCAATTTCTGCTCGACGGAATTGATATTTTCTCTCAATCTGTCTCATAGATCTTTTTTAGCTTTCACTATGTGGGAATTATGGCATAAAATAAATAAATAAATAAATATTTAGTCTAAAAAATATTGAAGTAGTTCCGTTTTTTAAAGAGATGGTTATCAATAAGGTACTTGATGAGTTTATGGAATTCAAAGATAGTACTTACACTTGCTCGAGTACGATGATTGTAGGTTGGAGAATCGCCGGTGGCGAGCGCCATAATTCGGCATACTCAAGTGCAACTTTGATGCTGCATGTTGTAGATCCTCTTGATCTGCAACTGGATCTGCTATTATTCGCAATTCTTCTGGTGATTTTGTGCGAGCTTGGGCCTTCAAAATCCCTTATCACTCCGACTCTTTGTTGTTGGAGGCTGAAGCTTTGAAGATAGGATTGATATTCGCGGCTTCGTATGGATTCTACTCTCATTGCATAAACTGATTCAAAATGCTTGATGCAAGCATTGAAGCGATCATTAAAACAACTGAAGATGGAAAGAGAAGGATTTAGAAAGTCGGTCGAAAATGAATGATGTGGTTGTTTTTAGAAATTTAGGAAATAACCGGACTATACCCCAATGTTTATGTCGGTTGGATAACGAGAAATTTTAATGGTTTAGCTGATAGATTATGTTCCTACGTGCCAGACACACCAAATGTATTGTTTTTTTAAGAATTAAATCATATAGCCACCCAGATATTGCATTGTTCGGTTCAATGGATTAGACGTCAGCAAATAGTGCTCCAAAAAAATTCTCCGGCAGAGCAATTTTTTAGTGCTCCAAAATAGCTCCACGTGGCGCTATACAACCAATGAGCGTCTGCCAATCACTGACTGTTTGTTTAAGTACTAGAAAATAACCCATGCCCATAAGGCACTTATAAAATATATAATTAAGCTTATACTTAATTTCTTGAAATAAATTTAGATTATTAATTAATACGTATTTTTTAAATGAATAGATAAATAATGCATATTGTGTTTAGTGATAGAATTTGAAAATATAAACAATATCTATGTGTTGATTAAATAGATAAGGCACAATTTTGAATATACAAACAATATCTTGATTTACTTTAACTGAACTAAATTTAAACTTGTGCAAGAAAAAAATATATTCAAATCAACGCACTAAAATGTCTCAAGACATTTTTAGAAATTAAATGGCTATGATCTTTTCATTTACATGTTTTGGAGGAAAACGCCTAGTGATTTTTTATATAGATTGTACTTTAATTGGTGGTAGATCACCACGTTGTGCTCTAATTGAGCACTAAAAAAATTCTTCGGCTGATAAGATTAGTTGATCAGTTTAATCTAGTAATTTGGGAGTACAGTTTGGGAGAATGTCTTAGCACCTGCCTAGCACGTGCATGGATCCCCCTATCCACATATACTCCGTTGTTTCAGAGTCTTCACATTTGACTTTTTTGAATCATTTTGATCCGTTGATTTGGTTAGCAAAACAATTCAAGAACTCGGTAATTTTTCACGGTATTGTAGAGTAATTTGAACACTAAGACACCGTAAATTTACCGAACTTAAATTGTTTTGCTAACCAAATCAACGGGTCAAAATGACTAAAAAAAGTCAAACGTGAAGAATCTGGAGTATTTATTTTAGAAAAAAGCCGGAGTACACACAGAGCCACCGCCCTCATTGTCCCTCCATTTTTCCAGTCCTTAAAAATCACTGTTTCAATGTCATTCCTTCTGCAGAGTGCATTCGCCTTTCTTTCTCTCCCTCTCTCTCCACCTTATAACAGAGAGAGCCCTCTCTTCCCTTGTTCTTGCTTCTACAATTGCAGATTAAGAGAGAGAGAGAGAGAGAGAGAGAGAGAGAGAGAGAGAGAGAGAGAGAGAGAGAGAGAATTAACCCATCTCTCTCTCCACCGTTCTGGGTTTATTTGTCTCTCTCTGCCAAAACCACTAATTTCACTTCCATTTACCCTCCTCCATTTTCACCGTCTCTCTCTGCCAAAACCCCTAAATTTCACAGTCGACAAGAACCCAGAAACGATCTTCAGCAACTCTGAAGAAATCCTCACAAAGGTTCGACATTTACGTCTTCTTTGGCTTTGGTTGCTCTGGATCTCCCCTGTTTCTTGATCTTGTTCTTCGTTTCCCCAATTTAGGACTTCAGATTCAAATTTCTTGGAAATGAATGTCGTCGGTTCCTTTTTTAACAGAAAAACCAGTTCAACTTAGGGAAGTTTGGAGCCATAACCTTGAGGAAGAGTTCCGATTGATTCGAGAAAAATTCGATAAATTCTGTTATATTGCTATGGATACAAAGTTCCCAGGTGTGGTTTTCACTCTACAGTCCCTGTTGAGTTGGTGCCTTGAATTGGTCAAAGGCGGCCAAACTCTTTGTTTCCAACTTTGAATAGGAAACATTGGAAGTCAAAGGCGGTGTAGGATTAGTTAGGAAATAAGTTTGTTTCAAAATCAGATTTGGAAACTTTAGGGATTTCCTAGCCCTATATAAAGAACCTATTCGTCACACTATTCGGCATGCACATCATTGTAGTCTTTTTCCTCTTAAGTGAATAAAGGGTGCTTTTCCGCCGTGGAGGTAGCTAGCAATATTTTGCTAGCGAACCACGTAAAAGTCTGTGTTCTTTATTCGTTCATTGTTCGTGAGGTGGTTTGTCATAACAAACTGGTATCAGAGCTCGGGTTTGGCGGTGTTTCAAGATCAAGATCAAGGCGGGGCAAAGCTAGGGTTTCACAACTTGGTGAAATCAAAGCTAGGGTTTTGCGATCTAGGTGGAGCACGCGACTAGTGTTCAAGATCCACCAAGAACGATGTCCGGATCGATGTTGAAGATCGAAAGATTCACAGGAGGAAACAGCTTTAGTCTGTGGAAGATAAAGATGGAGGTTTTGCTCAAATCGCAAGGCATATGGGCACCTTTGACTGCAGACAAGGGAGGCATGAATGTTGCATCATCGAAGTTCAAGGTGATGGAGGAGAAGGCACGTTCTAACATTATGTTGTGCTTATCAGATGACGTGATCATCGAGGTCGCAAATCAGAAGGAAACAGCGAAGCTCTGGCTCAAGTTGGAGAGTCTCTACATGACAAAGAGTCTCACTAGCAAGTTGATGCTAAATAAAAGGCTCTTCACTTTGCGGATGCTCGAAGGTACGGCTCTCAAAGACCATCTTGATCGATTGAACACAATTCTCCTGATTTGTATAATATTGGCGAGAAGGTGGGTGATGAGGATGCCGCACTATTGTTGTTGATCTCGTTACCTCCATCGTATGAGAACTTCGTCCAGTCATTCATTTTGAACAAGGATGACTTATCTCTGGAGGAGGTCAGATCGGCGCTCCATGCTAGAGAGCTGCGCCATAAGGATGCAGGCACAAGTACAACGGACCATGCTTCCGGACTGATGGCGACGGGGGGAATAAAGAAGGGTAAGAAGAACAAGAAAAATCAGTTTTCCGGTTCTAAGTTGCCCAAGGATGTATGTGCTTGGTGCAAGGAAAAGGGGCATTGGATGAGAGATTACCCGAAAAACGAGGTCAACAGGGGCAGAACGGATCCGCAGCCGTAGCTGAACAAGGTAACTCGTTCGAGGATGATTACGTTCTCATGGCGGATGTTTTCACGCACTCTCAGGATGTGTGGGTCCTTGATTCCGGAGCTTCCTATCATATTTTCTCTAACAGGGTTCTATTATCGACGTACAACCAAACGCGTGGAGGGTCTGTCTACATGGCAAACGGAGCCGTCTGTAAGGTGATTGGGAGCGGCTCAGTTAGATTGAAGACGAATGAAGGGAAGTTATGTATTTTGGAGCAAGTCAGGCATGTACCACTTATTAACAAGAATCTGATCTCCTTGAGTCTACTCTACAGCAAGGGATACAGTTTCAAAGGTGAAGGTGGATATCTACAAGTCTGTATGGGTTATAAGGTGATACTCAAGGGAGTCAAGAACGGGACTTTGTACATGTTGCAAGGTTCGACGATCACAGGTTCTGCTGGAGTTGTATCAGCCGAGATTAAGGAAGCTGATCTAAATAAGTTGTGGCATATGAGGCTCGGTCATATGAGTGAACGTGGAATGCAGGAACTTCACAAGAAGGGGTATCTCACCGGGCATGTGCCCAAGAGCCTAGGGTTTTGTGAGCATTGCGTGTATGGGAAGCTACATCATATCAAGTTCCCTAAAGCGGTTCATAGAACGAAAGGTACTCTTGATTAAATCCACTCGGATTGATGGGGTCCATCTCGAGTCGAGGCGATTGGCGGGTACATGTATTTTCTGAGCATCATAGACGATTACTCCAGGATGACTTGGATATTCGTGATGAAGCACAAAAGTGAAGCCTTCGCAAGATTCAAGGAGTGGAAGATGCTAGTAGAGAATCAGGTGGGAAAGAAGGTGAAGAGGCTGCGCACGGACAACGTCTTAGAGTTCTGCTCATTAGAGTTTGATGGATTCTGTAAGGATCATGGAATAGCACGCCATTGCACTGTTCGGCACACGCCGCAGCAGAACGGTGTAGCCAAGAGAATGAATCAAACACTTCTAGGGAAATCAAGGTGCATGCTTTCGAATGCAGGTCTTTCTAGAGGCTTTTGGGGAGAGGCAGTTTCCATGGCATGCTATCTCATAAATCGGAACCCGCACACCGGTATAGGATGCTAGATTCCTATGGAAGTCTAGTCCGGTAGAGCAGTGGATTACTCGGATTTGAGAGTTTTTGGTTGTTTTGACTATTATCACGTTGATGATGACAAACTAGAACCAAGAGCTAAGAAGGGAGTATTCATGGGTTTCGGAACAGGTGTGAAGGGATACAAGATATGGGCAGACAACAAGATTACACTTAGAAGAAGTGTGGTCTTTGATGAGAGTCATATGTTGAAGCACTACGTGGAGGTGGAGCTTGGAGATGCAGATAAGAAGGTGGAGGGAGATTCGGATCCTACTTATCCTAAGGATTTCGATATTCCTACGCCGCCACCGGAAGCCGAAGAGGTAGAAGCAGAAGAGTCTGATAGTGAGGATGCGTCTACACTAGAGGAACCAGTTCATCAAAGTATTGCTGAAGGAAGACCGAGGAGAGTTATAAAACCTCCGACGAGATACATGGATGATGGTATGGTGGGATATGCATTACAAGTAGCGGAAGAGGTAGAGGATGAACCATCCTCCTACAAGGCCGCTATATATAGTTCTGAGTCAGCACAATGGATTGCCGCGATGGGAGAGTAGATGGAGTCTCTTAGCAAGAACTCGACTTGGGAGCTTTTTAAATTTCCAGAGGGAAGGAAGGTAGTCAGTTCAAGTGGGTTTTCAGAAGAAAGGAAGGAACTACATCTGGAGAGGGCATAAAGTATAAAGCAAGACTAGTTGCACGAGGGTTCAGTCAGAAATACGGAGTTGACTACAATGAGATCTTCTCACCGGTGGCCAGTCATACTTCTATCCAGGTGCTACTAGAAATGGTGGCACACCACGACCTAGAGCTTGAGCAATTGGATGTCAAAACAACTTTTCTACATGGAGAGTTGGAAGAGGAGCTATACATGAGCCAACCGGAAGGGTTTTAAGTTCCCGGAAGAGAGAACCACGTGTGCAAGATGAATAGATCTCTCTATGGACTTAAGCAGTCGCCGAGGCAATGGTACAAGAGGTTTGAAAGCTTCATGTTGAAGATTGGTTACCACAAGTGCGAGTATGATTGTTGTGTGTATCACAAAGAGTTGCATGGTGGATCACATATTTAACTAGTTCTATATGTGGATGATATTCTGATTGCAACTCGGAATATCAAGGACATTGGAGAACTGAAGAGGTCCCTTAGCACGAAATTCGATATGAAGGATCTGGGGGCTGCTCGGAAGATATTAGGAGTTCAGATCTATAGAGATAGGAAGAAGAAGCTTTTTCTATCACAACATGGATACATCAAGAAGGTCTTGGAAAGATTCGGGATGTTTTCAGCTAAAGCTATAGATACTCCTATGGCAACTAACAGCAAGCTAGGAATGTACACTCCGTACCTCCGCAATTGCAGGAGCTGTTAAGCAACAAGGAATAGACTGAGGTGGAGAAGGAGTACATGTGCAAGGTTCCATATGCTAGCGCAGTTGGAAGTCTCATGTATGCTATGGTCTGCACTCGACCGTACATAACATTCGCTGTTAGTCTGGTTAGTCGTTTTATGGCTCATCCTGGTAGGGACCATTGGCAGGCGGTGAAACGCATATTCAGGTACCTTAAGGGTACGTCAGACATTGGCCTATGTTATGGGGCTAGTGAAAACATCTTGGTAGCTGTTTCTCGGATGCGGACTATGCAGGAGATATTGATAGTATAAGATCAATGACAGGGTATGCATTTGCTCTGGGAGCATCTGTTGTGAGTTGGAAGCCTACGCTAAAGCCGACGGTGACTTTGTCGACGACGGAGGCGAAGTATATGGCTCTAACGGAAGCAGCAAAGGAGGCAATTTGGCTTAAGGGAACGGTCAATGATCTAGGGCTACTTCAATATCAGGGGATAGTCTACTGTGACAGCTTGAGTGCAATTTTCTTGACTAAGGACCAGGTTCATCACGAGAGGACCAAGCATATTGACGTCAGGTATCACTTTCTTATAAGTGAAAGCAGGATCAAGTTGATGAAGGTGGGGACTTCTGACGATCCTGCGGATATGTTCACCAAGGCGGTTCCGGAGAGCAAGTTCCAGCATTGTCTGGAATTGCTCAACATCTTGAGCCAGTGAGGCCCTTAGGGGCATGTCGGCCCCGTGGGGTCCAGTGAGTCTCTGTGACGAGAGACATAGGGTGCGGAGAAGACGTAGTTTTATTTATGAGAAGAGGAGCAGCTGCCGTTGACGAGACAATTCAAGTCAAGGTGGAGATTTGTTGAGTTGGTGCCTTGAATTGGTCAAAGACGGCCAAAATTTTTGTTTCCAAATTTGATTAGGAAACATTGGAAGTAAAAAAGGTGGGGGATTAGTTAGGAAACAAGTTTGTTTCCAAATCGAATTTGGAAACTTTAGGGATTTCCTAGTATATAAAGAACCTAGTAGTCACACTATTAGGCATGCACATCATTGTAGTCTTGTTCCTCTTAAGTGAATAAAGGGTGATTTTTCCGCCGTGGAGGTAGCTAGCAATATTTTGCTAGCGAACCACGTAAAATTCTGTGTTCTTTTCAATTCATTCATTGTTCGTGAGGTGGTTTGTCATAACAATCCCAAAACAAGAGTCCTAGCCTTGCAGAGAGCTACGGTTATGTCAAGAACAATGTCAATGTGTTGAAGATAGTTCAGTTAGGACTCACATTCTTCGATGAGAACGACCATCTTCCAATCTGTGAAGGGACTGATAACAAGTACTGTGTCTCGCAGTTCAATTTCTGCGAATTTGATGTCAAGAAGGATCAATATAACCAAAAATCAGTAAACTTATTGAGTGCTTATGGTATTGATCTTGATAAGAATGAAGAAGATGGAGTAGACGCTAAGGAATTCGTATCACTACTGATTTCATCAAGAGCTGTGTTGAACGAGGAGACGAAATGGGTGACATTAGACGGTGGTCAGGATTGTGGTTATTCTTACAGGGAAACAGCTTCCAGAGACAGCAGATGAACTCTTAGAACAGATACAGATGTTTCTTGGGACGATGTGTGATGTCAAGGTTATGGCTTTGTCCTCTGGTCTTCTTGGTGGATTGAGTAGGATTGTTGATAAATTGAAGGTTGATAGGATTGGTACCGCGCATCAATCTGGTTCTGATAGTCTGGTGACTCATCTTGTATTCATGAATTTGAAAGAATTTCGGCTTAGGGACACAATTGAACGCTTTCGCGGGCACGTTGAATCACTTTAAAGAAGTGTAAAGATTGGAAGAATTGTTACTTCGAATATATAAGTGTGAGTGGTTGCAGATTTCTCTACTCCGTAAAGTTTTATACATCTGCTTTTGGTAGGTGAAATTAACCTTAATTTGGTTGATTGTGAAGGATGAAACATGATCTATCACATACAGATCTACAACATGAATTATAGTGGAAGATTCATGTGTTTACCTTGTCTTCCTTAGCTCCTAAGCACAGCGGATGATCGTAGGATGCTTGCTTTTACGTGCCCACCTTGCTCCCACATTCTAGCTCGAATCACTAGGACGAAAGCTCTAATCCACACCAATTTCCACCAATGGAGGATAGTTAGAGAGAGAGGCTAGGGTTCCTAGAACTGTATTTTGATCAGCACATGATCTCTACACAATAGTGTATAAAATAATGAGAGGCTGTCTCCTTATATAGACAAACTTATACCCAATTGCAGCATTACCCCCTAGGGTTCATGCCTTTGCTATTAACCCCACATGTTTAAGCATCGTTGCAACTAACCCCATAAGATTAGGATAATTGCATTGGGCACCCCGCATGGGCGCACCAAATGCTAACATCTCCCACTCGCACTGTGGGGTTGCACAATTACAGTTCATCTAGTCTCCCCCAATCTCCAACTATTATCATCTGCCAAAGTGTTGTGTGGCCTTTGTGTGTGACTGTGAGAGAACCTGCATTTCGGGAGTTCTAAACTCAAACGAGACGAGCTAGCAGCAGGCACACTCAACCTCAAGAAATAATGCAATATATATATATATATATCTCGTATCCCCCAAATTCGATAAATTGTCATCTCGTAGACCATGAGCACCTACCTTGTCCCGAAGATCGTGCTCCAATGAGTCTACATCTCCTGTATTATATTCATATTCTGCATGATCCCATAAGATCTTGTAGGTGGGCCCAATGAAAATGATAAAGAGCGATGCAATGAGAATCTTCCTTTCCATCCATTGTCGATTTGATTCGGAGTCAGCTGCTTTCCTAGCAATGTCCTGGTAGGCCGAATCATTCATAGCCGTGAGGTGTCACGCTAAAGTAGCACCACCGAACCGTCTCTCCGCGACATGGATAAAAGTACTAAGGGTATACAGTGTCAATCATTCTTATATGATCGACGAGGCTCACACGGCGAGGAATCTCAGGGACTAGTTCTACTCGCCACCTCATGTCACTCATCAGCACGCGTTATCTCGGTAAGATATGCGCCATAGTGTTTGGACTCTAATCAGAGCACATGTCCTATCCCATAGGGACCACTATGCAGATGTAAGTCCAATAGCCCTTACGACTATTAACCCGAGTACTGAATGTTGCACATATGCAAATCGAAATCAGTTCTCTCATATGGCTTTCACTACGCAGACTATACATGGCTTGGGGTATTAACAATGTTCGAATGGCCATAAACCAATCTCACCTTGGAGCTTATTCCAATGCGACGATTAAATCCGTCTAAAACGCGTCTGGCACTAGTGATAGATGTATAGCTCATATCATGGGGTACAATCCTCACATGATAGGCGTCTCATATCATATCATAGGCTTCTAGCACTTATCGGGATTCTGTCTCATCTTCTACTCACCTGGACTACCCAAGATATCGTAAAGGCGGTCGCTCGTGTGATGGAAACAACCTAGTGTCTGCGCGACATGTTCTATGCTAGTATAGGATATGTAAACGCATCATACACGTATCGAAACAACATGTAGCGTAATTGAACAAATCCAATTAAAATCCAACAATCAATGTCTAAATCATATCATCAGTCTGAAATCTATTAGCGATATCTCATCACCTATCTAAGCCCATATTCCTAACATGACCAGTGAAAACATGCCTTAACAAAGGTTTGGTCATGGGATCAGCTAACATCTGATTCGTAGGAATGTGCTCTAGAGAAACATCTCCTTTAGCTACCACCTCCCTAATGAAGTGATACTTTATCTCTATGTGTTTGGCTTTACTGTGGTACTTCGGATCCTTAGCACAAGCTATAGCCGACATACTATCACAGCGTAGCGTTACTGGTCTTGGTTTGTCAACCGCCCTTAGGCTGACCAGAAATCTCTTTAGCCAAACACTCTCCTGCGTTGCCGCAAAACAGGCAACATATTCAGCTTCCATGGTTGATAAGGCAGTGCAAGTCTGCTTGCTACTGTGCCACGTGATGGCTCCTCCACCCAGCATGAAGACGTATCCTGAGGTCGATTTCCGTGCGTCTAGGTCCCCACCCTAGTCAGCATCACTGTAGCCAACAAGTCGAAGCTCAGAGCCTCGATAGCACAACATGTAATCCTTTGACCCTTCCAATGCCCAATACCTGGGTCAGACTGATATCTGCTAACTAAACCGACCGCATGACATATGTCAGGCCGTGTACACATCATAGTGTACATGAGAGAGTTTTTTGTTCACATAAAGAAAACAACAAAAACTGATAACAAGAAGAGTAGGAGCCTCGCCGCGGCCGACGGCGAACCCTATGATTGAAAAAAACAGAAATAGAGAGCAAGTTTTTTGTTCATACGAAGAGAGTTTGGAGAGAGAAGGGAAACCAAAAGACTGAGTGGGGTTCCAAAAGGGAATCCAAAACAACAAATCTGTTAGGCAAAGCAGCTACTACTCTGTCCCTGCTCTTGCCCATCATTAGAAATATTTGACTCGTATATGGGTCACTTTGACCGGGTGATTTCAATAGCAAAATAATGCAATTTTTCGATAATTTTTTCACGGTGTTATAGAGCAACTTATACTCTACAGCACCATGAAAAAATTATCAACAAATTAAATTACTTTGCTATCCAAATCACCGAGTCAAAGTGACCCAGTGAATAGTGGTAAAAGTCAAAATGATGGGAAAGAGCTGGGACAGAGGTAGTAGGTAAAAATTTGACAATAACTAAGTTGTAGCGGCAACATTGCCACATTGGGTTTAAAATGAAAAGAAGCGGGGATTTAAAAGTGACAAATCAGCAATCCCATTCAACTTCCATCAGCCAATGAAACTGCACCTTTCCATCGACACGGATCACCCTCATTAACATATCAACCACGCAGATCAAACCTAATCGGACGGTCACAAAGCCACCTATCACTACACTGCAGCGCGTATAAATAAACAACGCTCGCTCTTCGTCTTCCATCATCAAACAACACAAACAACACCCCCAAATTGCAGAGAGAGAAAAATGTCAGGAAGAGGAAAGGGAGGCAAGGGATTGGGAAAGGGAGGAGCAAAGCGTCACCGGAAGGTCCTCCGTGACAACATCCAGGGCATCACCAAGCCGGCGATCAGGAGGCTCGCCCGCCGTGGGGGCGTCAAGCGTATCAGTGGCCTCATCTACGAGGAGACGAGAGGAGTTTTGAAGATCTTTTTGGAGAACGTCATCCGTGACGCTGTCACCTACACCGAGCACGCTCGCCGCAAGACCGTCACCGCCATGGACGTTGTCTACGCTCTCAAGCGCCAGGGCCGCACTCTCTACGGCTTCGGCGGTTAGGGTTTTAGATTTACTCTGATTTAGAATAGATTTGTCGAAATCTGCTGCAGTTTGTATTAACCTTGTGGAATGATTTGAAATGAATTTCCCCAAATATTTTTTTGGGTATATGAAGCTCAATTTCCTCTGATGTTGCAATTGCAATTCTTTTCTTGTTCTTCAAATTGAACGATGGGCTTCTCAGCTTGTGTTGGGTTTTCCTGAATGGTTATTCTATGCCTACCAAATCTTCTGTTAGATTTGAAGTTGTTCAGATTCAAATGGCACACTGGGTTTTGGTTTGATAGAGGCTGATTAGTTTAGTTCAAAAGATTCGAAATATCAACCTGCATTTGGATGTACTTGTTGTTCTGGGAGTGTTTTGGGTAGAGATGATTCAATAAATATTGGTTCATCTTTTGTAGTTTTCTGGTGGTATTACCATTGAGGAAAATTGAACTCGGAAAACAGGTTGATGCTTTGATTGGTTGTTCAGTGTCTTGATAGTCCTTGGGGGCTGTTTGGCTTGTGTGTATTGTCAGGTCATGATAGCTTGTCAATGAGCTATTAGATCACTTGTTTACCAAAGTAGTGAAATTATGTACTGTGTGGACTGTGTAGTTAATAAATCTTTGACAAAGAACTATAGAGCTAGTTAGTTTTGGTGACAATAGTTGGATGTCAATGTTTAGAATGTTGATCGGATAGAAATATTGCTGACTACTTCACTGATTCTAGCTGTTGTTTTTCCTATCTTTGAGTCAGGTGCTGTTCTTCCTGCACTTTTTGGTATCCACAGAAATGCAAATAATCAAAATTTCTTCATCAGTTCTTCTTGGATTTTTTTATCCTGAATACAAGCTATAACCTCCTTTAAAGGAGTAATTATTGCTTGCTCCAAGAGCAAATATGACATGGTGCTCTAATCAATACATCACAAGACACGTTAGGAATATGTAGGAAATCCACTTTCTTTTGTCTGCCACTCATTCTCTTTCTTGAATATGTGTTCTGTGTTGTATGGTTAGAGCAAATCCACATCATTTGCTCTAGAGCAAACAAAAATTTCTCCCTTTAAAGTGGCTTTTAATCCATCCTCAACAGCTCATTCACAATATATTTTCCGCTCGGATTGTATTCATTTATCTCCATCAACGCTGTCACCGCACTTCTGTAAACATCCTTACACCCGTTCTCTTTCTTACTTCATTAACTTCACGCCATCTTCATTCAATACTTCTTGCACAAGTCATGGTGGCAGCGGGTACGGCCCGCGGGTCGGTTTTGCACGTACCCGCCCCAGCCCGGTGGTGCGCACGGCCCGGGCAACGACCGGTACGGACGTGACCCGAGCACGCCCCGCCTCCGGCCGTGCCTTGGCCCGTGCACCCCCGGTTCAGATTTCGGAATTAGCTGACCCGTGCACGGACCGGCCCGCTCTGCTGGTGACCCGCGCGGGTCTGACCCGGCACGTGCAGCACGGGTCGGCCCGTGCACCCCCGGTTATTTTTTTTTTTTTTCTTCATCAACGGCTACTTCTTTCAAATTGTCTTTTTTGACCCCTTTTTTTGAAAAAAAACGGCTAGTTGGAGGGGTATAAGTGGAAATCTGAGTATTTGTCTCACAAATGACTATTTTGCCCCTCCCAACAGCCATATAACGGCTAGTTTTAGGGGTAAAAACGGAAAGATGAAGAATTAATCCTCCTATAAATACCACTACACTATTATGAATTTTTTCATCTCATTCCCACAAAACTTCATCTCATCTTCTAGTCTTCCACAAAGCTCTCTCAAAGTGTTGCAATAATCCTAATTGGCGGTTTTTGAAGATTACATTGTCGGCTTCATCTCATCTTCCACTTCCATTCCCACGGCTACAAGCTATTCCGATCGTGCAACATCGTCGGAAAAGTTTGTAAGTTTTAATTTTTAGCACTTATTTTTTTGTTGTAGTTTTAGTAAGCTTTAATTTTTTACTTAGGTGTTTGAAAAATGTCTAATAATCGTACTTTTAATGAGCAATTTGAGAATCCTCTAGAGGATTTTGTTTATGAAGAAAATACTACTTCTCATGGTAATCAAATTGATAGCGAAGATAATGTTATAAATGTAGATGATTTAGATCAAAGTATGCCAACGGCTAGAACAAACGATGATATTAATAGACCTAGGAAAAAAAATAGGGGTTCGGGCACTACGGGTAAACTAACTTCTTATATTTGGCATCACATGACGATTAAAACTATGATGTTTGAAGGTAAACTTTCCGAAAGAATATGTTGTAACCTTTGCGATCGCCATTATACTAAAAGTAAAGATGGAACCGGTAGTTGTAGAAGACATTTAGTTACTAAACATAAACTTAGTGACCCAAATTTGAATGTGGGTAGTAGTACACAATCACAATTAAATTTTGGCCAAAAATTCCAATATACGCATGTTAGAGCTAGACACGAAATTGCATTATGGATAGCCACTAGTGAGTTGCCTATAAACACCGCTTCTAACGTTAGATTTGAAAGAATGATTCAAAACGCTTTTAATCCATCTTTTACAATGGTTAGTCGTAACACTACTAGAGCCGACATTATAAAAATTTTTAAATGCTACAAAACCGAAATTTTAGAACTTTTTAAATCTAATAATTACTCTATTTCATGCACATCCGATTTGTGGACTAGTAGAACTAATCGTGGTTTTATTTGTGTTACCGCGCACTTTGTGGATGATGATTGGATTCTTCAAAAACGAATTATTGCATTTCGACAAATAGAGTATCCACATAACGCAAAAAATATTAGTGATAGCATATATGATATTTCTATTGAATACGGAATTTCAAACCGCATTATGGGTATTACTTTTGACAACGCATCGGCAAACAATGCATGTATACCTCTTTTGAGAGATAATTTAATTCCATATAACGGCGAACGACTTCATCACATGAAATGTTTTTGTCATATTATTAACTTGATTGTGAAGGATGGTTTGAAAACTCTAGGCTCAAGTATTGAAAATATTCGTAACGCACTTTTGTATATTTCTAGTAGTAGCCAAAGACTAAAGAAATTTGAAGAAGCATGTGAACTTGCTAACAAAAAAATTAGGAAATTTAGTGTGGATTGTCCAAGTAGGTGGAATGGTACTTATTTGATGATTAGAGGTTGTGAAGGTTATGAAAACGTTATAACGAGGTTTATTAGAGATGATGCTCGCGACGTTGAACTTACTATGAGTGATTGGAAAAGTGCTAGAGAGTTGATGAAAATGTTACGACCTTTTTACGATGCTACAAACCAAATGTCGGGCATTTATTATACTACAACTAATTGGGCACTAATTCAATTGATGAAAATGAGTAGCATTATAGATGCTTGTAGGCTTCACGAGCAATTAAAAGAGGCCGTAATTAATATGCATGCTAAATATATGAAATATTTCAAGAAAATTCCAATGATTTTTTGTTTAGCCGCGGTTCTTGATCCACGCCAAAAACTTCAAGCGGTAGAAAAAGCGCTTAATCAAATAGCGCATAACATGGGTGAGGATTATCCAAAGCCAACAATTGATGAGGTTTCTAGTGAATTAAGAAGGAAATTTGACAAATATGTTTCAATACATGGAGAAATTCAACCTCAAAATGTGCCTCCATCTACTTCTCAAAGTAATTTTCTTGATCCAATATTTGATTTTGCCACATTTACGGATTGTTCTAGTTCTTATGACCCTAGTGTATCCGAATTGGAAAGATATTTAAACACTAAGCATACTTATGATATTCCAAATATTAACGAATTAGATGTATTAAAATGGTGGAAAAAAAATGCCGAAAGCTACCCGGTTTTATCAATACTAGCACGTGATGTACTAACCCCTCCTGTTTCAAGTAGCCCGTCCGAGTCGGCTTTTAGTTCAGGTGAAAGAGTATTATCAAAGAAGCGTTCAAGATTGATGCCGGAGATGTTGGAGGTGCTAATTCTCACCAAGGATTGGGACGATGCGAAGATGAGAACACAAGATATTCGCAAGGAGGACGAGCTCACTAATGCAATATTCCAAGCCGATGCCGAGGGAAAGACAATAGACGAAGTAGATGGTATTATTTACGAAGACATCGACGACGACGAATGAAGTTATTTTAGAATAAATAAACAATAGACATTTTTCTTAATTTTTTCTACATGTATAGTTTAGAAAAAAAATGCAAATGATAGATAGTTAGGTAGGTGCCAACCTAGTTGGGATGTACCATAACTATAGTGATGCATTATTTCTAACAATTGTAAGACCAAAATTCAAAAGTTAAGGTATTATTACCATTTTAATAAATTGTTATTAAATATTTAGTTTTCTTCTTACTTTTTAATGTTTATTTTTTTTTGAATTTGAATAGTTAACCGTTACAACATAAAACAAAAAAAAATAAAAATAAAAAAAAAATAAATACCCCTGACCCGCCGCAGCACGGGTCAAGGCGTGCAAGTGACCCGTGCACGCCGCGGGTCATGTTTACTCATCCGTCGAGCACGGCCCGGCCCGGCCCGGTACTCCACTTGGCACGACCCGCGCACGGACCGGGGGGGCTAGGCACGGCCGGGTTTAGGCACGGCCCGGCCCGGCCCGGCCCGCTGCCACCATGATGCACAAGAAAGACAGAATATTTATGTAGGTTTTAGTAATCGAAGGCCATTTCCCTAACTCATTCGCCACTTCTAAGCAGAGGTCATTGTCCTGTACAGCCTGCATTGTACCATTTTAGAAAAATGTTACCCTGGCGATGGATTGCGTTGTGAAGGGAAAGTGAACAGATATAATATATCACGCTGGAGTAAATAATGAAAGGAAAAAAATGTGTATGTTCTTAGCAACATTGTAGGTCTAAGGGAGTATGTTGTACTTTTCAGTTGTCCTTGGGAGTATACTACTCTCACTGTTTTTATCTTGCAGGTCATATATACTTTCTTTGCTGGACACTGTCCTTCACTTGGCGTTCTTCCAAAAATAAATTCAGAGTGGACCTTCCAAAACAAATTCCTGAGTACAGATTCTGATTCAATTTTCAGAAAAATATTTGTTAAGGACTGAGGATGGTTGGATTCTAAGTTCATTGGCTATACATTTTTTCTTATTTGAGTTGAATATGAACAAAAAGGAACAGAAATGCTTGTAGTTCAAAAAAACTATAGTCGAGGGTAAGATATGGGTGTTAGTTGATGTTGTAAAGAAATTCTCTTTGGTGAAATAAACCAAAAGAGACGGTGATAGTTTATAATCCAAATGACAGGTTCAGGGTATAAAAGGGTGTTTAAATACTTGTATGGTGTCCGTATATTGGTCAGCACTCAGTAGTAGTAGTACTGTTTAATCTCTCATAGGTTGATAGGGACGGCCTGTTTCGGCACAGTAAGGGCTCACACAAAATAGGTGAGGGAAACGAACATAATTGAATAGTTGGAAGCCATAATGTATGTTCCCAGACAGATGGAAAAGAATGAATTTGATGATTATGTGAAGTGAAGATTTCAAAAATAAAAGAGCTCATATGACTATATAGATTATAGACATGCACATTTCTCCAAATGATTAGTATGAAATTACATAATCAATCTTCCAACATATTAGTCAACATTACTTATTATCTTGTATGTTTGGTTACATAAATAAATAATGGTAGGTAATACAAATACAAATTTGTAATAGGGGTAAGGGTAGATCCCCTTTTGCATGATTCATACTATAGGTTTTCACTCTCAAATTCCAGAGTACACAGATCATGAGAAAAACAAATGATAAACATACCCACAATTGAAAAGCACAGCATGTATGAAGTATATCGAATCCAGAACCAATATATATCTTTAATTTGTGATGACTGAATTGTGATGGGAATGGCCGGGTGAAAGTGACCTAGTGAAACAGATGAAATTTATCATAAAGCACTAAGTTGAAATATTTTATATAAATAAAATCGTGAAAGATAATTAGATCGGGCATAATGATCACGTAACGGTAAATATCAAAAATTGAAACTGAATTATGTGATATCAAAAGAGAACAAGAATGATGCTGCATAAAACAGAATTGTACTTTCAACAAAAGAAATAAAGAAAAACCAAACTAATGTTCAACATGTTTTCGCGTCACAGACTGACAGTTAATACTCAAGGTAGGATGGCTGCTTTCATTCTATGGGCTCCTGACAACGGGTCTGAGAGCTTATGGGGCTGTGCCGCTAGTAGTAGAATGCTTATAACCAGCTACCATAGTCCAATCGGACCGCCGAGTGTAGAATTGCTCATTAGGGTTAAAGAATCTGTGAACTCCATGAATAATAACTCGGCCATCATTGTAGATACCATATTCCTTGACAGGAACATGGTTAAAACCGCCTTTGGAAAACATAAGTGGAGTGGCAGGATGGAGGGTGTCAACGGTGTCACCAGGTCGCAATTGCCTGTAAAATGCAGCCTTGGGAAGGTACAAGAATGGGACAACTTGGTATAGGAGGAGACTAGTGAGATTATTATAAGGATACATCTGATAAGAGAATGCAAAGTCTGTTGGCGCGAATATTGTGAGCACACCAACAGCTGTCGGGTTACAAGTTGGTGATCGTGTGATATAGGGGTAGAGTATTTAAGGGAGTAGCACGGCCATAGCTCCATAATTCTTCTTGAACAATTTTGCGGTGATAGATGCTATTTTGATATTGTTAATCTCCGAAGCTGCTGGACCACCAATTGCTTCATCGGCTGCTGTAATTGTTGTGGTTGCAAGAACAAAAACTAAGAGCAGGAGGAGGAAGATAAAAGGAGTTTTCGTATTTGAGGCCATGATTGAAGACTGCAAAAACAAGAAGCTTAAAAGAGACTTGAGAAAGCAAGGTAGATTGATGCTGTCGTAGAAGACAAATGCCTTTAAAGAAGCTGTTCCTGCACTTATATAATACTACAAGGTAGGTGCACAATTTCGAGTATCATCAAGATTAGGATTATTATTTATTACACTAGCTCTTTCACAAAAGGACAATGTTCCGTTCGATAAACAGAATTACAATTATTTTTATCTTTTGGTCTTCCTTATAATTACCTCTTGTATCATGCTTACAAACATTCTGAGATACCTAGTAAGGAAACATAGGTAGAGGTTGTTCTTTTGCAGATTACGGAACAAATATTTTAAGTTTCAGCTTCAATGCTCATTAGAGATTCGGCTTCATTAGATGTGAACACTGAACTTCAATACATATGCTGTTTTTTTCCCACATGTGCAAGTCGTGTGTTATTCTTCCTGCACTGAGCTTTGAATTTCTGGTCTCCACGGATAAGCAAACAATCAAGTTGTCCTCACCGTCCGCTGTTCTTCTTAGATGTTCTATTCTTGACATAAGCTATAACCTCCTTTAAAGTGGCTTTTCGTCCTTCCCGATTGTTCCACAGCTCAGGTACAATGTATCTTCCACTGGGATTGTATTCATTCAACTCCGTCAAAGCTCTCACCACGTTCTCATAAACATCCTTACCCCATACCCTTTTTAGCTTCTTTAACTTCTCATCATCTTCATTCAGTATTTCCTGCAATGGATACGACATATTATGTATTTATTTGCAATTAAAGGCCAATTACCCTGGTTCGTTCTCTTTCCTAGTAGCATATTTATATACTTACTTGATGGCCCTTTCCTTCGACTTCAACGACTTTAAATGGATGCCATCCAGGATCTTGGATGTACTCTTGCCATCTTGAGCACCATATCGCAGTCTTCTCTTCAGCTTCATCAGCTGGATACCTTTTCTTGCAAACCTTCTCAAATGGCTTTGAACTGAGCTCTCCCATTCTCTTGATTCCAATAGCTGTTCGACCACTCAGTGACCCTGACAAGCCCTTGATATACATGCAAGTGCTAAGTTAGTTTGTAACCAAGTGATCAGAATTGCAATAAATGAGAAGTTTGTTTGTGAATTTATCTTACTTTGATCATAACCTTGCGCGCAGCTTGTAATTGATCATTCATTTCTCGCTCTTTTACCATAAGAGTTGTATTTAGTTCCTCCATATCTTCTAGTTCGTTTTCTTTCTCCTTCAACTCATCTTCCAGCTTTTCCAACTTCTTCTGTAGGTCAGCATCATTTTCAGCTCCTAGATGTCCTAGCACCTTCAGTTGACCTTTCCGCTGCTCGATTTCCATCTGCAACTTTTGTTTTGCATCCAATTCTTTTTCTAGCTTGAGAATTTTTTCTAGAGCGGCTCTTTTTTCTTGCTGCACAATCAAGTAGTGAGTTGACATGTCGAAACTCAAAACAAAAAAAAGGCAAATTTTGCAAAATCTTGAAAGAATATTGCGTCACCTGTTGCTCTTCCAGGAGCTTCAGAACATTGTCCTTAGCCTTCCTCTGCGTCGATGAGGCCAAATGGAGCAACCTATTTTTCTGTCATTAAAGCAAGGTTTGCATTAGTATTCAGAGATTCGAAGAAAACATGCAACCTTTTAAGAAAATTGAAATACTGAAGGTAATACCTTTTCCATTTCTTGCTTAATTAGTCGTTTCTCATGCTCGGTCAAGGCTTCTCGCTGGGTCAGTTCCGTTGACCATCTATCAAGCTCTTTTTTCTTGTACTCCAGCTCTATTTTTAACTTTTCGCCCTCTTCTAAGATTCTGCGAGCATTCTCCTGGGCAAACCGCTGCATTCTCTCCATTTCTGATTGTATTTCAGAAAGATTTTTACCCTTACTATGAATTGCACTATGAAGGAAAAATGAACTACTAATAGAATATATCTTACTGGATCTTACAATATATATTACCTGTTTAGCTTTAAGCTTCTTATCGTCCATTCATAATTCAGAAATTGCGTTCATAATCACAAACTTGAATGGAAGGTTGTGAGGGTGTTAATTACCTGCATTGTAGACCTGCTGGAGTCTGTTGTTTTCTTCAATTGTCCTTCTCAGAAGCAAACTACTCTCGCTGTACTTATCTTGCAAGTCGTTGATGCTTTCGTTTGCCACGCTCAGTCTTTCAGCTAGACCTGCAACTTCAGTTTTCTTTTCTTCTGCTTCTTCCTGAGTAATATTGGAAACTGTCCTCAACTCAGTGTTCTTCCTTAGATGTTTCCCAACTGGACCTTCACTGAAGTAGTCATCTTCACGTGCACACCATCCATAAAAATCCATACCTGGACCACGCCTTTTACGAGCTGCCCAATCCTTTTTACCATGACGATTGGCTTCAAAATCTTTCTCAAGGTCCATGACATTATTGAACCCATTCCAATCTTCACCAAAATGAAGTATAACATGTTCTGTCAACCCGCGATCAGTCTTTAGAATGTGGGCTTCAATGGGTTTGTAAGTGCAAAACTTTTTCAGCCAAAGCATGTTCTCATCAACTTCTCTTTGACATGTAGGTTTCAGCCAAATATTAGTTACTATTGCTTTCCAGGGCCAAACAAAAAGCTCATGACAATCCTCGTGCTTTCTAGCTTTGGTTTCTGAATCAACTGATGGCTTTTCACGGACTTTGGTGTTTAAGTCCTTCTCCAGATATTTTGCAAGGGCAAGGTGGTCTGCTTTCTGTTTGTCGCTTCTTTTTGATGAACCTTTACCTACTCCAGAAGCATGTAGAAGAAGCTCCTGAAAATGATACTCTTGCTTTCTTTTTCCTGTGCAGAAAGGGCATCTGAGAGTAGCGTTTGCATTCTTTACTCTGTATGTGCCTGATTTTAGTTTCTGGTATGCTTTCTCTTTGTGGCTGTCGATTTCAGATTCACTTACATCTGACTTATCTGAATTGCTGCTCATTGTTTCAAACTAGTACTAACAAACCTGAGGAAAAGACGATTTAAATAAACCTGATTGTAATCTGAAAAAATATTTTTGTTGTTAGTGAAGAAGAGTGATGTCTGAATTCTGAATTACCTGTGGAAATGGAAACATAAAACGCCTCTGACTTTAGCTTCAACGGTTTTTTTCCCACGCTAGACACGTGAAGTCCACGGCCTGTATCTGTGCATATGGGTCTCAACTTATAGTCAAGAAAAGTAGTCTATTCAGATAAGAAAAGGCAAAATGTTAAATCTTTGTAGGTAAAAATCTGTGTAATATTATGTCCAAGTCTAGGAAATGTTTGCAGCTCGTACAATCACTTTACTGACAGGTGCTACGTTGTATCTGGCTGATTCTTGAACTGTTGGTCTTTCTATGCGATGAATTGTTGTTGTGCAAATTAAGTAATCCGGTAATGTTCCATTTTTCTTTTCCTTTTCTGTTTAATGAAATGCACTTGCTGTGACAATTCATCTTCGTTGTAAGTTCATCTGTACTATTCTGTTTTCTCTTCAAGTTGACAGATTTGTTATGAACAAATCTCCATTTTGGGATCAACATGTTGGATAAGGTTAGAACTACATTTACTTTTTGCTGATTTCATATGGTATAAGTTAATATATTACCATGTCATTTCAAGAAAGTAATCGGAGTACTAATATATTTGGTTTACAGACGCAGTATTAGTCATTGCCGACTTTGTGCAGCTAAGAGTCGCTGCACCAAACATTTGCCGATCTACACCCATTGGTCACCTTCACTGCTACTCATTGAGCCACCAGATCTCTGCCACCCTACATTGTGTTCAGTATATAGATCGGTTGCACGTATGAATATTTCATCAAATTTTTCCTCTACGTTTTGGTTATTTGAATTTTTTGTTGGATCTAAAAGATAAATCAGTTGGATTTTTTTAAATAACATAAGAATTTAACATTAAACACATAATTGCATATGCTTGCTAAGCCTATTTATTAGAGGCAGCACCGTGCATTCAGTAGCGGCCGTTCAATCTCCATCCAAACACTTCCATTTTCCCACAAGAAAGGAAAGAATATATTGATAAATAGTTCTCCGTACAAAAAGGTGATACATGAACGCAAGTAAAATAAATAAAAAAGGAAAAAGACCAATTAAGACTAACAGTTTCGGGATAGTTATCCAAAGAGAAAGAGAACTATAGAAAACAAATGAGGATGAAAACCCGGGCACCAATAGAATTTGAATAAGGAACATTTCACATAGATTGTCTTTGAATAGCATCAAGTGGGCTTTTGGTGTCTCGAATATCATAAGAGTTGGCTAACCCAATCGAAGAGAAGATGAAAGATTGCAGAGGTTTTATTCCTTTCGAAGACGAATTTCCGGAAGAAGCAAACCAAAAATACGTGTGCGAGCCTTATTGAAAACTAAAGCAAGAAGCGATAATCGGAAAGAAAATAAAAAACTTTTGCTATTGAGTTTACTTCCTTTACAAATATGTGCAACACAAGGTTTACAATTTCGCATACTAAACGACGTGAGAACGTGGTAAGAAAAGCTCTCTAAGACAACCCTAAAAGCTTCTTATCTCGATTTCACTTCATTTCAATACCGAGCACAAAAGAGGCTTCACGAATATCTTTCTTGTCAAAGCTATCTGATAACATTTTTTTGACCGCATACAATAATTTCAAGTAACGGGCAAGCAATATGTCGTTCACATACAAAATTAAGAAATAAACTTGATCTTGAGATATATGCAAGATTTGACAGTATTCTTAATCAGATTAATATATACTATTACCTGGTGAAACTTTAAGTACCCACTTGTCCACATCAACTCTCCCATAAACCTCCAATTCCACCTCAGCGATTACCACCCTCCCATAAAATTCAAGTCTTATTTCTCGAGGAACACCCATGTGATTTTCAAAAGTTAAAAACCAAGGCAAAATTGCACCAGAGGTACCCATAGTTTAGTTTTTCCATGATTTTAGTACTCATACTTAAAAACCATGCAGTCACGGTAAATTATACAGTGTTTATTTTTGTACTAACAGAAACTAAAAAAAAAAGTTATAAACTGAACGTTGTATGGTAGGTATGAAAATACATGATCAAATACTCTAGAAGGGGGGGGGGGGTGAATAGAGTATGACAACTTTTTCCAAAAGAGTGGTTTTGAAACAAAGTGTGACGAGCTAGAGGTATTTCAAGGCCTTAAACTCAGATTCAAGCCTTTGAAATCAAAACAGACAGATAAAAGTAACTGATAGTTTTCAAGACCTTGAATGCCTTTCAAGGCTTTGAACATAAACCAGTTTTAAAAAAGCTAACAAGGAAAGTAAATAACTGAAATGAAAAGCAATGAACATAGTGATTTTACAGAGTTTAGTCCTCAGTGACCTACCTTTCCGCCCGAGGTGTCTACTCCCTTCAGAATTTCAATAGACTTCTTATTTATCAAAAGCCCTAGATCTCAAACCAAGAGAATGGCCTTACTCTTGTTACAGCTTGTGGTTCTCTCTGACCTATTGTGTACAGGAGGATCCTTTGAGGAAGATCCAAGTGTACACCAGGGGTAGAGAATAGGAACACGAGAAGTGTAAGGTAGTGAGTAGGGAGAGAGCAAGACAATGATAACTGAGAGAGAGAGAGAGAGAGACAGTATATGGGCAGAGCTTCCGCATAGGTATCATATCATTGCAATGAAGGGTTAACGATCCTATATATAGTGGGAATGTGACCGTTGTAGTGGGTTAATGCACCCATTAATGGCGGCTTAATTACCTCAACCATAAGGGCACGTTCGACTGCATATATAGGGACCGTTGCGCACTTCGTCTATGTATACCGGAACCGTTATGAGGTTGACCGGGTTTATGGGACATGTGGCCATAAATCTCTCAAAGCAGTTACCAAGGGTCGCGCGCTGGCTTGGTTGTCGCTCGCGCGCGACAGATCTTAATCTAGCCTCCAAACCACTAAGTCCCTACAAGTCCCGTGTGGAATGATATGCGAGGGCCTTGTCTTGCAGCCCCCATATGGACAAGCATGGGTAATGCTTGCGTGGTACTGGAGTACCACCAGATGTGTTGGATGACTGCCACGTCTAAGCTGAATTACGCGGCTAAAACACACTATCTACATTAGCCCCCTTTTTGAGCGTGGAGACACTTATCTGATAGACTTCAATGCGCAAAAACCAACGCGCTCGTTGTAGCTACGCACCAATTCAAATTTCTGAGAAATCAGCCCCCGTGCGTGTCATTATGACCTAGAATACCTAGAGTCGTGCCTTCTGTTCCTCTAGGGTTTTAGCCGTGACATCAGCATAGGCCTATGATTGCGCGATTCGGCGGTGACTGTTGCGATTCGACCACTGAAAGGACGCGACTCTTCAGTAGATTTGAATAAATAATCCTCATCCTCCATTGTGCAAACTTACTGCTTCTCTCTAAAGTGAATGTTTTCTGAGAATCTCCGAGAGCAAATCCAGATAATCAATCACCAATTCTTTTCGGCGAATCGACTCCTTCAGATTGCTTCAAAAACACAAGGCTGTCTTACCCAATTTTGAATTAATGCTTCTCGTATCAGTATCTCTCTCTTGAAATGTATTTATTTTTTGGATCTGAAACCCATAAACATTCGAAGACCCACCATTGCTTGTAACTGTGGAAAAGGTTCTTAAACCAAGAACTGGTAATTCCCAAAATTGAAGTTGATGCGAGTCAATCTTAAAACCCAGAAACTTGAAGCTCCTTAAACCTGAACTAGACAGTTCTTCACATTTGCTTGAAATTTTTTCTTGAACTTCTGCTTGAAAACTGAAAGTGGATATATTTCTCCCCCCTTTTTCTTGTTTTGTTGTAGAAATGGCCAGAACAAAGGTAACCAAATCTGTGAAGGAGGCTGAGGAAATTCCTAATGTTACCAAAACTTTGTGGAAGAAAGCTCCTTACCTGGGTGGTGATGACTATTACCATGCCAGAACAAAGTTAAAGAATTTGCCAGACCCTGCTACTGAAGATCTATTATTGCTAAACCCTTCGCCTAGTCGAGCGGAGTTAGACTTGATTGATGCCAAGGACATGGTGAGATTGGGTCTTGAAAATGGATTTTATCCATACACTGAGATCTCAACCCAAGCCTTCGTGAACAAGTTGGACTTAATGAATGAATGGATTGATCATGTACTGACCCATCATGCTGTCAATCTGAATCAAGTTGGGGTTTATTACGCCATCAGGGTTGCGAAAGGTGCTGCTGTGAAACTGGATCAGACTATGCTTCTGAATCTCTTTTCCAGATACTCGCCCATAACCCATACCTTCCATTTCGCTGAGTTTGAAGCAGCCCCCACCTTGGAGGACGTGCATATGTTGTATGATCTTTCTCCCATGGGCGATGTCGATCCCTTGGCTGCATTAGAAATTGATGAAGAGCTCGCTCTATATGAGCAAATGGTGGAATGTATAGCAGAAGTCAAGAAGATTTCTACTCGCTGGACATCTGCGGAAGCTCTTCCATAATTCCAATTAGTTGACACTTTTGCGATAAACACTTGGGGCAAGTGGGTGCAATAATTCCGTGACTATGCGAATATCAAGGTCACTAAAGATATACTGAAGAAGGATCCCAAGGCAAAGAACTACGTTGAAGGCAAAGGGTACTACTTTACCTTGTGTGGCTTTCTTTGCATTTGGCTCTCACGGTACTTGGTCGATGGTCATCCTCATGATAGGGTATTTTATCAAGTTCTGCCTATTGATGTCAAGCTATCCTTAGGCCAGAACGTCGCACTCGGGCCTCTAGTGTTGGGAACCCTCTACCATCGACTGGACTAGCTTATGGTTGCAGTTGAAGAGTCGCGCGGGCGACTTGATGTGCTGACTTTTGTCAACATTTATTTTCTCACCATGTGGGTGTTTGAGAGATGGCCTTCTTATGCTCCCGTCCCTTTAAAAGTCAGAGCATGGAATGTTTCTGGTGCTCAGAGCACACTTCGATGTGGGAGGGCTTCACGGTGGTATAAAACGAAGGAGCCCAAGTGTGCATGGAGTTTGATCTGCGATGATCGAACCAAGTTTGTTGCCAGACCTTATGTCACTCGCATTAAAGGGATGCGAATCTATGAACAGATGTATCTAGTTGTAGGTGGCCCTATCTCTAAGGATGGCATCATCAAAGGGCCCAACTATTTTAGGGAATTTTTCTACTGGTGTTTGAGAGGTTCATTGCCTGCTCTTGCTGAGTATATCACTGAGATATCGCCTAAGTATGAGCGTATCACAGTCGATGTTGACCCCTCTCGCGTTTGCCCCCAATTTGGCTACGACGCAGTGGCACCTTCCCTCTGGCCCAAATCAGTGAAAAGAGGTTGCTACAAGCGACTGCTGTTACCGAGGTGTAAATCTGTTCTAGTTGGTAGTCTGCCTTTCACTCAGCCTTCAGGGAAGCGCGAAGGTCGCCCCACCAAAAGTTGTATTTCTTTCTGGAACACTCAACAAGCAAGGTTTGCTTCATCCGCTTCTCTGCGCATCAGCAGGGCTCCCTCTATTAGAAGGAATTCCTTCCCGTTTCGTCAAATCTGCAGTTTGGACGACTCTGCTTATGGGTTTTATTCCTTGCTTGACAAGGAAAATCACCTATGTGCCGACGTGATCCTTTCTGAGAAGGTAACCGCTGTTAGGGGAGGGATTGGATGCATGATTGAGTACAGTGAATCTTTCGCTAAGGTAAATAACACCTTTTTGTCTTCCTTGAAACACATCTCTTTTTAAAGTGCGATGTCTTAAGTAAATTTCCCATTTTCAGTGCTGTTTGAGGAGGTTCGCATCTGGATACCGTTGCGCTGGTTGATGCTATCCTTCATGCAAAAATAGGTAAGAAGGTCATCTCTCTGACCATGAAGATGGATCCCAAAGTGGAGGCCTTGCTGCGCCAGGAGATGGATGTATTCGCTCGTTCTCTGATAAGCGAAAATGTTGAAGCAGACACAGAGGTTTCTCCAAGGGACAAAAGGCAAAAACAAAAATGAATTGTGATCTCTTCGCCGCCCAGGGAAGCTCCAGCCTTTCCGTCCACGGAGTTTCCTGTTCCCAAAGGCAAAGGTCGTCTGCGCAGAAAGTCCCGAAAAGAACTGGTTGTTGAAGATTTTATCCCATATGATCAGGAGGAAGAAATTGAAGAAGAAAGAGAAGAAGAAAGAGTATAAGAGGAAATAGAAGAGGGAGAAGAAGAAGAAAGGCAGGAAAGCTCAGAAGGTAACTGAATGAACTTATTTTTCCTCTTTGAATCGAAATTTTCAACAATAGTTTTGTTAAAACTAATTCTCTTAGCAGATGATGATGCTGAGACCATCAGTGACTTTTTGGCCAAGGAACGCAGACGAACAAAGGGCTCTCGCCCGGATGCGTCGAGTGAACCAATAGACGCGGCCATAATCGAGGAGTCCAAGAGAATGGCTGCTGAAGCAGAAGAGAGAAGAAAGAAACGCGAGGAAGATGATGTGGAATCTGTGAAAAGGAGAAGCTTGGAAGAGCAACATGCTGGCAACATGAGTGTGGCTGCTTTAGAGCAAGCGCAACATGACTTCGAGGAAATAGCTGGTGGCGAAGAAGGTACGATTTTTAACCTTGTTGCAACTTACCAAGAGGTAATATTCGGTGAACTAAAGCACGGTGTATCTAAATATGACATTCGCCGATGGTTAGTGAACAAGTGTGGCGAATCCTGAGGTAAACACTTGAACAATGTTTGCAAGTAAGGTTAGAAATTTATTCCGTATTGTGACAAATTTTCACATAACGTCAGGTCATGCACACCTTAAGGATGTGATAGATGAGGGAACATCTGTAGGATATGGTGTCGCATCTATAGCATATGGTGTTGGAGCTGCAATCCCACATGAGTGTGGGGGTGCTCGCTTTTGAACTAAACATAGAATAGAACATAATAAATAATTCATAACTCAAATTACCTCAATGACTTATCCAAATTCGCCCTGCAGGTAGAGCTGCTTCGAATGAGACTGCTGCTGCCTCAAGCGAGCCGGTTGTTGGTTCAAGTGAGCCTGCTGCTGCACGCGGCATGATTCTTGATGCTTCTGCTGCGCGCTTGACTACTGGTGAGGCAAGTGTTGGTGCCCCTGCTGCTGATTCAGCCAACAATGAGCTTAGCCTCATAATTCCTCAGACTGCTGAAGGCTTGGGTGATCTGGATCCTTGTGACCCTTTGCTATGCGAGGTTCAGCTCATCTCCCCTCCAAGAAGTTATGCTAACAGTCCTGGATTTTTAAGAAGTGCCATCGTTCCTTCTGCTGAGGTCATCGCTCAGAGTAGCTCTGATGATGTTATGGTGCTTGAGCAGAGAAGTCAATCTCCCATAGCTCGCGTTCCAGAGCGAAGTTCATACATAGAGAAACCAGCTATGGCTACAGAAGATGAAGGAGAGCCCTTGGAAGATGTAATTGAGGTATCTGAAGATGATGAGCTTGACACCGAAATGCGAGAGGGGGGCGTTGAAGATGAACATGCGAATGAAGATGGCAGGGGCGAAGAGATGGAAGCAGAAAGTGCTGAAGCTGAAGTTCACACAGATGAACAAGTCTCCGAACTTCCAGGAGCTCATCCTATCACTGAAGATCGACTCATGTGAATTTTGGTACCCCAATGGCAGCTTCTGATCCAAGGGAATCTCTTGAAAGTGAACAAGTCGCTAGGCAAACTGATGAAAATGCCCTTCAAGCTGCGCCTGCGAATGTGGATGCCTTAATGGAGACTCTTGAAATAAGTCCTCCTGGTGAGTCTGCAGTTGCTAATAACAGTGGTGTTCCTCCTCCATCAACTGTTAATCCTGTTGCTGAGGTTAGTGGTGCCAACGCTCCAAAAATCCCTCCAAGTCCAGCTGCCTCAGTTGGTGTTTCAAGACCTCCTCATCAAAACCCTTCTATCCCTTCTGCTGAGATAGACTTCTCTCAGGTACCCGATGCATGGAGTTTGTGGGGTTCGCAGGCTTCAGCAATGTTGACACTTATGTCATACCAGCTGACTACGATGAGCGTGAAGCTTTAGCCGATAGTCAAGCAACAGCAAGGGTCTGATTCATCATCCCAGGCTGTGCGCATCCCTCCTTTGCGCCAAATTATTGATGGAACAGGTATGTCGTACCACATTTCATACTCGTTGTATTTCTTTGTTAACGTTCGCATACCTAAGCTTGTTATCTCTGTAGGCATGAGACAATCTGACCTGAACTGGCTTATGAAGATGCGGTTGTCGTATCTGAATTCATTTGCAAGAGCTTTGGAGCTAGGCCCCTTTGATATGAGAATTTACCTAAAAGAAGCCATCCACCTTTTGGAGCAGATATCTGAAACAACTCCGGTTACCATTTCTCCTCAAAATGCGCGACATCTCTTTGAGACATGCCAAATACTTCAAGCTAATGCGCATGGCAAATTGAACTTTGGTTTTCTTCTTAAGAGGCTTAACCAAATCCTCAATTTTGTCATGCTAAAGTATGGCCATCGAAACCTTGCCATTGAAACCAAGATATTGGAAGAGTAGAAGAAGAAGGCTGATGATGATGCCAAACTTTTCTACGAGATGAAAGCTGGTGTTGACAAGCTGAAGCAGGACATTGCCAAAGCAGAGAAGGCTTCACTCTTCTTATCACCAGATGACCTTTTAGTCAAGGATTTGCTTCAATAGATGTATGTTGTAATGTTGTTATGCTTTTCTTTCAATTATTTGAACACATTGTTGGCCTTTGTTTTCTGAATGATCTCCTCTCGCATTCCAGTGATGCAATAATCACCGCATCATGTTTTACTGTAATTTAGAACTAAATGATTCAGGACTATTTATGAATCCAGAAAATTTTAGACATTCGTAGGCTCAAGTCTCCACGAGCTGCCATAATTATTTGAATTACCGGGCCGCCACAGTATTAAATAAGGCGTGCTTCTCACGCAGTGGGCCCAACCTTCATCATGACCTAGGGCTACTGAATCGTCGTATTCTTTAATAGGGTCATTGATTCTTGCTCATTTCCGAGGCGTTGCTGACTCGGCTAGGAAACTGAAGAGTCTACTCTGAGTCGTATATAAACCCCTTTTCTTTCTATTTTGTTCTTTATATGAGCTCCTGTGATTGACAAGATGTCATCTCCAGTGAGTCCTCACAACTCTTTTCGTTTCTCTTTTTGACCATTCTTGATCTGTATCAGCTCTGGTCTTCCAAGCTTGAATTTGTGCGTTGTGCTATAGAAATAGTTCCCAAGGAATTCACTGAAAGGGCCCTTGATTCACCTGGTCTTTCCGAAGACCAGTTGTGTAAGACCTTTCGTTGGAACGAAGACATATTTTCCTTCATTATGTCTGCAGAGGTCATCTCCGGTGGTTCTCCGGCAAAGCACAACTTTGTACCAATTCTTCTACCAGCAAGTAATGAGTGGTGTGCATCTCTGTTGGTTCTCCGACGGATAACTATTTTCCACCATTGTTTCAGCCTGGACGCAACAAATAGGTGTGTTTATTCGTTACACACAATTAGCTTCCTACCCCATGTGTTGTTCTCCCATTTGTTCTTCACAGCGCAGCCTTTGTGGCTTGAAGTTCATCTGGTATCTTGCCATGTCAAGGGTATGAGCAAGAGCTCTGTTCTGGTCGAGGACATCGACGACAGCGTCACCCCTGTGCCCTGGGAGATAGCAGTTCCTAGTGCTGGATTCTGTGCAAGAGCTCCTAGAATCGACATGATCTGGGCCATCTGTGCAGACTGAGCCTGGAGAGCCTTCGCCTGGCTCTGGATGGTTGCATTCAACATCTCCAGGGTTGGAGTACCACCATCTGCTGTGGAATTAGGGCGGGTTTCCACCCCTAAAGTTGCCTTTGTTGAGGGAGATCGGTTGCTGGCATCTTCATCGTGAGACATGGCTGCTTGCTAAAGTCAGATTCACGTCGGGTTCACCAAATGTGTACAGGATGATCCTTTGAGGAAGATCCAGGTGTACACCAGGGGTAGAGAATAGGAACGCGGGAAGTGTAAGGTAGTGAGTAGGGAGAGAGCAAGACAATGATAACTGAGAGAGAGAGAGAGAGACAGTATATGGGCAGAGCTTCCGCGTAGGTATCAGATCATTGCAATGAAGGGTTAACGATCCTATATATAGTGGGAATGTGACCGTTGTAGTGGGTTAATGCGCCCATTAATGGCGGCTTAATTAGCTCAACCATAACGGCACGTTCGACCGCATATATAGGGACCGTTACGCACTTCGTCCGCCTATACCGGAACCGTTATGAGGTTGACCTGGTTTATGGGACACGTGGCCATAAATCTCTCAAAGCAGTTACCAAGGGTCGCGTGCGGGCTTGGTTGTCGCTCGCGCGCGACAGATCTTTCTCTAGCCTCCAAACCACTAAGTCTCTACAAGTCCCGTGTGGAATGATATGCGAGGGCCCTGTCTCGCAGCCCCCATATGGAAAAGCATGTGTAATGCTTGTGTGGTACTGGAGCACCACCAGATGTGCTGGATGACTGCCACGTGTAAGCTGACTTACGCGGCTAAAACACACTATCTACACCTATCTAATACTTGCTCAAGCTAACTGATTCAATAAGTATCTCTTGTCGTTCCTCTTGAACAACACCACGAGATTAAGTAATGAATAAATATAACAAGATGATATACAAATAATGCTCAGATGAAGAACATTGTAACACAGTGAAGCAGTTAAGCTTAAAGAGTTCTTCTGGAAGTTGGAGTGGATGATTTGATCTTAATCAGTGATGCTTGTCAATCCTTGAGAGTTATTTGAATCTATGTAATACTCTGTGAAAGTGTGAGTATGCAGATGTATAAGCAACTAAGATACTCTAGAAGGGGGGGTTGAATAGAGTATGCCAACTTTTTGCAAAACTTGCTAACAAGTAGAAGAACTTGTGAAGACAGTGAAATTCAAGGCCTTGAACACAAGATCAAGCCTTTAAAGAGTAGAAGAAAGTTTTAGAACAAGTAAGCCTTTTTAAGGTCTTGAAAACAAGTTCAAACCCTTGAAAAATAAAAAGTTTTTGTATGCTGCAAAAGCTTTGAAAGTATATGAACTGAAAATGCACAAGACAAGTGATTTATAGAGTTCAGTCCACTTGGACCTACGTCTCTACCTCATGGATTAGATCCCTGCAGGATTTTCAAATCAATTCTTATTAATCAAAAGCTAAGCCCTATAACTCAAGCACAGAGAGTTCCCTTACTCTGTTACAGCTTGTGGTTTTCCCTAACATGTCTAGTACCTGCTCTAGCTAACTGATTAACTAAGAATTCTCTATTGTTCACTTTGAACAATCCTTGAGAATGAATGTAGAAATAATACATAAATAATCTACCAATTTAGCTCTATACAGAAGATCACTTAAGAGTAGAAAATTGCAGTGAAATGCAGTGAACTTCTGTGTATGGATTGGAAGAGATGAAGAACTTCTTGATGCATATCAATCCAGAATGCTTTCTCTATATTTTCCCGTTGAATATTGTGTTGTTGTTGCTTCGAATTTGAGCTCTTTAAATACTTCAAACAACTCTGCAAATCTCTCCAGATTTTCAGCAACAACCTTCCTATTTTGTAGGTGTGCACAAGAGATTCCGGCAGGGAGACCTCCGTGTACACCGTACGTAGTGGATCAGGGATCGCACAGGAAGAATAGGGGTGTGTGTAGGGAGAGAGTAAGTCAGTAGCAATGTCTGAGAGAGAGACAGAGGTTTGGCAGAGCTTCCGCGTATGGCAGTGTTGTTCTCTTTGTATGGAAAGAGTAACGATATATATACTGGAGAACGTGGCCGTTGTAGTGTAGTTAATGCGCCCATTAATGGCGGCTTAATTAGCTTAACCGTAACGGCACGTTCGTCCGAGTATATAGGAACCGTTAGAGCACGTGATGCGCGAGTACCGGAACCGTTACGAGGTTGACCGGGTTTGACCGGATTGACCGGGTCTAGGGAGCTCGTGCCATAGATCTCTCAAAACAGTTACTAAAGGTCGCGCGCGAGCTTGGCTCGCACGCGACAGGGCTTACTCTAGCCTCCAAACCACAAATCCCTACAAGTCCCGTGCAGTGGTATGCGAGGGCTCTGTCTCGCAGCCCCCACATGGATCAGCTCGGCTGGTGATCCTGTGTGTGTGGAGCACAATATGGTGTGCTGGATGGTCGCCACGTGGCTAAGATTAGCCATGTCATAAAGCAGTATCTACATTAGCCCCCTTTCTGCGCGTGAAGGCTTGTAGCTGTATAGGCTTCCATGCGCGGAAACCAACATGCGCGTCGTCGTCACGTACCAATTCAAATACGGGTAGATTCAGCCCCCGTGCGTGTAATTATGACCTAAAACCCCTAGAGTCGTGCCGTCTGACCTTTAGGGTTTTAGGCGTGACGTCAGCCCGTCCTGTGATTGCGCGACACGACGGTGACGGTTGCGATTCGACTACTGAAGGGACGCAACCCCTCATTCTTTTGGATAAATACCTTGTATCCCATCATTGCAAAGCATTGCTTCTTTCTCTTAAAGTGAATGGTACCCGGAGATCTTCGAGAGCAGATCCAAATAATCAATCATCTGTTCAAGACTGCAAATCGTATTCTTCAACTGTGCATATCCAAGCAGGCTTCAAGGAAACAAGGTTGGCCTCGTTTACTTTTTGCTTTTAAAGTACCGGCGTTTGCCTTGAACTGCGTTGAATCTGTAAACCCATGAAATCTGTGAAGAGGCTTTGATCTTTAAACCCGCTTCGCTTTACTCTTTCGACGATATTGGATCTTGCAATTACCCAATTTCTGAAATCGGCACCGGAACTGTTTGCATTCCTTTGCATAAGTCTCGAATTCAAAATTCAAACTGACTGGTGTGGTATTTCTCCCCCCCTTTTTTTTTTTGCCCTTTCGCAGGAATGGCCAAAACAAGGGTAACCAGACCCGTCAAGGAAGATGAAGAGATGCCGGAGCTTCCGCAGTCTCTGTGGCGAAAAGCCCCCTTTCTGGGTGGGAAAGATTTTTACCACGCGAGGGTGAAGGCGAAGAGGATGCCTGATCCTGTTCCCGTTGAGCAGTTGTTAACACTGACTCGCCCAGTTAACTCAGCCTTGCTCGAGTTAGTTGGCTCCGAGGATGTGGTTCGATTGGGAATCGAGAACGGGCACTTCCCATACACTGCGATTTCTACTCAGGCGTTTGTCCAGAAGTTGGACTATATGGATGAGTGGACTGACCACGTGTTGGGTAATTACGCCGAAACTCTTGATGAAGCCGGCATTTTCTTCGCTGTTCGTGCTATGAAGGGTGCTGCCGTGAAGTTGGATCAGTCCATGCTTCTAGACCTTCTGTCCCGCTATTCGCCTGCGACTCACACGTTTCACTTTGCTGAGTTCGAGGCTGCCCCCACGCTCGAGGACGTTCAGATGCTGTATGAGCTTTCCCCCATGGGCGAGGTGGACCCCTTGAGTCACTTAAGGACATCTGCGGAATTAGCCTTGTACGCGCAGATGGAGGAGTGCTTAGCAGAGGTGAAGAAAATCTCCACTCGGTGGACCAGTACAAAACCTCTTCCGAACTGGCAGCTGGTTGATACGTCTGCGAAGAATACCTGGAACAAATGGTTGCAGTACTTCTTCCGAGACTATGCGAGCAGCAGCATTACTAAGAAGCTCTTGAGCGAGGACCCGGAGGCCGAGAATTACGTAGAGGGCAAGGGTTATCATTTGACCCTTTGCGCCTTTCTTTGTGCTTGGCTGTCGAGATTTCTGATTGATGGTCACCCCCATGATGGGGTCTTCTACCATGTGCTGCCACTTGCGGTGAGGCTCGCTCTTGGCCAGAGAGTTGCACTTGGACCCTTGGTCTTGGGCACGCTATATTATAGGCTGGATCAGCTGGTTCTGGCGATGAGGGAATCGCGTGGCCGCCTCGATGTTCTGACCTTTGTCAATATCAGCTTTTTGACAATGTGGGTTTTCGAGCGTTGGCCGTCTTATGCTCCAACTCCCCTCCCACTTGAGAAGTGGTGTCCCCCAGGCGAGACGAAAGCGCTCAACAGCGGAAGGGCTGCGAGATGGTTTGGTGCAAGCAACACCAAGTGTACTTGGAGCTTGATATGCGACAAGCGAAGGGAGTTCACTGCCAGGCCTTACGCCACACGTATTGAGAATGTGCGGTGGTTTCCGAAGCTATACCCCTCCGAAGGTATGGTCTTGTCAGAAGACCTTCTCTTTGAAAAGGGATCGCATTTCCACGAGCGCTATCGTGAGTTCTTTTGCTGGTGTCTGCGAGGTTCTCTTCCTGCACTTGCAGAGCATATTCGTGAGCTCGCGCCACGATATGAAAGGCTTACAGTGGATGTTGACCCCACTCGGGTCTCTCCTCAGTTTGGTTTCGATGCGGTGGCCCCATCAATCTGGCCCCAGTCTATCGTTAGAGGGTGCTACAAGCGCTTGCTGACAAAGGAATGCAAGACGGTCCTTATGAGCAATCTTCCCTTTGAGCAGCCTGCGGGAACTCGCAGGGGTGGTTGTTCCCAGAATTGGATCGCATACTGGATTGCCCAGCATACGAGGATGGAGACGGAGGCGGCGGCGCAGCCAGGAAGAGCCCCCTTGATCAAGAGAAACTCTTTTCCGTTTCGCCCCAATTGCAGTTTGAGCGAGTCTGAGTACGGTTGCTACTCGTTGTTGGACCGCGAGAATCATTTGTGCCCCGATTTCATTCTGAAGGAGCAGGTCGATGCAATCAAGAAGGGTGACACGCAGGTCATCAAATATAGCAAGGCGTTTGCTGAGGTAAGCAGTTTCCTTGTGTGCTTTGAGCTCTTTGATTTGCTTGCACTGATGCTTTTTGTTCTGTATTGTCTAGTGTCATGTGCGGAGGTTCGCAGCTGGTGACCGTTCCAAATCGCTGGTGGATACCATCGTTGCGACCAGAAGAAGGGGGGAGTCGTATCGGCTAGCATGGAGGATGGATGCCGAGGTCGAAACAAAAGTTCGCGGGCTCATGAACACTTTTGCTGACTCGCTGATAGACAACCCTCCGGCTCCGTCTCCTCCTAGAGATGACCCGTCCCCTCCAGCGACTGCGGCGCCGAGAGCGAAGAGGCCTAGGCAAAAGGGGATTACGATTTCTTCCCCTAGGAGCGCTCCAGCTTCGCCCCCAGCGAGGTCCCTTTCTGTCAAGGACAAGGGCAAGGGTCGTATGCCCAGCAAAGTGCGAAAAGATCTCGCAGTCGAGACCTTCGTTCCATTCAACCAAGAGGAAGAGGAAGAGAGGCAAGAGCCCCAGGCAAGTGACGGAGAAGAAGAAGGAACAGTTGTAATGCGCGAGGAAGAGTCAGGAGGTACTTCCGCCGCATTTTCTTGTCCTTTATCATGACTTCTATGCAGTTCTTTTCTTTGAACCAATTGTATATTCGCAGGTGATGATGATGAAGCCGTTGGTGGCCTTGTGGCCAAGAGGCAAAAGAGAAATGCCCATGCTGGCGTTTCAGATGATCCCATAAGCGAGGATGTTCTTGCTGAATCCCGGAAGACAGCCGCGGAGGCTGCTGCGAGAAGAAGGCAGCGAGAGGAAGAGGAGCTCGAGCTTGTGAAACAGCGGAGCCTCGAGGAGCGGCATGTTGACGACTTAGCGCGTCCAACTGGCGAGGAAGACGAGCTTCCCGAAGAAGTGGCTCCTCATGTGGAGGAGGAAGATGAGGTTCCCGAAGAGGACACAGCAGAGCTAGAGCAAGTCCAAGCGGACTTCGCAGAGATCGCAGGTGGCGATAAAGGTGAGATCTTCAATCTCGCAGTTACTTATAGAGATGTAATTGTGGGTGCATTAAAGCACGGTGTGTCAAAGCCTGACATTCGCCGTTGGTTGGTAAGCAAATGCGGAGAACCCTCAGGTAATTGTTTTGAGTAATGCGCGCATGCTAGGCTGCAGCCACTTGAGGCAAAATCATGACTGGTTTACTTGCGTCCCAGGTCACGCTTCTCTTAAAGATTTGCTTAGTGAAGATACACTGATAGGGCACGGTTCCACGTCCCTAGTGTACGATGAGGATACCTTAATCCCACCTTCGCGTGGAGGTGCTTGTTCTTAGCTTTAGCAAAGATAGTGAAATAACTTATAACACAAGTTACCTCATATTGTCGCATTTGGTATCGCAGGTCATGCTGAGGAACCTGAGCTGGAGCAGAGAAGTCAGCCTTCTGCATCCCATGTTCCAATCTCGAGCTCTCATACTGAGAAGCCCGTCGCAGCTATTGGACACGCGAGTGAGCATCTCGAGGATGTCATTGAACTCTCCGATGATGTCGAAGCTGATGCTGTGCCGATGGACGAAGGTGTCCGTACCGGTGGTGGGGAAGAAAGGACAAGTGATGCTAATGTTCTCGCACCTGAGAATGTCTTTCGCCCAACGACTTCGGCTGTTCCTGTGCCTCCGTCAATGACTGAGCCGGAAGCACCTATTCCTGCGTGGAGCATTTGGGGCTCGCAGGTTGGGAACGTAGTCGCAGCTGGTGCGGCCTACACTCTTCCTCCTGACTATGAGAGGTTGGAGCTTGCAGCTGATAGGAGAGCCATGGAGCGAGGGGAGTCTTCGAACAACCCGGTGGCTCGCATTCCCTCTATTCACCAAATTTTGGAAGGCACCGGTAAGTAGAGATTTACCATTCGCACGTCATATTATTTGCTTGCGAGTTCTGACATTACAACTCGTTTTTGATGTCTCAGGTTTGAAGCAAACCGACGTAGACTGGGTGGTTCGAATGCGCCTCAGATACCCCCGCTCGTTCGTGAGGTGTCTGGAGATCGTTCCTTTTGACAGGAGGCTATTCCTTACTGAAGCCATTTGGATACTGGAACAGCTGTGTGCGGCTACACCTGCGACCATCTCGGCCCAGAGTGCTGAATTGCTGTGCGGCATGTGCCAAAATCTCGTGCTCAAAGTCCAAGGCAGACTTGGTTTGAAATTCCTCAAGGACAGAGTTACGCTGATTCGCGCAGCTGTAACCTTGAATCTCGGGCACCAGAATCTCGCAGCGGAGATGCAGAAGGTGGAGCAGCAGAAGCAAAAGGTTGATGAAGCTTTGAAGCTGTATGACGAAATGAATGCCAAGTGCGAGCAGCTAAAGCAAGAAGTGCAACAAGTGGAGAGGCTGATCGAGCAGTTCGAGCCCCAGGACTCCTTAGTCAAAAATTTGTTTTGACTTTTCGTATTTTTGAAAAGAAAGGAAAATGGCTGAGACATTAATGTAATGCTTTGAAACATTAATGTAATGTTGCTAGGGTTTCTCCCCCCTCTTTTTTGACAACAAACAATGAGTTTGCCCGTTTTGCCCTTTTCGGGATTTGATTGGACATTTTCTGCGCATATCCAATTATGACATCAGCAATTGATTCTTTGCTTGATTTTCGCGCTAATTTCTCGGCAGATAAGCACGCTTCCGTTGGGAAGTCCATCCGAATCATGACTATCCGTCATTTATTAGGATACGCAACCGAATCGTCGTAGCCTTTAGTAGGGTAATTGATTGTTACCGCTTTTCAAGGCGTAAGTGATTGAACTTACCCTCTTTTTGAATTTGCTGACTCATCTTAAGCAACCGAAGAGTCTCCACAGGGCCTATATAAACCCTGCCTTTGTCATTTGGGTTCTTCATCCCAAACATGTGCTTTGCCGTGAGTCTTTACGACTGCTGGCTTCAACGCTTGTTTTTTGTTGATTCATGGCAACTTCAGGCTTTGAATCCTGAGTTTGCGCTTTGTGCCATAGAAATAGTTTCTAAGATCCACTTTATGAGGCTCATTGCCGTTTATAACCGTCATAAAGAGGATGCAGATAATACCTCATGTGTGTTCGAAGAAATTTCTTCGTGTATTATGTGTGCAGGTCATGTTTCCGGCCGCCTCGTGGCGAGGTGCAGCGCCGTAGTGACCGTGCTACCGTCTCGTAATGAACGGCGTGATTCTTCTTCAGCATCTCCGAAGAAGAATCCGTTGTCCTCACATTTGTGAGGTCGGGGTGCTCGTCAATGCCCTTGTCCAACATGACAAGGAATCCATCACCAGAGGAATGACTGCTTCGCCTGTTGCGCGGAGTATCCTTTGTCGGCACAGGAAGCTCCTCCGGCACCTATCTTGGTCAGACAGAGGCTTTTGTCATTCCTTGGGGTCTTGGGTGTATCATATCCCTGACCTTGCTGCTAGGGATGTGGCGAATGACAAGTTGATCTCTTCGCGGCAGCATCCCTTTTGCTATAGATCTTTGGCCTCAGATCTGCGTACTGTGCTGCCGGTGTCAAGACCGGTGGATTCTCTCTTTTCTTAGTCGAGAGTTCCCTTGGCGCATCTCTGGCTTATCAGCCATTTTTCGAATGTATTGTAAGCCATGTTGGCTGTGTAGTTAGATGCGAGGTTTTCGCTTGTAAGCTGCTATCTAGATAGATAAATTGTAAGTCATTTGACTCATAATGATAAATAGCTCTTGTATTATCTGTTCTTTGCAACAAAATACAATTTCGCATGCGTTTCGGCTTGTTTTGCCTTGCATAATTCCATGTAACGATTTCTCATATGCGATGTCAATTCGCAGACGTTTCGCTAGATCATTTAAGATCATAATTTCGCAGCTGTGCCATCTTGACGGATGGGCTTGTAGTTGGTCGTTGTAAATCGTATGAGATCACGTTCACAACGTTGCCATCGTTCCGGATAATTTTCCAGAGATTAATCAAGATCGTTGAGCCATGCAAATTGCTATCATAGAAGATAGGCTTTGTTTGAGATCGTTTCTCGCATAAACTGCTATCACAGCAGATAGATCTTTGGAAGATCTAATGATTCTGCACGTACGTTGCCATCATAACAAGCGGGCTTGGGTAATTAACCAAAATTACTTTGCGTAGAAATTGCTATCGTAATAGATAGGCTTAAGAAGACCATTATAAGATCGCATCTGTAGAACCTGCTATCTTCTATAGATAGGCTTTAGATGATCGATTGAGATCATTTTGTATTTCGCTGCTATCGCAAAGGATAGGCTTTGGATGATCATTTAAGATCGCATTTTCGTTAGGTTGCTATCGCAAGAGATAGGTTTTAATGATCACTGAAGATCGCATTTGCGTTTTACTGCTACCATGAGAGATAGGCTTTAATGATCACTGAAGATCGCATTTGCATTTGATTGCTATCGTGGGAGATAGGCTTTAGATGATCACTTAAGATCGCATTTGCATTTGATTGCTACCATGAGAGATAGGCTTTAGATGATCACTGAAGATCGCATTTGCGTTTTACTGCTACCATGAGAGATAGGCTTTAATGATCACTGAAGATCGCATTTGCATTTGATTGCTATCGTGGGAGATAGGCTTTAGATGATCACTTAAGATCGCATTTGCATTTGATTGCTACCATGAGAGATAGGCTTTAGATGATCACTGAAGATCGCATTTGCATTGGCTGCCATCGTAGGAGATGGGCTTTAATGATCACTTAAGATCGCACTCGCGTGTAGCTGCTATCATAAGAGATAGGCTTTAGATGATCGATTGAGATCGTGTTTGCTATCGTATGAGATAGGCTTTGATGATCGGTTGAGATCGCGTTTGCTATCGTATGAGATAGGCTTTGATGATCGCTTGAGATCGCGTTTGCTATCGTATGAGATAGGCTTTGATGATCACTTGAGATCGCGTTTGCTATCGTATGAGATAGGCTTTGATGATCACTTGAGATCGCGTTTGCTATCGTATGAGATAGGCTTTGATGATCAGTTAAGATCGCGTTTGCTATCGTATGAGATAGGCTTTGACGATCAGTTAAGATCGCGTTTGCTATCGTATGAGATAGGCTTTGATGATCAGTTAAGATCGCGTTTGCTATCGTATGAGATAGGCTCTGATGATCGGTTGAGACCGCGTTTGCTATCGTGTGAGATAGGCTTTGATGATCAATAAAGATCGCATTTGTGTTTGCTGCTATCGTAGAGATAGGCTTTTGATGATCAGTTAAGATCGTGTTTGTGTTTGCTGCTATCGTAGAGATAGGCTTTTGATGATCAATTAAGATCGTGCTTGCGTTTGCTGCTATCGCGGGGATAGGCTTTGATGATCAATTAAGACCACATTTGCATGAATTGCTATTTGCAGCGAATGAATCATTGTTAACGGAGATATTTAAATAAAATAGAGCAATATAAGCGGCTAGAAATATGAACTTCTCGTTTGGGAGAATTCTTTTATTACATCGCTCTCATATGGGAGAGGTGGAATTACAATCCTCTCATATGGGAGAGGAGATTGCATTAATCGTAGCCACATGAGATATTAAGCAACGTTATCATAAAACGTATGAAATAAGAGGAGTCAAGGATAGTACTTCTTGATCCAGCGCATGTTGACTGAGCTCGGAGTTGAGGTTGAGCCGTGCAACCTTCGTATGCTGCAGTAGCCACTATCGAAGACTTCTGTGACTTCGAAGGGTCCTTCCCAGTTGGCTGCGAACTTCGGATGAGTCGCTTCTCGCATGCAGTGGTCGGACGCGCGCAAGACCAGGTCGCCAACTGCGAAATCTCGCCGCTGAACTGTCTTGTTGTAGGCGCGAGCGATTCTTTCTTGGTACCGCTTGTTAGTCTTTTTGGCTTGTTCTCGCTTTTCTTCTAGCAAGACTAAATCGTGATCGCGTTGATTTTCATAGAGCGCATGGAAGGCCAGCCGTGCCGAATTGACTCTGACCTCCGCAGGTACTACAGCTTCAGCCCCATAACATAATAGAAATGGCGAAGCCCCTGTGGGTGTTCTTGGAGAGGTCCTGTAGGCCCACAGAGCTATGTTAAGAGAGTCGGCCCACTTCTTGTGGTCATCTGCGACCATCTTGCTCAGAATTCTCAGCAGCGTTTTGTTAGTCGCCTCGGCTTGTCCGTTTCCCTTTGGATAATAGGGAGTAGAGCATATTTGCCTGATATTGTACTCCGCAAGTTTCGTGGCTACCTGACGATTAACAAAAGGAGTACCGTTATCTGAAAGAATAGTATTCGGGATTCCGAACCTGCATACGATGTTTTCCTGGATGAAGTTGACCACAGCCAGCGCGTTTGCCGTCTTTAGTGGTATTGCTTCCACCCATTTGGTGAACAGCTCAGTTGCGGTGAGAATGAAATGGTTCCCATGTGCCGTTGGTCGGATGGGGCCAATGAAATCCAAGGCCCATGTGTGAAATGGCCATGGCGTCCCTAATGCATGTAGATCCACGGCGGGAGCGTGCACTAGGTTCCCTTTGAATTGACATTCTTGGCAGCGTCGCACCTTGGTGCGGCAATCGGCTTCCATCGTGGGCCAGAAGTATCCGATTGAGAGGAGCTGTCTGCACAATTTCGCACCTCCCTGGTGTTCCACCTGATGAGAGAGGTCCATGACTTCTTGTGCTTCCTTATCGTCTAGGCATCGCAGCAAGTTGCCCTCGTGGCCTTTTCGCCAAAGCAGGTTTTCCTGAACCACGTATCGAGAAGCTTTCCTTCTCAATTTGTCGGCCTCTTTTCTCGATTCGGGTACGGTACCCTGGGTGAGGAATTCGAACAATGGCTTCCTCCAGTCTGTGTCGTCATCGATTAGAGCGACAAGTAGAGAATCTTTGATTAGTGCGCAACTCTCGCACTTCCCTTGTATCAGGGCTGCAGCTGTTGACATGCCTGGCCAATGAATGCCATATCTCTGAGCTTTCCTGTAGATTGACACCTCGCTTTCTCCGCAAGCGTGTTGGTGAATCCTTTCTAACAGCTGTTGTCCCTCTTGCTCGGAGACACATCGCATGAGTATTCCTCCAGGACCCTTGTAGTAAAGGGTATTGTCGTGGATACAGTATCCTTTCGTGAGTGCCCAGCTCTCGCTGCTGGTGCCTTTCGCAATAGCTTGCAGGATTGTTTTTCGCCAATCTGCGTCATCTACGTGTTCGTCGTCGCACGCATCTTCTGTTAATGCCGACGATGTTCGCACTTCGATGGAAATCCTCGCGGGGCATTTGTCTATGCTGACCTTAGATCCCAGAGTTGCTAAGGCGTCTGCATGCCTGTTGTCCGCTCGGGGCTTGTGCTCGTATTTCACGTCGCAGAATTGCTGCATCAGCTTTTGCACTAGAGTGCGGTATGACAGGAGGTTGATTTCCTTCAGACCATACTCGCCCGAGGCTTGCTTAACAATCAGCTTGGAGTCTCCCATGACTGTTAAGTTGCTCACTTCCAGAGCTTTCGCTGCACGGAGCCCCGCGATAAGAGCTTCGTATTCCGCCTCGTTGTTCGTGACTGCGAAGTTGAGTTTCGCGGACATCTGTATGACTTCCCCGTCGGGCTTTGTCAAGACTATCCCAATGCCTCCACCTTTTCTGGTTGACGAACCGTCGAAGTGGAGGGTCCAATAGGGCACGTCGATCGCGTAGATTTCAGGGCCTTCGAGCTCTTCTTCGATCACAGGTTCGTGGCTGTTATCGGGAAACTGTGCCAGCAAATCTGCTACCGCCTGCGACTTGATCGCCCTTGGCTTCACGCATGTGATATCGTATTGAGAGATGGTCATGTACCATTTCGCCAATCTCCCTCCCGGAGTAGTGTGAGTTAGCAAGTATCTTATGGGGTCGCTCTTGGTGACCACCACTACTTTGTGCGATGCAAAATAGTGTCTCAACTTTTCTATCACAAAGAATAAGGCAAGGCAGTGACGTTCGATGTCTGTGTACCTTGACTCAGCAGGCTGTACGATGCGAGAGATGTAATAGATAGGCCTCTCTTGGCCCTCATACACTTGAGCCAAAAGTGCTCCTATAGATCTCCTTGTTGATGTAAGATATAGCAGCAGCGGTGATCCCAGTTGAGGCGCGATCATGATCTTTGGGGATGTAAGTATCTCCTTTAGCTTTTCGAATGCGGCTTCATGTTCAGGAGCCCAGTTGTACGCGGCGTCCTTCCTGAGAAGAGTGCTGAAACAGCATGTGATTTCGGCGATTGCTGGGATGAATCTCCGCAGATATGACAATTTTCCCAAGAATGTTTTCAAGGCGCTTTGGTTGTGAGGTGGCGTCATGCTGGTGATGGCTGACACTTTCGCAGGGTCAGGCTCGATCCCTTGGCGATGAACCACGCATCCCAAAAACTTTCCCGAAGTTACGCCGAATGCGCATTTCATGGGGTTCATTTTTAGTTGAAAGCTTCTGCATCTGTTGAACACCTTTCGCAGGTCTGCAAGGTGATCTGCTTCGTGCTTGGATTTGACTACCAAGTCATCCACATAGAATTCCACCTCTTTGTGCATCATGTCGTGGAATAGGGCCATCATAGCCCGCTGATAGGTTGCCCCTGCGTTCTTAAGACCGAACGGCATTACCGTGTAGTTAAATACCCCCACGGGAGTGATGAATGCAGTTTTCCTCGCATCTTCGGGATCCATTTTAATTTGATTGTATCCGCTGAAACCGTCCATGAAACTGAACATGCGATGGCCTGCCGTCGAATCGATAAGTAAGTCGATGTTAGGCAGTGGGAAATCGTCTTTAGGGCAGAAGCGATTGAGATCGCGGAAGTCCACGCAGATGCGGAGCTGTCCGTTCTTCTTCACTACCGGCACGATGTTGGCCAACCATGTGGGATGGTGATTTGGCTCTATGAACTTGGCGTCTAGGAGTTTGACAATCTCCTGCTTGATCTTGACGTTGAGCTCTGGCCTGAAACTTCTGGTGCTTTGCTTGACCGGTTTAGACCCTGGGATAATGTCTAAACGGTGCATGGTGATGCTCGTGTCCAGACCTGGCATTTCATCGTATTCCCATGCGAATACGTCCTTGTATTCAGTTAGAAGCTGTAGCAGCCCTTGTTCCTCGTCGCTTGTGAGGTCCGCACTCAGGAAGACTGGCCTTTTCTTTTCCTCGTTCGGGCTGAGGAACACTTCCTTTAGCTCTTGCTTTTGCGGCCGCGGCCTGTCTTCCATGCATTCGGGCGCTTCTTTGAGTTTCTCGTCCGAAACGATCTGTGTTGGCTCTTCTGTTAGCGCAACTTGCTCGATTTGATTGATTTGCCCAGGGACACCCTCATGCCCGTGTGAGGACGTCCCCGCGCACCTTCATATGCGATAGCATTTCTTCCCGTTGGCGTAGAAGCTCTCTATCTCCTTACCCTCGGGGTCGTGCTTTGCAATCCTCTTCAGAGTGTAGACACTCTTGCGATGATATGCGATGCGCGGCGCCTCTTCGTGGGTAGGCGGCTTTTCTTCGGTGTCTCCCCTTGTCACCATCACGCCCGCAGGTGACTGGTCCTTGATGTCCTCCCAGAGAGGCAAAGGAGTAGGGTTGAATGGTCCAGGTGTTTGCTCGTCCGCCATCTCGGTGAACCACACCGCCTCGCTGAGATGTGCTTCGTCCAAGTTGAACGGGTTAGTTGAGGCTGGTATCTCGACAATCCTGTCGTTCCAGATAGCTTTCATCACCTGGTGAGCCGTCGAAGGGATTGCGTCGAAGCGATGAATCCAGGCTCGACCGATGATCATGTGATATGTGGTGTTCGCATCTATGACATAGAACTTCGCCGAACACTTGATCTTACCAATCTGAACGCCGAGGCGGATCCATCCGATCGTCATTCTAGAGTCGCTTCCGAATCCCACCAGCGGGGATGGACGTTTGACCACTTTGTGCTCGGGGATCCCTGCTAGCTTCAGTGTGTGGAGTGGAACAACATTGACCGCTGCTCCTCCATCGACGAATGCTCGCTTGAATTCGACGCCGTTGATGATGGCGGTCACGTACAGGGGCCTCTGATGGCTCGCATCTGTCTTCTTGTCGCTGGCAGAAAAGGTCATAATCTTTTCTGTGGAACGGGACGCCCTGATGACCTTCCCGTTGGAGACTACGAGTTCCTCTTCGTAGTCCTCCGCTATCCTTAAGATTGCCTTTGTCATATCCGATCGGCATTTTTCGGAGAAGTTCATCTCGTCGAAGAATTTGTTGAAGCCGTGCGACCCTTTCATGCGGTCGGCACGCTCATCCTCCGTGTCCATGCTGTAGTCTTCCTCTTCATGGACTTCAGCGATGATGGGTAGACCATCCTCTGCGACTTCTTCCAAGTCCACTATTGAGATCATGGCGACCTCCTTGCCCTTTGAGCCCGAATCTGTATGGGCAGGCAGTGGGTTGTTGCGCACGTCCTTCCGGTGGTCGCTGACGATGAGTTCGCCGTTCTTCATCTTCTGGTCGAACGCGAATCTGAGCTTCTTGCACTCGGCCGTGGGGTGCATGACCTTGCCGTGGTATTCGCACCACTTGGGGTCCCTCGTCATCTCCTTGGAGGGTTTTTGCTCGAGCGGTGGCAGGATGCCGTCTTTACGCCACTGTCTACAGAGATCGCTTGCCTCCTCCACCGAGCATGGCAGAGGCGGTGCATCGAAGTTTCCGGCTTTTGCTTGTTTCTGAGGCGAAACCGCGTTGACCTCAGCTTCGCGTCCTCGCTTGTAGCCGAATCTGCCGATTTTGTAGGTGGTGCCGCTCGCAGGTCGTTCTGGAGCACTCTTCTTTCTCTGTCTCTCGACGATGGGCTCGATGTTCATCGTGCACTCGATGAGCTTTGAGAACGTGGGTGTTTGCAAATTGATTAGCATGCTCTTGTACTCATCTCGCATGCACTGCAGGCATATCTCTACGAGCCGACTCTCGAGCATTGGGTCCTTGCATTCTAAGGATTTCGCTCTGAATTTCTTGATGAAAGTGATTCCATCTTCCTCGCGTTTCTGATACATCCGCGAGAGGTGGATCATCGTTACCTTCTCTTCCATCTGGAAGAACTTGGTGTAGAACTTCTGGACCATGTCGTCCCAAGTCTTCACAGATCCGGGCTCCAACGTCCGGTACCATTTGTATGCTACATTCCCAAGAGTCTTTGGGAACTCTCGCATCAGCAGTTTAGGATCAGCTCCGTATGGGCCCATGACATCGATGAAACGCATGACATGCTCATGGGCGTTTCCATTGACGTCTTCGAACTTGTCCCATTTGGGAGCCTTGTACCCCACCGGGTTAGGCATGAGATAGATCTCCCGTGGAATGGGCGGGTCGTTGTCTAGCTTCGGGATGATGGTATCCGCGAGCGACTGATGAGCCAAGATGGAATCCACGCGCTTCTGCAAAGACGTCATGCATTCTGGAATGCTCCCCTCTGTAGCTGGCGGAGGGGTTGCCGTAGGCGGTGGCGACACATATGCCGCCGGAGGATTGGGAGTGTATTGACTGCCCGCGTTTCCCCATATGGTTGCTGGTGGAGGCAGAGTGTACTGCAAAGTTGGGTTAGACGCCAAAGCCGTAGGCTGAGAGGCGTGAGCGGCAGGGGGTAGCATTTGCGCTGTTGATCCTTGGATCGAAGGCAGCTGCGCGGCTGACGGTGGAGTCTGCAGATGAGGGTTGGGAGGCGTGGCCGATGCTCCCAATCCTGGAGCAGTAGGGGTTCCTCCTCCCTGAGGGGTGGCGGTACCTGGTGGAGGATTTGGCGCAAGGGTGCCCAGAATGGCCAAGATCCGCTCCAATTGCGCAGATTGAGACTTGAGAGTTTTTGCCTGACTTTGGACAGTGGTGTCCAAAGACTCTAAAGTCGGTGCCTCGCCGGGTGTCGTCGGAGTACGGCGGACTTCTTCTCCTGAGGGAGTTTCGGCGGAAGGCGATCGGTTGCTGACATCGTCCTCCTGAGACATGGTTGCTTTTGCTGGTAAGTTCACGTCGGGTTCACCAAAATGTGCACAAGAGATTCCGGCAGGGAGACCTCCGTGTACACCGTACGTAGTGGATCAGGGATCGCACAGGAAGAATAGGGGTGTGTGTAGGGAGAGAGTAAGTCAGTAGCAATGTCTGAGAGAGAGACAGAGGTTTGGCAGAGCTTCCGCGTATGGCAGTGTTGTTCTCTTTGTATGGAAAGAGTAACGATATATATACTGGAGAACGTGGCCGTTGTAGTGTAGTTAATGCGCCCATTAATGGCGGCTTAATTAGCTTAACCGTAACGGCACGTTCGTCCGAGTATATAGGAACCGTTAGAGCACGTGATGCGCGAGTACCGGAACCGTTACGAGGTTGACCGGGTTTGACCGGATTGACCGGGTCTAGGGAGCTCGTGCCATAGATCTCTCAAAACAGTTACTAAAGGTCGCGCGCGAGCTTGGCTCGCACGCGACAGGGCTTACTCTAGCCTCCAAACCACAAATCCCTACAAGTCCCGTGCAGTGGTATGCGAGGGCTCTGTCTCGCAGCCCCCACATGGATCAGCTCGGCTGGTGATCCTGTGTGTGTGGAGCACAATATGGTGTGCTGGATGGTCGCCACGTGGCTAAGATTAGCCATGTCATAAAGCAGTATCTACAGTAGGCAACAGAGTTTGACTACTTTGAGATCTTCTCCAATGGTTAAATGATCTTAACATTCAGAGATATTGTTGTAATCCTTAATTTAACCATCATGAGAAGCTGTCAAACACGTCTGATTGGTCACATGATCAATGTCTTCAAGTGTTTCCAAATCTGCAGCAATTCAGTTTAGGAAACAATCTTGCAAAACTTAGAAACAATATTTCCTGCATTATCATGGTCAAACAGTTGATATAGTACGATTCAAAACATGTTTAACAATTTGTCTTTCATCATCTAACAACAGATAATCAAACATATGCAAGAGAGATAATAAATAAGATCAGAGAGTTAGTAGAAAAACTCCCCCTGAGAGTATGCTTTCAGGTTTAACAGTTTCAAGGCTTTGAATCCAGTTTCAAGGCCTTGAAAATAGCTAAGACTATTTTCAAGCCTCTGAAGCTGATTCAAGGCTTTGAAAGCTGTTTCAAGGCCTTGAAATAGCCAAGCTCTTTCAAGTCTTGAACAACCTGAGCTTCCAATCTCCCCCTTGATGAAAGACAAAACCAAATTCTGTTTGATCCTTAGTCTGTGCAAAATAAACTGATTAGTCTGCAATTTGAAGACACAGTTATTCTCAAAAGATCCAACTTATTTAGATACCAACAAAAACACATAAAAAGTTCAGCAGATAAACCTAAAAACCTAAACTGAAACCAAGAATTTTCTCCCCCTTTTTGACTTTCATAAAAAAGATAGAAGATGTTGGATCAAGTGTCCGAAATTTTGAAAACTTAAAGAAATAATTAAAGCAGAGAGAATGTGGAAGAAAGAATAGGCAAGATTAAGGGGTTTGATCTTCATCATCCTCCTGATCTCCTTCCTCTTTCTCATTGTTTTCTTCATCAGTCTTGTCCTGCTCCTCCTGTTCTTCTGCAATAGCTGTCTCTTCAGTCTTGTCCTTTTCAGCAGCATTTGGATATTTCTTCTTATTCTTCAAAGTGATAAGCAGCTCATCTGAATCATGGCTATTGACTTCATCTTCTTCCTGTTCTGCTGCCTGCTTTCCCTTATCTGAAACTGGAGTAGCTTCTTCCTGGTTTGAATGCTCACTAGGAAAATCCTTGTCTGATTCTCCTTTCTTTGTTCCTTCAGGATCCTCTGGAACATCAAGCAAGTTCATGCTTCTGAAGATACTTTCCACCATATACTTGACTTGTACCATATCACTTTCCAGTCCAAAAACAATAGCTTTGACATCCTCCATGTCTAGTTCCAAACCATCAAGTCTTTGATTGTCTGTAGGTTGAGATGTCTGACTTGAAGTGGGAGTCAAGGACTTGGTCTTAGAAAATTTCTTTGCACCTAGTTCTGCTTCAGTAAGTTCTGAGTAAAGTTTCCAAACTTTCTCCTTGGTTTTCACAACTCCAATTTTCTCAAAGGCTTTCTCATTGAGTTCCCTAAAACCAGATGTGACTGATTCTTCTCCAGTAAAAGGGATCTCAAAGTACTCAAAGAACATGGTGAGGAGGTTTGCATATGCCAGAGGGTGAATCCTCTTACTGGTTAGGCTGAAGAGCATGTGTTCAATAACTAGTTTTGGGAGGTCAATCTCATAGTCATGCATAACTAGGTACATGATGTGCAGCATTCTCTCAGTCACCAGCTCTCTTGAGTGCTCTCTAGGAAAGACACATCTCACCAGTATAGTATGAAGAACTTTTGCTTCAACATTCAACACAGAGTGTGTTAACTGTTTGGCTGAGGTTGAGATATTTGGAAGAAATAATTCTTCTTTGACTAGCTTCAAAGTTTCTGATTTTGGTGGATGGTTGCTAGTGTCATATTTCTTTGGACAGCCTAACACAAAGGCAAACTCAGAGTGATCTAGTTCAATTACTATCCCAGCAACTTTAGATTTGATCACCAAGTGTGCAAATATCTCTACTTGGGTTAGGTTCAGATAGAAGAGTCTGGTGAGTCTGGGGTAGGCTTTTTTTCTAGTATTAAGCATACACCACAAAGAACTCTTCTTTTAACATAGAGATGCACTTGAGATTTGATCACCATATGTTCCAGCACATACTTATTAACCAAACTGCAAAAACCAATAGACCTTGAAGCAAAACCATCTAACCACTGACCTTTAGAGATGTTTGAGATAAGCCATGTCTCATCTGGAGCTGTGTTCTTTGTTGATACCTAGGATTAGATCTGCAATGCCTTCTCCAATTGACTTTCTGGTTGAGCTTCAGTCACCTTTCCTTTCCCTTTTTCTGCCAAAGTTGCCTTCTTCTTCACCTTCTTGGAACTGGTAGGCTCCTTTTCTGGTTGCTTTTCTGTAATGGCCTTCTCCTTCTTATGCTTTTCTAAAGAGGAGGTTGTAGCCTTCTGGATCTTCTTCTTTGGTGGAGGAGGATATGGAACAGCTTCAGCACTAGGATTTTTGGAGCTAGAGTCTCCACTGACTTCTTGAACCTCTTCCACTGCTGCTTTTCTCTTCTTCTCTGAGACAGGTTTTGAACCACCAGCCATCTTGATTCGGTATCAGGCTCTTCTTGTGATCATTAGGGTTAGGGAGAAGAAAAGAGAGAGATGGAATGATACGAAATGAAGGAGGGAGCAGAGGATAAACACTGAACGAGTTTGAGTTTCAAAAGGAAACTAGTATCTCTCTGATTCTAAAAAGATTTGCAGAGATCAGAGAAAATTTCAAACTATTATGCCGTTGGAAAAAGAATATACTAATACTATTTTTGGCTAAAATTTTTTTTTGAAAAGGGTAGGGGCTATATCAGGAAAATATCTACAGAGATATCACCCAGTATAGAATGATCAAATTTTATTGACTATTAGTGTAACAGATTCATTTTCAAGGCTTTGAAGAGGCTTTCAAGGCCTTGAAATACTGTAACACTTAAACAGATAAAATATCAAAGCTTTGAACTGATATTCAAGGATTTGAAACTAAATTCAAACCTTTGTAAACACAAATAACTTACCTTTCTTACCTTAAGCTCCCCCTAAACCAATGCAGTTTTATTTAGCATTCCCAATTCCAATCTTAGAGCTGAGAACCTTTCATCTCCTAATGGTTTGGTGAATATATCTGCAATTTGCATGTTAGTAGAAACAAATTCAAGAACAATATCACCTTTCTCAGCATGATCTCTGATGAAGTGGTGTCTGACATCAATGTGCTTGGTTCTTGAGTGTTGTACTGGATTCTTTTAATTGAAATTGCACTAGTGTTGTCACACTTAATAGGTATGCCTCTGAAGTAAAATCCAAGGTCTCTTAGCTGTTGAGCAATCCATAGTACTTGTGAGCAACATGCTCCTGCAGCTATATATTCAGCTTCAGCTGTTGATAGAGAAACTGAATTTTGTTTCTTGGAATGCCAGCTAATCAAAGATGATCCAATAAATTGACATGTTTCAGAAGTGCTTTTTCTATCAACTTTGTAGTCTGCAAAGACAAAATCTGAAAAACCACTTAAATAGAAGTTAGAATGTCTTGGATACCAAAGCCCTAAGTCTTTGGTACCATTGAGATATCTGAATTTTTTCTTCACAGCAGTTAAGTGTGATTCTTTCGGATCAGCTTGAAATCTAGCACACATGCATACACTAAACATAATATCTAGTCTGCTTGTTGTCAGATAGAGTAATGATCCAATCATGCCTCTATATTCTCTTACATTGACACTCTTACCAGATTCATCCTTGTCTAAGGATAGTGTAGAACTCATTGGGGTCTTGGCTTCCTTGCATTGAGCCATGCTGTATTTATTCAGCAAGTCTCTTGTGTACTTGCTTTGATTCAGAAAAATACCTCTCTTCAATTGATGTATTTGAAGTCCTAGGAAGAAGGTTAATTCTCCCATCATGCTCATTTCAAACTCCCCGCTCATAAGACTTGAGAATTCTCTGCATAATTGATCATTAGTAGCTCCAAACAGTATATCATCGACATATATCTGGACTACAAGTAAATATTTCTCATGATTATTAATGAAAAGAGTCTTGTATACTAAACCTCTTTTGAAATCATTTTCAAGTAAAAACTTTGACAGTCTTTCATACCAAGCCCTTGGAGCTTGTTTCAAACCATAGAGAGCTTTGTCAACTTTGCAAACATGATCTGGAAAACTGTTATTTTCGAAACCAGGTGGTTGTGCAACATAAACTTCTTCTTGTAAGTATCCATTCAATAAAGCACACTTCACATCCATTTGAAATAGTTTCATGTTCTTGTAAGATGCAAATGCAAGTAAAATTCTAATTCCTTCTAACCTGACAACTGGAGCAACGAATTCTTCATAATCTATACCTTCTTCTTGATTGTAACCTTGAGCAACTAACCTTGCTTTGTTTATGATTACATTTCCACTTTCATCTAACTTGTTTCTGAACACCCATCTGGTACCAATGACATACTGGTTTGTTGGTGCAGGAACCAGATTCCAAACCTTATTCCTCTCAAACTCATTGAGTTCACTTTGCATAGCAATGATCCATTCTGCTTCTTGTAAAGCTTCCTTCACAGTTCTTGGTTCTACAAGAGAAATAAAGGCATTAAAAGCACATAAGTTCTTCAACTGATCTAGTCTGTGTACCAGTGGTTGGATCTCATATGATATTATCAATTGTGTTGACTCAAAGACCCTTAAGTTTGTTTTGAGAAGTAACTATTTTGAGTGATGAAAGACAAAGACAAAGCATTTATGAGGCTCCAAGGCCTTGAGATACTGACAGAGCTTCAAAGCCTTGAGAGTAATTTTTATTATGCTGAATGTTCTAACAATCTTGTGGTGCAGATTGGCTATCTGATTATATAGATCAGATATTTGTTGCAAATACTTATGTTTTACATTCTCTATATATCTAACACAATTGCAGATATCCTGATCAGGGAGAATCAAAGATTTTTGGTCTTAACTTTGAGAAACTGTGAAGCATGTTCAGAGCTTCAAGGCCTTGAGATATGCCTTGAGCTGCTGACAATCTTACAGAATTAATTTAATTCTTTCTTGCAGGGTTTGATCTTCATTATTGTGATTGTTTAATGACTTCTAAGAGTTTTAAACTAGTTTATCATGAGTTATATGTTTCAGAAGTTAATCAGATTATTGTTTTATTCTTTCATCCAGTTTTTATTCAGAAACTGGAAATCCAAACAGACTTAGTGCTGTTATATTTCTGGATTTTTTTGTTGCTATGTTTTAATGTTGTTGCAGGTTTGTTAAACGTGCAAATGAAATCTCAACAAACTCCAACGGATTTCTACTCAGAGGTGTTTGAATTGCAGTTGAAACAGGAAGAGGATTTGTAGGAAGTGAGATCCTAAAATCTCTCATTCAGTTGCAGTGAGTAGATAAAAGACTGGTTTGAATTTTGAAAGAAGAGAGGCTTGCAGAAAACTGAGAGAGGTGTGAAATATTCGTGGGGGATCAATCATTCAAACACACAAACATTCAAGCTTCAATTCCAAATTTCAGAAGATCAATCATTCTTGTTTTCAGAAGAACACATCCAGGCCTTCACAAGATTATTCTTCTACTGTGTTCTTCAACTGTTTTGTAATCTGCTTATCTTTTATATATCTAAAACCTCACTAAACCTATTGGTTGGTTGTTCAAGTGAACAACAAGAGGTTCTTGTTAGCTCAACTGTTAGTAGCTGATACTAGATAGGTTTGGAACCACAAGCTGTATAGGTGTAAGGGAAATCACTTAGGCTTGAAGATCTAGGGTTGTTTCTGTGTGAGTAATAAGAAGTGTTTGCCCAATCCTGGTGGGATTAGATCCCTCAGGCAGAGATTAGGTCCATTGGGACTGAACTCTGTAAATTGCATTGTGTTCTTTACTTTACAGTTTTGTTATTTTCTGTTGCACACAACTCAAATCAAACTAGGGTTTATAAGCTGTTCATAACTGGTTGAAGTTCAAGGCCTTGAAGCTTTATATTTTGCCTTTGAAAGTTTCTGACTGTTTTCTAAAATCTCAAGGCCTTGAGATTTGAGTTCCTCACTTAAGTTAATTTGTTAAAAACTGTGTTTTGCAAAAAGTTTCCATACTCAATTCAACCCCCCCCCCCTTCTAGAGTATTAAGGTCCTGTATTTAGTCTACATTACACACTTTCAAGCTGGATGGGATGAGAGATATTTAAATCTCTTCCTTGGAGACCATGGTTCAGGTTCACCATTGATCTTCTCTGGTCTTGAAGTAGTGGCTTTGTCACTTGAATCCTTCTGATCACCTTTTTCAAGGCTTTGAGCTGTATTTTCAAGGCCTTGAGAACCATTTTCAAGGTCTTGAAAATGTATCCTATTTTCTTCTGAGCCTTCCTTGAATCAAGTGGATTCTCAGTCTCTTCCTCTGATTCATGCTTGTTCAAATTCAAATATGCAAAACTTTCACTCAAAGAACCATCATAGCATTCATCAATTTAACATGAATGCTCTCTTCAACCAGTTTGGTTCAAGATTGTCTTTTCCATTGTTATGAATAAAACAAGTGCATCCAAAGCGTCTGAAGTAAGAGATGTTTGGCTTTATCCCTTTGAATATTTCATAGGGGGTCTTCTTTAGAATAGGTCTGATCAAGCACCTGTTCAAAATATAGTTTGCTGTATTCACAGCTTCTGCCCAGTAGTGCTTTGGCAATTTGTTCTCAAGAAGCATTGTCCTTGACATATCTTCCAGATTCATGTTCTTTCTTTCAACGACACCATTATGTTGAAGAGTTCTTGGAGCATAAAAGTTATGAGAAATACCATGCTTACCACAGAATAAATCAAACTCTAGCTGATCAAATTCTCTACCATGATCACTTCTGATTGAAGCTACATGTAGGTTTTTCAAGTTTTGAAGTTCTCTGCAAAGCTTTGAAAATTCAGAGAGAGCTTCAGATTTTTCTTTGAGAAACATAACCCAAGTGTATCTAGAAAAATCATCTACAACAACTAGCATATACCTTTTACCTTTTGGAGTACGAGTCCTCATAGGACCACAGAGATCCATATGAAGTAATTCAATAGATCTGGTTGTACTTACAAACTTCTTTCGATTGAATGAGCTTCTAGTCTGCTTTCCTTGTGCACATGCTTTGCATAACTCATCCTCTTTGAACTTGGTGAATGGCAATCCTCTTACCAAGTCCTTAGAGATCAATTTATTCAGAGTATGCAAACTGATATGACCAAGTTTCCTATGCCAAAGCTTTGAATCTTCTTTCAAGGCCTTGAGACACTTCAAACTTTCACCTGCAACTTTGTTAGTCTGAAAAGTATAAACATTGTTTGATCTAGAGGCTGTGAGAATGCAATCTCCTGATTTCTCATTTTGCACCACACACTTCTCTTTATCAAAGATGATTTTTTTGCCATTATCACAAAGCTGAGATACACTAAGGAAATTAAACTTCAAACTAAACTAGATAAACATCAGAAATAGAGTTTTCAGAATTTGTACCAACTTTTCCAATACCAAGAATATTGCACTTTCCTTTGTCACCAAGTGTTATTGAACCTTTTGATTGCTCCTTTAATTCTGAGAATAGAGATTTCTTTCCACTCATATGTCTTGAGCAACCACTGTCCATGAACGACTTCTGTTCCTTGGTGAAAACCTGCAAGCACCAATCACTGCCTTACCCAGCTGTTAGACCAAGTGTGGAATTTGGATTCATATTCAGGATCAACCATGTTAGGTGGTCTAAAACCTTTGGGAACCCAAATCTGCTTAACTTGTCCTTTAAGTTGAAAAGGAAAAGTGTTCCTCATTATGTGAGGGTCTCTTCTTCTAAAAGGACAAGTCATTATAACATGACCAATTTTACAGCAGTAATCACAAGTGGGAGAGGTTTTTTTTCCAGCTTTCACAAATCTGTTATTGTTTCTTCTTGGAAAGTTTGGATTGAATCCAATACCAGCTTTGTGAACAGACTGTGAACTTCCTCCAAGAATCAAGTTCAACTTCTGTTCTGATCCAGCAAGCTTGATTTTGACTAGTTCAGATTCTTGAAGTTTCTCAGTAAGAGTAGTCTTTTGTCTTTCTAAATCATCAACATGATGTCTTAGATTAACAAGGTTGTTATTCACAGAGGAATTTTCAGTGACTACTTCCTTGACTTGTGTTTTCAAGGCGTTGAAACTGGTTTTCAAGGCCTTGAAATCACTGTCAGTTTTCCTCTGAGAGATTTCAAGATTCTGATTTAGGCAAACAAGTTGTAAATTTTCTTTTGCTTGCTCATGAACTTTTTCTTTCAAAAGCCGATCTCTTTCAGATAATCTTCCTCATTTAAAAGCATTGTTCTGAGATATTCTGAAAGAGCTTCTTTTGGCTTTGAAATTAAACAGTTAACCATTAACTCAATGTTCTTTTCAGAACTATCATCATGCTTGGCCATGAAGCATAGGTTGACATGTTCTTCTTCAGATTCAGATTCACTGGAGCTGTCTGAATCACTCCATGAAGATATCATGGCTTTCTTTCTTCTTTCATGATCTTTCTTCTGAAAGTTCTTGCTCTTTTTGTGTGGAAAATCCCTTATCAAGTGTCTTGCATCACCACACTCAAAGCAGTTCATAACTTTTGACTTGTTTTGTGAAGAGGACTTACCTTTGTAGTCCTTGCTGCTGGATGGTCTATGCCTTTCTCTGTTGAATTATTTGTTTCCTGAGTTTCTCTTCATTTTGAGAATCCTTGTCAAGGCTTTTGAAATCAAGGCAATTGGATCTTCATCATCGCCATCCTCAGTTTCAAGGCTTTGAACTCTCTCATTCTCTTTGGCTTTGAGGACAAGATTTTTGACACCTTCTGGGAGTTCTCCACCAACTTCATTCATGGATATCTCATGTGTCAGGAGCTTACCTTGTAGGTCATCAAGTTGTAAATTTGAGAGATTCTAAGCTTCTTCAATGGCTGTGGTTTTTGGTTCCCATTTTGCCTTTGAAAGACGTCTGAGTATCTTCCTCACCTTTTCCTCATTGGAAAAATATTTTCCAAGTGAGTCAAGGTTGTTGAATATATCAGTGAAACTTTTGAACATATCTCTTATGGACTCATATGCATTCATTTTGAACAGCTCATATTGTCTAAGATAAATGTTGATCTTGGTCTGCTTGACTTGACTGGTTCCTTCAAAGGTAACCACAATTTTATCCCAAATTTGTTTAGAAGTTGTGCATCCAGAGATCCTGTTGAATTCATCTGTACTCAAAGCACAATACAAAATGTTAATATCCTTGTAGTTCTTAGTAAATTGCTCTAATCCAGAAGACGAGAGTGAGTCTTCTGTTTTGGGAGTTCTGATCCCATCTTTCTCTATATAGAAAGTATGAGGTCCATTTTGAATAATGGTCCAAAGCTCTAGATCTTGATCAATGATAAAGATTTTCATGAGAGCTTTCCAGTGAGCAAAATTTTCTCCACAGAATAGAGGAGGTCTGTTAGCAGCTCTTCCCTGTGAGAAGTCACCATCACCTGCAATACTCATGATCATCAAATGGTTAAATCTTATACAGTGATACAAGCTCTGATACCAATTGAAAGTGTGAGTATGCAGATGTATAAGCAACTAAGATACTCTAGAATGGGGGGGGGGGTGAATAGAGTATTGCCAACTTTTTGCAAAACTTGCTAACAAGTAGAAGAACTTGTGCGGACAATGAAATTCAAGGCCTTGAACACTGGTTCAAGCCTTTGAAGAGTAGCAGAAATTTTTAGAACAAGTAAGCCTTTTTCAAGGTCCTGAAAACAATTTCAAACCCTTGAAAAATAAACAGTTTTTGTATGCTGCAAAAGCTTTGAAAGTAGATGAACTGAAAATGCACAAGACAAGTGATTTATAGAGTTCAGTCCACTTGAACCTACGTCTCTACCTCAGGGATTAGATCCTTGCAATATTTTAAACTCAATTCTTATCAATCAAAATCTAAGCCCTAGAACTCAAGCACAGAGAGTTCCCTTACTCTGTTACAGCTTGTGGTTTTCCCTAACCTGTCTAGTACCTGCTCTAGCTAACTGATTAACTAAGAATTCTCTATTGTTCACTTTGAAAAATCCTTGATAATGAATGTAGAAATAATACAGAAATGATCTTCCAATTTAGCTCTATACAGAAGATCACTTAAGAGTAGAAAACTGCAGTAAAATGCTGTGAACTTCTGTGTATGGATTGGAAGAGATGAAGAACTTCTTGATGCTTATCAATCCAGAATGCTTTCTCTGTATTTGGTCGTTGAGTATTGTGGTGTTGTTGCTTCGAATTTGAGCTCTTTAAATACTTCAAACAACTCTGCAAATCTCTCCAGATTTTCAGCAACAACCTTCCTATTTTGTAGGCAACAGAGTTTGACTACTTTGAGATCTTCTCCAACAGTTGAATGATCATAATCTTCAGAGATACTGTTGCAATCCTTCATTTAACCATCATGAGAAGCTGTCAGACACGTTTTATTGATCACATGATCAATATCTTCAAGTGTTTCCAAATCTGCAGCAATCAAGTTTAGGAAACAATCCTGCAAAACTTAGAAACAATATTTCCTGCATTATCATGGTCAAACAGTTGATATCGTACGATTCAAAACATGTTTCACAATTTGTCTTTCATCATCTAACAACAGATAATCCAACATATGCAAGATAGATAATAAATTAGATCAGAGAGTTAGTAGAAAAACTACCCCTGAGAGTATGCTTTCAGGTTTAACAGTTTTCAAGGCTTTGAATCCAGTTTCAAGGCCTTGAAAATAGCTACTATTTTCAAGCCTCTGAAGCTGATTCAAGGCTTTGAAAGCTGTTTCAAGGCCTTGAAATAGCCAAGCTCTTTCAAGTCTTGAACAACCTGAGCTTTCACTCTGTGCTTCGTAATCTATCTCAAAAGTCTCTCTTTTTCTACCAGTTGGAACCGCATGATATATAGCAACCTTCAAACAAAAGTCCCTAAAAATATGCAGAATATCTTTGACTCTCAAGAGCTTGATTCCAACGGCAAGTTGCTTGCTTTTCTGACTTGATTTTGATATGATCTTTCATCTACAAGCTTAAGAAATGTCCACACAACCTTCCTTAACAGTAGCAATGAATCTGCAGACACTGATTGCTACTTATGCATCTCTTCAAATAAGAAAACTTACTAAACCTTTATACATAGAATTAGTTAACAGTTCTTGCAAAATAACTTAGGCAATTAATGAGATCAAGACATGTTAAATCACATAATTAATTTATCTTTCATCATCTAATACAGTATGATCAAGTGCAGGGGTTTAGAGAAGCATAGGAGTTATAACTCTCCGTCACTTATGCTCTTTAGTTTCAAGGCCTTGAAACCAATTTCAAGCCTTTGAAACAAACTGTGAAATTTCAATCTCTCCCTTGATGAAAGACAAAACCAATTATTATGTATGAACTATTTCTCTATAAAAGATAAACATTAGTAGCATAGTAGAAAGAATTATATAAGATCAAAAGACAGATAACAATGCCAACAGATATAATGAACTTAATCAAAATCAAACTAAGTAAACAGTCCAAAACTTAAATCAAAAAATACTAAGAAGATCAACAAACCTACTGTCACGCACATCCTAACCAGATAAATCGATCCCCCTAAATTTCTCCCCCTTTTTGACTTTCATCAAAAGTGAGAAAATGTTGGATCAATTTACTTTGAAATCTTAAGTACGAAATAAAGTTTTGAAAGAGGAAGGATGATTTCAAGAACTTGAAAGGAGTTTCAAGGCTTTGAAAAGAAGAAGGAAATGCTAGAATCAAGGTTTTGGTTCTCCATCTCCCTTAGGTTTTGCAGCTTCCTCTTGATCACGTTATTCTTCATCTTCCTCATCCTCTTGTTATTATTCTTCTTGTTTAACTTATTCACCAGGCTCATCAGCAACCACATTATCTTCATACAGATCAGCTAAACTGAAAATGGTAGGAACCTTTACTTTCTTTTTCTTCGGCTTCAAGTCTTTGAGTAGCAACACCGTCTTCTTCATCCTGTTCCTCAATATCACTAGTCTTTGCCCCTGCATCCTTATCTCCAGCAGCCTGTTTCCCAGTCCCCTTATTCTCAGCAGCTTCATCCTCGGTACTGTGTTCATCAAATAGATCAGATGTAGATCCTGTCTTCTTTGACCCTTCTGGATCTTGTGAAACTTCTTATTCCACATGAATCAAGTTAATACTCTTGAAGAAACTTTCAACCATATACTTAATAAGTCTAAACTTAGTACCCAACTCATACTGACCATGCTTGAGTTCATCCAATTCATTCCTAATGAAGTCTAGTCTTTGAAGAACTAGGGATTGGTCCTGAGATTGAAAGGTAGGGTTGATGGAGAGGTTAAGGATTTAGGCTCTGGGAACTTCTTAACCTGCAACTCTTCAACAGAAAATTTGGAGTATAGCTTCCATGCTCCCTAACTGGTTTTCAAAATTCCAATCCTTTGAAAAGACTTTTAGTCGAGTATTCGAAAATCAGTTGTAATTGTCTCTTCCCTGTCAACAGGTATTTCTAAATGGTGAAAGAATAGTGAGAGGAGGTCGGCATAGGGTAGAGTATGTTCCCTTTTCTTGGTGCAAGAGTAAAGCATGTGCTCCATCACAATGCTAAGCAAATCAATTTCATAACCATGCATAATCAGATACATCAGATACAACACTCTATCAGACAACAATTCTTTTGAATTCTCCTTAGGTACTAAACACCTCATCAAAATGGTAAAAAAAATATTGGCTTCAATAGTTGACACAGAGTGAGTCAACTGTTTTGATGTAGTAGCTACATTAGGTAAAAAGAATTCTTCCTTAGCCAACTTTAAAGCGTCAATCTTGCTAGGATGATTGTTTGTATTGTACCTCTTTGGATAACCCATGACCTTATCAAATTCACCATGATCTAATTCCATCTCTTTACCAGCCACCTTATAAGATATAGCTAAACACAAGGTCTTGATTTGTTTCATATTCAGATAGAACAATCTGGTAAGCCTAGGGTATGCAACTTCAGAGGGGTTGAGGATTTTTCAGAGAGAACTCCGTTTCATTCTCCTAATTCATTCCAGATTCATAACACTCAACATGCTAGTACTGATCATTCTACAATAAGTTATAGGATTAGAGGAAAAACCATCTTACCAGTTCCCTCTTGCAAAATTACTGATAAACCACTTTCTAGAAAGAGTTTTCTTATCAGAAGGGGATTTCTTCTCATAGTAGATCTTAAGCTTTTTCCCAATTTCCTTCTCTAATTAATGAATCTCCTTCCCATTGACTTTCTCTTTCCATTTGTATAACTTCCGAGGCTTCTTCTTCACCTTCTTTGGGCTACCAACTTGAACACCAATCTGTTTCTCAGAAACATATGTTGATCTAACTTTTTCTTGATGGAAGTAGCCGTCTGATCTCCCTTATCTTTCTTGATTTTCTTCTTTGGAGGAGGAGAGGGTGGCCTTGGTGCACTAGGAGTTCTGGAACTAGATCCATCACTAATTACTGGAACTTCTTCTTCTGCAGCTTTTCTCTTCATCCCTGAACTTTTCTTTGTGCCTCCAGCCATCATGATTCTCTCAGAGGTTCTACGTGAGTCCATTTGGGTTTGGGAATTTAGAAGAGAGAGTCAGGAGTGATAGAAACGAGAGAGAGAAGATAAGTACTGAAGTATTTTAGTTTGAAAAGAAAACTGAATATTCCCAAATATTTGAAGAAGGAATAATTGTGTGAAATTCGAATTTTCTGTGTAATATAATAATGATTTGAAAAATATTTGATTTAAAAGGTAAAAACAATGTTAGGCAATTATCTACAGAGATAATACCCAGCATTAGTGATCCATTCATTGACTATATTGTATACGTATTTCTTTTCAAAGCTTTGAAAATAATTTCAAGGCCTTAAAAATACTGTAATACTATAGGCAAATAAAATTAGGGCTTTGAACAGCTTTTCAAGGATTTGAAGAACTTTCTAAAATATTGAAACACATAATTCTTACATGATACTCCCCCAAAACCAGTGCTTCTTTATTTAACATGCCCAATTCTAATCTCAGGGATGTGAATGAGTCATCTAGCAGTGGTTTAGGGAAGATATCTGCAAACTGCATGTTAGTAGGCAAAAATAATAAAGATACGTCACCTTTCTCCACATGATCTCTTATGAAGGGATGTCTAACATCAACGTGTTTAGTCCTCGAGTGCTGAACTGGATTCTTTGTAATTGAGATAGCACTAGTGTTGTCACATTTGATGGAAATATATCTGAAAAAAATCCCATATCTCTCATCTATTGATCTATCCACAGCACTTGAGAGCAGCATGCTCCAGCTGCTATGTATGCAGCTTCTGCTGTTGATAAAGCTACTGAATTTTACTTCTTAGAATGCTAGCTTATCAGGGATGATCCAAGGAACAGGAAACATCCTGAAGTCACTACTATAATGAACACAAAAATGGAAAAAAAATATACTAAAATTTGCGCGGCAAGAGTATATATCGCCGTTTATTGTATCAGAAACAGCGGTATTCAAAATTCTCTCTTAAAATTGTCATATACGGCGATAAAATAATGTCCCAGTATATAATTTGTTATAAACGACAATAATTATAACTAAAACAACGAGAAATTATATCTCCGTAAATACTTTTATCATAAACGGCGAGAAATAATAAGTAACAGCGACATTTAGTTATCCCGGTAAATAATATTTAACAGAAACGGCGAGATCTTGTTAACGCCGTTAGTTAATATTTTATACGACGAGATATCTCGCTGTATATGTTCATTTTCACAGGTACCAACTTCTTTTATTTGTCTGCCAAATTTTGGGGAAAAAATTTGGATAGACCGTGCCAGAAGAGAAAGAAACCCTAGGTATGGGAATGAAACCCTTCACGTCATTAGATAAGAGAGCAAAGATAGAGAAGAGAAGAGAAGATAGAAAGGGGAGAAAATGGTGGACCGGTCCACCTAGAAGCCAAATAGAAAGTTGAATCCCCATAGTTAGAGAAGAGGATATAGAGAGAGAACATAAGAGAAGAGAATAGAAGAGATAATGGAGAGAACATGGTGGATAATTTCACCCAGATTTCACAAGAAACCTGAATCGCCATAGCCGACCCTTCTCCATCAAACGCACACCATCGTCGACCCTTCTGTCGAAATCATGTCAGCTCAATCGTAAACCCAACTATATGTTCATGTTTAAATTGATTTTCATTTTTATTTCTAGTCAGGTTTCGTTGATGGATATGGTTAATTTTTCTGTTGATTATTGAAGCTCCCGAACGAGGGTTACATGAAGCCCTAATTCTGGAACAACAGTTGTTCCATAATTAGGGCTTCATGTAACCCTCTTTTGGGAGCTTCATTAAACAGCAACAATCTATTGATTATTGTTCAATTCTATTGGTAATATATTGTTTAGCGATTTCAGTTATGTTGAAATTGCTCGAAATTTGTAATCTATTATTCAATTCTAGTTGAAATTGCTTGAAATTGGTAATCTATTGCTCAATTTTGTAGTTGTTGTTTGCCTACTTAATTGGTTGATGAGTGATTGGTTTTGTATTTTTGTTTCGATAATTGACAACTTTCAAGCCCGTTTATATATAAAGAGCCACTGAAACACAAAAGAAACATATGTTAAAGTTTAATAAACAAAAGGATGTTGAAATACAAAAGAGCTCGTTAATATATATATATATATATATAAGCCTTTCAATACTGCCTCATAGGGAAATTACATTAAGAAAATTAAAAAAAAAAAAAACGAAACAACTAACCAAAATTAAAAAATTGAAAACATGGTCTAAGCATCAGGAGCAGACAGGGCCAAAATAACATCAGAGAAGACAGGAGTGTCTTCCTTGGGAGGGAGCATTGCTAAGGACATGACATCAAAAACTGGAACCATGGCCGTTTCAACTCGTGCAACCCTTTTATGAACCTTCTCTTTACTCTTTCCACCAGATTGAATCGTCTTCGTGCTTTTGTCTTTTCTTGTCTTTCTTTTCACTTTCTTATCAGGGGCTTTCCTGAAAATACTTGGCTGCCCTAGTTTCTTGAAAGTGGTGGCAAGTTTCCTCATATCAGCGGTTGGGGGGATAAGTGAAAGACAAGGTAATTGGGTGTGGATCTATGCCAAAAGAGAACTGTGGTAGGGGCTCTTATAGTGTTGATCTCCGTAACAGTACAATTGTTGGATTAAGGGATCATTAATGGGAGATGTGAGAGGACCACGAACACATTTGAATTGGCATGCATCTTTGAAGCCAAAGGGACTGCAGTTACAGATGCATGCAACCCATTTAAACCATTTTAACCCATTTTAACCATATTATATATGGTTTGGGTCATGTCTATTTAATAGACAAGTATTATTTGGAGCAACCCGTTTAAACTCATTTGTAATAAACAATTATTATTGTATTTTCAGTTCTTTTTCACTACCATTGTTGATAATTTAATATCTTATAACCTAATTGATTCGTGAAACAAGCATTTCTTTTTGCGCGCTGTGTGAGTTTATTGTCATGTTTAAGTTCTAAATTAATATTTAGCATTTTCGAAATATTGTCTTATTCTAATTGGTTTGTAATTTTTGTTGTCTGGCATGGATTGTTATTTGAATTATCCCAACCGATCCTCAAATTCCATGACCTGCCCTATTTGGGTGGCCTCAAATTCCATGGAGGCAGGTCACTAAATTTGAAGATACTTTGGACATCGACGTCAAGCCATATAGCTATACCCCCTCTCCTTTTTTGATGCTAGCATCTCCATGGACGAGCAGTGAAGATGTATTAGGAGTTGGGAGCACTGTAATACCTGCATTATGTTGTGGTACATCTTCTTTCCTTTTCAATCATCATCTCTTCTCTACAGCACTCATGTTGGTTATATACTTCTTTGACTGTGACTTGCCCTGTCGCCAAATAGCTAAACTGTGTACATGTGGATGTGCAATCTGTTTTATTTTCCGTAAACTTCAAATGCTATCTATTTTAATATTGATATGTATTGTTATCTTGTTTAGGTTTATCCAGGTTTTGGCACGTGCATGTTATCGTGACCATTTTGTCGCAGAGCGCGAATGTGAAGACCGAGACCGCGTATTCGAAGCCATTTTGTCGCACTTGGGGATACAGCCAGAGGTAAAGCTAGCTACAGAAAGATGAGATGTATTATTCTGTAACTTGAAGATAGCTAGCTCAAAATCCGCAGAATATAGATTTATATATACTGTGCAGAGTATAGGTTTTGATGTACTAAAATTGTAAATTTGGGGTAAACCTTGGCAATGTAAAATTTGGGGTAAATTTTGTGGACATGTGTATAGATATTTTTAAAATGTTTTGTGTATTTTTTCAAGTTTAGTACATTGGTAATGTGTGTTGTGTTGGTTGTGCATAAGGTTGCAGGTGTGTATGTGTTGGTTTGAGCCTGAAAATAACCTACGTGTTGCAATTCTCAAGCTATAAGCTGGACTAGTTTCAGGGTGAAGCTCAAATACGGCGAGAATACATTCTTGCCTTTTTAGGTAAGAACAAAAACGACAAAATATCAATATGTTTCCGTAAGAATTGAAACTCAAATACGGCAAGATAACAGCTTTATATGGCTATAATGTTGTCGTAATACATAGGCCCATAAACAGCAAACATAAGTGCTTTAACGGCAACATTATTGCCGCATACGGCGCTTCAAGTACGGCGATTTTTTTTACCTATATGTTCGTAATAAACGGCGATACTCTCGCAGTTTTTTGTTTTAAATACGACGAGAGGTCATTTACGGCAATGGTGTTCCTTTCCGCATAGTATTAACGTCAAAATACCTCGCGGTCGACCCTAATTTTGCCGTTCTTGGCTTAAACGGCGAGAAAAAGATCATAAACAGCGACATATTCTCGTTGTTTTTTGGTCCGTTTTCAGTAGTGTGTGCTTTTTCTATCAACTTTGTATTATGCAAATCAGAATCTAAATAGCCACACAAAGAGAAGTTAGACTGTTTAGGATACCAAATCCCTAATTCTTTGGTACCATAGACATATCTGAAGATTCTTTTGATAGCAACTAAGTGTGGTTCTGTAGGATCAACTTGTAATCTAGCACATACAAATACTAAACATGATGTCTAGCCTGCTTGCAGTAAGATAGAGCAGTGAACCGATCATACCTCTGAGTTCTTTCTGGTTCACACTCTTACCGTTTTGATCCTTGTCTAAGGATAGTGTAGAGCTCATGAGAGTTTTGGCAACCTTGGATTGACACATCTTGTACTTGTTCAACAAATCCTTGGTGTAATTATTCTGGTGCAGAAAAAATCCTTTCTTAATTTGACGTACATGAAGTCCAAGAAAGAAATTTAACTCACCCATCAAGTTCATCTCAAATTCCCTACTCATAAGAGTAGAGAAATGATTGGAAAGAGAATCATTAGTAGCACCAAATAGAATATCACCAACATATACTTGTACTACTAGAAGGCCTTTCTCATGAGTCTTTAAAAGAGTTTTGTCAACTAAGCCTATTTTGAAATCATTTTCAAGTAGAAACTTTGATAATATTTCATACCAAGCTCTTGGAGCCTGTTTCAAACCATAAAGAGCTTTGTCAAGCTTATAAATATGATTTAGAAACTCATCATTTTCAAAACCAGAAGGTTGAGGAACATAAACTTCTTGCAGATAATCATTTAGAAAAGCACATTTAACATCCATTTAAAAAAATTTGATGTTCTTATGTGATGCGAATGCAAGTAACATTCTAATTGCTTCCAACCTGGCTATAGGAGCAAAATTCTCCTCATAGTCTATACCTTCTTCCTGGTTATGGCCTTGAGCTACCAGCCTTGTTTTATTTCTGATAACCTTACCATTTTCGTCCAGCTTATTTCTGAACACCCACCTTGTTCCAATCACAGACTGATCTTTGAGACGAAGAACTAGATTTTAGATCTTGTTCCTATCAAATTCATTAAGCTCACTTTGCATAGCAATGATCCAGTCTACTTCTTGAAGTGATTCTTTCACATTCTTTGGCTCTACAAGAGATACAATAGAATTAAAAGCACACAAGTTCTTTAACTGAGATCTTGTTTGTGTACCAGTGGATGGATCAGAAGTGATATTTTATGCTGGATGAGATGACAAATATCTGAACTCCTTTCTAGGTGTCCAGGGTTCTGGCTCTCCAGGAATCTTTTCAAGGCCTTGAGATCTTGATGTTGTGGCTTGACCACTCTGTGTTTCTTGAGATCATGTTTCAAGTCTTTGAAACCTATTTACAAGGCTTTGAAAATTTCTTATTTTTTCCTGCAAGTTATTATTGGAACCATTGTATGGATCTGTTTCATCCTCTGACTATTGCTTCTTCATATTCAAGTCTACAAAACCATCACTCAAAGCACCATCATAGCCTTCATAAAAAATAACATGTATACTTTCCTCAAGATTCTTGGTTCTTATATTGTAATTCGTATATGCTTTGCTAGTCAAGGAATAACCAAGAAAAATACCTTCATCACTTCTGGCATCAAACTTGCCAAGATTATCCTTACCATTATTGTGAACAAAACAAGTACAGGCAAAAGGTTTGAAACAAGAGATGTTTGGCTTTCTCCCTTTGAAAAGTTCATAAGGAGACTTCTTAAAAATACGCCTAATCAAGCACCTGTTCAAAATATAGTGTGCAGTGTTTACAGCCTTTGCCCAAAAAGACTTTGGCAACTTGTTCTTCAAAAGCATTGTTCTAGACACGTCCTAAAGTGTCATGTTCTTCCTTTCAACTACATCATTCTGTTGAGGAGTTCTAGGATCAGAAAAGTTGTGAGAAATACCAAACTTGGCACAAAATAAATCAAACTCTAGTTAATCAAATTATCTGTCATGATCACTCCTTACTAAAGCAATAGGCAGGTTTTTCAAAGTTTTAAGCTCTCTGCAAAATTTTGAAAATTCAGGAAGAGCCTCAAACTTATGTCTGAGAAAAATTACCCAAGTAAATCTAGAGAAATCATATACAATAACCAGCATGTACCTCTTACCCTTTAGTGTTGGAATTCTCATACCACCACATAAATCCATATCCAGTAATTCAATAGGTCTAGTAGTACTTACAAAGTTATTGGGCTTGAAAGAGTTTCTTGTCTATTTACCTTGAGCACAAGCATTGCATACCTCTTCATCCTTGAACTTGATGGAAGGCATACCTCTGACTAGGTATTTGGAAACCAATTTGTTCAGTGTATGCAAGCTGATGTGTCCAAGATTTTTGTGCTAAAGCTTTGAACCCTCTTTCAAGGCCTTGAGACACTTTAGACTTTCTCCTGCAACTTTGTTAGTATTCAAACAGTAAACATTGTTTGACCTTAAAGCAGTGAGGATGTAATTGCCAGATTTTTCATCTTGCACCACATATTTCTCCTTGTCAAATACAACCTTATTACATTTATCACAGAGTTGTGATACACAAAGCAGATTAAAATTTAAATCATCTACAATATATACATCTGAGATAGAACTTGTAGAACCATTACCAACTTTGCCAATTCCTATGATGTTGCATTTGCCTTTGTCACCAAGTGTGATTGTCCCTCCTGATTGCTCTTTCAGTTCAGGAAATAAATAACTCTTTCCACTCATGTTTCTGGAGCAACCACTATCCATAATCCACTTCTCTTCTTTGTTCTTGGTGCCAACCTGCAAACACCATTCACTGCTTTACCCAGCTGTTAGACCAAGTGTGAAATTTGGAATCATATTTAGGATCAACCATGTGAGGTGGTCTAACATGTCTATCTTGTCCCTTAAGTTGGAATGGAAAAGTGTTTCTAATAATGTGAGGTTCTCTTCTTATAAACGTACAAGTCATCTTAACATGACCAATCTTGCCACAGTAATGACATTTTGGAAAATGACTATTGTCTTCTTTCACAAAGCTGGTACTGTTATTTTTTGGAAAATTTAGATTATATCCAATACCAGTTTTGGCAACAGAGCGTAAACTTCCTCCAAGAATTATGTTGAGATTTTTTTTCTGAGCCAGCAAGCTTATTCATAACTTTCTTACAGTCTTGAAGTTTCTCAGTTAAAATAGTCTGTTGTTCCTCCAGTTCGTCATGGTGATGTCTGAGAGCAACAAGGTTTTCACTCAAAAAAAGAGTTTTTTGTTACAACCTCTTTGCCTTGAGTTTTCAAGGTCTTTAAATTGGTTTCCAAGCCTTTGAAATCTCTGTAGATCTTTGCGTGAGAAATTTCTAGATTCTTGTTGTGGCAAACTAGTTGCAAATTCTCTTTTGCTGATGATGAACCTTCTCCTTTAAAGACTTGATTTCATTTAGTAGTCATCTTCATTCAGAAGCATTGTTTTCAAATCTCAAAAAGTACATTTTCATGTTTGGACATTATACAATTCACCATTACCTCGATGTTCTTTTCTGAGTCTTAATCATGCTTGTCCATAAGACATGGGTTGGCTTGATCTTCTTCAGATTCTGAGTCACTTGATGAATCTGAGTCACTTCATGAAGCTACCATAGCCTTCTTCCTTCTGTCATGGTCTCTCGTCTGAAAATGCTTGCTTTTCTTGTGAGGGCAGTCTCTGATCAAATATCATACATCACCACACTCAAAGAAATTCATTACTTAGACTTATTACCATAAGAAGAGGACTTACCTTTTTAGTCGTTGCTACTTGAAGATTTGAATTTGTCTCTGCTGAAGTCTTTGTTTCCATAGTTATTCATCTTGAGAATCCATGTCAAGGCTTTGGAAATGAGAGCAAAGGGATCTTCTTCATCATCTTCTTCGTTTTCAAGGCTTTGAGGTTGTTCACTCTCTTTAGCCTTGAGTGTCAGATTCTTGACACTCTCTCGTAATTCTCCATGAGCTTCACTCAGGGAGATCTCATGTGTGAGTAGTTTTTCCTGTAAATCATCAAGATGGAGAGAGGATAGATCTTCAGCTTCTTCAATGGTTGTGTTCTTTGGTACCCATTTGGCTTTGGGAAGACTTATCACGATCTTTCTGACTTTCTCTTCATTAGAGAATGTTTTCCCCAAGGACTCCAAATTGTTTACAATGTCAGTGAACCTCTTTAACATATCTTTGATGGATTCATCTCCATTCATTTTAAACAGTTCATATTGTCTAAGGAATATGTTAATCTATATTTGCTTTACTTGGTTGGTTCCTTCAAAAGTCACCGCCAGTTTGTCCCATATTTCCTTAGCAGTCTTGCAGGTAGATATCATGTTGAATTCATATACATTCAAAGCACAGTATAAGAGATTCATAGCACTGTAACTCTTAGAAAGTTGTTCTAATTCAGAAGTACAGAGAGCTTTCATGTTTGGGAGTTCTAATCCCATCCTTTTCTGTATAGAAAATGTGAGGACCACTCTGAATAATGGACCACAGTTCAATGTCCTGATCAATGATAAAAATTTTCATTAAGGCTATCCAGTGCACAAAATTGTCTCCAGGGAATACAGGAGTCCTGTTACCAGCTCTTCCCTGTGAAAAACCACCATCACCTACAATATTCATGATCACAAGATTTTCAGATCTGAACAGTGATACAAGCTCTGATACTAATTGAAAGTTGTATGGGAGGTATGCAAATACATGATCAAATACTCTATAATGCGAGGTTTAATAGAGTATGGCAACTTTTGTCGAAAGAATGATTTTTTTTTAAAAAAAAAGTATGAAGAGCTAGAGGTATTTCAAGGCCTTGAACTCATATTCAAGCCTTTGAAATCAAAAAATACACAGAGAAAAAGTAATTGATAGTTTTCAAGGCCTTGAAAGGACCGGAACCAGTTTTAAAACAGTTAACAAGGTAAGTAAAGAACTGATATGAAAACCAACGAACACAGTGATTTTACGGAGTTCAGTCCTCAATGACCTACCTCTCATCCTGAGGGATCAAATCCCTTCAGGATTTCAATAGACTTCTTATTAATCAAAAGCTAAGCCCTAGATCTCAAGCCAAGAAAATTTCCTTACTCTTGTTACATCTTGTGGTTCTCTCTAACCTATTTAGTACCTGCTCTAGCTAAATGATTCAATAATATTCTCTTGTTGTTCCTCTTGAACAACGCCATGAGATTAAGTAATAAAGAAATATAACAAGATGATATACAAATAACTTTCAGATGAAGAATAATATAACACAGTGAAGCAGTTAAGCTTGAAGTGTTCTTATGGAACTTGGATTGGATGATTTGATCTTTCTCAGTGATGCTTGTCAATCATTGAGAGTTGTTTGAATCTCTATAATACTCTGTTTTCCGTAATATTTCTCAAAATTCTCTCTTTTTCTGCTAGTTTCAACTACAGAATATATAGCAACCTTCAAATAGAAATCCCTAAAAATATGCATCATATCTTTGACTCTCAACAGCTTGATTCCAACGGCTAGTTGCTTGCTTTTATGACTTGATTTTGATCTGATCTTTTATCTACAAGCTTAAGGAATGTCCAGACAACCTTCCTTATCAATAGCACTGCATCTGAAAACATTGATTGCCACTTATGTATCTCTGCAAATAAGGAAACTTACTAAACCTAAATACAAAATTATTTAAAATTTCTTGCAAAATAACTTAGGCAATTAATGAGATCAAGATATGTTAAATCACATAATTAATCTGTATTTCATTATCTAATACAGTATGATCAAGTGCAGGGGTTTAAAGAAGCATATGAGTAATAACTGCCCCTCAGTTCATGCTCTTTAGTTTCAAGGCCTTGAAACCAGTTTCAAGCCTTTGAAACAAACTATGAGCTTACATAAACTACTCGTCGGACGATCTGAAAACTGGTGCGTTGTTGCCTACCCTGATCTCCGTCATTTCTACCTGTTGTCGTGGATCACAAAACATTTGTTGTTGTCCGCCTTCATCTCCCTCTCCTTCGTTCGGCAGCTCCGGCCCGCAGTATTTCTTGTAGTAGCCGTAGAAGAAGAAGCAAATAATTATGACGGAAAATAATATAAAAGGAACCACAATCTCTAAAACATCTATGAGAGTGTTCCCTTTGTTTCTATGTTCGTTCGGTATGGGCAATTCTGACGGAGACTCCATTGCAGCAACACCTGAGAGAGAAATTGAAAATCATGGCCGTCTCTAGAATTTTGGTGGCATAAAGTGATCCTTAAATTTGAGTCCCTCAAATATTTTCTAGACATGCTTTGTGTTGCAAAAGCATTTTGTGAGAACATGTTGTGCAGTTTACGTGCAATGTACGTACTATCTTTGTGTTGGCTCGAACACGTCATCTTTTTATTTTAATTATACAATTTTTATTTGTCTCCATTTTAGAAATCTCAAATTTTATTCTTAATCATCAAAGCGATTGATTCATGATAAATCCTCAAAAGAGATGTCATATATGTTTAAAGTATCTCATAAATTATATATAAAATGCTAAAATTAATTAAAAAAATTATATACAAAATGCTAAACTACCCATATTAATATTGAAATTTGAGGCCCTCCATTTTTGGTGGCCCTAAGCAGTCACCTTAACCACTTAAAGGTTGAGACGGCCCTGCACTGCTGCTGCTTGTGCAAGTGTATCCAGTTACGTAATCTTGGGTTCTTGAATCTCGACCGATATTTGCTCCTTGTTTTTGAAAATCAAAAGAGATCGTTCATTTGTGTTCTTTTTCGAGTCGTGTGAATCAAAGCAGCAATATCTTTTTCAAACCTGCAATACTCGTGTGACTTTCTTCAAGTCTTTTTTTTGTTACCGAACAACCCTTTGTTGTAGTAATATTCTCTTGTCTAATTTTAAAAGTGTGACAGAAGTCCACATAATGGGTATCAGTTTCTCAAATCCAAGTTAGGAGTGTTGGATATCCACACTCCAACTTGAGGGGGTGTATCAAATAAGAAGTTTATGTGGGAGTCTTTTATGTTAGCTTTATAAACTTAGGGGGTAGTCTTGCAATTACTTATACTGCATGTCACCCTTGACATGTGGCATTAGTTGATTGACTCTTTTGATTTTCTGTAATGACCTCTAGTTATATAACTCATGTTCTTTTCTTCTTCTTCTGTAACTTTTAATTTTCCACATTGAGAAGAACTAGAACTTTCCCTCCATTACTCTTCTTCTTATTTGAATCTGTGTACAGATGTTTTGTGATATTGGGGTTCACTACTGCTCCCGCTGCTTGTGCAAGTGATTCATGAACACATATGTAACTCTATTAAATATCTCATAAAGCTTTTTTGACCCTTTAATAACGTCTATGATGGATATGAGTTGAGTTCCTTCTAGTTTTCTAAGTGATCTCATATGCTACCAAGCAGTCTACGCACAAGAGTGACATTTACTTCCTCATGATTGCTTACGTTGTGCTTCATAAGAAAATCATAATCAAATGAACAATATCATATTTAAATAGTGTGATCAAATATTTGTTTCCATATTTTGTCAAACTGTTTAAATCAGATATTGTTCCTTATAAGAGTAACACCGGAATTTTACTCTCGCACTATGTACGCCCCTGGTGTGGCTATGGCATCGTCTTCGCTACCACACACGCTGATCGCGCACAAAAACTCTTATGTTCCTCCTGTGTTAGCAGTCCTGATACCAATTATGATTTTCGTAATCGCAATTGGTATCAGTTTTCTACTGCATGTACAATAACACTGCATGTACAAGCCCCAGACCCAACGGCGGAGCTAGGGAATCAAGTCAGTCGGGACAAGAATTGGTAAAGAGGCGCAGAAGTGATAGTTATCAATTTGAAGGGGGCCAAGATAGTATGTATCGTAAGGGTTATTCATTAAAAGTCTAGAAAATTAGAGGGGCTAGTGGAAATTTCATAACTCAGTGGGGGGAGCAAGTGCCACCCCATGCCTCCACCCCTGCCCAGACCGAAGGGTACAACGAAGACGGGGACGCACCCGGAGGTGCGGGACAGCAGGATCACCGTACCGAGCCACGACAAGTAAATATAGAACTTGTGGAAATTGGGACTGACGACGCACCAATTTCGTCTCACTCCTCAGTCGACGAATAAAATTTCCTAATTTTCTTTTCTTTACAGCAAATAATCTATGGAGGCAGATGTTTGGTTTTTCCTTATATTCTTTGTAATTTTTGGATAAATTTTTAGTTTTTTATTTTTTTTCTTCTTCTTCAGCTTCTTTGTAACGCTAATTATAAATTCGTGTGTTGCACGTGGTGGTTTGATCTACTATAATATTTTTACAACTTTTTTATTAAATCAATATGAAGTAGAAGTTGGTACACATAATGTGTTAAAGGTGTGGTACTTGCATTACTCGGAAATAATGAAATGGAAACCATGGAAATAATGAAATGGAAACCATGGACGCTGAAAATAGAACATGCTCTGCAGTTCTCATGTTTGCAGAAATTTCAATTAAAAAGAGTAAAAGGGATGTAAAAATTATACTAAAATTTACAAAATGAAAATAGGGTGAACAGAGATGTTATAAATTATACTTGGGACGTTGATATGTTCCAACCACAAGTGTATGGCCGTCGTGTGTAGTAATAACCGGAAAGTCCGGATTGTCGATCCTAAGGGACTTGTCGTGAACGATTTAGGACGATTAACTTTATGTGCAAATCGATGAGTTCATTTTGCTAAACTAAGAAACTAAAGAACAAGCTAATGACTAAAATTGAGTTCACGATAGGATACGAGTATCAGAATTCTTCTAGGATCACTAGGTGAATACCGTTAACGAATAATGTTTTAAAACACATATAATGTTTTAATTTGCCAAACAAGCAGTAATACTAACCGAGTTACAAGCTAGCTTTCTATGCCTAGGTCAACAACCGAGTTATCAAGCTCTAATTATCCCTAAAACATATAATGACGAAGAATTGTACTCTATTGTTCTTAGTTAATTTGTTCAATCAACTAAGTGCTTAATTAAATTATCCAGGTAGTTTGTTGCTTCCACAAACCAATTACATATGATCTTCATATTGCAAGCTCAAACAATACTATGATAGATTAAGAACATGAATTAAACATAGCAACAAGAACATTATCAATTAAGTTTAAGCAAAACGTGAATCAAATTCATAATCCGCCAAACAGCTTCAAACCCTTGCTACCATGGAAAAATCCCAAATATAAACTTAGCTAGACATACTCATGATCATAATAGCAAGAGTTTATGTGATCATGAGTAAAAACAAAGAAAGTAAGAGAAAGAGACATGTAATCTTCAATCTCCAAACAAGCTCCAAGCTCCAAAGCCTTTTCTCCAACGTGTTCTCAACTCAAAACCACATTCTCACGTCGTTCTTATAGTTGTAGGATCAATCTCCATCATTAAATATTGTAAAATAGCGACCCCCCCCCCCCAAAAAAAAAAAAAACATGTTCCTGGTACGTAGGGTAAACGTACGTTCACAGGAAAAATATGTGTGAACGTAAATTCACTTGTACTTTCAGCCAAAAGCCTCCTTCAGGTTCACTTCTTGGAATTTTTTTTAGTAGAAAGTGATGGTACGTTCATCTTAAAGTAAATGTACGTTCACTTATCCTGGAAAAGCAACTAAACTTTTTGAAAAGTAAATAAGGACCCGAATTTTGATCCAGAACTCCGATGAACGTGATTTCTACACCTATGGAGTACTTTCACGATGTAGAATTCGATCATGTAGGGAAATCCCCATTTCCGAACACTTATCGTTTTTCTCAATTATTGCCCAATTTTCATGAAACTATCCAAAATTGCCAAATTCTCCTTTTTATTCTATTCCGATGCTTGTTTATTCTCTCCACTTGATTTCCGCATGCATAATTCCAGTCAAACACAACATGAACACTACTGCGAAGATCGAATGTAATGAACTCGTCCCAATCATACGTAAAACCATGCAAGAAACGCACCAATGTACATTTAATCGCAAAACATCTAAAACTCTCATTCTTTCACTTCTTTGCCAGAAATGCATCACTTTCACCGAAACGCACACAAATAACGAGGTTTTATGTACTTAGGATAACTCGTATGAAGGAGTTATCAGACGTGGCCCCAAAAAAGAAAATTTGAGCCCTACTTCCCATTACAGTTGGTTATAACACAAAAACACGAGTAAAGACAAGACATGTCTTGTTAGAAAAGACAAATAAAAGCATTACTCCGACATTTTTTACTTAGAGTAGACATGGCTCAACCTTGCGAATAACGCGGAGCATAACTCGAGTACATATTCTTTTCACTTTTTCGACCTATATTTATAATGATAATTATTTTGCTTAGGTTTACTTTCTCGAATTTTAATTAGTCATGAAAAAAACTTTGATGAGTGAGGAAATAATATTTTAACAAACGCTTTAACATGTTTTTTCAGGACGATATAACTTTTTTTTTTTTTACTTTTGTTAATTAAGTATTTTATTATGAACTTAAAGTTAAGATGAGATTGATTGTTAGACTTACTACTATTTCCATCTCACATTCAATTCCAAAATGTAAAATATTTTCTAAAAAATAAAGAGTTTTGAATGAATTGCCACGAAAAAATGATTTATGAAACTTTTACACATCATAGTTCCTTCAATTTAGAAAGTAATTGCGATTAATAAAAGTGATAATTTAGAAGTCACTTCAGAGTTATAAAGTATAATTAATTAATTAAAATAAAAATTTTCTTACCACTAATCCTAAATTATAAGAATCGATGAATGGGTTGTAGCATCAAAGAATTTGTTCCATGCCATTAAATAACGTACATTATAACTAAAATAATACTACAATTGAAGTACTAAGCTAGTGTGTATTGTATTGTCCTTTTTTGAATGTTAGCATCCATAAGAATACTCATGAGATTTGCGTAGCACATATGCTTTCATTTACACACACACACACACTCACACACACACACACACATATTTATAAAATTTAAGTTTAAACATATGTTTTTATGAATATAATTTTATATATATCTATATGTAAATATGTAGTTTAAACATGGTATTATGAGTCATATTATTAAAGGGTGATTTTTTTTTTTGTATCTTATAAGCTTAACACATATACGTATATTCCGTATTAGTGCACTATTTTTATCATAAGAAATTTTACAGAAATAATAAATTTGTTATTAGCAATTAAAGAATACTTTCAAAAATCATGTACAATGGTAAATTGATAATGCAGTAGGTTAAGTGTCATAATTTTAATAATGCAAGTAGGTTTACTGTAAAATATCCAAAAGTTTGAAAGTGTGTAATGCAGGTAAAATACAGGATCAAGATACTCTAGAAGGGTTTGTGAATAGAGTATGAAATCTTTCACTAGAAATAAGATTTTTGAAACTTAACACAAAGATTAAATAGATTTCCAAAGCTTTGAACAAGTATAGGAACAGTTTGAAACAATTTGTAATTGTCAGAAACTTCAAAGCTTTGAAACATAAAATCCTCCAAAGTTTTGGAGAAGCTCGATGATGGAACTGTTTTGAATGGAATGAAATGCAGAACTGTAAATAAAATGAGCACAGTGATTTTTTACGAAGTTCAGCCACCAATTGGCCTACTCTCCGCCTGAGGGATACTATCCCTCTAGGATTTAGACACCTTCTTATTAATTACAGACTTAGCTCTAGATCTTAAGCCTAAGTGAACCCCCTTAAACTTATACAGCTTGTGGGTCCAAACCTATCTAGTTCCAGCTAAAATCTAATGAAACAATAAGAACCTCTTGTTGTTCACTTGAACAACTAACTTCTTTTTTTTGTTTTTTTTTTATGGAGAAGACTGAATTTTATTAATCAAACTGGGTTTGGGCTGATGAGGCCCGTTACATCACGTAACAAAACTTTAGATGCCCAATGGGGCTCATTTTCAAACCACACTGAACTAACTGGGCTGAGAAGCCCAAACTTGGCATGCAAATGGGCTGCTTGATTTCCGGTACGCCCGATGTAGTGGAAAACACACTTCTCGAAGTCTCGGGACAAGACCACCGCCTCGTGCAGTACATTACCAACTTCCGAGAACAATTGATTATTTCCGCTTCCCAGTCGGTCCATTTCTCTGATCAAAGCTAGACCGTCCGTTTCAATTACCACTCTTCTCAAACCCAGTTCTTTCGCCATCTTCACACCATCTCGAATTGCTTGACCTTCTGCTGTTCTTGCTCTTGTACCGTATGGGATTCTCTTCGAAAAGCTTGCAACGAACCTCCCATGGTGGTCTCTGATTACACCACCGGCCCCTGCAATTTTCTGATTGAAGTCCCACGCGCCGTCAACATTGACTTTGAACTCGCCGTACTCAGGTGGTCTCCACTTCTGGGATGGTGGGATGGTGGTAGCAAGGGGTTTTGATGTATCCGATTCAAAAGCCTGAAGCTTCTCCACCGCTGATCTCACCAGATCTGAAGCCGTGACACCGCCGTTGCTGAAAAGATGACGATTTCTATTGCTCCACAACTCCAAAATACACATGCACATAAGTTGGATCTTTCTCTCTTCCTTGCAAGTTAACACTTTGTCTTTAATCCAGCTGGAAAAATCAGTGTTACTCGTGCTTAAGTTTAACTCAGGGAAGGCAATTTTCCAGGTTTCCTTCGCTATGTGGCAACGGAGAAAAATATGGGTTTCGTCTTCCTTCGCTCTTCCACAAAGATTACAGAAGACTGGTAAGTTAATATTACGCATAGCTAAATTCAGCTTTGTTGGGAGAGCCCTTCTCCACCCTCTCCAGATGGGAAAAAGATGTCTCCTGGGAATTTTTATTTTCCAAAACTTGTTGAGCCACTCTTCTTCTTGTGCGTTACTACTGTTGCTTCTGTGTGAATGTGATTCCTGAGTTTGCTTTCTGGCGATCTGGTATCCAGTGGAAACTGAATAGATCCCTGAATCTGTAAAATTCCACATCAAAAAATCTCTAGATGGGGAACTTGAAAGGGGGATTTTACAGATATCAACTATATCAACAGGCCAAAAGAACTCATTGAGTTTCTGCATATCCCATTCTGCTTGACCGGGAATAATAAAATCTGCAACCAATAACTCATTGCTTTGCGCCGTGGTAATGGGTTTATATGGGAACTCTCGTGGCAGCCATGGATCGCTAAAAGCTTTCACATGGTTGCCTGAGCCAATCCCCCATCTTAAACCCTCGATGATGATGCTCTTGCTGGCCAAAATGCTCCTCCAGGTGTAAGAACATTGAGAAGTGGCCTCAACTTGCAAAATGTCTAAACGACTGCAGTATTTTTTATGCAGAACTTGGCTTAGCAAAGAATCTTTCTCACTAATTATTCGCCACAATTGTTTTCCCAACATTGCAAGGTTGAAAGCTTGAAGATCTTTAAAACCTATTCCCCCCTCATCTTTATCTTGTTTGAGTTTGTCCCAAGCAATCCAACTAATCTTGTGATTTTCGCCTTCATGTCCCAAGAAAAACTTTCGGCTGAGAGTCTCAATTTTCTTGCAGATTGACTGAGGAATCTTGAAGCAGCTCATGGTGTAGGTTGGCACTGCTTGAGCAACCACTTTTATTAAGGTTTTGCGACCTGCAAAAGAAAGTGAGCTACCTTTCCAACCCTTAAATTTTGATGCAACTTTTTCATACACAAAATTGAAATCAAGAGTTTTGTTTTTCCCCAGTGAAGTAGGGAGGCCCAAGTATCGATCATGTGAATCCACTAAGGATACTCCGAGCAAGCTACTGAGAAGAGATTGTCTTTGTGGAGGAATATTGGCCGAGAACACCACTGCGCTCTTCTCCTTGTTTATTTTTTGACCCGTAGCTTTCTCGTAAATTTGTAATAATTGTAGAATGTACTCCATCTCTTCTTCCTTAGCTTTAGAGAAGAGGATACTGTCGTCAGCGAAGAACAGATGACTTATGACTGGGCCATTACGCGATGCTTGTAAACCGGAGATCACCCCTTGGGCACAAGCTGACGAGAGTTTCCTCAAGAGAGCTTCTCCACAAAGCAGGAAAAGGTACGGTGAAAGGGGGCAACCTTTCCTCAAGCCCCTCTTTGGTATGATATTGCCTACACAACGTCCTTCATAAGCAAAACAGAATCTCACCGTAGTGATACAGTCCATAACTAGACTTATCCATTTGTTACCGAAACCAAAACTCTCCATACAAGCACGCAAAAACTCCCATTCTACACGATCGTAGGCTTTAGACATATCAATCTTTAGAGCAAAACTACCATATCTGTCTTTCTTACGATACTTCATTGTATGAAGAAGTTCGTAAGCGAGGAGAATATTATCGGAAATCAATCTATTGGGGACAAAAGAACTTTGATAAACGGAGATAATTGAAGGGAGTACCTTTTTGAGCCTATTCGCCATCGTCTTCGTGACAATTTTGTAGATTACGGAACACAAACTTATGGGTCTGAGATCCGTAGGCCTCCTGACTTGCTTGACCTTTGGGAGAAGCGCAATAACTGTTTTGTTAAAATCGGCCATACTAGTTGCTCCGTTTAAAACATCAAGAAATGTTTTCTCAACATCTTTTCCCACGACATTCCAATGAGTTTGGAAAAAAATCGCAGGGAAACCATCAAACCCGGGAGCTTTAATGGGCCCCATTTGATCAAGTGCACTTTTGACTTCACTGCTTGTATATGGGTTATCGAGCATCAGACGATTATCACCCATAACAATAGGAGGAATTTCCTGTAAAAGGGGATCCATCTCCTCCATAGAGGGGTTTGTTGATTTGAAAATTTCATTAAAATAGGAAGAGAGGATACAAACAATTTCAGACTCAGATGTGCACCACTGGCCGTTGGCGTCTTCGAGCCCTTTGAGTGCATTTCTAGCTTTCCTGATTGTTGCCTTTCTATGAAAGAAGGCTGTATTTCTGTCCCCCTTCTCCAACCACTGCACCCGGCTCCGTTGAAGCCACAACTCTTCCTCTTTCAAGAGTAACTTATTTATTTCGGACTTAACTTCTGCAATATCATTCCTTACGGGACCGCTTCTTGCTAAGCTTTCAAGGTGTACTAATCGACGGCGTAATTCGGCAACTGACCTCGTTATGTTGCCAACTTCCTTCCCTTCCCAGTCTTTAAGATCAGCTGCTAGATTGCTCAACTTGTCTTGTAACGGCAGTTGGCTCGGCATTCTCTGCCAACTGTTTTCAATCACCCCGTTAATACTTTGGTACTGATCCCAAACTGACTCATATTGAAACCTTTTGGGTTTACGATGAGAAACTTCCGGAACGTCCCATAAGAGTTGAACTGGGCAGTGGTCCGATACAGTAGCGGTTAAGTGGTTTACTCTCCTTGAAGGGAAAAGGTTCATCCATTCAACTGTAGCTACAACACGATCGAGTCGTTCATAAATAATTTCCCCGTTCCGAGGATTACTTTCCCACGTGAAGTCCTTGCCAACATAGCCCAAATCAAAAAGGTTGAGGTCTTGGAGTACTTGACGAAACTGACTAGCACTTTGGTCATCAAAACTCCTTCCACCACACTTCTCATTAGCACTAACCATGGCATTGAAATCACCAAGAACACACCAAGGTAGGGTGTTATTACCTCTGATCCTCCGAAGAAGATCCCATGAATGATGCCTTTCACGGGTATCGGGATATCCATAGAAACAAGTAAGAAGCCACGTTCTCCTCGAGTCATCGTCATGCACTAGGCAATCAATATGCCAAATAGAACTGGACTTAACAGTAACGTGGAGATGATCTCTCCACAAGAGGGCAAGACCCCCGCTTCTACCTCTACTACTAACAAAATTACCTACAAAACTTTGAAACTTACCACGGACTTTCTCCATCTCCTCCTTTGACAGCCTAGTTTCCATCAAGAAAATAAGGCTGGGGCATGAACTCCTCACCACATGGCGAAGAGCAAGAACATTACGAAGGTTGCCCAGCCCTCGAATGTTCCAGCTGATCATACTCATTGGGATAAGGCGGACCGGACCCCGGTCTCCGCCTTGTCAGAGAGAGTAGTACCACCACTAGAGTTGTTGTTGCTATCACCATTTGGAGTTGTGCCCACTGGATAGGTTAATTGGCGGCCTTTTTTGTTTGTAAAGTTCTCCATAGCTGATTTGTGGGGGGGGGGGGCTAAAGTATGTGGTGGAGCCCTTTCTTTTTGCTAGATCTTGATTAAGGTTGTTGACCCGTGCCATTACCGAGCCTTTGATTTGTCCCGTCACGCTGTCAGCTACCTCTCCCGCAAACTTTGTTATAGCCTCAAGTTGACTTTGTGTGACGTTTGAATCTTCAATAACCCGGGTTGAGTTGTATTGCTGCGTATTACTGGACTCATCTGCTAGTGGAAACTGATACATGGTAATCTCCTTCCCGCTCACCGTTCGATCACCTTCAACCTCCAAGTCTTCATCCATCAAACGGTTGTTCTTGTCCCCCACCAATACCTCTTCATGGGTTTCAGGGTGTACAACTGTGTCTCCCCCTCCTGCCTCTGGGGCAGTATATTGTTCTCCACTTTCATCCTTTTTTGGGGGTCTACGAATAGCAGGATGATACAGAAGAAAAGGACCGTAACCTTTTTCTACGGTCGCTTTTTCCGCTTCTGTGAAAGCATCACAATCTCCACCCTCATGGGTAATTGACCCGCACCAGCAACAGACAGAAGGGATTCGTTCAAAGCGAAAATCCAGCCATATGCGCTTACCACGAATATTTATATGAGTACCCCTGGGTATAGGTTCCGATAAGGGCAAACGGATCCTAACCCTAACATAGTTGCCATCGTCTCCTTCACTGTAAATCCGATTATCTGAATCCACAACTTCACAGATACTTGACCCAATCTTCCTAGCAGTGTTTTCGTTAACATACTGAATAGGAAGACCGAGGATCTGAATCCATACTTCGTAGTCTTGGAAGGTAACGTTCTTTACTGGTTCACCAAGCTTCCAGGGTTTCAGCAGTAGAACTTTTTTGTTGAAAAGTCACGGCCCTCCAGCCGACACACGATCCATTGTTGCTTGATCTGGAAAAGCAAACAGGAAGGTGTTGAAATCAACTTCCAAGATGTTTATCTTGTCACCATTGGTCCAGATACGCCTAAACATCCCCCTCATCGCCCCGGCGTTGATCTTGGTCTCCGAAGCAAACATCCCAATAAGGCAGAAGGCGAAGTTTCTGTCAGCCTGGTCGCAGTACTCTTCTTCGAAGACCAGGGTCTGACTCTCCTTTGTCGTGTACTCGATGGGATCCCTTGAGGCCATTGGCGCCGCTGTTTGATCTGGGAAGACGATTGCGCCCGTAGGGTTTCTACTCCGACAAAACCGGAGCACTCAAAAACTTCTAATAGTTGGTGAGGTATAAAAATTCTAATGAATCACACAATAACGCGAAAGAATGAAGAACACAGAGAATAGATTAAGCAGTAAAGCTTGGAAGTGTTCTTCAGAAATCTAGAATGGTTGAGATGATTGATCTTCTTCAATGTTGAGCTCTCAATCTGTTTGAATGGTTGAAGAGTTGAGGATTGATTTCCCACGTATATCTCTCTTCTCTTTCAATGTTGATCACATCTCTATCCAGCTTGAAATTCAAACTCTGTATATACAAATTGGCGGCAACAACCTGAGAGATTTTAGGAACAAACTTCCTGCGAAATCTCAACCTCCTAAGAGTTTCTTTCAATCAAACGGCTATTTTGATTTGGTCATGCAGGCTTGACCAAAGTCTAGCCCTGCAATCCAGATAAAATAGTAAAGATTATAAAGTCCTATTTGGCAGGCCATTTAAACCAATTGTCATATTTATAATGATTCCTTAAAGACAAACGGTGACGTATGATTTCACCTCAGGACTTTCATGTTTTTATATATTATATAAGATGTCATTTGAAGAAAGTAATCGGAGTACTATTATTTTTTGGTTTACAAACGCAGTTAGTCATTGCCAGCTTTGTGCAGCTAAGAGTCGCTACACCAAACATTTGCCGATCTTACACCCATTGGTCACCTTCACTGCTACTTATTGAACAGCCAAATCTCTGCCACCCTACATTGTATTAAATATATTGATCGATTGCCCGTATGAATATTTCATCAAATTTTCCTCTATGTTTTGGTTATTTGATTTTTTTGTTGGATCTGAAGATAAAACAGTTGGTTTTTTCTAAATAACATAATAATTTAACACTGAACACATAATTGCATATGGTTGCTAAGCCTATTTATTAGAGGCATCACCGTGCATTCAGTAGCGACCGTTCAATCTCCATCCCTGCACTTCCTTCTTCCCACAAGAAACGAAAGAAGATAGTGCTAAATAGTTCTTCATACAAAAAGGTGATACATGAACACAAGTCAAATAAATAAATAAATAAATAAATAAATAAATAAGAAGCCGGGAAAGTGTCTGAAATTCCATTTGGGAATTCGTCGAAAGTAGCAGAAGTTCAAGCTCTCAGAGAAGGTATTCGCTTGGCTCTCCTTCTTAATCTCAATCATCTGATTTTAGAGACGGATTTCAAGAACTTAGTAAAGCTCTGGATGGAAGGAAGAAAGAGAAGAGGAACAGAGGAGGGAGAGGATATCTCCGATGCTTTGAATGTGGTTGATGAGTGCATTGATTTGTTGGGAACCGACAAAGTCCACGCGGTGGAGTGGACTCCCCGGGAGAAGAATAAATGCGCACATTTGTTTGCTAAAAAAGGCTTGTTGCCTTCCCAATATAATGTGTGGACTCTTCAAGAATTCTTTTGAGTTGTCTTAACTGTTGATTTTTTTAGCCGAAGGGCTTATTTTATAATACTTTTGCTTCAAAAAAAAAAAAAATAAGTAAATAGACCAATTAAGCACATAATTTCGGGATAGTTATCCGAAGAGAAAGAGAACTATAGAAGAAAAATGTGAATGAAAACCCTGCTGATCTTGTTGCAGTGGCTTAGGGTTTATCTTTGCTCCAAACTCAGATATGGTCTAAAAGGATTTTTTACTCTCTGTGAACTATTTATACAACCCCATTATTGCTTGCTCCAAGAGTAAATATGACGTGGTGCTCTAATCAATACATCACATGACACGTCAGAAACATGTCGGAATCCACTTTATTTTGTCTGCCACTCATTCTCTTTCTTCCTGACGTGTCATGCGCCGTATTGATTGGAGCACCACGTGTATTTGCTCTTGGAGCAAATAAAAATATCTCCCACCTTAGATAGTGTCATAGTGGGGATTATACATTGATGCTTTTAAAAAGAAAAGGTCTCATGAGGTAGATTCACCTAAAATATCATTGTTTCGTATTATAAGCACCGCACAGTTTCGACAAAATATTCCGAAATGCTACTATTTTAAAACCTCTTCTTGGTCTTGAGGTTTCCAAGCCTTGAAACTTCAAATCGGGGATGAAAACCATTTTTTTTTTGACGAGTAAGGTTATTATGATTTCAAAAACAATTAATTGATAATTAAATGCTTAGGAGGTCAAACACTATTACGTCAATAATCCCCGAGGGATTGGCCTAGTGAGTGAGACTTGGGACTTAAAGGGTTTGCTCCCTTGAGGTCTCAAGTTCAAATCGGGCCCAGTAGAGTTAGTCGGTGTTAGTCGGTGAGATATAATATTGTTTGTTTTGTGTAGTACTAATATATGAAATGTGATTTGGTGGTTGATGATTACTTTGCCCAAGAGTTTTTCCATGAGCAAGAGTTCCAACACTCAGCATCTGATGATATCTTAGCATTTTAGGACACTTAACACCCCTGATTGCGTCACTTCAAGAGCAAATTTCTTCCAAAATCTGCTAATAGTGACAGACCCCCCAACAACTACGTCTGAATTAGGAAATGTAGGTATCCCAAAATTAGCACACTGAAAGGGTGATAGTGTCCATTACATAAAGTCAAAGGCGGTGAACGTGCTTTCGCATCGAATTTAAGGTGGTGAAAGTGTCTTTTACCCAAACAGAAAACAAGGTTGATCGTTATTCATACTAGGTTATACAAATCCTTTCCAAATAGAAGCTTTGTGAAATATGAACACGCCGTCAACCTAACAGTTTACATATCTTTGAACCAGAGTTTATGCATAAGGTGTCTTGGTACCCATTAATCAAACACTTTTGTGATACATTCAAGCAGTACAACTGTAAAACCATAGGTTACTGCATTGTTATTGAGCGACACGAACTACTGAAATAATGCAAAAGGAACACAAGCAGCATCTGACGACAGCATTAGGAGTTAACTCCCTTGATAACTCCACAAACCAGCAAGCTGTTTGGTGTTAGATATGTGCCTTCTCCACAAACTTCAACCTAACCTTGCTTCTCTTCGTAGTACCTGAAACAGTAGCCATAGAAGCAATTAGCATGTTCAGGGATCTAAATGTGTCCAAAATTGTCAAATGAGGATAATTAGATTCGTCAGATAACTGATAGTTCACTGAAAGAATTGACACCACCAGCTAATAAATGATCTAGATCTGTTTGGAATTCGAATAAAATTTGAGGATTTCTAAACCATTGAAGTTGTAGATTCAGGAGTCCACACGGCCATGTCAGGGTAAAATTGCATTTTGTTAATAACAAAGGTAACTACACCTGTATCTGCAAAGTAGTTCTTTCTTAATGCAGCTAACACCAGGTAAAGAGAGATACTGAAAAGCTGATTGTCAAAATAAAACTTCGTGCCATCGCTATCAACATTATGATCAGCCGTTAGATGATGTTGCATCCAGTAAGCATCGCCGAGGAGGTGCCATGTTGTGTGTCAATGCCAAAATTTGACACCTGGAGTGCTCCAATAAGGAGCCATTTGTGCTGCCAGTGCCAGAATTCTGGTACATATTTGATACCTACTTTAGCACAATGCCAAATATGGCACCAAGGTTGACCATTGACTTTTTCGAGAACTGTGTTACTAGACATCCTCATGCATAAATATGGCACCAAATGATGTTATAGACATCCTCGTGCATAAATAACTTTGTATTCGAAGTTGTTTATATCACTAAGGGCCTGTTTGGTACCAGCTGAAAATCTCAATAATCAGCTGAAAATAATCTGAAAAGAGAATCCAACTTAACTGAGAATCACAATCTGTTTAGTATGAGCTGGAATTATCATAGATCACTAACTTGATCCATTTGACAAAATTTAGAGAGCTCTAAAGTCAAGTGAATATACCTATTTATAACTGGACTACGATCATGCTAGTGTGTAAAAAAAACAAAATTAATTTTTTAGAAATTTTCATAATCCCCAATTTTGGAGATTCTACAATTGCACAGAGATTAATTTAATCTGCAGATTATGAGATTAAAATCTGCAGACATAACAAACGAAATTGTTGAAAAGAGGCCGATTATAATCCACTTGGATTAAAATTGGCGATACCAAACATGCACTAAGCATCTAATTTGAAATACTGTCCTAAAAGTAGTACGCATTCCATTACTATCGGCAGAAGTCAACCTTGTTATATCCTACCTTGTGTCAAGGGCTATCAGTTCACAGAACACTCTGCTAAGACGTAAAACAGTTCAATTTTTCAATGGCATGTGAGGAAGAAAAAAAAACCCTAGTGGACAGGCCCTATTAACAGCTGCATTGGCCTAAAGTGCAGTGGTGCAATGAGATTTGAGGATGAATTAGCACCTAGTTAGGCGAAACGTCCATTGGTATTGTGAATTTCAGGATCAATAAGCACCTAAATCACTCTGAAGACCATCATGGGATGAAAATGAATAAAAATAAAAACTGCTACAAGTTTTAGCAGTCAAATTGCCCCGCCGAATTTTGGAATTCAGAAATCCTTGTTGAAAAACTTTCATAGGAAAATGGACAAGACCCTTAATAGGTCAAATTATATTGCTTACCGGCCTACAGCTAAAGTTGTTCCATGGGGCACTAGCATGTCATTACAAAGTGGGGAAGGTGAGCAGTGTGGACCAAATAAATCTAGCTAGGAGAGCTTTAACATGATGGTAGAAGAAAGAATGGCCCAAGTTGATAGACCGTAACTGACCCAAGTTGAAAAAAGATCATGAATTTATAATTCGTTAGACTTTTTCAAGAGAAGTTGGAGGAGGATTGAATGAAGTTGTGAAGTGCAACATGATGGAGGTTCAAAGTAATATGACTTGAAATAGAACATACATGCAAACCAGATTTGTGAAAAGTGGAGATAGAAAGAATAACAGCTAAAACTTGAGACTTAGTTGATACCTCCTCAGCAAATTTTATCAGAATCGTTGTGCGAGGTCTTTGTTGACCTTCTACAGGAACAAAATGCGCTGTAACTACAGCAGGAAAGCCTGCGCTATCCAGTACACCCTTCATAGGAGAAAAGGACAAAACTATTATATATGATTTAAAAACTTTAGGCTTAATAGAAGGTACAGCACTGGTACATACCCGTACTATTCCTGCAACAAATGCTCCACAGTTAAACGTCCCCATGTCTTTTGGTATTGAGATAAATCTAAAAAAGAAAGCAGGAAATCCGTATCAATTACAGTAGAAAACATATGGAACAACAAATCTACAACACACGGAACTAGACTTGAACGAAACTTTCACCTATTCACGAGGAGCTCTTTCTCACTAATCATATATTCGTCTTCATGTTCAGTCCCCTTTTCAAGTGAGTCAGCTACCTTCACAATAAATGCAAGAAGTGGAAAGACAATCACTGACTGAACCAAGTGGTAACTGAAAGCATAATTGTAGACAAAATAAAGATAGTTCCGTTGAACTACGAAGTACACTGATTGATAACAAATGAAAAGTTATTTGAACAAAAGAGCCAAAGAAGATGCAAGGCCATCAATATAAAAGCCAAGCCATAGGGTGAATGATAGCATATTAACCTTTCTACTGCAGGAGACCACCTGTTGCATCCGTATCCAAAACTAAAAGAATGTAGTTTAAACATATAAGAAGTCTTAACCTCATAGTTGCACGCCAACATTAACTATTCCTTACGTGCTCCCTTTGTTGTGAAGATGTATTAGACCAAAATGTTTGCTTTGGATGTTAACCAACAAGAATCTATCTGTCAATAATTTATATAATCATTCACACCAATTAAAAACCATGGGTTGAGGGAACAAATTTGGTGAATTTTTAACTCGGGAGGGGATCTTATGAATAACAGTTGAATTATAAGTTATACTGTCCTTTCATATTTAATGAGAGATATAACACACTTTTTAATCTAGCCACATCCAATTAGTCATCTTTATATATTAGATGATTGAGAAAGAAAATTCATTGTGCACTAGCACTCCATCATTAAAATGTCTTTGTTGGAAATAAATATCTAGTTTTGCAGAAGAGTCACCCTCAATTAATCATATAAACTATATCAACTTAGCCTTATTACATTTTAACTCACTTAAAGTTGAAATATTTCATAAAAAGGCCATGTGAAAGACGATAAAACACAAAGGAGGGACTGACATGTCTCAGTAAGTATCACTGATGTGTCCCCCAAGTGTCCAGTCTAATAAAATTCTCTAAAATACCCTGACACGATTTTTGAAATGCCGTACGTGTGTCTGACGCGGCTACAGCCCCTATTATGGAGTGTACGTGCTTCCTAGCTGAACACCAAAGACATCTTAAAGACACCATCATAACATCTGAGACCGCATCCCCCACCAAAGTTATCGCCTCAGCCCAGTGTACCTTCCATCCCAGAATGCTAAAACTGAACCAATTGAAGTTTAAACCAAGGTAACCTGGATCGCGGTTCGCTCCGGATCGGGAACGCGGAACGGGATCGCAGAACGCACTACCCTACGGAATTCGGTTCGCTAGGGGTAGGCTTCTTCGGATCGCTTAAGCGGAACGAAATTCGCTTACTCGGATCGCGGAACGATATTTTCAATTATTATTAGTTTATTAATGCACTTATGATAAGTAATATTTACAAGTATTTTAGGATATTTTGTTGAGCAAAATCCTGACCGTTTAAAACAGACTTATTTGACTTATGAAATACTACTATGTATTTGGTTTTAATAATTTATTTCGTTTACTGTATACTAATTATTCTAACTATTTAACTCCTTTCCAGAAAATAATATTATTAATTCAATATGATTTTCCGGATAAAAACTAATAATTTATTATTTATATTATAGTACTTTTTTGAAATATATTTATATTTTTAACTTTGGAAAACCAATGTAGTGTCTCAGAATAGGGAAAAAAACGAAAAATGGAAAAACCAACAGTGAGAGTAGTAACTGATGCTTATCCATTCCGGGGTCCACCAATAAGAGATTGGGGTCAATATTTCAATTTTCAATTACATTAAAGGACGATGATAAATGTTTGACTTTTCTTAACAAATCTCTTCCTCTCTCCACGAATCTTCCTCTCTCCATGACTGTAGTTACAGTTCTCGTAATTTCCGATCAAAACTCTGAATTCGACTCTCGCCGAAGCTATCTGCATAAACACCTATAGACGATTGAGACCAAGAAGAAGCTATTTCCGCTTTTGTGGATGCTTATCGCTGATTAAACACTGCTATGCTTTCTCCCTTTCTCCTTCTCACTGTAAATCACCGGGAACGCTCATATCTCCGTTCCAGATCGCCGGCGACCCGCGATTGGGAACGCGCGATCCGGTTCGGAGATCGTAGGGTTATGGGCGAATTATGGTAACTCTGGTTTAAACGAATGAGATTGACAAAGTTGTGAGAGAAAACAACCCAGTGGGCCGCCAATTGCACAAAAGGCCATATTGAGTTAAAAATATAGGATTGAAGCCACTCTTCTCCTTTATGGACTTAGTATGTTAGTAATATCACATTATCAATGTTGGATTGACATGTCATGCCTAGAGGTCTTGCGTTAGAAACTTAGGCAAACCCAAGGACGTGCGTATTCACCTTCTGAACAAGCCTGTTAACCAGGGTTTGTTCAGGCTGGTTTCTCAGGTGTGATTTGCAGGTAATTGCACTAGCGCGGGGGTTTACCCAGTGTGCACCTGTAGCGGCTTTGGGTTCCCACGTCATCGAAACACAATTTACTGTTCCCAGCTACTTTCATTGTCTTCTAAATCTTGAAGAAAAGGATCTTAACATGATAAAAAGTTACGCACAAACATGGTCACTTGGGTGAAAGTAGTAAATAGGGAGTTGAAAACTGTCCATTCTTAGAATAACTCGGTGGATTTTCTCAAGAAAAAAGTCAGTGTATAACTGTCTTCTACAACGCTTAAAGTGCTGGTGGAATATCCTCCACCTGGTAAATTAGTGGTGCTTTCATTTCCCCAATTAGTGTTTCGTTATCTGGTTCTTTAGTACTAGATGAGGACACGCTAGTATGAGTTGAAGGCAACATTTGCATGAGCTGTAAATTGGGAAGTGGTTAAGTTCAAGGGAAGATGAAGATCAGAGAAAAAATGGCTAAGCGAGAATCCATCTTTAGGAATCGTAACAGACTATGAGGTTCTGGGATTTTGGCTACTTAAAGGAGAATGTAGACTATTCGAAGATAGCATCATTATGGGTAAATTAGTCTTTTACAGGGGTTAAGAAAACTAAGAACTGATCAGGCTGGCAGACATTTTCTAGGAGCAATCCCACATGTAAAATCAATGAATGGTTATGGGATGGATTGATATAAATAGAACTATGAATTCTATTTTGGTAGCAGACCCTAACTCTCAGTGCAACCGTGCGTTTTGCAAAAAGTGGAAACGCTTCCGTATGGTTAATACAGAAAATCCAACTTATCAAAGTGATGGAAATTTCTCACGATTACATCTGCTTTCTGTTTCATTTACTGTTTCCTGAGCTACATTTCATCCTTATGATATACATGTCATTTGTTTCATTCCAGCGCAGTCTGGAATGAAACAATTCAAACAAACCTGGTCACAACTTGATACACTCCAAATCAAACTGCCATCTCCCAAAATGTTTATATCTGAGTCATGTCACAGTCCCTCAGTTACTTCAGACATCTCTGGTTCTGTATTAAGTCCATTGCCTTCACATCACATTGATGAACACTCATGAAGCTTAAATGATTAGTCCATTGCAATTGTAAGGATGCTGTTAGTTACTTTTATGAGCAGAATTTCTTTTGAGGTTCATGGCTTTGTTCATAATTCTTCTAATTATTTCCCAGGCTTACCTAGTATTATCAAGATAAGCCTCGGGTTTTTCATGCATACATACATTTTAAACTCTCATGTTCATTAATTAAGCATTTAATTTTTTGCAGTCTTTTCTCTAAAATGAATTCAGTCCCCAGTTTTTTTTTCCAACACAACTAGGAACGAGAAATGCCTTCCCCGAACATCTTCATACTTTTCCAACCAGATCCTTCTGGATTCTGCTTACAACAAAGAAGTACACAGTTTTATTCTTTAGCAATCTCTTCCAAAGTTGAGCACTTCACTCAACATATGGCTCTTCCTAACTTGATGAGTTGATGTGTTTGATGTTGACAGAGAGGATCGAGAGATCTTAAGTTTCCATATTGAAGGAAATAAGAACGAGAAGCGTGCAAGTCGAGAAGCGTAAGCGTAAAAGCATAATGAATAGATAAGCTGAAATGAAATGTTTGGAATGATATGAATAGGCATCTAAACATTTGATTGTTGATTGAAAGTATCTGTAGGAAGACAATTAGACAATTGCGGGAAACCCGTAAAGAAAATGAGTTGAGGGATCCATCTCAGTGAAATTTCAAGGGACTAAGTGAACTTATTTGCAGAATATCATCCTAATTTTCACATTAGTTTGGATGCTAATCTGCTGTCTTTCTGATAGATTGTCATCCTAGAATCATGGATAAACTAGTCTATTACAAGCTTATGGTAGCAAAGGAGAAGAAGATACCTTTCCGAACAAAACCTTCCATACTGTACTGTGAACAAAAGACAAGATGCCCAATAACCGTGTCTCCCGTCTGTTTCCCTGCTTCACAATAGTAAACTGTTAGGATCGTGCAAAGGCGTACTTATATAAATTGATACAGTAAATCAGTAACAAGTGTTCAACAAAATTATCTGTGTAGCACGGGTCCTTCTGGGAGGCCGCACACTCGCACCGGGTGCTTCATGGGTGCTTCGCGGGTGCTTTGTGAATAAGGTATGGTCATTTTGAAAGTTTTAGTTGAGAGGTATTCTAAAATACAACTACAGTTTAACCAAAATGTGCATCTGAGAACATTTCCAACCCTTTTACTCGTCTCTCCACAACTACGAACAGTGACTGAAAGAGATTGTATTGTTGCTATGGTAACTCTGTATTTTTGAATCTGTGTATGAATTTCGGTTTGATTATAATTTGGATTACTATTATTGTTGTTTGTATATTAGTGAAATGGTATCACAACAATATATATAATAAAATTTAAATAAAGTCGCCGCACCCCCCATCGCACCCTTGATTTTTGGGGATTTTCCGCACCCGCGTACTACATAGAAAATTATGGAAACACCTAAGCTACAAAATAAGCAAGAAGGGGAATGAATAACAGAATAAGTAGTCAACATATCCACATAACTAGGCTTATGCTTCCAGAAAATTTACATTATATCACAACTACAAACAAAGTGCTCTAAAATACTCCCTCCGTCCCAAATTGAGTGCCTGGGTGAACTTTTCAAGGAGATTAAGGTTGTGTTTTTGACTTGCTAGATTTACTAATATGTCTTCTATTGTGTGTGATATTTTTTCTTGGGAAGTGAGAAGTAATGATTGGAAAAGGGGTATGGAGGGAAGCAAAGTGAAAAAGTAACTTTATGGCATAGGATACTCATTTTGGGACATCTATGTTAGGAAAGGAAAACACCCAATTTGGGACAGAGGGAGTACAAATCTCAATGTCACCTCCACAATGTCTAATTTCCATATACAGTGTGCAAAAAGTAGGCAAATATTTTGGGAAAACATAAGCTTCAAATATATCCGATCCCTGTGCGTTTTGCCATTTCCGGTTATCATGAACAGCAACATGAAGAGATGTGCAATAATAGGCAATAATATGCAGTAAATATGGCTTTCACTCAGCAAATACAAAATTAGCTTATGTTTTCAGCTGATGTTCCTCGCATATGCCGTTCCAACTGATAGCTATAATCCAGTAAATACAATTGAGACAACACAAAGAACAAGCATTGCCAAGGGGTCATCTGTATAGTTAGTCCAGTAACATTCTTGTTTAGCTTGTGTGTCCCTTCAAGCAATGAGACCACCTCAACTTAAGTAACTACTCCAGTTTTTAGATTCAGACAGTGACTATTCAAAAATTACTTCTTCTTTCTAGTAGCCTCATCCAACTACCTTGTAACATTTAAAATTGCAATACAATGTTCTACTTTGTATTAAAGAAAGTTCATAAAAAACAAAAATGTTCCACCGTCCGTCCCATAATTTGAGTCCCACTTGGGGAATCCATCTATTTAAGGGGATGTAACCAGTATACCCTCCACTAACTTTTTGCCTTCTCATTTACGTGACTATCCACAATTTCTCACTTTCCAATGATGACCTCCTTACTTTTTTCGGGGAAAATTAAATTACAGTATAGTAACCGACAGACAAGGAAAGTGGACTAAAATTTTGAACATTCCTAAAGGGAAAGATAGACTAAAATTATGAGCTGGAGGGAGTAAATTTGTAATTTTGAATAGAAAAAAATGCAGAGAAACCAAAAATTATTCAGTGCCCTCCCTACGTTATGAAGGGATGCTTCCAGAAGACAAATTGAGCAATAGGTTTAGAGTACAGTCAACTGGGAGAAGGGTCTGGTTTGATGACCAGAGTAACGAAATGTTATAGACTTTGTCCGTTATTATAATATTCCTGCGCAACCACTTCACAGAAAGCTTACCATCGCATCAATGTTCATCATCTTTATTTCCCTTCTTAAAAAAGTTGCAAAAGAAAAAAAAAAATTACGAAGATGCTGACTAAGAAGTTGAAATAAAACATTGTTGCGTATGTTTTATAGTACATGCTTTTTATATCGCTCAAAATGAGTAATATATCTAACACCCAAAATTACTCATTTAGATCACTAATAATCCACGACAGCCTTCTACTTGCATGGCCACTGCGCCCATGTTAAAACTATCCAAGGATTAGAACCACCACATGCCACATCAGCAACTTCAATTAGAGAGCTTTCTTTCGTGAACAAAATTGTTTGAGATGAAGAAGTGGATACCCCTATAATGAGTTGGGACTGGCAGAACTGTACCGGCTTAAGTACAACAGAAGATTTCAACTTGGTCCATCCTATCAATGAAGACAACTCTATACTCTTGTTGTCGCTCTGTTAATTCCTCAAAGATGCTCATTGATTGTGACAGAGCAGAGACTCCACTCTTGACGCTTCACAAGGGTATACATACGCGTGGGATTATAGTCAAGCAAAAAGGGCTGTATATCTGCTTCATTATATGTAATAAGAAAGGTTACATGTCAACAAACTCATATGGTTCCAAAATGAACTTTACATGAACATTGAAGATAAAGTGTGCCAAATATTATACTCCTGATAGCACTCAGAGTATTTATAACAGCTAATCAGCTCAAATTAAGTTCATACCTTTTCCCGGTGGCAAAGAAGCTCCAGTGCCCTTGCGCCAACAGAATAGCCTGCATCTTCCAACCTGGTCACATCCATCACATCATAAAATCTCCACTCCAGAATATTATCAAGATCAATTGATATGACATCAGCTAATTGTTAATTTAACTAAACCGCGTATTGAACTTAGCACATATACGTACTGAAATGGGTTAATATGGAAGAAAATCCAGCATACCATGGAAACCTATACTGTAAACTGAAGGAAAATTGAAAAGAATCCAGATACTTTAGTTAGAGGCTTCATTATGCAGCTGCTCTTCGAGTGGCAATCTGGCGAGCCGCTGACTTCGATAGATCATTTGATGGATTTTCTTTATTCCTTGGCTCAGTCTGTTTAGTTGGGTTTTTGCTCTCGCTTATGATATCACGACTTACCAGTTTATTTGTAAACTTTCTTTTTTCACTTTAACGGTATTTCGATTAGCTATAAAAAAAAAAAAAAAAATATATATATATATATATATCTCCAAGGGCGCTATATAATGCCAGCTATATCAACCAAGGGGATGGTCCGTTAGATGAGGCAATGAGAAAAATTTGGAAACTTCTTATTTGAAGAAAATGATGAATCAAATAAGTTCAGGTATACTACTCATGTCACCCACTTAACAGATGCGCTCAGGATATATTAACTGTATGACTGCCTAAAAGACCTTTTGATTGCGGAAAGAGGTTGACAATGCCACTGCATTGTACTTCCTCTAAGAGCATCTCCAATGCATTAGGGAAATGGGTACTTTTAGGCAAAATATAAAGAAGTCGTTTAAAATTATAACTCCCATGGTTTATTTATATCATCATACAAAACACAAAATCGGCTTTCACTTCGCCAAACTTGGCGAAGATCATTTTCTCGCCATCATCATGTTTTCATACATTTTAGGGATTTTTAGGTCTCACTTGAAATATACGGCAATTTTAAACCCACCTCCCTAAAATTACTCACCCACTATTCCTAAGTTTTCTACATGATGATAACCTTGTCTTAAAATTTCTCTTTCTCTTTCTACAATTTATCTCCACGTGTGTTTGTCTAACGTTTTCATTATTTTTGCCTAATTAGCGTTGGAGAAGAAGCATGAAAATATTTATATACAAAATGCAAAAGTTCAATTTTTGTTAAACTTTGCATAAACTTTACATGTTACCATTGGAGATGCTCTAACACATAAAATGGATATTTTGAAGATGTATCTACCCTGAAAAGTGCAAACTAGTGAAACAGATAAGTATGATCAGAACAGGAGCATTTATTTTTAGTAAGCAATTAAGCATCAACATCATGAAATAGAATGATTACCTTCTTTCGAGTTCCGTGATATTGTCGACCTGGGTTTGATTATACTGAACAAGCTCCGAGAACAAGAATCCGAATGCACTAAGACTAACCTGCAGAGAACACAGATAAGCTCAGCAATCAGCATCACAGTTAAGCATCATCAATCATGGATGAAAATTTCAAATTCTTCTACCTCCTCACATTTCAGAGAAATAGAAGCCCAAATCAGCATCAAACTCATAGTCACTCTAGAAAATAATCATTTATACCAAGAAATACCAAAATGAAGAAGAAAAAATCATATATTTCATCCGATAAACGCAACCCACGACTGAGTAAAAGCCAGATCTCAAGAAATCCAAGAGAATTTTTAACAAAATCAGATGAAAAATGTAGATGGGTAGTGCAGAAAAACAGAGAGTGTACCTCTTGTTTGCCTTTACTGAGGGGTCGGTCGAGAACATTTGCGTATTGCTTCATCTTCCCCACTCCAATCATGGTTTCCTTCCCTCTCTAGTCTTCACTTTATCTCCCCCACAAACTGATGACTGGTGAAACACTGGGAACGAGGATTCTTCTAATACAAAGAGGGAGTGATCTGATGGAGCTTCACCGGAAGGTGGGAGAGAGGAGGAGACGATCGAGTTGCAGAAAGGAATCGGAGGGGGCAATGGAGAGATTTGGGTTTAACACAATCTTTGGTATATTTGTGTTCGCCCCCATGAAACTATGAAAATAGTATTTTCTACCCACATGTCTCCGGTATGATTAATTTGGACATAACACCATCCCCTCCACCATTTTTCTCTTCTCCCTTCTTCCAAACTGAAGAATGTTTAGAATGTCTATTCATGTTAGGACAGTTATGTAATTACTGAGAAATTAGGACTCTTTTGTAATTCCTTAAACTTGAAATTCTAGCTGAGACTGGCCACATCAAAATTTCTTAGGAATGCAAGGATACTTATGAAGTATTAGAGCATCTCCAATAGGTCATACAAGTTTTTAACCCGTGCGATGCACAGTGTAATTTCAAATAAAAAAATTAATATAATTGAAATAATCAATGTCTTATGCTGTCAAAATACTACATCAAAAAAGAAAACGTGTAGCATCATATCTATATATACTATTTGAGAATGTCTCCTTCAACTTCGCATGAGGAATTGCCACGTGGCACTGTGGATTAATTAATATAATTTTCAAGTTTTCAATGTAAAATTAAAGGTAATAAAATGATATATTTAAAACGAAAGCTATTTACGGTAATCGTGGACTGAATTACATATTTAAAACGGATGCTATTTACGGTAATCATGGGTTAAGTCCATTCATGATTGTATAAAAGCGGCTATTTTTACTTCTATATACTTAAAATAAAACATATTGACGGTAATCATGGGTTGAACCCGTTTATAATAAAACAACTTACTTAAAATAAGTGATAGTTACGGTAATCATAGATTTTCGATGATTTCCTTCGAAAAAATGGTATAAAAATTATTCTATATACTTAAAATAAATATCAATGAAAATTGGCAAAATAAAAAAATGGTATTGACGCATAAATTGCAGGAAAGTTGCCTTTCGAAATTGACATGGTATATAACGGTAATTATGGGCTGAATCCGCCCATGATTGTGGGAAAATACATATTCAAAATAAAATGTATTACCAAATCATGATTGTGTAAAAATAAATACTCAAAATAAAATACATTGATGACAAAAGATAAGCAAATCTATTGCATCTCAGACATTAACACAAATTTCATCTTATATATTGAGCAAGTATGAGATGAGGCCAGAAATTGATACCAGTAGGAGACGACGAAACTACGGCCCAACACCGGAGCTCCAACAACGGTGAGAAATCAGGTTTTGGGATGAATTAGGGCATCTTATGAATACTCCTTACATTTTGTTTGGCAATCCTCCATAATCGAATGCATTACGACTTTTCTTTCAAATAGCATATATTTGTCTTTCTTACATGTCAACTTCTTAAATTTTTAAATAACATTTTTTAAAAAATTTAAAATTTTTAATGATAAATAATGTTATTTGTGATGCAGGAAAGCCAACATGGGGAGCGGGTCTCATAGAGCCAGATCCAGTTTTTACAGTAGTTATGGCACAATACTAAGATGCGGTGGAACTGCCTCTGAACTGAATCCGTTCAATGCGATGGTTGAAAAATTATTACCCTTAAAGTAGTGTAATGTAATGTTGTATGTAACTTTTCAATGCTTCCTCCTATATGAGATTGCAAATTAATAAAAATCATTCTCCCATATGAGGGATTGATATGTTTTTTATCGATTAACTATGTTTCTTTTCTTAATATTGTGTGCTAACTACATGTACTCACAACGATTCCCATAAGCCTATCTGTTTGGATGGCACCTGCGAAAAGCCTATTTGTTGGTAGTAAAATTGTATCTATTGATAACAGCGAAAGTCTATCTATTTAGATAGCATCTACAAAGCATATATGTTTAGATAGCATCTACAAAGCCTATATATTGATAGCAATACGACAAAATCTAGATGTTAATAGTAAAAGTCTATCAATTGATAGAAGGAAGGAAAGTCTTTTGTTTAGATGACATATACAAAGAATATCTATTGATAGCAAGTGCGAAAACAAATTTGAGTATTCGGAGTCTATCTATTGATAGCAGTCATAAATAAATTGGTTGTTTAATCATAACATAATCATTTCAGCATATCACTGCGCAAATAAAGGAAATCATAAAAAAACGATCAAATGTTTAGCGCATACACAAAACCATACTATAAATTGTTTACTGATTTAAACAATAACGATTAATTGAAAGGTCCTTTTTCAAGAGAGTTCAGTGGACTCATAGCTAAGGAATCTCGCTCAATGACATCCAAAGATTCTCTTATCTTCGCAACTTTATATGTTTCCGGTTCTGTCTTCTTGATTTCTCTTTCAAGAGCCTCATGAGAGTGAACTACTCCCGCATACTATGTAGCAAACTCATCATAATTGATCTTCAATTAAATGACTTTTGAATCCTCGCCAGTCTTTCATGCAACCATCCCATATTCAAGTTACCGCATGCATAGTAAATTATGCGTTGCAAGCAATCGGAGACATATTTGACTTCAAATTAAGAAGTAGTCGAAGGAGTTTTGGCGGACATATGATCCAACAATTGCGTCAATCGTCCCGTGACATACCCCCAATCAGCACTTAAAAGTTCTTTAACATTAGCAAATGTTTGAGGATAAGAGAGTCGCACTTTCAACATTCATTCCAAATAATTATGTATTAGAAAAGTCCCTTCAATAATTTTTCGCATATGTGGGATTTCCAAATGTGCCATTTTCGCATCAGATGCGATCTCTTGTTAATCAAAGTTATTAAGGAGAGTTTAAGTCATAGTTGAGGAATATTGCTAGCCACTTGTGAACCCCAATTGTAACAATCTATATGCTCCCCACCTCTATAAGAGTTTGTTTCCAATACATGCGTAAGAGTTACGTTAAGAGTAGCCTCTGAAATATGAACATTCCTTGCATGGATTTATTGGGCATTAACTCACATAGGGTTACTCCCATAAGCCTGACCATTCATCAATGCTCTCTTCCACTGTTAATGCGATTTCTTAATATTGAGTATGACTAGCAACAAATGGTGATTGGTTTAGTTTGAGATCAATACGGGATGGAATTTGATCGTGTCTAACTTGAACAGCAACTGAATCTTGACTAGTGTGAGACTCGTGTTCAAAATTAATTTTCGCATCTCCTTGTACCGAGTGCTCATTAAGACGCTCCATATTTTCACGGCCATCATACACTTTTTTATCAAGACTTTGAGCCCGAACATTACCTACGTCGTGCAAACTCGTTTCTCTGGAAAGTGGTTCCCCCATTTGGTAATGCACACTCTCTTGCTACAAAAAATCCTCTTGCTCAATAGAATGTTCATGTCTTAATGAAACATCCGAATCCTTAGTGGTGTCACCCAGCTCTGTTTGCTGATTTTCAAATTCCAAAATTATAGTTTGAACTGCGAAATAAATCAATTACACGATTTGTGGAAATTGGACAAACGAATATACAAGTCAGAGAATTCAGTGCAATAAACAGGAAAATTAACTTCAATAGGTCTTCATTGAAGTATTTCCTGTGACCCGAAGGTTCGAATCTCGCATAGTAAGGGATCGAATTACGGTTGAGCAGATAACATTTCCTAAACGAAAGGATCATCGAATATACGCATGTCAGACCTTCACAAACCATCATCATCTCTTAGTCCAACATTTTGATTGTGATTTCCACCCAAATAAGATTGCACCTCCTGAACGTTGCATAGTTCACTATAAAGATCTAGCGAAGTTCTTGTAACAAGATTACCCGCCGCATATGAATTGATGTACGATTATATAATAAAGTCTAACATCCTAAATTTTATAATATTACGAATAAAACAAATCAGCACATATATGATCACAATTTTACTTTACTATGCAAATTTGTTGTGTTTCTCATGTGCATGCCTATGATTTGAAACTGTTATTGTATGTTGTTATCACATGTTCATCAACATGCACTAAACGATGTCTAATGTGAAAGTAGTAAACCTAAATATTCACCAAATGTGCTAGCTAACCAGTGACATTTATCGTATTTAGATAAACCATAAGTTATGGCTCGAGTGATGTTGTCATGATTAGCTACGAAGAATCTAAGTCGCTCACATTATTCGTTGGTGTCTCCAATAATCTCCATGAGATATGTTTGCGCTTCTCGCATTGCAACTTCAGTTAATGATTGTCTTTGCTCTTCTAAAATCTTCGCAGTTTCCAATGCCAGTTCATCTTCCTCTGCTCACTATAATCGTTCCTCTTCTTCATGTTTTTTTTACGACGAAGGCTCTCTGGATTGCTTTCTTCCGCAATTCTTTCACAAGATCAATGTTGGTGTTATCAGAATTGTTTGCATCATTGTGTTCTTCATCTTGTGTTTCTTCGCTTCCTGATAAAGTGATAAGTAAATATAAATAAATTGTTTCTTTCACAGGCAAAACACATTTTGCATTTACATGATCCTTGATCCACTTTAACGACAATTTTTGAGGATTTTCCTTTGTCCTTATAATAAGGAATGAAATCAGTAATGTTTCACTATTTTGATTTGCGAATATCAATTGTATTCTTTTTGGAAAGATTAGCATGCAATCTAGATTTGCTCATAGTGTTGGGTAGTGTCACTTGATAATGCTTTTCATACAAAGATTCTGCAACAGTCAAATCTACTGTTTTCCTTCACTTGACTTTTTGTGTGGCATCGTTCTCAACAAAAAAATGTGCTTTCACTATCATCAGTTGGTAACTTCGTTTTGCTGCCTCTTTTAGTCACATTTGGCACTGGTACATAAAGTGAGGCCATAAACGATAAGAGTTCTTTCATGATATTCGCTTCTAGCTCTTTGTCCATTTGAGGTCAGGATTGATTGTCTCAATATCCAATTTTTGGACATGAAGGTCTTTAATGAGAGCTTCACCTCTATCCCCATAAGTGAATCTTCATATACGCCACTACAAAAATATGTTTAAAACGCGTATCTATATTCAAAGATTACAATTCGAATTAAACATTTATACCTTATGATATTCTTTCCTAAATTTTTCCTTCTCTTTGAGTCATCTCATTACCACATTTGATTTCTTCACTTAAAATAAAATTTGCGCATATATGCCTCCTTTTAGCTGTTGTTGAATAGAATCCAAACTCGGATGGACCAACTAGATGAACTCGTTCAAAATGGGAACGTCTCTTTTCGAATGATGTGGACTTTACAGGGGCGAAGTTGAGCAAATTTGGAGATTATGTTAAGTTGAACATTACAATCACTCAACTTGTTGTTACTCTGCCTGTTCGCGAACCTCCATGTTGGATGAACGGAAGGAGTATGGCAAGCACAACATCGCATGCACGGTCATCAATCTTTACAACAGTCTTGTTTGATAGAAATCTGCTATAAAAGTGGGAGCAACTATTTCATACCCAATCTGTCCAGCCACGCGAAGAGGATCAAAGTCGACTGTTATGACATCATAATGTATGGTTTCGTCACCATAATCCGTTAGTGCTGGCAGAGACCCCCGATTCAGCTGCCACGCTGAGCTTCCTCATCAAGTACATCCTTGAAATCTCTTCGGCTCGAGAGTAGATACGATCATTAAAACAAATACCTCATGTTTGACAACCCATACATAACCTATTTATTTCTCGTAAATGCTATTAAAATACAGTAACTTTGGTGAAAATATATACATATATTACCTTAAATTTTCATAAAGGATGATATACATAAATCTGATAATTGCACAAATCTACTACTTCAGAGGAGGTATCTGCAATTTACTCTCACATATTGGGAAGCAACAAATTTCACAAACTCTCGCACTCTCAATTTTCCATCTTCATAACCAAAACTCTGTTCTAATACTTCAGAATACCTAAACGAACCTCAAAACCCTCCTCTGTCTCTCTCTCAAGCTCTGAAACTCTCTCATGGAAGATGACGATGAGTTCGGAGATCTCTACTCCGACGTCCTCCTCCCCTTCCAATCGTCATCTTCCTCTCACCAGCCGCCGCCGCAATCCGAACGCCCCTCCTCCGACCTCGCGATCGATCCCAGCCTCAAGGGTGACGATGTGAAGATTCAATTCGGAGCTCATTCCAATCCCAAATTCACTTCTGCGAGCTCTCAGAATAGTCAAAACCATGTTTTCACCTCCGTTGGGAAGTCGCCGGAGTTCGGCCTCTCCGCGGCAACGTCGGATTCTCGGTGGAATTTGAATTTGTGTGGAAAACAGAACGATGGAGTCGCGAAGAAGGAGGGCGATTTAGCTGGAGGGATGAGTAGCCGAGGCTCGGGTTTAACTGTGCCTAGGGTTTTTGCAAGTGGCGGCGATGGGCGATTTGAAGATCCAAGTCGTATGGATGATGAATCAATGCTTGATATAGTTTTTGAGGAGAGAGATCATAATGATGGGACTTTGATTAAAAATGAGAATTTTGAGAAATTCGATATTGAAGAGGATGTCACTGTGGTTGGCTCAGAGATTCCAGGACTGTCAGTTCATGGTGCTGCAAACTCCAATGATGATTGGGATAGTGATAGCGAGGACGACTTGCGAATTGTGTTGAATGATAACAATCATGGGCCTATGGCAATGGAAGGGACCAGAGTAGTTGGAAGTGACGACGAAGACGGCCATCCTTTGGTTATTCTTGGTGATGGCGAACCGGGTCATCAACCTAGGGATGATCAAGAATGGGGTGAGAATACTGCTCAAGCAATGGAAGGCGAGAGGAAGGATTTAGGGGATGCAGCTAGAGGGCCTGGAGGTTTTGTTGTTGCTCCAAAGATTGGGTACCCCAATGTTGTTCCATATCATCCGTATCATGCTCAGTTTAAGGTCAGTGTTGTTGTACATTAGGGTTTTGTTAGATGAATTGTGGTCTAGGTCAATCTATGATGATATTCAATTTCTTAGCATACCTATCTTAATAGTCAAGTCGATCAGTGTATTTGTAATTATACACATCTTGATTGGAAACATTTGAATGATAAAGAGCCGTTGGTGACTGCGGATTTTTTCTTTTTTATGTTGTCGTGTTGCTTGTTTTTATGGATAATGATGAGACTGCGAAGTAGTTATCCCTCCCGCACGTGGCATACCGTTTGTTTAGTGTGAAGTTGTGGGTGCCAATTACTAACTCTAAGTAACGCATGCAGAGTGGTATGTTCGCATAATTAGACAAGTGAATTTTTCTCTGAATGGAAAAAAATCAGCTCTACTAGATCATTCTGACTTTCTAGTGCCCCTTCTAAACGGATGACTTTCAAAGCTTAACAAATGTATTATTAGGCATTCTATGGATTTCTGTCAAACATTACCAAACCTGGGCTGCTCAAAAGTCAAAACACGTATTGAGGTTGATAAAGCTTATGCAAGCACAGTTATTTAAACAGGTGTGTTGGGTATTTCTTTACTATAATAGTAACTATAAGAGACTAGATAAATTGTAAAGCGCACAACAAGGCCATATTTTGTTTCGCACCTGCTCTACCTAGCTGTAGCTTCCAAAATTAATTGTATTTGTCGAGTCATAGCATTATTACGCTGTACCTTCCAAAAGAGTATAAACTTCCACTACTTAAGATGTTAATACAGTTTAGTATGTTCTGGCCTAGGTCTCAGAAGTCCCACCAGTTTCTGTACCAACTTATTGCTTTCTTCTGTTATTTTTCTTGTTTGATTTGGGGAAGACATTAAAGATATTTTGTGGTAGATTGACCGGTTTTACATCAAGTCATAGAAGCCACTTTTTCCGTTTTGCAAGATTTGATATAGTCAGCAATAGACGCCTGTCAATAGTAATTGGATGATTTTTTGTTTTCGTGTACATACGCTGTATTCATTCCTCTCATGAGTTTGGTTTTTTTACTTTCTAGATCATGTAATGTGTAATGCAGCTCTTAACACAAATTGATGAAAGGATAAGATGGTCATAGTTAGTAGATATTCATTTGAAGTTTGCAAATGATTATTTTCACATTTGTTTTTTTTTCCTTTGATGGATTTAGAAGCTCGTTTTACCTGAGAACTCAGTATCTCTATTAGCTTATAACTTAATCGTCATTCATTGTATCTAATTGCAGTATGTTAGACCTGGTGCACCGCCAATGCCTGGAGTGCCTCCTGTTGGCCCTGCAGGAGCCCCAGGTCAAGTTCATCCGCAAGCCGTCATGGGCTCTGTTGCTGGTCGTGGCCGAGGAGAGTGGCGGCCTATGCAGAAAAATTTTCATTCAGGTTATGGGCAGCCTGCTTGGGGTAACAATTCATCAGGCCGTGGTTTGGATTTTACACTTCCATCACACAAGTAAACTTCATATACCCAGCTAGTTCTTCCTTCATGTCTGTGCTTTAGATACCTTGTTCTATGATGCAATCGTGTGATACTTTAACTTGTTGCATGCTGCTTTAGTTGAATCATTTATACTTCAAGTTGAAATCAATGTTTTGGTATCGAAGAGCATCAGGATGTGAATTATCTGTCATGTTGAGAAGTCATTTAATTGGGACCACCCATAGACGTTAGGGAACATTGTCTTTGCTAAGTTCTATGAACATGAGGTGCCACTGCGGGAACTGAGTTGATTGACTTGCACATTATTGTGTAGTAAGGTCTCTGGGCTACATCATGTATTTTTGAGTAATATTGCCATACCATGAATTTTGTCTGAATGCTGTATCCATGGGTATTCCGTTTCATATAGTTTCAGGACAGAAACAACTTTCTTGTATAAACTTTTATGACGGTTGGCTTGACAGATAAACATCATCTAACTCTTAAGTACTCTGTAGTTGTTAAATTAATAGATTGATATCAATTTGTAACTCTTGAACGTCCAGTTCTTCCCGTATATTTTGATAAAATCAAAACCTTAAAAGTTCTACAGAACTTGTAAATCTTAAGATATCAGATGTTGGATCATTAAAACAATAAGTGAAGTCTATACGTCAGCCGATACCTCCTAGATTGAGACTAGCTGGCTTTACAGCTGATTCTGACTGTAGATCTGCCTCGAAAACCATGATTAAGCTCCACTTACAATTTTCAGAATCTGGAGCAATTTCACCCATCCCTCTGAATAAGCATTCTGACAAACTTTCTGGGATACTTTCTGCCTTTCTGGATCTTGCAGCATCAACTAAACTAGAACCATTGTGACAGTATTCTAGCACCAGCTGAGATTGCATAAGAATTACCTGTTGCTCTAACTCGTGTCTGATACTGCAATTTGTCCGTACAATTTATTTTGAAACGTGTAGTTTGGTAGAACTTAGAAGCAATTCATAATATGACGGTTCACGTATTATTTGCAGGACTATATTTGAGATTGATATAGATAGTTTTGAAGACAAACCATGGAGGCACCCAGGTGTTGATGTATCAGATTTTTTTAACTTTGGTCTGGCAGAGGAAAGCTGGAAAGACTATTGTAAACAGCTGGTGGGTACAAATCTTTACTTTACTATGTTATATTTCTATGGTGTTGCTGAGTCTAAATTATGCAGGAACAACTCCGCCTGGAATCATCTATGCAAAGCAAAATCCGTGTGTATGAAAGTGGTAGAACAGAACAGGTACGAGGTGACAAGGTGCTTTTATCTGTTAGTGAACTTGCGTGTCCCAGAAATTTACTTGTCTAATTGGTTATTGAACTTAAACAATTTCATTTCAGAATTATGATCCAGACCTACCTCCAGAGTTAGCTGCTGCAGCTGGTATGCACGATACATCTGATAATGCTAACCACAGAAAGATAGAGGCTGGATTGGGAGACCTAGTGGATGGTTCTGCAGTGCGTCCACCCTTAGTATGTACTTGAAAGTTTTGTTAAATTATTTTTGGTCCTTACATCTGAAAGATTCATTTTAATTGCAAGTCAATGAATGGAAATTCCTTACAACTGGAGCTAGTTATATCAGTTTTTGGACTCACAAATCTCCTTAATCTTTTTCCAGCCAACTGGAAGACCAATACAGGTGGAAATTAGTTCTGTTGAGCGCTTCCCGTCAATTGAACATCGACCTCAACGGATGCGCGATTTAGATTCAGTAATTGAGGTAATGGAATTCCTTCAATTCGAGCAAAAGGCGTAACAAATTTGTTATTTCAGCACATATCCTAAGATATACTCTTAAATATATCTATTTTGTATGGCAAACAGATTGTATTACAGGACTCTACAGATGATTCATGTCCCGAAAATGATGTGAAAGAGCAGCCATTAAATGATCGTTCAAGGGTGACGTCCAGAGGAGTTCAGAAAATTGATAGAGATACCACTGGAGAAAATGCTTTATGTTCTGATGGATCTCCCAATTCCAATAATGGTAGGAAAAAAACAACTGGTAGAAAAATAGCATCATTTACAAGTTTGCTTCATAATAACAGTAATGAAGGGGATGCTTTGATTTTCATGCAGATGCATCAAATAAGCGTTCTCTAGAGTCTGGTAGGAAGATCTCTACTTTTCCTGGTCGAGGAATTGGCACTTTACATCCAAGGAGGTCAGATTTGTTTCTCTGCATAGCATGCTTGAAGTTGGTAAAATTGGTTACTTTTTGCCAATCTCATCTCACCTTGAGTGCGAAACTAATCAGAAATATTTTTCTTGAAATACAACAGTCAAAGTAGTTGAAAATGTGTTGTCATAGATATATTGTGATGAGAAGAATCATTTCGGTGTCGGTATTATTCATATAAAAAATAATTCAGGATTCCAACTATTACAGATAGTTACATTAAGACGTATCCTACACTTGAAGCTCACAAAGTTTATGAAAATCTAGTAAGATCCTGTGCTATTCCCCTTGCTGCAGATGTTTTTGATTGAGATCCTTAGAATTCTTAACAAGTTCAATGTATGTATAGATGCTGAAACTAACAAAAAATATGAAACCTAATAAGATCTTGGGCTACTCCCCCTTTTCCCAATTCGTTCTTAACAAGTTCAATGTAAGATTAAATGCTGAATTTCAAAAATGTTACAGTGTTTATGCGAATTCATCCCTTTTGACGCTTTTGAAGCCATATGCGGTGCTGTTGCAGTAACCTAGTTATCTGCTAGTTTACTTTTTTACATTCACTAAAACTGTATATTATTTTGTCCTTTTTGTATAATGATCTTTATCATAACCTCGATTTCATCTGGTAGAACAAATCGTTTCAGTTGCGCCTCGGATCATAGATCATTGCCAGCAATTAGGTCTCTTGAGATTGAGTAGAACTCCAGACGGCTCAAATAAACCAAGAATCACTGGTAGCTCAATCCCGGGCTAATAATGGGAAAACTTTCAAAATTATTCAAATCTAGTCAGTTACCTTGTCTACTAAGGCAATCTTGCTGATCATGAGTGCTGAGCTAGTATGGCTTCGGTTTGAATCCAATACGTTGTTACTCAACATTCTAGCCAATTTGACAAGAATGTTCCTGAAGGTGTAATTTGTCTTAGTTCATTTATATGAGAGCACATTAAGAATCGGATAGCTTAAAGTTAGCTAAGCTTGAGTAGCTTTGTTTAGTACAGGACTTTAGAATTTAAGTTCCAGCTATTGGATGAATATGTATATCTGTAAGAAATGTAGTTACGAAACAATAAAACTATGTGTTGATGTCATGGTAGTATTATGCATGATAGTATTATAGTTATATATTCACTTGGGGAATTTCGAATGGATATGGTATAGGCTCAGATTATTAATCTGCACATTCTTTTTCAGTTACAGGAGTTGTGTTACATTCAGTCATATCACTAATATCAATTCTATTTATCCAGGAGGACAAATGGCGGAACGCATGACAGGTCCCCAAATAGGACTTCCAGTGGAAGTACTCCGGATAGAGAATTTCTTGATAATGGTGATGATATTTCACTTAAAAGCAATGGGGAACAAGGAAGGTCGCGTTTATCTTCTCCAGCAACTGGTGAGAGTGCTCAGGAACCTGGTGGTGATCATGACAATGGTTTGCGTGACAAACTGGTGAATAAAAGCTCTGGAATTGAGAAAGAGGATATGTCCTTGAATAGAACCACTATAAATGATAACCGAAGGGATGAAAATCATTTGGCTTCTGTGAGAAAACAAGCTGTAAGTTCTAGAAACGATCAGTCTTCTCTTCACAAAGTCGATGATGGAGGGTACAAGGCAACAAGTAGCGAGAACAGCAAAGGAAGATCAGGGAGCAGCAAAGCATATCAACGGATGCTTGATAGCGCGGATGAAGAAGTTGTTCAACAGGGACACTCTACACGCGGGGCAAACATGAGGAGGCGGCATGATAATGATCAGAGTGTGAGGAATGGTCACGATGAGAGACAGGGAACTGAAAAACATAACTTGGTTGAAAAAGATAGGGAAGGTTCTTATTCTCGTCGTGATAGGGACAGGCATATGGCCCATCACTCACATGGCAGACCTGATGTCATTGACAGACGAATAGATAAGGAGTATCCCGAGGGTGCTTGGCAACGGCGCGGTGATGATTCACATGGAAGGAGAGCCATAGCTGAAGGCACTAGGAAGCACGAGTACAGAGATGAATCTCTTCAGCTCAGGAAACAGTTGGACAATGGTTATTCGAGGGGTTATCAGGATAAAGATGTTGGTTCTCGATTCAGAGAAAGGGAAGATGGAATGAAGCCTCGGTATGAGACTATGGATGATCTTCAAAACAAAAGACGTAAAGAAGGCGATCGTGTGAGGAGAGATGCTGAAAAGGATGACACCCTACATGGCCATAGAGAGAACACCAGTCGCCATAAGCGAGAAAGGGATGAAGCTTACGATATGCGTAAGAGAGACGATCAACTGAGAACCAAAGATGATGACCGCCATTCCATCAAGCAAAAAGAAGATTGGATTCTCAGAGAGAGGGGGGAGAGACAGAGGGAGCGAGATGAGTGGCACCGGCTCAAAAGATCGCAAGAGGAGAGTAATACGTTGAAGCGAGAAAGAGAGGAAGGACGGGTGGGAGTAAGGAGTTCACGGCCCGGAGAAGACAAAGCATGGGCGAGCCATGCTAGAATGAAGGATGGATACAGGAGCTCTTCCGACAGAGATTTCCAATTTAAAGATACTGGCCGGCATATTGAGCATTCTAAGAGAAGGGATAGGGTGGAGATTGGACATCTTTCACATCTTAGAGGACGTGAAGATGTACATCTACGTGGGAAGCAACCTGGTGATGATGACAGAAGATCTAGGCAGGAAAAGGGGAGTGCGCATAATGATCGTGCTATTGGAGGTTCTGATGATAACAGAGTGCATGATAGGAAACATAAAGAGAAAGCAAAGAAAGGTGGAGATTCTGAAGGTGGCAATCAAAGCTCCATGGGGAATTCTTCAAAGAGAAATCAAGAAGACCGAAGTAATCAGATGAATGAGCCGGTACGTTTGAATTCTAGAAACAGTAGTATGGCCATTGTGGGTAGGGAAAACCTGACCTAAGTATTCAATGATCTAAAATGAACTCACCCTCGAGGAAATTAGTTCAATACCCTATGTTTTGGTTGGTGGCCTTGATTGTTTCTAACCAACATTCACCCGTCTTAAAATCTTTTTGACTCACAATGCTTCATTTTTGGTGGGAGTATTTGTTTCAGTCAGCTAGATGTGATGGATGTTTGGGTGTAGTCCTGTTTTGGTCTAGGATTTAAGTATGGGTATTTACTGCATGTCAAATTTGTCGGGTTTCTTTTCAAATTAGTCCTGGCATGTTTTAGTCAAAAGCAAGATTTGTACGGAAATGTGACGTACTGATGTGCCTTGCGACTACACTAGTTAATCAAACTGTCATATTATAATTGATTTCGTGGGTTGGTTAATGCTCACGAATCAGGAGCTATTCTATGGATCTACATTTTGTAGGTTGTATCATAAAACGGCATTATCTTCAATCTACGTTTTGTAGGCTGTATCTTCTTTTTTGGCTTATAAAATTTCGTTTTTTTCCGTTTTGCTTTTTCTTTCTTGAAACGGCATTATCCTCCATCTATTGTGTGATATTTACCTCAGTAATCCCTTGGTTATGCTTTTGTTTGGAGTTTGGTTGCAGTCAACATCTTGGCTATATTTGTCAGTTATGCCCTGGCATGTTTTAATCAAAACTGTGATTTATAAGGATGCAATACGGTAAAATAGTCCATCAAGCTTTCAAATTGTACTTGGCTTTGCAAGTTAAATAACTTTCACGACTGTGATAGTATGATATATTTCCTGTAATGCAGTTTTTTTTTGTTAACTTAAAAACTCATGTCATCTAAGGCCGTACCTGTTATTCCCTTGTTGTAGTCAAATACCATTCTCTTCCCTACACCAATTGTATTTCCTTTAGACGTAATGTTATAGATTAGATTACCGGGACTCGCCAGTCTGGGTGCCATACCTATGTCAACGTGACATGACACAGATCGGGATGCAGGTTATGCCTCAAATCTGGCATAATCTCGCTGAACGTGTTGACGATGGAAGATTCGGTCACCATCTGCCGTAGTCTTCTTTCTCGTCGTCATCATCCATATCTCGATATCATCATCTTCCTTAATCTCCGTCAGCTGTATGCACTCTGCTATATCATTTCTCAGAAACCTACCTCTCACAAAGTCACGATAATACTCCATTCTTCATACGAGAGAATTAGGTTTTCCTCAATTTGGTCAAGCTTTGGGCATTTAAACACACATTCGAACTATAATGATAGCTCATAGCTAAATGTTTACTTATATCTCCTCTAGGCCTTGAAAAAGAACAGCAAATAAATAAAATGAAGTTGCAAAAAAAAACAATGAAATTGCAAAATAATATTTCCGTCTTAGCTGTGTAACATTGGAATACCAAAAATTACTCTAAACTTAAGGCAATTCTCTATTTTCTACGTTGTTATGCATAACGGTATACATACCCTACGTTACCCGGACTCATCAATTTCGCCAAAGTACCCTGGTCTATACGACACGATCCGGGTGTGGGTATGGGATCTGTGGCGGGTGTGCTATGGCTGCCCTCCGACGCGTCTAAATCGACGAGCTCCGGCGCCGGCTTCCACCATCTTCCTCGGAAACGACCAACCAACCGTCGTTGCGGCCTCCACCCTCGTCTCTCATGGCAAGAAGTCACGGAAATTGAAGTTCAACCTCTTGTAACTTCCCCTTCTGTACTCCCGTTCATATTTATCTTTTTCTCTTTTTCCTTGTTTGCCCACAACTAGGGTTTTAATATACTGGGCCTCATTGATTACAAATAAATAATACTGGGCCTTAGTTTGCTTTGGGCCACTCTTTTTACTAATATAACTTTGCATATGTGGGCCTATTTAATTCAAGCGAAAGATACAGAGCCCTGTTTTCTTATGAAAAAGCTCTTCCAGTTTGATAAACTATCAAAGGCACCCCAAAAGTTACAATTTTTTTAAGAATGCACATAATGATATAGGAAACAGAATAACTGATAAAGACGCAAGTAATACCGTATTACTTCTACAAAACTTAGGAGTATAAAATACACTCATATTGTCTTCCATATCCCTGTACCCGTATCCTCCCCCCCCCCCCCCCCCCCCCCCCCCCCCCCCCCCCCCCCCGCCCCCCCAAAAAAAAAAAAAAAAAAATGTTAGCCCCCTATTCCATTTCTGGCTGTCTCAAAATTGTTGTCCACTTTCCTTTCTTGTAACTCACAATATTCAGTTTCTTTAATTTGCCCTAAAAAAGTAAGGGTGACATCATCAAACAGGTAACAGTTGGGGTATTCAAGTAAATGCCCTTAAAAAGAGTTAGAGGTGTAATCATTACATGTCCACTTTAATATTGGGATTCCCCAAAGGGGTCTAAAATTATGGGACGGAGGGAGTACATATTTAGAAACAATTATATTTCTACCATACACCAGCACCTGTTTCCCAAATTTGGATACTTCTTAGCCGAGTCCCCGGATCCTAAATCTTGAGGAGTAGGCAAACCAGACTCTCGATCGTCACCCGATATGGTACCTGCACCTAGTCGCTGTAAACTAGGTTATAGATTGAAACCTGAGTGACGAGAAAATATAATTCAACCAATGCTGTCATATGGAATCTTCGGGACACGAAAAGAGTAAAGATATATTTTCTGTTATTGCTAAATAAGTATCTCGTTTTTCCATCGACATCTTCGGAACGGTTCACAATCGGCATGCATTTAGTCTGAAACTGTGTTGTCGCATATTGTGACTTCATTAATTGTGTTATTTGTAGTGTAAATGAAGTTACAAGTGGGTTTATTGAAGCTATGTAAATGAAGTTACAAGTGGGTTGAAGTTAGAGGATGGGCTAATTTTTATAAGAATCCAGTCTATTGATTATAACCAGGCCTCTCGACTCTCTTTGTGTTACAAATAAGTCTTTGATGCCTGGATGTCAAGCTTCACTATTTAGAATAAACTTGAAGAGTTATGCTCGACCGCAAGAAGCAGAATGTTCTGATGTAGACCACATATGTGTAAAAGGAGCAATGCAGTTTTATCTGGCTTATCAGAAAACTAGAAAATGACCCGTGCCCGTAGGGCACTCACAATATAGTATTAAATTTATTGAAATAAATTGAGATGATAAATGAATTCAATCTATTTATTTTCGTGTCAATAGATAACTAAAGATTACGTCAAAAAATTAATGAGATTTTCTCAAAAAGAAAATATTAATGAGATAGGATAGATATTTTTTGAAATAGAGAGAATATCATATCCCAGATTTATTTTAGCTGATTTGATTTTTTTAACTTGTCTAAGAAAAAAGAAGTGATCAATCAAATCAACGCACCAAAATGTCTCAAGACATTTTTAGGGAATAGATGGTTAGGATCTTCTCGTTGAAATTTTTTGGAAGGAAACACCTAGCTGATTTATTATATAGATCTGCATAAGATCAGTCCTTGAATGACTAATACTGTTAGCCGTCCTTTACGGCTGCAGGCAGATGGGATGCTACTTTTGAAGAAAAATATCTAATTTTGTATCCAACTGACAATTGTGAAATGTACTAAAGCCAACTGTTGTCAATTGGTGGGAAGGCACATTTATGAGTTACATTGTCTGTGAGATGGTGAGTGAGGATTTCTCCTGAATGAACGTTTTTTCAGAACCCTGAGATCTTGAAAGTTTTGCTCCAGTGTCTTTTCTCCTTGCATTGCGTGAAGAAGATATCTCAAAGATACCCTTTGAAGCCATAACCGGTTTTCAAGGATCATGGTGCATGCTTTTGAACTGATAATAAGTCTTAGTATTGCACCTTCTGCAATGGGATCACTAGTGGTAGTGGAATTGCAAAGCTGCTGGTAAAAAGATTGAGCTTCCATGAGCTTGAGAGCCAACTCAAACATTTACTTTCGGCATTTTATGAGCTTAAGCCTTAGGGGGGTCTTGTCTTGCGAGGATTAATCAGAAGATTTATAGCAATGACTGTTCTGAACTAGGTGATGGTGTTTCTCTGGTGTACCGAGATGCATGTGGAAATTATAACTCAATCATTTAAATATTTTGATTGATTTCTCATTATCTTTAGATTTGATTTTTAGAGACTTAAGCCTCTTAAGTGATTTTTCCCTTACCCCATACCAGGATCCCGGTCTATGCTATGATCTATAAATAGCTAGGTTTTCACATGATATAAAGTGTAAGGTAGCTTTTTATTAATGAATTTTGAGAATATATCAATATAAGAATTGTGTGAATCCCTGGGTGTTCATAGTGTGAAGTGTTCTTTGTGCGAGCTGCAGCAGTCTATGTTTAGTTGGAGTAAATCTTGGTGAAGAAGTTTAAGCTTTCTAACATTTACTATTATATTTCGTAATGGGTTGTTGTTTCCCTTTAGGTTTTCTAGTTGAATAAATCATTAATAAGCAGTTTGGGCTTTTTAAATATCTCTTGTAGTTCATTATGCGGTTTTGTTTCCGATGTCCGATATGCCTTTTCAGAAAAGTGATTGTTAATTTGATTCCGTCAACCTAATTGAGGAAAAATGTTATTATTACCGCACCAAGGAAAGACATCATAGTGCTGGCAACTTCACCGGAGTTTGAAAATATTCGAGAATAATATTATTTTGGTAGAAAACCGTATCTATTTAGTTATAAGCTAGAAAAGTAAATGAATTATTAGAAAAGGCAACAACTAAAAGTTGATCATGTCAAATGACTTCAGAAATTTAATCAAACCCTTTCTTTTTGGTACATCTTACTCTAAGAACTATACTATTGTTCTAAAATAACCTGCATCCACTTTGTCCCTATGTCAAATTTCTAAACAGTCAAACGGCATATGAGCAATGAATACTCCTTTGTCACGTCCAGTAGGTATTAGTCGTGCTATTGCATCTGCATAATAACTGTCTTCCCTTTAAATCGAGACTACTGCCATTAAACTCAGAAATATTGCATCTTTGTGTATTTGGTTCGAAGATCTTGAGCCTAATCTCCTTCCATAGTCACTCCACTGCTCCTGATAGTTTGGTTCAAGGCAACAGGAAAATGTTCCTTTGCTTTTGGCGAGTCTCGGCCTTTCCAAAATGGGCCAAATTTCCGTCTGCAATACAAGTAGTTGCCAACATCCTGTTAAGCACCAATTCATATGTCCGACCTACCTCTGCATACTCCCCTGATGTGAAGGGGATTATCTGCTGAGTGCTGTGCACGCTCAACACTAACTTTGTAGTGGTTTCCACTGGGATGTTGACAATGAACACAGACTTGGGTTCCTTTTACGCCGGAGTGTTGTGCTTGGAGAACTTGTATGGCTTAATAAAGATCAATTGATGTTAATCAAGAAGTCAACAAAAAAATTATGATATGAAGATGATACAGTTTTTTTCTTTAGAATATTTGGAAGCTGTGTCTTTCTTATTGAAGTAAGCGGTGAAATAATATTTCTAGTTTATTTTAAACAAAAATTACAACTGTCCTTTATATGCCCAGTGTCTAGTGTTTTCCTAGTTAATAAATGAGTTATTAGAAACACTTTTTTCAATAATTATACTCCCTCCATCTCAAATTGAGTGTCAGGGTGGACTTCAGAGAGTTTTAGGAGGTGCTTTTGACTTGATAGATTTACTAAAATGTCCTTTGTTTTATGTAGTCGTCTTTAGTGGGAAGTTAAAAAGTAAAATTTTGGAAAAGGGTATGTGGGGAAGTAGAGTGATATGTAAGTAACTTTTTGGTCGTAAGACACTCAATTTGGGATTTCCATATTAGGAAAGGAAGACACTTAAAACGGGCAGAGTGAGTATACTTTTTTTTGGGCAAGAGAGGGAGTATACTTTTCCCATCACGAGAGTAATAAATACTTGCCAATTTTGATAGTCCCATAATCTTATTTAGCTAGATTCTTATGAAGAGTGATCCTTGTGGTGTGAAATCATGTCGTGCTTGGGCTGATAAGATCTTGTCTATGTAACTGGGTTGACGTAAATCACAGAATAGGTAGTAGGTACACACGTTAATTGACACAAATGATAATTGATGTTTGTTCAGATTAATGACTGTTGCATTGGAGTTTGTTAATACCCATTTATGGAAATCATATGGAGATTGCTTCCTTATCTAAATATGCCCATTGCTTGCTCCATGCTTACGGCCTGGATCATACACGTGGGAAACCCTTTCTTTTGTCGGTAGAGTGATTCTGCTTATTGTATATCCAAGTGATTTGATAGCTAGGACTGTTTTTGTATGCACCATGTTTTGCTCATGCCTTGCTGAACTGCCATCATCATTACATAGGAGTCTTTTCTAACCTGGCCCATCCATTTAGGAGAAGGGAACACGGTTATTCGCGGGTGTCTTATTCACTGCTTTTTTGCTATCTTAGTGGTGGGAAAAGCCGAACAAGAAGTACTTATTGTTGCGATAAAGTAGAGCTGTGACAACATAATGTGTAGATTGCTTATTGATGCACAGTTTTTTAGCTTGGTTACCACTTAAATTAAGTATATTATTATATTCTATTAGGTTGACCTATGGGTATGACAATTTTTCTTCATTCTTTAATGTGGCTACCACACGCCCCACTCCCTGTTTGGTGGACGGAAACATCCCCATTGAATGTAGGTCTCAGAAAGTGTAAGTAGTTAGGTAGTGATTTAAGAAGTCAATGAACCTATCTTATTATCTTATATCACATAACCTATCTCTACAAATTACATGAATTATGGGTGCTTGAGATATTTTGGTAGAGTATACATCTCGTCACTAAAATTAACAATTCCGATACTTGTGTTATTTTCCAAACACGAAAAAATTGATCGACTGCTAATTTAACCATTTTACTGAAAGGTCTTGTGCATAATTTCTAGTGGATTACCTGACTCTCTGATGCACATTCTCCTAAACATATATGCTTTTTCTTTGTCCTTTTATGTCGCCAGCCCAAGACATCTGGGGGGCCTAAAATGATTAATGAGTTTTATGCGCCAAACTTACACCATAATCTTAACATTATATTATATCATTTTTTATTTGTTTTAATTGTAAAACTATGCACAAAAGAAGTAATTAGTTGTTAACAACGTTTGGTAAAGTAGATTTATGACAACCTTAATTAGTAAAGCCTTAACATTTTTTTGTTAAGTAAAAAAATTAAAATCTCTACATATATCATCAATGAGATTCGAACTTGGGTCAAGTTTGTGGCAAAATATACATATTACCACCATACTAACATAAAATGTACATAACTTTGCATCAAAATACTTAATCAGCCTAACTACGGGCATAAAATATTTGGGCCCTGCCAGTCAGGGGGCCTCAAGCGGCTGCTTCGGCTTTCTCTCCCTTGGGCCGCCTTGACTGTGTGGGGTTCTCCAATTGGTGGATAGATTTTAGAACGAAATAAAATAATAATTACTATATCAAGTTATGTTTCGATTTGACTCACAAAGGGGTGAAATAAAGGTGAAAAGTAAAGGGTAAAGACTGGGCTTTAAACATAATGATAACATTGATATTCACTATCTTTATTGAGATATCTCTAATTACCAGTTATGGCATTCTTACAAAGGAAAAAATAATTAGGGTAATTAGCAGGACCTAGCGAAAGATGTCACGGAGATCTTAGTGGTGAAGCACCACTAGCTTTCCTTTACCGAAGAAGATATCTAAGAAATTTGATTTTAATGGAGGCACCTTAGGATGTTCCTGCGAACATTCTTTGGTGGATGACCCCTTCCATTAAATTACTTGATAGACACTTTTCTTAATGAACACAATCTTATTTGAATGATAGAAGAAGCTGAGAAACTTGAGTTACACCTTTAACCTCAAAAGCAAAAGCAAGAATATATAGGAATCAAACAATGTTATATATCATTGAGCCCAAGAAGTTTAACAACTGATACCATGGATGCGATGTTCTCAGAAAGAAACTGATGGAGCACTTCATGAATATGCAATTTGTCAGCTCACACTACTTAAAGTTCCTAGGGTTTCCCTGCCTCAAATAGAGCCAGAATTGCTGTGCTTATGATGCCTACAAAATTTGGTGAGATTTAAAGTTACCATTTCTGGTTGTGTAAGTCAATATTACTTAATACACCCTAAGAATAGAAGTATATTTGTTTGATACACCGTTAAGTAAAACTTCCAAGTAGGAGGTAATTTGAGTTGACAAAAGAATGATCTGTGATTTGCCATACCAGAATCTCTTCATAGGAGCCACTTACAAATCTTGGATGTAAAGAAACTCTGCTTGTAAACCACTAAGTTGTTTGCTTGTGGTTCTGTAGCACTCATAGTTTCTCATTGAACTTCTTAGTTATTCATTTTCTTCTTTAACAACTATACTTGTGCGCATCGGATACATTGGCCTGGTGTGCGTTTATGAATGTTTTTTGGTTGACGATGACCTGTTAGTTTTAAATTACCTAGTCTCTAAGCAGTCAAACTGGGGTCGGTTCATGGATCGATCTCCTCCAGTTTAATCGTTGCAGAGCTTTTGGTCATTTAGGTTCATTTTGATTAAGTCTCGTCATATTAGCTCTACCTAGGTTAGCCGTAGTCTTCACCTCCTTTTCCTATTTTAGTTTTAGGCGCATCGGTAGTTCCTGTAAGTGTTTATTGGATTTAAAATGTGGGATATTATAACATACACTTTTGCAACAGTAAACTGTAACAATGTATGTTATAAAGAAGATTGTGTAAATCATATGCTGACTAAAATTTGTAGTTGGGGATACACTGGTATGTATGAAATACCAGCTCTTGAGATGACTGAACTGTGAGGTTGAATTTAATTCATGTTTTTAGTTTTTACCATAACTGCGTTTCTCATGTTATCTCGTGACACGAGTCAATAATAAGTGAATTTGTTCTAAACTTTCCTTATGCTTGCTTATCTTGGAGAAGTTTGTCACGCAAGGTAAATCAATATTTGATTGTTCTTGATTGTCACGGCTTTATTATATATGATGTGATTACATTCGTTTAAATCTTGCATGCAAGATGCAAATGATCTTTTACGGTATCCCTCCTTATTACAGCGTGTCAAAGTTTTCACATCCATGATCCACCTCCTTCCTCTTTCTTTTTAGGTTATATGCTTCTTCACTGTTGTAGAATGCAATCAATTTACTGTAGTTCAATTCCTGTAGTATAGTTTCATGCAGACGTAACATCGGTTTTTAAAAGGGTTTCACTACCCCTAACATGGTCTGTATGTCGAAATTTCTGTGCCAGTTTTTTCATGGTTTCTTTGCGCTTTTAGTCTTTATCCTTTTCTTGTGGTTGTATTCTTTCTTGATGATATTGCTCTGTGTTCTGTGTTTGATCGCCTTCTTTCTCATGTTTCTTGACACTGCTGTCAATCATAACTTGTGCACTGGAGCATAATCAGCATGTCATGTCATGTATGCAAAAATCCTTGCTTTGTCCTGAAATCCTGGCCGCATTAGACCAACTTTATTTCAAAACTTGCAATTCATCCCAGTCAATAACGTTTGTTCCTTTTTCTTAGGTTTGTCATGTGGGCTAGAGTTATTTATGCACTTACTAGTTTGTGTTTCTAATATTTGTACTAGGCTGATCTGTTATCCTTAAGGACTGGTCTAAGATTCATTTATGAGTCAACGCTTGCCACATCTCCTATATTGACCAATATCTTGAAAACTGATTTAGATAGTGGTGGGCCTTGTAGATGATGTGGGCAATTTGGGATGTTATTGGGATGTTTATGTTGGTACGTATAGCATTGCTCTTTATAAATTATAGCGAGGGAATGTTGTCGTAAGGGTATTCCATGACAATTAGAGAAACTTCAGAGAAATTGAAAATACTTTGCCAGAGCCAAATTTTCCAAATATGCAAGGGCTCCTTTTGTTGCTGGTACACACACACACACACACAAGGGCTGAGATGATATCCTTGTTAGCACAAGTAGTAAAGTTCCGTGATTTGCTTTTGAAAATTCTCGCTCCTTTGTGCCCTTGAAAGTTAGTTCAAAGACCTTCCTATGCATGCATTGATATTGATCTCGATCTTTTTCTATCAATGTTATTGTCTTTCTTCAGGTGGGTTTGAAAGGATCAAGGGAGCATAGAAATAGTGAGCATGAGACCCTAGTAAACCGTCACTCATCAAGAAAACATACTGAAGATGCTTCTTCTGAGGATGAAAACCAAAACGCAGGAAGAGGGCGCTCCAAATTGGAACGCTGGACAAGCCATAAGGAGAGGGATTTCCCAATTGGCACGAAGTCGTCATCCTCACTGAAGATTGTGGAGGAGATTGACAATCATAGCAACGGCGGATCTTCTTCTTTGGCTAGCAAACTTGTGGATGTATCTTCGGAGATAGTTGAACCATCTAGCAATGAAGCCCCATTAGGTGATCAGAAAGATCCAATGGAGACCGACAATGTTGATGCTACACCATTGGAGAATAATAAACACTTGGACACAGTTGAAAAATTGAAGAAGCGAAGTGAAAGGTTCAAACTCCCCATGCCAAGTGAGAAGGAAGCACTGGTGATCAAGAAGCTGGAAAGTGAACCATTGCCTTCTTCTGCTCAAACTGAACCCCATCCGGATTCAGACGTCAAGACAGAGCGCCCACCTAGGAAACGGCGGTGGATAAGTGGCTAACTTAAATCAATGTAGTAAGAAATGTTCTTCTTTGGTTTACCTCCATCGCGGGTCTGAAGTACTTCATCATCCTTGGCCTGTGCGCCCTCTTTGTCATAGTTGTTTTGACAATTGTAACTTGCTGTCTTGATATGATTGTATATACTACCATATGATTGTAACATTGTCCTATAGACCTGGACGGTGGCTTATAATTTGCTTCATTACCCGACATTTTATTCAGAGTAATCATTTATAGAGACTGTACATAATGGTATCCTTTGAAGTCGTCAGAAGGATCAGTGCTCTGCAGCAGAAGTGATATCTGACCCGGGCGGGGTTCAGGGTTATTGCTTCAGTTTTGGTGGCTTGAGGAGCTACATAGAAGTATTATGAATCACATTGAAGGAAAATCATAGGGTAGATGTGAAAATGGCTGATCTGCCATCCCTGTAGTTCAGCTACATCTGTATCTTTTGATAGGCTATTTGTTGTCTTCCTGTATGTGGTTTTAAGTGACAGAGTTATGTACTATTAGTGGTCGAAGACCACCCCTTGAAATGATTTGAAAGATGACACCATTTTGAGATATTACTGAAATTGACGTTCTTCTTCTTGTTTGATCTCTGTTTTGTTGAATTTGAGTGATATAGATTTTCAGACTCTTAGTGTTAAGAAGATCTTGCACAGGACTAAAACGTGAATCTAAATCTCATGGGACCAGACATAAATTCCGTCTATGCCTGGCTCAGTGTGTCCTTGTAAGGAATCTGGTTTGCTTTCGTTCATGACATCCTCTGCGTTGCAATACAGTTCCGTAGGATTACCTTCAGATTTGTTCAATGCAAAGTAATTTCACTTGTTAGAACTTGGCGGTGTCGTCCAACATCTTGCTATCTTTTATAACCTTTATGTAATTGAACGGCTATTTAAAAATAGTTCCTAGTTTCTATGCAATACAAGTTGAATGCCCTCTATGAAACCAACCCCAAAGTTCACGAGAAGTTTGCTTTTCCAGTACCAGCCATATTAGTCGGAATTTCACTAATTACAGTTCATGTCATAGGGGTGAGCGCGGACCCGTTTAGGCGGGTATTGTCGAAATTTTTGCCCCGACCCAATAGGTACGGGTTGGAGAATGTTCAACCCAAACCCAATCAATTGTTCTCGATACCCAAACCAAACTTAACTTATCGACTCGGCCCGGTTCGGACCGGGTTTAACGGGTTGTTAAATCTAGATAAGTTATTTGGAAAATGTATAAATTTAGTTAAAAAAATAAAGATGCATAAGCTTCGTGTTTGGAATTGAAAATTTTAACATTTTTTTTTTTGAAAGACAATACTTTATAAACTTAGACAATAATCTCTGCCTGATATTCAGTACAAGCATAAGTAGGGCAAACTACACACCAAGTTAGTACATTTGGTGTGCCCAAACTACCCGAACATAATTTATCAGCTACAATATTTTGACCTCGGTTTACCTAACCGACTACATTAACTTTCCTTTTGAACAACCTCTTGGAGATTTCTCTGAAAAGATGAAACGACTCCGAACCGGATGGAGTATTCCAGATACCTTCGGCTTCCATGGGAGTCTTCATCTGTCCCCCTCCCCCACCTGTCCCCACCTTACCTCACTATTAATCTTCTTAATATTTACAGTTCTTCTATAATAGCTACAACAGTCAAAACACGATTCCTCCACTTCTATTATATTTTATTATAACTACAGTACTATATAGTTAAATACACTAAGCACCCCAAATTTAGTCAATAAGACAACCACATCCCTATATTTTTATTCATTGCTTTTATTATTGACTAATGTTATTTTATCCCATAAAATTTTAAGAATAAATTTAAAAACAGGTTACATTAGTTTCAATAAATGAAGTTCTCTAAATATAAACTATTCAAACACAAAATTTAACTACAAACTCTGGTGATGAACAACAGAAAATACAAAACAATTATAACCTTCAAGCCCTCCGACCCCCAATTAGCAACACGCCCCCACCGTTGTAGCTTCTAATCACACAGGCGAGCTCCATCCAGCCCACTGCAGTGGACGGTCTAACGACGGCGACTGGAGGCGATCGGCGGCACCGCATTTCCCGAGGCTGACGAGATATCAGTCAACGGACCTATTTGACCTCCGTTTTATGCTGGTGAGTTTCTTCTTCCTCTGCTCACTAACTCTCTTCTCTCCCTCTTCATTATCAACTCTAATTCCAATTCTCTGCTACTCAAATCTGGATGGTTAAACATTACATCGTATTTGTTATTCAATTGATTCTTTGCTGTTTGATTTGCTACACTAGGGTTCGAATGAATTGTTCTGCATCTTATACCTGATTTTGGAATCTGTAGTTTGCTAGGCTGGACTTGCAGTTATACATTTCATTAGCTATATGAATCATGCTTAGAAAACTGGCGATTTCCACTAGCTAGGTGATTATTTCAGTTTTTAAAGACTTTCTAACCCAGAAAGTTGGGGACTCCAAGAGAAACAGGTTACCATCTACTGAAAAGTGGTCGTGGAAGGCGAAAAAGCAGTCAAAACAGAAGGAGAGAGCTACAAAATCCCTCTGTACTTGTAGTAATAGTGAGACCTTTGAGAAGATATTAAATGGCTAGAGCTGATACTGCGAAAGCAGTTAGAGAGGCGAAGATAATACCTGTGATGATTTTTTGTTGGAAACTTAGTTCTAACATGGGAAGAGAGGAATCTATATATTGTAAAGACGAAAGGGAACGACTTGAGTTGTGTCAACTGTATTGAAAGATGTAAATGTTCTTGGAAAAAAGGTGATGAGATTCTTGGTTGAAGATGAAGAGATCAAGGAAAAACGAGACGATAACAATTGATGGAAAAATGTGTTAAATAGAGATCATTTTGAATATCTTAAATCTATTATATGTAATGATGCAAAGATAGCAGAGGATGTGACCCATAAGATAAAAAAGCGTAGTGGACAGAATAAGGAGTGCGTCGGGGTGTCTAATCTAGTTTCTTTTCTCAAGTAATTTCTATTTCCACTTACCTTGGAATGGACAATTCTTCGGTGGGTAGCTTGATTCCTCTTAGGCTTCTTCTGCGTTTCTCAAAATTTGTAACTGTACTTTTTGATGTATGCCTCGCTCCAAGATTGTGCTCCTTCTTATTGACAGGTGGGGAACTGTCGATTTCTTGGGAACAGGGATAAAGAAAAGAGAATAAATCAACCATCCTCGTTGCAGATGCGCTGATTGCTCAAATGGTGGTTCGAGTGAGATGATATTACTGAATCTTGGTTTATGAATATAAGATCCTCATCTATTCTAATCACTACGGATCGTAAAATAGGTAGACTTGGCGCAGCGTAACATCTCCACCATACCATAGTCAATGAATGAGACATAGCTTAGCCCCCTATCAGCAGTTTGGGTAGTAGCAAGCCAACTAAGGTCCGTACAACTTAACTAGGCAAAGGGAGAGGGTAAGTTTATACAACTGATTAAAATCCAGTTTATTGTATGGAACTAAGCATTGGACGATTAAGAATCAAAAGGAGAGTAATAGAAATGAGAATGCTAAGACTGATAAGTGGTGTAGTCTGAAAAGATGCAATGAAATTATGAAAAAAATTAGTAAATACCAAGAAATTGCACTAATAGAAGACGAGATGCGAGAAAATCGTTTGATGTTGATCATGTGTATGACAGGCCCTTGGATGTACCAATAAGGTGAAATGTTTTGATTCAAGTTGAGGGAGGGAGGCGAGTGACAGGAGACCAATTCGAACTTGGGTACAGTTGATAAAACCAAACTTATTCAAATTGAATCTAAATCATTAAACGGCTCCGGAAAGAGTGAACTGGAATAGATCGATTCATTCTGGCTGTAGGAATATTATGTTAAATATTATTTGAAAAGAAAATGTGTATATAGTGGTTACCTTCCGACCTTCGGGATTCAGCAGAAACATTGATGATTGAGTGTTCAGATGTGACCTCCATATTTGGTCTGGTTATGTATGGTACATATTATTTTTTAACATCTCCAAATAAAAACCAATGAGAACCATAGAACTTTACCTTTGGAAATCTGGTGATTAAGTGACGGCTATATATTGACTGATTGATTTTAGTTTTTAACTAATGGCTGATTAATTTATTTATGTATCTAGTTAATGATTGCTTAAATGGTGTTAAGACACCTATTCATGTGTTTCTCGTTAGTTTTGATGGCCTCAATGTGTGTTACAGGGTCAAAATCGAATGTGTAAATTCACAAACTGGAGTCTATAAGTTTAAAAATTAGAAGTGTGTACGATAATGATTATGCATACCTTCCTTTGAGAAGGGTCAAAGTTTGATCCGCCTAAGTCGCTCCATTTCTTTTGAAAGTAGCTATCCAGCCGGGTCAAACGTCCGGGTGGTTCTACGGTTCGACTGGTGGTTCATTGATGTCTGCGCCGGGGTGGCTGAATTCAGGTCCAATAGAAGACCCGTACTAGTATTGGGTCCGGTTAGTCAGATTTCCGGTCAAACTGCCCGGTCCTGTTTACAAACTTACCCATACAAGTAATTTCAAGGATTGCTCTTCGAAAAGTCCATTGGGGCTTTTAACAATAAAAGAGGGATATACTGGTCAATATAAACAAAAAAAGGGTGTCTTGGTCCAGACAAAGAAAAGGATGAAGCATCTCCTTCAAACACGACTTCACAGGTAACATAGCTTGACCCTTTCCAGTTGTCACTCCCAAGTCAGTTGTATTGTTCCGGCTCTGGCATCGTCTAGTCTATCTTATCCCTTGGAGTCTCATTCTCTCACCCACTATAAAATTACCTTCACAACATTTTTGGTCACTTATTAGACACTGTGTTTCTAATATGTTAGGTTGGTCTTTTGAAAGATTGAGATAATAGGCTATAGCATTTTAGGAACGTTGAATTTCATGTACATGGAGTTAATGAAACCAAAATTGGAGGTTTCGGAAACTAGGAGTTTATAATTTGGAAATTGGGGATTTTAAATAAATATAATTGTATGAATTGAGAGAGAATGATTAATTATGGTTTTATGGATTGAAATCCAAATGTTTAAGCCTGTTGCTCTCCTTACTAAAACTAGAAAGCTAACTTTCTATAATGGGATATGGTACTCTTAGGTAGTATTCCTTTCAAGTCTTTCTTGTCGGCATGACACTATGGAAGGAAATGCAAATATAGGGCCACAATTTTTCCCACGAATCTCACTGTTTGGTTCCAATGTAGCTCACATTTAATGTACGACGTGGATCATTTTCTATTCTGAGGGAGTCGGGACCAATCTACAATGCTTGGCGACACTGTTTCTTTCCAAAAGTAGCTCACTTGTTCTCAGTAGATGAAGCATATATCTTTCTATGCTGAACAAGTTGGGATAAATTTACCAGGCTTGGTTACTCAAAGTGTTCCCCTTCTTGATATGTACGCAACTTTGTTCATTGGTGTGATACTTTTGTATAGTAGAAGATGTTTTGTTAAGTAATAAAAGTTTTAACATATCCATCTGTACCTTTTTCGATGTGCGATAACAGTTCTATTATTTTTTCTTCTTCCTTCTCGATATCATTTAAATGTCATAAGTCAAATCATAACTATATGATGCAGATTATCTTCTTATGGATGCTCTTCTTAAATGGTTTCCTGAGTCACCTAAAGAATGGAATTGTATGATTTTGTATGATTGTGTAAGTGTGAAAACTTTGTAAGGCCTTTCTAGATAAGATTTCCTCTGATTCTGCAATGGGGCAACCCAATCTTTCATGTTCCAATTGGATTTATACTACTTGATGTATATCTTATCATTATTTCTGACAAAGTTCCGTAATGGATTACTAATATTTTTACCGTTGTGGTTGTTCTACAAGTACTTATTTTGGGTTGTTGGAAAATCTCCCCAATCGTTCTTCTAAGAGTCAAATAGGCTCAACCGCTGTAGAAGTAGCTCAACAAAACATTTTGCCCAGCTTTTTATGCAATGACTCTCAGATGACTTGCTGCGGTTCTGCTCCAGTGCTTATTAGGTTCAGTATTTCAGATCTAGGACATGTTCCGATTTGTCAATTTAGTAGCGATTTTGATTCTTTTGAGTTGGTTTAATGCTTTATTTGTTTCATCATGTTATTTTCATGATTTATTCTTGTTTAAAGTAGGTATAGCCGTATAGCTACTATTTGGTAAAGTTTCATAGGAGATTTCAACCTGAATCCAGTTATCCCATTTCCTATTCTTGGATTCAAATTGGTTGAGGGTCTCCTTCATTGTGGGTAGGTTTAGGTCATTTTCAGCTATACAAAGTGTGTTTGCTCTTATAGCTCAGTATGCACGTATATTAAGTCACTTCAGACCTTCAGTTATGCAATTAGAGTGTTACATTAACATGTATTAGGAATTCAGGAAAGAGATTCTGCTTCTACATCTCTGATACATTTTAACATACACTTCAGACCTTTTCTAATAGACCACAGTCTCACCTCTTTAATAGATTGTCGACTAAAAGAAGGTCAAACTGGTATTGCTTATAACTTTTAATCCTACTACATGCATTATTTGTATTTTATTTATTTACTTCTGCTTCAATTGAACTGCTGGGGTTATAAAACAGTTATATTGATGCATAAAAAGCATGCATAAGTTATTCCAGCACTTAGAAAATATATGAACTTTTCTAGTACTGGAAGACGTAGTCTCCGAATATACACGTCGCTGTAGTTTCACGGCTCTTTGGTTGTTCAATTTTCCGACCGAGGAAGTTTCCCCTTTGAGACCTTCCCGCAGCTTGAATAAAAGTCTATTTGACTGATATAACTTGTTGACGTCTCCTTTCAAGTTGTTCATTGAACTGACTTCATATTTAGATGAATTGTCTGTAAGTTAGATATTGATAACTTTCTATGTTTGCTTCCAACTCTGATCAACCTAACTTCTATTTTTTTGCTGTTAAGTTCATACAGAAGACATTTTGGAGTCATTTTCCAGCTGAAGACTGTTACCTCTACAACTCTATGACACTGTGTTGGTTCTTGGCTCTCTGAAGTCAAATAATATACGTTTTTTAAATATATCTGGAGTAATCAACTCCGAAAATGTCCCTTCGAAGACCCCCCTTGCCACGTCTCCTTCTTAAAAATGTATCTTGCATGAGAAATGCTCAACAAATCCTGCGCCATGTAAATGTGACGTTACATGATGGTGGGGCCCTCGTACTGGTGGGCGCGAATGGCTCTGGCAAGTCCACGTTCTTGCGGATGTTAGCTGGATTCTCAAAACCTTCAGCTGGCGAGATCCTCTGGAACGGTCACGACATAACCGATTCAGGGGTTTTCCACCAGTACAAGCTTCAGCTGAATTGGCTATCCCTGAAAGATGCCATCAAAGAGAAGTTCACTGTCCTTGATAATGTTCAATGGTTTGAAATTCTTGAAGGAAAGATGGGGAGGTCTCTGCCAGCGCTGGAACTCATGGGACTTGGAAGATTGGCGAATGAGAAATCAAGAATGCTCTCTATGGGGCAAAGAAAGAGGGTTCAGCTGGCAAGGTTATTGGCAATTGATAGGCCGATTTGGTTGCTTGATGAGCCTTCAGTGGCTTTGGATGATGATGGAGTGAAATTGCTGGAGTTTATAATTGCAGAGCACAGAAAGAAGGGCGGGATTGTCATTGTGGCCACACATTTGCCGATACAGATTGAAGATGCCATGTACCTGAGGTTGCCGCCGCGGTTCCCTAGAAGGATGACCCTTGTAGACATGCTCGGCCGAGGTGATTAGAGATTTTTCTTCTTCTCGTCTTTTAATACCGTTGTGATATACCTTACGTGATTAGGGGAGTCACGAATAGACACAGAATATTTTTTGAGAAGTGTCTTTGAAAGTTTTGATAATGCTGTAACCAGATTAGTTCATGCTATTCACTTTTGTGACCCTGTTAATTAGGGAGATTAGCTTTGATTTCTTTACTTGCATGGCACTTGTGTTATTGTTATTCTGTTTAGTTAAACTTTCGATAACTGCTCTGGTGAATTTGAAATTGGATACTTGCAGCGAGGTCGTTGTCCTTTTACCTTGGTTTATATGCCATCTCTATCACAAGGAATAACGAACAACTGGCTCATTCTTTTTCTTTTGTGCATCGGGTTATGTGAAAAGATTTTCAGTAGACATGCTTCATACGGATGACTAACGAATTAGTCATTTTATGCACCTACACACATGTAATGTGAAAATAAGTCTCTTGAAACAGGTTAGTAATAACATGTTCTGTAGACTATCTACAACAGTTTGTTAGGGCCCTTGGACACGATGTTAGTGTCTCCAACGGGCAGTGGCGGGTCGAAGCTAATCAAGGGCTTGGATGGGCTGGTGGAGCGATCGAGGTGTGGCAAAGTGTGTTTCCTTTTGATTTATTGTTGTTGTTGGAAGAGAAGAAATTGGAGAAGATAGGAGAATAGATTTTTGTTGATGTTGTTAGTTGTTATGAATCCGGGTATCAAGTAAGAACGATAACAAAATATAAAGAACGAGAGACAAGAAATTTAATGGGGATCGCTAGTTTAAATACTAGCTACTCCACAATCCGAACCCGATTTATTGAGAGAAACAAACCCGAAACCCGATTACAACCACAAACACACACACGTACGAAAAAGCTCACTAAAACTCATTGCTTGAACTCACTGACCCGTGTGTTGTGTGTGCTAATGATTGTTGTTACTAACTCCTCACAAAAGACCACCCCATGCATTTATTATATACATGTGATGGTATTGTTTTAGTGGCTGTGACTCAAACTAGGAAACAAATATGTATGGAAACTTTGACTTTTGGGACTTTGGCATCAAGCCAAGGCACTGGATGATATCACCGCCCCCAAAACTACACAAAAGCATGAGAAGTTTTATCATGCTTCTCATGCACCAAAACTAAACCACACTAATGTGTTGAATCACCAAACAACAAATCTCCACCGTGATTCAAACACCCTAGCAACCAGAACCAGAACCAATGCTTTTCTCGAACAAGAACCTGAATCGGATGCGTCTCCCTGAATCTGAAACGAGCACGCCTCCATCTAGAACCAGACTCGAATACATTCACTGAGAAAGCATGACCGAATGTATTCCCAATGCGCTCCAAACAGTGCCAGAACCAGTGCACCATGACAAGTGCCCAGATGTCATTCAGACCAGATGCACCGACGACGAGTGCCACAAATTGTCATGCAAGATGCGCCCCGTATGCCTCAGATGCGCCCGAAACCCTAGTGCGCGCCAGAAATCTTTTCGCGCCTAGAACCTGAACCCGATTCGCGTGCCAGAGATATAAGGCGCCAGATGCTCCATGCCAGGAGCTCAGAATCGCCCCCAAGGGGCTCAGAGAAGAAAGTAGTCCACAGAGGACGTCCCTCCACCTAGAACCAGATTCGTTTGGTTCTTCTTGGGACACTCCCTTTTCCAGTTACCTTTCTCCTTGCAGTTGGCACAGACGTCATGTGGTAAGCTGGATCCTGCAAACCTCTTGCATCCCTAACATTTTCCTTCTTTGACCATTAAACCAGACGGATAATGGTCACATGAGCCCTGACCTGCAGCCTTGTGCCTCAGAATCCTGGTGTGAAGATCAGATCTAACCTCTTCTAGGTTATCGTATCTTAACCCCCAATGAAAGATTGCACGAAACCCTCATACGATGGAAGCAGCGACACCAACAAGATTAAGGTCGCATCTTCATCACTTAATTTCTCCTCACTATTACGCAATTCAAGAAGAATAGTGTTCAGAACATCTAAGTGATCGCTAATTTGCGTACCTTCAGACATTCGCAACCCGAATAGCCATTGCTTGAGCATCAACTTGTTTGCCACATATTTCTTCATGTAGAGCTCCTCCAACTTGACCCACAAATCAGCGGCCTTCTCCTAATCTGCGACATCGGTGATCACATCATTCGTCAGACACAACATGATCGTTGTGTGCACCTTCTCCTCCTTCTTCAGATACGCCGATTAGGTTGTGTCCACGTTGCTCTTGTTGGACGCCAGAGGTAGCCAAAGATCGTCGCGTTTCAGCAACGCCTTCATCTTGATCTGCCACAGACTCAAGCTGTTTCTCCACTTAACTTCTCGATCTTCATAGTACCCGACATCGTTTCTTCTTGAAAGCCTAACCTGACTCGAGCTCTAATACCAGTTTGTTATGAATCCGGGTATCAAGCAAGAACGATAACAAAATATAAAGAACGATAGACAAGAAATTTAACGTGAATCGCTAGTTTAAATACTAGCTACTCCACAACTCGAACCCGATTTATTGAGAGAAACAAACTCGAAACTCGATTACAACCACGAACACACACACGCACTGACCCGGGTGTTGTGTGTGTGTGCTAATGATTGTTGCTACTAACTCCTCACAAAAGACCACCCCATGCATTTATATACATGTGATGGTCATTGTTTTAGTTGCGGTGACTCAAACTAGGAAACAAATATGTATGAAAACTTTGACTTTGGGACTTTGGCACCAAGCTAAGGCACTTGATGATATCACCGCCCCCAAAACTACACAAAAGCATGAGAATTTTATCATGCTTATCATGCACCAAAACTAAACCACACTAAGGTGTTGAATCACCAAACAACATTAGTCCCGGAAGCGTAGGAAGGAGAAGATGTGAGAAAATAGGAGAGGCTATGTGTTTGTGAGTTAGATTTTTTCAGCAATTATCTTGTACATCTGATAGGAGAAAAATAGGAGTTGACGAGCACACAATAGGAAAAGTTTCCAATTATTCAATTCAGTACCTACTCTGTATTATTGTAACAATAAATAAGGAGAATAGATGAAATGATTCAAAGATAAAACTGCAAGTGGTGATGTATTTGAGATAGAGGGAAAGTGTAATTGATTTTATTTAACTTCTTCAAGAGTTACAATCACACAAATCTCACATCGTTTCTACTAACTTTCATCAGTTATCCTACACCCCTTTCTCTCAACCCTAGGAAATGCCACTATGCTTCTTCTTTTTCTACATAAGTTGACTTTTTAACTCGTGTTTGGGTCACTTTGACCCGGTGATTCAGATTCTCCTCTGCCTCTCGTATCTTCTTCTTCTTTATCTGTATTTTTTGATTTGATTTATTGATGCAATCTTTAATTTTGATTTTTGTTTGTTTGATTGTATATGTAATGTTTATAAAAGATCTATAAATTGGCGGTTTTGCTGATGGCAATGGGTCTGCTGGTGGACCGATGGTGGTTGTGTTGCTTGAGTGTTACGAGTATTAACCAGAGAGATAGAAGAGAGAGAGGAGGAGGATATAAAAGAAATTCTTATAGAAATGCAAGAGTAGAACGGTAAAAAAGACCAGTTCCTTAATCCTCGTGCCCTCTCCAATGGGGACAAAGAGAGGGAACAGAGTGGTATGTGGTATAACATTTCTATAGTAAAAATGATATGATTATGTCCAATCTCTGTCACATGAATCTTTCATTGTGACCTTTTGATCTCATGGGGTCAACAAAGAGGTGGGATATTTGAGTTATTGACCATACACTCAAAAAAAAAAAAAAAACACAACAGAAATACTACTTTGCTTCATTCTTCTATTATCCCTCTATGTACCAATTTGTTATTAAGAAAAATGTACCAATTTTGTATTGAAAGAAGTAGCATAACATTTAATTAAAAGGGAACAATACAAACATCAGAAAATGAAAGATCACTTGGCTGATACAAAAACAAGACCTCGATGATAAATAAATAAAAAATTGCAACAATATTAAAGAGAAAATCTAGAAGTTGAAAAACGAAGTAGAGGTCGCCGCCCACGACTAGATCGTTTCAAAATTGTGGAAGCACTGATACCCACTGTGTACTTGGTGATAGTGTTGTTGGAAAGAATAATTGTGAAGAGGTTATAGAGTGGAATATGTAGGGTTTTGATTCATGGATCGCGCAAACGGAAGCATAATCAAACAAATAACCATGCAAAACCCTCCAAGGATCACAAGTCTAGATGCATAACGATAGTGAAGGTAAGAAATCATAAACACACCTTTGGGTTCTCCTTGATGACTTCAAACGCGAATAGTGTCACGTTCTCTATAGTTGATCCACGCCTAGAGTTGATCCTAGATCTCCAATCTCCTTGGTGCTAGCCCGGAATGAGAGGAGGGTGAATGAATCACGCAAAACGAGGCAAAAGAAGGGGCTCGGCCCTCTTTTGGCGTCGGGGACGAGGGGCGGCGGCAAGGGTGGCGTCGGCCTCCTTGTTGTTTGCTCTCTCTCTCCTTTGTTCTCTCCCACTCTTGTTATGTTCTCTTTAGAGCATAAGTTATGAGGAAGGAAGGAAGGAGGGTCCTTTATATAGTCCAACAACTCCTTGTTAACTACCTAAAGGACTTATTCTAGTCCTACTAGAATTCAATTTAGTCCCTTCCTTGCAAATTAGTCCCTACTAAGTTTGCAAGGGTTTGCAAAGTGATCCTTCTAATTAATTAATCCAATTAATTAATTCCCAAATCTAGTACAACTCTATATAGCGTGTGACCCCATAGGTTCTATCTAGTTGGTAGCAACTCTTTGCTAATATGGAGCGGTTTCTAGCAAAACATCCATTCTAGCCAACTAATAGAATAGTCATCTAGACAACCTTGTACAAGTAATTGTCTCATCCCTTTGCCTCCATATCCGGATTGGACACGAGACATACAAGTCACACTCGTATATCCAATCCCTAGTTTCTCGATCCATGGAATAGCCTTATTCGTGCAAATAACATCAATATCCCATATTGATTTATTTGAGTCTGGCCAGACATTCTATAAGCACTATCCTTCGAGTGGCCTAGGATATTTGCTCCCGTTATGTGGGAGGGGCAAATCCTCTCTACGTCCACTACGATCTCTAAGCTTGCTTCTCATTGTATCCAGTACACGCCTTTATAACTACCCAGTTACGGTGTAGCGTTTAACGCTACCAAGATCACAATGATCCACAACTAGAATATCTAGTGACTTCAAGTCTAAGGATGACAATACCATTGTACCCGAGAAGCACTTGTGACTTAACATAACATGTATGTAGCCTTCTCGGTGATGGGTCAATCCAGTGCAACATTCCGTAATGCACACCTATGTGTTGGATCGTGATATCTCCATATCAATCCAACCCCATACTAGTCTATAAATGATTGTCCCATTTAATCATTATACTTGACTAGGGATATTTAAGATAAACAACACGATTGTAAATCTAAGGACTTCATTATATTAAATATCCAATAAATAATAAATGAATTTTCTAGCCAAATACAAATTCATACTAAACTAGATTGCCTCTAGGGCATCTATTCCAACAGTCTCCCACTTGCACTAGAGCCAATCTGGCGCATCTCGTATGCCCATACTCCTAGTGTGCCCTTCATGCTTCCACTGCGTGAGAGGCTTTGTAAGCGGGTCTGACAGATTATCATCTGTAGGAATCTTGCATATTCGAACGTCTCCTCTATCGATAATATCTCGAATCAGATGAAACTTCCTGAGCACATGCTTGGACTTCTGGTGCGATCTTGGTTCCTTTGATTGCGCGATCGCCCCAGTGTTGTCACAGAACAACTCCACTGGATCCGCAATGCTAGGGACCACACCAAGTTCAGAAACAAACTTTCTGATCCAAACAGCCTCCTTTGCTGCGCCATTTGCAGCAATGTACTCAGCCTCTGTTGTAGAATCAGCCACCGTCTCTTGCTTGGAACTCTTCCAGCTCACCGCTGCTCCATTCAGGCAAAACACATATCCCGACTGTGATCTAAAGTCATCTCTGTCGGTTTGGAAGCTTGCATCAGTGTAACCCCTTACACGCAACTCTTCCTCACCGCCAAACATCAAGAAAGCATCCTTAGTTCTTCTCAAGTACTTTAGGATGTTCTTGACAGCAATCCAGTGACTCTCACCCGGATTGGATTGGTATCTGCTTGTCATACTCAAGGCATATGACACATCTGGTCTAGTACATAACATGGCGTACATGATAGATCCTATGGCCGAGGCATAGGGAATCCTACTCATGCGTTCCTTCTCAATCTCATTGGAAGGACAACCACTCTTTGAAAGAGTGATTCCATGTGACATGGGCAAGAATCCCTTCTTGGAATCTTGCATGTTGAACCGTTTCAACACCTTGTCAATATATGTACTCTGACTTAGGCCTAGCAACCTCTTAGACCTATCTCTATAGATCTTTATACCGAGTATATAGGCTGCTTCCCCTAAGTCTTTCATTGAGAAACACTTTCCTAGCCAATCTTTCATAGATTGCAGCATGGGAATGTCGTTTCCAATGAGTAGTATGTCATCTACATACAAGACCAGAAAAGCTACAGAGCTCCCACTAACGTTCTTGTAGACACAAGACTCATCTTCGTTTCTGATGAAGCCAAACTCTTTGACCACTTCATCAAAACGTCGATTCCAACTCCTAGAAGCTTGCTTCAATCCATAAATGGATCGTTGCAGCTTACAGACTTTGTTAGCTTGCTTTGGATCCTCAAAACCCTCCGGCTGTATCATATACACGTCCTCGAGGAGATTCCCATAAAGGAATGCTGTTTTGACATCCATCTGCCAAATCTCATAGTCGTAGTATGCTGCAATTGCAAGTAGGATTCGGATGGATTTGGTCATTGCGACTGGTGAAAAGGTTTCATCATAGTCAATACCATGAATCTGTCTGAATCCTTTAGCTACCAATCGGCCCTTATAGGTAATCACATTACCATCCATGTCGATCTTGTTCTTGAAGACCCACTTGCACCCTATGGGCCGCGCCCCATCAGGTGGTTCCACCAAAGTCCATACTTTGTTGGTATACATGGATTCCATCTCGGATCTCATGGCCTCAAGCCACTTCTGCGAGTCTCGGCCATTCATGGCCTCCTCATAGGTAGTAGGCTCATCATCTATGAGCATCGTGTCACCGGAATCAGTCACGAGAAGTCCGTACCTCTCGGGTTCCTGGCGCACTCTACTAGATCTACGAAGCTCTTGTGTTACCTGAACAGGTGGATCCACAACTGCTTGTGATTCCTGTTCATGTTCCATAATCAGTTCAGTGATTTGTGGTTCTTGAACTTCTTCAAGTTCTACATTCCTCCCACTTGCTTCTTTAGAGACAAACTCTCTTTCTAGAAACACGCCGGTCCGAGCAACAAACACTTTGTTCTCGGTTGGATTGTAGAAGTAGTATCCCTTAGTTTCCTTAGGGTACCCCACAAATTTACACTTATCCGATTTAGGCCCTAGCTTGTCTGATTGTAAACGTTTTACATAGACATCGCAGCCCCAAATCCTCATGAACGACAGTGTGGGACGCCTCCCTCTCCACATCTCATATGGTGTCTTCATGACTGATTTAGATGGAACACGGTTAATGGTGAAAGCTGCACTTAATAGAGCGTAGCCCCAAAATGATAATGGAAGATCGGTTTGACACATCATAGACCGAACCATATCCAATAGGGTTCGATTCCTCCTCTCGGACACGCCATTCCATTGTGGCGTTCCGGGTGGAGTGAGTTGGGACACGATCCCACACTCTCTAAGATAGTCGTCAAACTCTTGGCTCAAGTATTCTCCTCCACGATCCGATCGTAGAGCCTTGATACTTTTGCCAAGTTGCTTCTCTACTTCATTCTTGAATTCTTTGAACACTTCAAATGATTCGGATTTTGCCCTCATAAGGTACACAAATCCATATCTACTGTACTCATCAGTAAATGTAATGAAGTAGACATAACCACCCCTGGCAGGCGTGGCAAATGGCCCACACACATCGGTATGTATGAGCGCCAATTGCTCACTAGTCCTCTCACCTTTCTTATTGAAAGGGGACTTTGTCATTTTTCCCAATAAACAAGCCTCACATGTCTCATATGATTCAAAATCAAATGAGTCTAGCAATCCATCCTTATGGAGTCTAGATACACGTTTCTCATTTATATGGCCTAAACGACAATGCCATAAATAAGCAGGATTTAAATCATTTATTTTAATCCGCTTGGTATTAATGTTGTAGACAGGATTGCTTAGATCAAGGACATAAAGTCCATTAAATAATTGCGCACTAAAATAGTGAATATTATTCAAATAAAAGGAACAACAATTGTTCTTTATTGAAATAATAAAACCTTCCTTGTCCAAACAAGAAATAGAAATAATGTTTCTGCTCATAGCAGGCACAAAATAGCAATTATTTAATTCTAAAACTAATCCTGAAGGCACAGATAGCTCGCACACGCCTATGGCCAACGCAGCAACCTTTGCTCCATTCCCAACGCGTAGATCTACCTCCCCTTTAGCCAATCTTTTACTTCTCTTTAGATCCTGCATATTTCGATAAATATGAGATCCACATCCAGTATCTAATGCCCATGATGTAGAGACAGTTAAATTGACATCTACAACAAAAATACCTGGTGGTGGTGGAATCACTATTCCAAGCCTCTTGTCCTCCAGATATTTTGGGCAGTTCCTCCTCCAGTGTCCAGGTTGACTACAGTAGTGACATTCACCCTTAGTCACGACCTTGGCAACGCCACCAACAGGCTTAAGGGATTGTTCCTTGGACTTGGCAACTGACTTGCCTTTGCCCTTGGAGGAAGAGGCAAACTTTTTGCCCTTTCCTTTATGCACCATCATAATGGCCTTGCCCTTACCCTTGTTGATGCTCTGTTCAGCCGTCCTCAACATGTTGAGCAAATCTGGCAGTGGTTTAACGATCTCGTTCATGTTATAGTTCATAATGAACTGTCCATAACTTTCAGGCAACGATTGCAACACGAGATCGGTTGCCAACTCTTGGCCGACCGGGAACCCAAGCCGGGCGAGATTCTCCAAGTATCCGATCATTCGGAGTACATGGGGTCCCACCGGGTTCCCTTCTGCCAGATGACATTTGAACAGTGCCTTTGAGACCTCATACCTCTCTACCCTCGCCTGCTCTTGGAATAGCTGCTTTAGATGTTCGATCATATCGACAGCATTCATGTTCTCATGTTGCTTCTGAAGCTCAGAGGTCATGGTGCAAAGCATTAGGCAGGCCGCATCATTAGCGTCATCAACACGCTTTTGATACGCCTTTAAGGCAGCAGGTGTCTGATTCTCTGGACCTTCTGGAACATGCTCCTCTATTGCGTACAGCTTCTTCTCTTGCTTGAGAAGAATTCTCAAGTTTCTGTACCAATCAAGAAAGTTGGTTCCAGAGAGCTTGTCCTTCTCAAGGACAGATCGTAGGGAATGTTGTGAACTCGATGAGTTGTTTGCCATTTGGAATTCTACAAAAGGAAAATACGCAAGTTTTAGTATTTATGAATTTTTGACTATATTTAATAATGTCTAGTTTATTAAATATAGCTCCCACTATTTTTCTACGGATTAATAACCCTCAAGATATTAATGCGGAAAATATCATTATATTTTCTAGTGGGCCAAGATCCATCTTTTTCATCTCCTTATGAGCTTGCTTTGGCAAGTCACCCATAATTCGACTACTTCTTAGGTAGGAACAATTCCAATTGCATCCCATATGCAACTCTTGGTTCAATCGGGCAAATAACTCTTTATTTATCCATCCATATGGATAATCCCAATTGATTGCCTCTAGGTTTCTTAATCAAATTAATAGCCTATTTGTGCTCAACCTCTTATCTAAACAGTTGCACATTGTTACGTGCCATCGCATTCCATCATTATGAATCAAGTCGCCATGCTTTGGCACGCACGAACTTGATAAATAATGATGATAATGAGTGTTTAAATAACGAGAAGGCAAGAACACAATATTTAAAATTTGAGGGATTTTCAATTTTAATTATTTTGTTGATCAATATCAACTAATCTATCTATTTGAGTTTGGGCACAACTCCAAATAATAGATCCGGGTTGTCTAATTATCTTATTATCCTAATTGCATGCATCATCCATACACCAACCACACAAATAATAAGACAATAAATAAACAACCACAAAACAGAAATTAAACGTGATGTGGATATGGCCTTTTCTAGACTAAGATAATTCCAAGCCAATGGAATTATCTATGAACCCTAAGCAAACACATCTCCATGCGTCTTGATCTTTTGGTCCATCCTTCATAGTCATGTGGAATGCTCCATGCTCCATGCTCCATCTTTTGTGGCTTCCTTGGCTTTGGGCTTCTTTTCTTCAATCTTGGCTAACAATCTACTTTATCTAGCACTAGCTAATATCTATACTAAATAAAATAAATCTCACAAGTTGAGAAAAAAAAATGGCACGCAGGCCATAAAACCCTAATTAATTATTACAATTAATTGATCAGCTCGCAGGCCGTAAAACCAAACCACAAAATTAAACATCCACATCAAACCACATCCTAAGGCCATATCCAATCACCATGCGATTTGCACATAAACAGTTAAAATCCAATTTTAACGCGCTTGGTCAATTTTAATTGATTTTAGGATTTCTAGGGTTAAAACGGTCCATGGGTCCAACAATCCAATTGCCCGGGCCCAAACAAAGTGAACCATAAGGCCCTAGGGCCGGCCCGGCCCAAAACCCGCAAGCTAGGCCCGCGGGTTAGGGCCGCCCGGCCCCTTAGGGCGCCAATCTTGGGCGGCAAGCAAGGGGGCGGTCCCCTAGGGTGCCGAACCTCCTTGTGGAGGTTGTTTCCAAAACAACCTCCTTGCTTGGAGCCCAAGTTTGGTTGTTTCCTTGTTTTGGGAGAATTCCTTCTTCCCCAAGGATGCCCAAACCCTAGATCTAAGATCCTAAAATTTCTCAAACTCACCAATTCATGCATCCAATGCAATAATTGGGTTTTGTTATGATTAATTCTTTGACAAATTGCATCCAATGCTTGATTTGTCTTGTTTCACGCGATAAACAACAATTTAAGGTGTAAAACAACAAGAATGTAACACATAAATGCTCTATGACCTGTGGCTCTGATACCACTGTAGGGTTTTGATTCATGGATCGCGCAAACGGAAGCATAATCAAACAAATAACCATGCAAAACCCTCCAAGGATCACAAGTCTAGATGCATAACGATAGTGAAGGTAAGAAATCATAAACACACCTTTGGGTTCTCCTTGATGACTTCAAACGCGAATAGTGTCACGTTCTCTATAGTTGATCCACGCCTAGAGTTGATCCTAGATCTCCAATCTCCTTGGTGCTAGCCCGGAATGAGAGGAGGGTGAAGGAATCACACAAAACGAGGCAAAAGAAGGGGCTCGGCCCTCTTTTGGCGTCGGGGACGAGGGGCGGCGGCAAGGGTGGCGTCGGCCTCCTTGTTGCTTGCTCTCTCTCTCCTTTGTTCTCTCCCACTCTTGTTATGTTCTCTTTAGAGCATAAGTTATGAGGAAGGAAGGAAGGAGGGTCCTTTATATAGTCCAACAACTCCTTGTTAACTACCTAAAGGACTTATTCTAGTCCTACTAGAATTCAATTTAGTCCATTCCTTGCAAATTAGTCCCTACTAAGTTTGCAAGGGTTTGCAAAGTGATCCTTCTAATTAATTAATCCAATTAATTAATTCCCAAATCTAGTACAACTCTATATAGCGTGTGACTCCATAGGTTCTATCTAGTTGGTAGCAACTCTTTGCTAATATGGAGCGGTTTCTAGCAAAACATCCATTCTAGCCAACTAATAGAATAGTCATCTAGACAACCTTGTACAAGTAATTGTCTCATCCCTTTGCCTCCATATCCGGATTGGACACGAGACATACAAGTCACACTCGTATATCCAATCCCTAGTTTCTCGATCCATGGAATAGCCTTATTCGTGCAAATAACATCAATATCCCATATTGATTTATTTGAGTCTGGCCAGACATTCTATAAGCACTATCCTTCGAGTGGCCTAGGATATTTGCTCCCGTTATGTGGGAGGGGCAAATCCTCTCTACGTCCACTACGATCTCTAAGCTTGCTTCTCATTGTATCCAGTACACGCCTTTATAACTACCCAGTTACGGTGTAGCGTTTAACGCTACCAAGATCACAATGATCCACAACTAGAATATCTAGTGACTTCAAGTCTAAGGATGACAATACCATTGTACCCGATAAGCACTTGTGACTTAACATAACATGTATGTAGCCTTCTCGGTGATGGGTCAATCCAGTGCAACATTCCGTAATGCACACCTATGTGTTGGATCGTGATATCTCCATATCAATCCAACCCCATACTAGTCTATAAATGATTGTCCCATTTAATCATTATACTTGACTAGGGATATTTAAGATAAACAACACGATTGTAAATCTAAGGACTTCATTATATTAAATATCCAATAAATAATAAATGAATTTTCTAGCCAAATACAAATTCATACTAAACTAGATTGCCTCTAGGGCATCTATTCCAACAGAATAGAAGGGGAAAGGGGGCTCGGGCAGACTGAGTGTCAAGGGATGACTTCTTGTGAACAGCTGGTTGAATGCATATGACACCGGTTGCGCTGAGTTCGAACGAAGCCAAGTTTTCCAAAAGGAAAAATAGAAGCAATAGGAAGCTTCGTTGCCAGAACTTGTCATTGCATATCTTCTTCCAAGAAAAATAGTTAGCATGAACAAACAAAAGCTAAAAAGAAAATCTTACTCCAATCAACCCTCTTGGGGCCGAAGTAGCATCCATCACAATGAACAGCAAATGCAATTTGGTAAGGGCACTAGTCATGAAAAAACTCATTTTTGACTAAGAGTTTCTCTGACAATAGTTGCAACCCATGTGGAGGGAAGCATTTGTTTCCTTATTAAAATTTGAGTTTGAATAGAAAAAAAGACCGAAGACAAGGAAAATGAATTTATTAAAATTGAGAGAGGTTACTATTCATTTGGTACGGAATTAGCCGAATGAATAGTGACTCAAGAAGAAGAAGTTGCCGTTGGCTTGGAGTGCCATCTCACAGCAGATTTCGTTGGATTTAACAGACATTGTGAAAATTAAATTCATATAATTAGTACGGCGACGTCGTTTAGTTCGTTTTAATTACTGTTATTTGGTTCAATTATTGGAACATCGTTGTATTGATTGAGAGGGAGGGAGTCAACTATTCAGTCCACGTGGTATGGTCTGATTGGTTGATTCATAACCATCAGTTAATTATGTTTTCCTTTTTATTCTTTTTTCTTTTGTTTTCCCTCCTCAAGTGTGATATATATTCACACTTTTGTATATGGTTTTGCATTCAGTTTATTTCCGCAAGGTGAAATTCTTCTCTCTACTTTATTTTATATCTTCTATCTCATTTTGATCCATTTGTAATATGTTTTTGATCCACTTATTGGCATTGCTTTGAGAAATCACAAAAATTGACCATTTCTTTTTAACCAAAAATACGGGTTTAAGACACTTTGCACCCTTGTGTTTAGAAAAAAACACACGACACCTTTATGTTTTCAAAATTCACATTTCACCCCTATTACGAAAAATGTTAGGACTGATTCCACCTCTCTGTTATATTATGTCCAGGTTATGTCCAATAAAATTATTTTCCGACTATTTTACCCATAAGTGGATGAATAGACATTTGTGCCTTTATTTCATTAATCATTTTTCATGTGAATAAAAAATGAAGAACACAAACAAATGAAGAGCAAAAACAACCGCCACCACCAAGTCTTGATCTACGATTAATCCCACCACATCACCATCAACTACAATAAAAAGTGTAGGAGGCTCCGATTTGTAATTGAAGCCAAGAATATTTCACCTACAATGGCTGCAACACCATTTTCCTCGCCATGAAAGTAATAATGTCTCAGCAAGTGAATTCAATAGATCAAAAACATAATTGTCTAGAAAGAGAGTTGATCAAGATATGCTATTAGTGATGAAGAATAGACACAGTTACCATGGCTGCAAAACCATTTACCTCGTCATGAAAGCAACAAACAGATCTACAAACATTTCTGCACCAACAATCGTAAAAAAAAATTAAAAGAAAAAATGGATAGAAAACTCAAGAACATCAAGAACACGTGCCAAGTAAAGATCCAAATGGATCCAAATATCACTTCTCGTTCTTTGAATAACCCATAGATGGATTAAAACATCGAGCAAGCAAATGAATCTCACTAGCAATAACTTGGAATTTGTTAAGAGAGAGAGAGAGAGTGTACCAACAAAAACTAAACTCCCAAAACACAGATCATCATCAACAGCAACAATCCTGATTTTTCTATTGGTTTCTCTCAACAACCCAGATTCACAGACCCATTACCAGCACCCTGCTTCATTTGTCTGCAAAAACTGAGAAACCGAGACCCCGCACGAATCAAGCTCCCCAAAACACACATTAACAACAACTCTCAACACGCTACTCGATAGAGAGTAAACCAAGGTTCATGGCTCACACACAATCACAAGGAGAGAGAGAGAGAGAGATGCATTTGTGAACCCCAACTGAAGCTCAAGTTTGAGCTCAAAGAAGATAATATATAGGTAAGAGAGAAATCGAATGCATGTCGAACCAAGGAATCGAAATGAAGCCCCAAAATTCGAAGCCAAGAAATTTTATACTCAGAATGGGGTATAATCTGGCATAACCCATAAGTCAAACAAAATATGCATGAATACATTCTTCGAGCAGGGAGAAAGATACATTCGTGCAAATAGGTGAACTTCCGAGTGATTTTTCAGAAGTTCAGTTGTTGGGAGTGGTGGTGGTGGTAGTAGTTTTGTAGTGTTATTGTGTTCATAGTTAGATCGACATTCGGGGAAGACAGAGATAAGTTTGTGGTCTTGAACCACTTGAAGGATGTTTTTACGGTGGTGGCCGCTAGGGTTAATGCTGAAGAAGAAGAAGAATGAGGAGATGGGATTGAGGATACATGGAATATATAGTGGGTAATTTTGAATTTTGAGGGTACATAGAACCGTCTTTTCAAAGAGTCGATTGGGTTCCGACATTTACCAGGATGCAAAAGTGATTTTTTATAAAACAGGGATGACTTGTGTTTTTCCCCAAATATAGGGGTGTAAAGTGTCCTCTACCCCAAAAATGGTGGGTTTTTTCAAAATGGATATCATGTCCATTAGTAATAGACAAATGGACATGAAATGGCCAGTTATTGGCAAATGGACATGAAATGGTAATCTCTTTTAGTTATACACATTTAAAAAAAAAAGAATAACCACATCTACATCATTTCTCTCATCTTCTTCCTCTATTTACGTGGTGGTAAGTGGGGATTATAAGCTTTCTCTCTCTCTGTCTCAACTTCATTATCCAACTACCAAGTACAACTAACTTAATTCTCTCACCAATATATTAAAACTATTAGCCAACAATCAAAACTCACATATTCTCTATTTATTTCCTGCCACATTGAGCTCTCTCTCTCCCTCTCTCTCAATTTCTCTCAACTCCATTGTTCGGTTTTGTTAAAAGCTTGGATTTTTTGTAATCTGAAGTGTTTTGGTTGCATCTTGTGCTTAGGTAAGTTCCCTATATACTCATTCTTTTGTCTTTCATCATTTATTGTTGTTTGAAAGATGAAAATAGCAAAAAAAAAAAAAAATATGGTGACACCTGAGATGAACGCAGTCCGATGACATGTTACAAAGACTTAGTTACAGTCCATCGAACTCAAAGTTCAATTTTCTGGACCCATGGTTCGATATGTCCGTTCCTTCAAATTCCGAAACAACACCATCGAACTCGGAGTTCGACAAATTGAAATCTTTTTCCAGTAGGGTTGTTTCAGAATTTGAAGGAATATAACTATCGAACTATGAGTTTGACTGTCGAACTATGCGTTCGATGGGGGAAGTTGATCTGTTCCAACAGAGGCTATCGAACTAAGACTTCGATGTGTCGAGCTAGGAGTTCGATGGGCCTTAGGGTTTAGAGTATAGGTTTTCTAAGTATCAGTTCCACCATTGAACTATTACAGCGACAAGTTTACACCCATCGAACTATTAGTCCACGATACAAGTGAGCTGAAGTTACTAAACAAGTGACGAGGATATGAGAACCATGCCTTACTCCCAACTGAAAATGATGATGATAGCAATCTCAACGGATGTTGTTGTATGTACAAGGGCAAGGACATTATTACCTTATATGTCACCGTGGACGTTCCGTCACGAGGTCTCATGGATTATCCTCGAGTAGTTGTTAGGGAATGGAGTTCACGACCGAGCAAGATGGCCCCGTGAAAGCGAATTACACAAGGAGAGTCATCCCTCGGTATTGTGCCACTGGCTAGGGACAATTATGTGGTACCTTACCACGACAGGGTTGGCAAAAGATGTCAAGGGAATCATGTGCCCTCCTCCGCCGTATGTTGTGAAAAAGGGTCGGAAGCAGAAGACGAGACATCCTTCACAGGGAGAGAATAATTAAGATTGGGAAGAAGTACGCCTATAAGAAGTGTGGTTGATCAGGGCACGTAAAGAAGCATTGTCCGATTGCACCCTCAATACGAAGCATTCATGTATAATTAGCTTGTTGTCGGACTTTATCGTTTTCGTTAGTTCAATGTAGAGGGTCTTTGTTTTAGTTACTTAAACTTGTCTGTATTTGATTTATGTATTCAAACATTGTTGCACATATAAATTTCATGTATTTGAAGGGTTGTATAAAATAATGGCCATCGAAATGACATTTATACATATCAAACTATTAGTTTGATGGGTTCTAGGATTCAGAGATTAGGGAATATGTTTGGAAATAAACAGTTCGACCATCGAACTATTAGTTCTCCATGTTTGCACCCATCGAAGTAATAGTTCGATGGTTGAAACAACAGTTCAATGGCACAATTTACTTGTTACTTGATATCATTTTGACTACTTTTCTAATCAATTTGGCTTTTGTTTCTATTTTTCATAATGGAAAAAAATAGTGAGTGTCACTTGCAAAGGGGAGTGTAATATTGATGTAAAACATCACACGTACGAGGGGCTAGGCAGACTAAGTGTTGGATGTTAGAGAAGTGGAGTAACCAAATTTCGCTCCCAGAAGTACTTGTGTCGGAGAATGATGATGAACCCGACGAGGACTACCTTCTTGCGTACAACGGTGAGACCTTGGATATGAATGGTGATAACGATGTTGATGATATTGATAAAGGCGTGGAGCAACCAGATTTCGCTCCTAGAAGGCATCACTCCTAGCAATAAGAGATTGGATGGTAGTAATATGTAGCCGGAAGACCTATTCAGTTCTGTAGATGACTTTGACAAGAAAGTGCAACAATGGTTTTGCTTTCACGTAGTATATCATCATTAATTTCCTTCTTCATATTCATCCCGGAGACGAGGACAAACTCTTTCTTTGAGAAACAAGCGACAAAGTCCCCAACATTGTACCATAGCTCGTTATGTTTATTAACTGAGAGCCTACCATACGTCAATATGTAGTAATTGTCCCCGAGTACTCGATATTTTCGTTCCAATCCAACAAGCACAAAATCCACTCTAGGTTTCCCAATTTTTTCTAAATAAATCTTCTAACAGTGGGTCGGGCATAATCTTTCAACTTGCGGATTGATTGCACTTTACACTTGGTCGATATGGCAGCCGGTTTGTAAGGACCATCGTACACCTTCCGAGGCAATGCTCTGAGAGTCGAAATCAACAACGTCTCGTATCCTACAAAACAAAGAAACAATATCACAGGGTGTCAAAACAAAAAATATGTAATTCAATCAAACAAAATTGATGCATATTGGAAAATTATCATTTAAGTGTTAAACATAATTAGACAATAACCTAACTTAGTTGCATCATCAACTAAAAGGCAATTTTAGCTCTTTGGGCCTTGTTGAATTGTTAGTTCGATGTATAGAACTATCAGTTCGACATGGATGGCGCAACAGGTTTCAAAAACCAAGTCTGCTCGATATGTCAAACTATTTGTTCAATATGTTTGGCACATTGAGTTCAAAAATCCAAGTGCAATACCCATCGAACTGAGAATTTTACACATAGAATTCCTACACTTAGTTCTTCGAGCATCAAGCCCCATGACCAACGAATTAGGTGCTCAAAGTTTTTAACTCTATATTCTGCTATCGAACTATTTGTTCTATACATCGAACTACCTGGGTTTGTAACCCTTGATTTCCCTGAAAATCAAGAACAAGTCATGTTTATAGAAATACTTCCCAATTCCTCTTGGATTTCATCAATCAGCTCTTGTTCTAGTGGTTCTTGTTGTACTTGTTCATCAAACAATTCTCGATTATTATGAATTCGAATCCAATTTACTACCTCAGGGTCTAAACCTTCTAATTCCATGTCCAATTCCTCTTCTTCTCCTTATTTTCCCTTCGTGTTATTCCCCTACCCGTTCATCAACTTATTCTTCTTCAAAATTGACCGAAGCTATAGGAGTAGCTTCAAAGTCGGTATTGCGTCGAAATTTTTTGGGGGCTGCTCTGCATTTTGGTTTTCTTTCCATCAGAGAGAGATGGTGGTTGGAGAAGGGTGGTGATGGTGGTCGGAGTGGATCGACGGGGCAAGGCAACTGAGAGGTTTTCTATAGTCTGATGGTAGAATATCGTAAGAGAGAAAGAGAGATAGAGGATAAAGTACGATAAGTTGTTTTTACCTTTAAAATCTCATTTAGGAGTTTAATTTTAGACAATTTCATTAATGTAATTGATTAAGTTAATCAGTTTGGAATAAAAAATTAGAGTTTAATATTGATGTCCACTTGTCAAATCTTTCCAAAAATCACTTGGCTGATACAAGAACAAGACCCCGGTGATAAACGAAAATAAATTGCAACAATATTAAAGAGAAAAGTTAGAAATAGAAAAATGAAGTAGTGGTCGCCGCCCATGACTAGATCACTTCAAAATTGTTGGAAGCACTGATACACACTGTGGACTTGTTGATAGTGGTGCTGGAAAGATTAATTGTGAAGAGGTTACAGAGTGGAGTAGAAGGGGAAAGGGGGCTCGGGCAGACTGAGTGTCGAGGGATGACTTCTTATGAACCAGCTGGTTGGATGCATATGACACCGGTTGTGCTGAGTTCAAACTAAGCCAAGTTTGCCAAAAGGCAAAATAGAAGCAATGGAAGCTTTGTTGTGAGAATTTGTCATTGCATATCTGCTTCCAAGAAAGACAGTTAGCATGAACAAACAAAAGCTGAAAAGAAAAATCTTACTCCAATCAACCCTCTTGGAGCCGAAGTAGCATCCATCACAATGAACAACATATGCAATTTGGTAAGGGCACTAGGCATGAAAAAACTCATTTTTTGACTAAGAGTTTCTCTGACAATAGTTTGCAACCCATGTGGAGGGAAGCATTTGTTTCCTTATTAAAATTTGAGTTTTCATAGAAAAAAAGACTGGAGACAAGGAAAATGAATTTATTAGAATTGAGAGAGATTACTGTTCATTTGATAAGGAATTAGCCGAATGAATAGTGATTCAAGCAGAAGCTGCTGCCGTTGGCTTGGAGTGCCATTTCACAACAGTTTTCGTTGGATTTGATAGACGTTGGGGAAATTAGATTCAAAAAATTAGTACAACGCGTTTACTTTGTTTTAATTACTGTTATTTGGTTCAATTATTGGAACGTTGTCATATTGATTGCGAGGGAGGGAGTCAACTATTCAGTCCACGTGGCATGGTCTGATTGGTTGATTCATAACCATCAGTTAATTATGTTTTTCTTTTTTTTTGTTTTTCTTTTGTTTTCCCTCCTGAAGTGTGATATATATTAACACTTCTGTATCTGGTTTTTCATTCAGTTGATTTCTGCAAGGTGAAGTTCTTCTCTCTGCTTTCTTTTATTTCTTCTTTCTCATTTTGATCCATTGTAACATGCTTTTGATCCACTGATTGGCAATGCTTTGATAAATCACAAAATTTGGCCATTTCTTTGAAACTAAAAATACGGGTTTAAGACACTTTGCACCCCTGTGTTTAGAAAAAAACACCTGACACCCTTATGTTTTCAAAATTCATCTTTCACCCCTATTACGGAAAAATGTTAGTACTGATTCCACCCCTCTGTTATGTTCTGTCCAGGTTATGCCCACTAGTATTATTTTTCGACTATTTACCCCTAAATGGATGAATAGACATTTGTGCATTTATTTCATTAATTATTTTCATGTAAAGAACAAATGAAGAACACGAATAAATGAAGAGCAAAAACAACCCACCACCACCAAGTCTTGATCTACAATTCATCCATCCCACCACCACATCACCATCAACAACAATAGAATGTGTAGGAGGCTCAGATTTGTAATTGAAACCAAGCATATTTCACCTACCATGGCTGCATAACCATTTGCCTCGCCATGAAAGTAATAATGTCTCAGAAAGTGAATTCAATAGATCAAAAACATCCTTGCCCAGAAAGAGAGTTGATCAAGAGACGCTATTAGTGATGAAGAAGAGACACAGTTACCATGGATACAAAACCATTGACCTCGTAATTAAAGTAACAAACAGATCTACAAACATTTGTGCACCAACATCGTAAAAAAATTTAAGAGAAAAAATGGGTAGAAAACTCAAGAACATCAAGAACACATGCCAAGTAAGGGTTTAAAAGGCTCCAAACATCACTTCTCATTCTTTGAATAACCCATACATGGATTAAAACATCGAGCAAGCAAATGAATCTCACTTACAATAACTTAGCTTTGTTGAGAGAGAGAGAGAGAGAGAGAGAGAGAGAGAGTAGCAATAACAACAAAACTCCAAAAACCCAGAGCATTATCATCAACAACAATCCAGATTTTTCTATTGGTTTCTCACAACAACCCAGATTCACAGACCCGTTACTAGTACCCTGCTTCATCCATCGGCAAAAACTGAGAAACCGGGACCCCGCACGAATCAAGCTCCCCAAAACACATAATAACAACAAATCTCGACACGTTACTCGATAGAGAGGCGAAACAAGGTTCATGACTCACACACAATCACAATGAGAGAGAGAGAGAGATGCATCTGTGAACCCCAACTGAAGCTCAAGTTTGAGCTCGAAGAAGATAATATCTAGGTAAGGGAGAAATCGAATGCATATCAAACCAAGGAATCAAAATTGTTGGGTTTGACTTTAATCATGTTTTTTGGTAACAACTTTTGGTCCAAGACAAGTTTAGGTAGTGTGACCAAAGCAAGAAACAACTCCTCGCTAAGGAGTATTGTTGGTGCCGTGGTCACATGCATGGAAATTTCCCATGTTTCTTTTTGGCGGTGGATTGTTCTTTGCTTGGGGACTAATTTGTTTCCTAAAGCTTGAAGTTTCCACCTACAGTACTTGTATATATAAAGGCTTCATGCCTTTATATGTTAGTAGGGGTCAGTAAGCAACACAATACACATACACGACAGAGAGTACTAGCAGTGAGTTGAGAGGCTTTCTAGTGCGTGTGTTTTTGTGATTGTAATTCGGGTTCAGGTTTGTTTCTCTCAATAAACCGGGTTCGGGTTGTGGAGTAGCCAGTATTCAAACTAGCGATCCACGTTAAATTCTTGTCTCTCGTTCTTTATATTTTGTTTTCGTTCTTTTTTGATACCCGGATTCCTCCGCTGCGTCATAACAAACTGGTATCAGAGCCAGGTTAGGTTAGGGTTTCAAACAAGAAACGATGTCGGGTACTATGAAGATCGAGAAGTTCAGTGGGAGAAATAGTTTCAGTCTGTGGCAGATCAAGATGAAGGCGTTTCTTAAACGCGACGATCTTTGGATTCCTCTGGCGTCCAACAAGGGCAACGTGGACACAACCACATCGGCGTATCTGAAGATGGAAAAGGCGCACGCAACGATCATGTTGTGTCTGACGGACGACGTGATCACCAGTGTCGCAGATCAGGAGAAGGCGGCTGCTTTGTGGGTCAAGTTGGAGGAGCTCTACATGAAGAAATCCGTGGCAAACAAGTTGATGCTCAAGCAACGGCTATTCGGGTTGCGAATGTCTGAAGTGTCGCTGCTTCCATCGTATGAGGGTTTTGTGCAATCTTTCATTGGTGGGAAAGATACGATAACCCTAGAACAGGTCTGATCTGCTCTTCACACTAGGATCCTGAGGCACAAGGCTGCAGGAAATTCATGTGACCATTATGCGGCTGGTTTAATGGTCAAAGCAGGAAAAAGTAAGGGATACAAGAGGTTTGCAGGATCCAGACTACCACAGGACGCCTGTGCCTACTACAAGGAGAAAGGTGACTAGAAGAGGGAGTGTCCCAAGAAGAACCAGAAGAATCTGGTTCTAGGTGGAGGGACCTCCTCCGAGGACGACATTCTTCTCTGAGCCCCTTGGGGGCGATTCTGGGCTCCTGGCATGGAGCATCTGGCGCTTGAGATTTCTGGCACGCGGATCGGGTTCTGATTCTAGGCGCGAAAAGATTTCTGGCGCGCACTAGGGTTTCGGGCGCATCTGAGGCATACGGGGCGCATCTGGCATGACAATTTGTGGCACTCGTCGTCGGTGCATCTGGTCTGGACGACATCTGGGCACTTTTCATGGTGCACTGGTTCTGGCGCTGACTGGAGCGCATCGGGAATACATTCAGTCCTGCTTTCTCAGTGAATGTATTCGAGTCTGGTTCTAGGTGGAGGCGTGCTCGTTTCAGTTTCAGGGAGACGCATCTGTTTCAGGTTTTGAGAGAAGCATCGGTTCTGGTTCAGAGTTGCTGAGATGATTCAAGTCAAGGTGGAGATTTGTTGGGTTTGACTTTAATCATGTTTTTTGGTAACAACTTTTGGTCCAAGACAAGTTTAGGTAGTGTGACCAAAGCAAGAAACAACTCCTCGCTAAGGAGTATAGTTGGTGCGGTGGTCACATGCATGGAAATTTCCCATGTTTCTTTTTGGCGGTGGATTTGTTCTTTGCTTGGGGACTAATTTGTTTCCTAAAGCTTGAAGTTTCCACCTATAGTACTTGTATATATAAAGGCTTCATGCCTTTATATGTTAGTAGGGGTCAGTAAGCAACACAATACACATACACGACAGAGAGTACTAGCAGTGAGTTGAGAGGCTTTCTAGTGCGTGTGTTTTTGTGATTGTAATTCGGGTTCGGGTTTGTTTCTCTCAATAAATCGGGTTCGGGTTGTGGAGTAGCTAGTATTCAAACTAGCGATCCACGTTAAATTCTTGTCTCTCGTTCTTTATATTTTGTTATCGTTCTTGTTTGATACCCGGATTCCTCCGCTGCGTCATAACAAAAATGAAGCCCCAAAACCCAAAGACAAGAAATCGTATACTTAGATTGGGGCATAATCCGCATAACCCATAAGTCAAACAAAATGTGCATGAATACATTATTCGAGCAGAGAGAGATACATTCGTGCAAATAGGTGAACTTCCGAGTGATTTTTAGAAGTTCATTTGTTGGGAGCGGTGGTGGTGGTAGTTTTTTTTGTGTGTTATTCTGTTCATTGTTAGATCCAAATTCGGGGAAGACAGAGATAAGTTTGTGGTCTTGAACCATTTGAAGGATGTTTTACGGTGGTGGCCGCTAGGGTTAATGCTGAAGAAGAAGCATGAGGAAATAGGATTTAGAATACATGGAATATATAGTGGGTAATTTTTGAAGTTTGAGGGTACGTAGAACCGTCTTTTCAAAGGGTCAGATTGGGTTCCTTCATTTACGAGGATGCAAAAGTGAATTTTTTATAACACATGGGTATCTTGTGTTTTTTCCCCAAATATAGGGGTGTAAAGTGTCTTTTACCCCAAAAATACCCATCGCCCCTCTACAAATGAAGGCAAAGCAATCTCAAATGAATCAGAAAGCAATCTCTATGAGCACCTAAGAATTGCTCAGATTGAGAGAGAAAGAAGGAAACCCAGATAATGAAAGAGGCTACTGCTAATTACAGAGGGAAGAGGATGTTTCTGAGGGTGGTTCCCTCTCTCTGTATCTTAAGCAGCTCAAGCCAATGATTTCATCTTCTCTCCCCCAATGAAAACCCCAACCTCCCTCACTGATTAACAGCAGCAGCAGCAGAAGAAACATCAACAATGACAACAACAATGCCAAGATCAGTAGTAGTAGTAGCAGCAGCAGCAATAATAATAATAATAATAATGATAATAATAGAGCTGCTTGGAAGATCGGGTTTACGAAGAGGCTATGATGATTACGATTTCTGGGTTTCCGATCTGGAAGTTGGGATCTGACCCGTTTCTTGGCAGGGCAACTTTATGTTGCAGCCATGGTGGAGTTGGGTTTCCTTCTTAGATCTGATCAAAATAGATCTGAGCCTCAACACTTCTCAAACACCCATCTGCATGCATAGATTGATGCCCATTTCTGAGGGTTTCACTCCATAGCCGAATTAATCCGGCAAAATTGCACCGGTGGTACCCATATATTTTAGTCTTGACCCGACTGGTGAATTGGTCTTTGCATTCTACCTTTCGTCGGTCTTTTCGAGAGGCAGTGATGATGAATCTGTCTGGGTTTCAGATCGGTGAGATGGGTATCCGACCCGTTTCCTGGCGGGGCAGCAAAGAGGTCAGTGAGGGAGAGAGAGACTGCTGGTTTGTGTTCTTCTGGACCTCCATTTCTTTGTTGCAGACATAGCGGTGTTAGTAGTGCCCATCTCACTCTGATCAATTAATTACAGATCTGAGCTTCTCCCAATATACTCCATCCTACATGCATTTTCAGTTTACCATATATCAATCATGGTAGTATCTTTTGAGCTTAATTTTTTGAATGCATAGTCTAATGTGGGGATTAATGTTTGAGGTAGTAGTAAAATTGCTGGATTGACTATGTTCACAATTTCATGCATGTCAGAGCTTCTTCCTCCCTAAACCCTCACTTGCTTATTTAGTTTTTTGGTAAACAAACATGACAATGCTCTGTATTTGTTTTTTGTGTTGGTTGTATGATTCTGTCTTATGATTTGGGGATTCATCCTTGATGTGGTTGAGGAAAGAAGTACTGGATTATTGGCTCTTTGAAAGGACAATTAATCTATCATACTGATTGGGATAGGCTGAGTAGCCCAATGTTGTTTGCAAATCATGAGGTAACCTCCTATTCCAATATGTACTTGATATTCAAGATATTCATTACTCTGTCCCTAATTATTCTCTTTCTCATACTGGTGGACATTACATGTCCCTTTTTGGATTCAAGTTTTTACTTTTTTTGGCCTGTTGGATTTGGATCATACGAAAATTTACTGAGGCGATCTTGAATTCATGTACTCATAGTTGTTGATTTCCATGTCAAAAGTCGTACTACGAACAGGTTTTTTACTGAAAATGTCGTTGATCAATTTTTGATAACTACACATGTTTGTTGAATAGACGAAAACTGAGATACATTACTATTAGCAATGAAGATTGAAATGTTGCTCCTACAAAACTTTTAATATGTTCGCTGAGATTTCTCTTAGAGAGTAAGGTTGGAAATCATTTCCTGGTGAGAATTGAGACTCTTAAATTTTGGCATTACCCCCTCAAAACTCTAAAATCGCAGGACTAAGAGTTCTGTAGATCGGTGTGTTCTCCAGCGCATGTCGCTTGCATCTAAGAGTGCGATGCACCACCATTTATTTTGGGCAATGATTTTTTATTGATACGCTGTTTGTCCTCAGAATTTGCAGCTATGCTGGGAAGAGAACTTCCTCCTTTATTAAACAGAAAGCACAGATCTGAACTTCTTTATATATGCATGCCAAATGTTGAAGGGAAGTTCAACAAAACTGGGCTGAAACTCAAGTGGTGAATGAGAAAGAAAATCTTAGTAATTTTTATGTTTGCTGTCTGGAGATAATCTTATTTCATTGTTAAGTCATCGTCATTTGAACGTATGACCCATCTATTGTTGAGGCAGCAATGTTGTGCGTATTAGAGACGGACTTCTCCAGCCATGTCGTGTGATTTTTTGCGCAAATATGTTGGTGTAAAGTGTCTTTTACCCCAAAAATACCCATCGCCCCTCTACAAATGAAGGCAAAGCAATCTCAAATGAATCAGAGAGCAATCTCTATGAGCACCTAAGAATTTCTCCAGAGAGAGAGAGAGAAGTGAAACCCAGAGAATGAAAGAGGCTACTGCTAATTACAGAGAGAAGAGGATGTTTCTGAGGGTGGTTGACCCTCTCTGTATCTAAAGCAGCTCAAGCCGATGATTTCATTTTTTCTCGTCAGGAAAACCCAACCGCCCGCACTGATTAACAGCAGCAGCAGAAGAAACATCAACAGTGACAACAACAATGCCAAAATTAGTAGTAGTGGTAGCAATAATGATAGAGCTACGATGAGGCTATGATGATTACGATTTCTGGGTTTCCGATCAGGAGCTGGGATCTGACCCGTTTCTTGGCACGGCACCTTTATGTTGCTGCCATGGCGGAGTTGGGTTTCCTTCTTAGCCTGATTAAAATAGATCCGAGCCTCACCATTTTTCAAACACCCAACTGCATGCATAGATTGATGCCCATTTTAAGGGTTTCACTCCATAGATATGCTAATCGAGCTTGGGGCGCCTCTTCTTCTGCGAATGGTCTTAGGTACCCTCTTGGGTCTTCTTTTCCAGCTATCACTCTAATCCTTCTATAGCTTGGTGCTTCATGAGCTAATTTGCCTCAACTGAAAATGTTATCTTTACTCTTTAGTTTGTTTTGCTAAGCTCTCTCAAAACTGTATATATGTTGGAATGAATTTATGTTTGACCAAAAATAAATAAATTGGGCTTACAAAGAATGATTCAGTAGTGCAAGAAAGAAAGATTGACGACATGCTTTTGATTATTCTCAGCGGGCAACTTATAGCCAATTTGGAACAGATCTCTTGCTTGATCGAGACATACAGCTTAATGGTAGTAACCGACTTATATGTACTGGATGCTGTCTTGTGGTATTCCCATGGTCAAGTATCATAGACTAAAGCAACTTTATAAAGAACTTGGGATAGATGAATGATTAGGAAGGGATTGTTTTTCCAAATGATTATGCTTTGAAGAATCTTGGATTTGATTTTGATTTCATGCTTGGAACTTTCTTCAAGGGATCATTGCGGTGCCATGTTGGAACTTGGGAGAGATCTCAAACCTCAGGTGTGTTAATTGACTTTGTGGCAAAATGAAACAAGGAAAGACTTACCATAAAAGGTATGCCAGTTTATCATACAACAACCTATCGGTTTCTTTATCCTGTCCATGTAGTTTTGAAATTTTCCTCTTTCTGAATAGAATGGAATTTTGTTTGAATATTCTCAATTTCATTTCTGCAACTTATTTCTGACATGATAATGAAATTGTAAACAAACATTACAATTCCCTCAACCTAAAGTCTACCTTTGGTTATGTATTTGAGATGAATTACATGTTTAGTATTTAATCGATCATTTCCTCCATCTAATACTACCAGTGCAAGAGATGGATGATACAATTGCAAACTTATTTGTACACGGAAAATAGGATGTCTATGCATCAATGATGAACCCTAGGCCAGACCTATTCGAGAAAATCCCGGAAATTATCCAGCTGGGAGTTTCATAAGCTTTATCATCAGCTGAGAAAGTTTATTCCTTATTAGATTGGTTCAGCGATGAATTTCTCGTGTTCGTACATATACATCTGTGTCCTTTTGTATGTATACTAAATGATTATAGTATGATATAGTCATTTATGAAACTAATGTTTCCAAGCATGTAAGTTTACACATGCTTAATTTTAATTGAGTACAAGTGTTGAATGTATAGATGATGTTTAACCGTTGGATCTTAAGTGGGTGCATCCTGCTCATTGACTATGTTATATGGTTTGGTATTTTGTTCACCTTTGGTTAAATTACATTTGTAGGCTTTGTGCTCACCATGCGGCTGTGTGTGTTAATTACATTGAACTCCGGAGGTTAAGGCTTAATAGACGCAAATCGTTGTAGCTATAGTATAGAACTTATGGGAATTTTTTACTTGCTAAATGCAATCCGACATGAATAAGACTGCTATTAATGATACAAAGAGACAAGGATTTTCGAGGGGGGTTACTCCTTTTTTGTATCTAAGTAGCACTAGGTGGTGATTTTATCTTGCCACCATAAATAAATCAAGCACCCTCTTTGAGTAACTATTGGCTACAACCAAATTTTTTTCCATGTTTATTCTTCGCGGCCAGAATCATCATGACCAACAACGATAATATCAAGGGGCTTTGATGATCAATAATCTGGGTTCTGATCCAAAGTGGGGCAACTTCCCCTTCTTCATGACAGGGCAACAAGGAATTCAGGGCTGGTCAAAGAGAAAATTCATCTCTGCCAGGCACCTCCTGTTGCAGCCATGATGGGAATAGGTTCCTTCTTATTTGTGGTCTATACAGATTTGAGCCTCATCCTTTTCCAAAATCCTTGTTGCACAAACAAATGTTGGTAGACATGCATCTATACTAATCTCTAAAAGTGTACGGGTTCCAGTATTTTGCTTTGTTTCCTAAATTTCCCTTGGCAAATTGATATATTTACAAACCCGAATAGTTGTGATGATTTAAATCAGAATTGTAATTTAAGTTTAATTGTAACTGAGTCTAAAAAACAATAGTTGTGACTATCCAAATTGAAATTGAATTTAATTTTAAAAGCTGAGATTAAATTGTTAATAGTTGTGACTATTCAATGTGTGCCTTTTCGAATGAGTATCTTTACCATATTATTAAATGAAGTCTCGAGTACCGAAAATTTTCCCTCATTCTTGTCAACTCACTCTCCTTCATTTTCTTATAATACATGTTGCCTTCTTATGAGAATTCGGTGATCCTTCGAGACTACACCATACCATGGCAGCTTCGCAAGGTTGTCCGCACTGTCCGACTTACGGGGAGAACGGAGTAATAACCATCGGAGATGTTTTTTCAGGCCCACTTGCGTCGTTGAGAGGCGTACAAGTCTTGAGGGAATTTTTTGCATGTCAAAAATTGCTTTACATGCATTTCATTTATGACTGTTTTTCCGAATCGGGTATTAAATGTAGGAAAATAAATTGTCTTCTTTTTTGCTTCCCAATTTCAAAAAAATAAATGTTTGAGTTAATACTTTTCGATAATCTTATTATTTGTGTTTTTATTATAAAGAACATCACTGAAGTTCATGTTACAACAAATAAAAGTCACATGCAATGCACATGCTCATAACTAGTGACTAATAATAGTCAAATGCAATGACAGAAGTCTTATGTGCTCTTTGTATTTATCAGCAGCTCAAGCCAATGATTTCATCTTCTCTCCTCAGGAAAACCTAACCGCCCAGTAGCAGCAGCAACAACCAAAACATTGGTGAAGAGTCGTCTTTTCTCAACATCATCTACATTACAATTTACTATGGGGAATGCTAGATTATTATTGTTAAAAATAATAATAACAATGATAATATTAGGGTAAAAGACAATTTCCACCCCTTTGAGTATGGGTGAAATACAAATACCCCCTGTTGTTTGGATAAATACGGATACCCCGTCAGAGGATGGAGGTAGCTGTTTGGAGGCTGTTTGGATGATCGCGTTTTATTTAGAGGCTATGATGATGAATTTTCTGGGTTTTCGGTCTGGAGCTGGGATCTGACCCGTTTGTTGACAGGGCACCTTCATGTTGCAGCCATGGCGAGTTGTGTTTCCTTCTTAGCCTGATCAAAATAGATCTGAGCCTCAGCCTTTTTCAGACACCCAATTGAATGCATAGACAAATGTGTCTATTTCGTAGGATGGAGCATGACAAAGGGTTTTATTTCATGTCAGATTCTTCTCTACTGTACTTACATAAGGCAGAATTGTCTGTTTTTGACTGATTTTGAAGGGGATTCTTTCAGTATGTGCAAACGTTCCCTAAACACGGGTTCACGTAGGATTATAGAAATCTTCTACGAGGATGTTGTCCAAAACAGCCCCTTCAGGTCAAGACTTCCTTTATTTTCTTCAATTTAAAGGCATCACAAGACTGAGAGGTACCTTTTGCCTTTCCTTAATCTCGATTGAAATTGTGATTAATGATTTTACATAGTTGATCTGAATATGTACCCGCAGAATGGAAGTGCAGACGACTGGCTGTCCCTAATCCAAGAGGAAGGAGACCCGGAAACAATGAATGAGGCTCTGGTGCTGATCCAGAGAGAGTGAGGGAGACGTGGTTGTTCCTCTGAGAGCATGGTGGTTACACTCCCTCTCGCTCTCTCCCTATCGATCGGCAGAAGAAGCCGATGATTTCATCTTCGTCCTCTCTACACAACAATCACAGTTGACTTTGGAATCTCAGTCCCTGTTCGTCATCATCCGGCAAAATTGCACACGTGGTACCCATATTTTAGTCTTGACCTGGCTGGTGAATTGGTCTTTGCATTCTACCCTTTTCTTGGGTTTCGTTGGTCTTCCCACGAGGCAGTGATGATGAATCTGTCTGGGTTTCAGATCGGTGCGATGGGTAGTCGACCTGTTTCCTGGCGGGGCAGCAAAGAGGTCAGTGAGGGAGGGAGAGACTACTGGTTTGTGTTCTTCTCTTTTTGGACCTCAATTTCTTTGTTGCAGCCATAGCAGTGTTAGTGCCCATCTCACTCTGATCAATTAATTACAGATCTGAGCTTCTCCCAATATACACTCCATCCTACACGCATTTTTAGTTTACGATATACCAATCATGGTAGTACCTTCTGAGCTTGATTTTTTGAATGCATAGTCCAATTTGGGGATTAACGTTTGAGGTAGTAGAAAAATTGGTGGATTAACTATGTTTACAATTTCATGCATCTTACTAAGAGATTGAACTCGTGACACGTAAAATGACGCAAGAACTTGTTAATCTTAATGATGTATATATTGTTAGATAAGAACATACTTTTTCCTTCAATTAAATTTGATACAGTGATTCATAAGTTGCAAAATGAGAAAGAACAATCTCATTAGCAATTTTGGTGCTCGTCTCACGCAGTGGCGGAGCCAGGATTTTGGTGAAGGGGTACAATTTTTTTAAGGAGAGGGTATATATTTTTAACGAATAAAAAATTATGCCAGTATAATAGATACGATGTTTTTTTTTTTTTTTTTTTTTTTTTTGCATTTATGAAAAATTAAAGGGATAATTGTGTATATTAAATAAGCGGTGTTTTTTTGGGTCCAAAAAGTCATGCTCCTGCCAGGAATCGAACTCAAAACCTATGTTTTGCAAACCAAACTTCTAACCACTGGACCAAAGTACAAATCCAATAACAAAGGGGTATTGGTAATTGTGTTTATTACATAATGGTGCTTCTTTTTTCCAAAAAGTGATGATCTTGGAGGGAATCGAACTCGAACCTGTGTTTTGCAAACCGAACTCCTAACCACTGGACCAAAGTACCAACTGTGTCATAGATGGGGGTGGGGCACACATATTTATTCAATACCGGCACAGCTAAAAAAGAACTAAAAATATAGGGGTACCTTAGTGTTTCCGGTAAAGTGCCCCCCCCCCCCCCCCCCTAGATTCGTTATGCTTAATCATCTTGTTAGGGTGAAGAATTGTTGTGGGTTAAAGACGGTTAAATAGACATGGCGGTGGGAGCTATACGACTAATCTTGAACACTACACGAGTCACTGGTTTGTGTCTCTTCTCTTTCTTTCACATAATGCCATTTATTCTTGGAGCCAAGTACCAATCTCTATCTTCCTGATTCAATTAGAGTTCAGAGCTTCTTCCTCCCTAAACCCTCACTCGCGTAATTAGTTTTTGGTAGAAAAGCATGACAAAGTTCAGTATTTGGTTTTTTGTGTTGGTTCTATGATTCTGTCTTATGATTTGGGGATTCATCCTTGATGTGGTTAAGGAGAGAAGTAATGGATTATGGGCTTTATTTGAAAATTTACTGATTATTCAAGTCTTTGAAAGGACAATGAATATATCCTGTTGTTTGCGAATCACTAGGTAATCTCCTGTTCCACTATGCATACTTGACATTCAAGATATTCATTACTCTGTCCCTAATTATTCTCTTTCTCACATTGGTGGACATTACATGTCCCTTTTTGGATTCAAGTTTTTTTCTTTTTTGCCCTGTTGGATTTGGATCATACGAAAATTTACTCTGGCGATCTTGAATTCATGTACTCAATTGATTACCATGTCAAAAGTCATACTACTAAGAACATTTATTTCACCGAAAATGTCATCGATCAATTTTTGATAACTACACATGTTTGTTGAATAGACGTAAATGAGATACATTTACCTGTAGCAATGAAGATTGAAATATTGCTCCTATAAAGCTTTTAATATGTTCGCTGAGATTTCTCTTTCGGAGACTAAGGTTGGAAATCATTTCCTGGTGGCAATTGATACTCTCAATTTTTGGCAGTATCCCCTCAAGCTCTAAAATCGCGGGACTCAATTTCTGTAGATCGGGGTGTTCTCCAGCGTAAGTCACTTGCATCTAAGAGTGCGATGAACCACCATTTATTCTCGGGCAATGATTATCTATTCACATGATGTTTGTCCTCAGAATTTGCAGCTATGGTGGGAAGACAACTTCCTTTATTAAATAGAAAGCACAGATCTGAACTTCTTTTATCATTGTTATTTTGATGTTTGCTGTGTGGAGATTTGATATCTATATAATAAATCAGATAGGTGTTTTCCTCCAAAAAATGTAGACGAGAAGATCATAGCCATCCAACCCCTAAAAACGTCGCGAGATGTTTTTATCCCTTGATTTGAATGATATTTTTGTTCTTACACAACTTTAAATTTCAATTCAACTAAAGTTAAAGTACATCAAGATATTGTAGTAGTATGTAATTTCAAAAACATTGATTATCTATTAAATCAACACATAAGATATTGTTTATACTTCAAATTCTCTCATTAAACAAAATCTTCATTAATTATCCGTTCATTAAAAAAACTGTATTAATTTAGTATCTAAATATATTTCAAGAAATTAAGTGTAAGCTCAATTATATATTTTATGAGTGCCCAATGGGTACGGGTCATTTGCTAGTTTTATTACATTGTTACTCTTTCTGGTCAGACCTTATTTGATTGTTAAGTCATCGTAATTTTATGAGTGCCCAATGGGTTCCGTAATTTTATGAGTGCCCAATGGGTACGAGTCAGCAATGTGGTGCGTTTTATAGACAGACTTCTTCAGCTAATACCCACTACCTTGCCTCGCTAGTGCAGGTTTGAGGTTTTCCTTATTGAATTCTGATACTTCATGTATAATATTCTTATATAGATAACTCTGATGACTAGAATTAGAGCTGCATACCGATTCGGTTAAACATGCGGTTTCGGTTAAAATTGAACAGGTTTAACCGACCGGTTCCAAACCGGTAACCGAACCGTGGATGAGGGACCGAAGTTGAGCCGGATCTGGAGATGTATCGGGTACGGTTCGGTTGCATGAAATACGGAACCGGAACTGGAACCGTCGGTTCCAACCGATTTTTTCTAAAAAGATGAACGTTATGTGTAGTCACATCACCCTCAGGCGGGTCAGTAGCCGTTACTTCGGCCCGTTGGTTTTTTTTCTCACCTCCCTCCCCTCCTTTACTCTTCTATAAATACGCTACACATTCAACCATTTTTTCTCACTCAAACACTTCCATACTCTTCATACTCTCAAACTCTCTCAAATTTTCAAGTTCCAAAATTGTGAGCATTCCTCCTCCAACATTGTGAAACATTTCTCTCGTTCATCATCAATTGTGAAGCAAAAAATCTCACTCTCCTCCATCCTAACTTCTACACATTCGGCATTCCTCCTCCAAGATTTATTCTTGGAGTTTGTAAGTTTTATTTTTAGTTGTGCATTTTACTTGTCTTAGTTCTTGTTATTTGTTATCTATTTGCTAAATATATTTTTTCTTCTCTTTCTAAGAAAAAATGTCATCCTCTCGTAATATACAAATTGATCTTAGTGACATTGAACAAGTAATTGGCGTATGTGCCGATGTTGGTTTTTGGTGTAGAAGAAAATGACCCGACACTATGTGCAAATAAAAGAACTCGTCAATGTTCTAAAAGAAGTTTGGTGCAAAATTTTATGAAAAAAGTAGAGGATGGAGTAGACGATAAAGGTATGCCCAAATTTAAAGCCGTTTGTAATCTTTCTCAAAAAAGATATGTATATTACCAAACCGGTGGATTAGGAACAATGAAAAAACATTTGCAAAAAGAACACGGCCTTTTGTTAGATACACCCACCGTAGGTTAACCGCTTCTCCAAACGCAATTAGGATATGACGCACAAGGTAACTTAGTTCCTTTTATATATGATGGTGTGAGGGTACAAAAAGCACTAGCTCATTATATCACCGCTACCGAAAAACTTATTAATATGGCCGACGACGAAGAGTTTGATAGATTAATTACTACCACGTTTTGTCCGAGCTACAAGCACATAGGTAGAAATACTACTAGGAATGATATAATTTCTTTATATAATGAGAGGAAAGCGGAAATTATGCAAACTTTTTTAAATACGATTTTACAATTGCTTGCACATCCGATATGTAAACCGGTAGAAATAATAATGGATATATTTGTGTCACCGCACACTATATTGACCCTTATCACACGTGTTTTAAATGAATGTGACAATTCAATTTCTGTTTCCCATTATGATTGGAGAGTTGGGGACGCCTTAAGAGGTTTTCTTGAACCAATTTATACCGCAACTAATCTTCTTTCGGGTGTTTATTATCAAACTACGAACCAAGTTATTCCACAACTATGGTTTATAAGTTGTGCTTTTAAAGAATATAGGAATAATATTGTTTTAGGAGATGCAATTGCGCCTATGGAAGCAAAATTTCTCAAATATTTTGAGAACATCCATATGATTTTTTGTTTGGCAAGTATTTTTGACCCAAGGTCTAAGGATGAAACCCTAGAGTTATGCTACAAAACATTTCGGAAAACATGACTACCGATTTTCAAACTCTAGTGATATCACCATCTTTTCAAGAAGTTAAAAAAACTATTAATGTTTTTTATGAAAAATATGTTAAGTTTGGTATTGGTAAGCAAGCTTCTCAAGCATCATTGAGTGATCCAAGGGGTAAGAGTAAGACAAAACTTGGTTCTTTATTTAAGAGTAAACAATCCACCCCCACCGGAGCTAATTGCGTCTCGGAATGGTTGTTGTACCTTAATAGTCATTAGTTCTTACAACAATCCGCGGAAGAACTAGAAAATCTAGATGTACTCGATTGGTGGAAACAATATGAACCCCAGTACCCGATTGTTTCTATTATGGCGCGTGATATACTAACCCCTCCCGCTTCTACAGTGCCTTCAGAATCAACTTTTAGTGCAGGTAAACGAGTGTTGTCGGAAAAAAGGTTGTGTCAAACTTCGGAGATGTTGGAGGTTCTCATATGCTCAAAGGATTGGAGCGATGCCGCCAAACGCATACAACACATACGCCCTTTGGACGTGGCCATGATCAAATTATTCCAAACATTAGGATTAGGCGAGGACACTCCACTAGATCAAGACGCCTAGGCTACAAGATGAAAAATGAAGACTTTTATTTTTATTCATTTCAATAAGTTTTTAATAGTCAATGTGAGTTAAAAAAAAATGCAAATGATAGATGGTTGAGTGAGTGCCAACCTAGTTGGGATGCACTTACACTATAGTGATGCAATTTTTTCTAACATTTTTTTTATTTTTTTTTGATGAATATTTTTTATTTTAATTAATAAAATAAGTTTATTTCCCTTTTTTATTATTTCTCCGAGTTTAATTGTTTACATGTTTTATATCGCACAAACAACCCGTAAAAAAACAAGGAAAAAAAAATAGGCCATAACCGGTTTACGACCGGGACCGAACCGAATAAAACCTTCGGTTTCGGTCCACGGTGCCGGTCCGGTTCCAGAAATATGCATTTACCGGTTCAATTTAACCTGAACCGATAACCACCCTTTGACCGAAAAACCGAACCGAGAACCGACCAGTTTTGGCTTAACCGGTTCGGTTTAACCGAATATGGTTTAACCGGGACCGAATATGCAGCTCTAACTGTAATACTGATGTTCCTTGCGCTGTTTGGTTTAAACTGGTTCACCTTCGTTTTTATTTTATTGCTTATGTTGTCTCCTTATTTTATTTCTGCTCTCTGTAGAAGGCAGTGGTTGTTGATGTTCTTGTGAGTTCTTATATCTGTGGCTGGCAAATTTAAAATGGATGACCCTTAGATATGCAAGGTCTCCCGGAACATGAGTTTCTTGGCATTCCAATGAGTACTGATGCTTCATAGTGGCCCTAGACACCCAACAGAAAAATCAAAAGCGAGGTGCTACTTTGACCAAGTTGTTAGGTCTTCCTGTGAACTTCATACAGTTTAAATAGCATATGTACTCAATGAATTTCTGTAGTATTTGTTCTTGTGTTTGTGTGGTCTCGATTTGGTTTTGGTCATAGTGAACCTGTCGGGTTCCAAATCTTTCAGGCGGCTCCCCCTCCCCTACCCCCAATGAATTAGAAAGAGGACGACGACGATGAAGAGAAGAAGATAGAATCCAACCCTGTAATTGATAAGAGAGAAATTACACTTAACAACCTATAATTACCACTCCCACTAATAGAACAACTGATCTGTTGCTAACTCTTGGACATTAAACTTGGACCCCAAAGGGTTCTACTTAACCACACTTGGCTTCCCTTCTTTATTCTTGTCAGCCTCGTCAAGATAAACGTGGTTGTAGCCATCTATCATTACCATCTTTCCTGACTTCGTAATTGTCACTTTTGGCTAGGTCCCGTCGGTACACCTTATAGTTGCATTGAATTTATCTCCTGAAGTAGTACGTTATGTTTTACAAATAGCATGCCTAGGCAATACGTATAAGAACTCTTTCCCTCCGCTTGCCAAAGATTTGATTCGATATCGCAATGCATGTTAATTAATCTATATCCTCCCCTTGCCTCCATCACGATAACTTCCTTTGTCACTATCCCGCTTCCACGATGTATAGCATCCCATTCCTATTACTCCTTTCAAGTCATTGTATGCACATATGTGTTGTGTCGACCCTCCCATCGATAGTTTAATCGCCTCATAACAACGCTTCCTCGATCTTATCTTGATACTTTCACAATTTCCTTGTTTCAATGACTCACCTTTCTCAATGATGGTTATCCGCACCGAAATTATGTCTTCGCATATCTTGATGTTCCAACTCTTGACATACTACTCACAACTCGTCTCTATAAACTCCTTAAACTCACCGACTGTCACCAGGATGTCATGGTTATTTTGATCTCATTCTTCGCAACGCATTATATCTTCACAACCTCTTTCTAGTTATTGACAATCCCATAAAACTGCCCTAAATTCCGAAACCTTTCCATCCCTGCCTTTATGTCATAATCCCCATTCATTTCACTAACACTCTATCCCTCTATACTAACCATTCCATTCTCAACTTGCTTTATAATCCTGAAAATTTTCCATAAGGGAATTTTAGTAATTTAACCTATATTATAATATATTTATTTATAGTTTTCTGTAAACATAGTAAGTACTCATTTATAATTGTTTTAATAAACTAATTCTTTTAATTTTTTTTATAATACTATTTTATTGTAAATAATAAGTTATTATTAATTCTAAATTATTTGTTTCGTAAATTTTTATTGAAATATAAATATTTACGAATTTTTCAAAATCTAATACTCGAATTTCTTATTAAACCATCAGTCCAAAGTTTGTTATCAGTCAACTTTTGTTTTATCAGTTGAATTCAGTTTTGTCAGTCGGATTTTGTTTGTCTGTCTATTTATCATTCAAATTATTTTTATCAATTTTTTTTATTAATTCGTTTTCGTACTGATTATTTATCGCGCTTCGAATTTTTCGTCGCGTGTATATTTTAGTCGTGTACCAAAATACGAGTCGCATATTAACCATTCGACGCCTAATTTATCGTTCGTCGAGTTTTAAATTTATGCCGCTTTTATATTTATTTTTAGCAGCATTTTAATATTTTATGTGTTCTTTCCGCATCAAAACCACCACGTAAACTAGTGACTCCGCCACACCGAATCATTTTCTCTCTCCCATCAAATCTCTAATTTTCCTTCTCCTTTTCTTCTTCGGCCTGGCCTTCCTCGACACCACCGTACCTGCAACAACCCCCATGCTCACCAGCTACACCTACTTTCCTCTCCCCTCCCATCACCGTCACTCACTTCTTGACCTCTTTTCTCCTCCTCGTTATCTTCTTCTCTTTTCTCCCTCGGCAACACCAACAAAACTCCCCAATATCTCCTCCTCTTCCTTCTCTGCAACTCCCTGCAGCCACCACTTCACACCACTGCCTTAACCTCCTCTTCCCTTCCTCTCGACAAACCCACAACAACAACAACCAACACCACCACCGTAGCCATCATCACCATAACCACCACCATCGAGCTCCACCACCACGGTCACCTCCTCTTCTTCTCCACCTCTCTGCATCTTTGTCTCTTTTCTCTAGTTTTGATCGAACAAAACCCAGCCCGCCACCATCACCGAAGCCACAACCAACCCCAACACCATCACCACCATTATCGACCGCCAACATCAGCACCTGAAACTCCCCTCTCTTCTCCACTCCTCGCCTTCTCTCTCTCTCTCTCTGAGCTAGCCCTACAACACCAGTAGAGACTGTTGGAAAAATGGTATTTGAACAAACATTTTGTAACCGTGTTCGAGCTCGGTTTTAATACGGCTCATTTAAGAGTTAACAACTCAAATGCATCTTCTTAAAGTGGGAAACTTGGTGGTTGTTTTGGTAACTCATTCGTCAAAGGCCATTAAGAAATGAATGATCAAATCGAGCTCTCGAAATGAGTCCATGCGCAACTAATTGTGTTGAGAAGGAAAAGAAAACCACATCTTGGTTCAAGGGAGAAACTTAAGTGCTTATTTACTTAAAGGTTGGAATATAGGGCTCACCCTTTGGGTGGAGCAATTTATTGCAGGAGAGAGGATCTAGACAAATGTTGAACCACCACACACGCGCGCGCGAGCTCTGCCGCCGCCCATCCTACCGACTCGTCTCGATCTCGGGTTCAGGCACGGGTCGGGCCGTGACGTAGTGTAGGCCTATATATTTGTTTGAGTCGGAAAGTAATAATTATTTTAATTAACATAATTATTTTGTTAATTAGCATAACAGTTGCAACCGTTCTGTTCAAATTCTGAACAGCTAACGATTACAACCGTTCAAGGCCAACCGCCACTTTCTGTCTCAGTAAAACCCATTATCTTCTCCAGTTTCAACACAATCAAAATACAGTATTCTCTCTACCAACAGCAGAAAAATTTCTCGACCAAGTTTTGGTTCGCCGAGCTTGGTGGTTATCGTTAGTGAGTTTTATTTACAGTGCTTATTTAACTTGTATTGATTACTTTTAGAGAAACTTCGTCGCCATAGTTAAAAAATTTCTAACAATCTTAAAACACATATTATGATTTTGTAATTTAATCTACACAAAATTAATTTCTGGTATCTGTTTCCGAATTTGTCCTACAATCTGCTCCTATTTCTATTTCTTCTATTCTTGCTGTTTTACAGTTTGAAGTGCGTAAGTATGTAGTCAAACTGGATCAAATATAATCTAGAAGCGAAGGGGGGGGGGATTTTCAAAGCTTTGAAACCAATTTCAAAGATTTGAACTAACACAGACGGTTTTATAAGCCTCTGAAAGTTTTTAAGACTTTGAAAGGCTTTTCAAAGCCTTGAACTTATCTTGTGTTGAAACAGTTTTGTAAGCAAGTGAAGTACTGAAATGAAAGAACTGGACACAAGAATTTTTTCGAAGTTCGGCCTTGAAAAGTACTACTCGATGTCTGAAGTATCTAACCCTTCTACGATTTTAATAACTTCTCATTTATCTCTAGTTAATCCCTAGATATCAGGCCTAAGAGAATTGCCTTACTCTTATACCAGCATGTGGTTCTCTGCTAACCTATCTAGTACAGCTTCAACTATTTGATACAATAAGAACCCCAGTTGTTCCACTTAAACAACTCTACTAAACTAGAATATAGAAGATTTAGGAAGATTTCTAATGAATATACATTTTAAGCACAAGATGAACACTGAGAAGACAGTGAAGCTATGAAATCTTAGAAGTATTCTTCTGAATTTGGAGTGGCTTGAGTAATCTGAATTGATATCCTTCTGTGCACAAGAGATTCCGGCGGGGAGACCTCCGTGTACACCGTAAGTAGAGAATCAGAGATAGCACAGGAAGAGTTGGGTTGTGTGTAGGGAGAGAGTAAGGCAGTAGTAATGTCTGAGAGAGAGACAGAGGTTTGACAGAGCTTCCGCGTATGGCTAGTGTGTTCTCCTTTGTATGGAAAGGTTAACGTCCTATATATAACGGAGAATGTGACCGTTGCAGTGTGGTTAATGCGCCCATCAATGGCGGCTTAATTAGCTTAACCGCAACGGCACGTTCGTCCGCCTATATAGGGACCGTTACAGCACGTTATGCGCGAATACCGGAACCGTTATGAGGTTGACCGAGTTTGACCGGATTAACCGGGTTTAAGGAGCTCGTGCCATAGATCTCTCAATCGCAGTTACTAAAAGTCGCGCGCGGGCTTGGATCGCACGCGACAGGACTTACTCTAGCCTCCAAACCACTAAGTCCCTACAAGTCCCGTGCAGTGGTATGCGAGGGCCCTGTCTCGCAGCCCCCACATGGATCAGCGCGGCTGGTGATCCAGTGTGTGTGGAGCACAATATGGTGTGCTGGATGGTTGCCACGTGGCCAAGATTTGTCAGCTCAGAAAGCACTATCTACATTAGCCCCCTTTCTGCGCGTGAAGACTCATAGCTGTATAGACTTCCATGCGCGGAAACCAACATGCGCGTCGCCGCCACACACCAATTCAAACACGAGTAAATTCAGCCCCCGTGCGTGCCATTATGACCTAAAACCCCTAGAGTCGTGCCGTCTGGCCTTTAGGGTTTTAGGCGTGACGTCAGCTTGTCCTGTGATTGCGCGATTCGACGGTGACGGTTGCGATTCGACTACTGAAAGGACGCAACCCTTCATTGTTTTTGGATAAATACTTTGTACTCTCCATTGTTGCAAAGCATCACTTCTTTCTCTTAAAGTGAATGATACCCGGAAGTCTTCGAGAGCATATTCAGATAATCAATCACCAGTTCAGAACTGCAAATCGTCTTCTTCAACTGTGTGTATCCAAGCAGGCTTCACGGAAACAAGGTTGGCCTTGTTCAATTTCGATTTAAAATACTAGTATATGCTTCGAACTGCGTTGGATCTGCAAACCCATTATCTGCTGAAAAACTTGTAAAGGGACTCACAATCTTTGAATTCAATTTCGATTTAATCCCCCAATGATAAGGACCCTGAATGTAGGGCTTTTGGAATCTCTGATAATGCAAACAATTCCAATCCCTAATTTCTGAAATTGATACCAGAAACTGTTCATCTTTCTTCCCATAGATCTTGAATCTCGAAATTCAAACTGAAGTGTGGCATATTTCTCCCCCCTTTTTTCTTGCTCTTCCGCAGGAATGGCCAAGACAAAAGGAACTAAACCCACCAAGGAGGACGAAGAGATACCTGATCTTCCGCAAGCTTTGTGGCGAAAAGCCCCCTATCTGGGTGGCAAAGACTTCTACCACGCGAGGGTTAAGGCAAAGAAACTGCCTGCTTCTGTCCCCAATGAGGGATTGCTAACGTTGACTCCTCCAGTTAACTCAGCCTTGCTCGAGTTGATTGGCTGCGAGGACGTGGTTCGATTGAGAATCGAAAATGGGTACTTCCCATATGCTGCGATTTCCGCGCAAGCTTTTGTCCAGAAATTGGACTACATGGATGAGTGGATTGACCATGTGTTGACCGATCATGCTGCGAACCTCAATGAGGCCGGCGTATACTTCGCCGTTCATGCTATGAAGGGTGCTGCCGTGAAGCTGGACCAGTCCATGCTTCTAAATCTTCTTTCCCGCTACTCGCCTGCGACTCACACTTTTCACTTTGCTGAGTTCGAGGCCGCCCCCACACTCGAGGACGTGCATATGCTGTATGATCTATCTCCCATGGGTGAGGTGGACCCTTTGAGTCCCTTGAGGACGGATGCGGAGATCGCTTTGTACACGCAGATGGAGGAGTGCCTATCAGAGGTAAAGAAAATCTCCACCCGGTGGACCACTACCAAAGCCTTTCCTAACTGGCAGTTGGTTGATACGTCTGCGAAGAATACTTGAAACAAATGGGTGCAGTACTTCTTCCGTGACTACGCGAACAGCAGCATTACCAAGAAGCTTCTGAGTCAAGACCCAGAGGCCAAGAATTACGTGGAAGGTAAAGGCTATCACTTGACCCTTTGTGCTTTCCTCTGTGCCTGGCTGTCGAGGTACTTAATCGATGGTCACCCGCACGATGGGGTCTTTTACCAAGTTCTGCCGCTCGCTGTGAAACTGGCCCTTGGCCAGAAAGTCGCACTCGGACCCTTGGTCTTGGGCACATTGTACTACAGATTGGATCAGCTGGTTGTGGCCATGAAAGAGTCTCGTGGCCGCCTCGACATACTGACCTTCGTCAACATTGCCTTCTTGACGATGTGGGTCTTTGAGCGGTGGCCTTCTTATGCCCCAACTGCTTCCAAACCCAACAAGTGGTGTCCCCCAGGCGAGGTGGAGGAGCGTAACAGCGGCAGAGCTGCGAGGTGGTTCGAAGCGAACATTACCAAGTGCGTTTGGAGCCTGATATGCGACAACCGGCGAGAGTTCGTTGCCAGGCCCTATGTCGTGCGTATTGAGAACGTGCGATGGTTTCCAAAGCTGTACCCTTCTAAGGGTATTTTCTTCTCAGAAGAGTCCCTCTTTGAAGAGGGATCGCATTCCCATGAGCGCTATCGCGAATTCTTTTGCTGGTGCCTGCGAGGTTCCCTTCTTGCCCTCGCAGAGCATATTCGTGAGCTCGCGCCAAGGTATGAGAGGATTACTGTGGATGTTGACCCCACTCGAGTTTCTCCCCAGTTCGGCTTTGATGCAGTGGCACCCTCAATCTGGCCACGGTCCATTATCAGAGGTTGCTATAAGCGCTTGCTAACAAAGGAGTGCAAAACAGTCTTTATGAACAATCTTCCTTTTGAGCAGCCTGCAGGTAACCGCGAGGGTGGTTGTTCCAAGAACTGGCTCGCATACTGGATCGCCCAGCACGTCAGGTTTGAGACGCAGTCGGCTCCTCAGCCAAGCAGAGCTCCTTTGATCAAAATAAACTCTTTTCCGTTTCGTCCCAACTGCAGTCTGGACGAGTCTCAATATGGTTGCTACTCATTGTTGGATCATGAGAACCATTTGTGCCCTGGCGTCATTCTGGATGAAAAGATTGCCGCAGTTAAGAAAGGCGACTCGCATGTCCTCAGATATAGCGAGACTTTTGCTAAGGTAAGCAACTTCTTTTGCATGTGTTTAACTTCTTGATTTTCTCATATTGACATCTTTATTCTACACTGCTTGCTGTAGTGTCATGTGCGGAGGTTCGCATCTGGCGATCGTTCCAAGTCGCTGGTTAACACTATTGTTACCACAAGAAGACAAGGACAGTCGTTCCTGCTAGCATCGAGGATGGATCCTGAGGTCGAAACCAGGATTCGCGCAGTCATGAACGCTTTTGCTGACTCGCTGATAGATAATGCTCCGGCCTCATCTCCACCCAGAGATAATCCGTCTCCTCCAGCGACTGCAGCGCCGAGAGCGAAGAGACCCAGGCAAAAGGGAATTACAATATCTTCCCCTAGAAGCGCTCCAACTTCCCCTCCAGCGAGGTCCCTTTCTGCCAAGGACAAAGGCAAAGGTCGCATGCCTAGTAGAGCGCGGAAGGAGCTCGCAGTAGAGACCTTCGTTCCATTCGGCCAGGAGGAAGAAGAGGAGATGCGGGAGCCCAGAGAAGGTGATGAAGAAGAAGAAGAAAGAGCAAATGTGATACATGAGGAAGAGTCAGGAGGTACCTCCATCACGTTTCCCTTCTCATTATCGTAATTCTTTTTCAACTCGATCTTGAACCAATCGTTTCTTCGCAAATGATGATGATGATGATGAGACCATCGGTGGCCTTTTGGCCAAGAGACAAAAGAGGGATGCTCATTCTGGCATTCCGGACGAACCCATAAGCGAGGACGTTCTTGCCGAGTCCAGGAAGACAGCCGCGGAAGCTGCTGAAAGGAGAAGGCAGCGAGAAGAGGAGGAACTCGAGCGTGTGAGGCAGCGGAGCCTCGAAGAGAAACATGTTGACGACTTAGTGCGTCCAGCTGATGAGGAAGATGTGCTTCCCGAAGAGGTGGCTCCTCAATTTGAGGAGGAGGATGCGGCTCCAGAAGAGGATGCAGCAGCTTTGGAGCAAGCCCAAGCGGATTTTGAAGAAATCGCAGGCGGCAATAAAGGTGAGATTTTTAATCTCGCAGTAACTTATCGAGATGTTGTAGTGGGTGCATTAAAGCATGGTGTGTCAAAAGCTGACATTCGCCGTTGGCTAGTAGGCAAGTGCGGTGAACCCTCAGGTAATCACTTGATCGATATGCATGAACTAGACTTAACAACTCGAATCATAGTCATGACTAGTTTCTTCACGTCCCAGGTCACGCTCATTTTAAAGACATGCTTAATGAGGACACACTAATAGGGCATGGTTCCACGTCTTTAGTGTATGACGAAGATACTGCAATCCCACCGTCGCGTGGAGGTGCTTGCTCTTAGCTTTAGCAAAGATAGTAAAATAACGTACAATACGAGTTACCTCATACTATCGCGTTTTGTATCGCAGGCGATGCTGATGAACCTGTGCTGGAGCAAAGAAGTCAGCCTTCTGCGTCCTATGTTCCGATTCCGAGTTCCCATACTGAGAAGCCCGTCGCAGCTGCTGAATATGCAGGAGAGCCTCTTGAGGACATCATCGAACTTTCTGATGATGCCGAAGCTGACGCTGTACTAATGGAGGAAGATGCCCATGCTGGCGCTGAGGAAGTAAGAACACGTACCGTTGATGCTACCGCATCTGAGAGTGTCCCTCGCCAAGCAACTTCGGCTGCCACTATGCCTCCAGCGATGACTGAGTCGGTCCTGCGTGGAGCTTTTGGGGCTCGCAGGTCGGGGCTGAGATCGCAACTGGTGCGGCTTATACTCTTCCTCCTAACTATGAGGAGTTAGAGCTCGCAGCTGACAGGAGGGCTATGGAACGAGGACAGTCCTCAACCACGCCTGCCACTCGCATTCCTTCTCTTCGTGAGATCCTTGAAGGAACTGGTAAGTCGTGGTTTGCTGTTTGCATCTCGCATTATTCATTTGCGAGTTTGATAGCATAACTTAGCTTTGACATTGCTTTAGGTTTGAAGCAAGCCGATGTGGAATGGCTAGTTCGGATGCGCCTCACCTACCCCCAATCATTTGTGAGATCTCTGGAGATAGGGCCCTTTGACAGAAGGCTGTTTCTTACCGAGGCCATTTGGATTTTGGAGCAGCTGTCTGCGGCCACGCCTGCGACCATTTCTGCTCAGAGTGCTGAATTGCTTTTTGGCATGTGCCAAAATCTTCTGACTAAAGTTCAAGGCAGGCTGGGTTTCAAGTTTCTTATGAAAAGAGTTACTTTGATCCGCGCAGCCGTAACTTTGAAACTCGGCCACCAAAACCTCGCAGCTGAGAAGCAGAAGGTGGAGCAGCAAAAGCAAAAGGTTGAAGAGGCTCTGAAGCTCTATCATGAGATGAATGCCAAGTGCGAGAAATTGAAGCAAGAAGTGGAGCAGGTAGAGAATCTGAGCCGTCAGTTCACCCCTCATGACTTTTTGATCAAGAATTTACTTTGACTTTTGAATTTGAAAAGTGGCAAACAGATAGCTGGAACATTAATGTAATGCTGAAACATTAATGTAATGTTGCTAGGGTTTCTCCCCCCTTTTTTTTAACAAAAGAATCGACATGCCCGTTTTGCCCTTTCCGGGATTTGATGGAATATCTCTGTGCATATCCAATTATGACATCAGCAATTGATATTCTGCTTGATTTTCGCGCTAATTTCTCATAAGATAAGCACGCTTTTCTTGGGAAGTCCATCCGAATAATGACCATCCGTCATTAATCAGGATACGCAACTGAATCGTCGTAGCCTTTAGTAGAGTAATTGATCGTTACCGCTTTTCAAGGCGTAAGTGATTGACCTTACCCTCTTTTCGAATTCTGCTGACTCATCTTGGTAACTGAAGAGTCTCCACAAGGTCTATATAAACCCTGTCTTTGCCATTTGGGTTCTTCATCCCAAAAAATGTGCTTTGCCGTGAGTCCTTACGACTGCTGGCTTCAACACTTGTTTTTCGTTGATTCATGGCAACTCCAAGTCATGAGACCTGAGTTTGCGCTTTGTGCCATAGAAATAGTTTCCAAGATCCGCTTTATGAGGCTTACTGATCTTTGTAACCTTTATAAAGAAGATGAAGATGATATCTCATGTGTGTTCGAAGAATTTTCTTCGTCTATTATGTTTGCAGGTCATGTTTCCGGCCGCCTCCCGGTGAGGTGCAGCGCCGTAGTGACCTTGCTACCGACTCGTAATGAACGGCGGAATTCTCCTCCAGCATCCCTGGAGGAGGATTTCTTGCCTCTTCGTTCTTGAACTCAGAAGGCTAGCCAATGCCCTTGTCTATCAGGACAAGGAACCCAGTACCAGAGGAATGGCTGCTTCCCCTGTTTTGCACGACTGCATACGTCGGAACAGGTAGTTCCTCTGGTACATATCTTGATCAGACAGGGGTCTCGTCAGATCCTGAGATCTTGGACGTAGAATCACCCAGATCTTTGCTGCTAGCGATGTAGCGAATGGCGAGTTGATCTCTTCGCAGAAGCACCCTACTTGCTACAGATCTTTGGCCGCAGATCTGTGCATCGCATAGCCGGTGTTAGGACCGTTAGGTTCATCCTTTTTCAGCTAGGATTCCCTCGATGTGTTACTTCGACCTTGTAAGTTACTTTTCAAATGCATTGTAAGCCATGTGGGCTGCGTAGTTAGATTTGAGCTTTTTCGCTTGTAAGCTGCTATCTAGACAGATAAATTGTAAGTCTTTTTGACTCATAATGATAAATGGATTTTGTATTATCTGCTGTCTTGTTACAACAAAATACAATTTCGCATGCGTACCGGCAGATTTCGCCTTGTGTAATGCTACATACATACTTCGCATTTGCTATCTGCCGTATAAATTCGCAGATATTTTATTAGATCGTTCGAGATCGTATTTGCGCAGCTGTGCCATCTTTGCAGATGGGCTTGTGATTCATTTTCAGATTAAAATGCAAGTGTTATCACATCAGATATACCTTTGTAGATCACTTAGGATAGCTTTGCACAATACTGCTATCATGACGGATATACTTCACAACGATTTTCAAATCGCATTCGCAGAGTGCTACTATCGCGGCAAATAGGTTTGAAAGATCATTTGAGTTCATGTTCGCATATGTTGCTATCACAAAAGATTGGCTTAAGGGATCAATTAAGATCGCATTTGCATAGGCTGCTATCGTGACAGATAGGCTTAGAAGATCAATTAAGATCATTTTTCGCATGAGCTGCTATCGTGGCAGATAGGCTTAGAAGATCAATTAAGATCGCATTTGCGTAGGCTGCTATCGTGACAGATAGGCTTAGAAGATCAACTAAGATCATTTTTCGCATGAGCTGCTATCGTGGCAGATAGGCTTAGAAGATCAATTAAGATCGCATTTGCGTAGGCTGCTATCGTAACAGATAGGCTTAGAAGATCAATTAAGATCATTTTTCGCATGAGCTGCTATCGTGGCAGATAGGCTTAGAAGATCAATTAAGATCGTATTTCGCATAGGTTGCTATCGTATCAGATAGAATTAGAGGATCAATTAAGATCGCGTTTCGCATAGGTTGCTATCGTAACAGATAGGCTTAGAAGATCAATTAAGATCGTAGTTCGCACATATTGCTATTGTGGCGGATAGCCCATTGTTAACAGTAATAACAAACTAAATGAAGCAACATTAACAGCTAGAAATATGAATTTCTCATTTGGGAGAATCCTTTTATTATAGTGCTCTCATATGGGAGAGATGAGCTTACAATTCTCTCATATGGGAGAGAAGATTGTGTGAATCGTAGCCATACAAGACATGAGGCAACGTTATAATAAAACGCATAAAATGAGAGAAGTCAAGGATAGTACTTCTTAATCCAGCGCATGTTGACTGAACTTGGGGTTGAGGTCGTTCCGTGCAACCTCCGTATGCTGCAGTAACCACTTTCGAAGACTTCTGTAACTTCGAAGGGTCCTTCCCAATTGGCTGCGAACTTTGGGTGAGCCGCTTCTCGCATGCAATGGTCAGATGCGCGCAGGACCAAATCTCCAACTGCGAAATCTCTTCGCTGGACCGTCTTATTGTAAGCACGAGCGATCCTTTCTTGATACCGCTTGTTGGTCCTTTTAGCTTGCTCTCGCTTTTCCTCCAGCAAGACTAAGTCATGATCGCGTTGATTGTCGTATAATGCGTGGAAGGCCAATCTCGCCGAATTGACTCTCACCTCCGCAGGTACCACGGCCTCAGCTCCATAGCATAGGAGTAATGGTGAGACCCCCGTGGGTGTCCTTGGAGAAGTCCGGTAAGCCCACAGGGCTATGCTTAGAGAATCAGCCCACTTCTTGTGGTCATCTGTGACCATCTTGCTCAAAATCCTCAACAGCGTTTTGTTGGTCGCTTCGGCTTGCCCGCTCCCCTTCGGGTAGTAGGGGGTGGAACATATTTGCCTGACATTGTACTCTGCTAGCTTTGCAGCCACCTGGCGATTAACAAAAGGAGTACCATTATCCGAAAGGATGGTGTTGGGAATTCCGAACCTGCATATAATGTTCTCTTGGATGAAATTGACCACAACCAGCGCATTTGCCGTCTTTAGTGGTATCGCCTCTACCCATTTGGTGAACAGCTCAGTTGCGGTGAGAATAAAATGATTCCCGTGCGAAGTTGGTCGGATGGGACCAATGAAGTCCAACGCCCATGTGTGAAATGGCCATGGCGTTCCCAATGCGTGCAGATCCACAGCAGGAGCGTGCACTAGGTTTCCTTTGAATTGACACTCCTGGCAGCGTCGTACTTTGGTGCGGCAATCAGCCTCCATCGTGGGCCAGAAATATCCAATTGAGAGGAGCTGCCTGCATAATTTCGCACCTCCTTGGTGTTCCACCTGATGGGAAAGGTCCATGACTTCTTGTGCTTCCCTGCCATCTAGACATCGCAGCAAGTTTCCCTCATGACCTCTTCGCCACAGTAAGTTTTCTTGCACCACATATCGGGATGCTTTCCTTTTCAACTTCTCCGCTTCTTTTCTCGATTCGGGTACGGTACCCTGGGTGAGAAAATCGAAGAGTGGTTTCCTCCAATCCGCATCATCGTCGGTTAGAGCGATGAGTAAGGAATCTTTAATCAGTGCGCAACTTTCGCACTTCCCTTGTATCAGGGCGGCGGCTGTTGACATATCCGGCCAATGAATGCCATATCTCTGAGCCTTCCGATAGATTGACACCTCGCTTTCTCCGCAAGCATGTTGGTGAATCTTCTCTAACAGCAGCTGTCCCTCTTGCTCGGAGACGCATCGCATGAGTATTCCGCCGGGGCCCTTGTAGTAAAGGGTGTTGTCATGTATGCAATACCCCTTTGTGAGTGCCCAACTTTCGCAGCTTGTGCCTTCTGCAATAGCTCGTAAAATTGCTTTTCTCCAGTCCGTATCATCCATGTGTTCATCGTCGCACGCGTCTTCTGTCAACGCCGACGATGTTCGCACTTCAATGGATATCCTTGCGGGACATTTGTCTGTATTAACCTTGGATCCCAAGGTGGCCAAAGCATCTGCATGCCTGTTGTCTGCTCGGGGCTTGTGCTCGTACCTCACATCGCAGAATTGCTGCACCAGCTTTTGTACCAGAGTCCGGTAGGACAGAAGGTTAATCTCCTTCAAATCGTACTCGCCCGAGGCTTGCTTGACGATCAACTTGGAGTCTCCCATGACCGTCAGATTGCTTACTTTCAAAGCTTTCGCTGCACGCAGCCCCGCTATGAGGGCTTCATATTCTGCCTCGTTGTTGGTGACTGCAAAGTCGAGCTTTGCGGACATCTGTATGACCTCCCCATCTGGCTTGGTCAAGACTATCCCAATGCCTCCGCATTTCCTTGTTGACGACCCGTCGAAATGGAGCGTCCAATAGGGTACATCGGTTGCATAGATTTCAGGTCCCTCGAGTTCTTCGATTACGGGCTCATGACTGTTGTCGGGGAATTGTGCCAACAAATCCGCTACCGCCTGCGACTTAATCGCCCGCGGCCGAACGCATGTGATATCATACTGGGAAATGGTCATATACCATTTTGCCAATCTTCCTCCAGGAGTAGTGTGAGTTAGCAGATATCGTATGGGATCACTTTTCGTAACCACCACCACTTTGTGCGACGCAAAGTAATGTCTCAAATTTTCTATTATGAAGAATAAGGCAAGGCAATGACGCTCTATGTCTGTGTTTCTGCGGGCTGCACAATGCGAGAGATGTAGTAGATGGGCCTTTCCTGACCTTCGTACTCCTGAGCCAAAAGTGCTCCTATGGATTTCCTGGTTGACGTCAGATACAGTAAAAGCGGTGATCCCAACTGAGGTGCGATCATTATTTTTGAAGACGTCAGCAGTTCTTTCAGCTTCCCGAACGCAGCTTCGTGCTCCGGGGTCCAGTTGTATGCGGCATCTTTTTTGAGAAGATTACTGAAGCAGAAAGTAATCTCGGCAATCGCTGGGATGAATCTTCGCAGATATGATAGTTTCCCCAAGAATGTTTTCAAGGCACTCTGGTCGTGCGGCGGATTCATGCTGATGATGGCTGAAACCTTCGCAGGGTCAGGCTCTATTCCTTGGCGATGTACCACGCATCCCAAGAATTTTCCTGATGTTACCCCGAATGCGCATTTCATAGGGTTCATCTTCAGCTGAAAGCGTCTGCATCTGTTGAACACCTTCCGCAAATCTGCCAGGTGGTCTGCCTCTTGCTTGGATTTAACCACGAGGTCATCCACATAAAACTCCACTTCCTTGTGCATCATGTCGTGGAATAGGGCCATCATGGCCCGCTGGTAGGTTGCACCTGCGTTTTTGAGACCAAAGGGCATCACCGTGTAGTTGAACACTCCTACTGGGGTGATGAATGCGATTTTCCGTGCATCTTCAGGGTCCATCTTGATCTGGTTGTACCCGCTGAAGCCGTCCATGAAACTGAACATGCGGTGACCCGCTGTCGAATCGATAAGCAAATCGATGTTGGGGAGCGGAAAATCGTCCTTGGGGCAGAAACGATTGAGATCTCGGAAGTCCACGCAGATGCGAAGCTGTCCGTTCTTCTTTACCACTGGCACAATGATGGCCAGCCATGTTGGATGATGATTCGGCTCTATGAACTTGGCATCCAGGAGTTTGACAATCTCCTGTTTGATCTTCACATTAAGCTCTGGCCTGAAGCTTCTTGTGCTCTGCTTTATCAGCTTAGAACCCGGGATGATGTCTAAACGATGCATAGTGATGCTTGTGTCCAGTCCGGGCATCTCATCATACTCCCATGCGAACACGTCTTTGTACTCAGTCAGGAGCTGTAGCAGTCCTTTCTCCTCCTCGCTTGTGAGGTCCGCACTTAGAAGACTGGCCTCTTCTTTTCCTCGTTCGGGCTGAGGAACTCTTCCTTTAGCTCTTGCTTCTGTGGTCTGGGTCTGTCTTCCATGCATTCGGGTGCTTCTTTGAGCTTCTCATATGGAGTGCTCTGCATTGGCTTTTCTGTGACCGCAATCTGCTCGATTTGGTTGATTTACTCAGGGATATCCCCATGCCCGTGTGAGGACATCCCCGCGCACCTTCATATGCGATAGCACTTCTTCCCGTTGGCATAGAAACTCTCTATCTCTTTGCCTTCAGGGTCATGTTTTGCTATTCTCTTCAGAGTATATACGTTCTTTCGTTGGTAAGCGATTCGCGGCGCCTCTTCGCGTGTGGGCGGCTTTTCCTTGGCATCCTCTCTTGTCACCATCACTCCCCCAGGTGACTGGTCCTTGATATCTTCCCAAAGAGGTAAAGGAGTAGGGTTGAATGGTCCCGGCGTTTGCTCGTCCGCCATCTAGGTGAACCACACCGCCTCGCTGAGATGTGCTTCATCCATGTTGAATGGATTCGTTGAAGCCGGTATGTCTACTATTATGTCGTTCCAGATGGCTTTCATGACTTGGTGAGCTGTTGAAGGTTGCGTGTTCGTTTCACGTCGGGTTCACCAAAATGTGCACAACAGATTCCGGCGGGGAGACCTCCGTGTACACCGTAAGTAGAGAATCAGAGATAGCACAGGAAGAGTTGGGTTGTGTGTAGGGAGAGAGTAAGGCAGTAGTAATGTCTGAGAGAGAGACAGAGGTTTGGCAGAGCTTCCGCGTATGGCTAGTGTGTTCTCCTTTGTATGGAAAGGTTAACGCCCTATATATAATGGAGAATGTGACCGTTGCAGTGTGGTTAATGCGCCCATCAATGGCGGCTTAATTAGCTTAACCGCAACGGCACGTTCGTCCGCCTATATAGGGACCGTTACAGCACGTTATGCGCGAATACCGGAACCGTTATGAGGTTGACCGGGTTTGACCGGATTGACCGGGTTTATGGAGCTCGTGCCATAAATCTCTCAAAAGCAGTTACTAAAGGTCGCGCGCGGGCTTGGATCGCACGCGACAGGACTTACTCTAGCCTCCAAACCACTAAGTCCCTACAAGTCCCGTGCAGTGGTATGCGAGGGCCCTGTCTCGCAGCCCCCACATGGATCAGCGCGGCTGGTGATCCAGTGTGTGTGGAGCACAATATGGTGTGCTGGATGGTTGTCACGTGGCCAAGATCTGTCAGCTCAGAAAGCACTATCTACACCTTCCTTGATTCTCTCTCAATCCGGATGTGTTTCTATGAGTATGTCAACCTCAGTTCACTTTGAATTTATAGACTTGCTGCAACAGTCACTAGAGTTGTTGCAACAAGAATCCCTAAAAATCCTCAATTGAGCTTGCCTCTCAATAGCACTATTCGAACAGATAGTATCTTGATTTAATCCACTGAATTTGATCACAATCTTCAACTGCAAGCTTGAGACAAGCCCTGATCAAATCCCATATTTCTAGCTACGCTTTAGTGACCTGTTTGGCATTCCTGAATTCAGGAACTTAGGCTATTTCCTTCAAAAAAAACTTATGCCAAAATCTATCTAACAAATAAGCATATTCGGAATATAAGCATATATTAGATAATAAAGTTGGTCAAGATAAACTTAGGATCTGTTTGGTAATCCCGCATTAAGACACTTAAGCAATTTTCCTGCAGTAAAAGCTTAAGCAAGTATAATACAAAATAGAGATTAAAACATAATATTTGACAAAATGAATTTGTCTTTCATCACACAATAAGGCATAATATAAATCTAGGAGATATAGATTATGATTAGGAATTATCAAACTCCCCCTCAGTTCATACTGTCATTTGAAGATTTTTCAAAGCTTTGAAACCAGTTTCAAAGCTTTGAATTGAAACAAGTATTGAATTAACACAGTTACTAACCGGTTCATTGGAGCATCAATTTTTATATTGTCAATACAGTTTCATCTATATCTATTTTCTGATAGTATTTTTTTACAATTAGATTTTAAAGATTATGTTACATTCATCTATTACTGTTCGTACGTTATCACATAAATTATTTTAGTCAGTTGTTGACTGTTTTCTCCATTCTGAAATGGCAGAAAAACAACTAAGAACCAAGAGGCTGGAACATCTAAAAACATGATAGTATCTACAAACCCGGGTGTTGCAGTCGGTTCTTATCATGTGGATAAACAGGATAAATTCAGCGGGAAGGACTTCAAAAGGTGGAAACAAAAGATGTTATTTTATTCTACCACATTGGATCTCGCTAAGTTTCTCAAAGAGGACGCTCATGCTTGTCCTGAAGACGCGAATCAAGAAACAGTACAAGCGGTTAAAGCACGGAATCATTCTGATTTCATATCAAGAAACTATGTATTAAATAGCTTATATGACCAATTGTACAATGTTTATTCTGCGGTAAAACGGTAAAATAACTTTTGCATACCCTAGAAAAGAAATATAAAACCGAGGACACGGGTGCCAAGAAGTTTGTCATTGAAAATTTTATACAGTATAGGATGGTAGATTCTAGGGGCGTTATGGCCCAAATTCAGGAATTTCACTGTATAATTCATGATGTAATTGTTGAGAAGATGAACCTTCCTGAAGAATTCCTTATCGGCGTCATGATACACAAACTGCCGCCGACATGGAAGAATTACAAGAACTACCTGAAGCCCAAGCGCAAGGGGATGTCCATGGAGGAATTGATCGTTCGAATCAGAATCGAGGAAGGGAATCAAATTGCTGACAACAAGCCCTCATCAAGCCAACAGTCTAAAGTTAACATGGTTGAAGAAAAGCTAAGGAACAATATCAAGAGGAAATCCGACTCTAATCAGACCGAGAATAATAAGTTCACTGGGAAAGGCCACAACTGTGGTAAAACAGGCCACAAGATTAAGGACAATCGCAAGAAAAAGAAGACCTCTAAAGGGAAGAAACGGAAAGCACAACTAGCGGAAACCAAAGACGGAGGCAAGTGCTCCGCCGTAGTATGCGAAGTTAACCTTGCCAGAAGTAACCCTAAAGAGTGGTGGATTGATACGGGGGCCACCCGACCCATCTGCTACGATAGGAAGTTGTTCTCGTCTTTTGAGGAAGTAAAAAATAAGGAACCCGTCTACAAGGGAAGTTAAGCTACATCCACAATCGAATGAAAATGGAAGATAGCGTTGAAAATGACCTCGGGAAAGACTATCACTCTTCATGATGTTCTCCATGTTCCGGATATACAGAAAAACTTAGTCTCGGGTGCAATAATTATAAAAAAGGGATTCGAACTAGTATTTGAGTCCGACAAGTTTGTATTGACTAAGTCAGGGGAATACCTTCGGAAATGGTACCTTAAGGATGTGTTATTCAAACTTAATGTAATGATTTTTATTCCTACTATGAATGAGAAAGAAGCCGTTAATTACTTGTCGGAGTCATCTTCCTGTTTATGGCATCATCGACTGGGTCATGTCAATTACAAATCTATTCATAAATTGATGAAACTCGACTATCTTCCAAACAGAAGTATTGACTAGAACCACAAACGTGAAATTTGTTTCGAGGCTAAATTGACTAACGAAATGTTCAAACCAATTGGTATAAAATCACCAAGTCCTCTCGAACTAATTCACACCGATATTTGTGATTTGAAGTTTGTACAAACCATGAATGGGAAGAAATATTTCATTACCTTCTTCGATGACTAAACTAAGTATTGTTACGTTTACTTATTACATAGTCGAGATGAAGAGTTGGACACCTTAAAGCAATACAAGTCCGAGGTAGGAAATCAACTAAACATGATTCTCAAAATGTGGATGCTTATCGGTCCAAGCCATTACAAAGCAGTCTTTGAATCGGAGCCATGTAGTTCTTATATAATTCATTAATTTTTCCATCTCTTTGTATGAAAGTTCAAAGTGACTCCAATTTTTCTCAAACGAAGCTTCATCTTGAGATGCTTCCATTTGTTTCCTAAAATATAGAATCATGTCCCATTCATCCTTCGATTCAAAAGAAGACTTGCAATTGGTCAATATATTTTTTATCAATAAGCCACACTGACGTGATTTCTTACGCAAATGGGAAAGTGCACGGTCAAGTAATATAGGGGTGGTATTTCAAACCCGAGTTATCGATCCCACGAGGACAGACTTGAGATTATTTAATTAATTATTTAATATAGAATACGGTACATGAGGAATAATTGAGTGATAAATGAGTTCGTCACCCACAAACAAGTGTCTGGAAATTGAAATAACAACTAAACTAATCTTTTCGTATTTTTATTTTTAATAAAGAAGATTTGGATAAACTAGGCGATCTCTATATCACACAGGGCTGTAGACGATTTCCAGATTATCTGAGTTACACGTTAATTTTATCCTAATCAAGCCCGGTAATAGGCTATGATAATATCCTGTTGGTATCATGTCATTTTACGTCTCGTTAGACTACAATCTCCTCTAGGCCTCATGTTATCGACCGGTCCGTTCTAGTAGGTCATCTACTGATACGTTAGTGGGTCCTGGCCGTCCACCGTTTCACGGCACAGCTAAACGATCCTACCGAATCTACCCACAATAGCAATTCCTACTCACTTCTCCTACCGGTCTCGGTGATTCAGGATTGATGCTCATATCTCACCCTAGCTAGTTAAAGTCAATGTCACGTACTTCACTAGCCAACTAACGGTTTACTCCATCCCTATTAAGTATTAAGCATAGATTATGAACAATTGAATTGGGAAAAAACTAACTTTTAAGCATGATTCATCCTAATGAATAAACCCTAGCTCATTGATTAGCAATTCCTACTCTAACCATATCAATAGGCTAGAATCGTTGATAAGAATCAAGAACTACAATCCATTCAATAAAGAGAAATCAATAGAATGGAACAAAGGTTGAAATCTGGAAACTCCATCGTCTATATGAACCCTAGGATCTCATATGAGATGCCTAGCTAAGATGTTTAGCTAATGGATTTCAACCGAACAAAGCTTACAAGTTTCTCCATAAAAGGATTGAGAGAGGAAGAGAAGAAGAAAAACCTAAATCTTCAATGGAGGTCTTGGCCTTCGTCCCCACTTTGTGTCCGTCCTCTTCTCCTAGTTTGCGTGCACCCATAATGAATAAATCTCCCCCTTTCTTGTATTTTGTATGTTTTGCGAAACGACACTTTAACCCCCTTTCTGATCGTGTGATCTTGTTTCTGGTCTTATTCCTGATCTTGTGACCACAATTAGTGATCCTACACCTGCAGTGCGTTCTCTCACGTTTGCCCACCAAGTTTTCACTAAGTATGGGGTTTCACTCAAGAGGGGGGGGGGGTTAAAGTGTCTTTACAAAAACTACATTAAATGACACTTTAATCCCCTCTCACAATTTCCTCATGATTTTATTCATCGTTTTAGCACCCGATTAATCTCTCAAGCTTGTATTTCCTCTACGCTTCATCCCCCAAGTTCCGTCTCCTGTCAAAACAACACAAAACAAAACCTGTGCGAACAAACGTGACAAAAAATACATAAAATCATATAAGAAACGCTAGGATTAACGAAGTTATTTTAAAAGAATTTTTAGCTTACTCTGTGTTGCATGTTTAGCTTCAGTTTCCTTATTTACAGGAATGCAAATTTGAAAATAAATGCCGGCCGAATTGTGCTACACTTATGGGAAGTTATCTGGACTTTCCTTAAACTTGTAGATTGAAGATAAGATGAAAATCAATTGAGGATATCATGCAGCTAGCCGATGGAAGCAAGCTGTTGAGAGTCAAAGATCTGCTGGAGGATTTTTAGGGATTTCTGTTGAAGCTCCTTTATGTTCTGCAATTCAAATTGACAGAGTAACTAGTGATTAAGAGATTTTCCGAAGTACAAAGCTTTACACATAGATTCAAACATTCTCACGGATTGAGAAGAATCATTGAAGAAGATCCTTCATCCAATCAATCCACTCCAGATTTCTGAAGAACACTTCAAGCTTCGTTGCTTCACTATGTTCACAATGTTCTTCATTCAGAGATTTACTTGTATATCATTCACTTATATTACTTAATCATCTATTCTCGTTAGTTGTGCAAGAGGAACAAAAAATATTCTTATTGTATTAGTGAGCTAGAGCAGGTACCAGATAGGTCTATGAAGATCCACATGCTGAGAAGAGTAAGGCAATTCTCTTGTCCTGAGATCTAGGGCTTAGCTATTGATAAATAAGAAGTTGTTGAAATCCTAGAGGGATTAGTGTAGGGTTTTCATTCATGGATGCGCAACGGAAACAATAATTAACCATGCAAAACCCTCCAAGGATCACAAGTCAAGAGACATAACGATGGTAAGGGAAGAAATCAATAACACACCTTAGGGTTCTCCTTTGATGACTTCAAACGCGAATTGTGTCACGTCTCTACGGTTGATCCACGCCTATAGGTGAGATCTAGATATTCCAATCCTTGGTGCTAGCCCGGACAGAGGAAGAGGAAGAAGAATCACGCAACAATGGAGCACCAAGGTGGGGCACCACCTCCATGTGAGGCCGACGGGTAGGGGGCGGTCCCATTGGGGGGTTCGGCCCTCTTTTGGGACTTGCTCTCTCTCCTTGCTTTGTTTTTACCTTTGTTCTATAATATAGATGTGTGTTGTGTAGAGAGAAAAATAAGCTAGGAGTGTTCTTTATATAGTCCAATAACTCCTTGTCCTACTACATGAAGAACCCCTCTCCTAATCCTACTCAAGTTCGGATTAGTCCCTTTTTGCAAAAATAGTCCTTCTCGTGTCAATACATGGATTAGTTCTATTTGCAAATTAATCCTAATCATGTCTCTACATGAATTAGGCTACCTTCGCATATCCTAATCATGTCTATACATGGATTAGTCCAACTTGCATATTAGCCCTATTAAGTTAGCAAGTTGTTGCAATTTGATCCTTCTAATTAATTAATCATATTAATTAATTATTTCCCATTTCTAGTTCACCCCTATATGGCGTGTGACCCCATAGGTTCTATTTAGTTGGTAGTAACTATTTACTAATATGGAGCGGCCTCTAGCAAGACATCCATTCTAGCCAACAAATAGAATAGTCATCATGACAAACCTTGTGCAAGTAATTGTCTCATCCCTTTGTCTTAATATCCGGATTGGAAACGAGACATACAAGTCACACTCGTATATCCAATCCATAGTTTCTCGATCCTGGGAATAGCCTTATTCGTGCAAATAACATCAATATCCCATATTGATTTATATGAGTCTGGTCAGACATTTTATAAGCACTATCCCTCGAGTGGCCTAGGATATTTGCTCCCGTTATGTGGGAGGGACATATTCTATCTACGTCCACTACGATCTCTAAGCTTGATTCTTATTGTATCCAGTACACGCCTTTATAACTACCCAGTTACGGTGTAGCGTTTGACGCTACCAAAATCACAATAATCCACAACTAGAATATCTAGTGACTTCAAGTCTAAGGATGACAATACCGTTGCACCGCGAGAAGCGCTTGTGACTTAACATAACGTGTATGTAGCCTTCTCGGAGATGGGTCAATCCAGTATGCCATTACTCCTAATGCATACCCATTTGTTGGATCATGATATCTCCGTATCAATCCAACCCCATACTACTGTATAGATGATTGTCCTATTAATCATTATAATCGACTAGGGATATTTAAGAATATAACACTTATATTCTAAGGACTTCATTCATGTTAACATATCTCCATATCGATAACATAATGAATCGTAAATCCATAAATGTCACAATTAATTGATTGCCTCTAGGGCACAATTCCAACAGTCTCCCACTTGCACTAGAGTCAATCTCCTGCATCATATGCCTATTGATCTAGCGCGGCCCTACACGCTTCCGCTGCGTAGGGGCGAGACATATGCTGGCACCTTGCAAATATTCACATCTCCTCCATCAACAATTTAATTAAGATTGAATATTCTGAGTAAATGCATCTTATGTATTAATTTACTGAGTCCTCTATGTTAGAATCAGTGACTGAATCTTGCCTGGAACCTTTCCAGCTCACAGTCGCTCCCACTAGGGAAAAACACAAAACTCGAATATATAATCTGAAATCTTCTTTGTTAGATTTGAAGTTCGCATCAATGTAACCCCTTATAGCAATCTCTTCATATTATCTATTTATCAAGAATTCATCCTTTAGTTCTTCTCAAGCACTTAAGGATAATCTTGATAATTATCCAGTGACGCTCACCTGGATTTGACTGGTATCTTTGTGTCATGCCTTATGACACGTCTGGCCTAGTACATTCCATGACGTATCTCGTGAATCTAATTCATACGGTCCATTCCCAATCTAATTGGAAAGACAATTAGCCTTCCAAAGACTAATTCCATGTGACATGGGTAAGAATCAGTATTCTTTTCACGTTGAACCATTTCAACACCTTTGTCAATTTATGTACTATGACCTAAGCTATACAACCATATTGATCTACCTCAATAGATCTTCACAAGTTGCTTCGCTTAAGTCTACCATTAGAAAGTCAATTCCCTAGTCAATCTGCGTAAGACTGCCAAGTAGGGGCAACATTCCTAATGATTAAGTATGTCTCCACATACAAGACCAGAAAAATAACTGTGCTCCCGCTAACCTTCTTGTAAACACAAGTATCATCTTCAATTTTGATGGAACCAAACTCCTTTGATTGCATCATGAATTTGAAGAGTCCAACTCCTAGAAGCTTGATTCAATCTATAGACAGATTGCTACGAGCAAGATACGAATGGATTTAAGCATCACAACTGGGAAAGATTTTGTCATAGTCTATACTATGAACTCACATGAAATCCCTTTCCTACCAATTTTCCCTTACAGGTAATCATATTGCCATCCATGTTGGTTTCCTCATAACCCACTTGCACCTTTTAGATGGTTTCCAACAAAGTCCATAATTCGTTGGTATACATGGATTCCATTTTGTATCCCATGGCTCCTAGCCATTTCTGAGAGTATGGCCCACACGTGGCCATCTTATAGGTTATAGGCTCATCTCGATGAGCAATATATCCCTGGTTATGAGAAATCCTTATTTCTCTAGTCCCTTGATATATCCTACCTGACCTACGAGGTTCTTGTGTTTTCTGAGTAGGTTGCTTCACAACACCTTGTGATCCTGCTCATGTTCCATCAAAAGGATCAATGTTTTGTTGTGGTTCTTGAACTTTTCAAGTTCTACTGTCCTCCCACTGTTTCTTTTAGAGACAGTCTCTACCTTAGAAACATTATGGTTCGAGAAACAAACAGTTTGTTCTCGATTGGGTTGTAGAAATAATATCCTTTTCAGAATATCCTACATAACATTTATCTGACTTGGGTCCAAGTTTGTTTGTAAAATCTTTTACATAAACTTCCTAACCCCAAATCTCTATGAATGACATACTAGGATACTTCCTAGTCCATATCTCATATGGTGTTATTCATAATCTGTTTTTGATGGAACAAGATTAAGGGCGATTTTTTTTGTAATTAGAACATAGCCCCAAAAGTAAACTGGAAGTTCTGTTTGACTCATCATGGACCGAACCGTGTCCTACAAGGTTCGAAATCTCCTCTTAGACACTCCAAACCCATGTGGCGTGCTAGGTGGAGCGAGTGTTGGATCATATCCAACACTCCCATAGATTGTTGTCAAACTCTTGGCTCAAGTACTCTCTTCTACGATCCAATCGTAGAGCCCTAATACTTTTGCCAAGCTCATTCCTGAATATTTTGAACAATTCAAAAGGATTATGATTTGTTTCTTCATAAGATACACAAATCCATATTTCTCTGATCCTATCAGTAAATATGATGAAGTACTGAAACCATATTTAGCATTTGTGCTTAGTGGCCTTCATACATCAATATGTATGATTCCTAAAAGATCATATTTTTGCCTAATAAGTCTTACATGTCTCATATGATTCAATAATCAAATGAGTTCCAGAAATCCATCCTCATGGAGTTCTAGATATGTATCTCTTATTTATGAGGCCTAAACGATAATGCTAAAGATAAGTGAAGTTCATATCATTATATGCAAACCTCTAGGTATTAATGTTATAGATGAAATTATCATGATCATGGATATAGAATCCACTTAGACAAAATTGCATTACAATAATGCATATCATAATAAATGGAACAACATTTGTCCTTTATTATGATAAGGAGCTTTCTTCTCCAAACAAGAAACTATGATAATGGTCCTACTCATAGCTAGGACATGATCGTTTTTTGTCTAATTCATGAAAAATTTCTTAAAGGTAGAAATAATTCCCTACGGCTTATTCAATAACCCTTTGCTTCATAGCCCCACGTGTAGGATTATTTCTTCCTTATCCAATTGTCCTCGTCTCTTGAGATCCTCCACATTTCTATAAATGTGAGATCCTCATCTAGTATCATATACTTATGATGATGAGATAGACACATTGATTTCTATAACAAAATACCTATATAGGAATTCATAATTCCTTTATTACTTACTTCCAGGTACTTTGGGTAGTCTCTCTTCCTTTGCACCACCTATGGGACTCCAGGGCAACTTGGTTTTTAGCAACAGTCTTGCTTTATACCCATGGGGTCGGCGCAAACTATTTTCCCTTACCCATGTTGTTATCCATTAACAACTTTGCCCATTCCCATTATTAGTGTTTTGTTTTAGTGATTTTTCAATCATATTGAGTAAATCAACTTTAAAACAAAACTATAATTGCATCCAATGCAATTCTTGGTCCACTTGGGTGAATAACCGTTTTATTCTTTATCTATCTCATAGATAATGCCCATTCACTAATGTTTCAATCATATTGAATTAGCTTATTTGCATAACGCAAAGTGGAGCAACACTTCAAACCTTTCATGTCTAGCTCGCTCTTTTGAAAGAGCTTCTTTCAATGTATGATCATATCATACTTCTCCATGTTTATCTTCTTGCTTCCAAAGCTCAGAGTTCATGGCAGCTAACATGAGGCAAGTCATAACCAAAGAACCATTCTTTAGTGTTCCTTTCATAGGTTTTAGTGTGTTTTGGTAGTCGGTGGAAGAGAGCTTTATGTTCTACGAAGTACAACAAATTATCTTTTATTTGAGAACAATTCTCAATTTTATACCAATCTAGGAAATATATGACGTCGTGTTTTTGTTTGTTTTAATGCCATGGGCATTCAACACAATAGGATTATGCAAAGTTTGTGACGTATAACTATATTCAACAAGGATTTAAATTGTCAAATATAGCTCCCACTATTTTACTTCGGATTAATAACCCTCAAGATATTAATGCGGAAAATATCCTTATATTTTCTAGTGGGCCAAGATCCATGTTTCATCTCCTTATGAGCTTGCTTTGGCAAGTCACCCATAATTTGACTACTTTAGGTAGGAACAATTCCAATTGCATCCCTTATGCAACTCTTGGTTCAATTGGGCAAATAACTCCTTATTTATCCATCCGTATGGATAATCCCAATTGGTTGCCTCTAAGTTTCTTAATCATATTAATAGCCCAGTTGTGTTCAACCTCTTATTTAAACAATTGCACACTGTTATGTGCCATCGCATTCCATCATTATGAACCAAGTCGCCATGCTTTGGCACGCACGAACTTGATAAATAATGATGATAATGAGTGTTTAAATAACGAGAAGGCAAGAACACAATATTTGAATTTTGAGGGATTTTTAAATTCATTTTTTTGTTTTGTTGATCAAAATCAACTAATCTATCTATTTGAGCTTGGGAAAAACTCCAAATAATGGATCCGGGTTGTCTAATTATCTTATTATCCTAATTGCATGCATCATCCATACACCAACCACACAATAATAAGACAATAAAGTAAACAACCACAAAATAGAAATTAAACGTGATGTGGATATGGCCTTTTCTAACTAAGATATTTCCAAACCAATGGAATTATCTATGAACCCTAAAAGCAAACACATCTGCATGCGTCTTGATCTTTTGGTCCATCCTTCATAGTCATGTGGAATGCTCCATGCTCCATCTTTTGTGGCTCCTTTGCCTTTGGGCTTCTTTTTCTTCAATCTTGGTTAACAATCTACTCTATCTAGTACTAGCTAGCAACTATACTAAATAAAATAAATCTCACAAGTTGAGAAAAAAATGGCTCGCAGGCCATAAAACCCTAATTAATTATTACAATTAATTTATCAGCTCGCCGGCCGTAAACCAAACCACAAACATTTAACATCCACAACAAACCACATCCTAAGGCCATATCCAATCACCATGCAAATTGCACATAAACAGTTAAAATCCAATTTTAACGCGCTTGGTCAATTTTAATTGATTTTAGGATATTGTAGGGTTAAAACGGTCCATGGGGCCCAACAATTTAATTGCCCGGGCCCAAAAGGAGAACCGAAAAGGCCTTGGGCCGGCCGGCCCCTAGCCCATGCGGCTAGGCCGCGGGCTAGGGCTGCCCCGGCCCCTAGGCCGAGCCTCGCTTGGGCGGCAAGCAAGGAGGGGCGGTCCCTTAGGGGGGCCGAACCTCCTTTGGGAGTTGTTTCCAAAACAACTCCCTTGCTTGGTGCCCAAGTTTGGTTGTTTCCTTGTATGGGAAGAGCTCCTTCTTCCCCAAGGATGCCCAAACCCTAGATCTAAGATCATAAAATTTCTCAAACTCACCAATTCATGCATCCAATGCAAAAATTAGATCTTGTTATGATAGATTATTAACAAATTGCATCCCATGCTCGATTTGTCTTGTTTTACGCGATAAACAATCAATTTAAGGTGTAAAACAACTAAAACGTAACACATAGACCACGTTTATGCTCTACGACCTGTGGCTCTGATACCACTGTAAGGTTTTGATTCGTGGATGCGCAACGGAAACAATAATTAAACATGAAAAACCCTCCAAGGATCACAAGTCAAGAGACATAACGATGGTAAGGGAAGAAATCAATAACACACCTTAGGGTTCTCCTTTGATGACTTAAAACGCGAATTGTGTCACGTATCTACGGTTGATCCACGCCTAGAGGTGAGATCTAGATCTTCCAATACTTGGTGCTAGCCCGGAAAGAGGAAGAGGAAGAAGAATCACGCAACAATGGAGCACCAAGGTGGGGCGCCACCTCCATGTGAGGCCGACGGGTAGGGGGCGGTCCCATTGGGGGGTTCGGCCCTCTTTTGGGACTTGCTCTCTCTCCTTGCTTTGTTCTCTCCTTTGTTCTATCATATAGATGTGTGTTGTGTAGAGAGAAAAATAAGCAAGGAGTGTTCTTTATATAGTCCAACAACTCCTTGTCCTACTACATAAAGAACCCCTCTCCTAATCCTACTCAAGTTCGGATTAGTCCCTTTTTGCAAAAATAGTCCTTCTCATGTCAATACATGGATTAGTTCTATTTGCAAATTAATCCTAATCATGTCTCTACATGAATGAGGCCACCTTGGCATATCCTAATCATGTCTATACATGGATTAGTCCAACTTGCATATTAGTCCTACTAAGTTAGCAAGTTGTTGCAATTTGATCCTTCTAATTAATTAATCATAGTAATTAATTATTTCCCATGTCTAGTTCACCCCTAAATGGCGTGTGACCCCATAGGTTCTATTTAGTTGGTAGTAACTATTTACTAATATGGACCGGCCTCTAGCAAGACATCCATTCTAGCCAACAAATAGAATAGTCATCATGACAAACCTTGTGCAAGTAATTGTCTCATCCCTTTGTCCCAATATCCGGATTGGACACGAGACATACAAGTCACACTCGTATATCCAATCCATAGTTTCTCGATCGTGGGAATAGCCTTATTCGTGCAAATAACATCAATATCCCATATTGATTTATTTGAGTCTGGCCAGACATTTTATAAGCACTATCCCTCGAGTGGCCTAGGATATTTGCTCCCGTTATGTGGGAGGGACATATTCTATCTACGTCCACTACGATCTAAGCTTGATTCTTATTGTATCCAGTACACGCCTTTATAACTACCCAGTTACGGTGTAGCGTTTGACGCTACCAAAATCACAATAATCCACAACTAGAATATCTAGTGACTTCAAGTCTAAGGATGACAATACCGTTGCACCGCGAGAAGCGCTTGTGACTTAACATAACGTGTATGTAGCCTTCTCGGAGATGGGTCAATCCAGTATGCCATTACTCCTAATGCATACCCATACTAGTCTATAGATGATTGTCCTATTAATCATTATAATCGACTAGGGATATTTAAGAATATAACACTCATATTCTAAGTACTTCATTCATGTTAACATATCTCCATATCGATAACATAATGAATCGTAAATCCATAAATGTCACAATTAATTGATTGCCTCTAGGGCACAATTCCAACAATTAGATCCCTCATGCGAAGACTAGGTCACTTGGAAAAAAAATCGTAAAAAATTATTGTGTTAATTGTCTTGCATTTCAGTTCTTTACTTGTCTTCATAACTGCTTCAAAACATGTTTCAATCCAAAGATTTGGAAAGCTTTTCAAAGATTTGAAAACTATCAATTCATTTCAATCAGTATGTTTTGGTTTCAAAGCCTTGAAACTGAGTGAAAGCTTTGAAACACTTCAAGTTCTTATCAATTATTTTAAATCCACTCTTTTGGCAAAAAGTTTTCCATGCTCCATCCAACCTGCTCTATTCGACCCCTCCCCCTTTTAGATTATTTGATCCTGTAATTGCTACCTGCATTACAATATTCATTTGGTATCAGAGCTTGTATCACTGTACATATCTAACAATCTTGTGATCATGGGTAATGTAGGTGAATGTGGTTTCTCACAGGGTAGAGCTGCTAACAGACCTCCTCTGTTTTTTGGAGACAATTTGTGCACTGGAAGACCTTGATGAAAATATTCATCACTGATCAGGACATTGAACTGCTTTCCATCATCCATAATGGACCTCACACATTCTACACATGAAAAGGATGGGATTAGAACTCCCAAACCTGAAATATTTCTCTCTACTTTTGAGTTAAAACAACTTTCAAAGAATTATAGAGCCATGAATCTCTTATACTGTGCTTTCAATGCAGTGAATTCAACAGGATATCGACCTGCAAAACTGCTAAGGAGATATGGGACAAACTGGTGGTCACCTTTGAAGGAACCAGCTAAAAGAATTAAACCAAGATCAACATATTCCTTGGACAGTATGAATGGAGATGTATCTAGCAAAGACATGTTCAAGAGATTTACTAACATTGTCAATATTCTAGAGTCCCTTGGGAAATCATTCTCCAATGAAGAGAAAGTCAGAAAAGATCTTGAGAAGTCTACCAATGCGAAATGGGAGCCAAAGACAACAACCATTGAAGAAGCTCAAGATCAGTCCAATCTTCAACTAGATGATTTACAGGGAAAGCTACTCATACATGAGATCTCCATGAGTGAAGCTGATGGTGAGCTACCAGAAAGTTTCAAGAATCTGGCACTCAAGGACAAAGAGAGTGAAAAACCTCAAAGCCTTGAAAAAGAAGAAGATGATGAAGAAGAAGATCATTTTTCTCTCATTTCCAAAGTTTTGACAAGGATTCTGAAGATGAAGAAGAACTTTGGAAAAAATACTTCAGCAGAGATAAATTCAGATCTTCTAGTAGCAAGGACTACAAAAAAACTTAATCAGAGATTGCCTTCACAAGAAAAGCAAGCACTTTCAAAATAAGGACAATGACAGAATAAAGAAGGCCATGGAAGCTTCAGGAGTGACTCTGATTCTACAAGTGAATCAGATTCTTAAGAAGATCAAGCCAACCTATGTCGTATGAACAAGAATGATGAAAGTTCAGATAAGAACATTGAGGTAATGGTGAATAGTCTAATGTCTCAACCTGCTAATGTGCTTTCTGATATTTTGAAAACAATGATTTTGAATGAAGAAAATTACTTAAATGAAATAAAGTATTTGAAGGAGAAAAATCATGAGAAAGCAAAATAGAATTTGCAATTAGTTTGCCAGAACAAGAATCTTGAAATTTCTCAAGAAAAAACTGACAGATATTTCAAAGCTTTGGAAACCAGTTTCAAAGCACTGAAAACTCGAGTCAAAGAAGTTGTTAGAGAGAAATCTCTTTTGAGTGACAATCTTTTTGCTCTAAGGAATCAACATAATGAATTATAGGAACAAAAGACTACTCTGGCTGAGAAACTTTAAGAATCTAAGAAGATTACGAAAAAACTTGCTGCTCTGAACATAATCTCAACGTGATTCTTAAGTTTGCAACCTGTTCATAAAAATGATATTGGATACAATCCAAACTTTCCAAGAAAGAATAAAACCAGTTTTGTGAAAGCAAGCAATAGACACTTTCCAAAATGCCATTTATGTGGTAAAATTGGTCATGACATGTCCCTTCAGAAGAATAGAACCTCACATCTTGAGGAATACTTTTCCATTTCATCTTAAGGGAAATGTGAGACAGATTTGGGCTCTTATACTAAACTTGGTCTAATATCTATGTAAGGCAGTGAATGGTGTTTGCAGGCTGTCGCCAAGAGCAAAGTGCAGAAGTGGATTATCGATAGTGGTTTCTCCAGACACATGAGTGGAATGAGTTATTTATTCACTGAATTGGAAGAACAACCAGGAGTAACAATCACACTTGTTGACAAATGAAAATGCAATATCATATGAATTGGTAAAGTTGGTAATGATTTGAAAATTCTATTTCAGATGTTTATCTTGTAGATGGTCTAAAGTTTAATCTGCTTAGTGTATCTCAATTGTGTGGTAAACTTAATAAGGTTATATTTGACCAGGATAAATTTGGGTGCAAGATGAAAAATCTCGCAATTGCACACTCACTGCTCCAAGGTCAAACAATGTTTATTCTTTGAATACTAACAAAGTTGGAGGAGAAAGTCTGTAATGTCTTTTGGCTTTGAAAGAGGATTCAAAACTTTGGAATAGAAGGCTTGGACACATGATCTTGCATATATTGAACAAACTAGTCTATAAGGACCTATTCAGAGGACTACCATCCATCAAATCTAAAGATGAAGAGGTATGCAAGTCTTGTGCTCAAGGAAAACAATCAAGGAGCTCATTCAAGCCAAAGACCTTTGTAAGTACAACTAGACCCATTGAACTACTTCATATGGATCTGTGTGGTCCTATGAGAGTTCTAACTCCAAAGGGTAAGAAGTAGATCCTGGTTGTTGTAGATGATATCTCTAGATTTACTTGGGTAATGTTTTTAAGAGAAAAGTTTGAGGCTCTGTCTGAATTTTCAAAACTTTGTAAAGAGCTTCAAACTTTGAAAAACCTGCCTATTGCTTCAATAAGGAGTGATCATGGAAGAAAATTTGATAAACTAAAGTTTGATATATTCTATGCCATGTTTGGTATCTCTCACAACTTTGCTGCTCCTAGAACTCCTCAACAAAATGATGTAGTTTATAGGAAAACATGACTCTTGAGGACATGTCTTGGACAACGCTTTTGGAAAACAAATTTCCAAAGTCTTTTTGGGCAGAGGCTGTTAATAATGCAAATTACATTTTGAATAGGGTCCTGATTAGGTCAATTTTAAAGAAGACTCCTTATCAACTTTTCAAAGGAAAAAAGCAATAGATTTTTTTATTTCAAACCTTTTGGCTGTACTTCTTTTGTTCACAACAATGGAAATGATAATCTTGGAAAATTTGATGCTAGGAGTGATGAAGGTATTTTCCTTGGTTATTATTTGATTAGCATAGCCTACAAAGTCTTTAATAAGAGAACCAAACTTGTTGAGGAAAACATACATGTTATATTTGATAAAAGCAATGATTCTACTTTGAGTGAAGGTTTTGCAGACTTAAATTTGAACAAGCATGAGTCTGAGGATGAAGAAGATCCGCAGAATGGTTCTAAGATTAACACGTAGGAAACCAGAACAGATTTTCAAAGCCTTGAGAGTGGCTCTCAAAGCCTTGAATCAAAACTTCACGGAGCACAGAGTGGTCAAGCCACTGCATCAAGTTCTCAAGGCCTTGAAAAGATTCCTGGAGAACCAGAACCCTGGTCACCAAGAAAGAAGTTAAAATACCTATCATCCCATCCAGCAGAGAACATCATTTGTGATCCATCCACTGGTACACAAACAAGATCTCAGTTAAAGAAATTGCGTGCTTTTCATGCTATTGTGTCTCTTATAGAACCCAAGAATGTGAAAGCCGCATTGCAAGAAGCAGGCTAGATCATTGCAATGCAAAGTGAGCTAAATGAAATTGAGAGGAACAAAGTCTGGAATCTAGTTCCTCCTCCCAAAGATCAGTCTATTATTGGAACAAGGTGGGTGTTTAGAAACAAGCTGGATGAAAATAGTAAGGTTATCAGGAATAAGGCAAGACTAGTAGTTCAAGCCTACAAACAAGAAAAAGGTATAGAATATGAGGAGACTTTTTCTCCAGTAGTCAGGTTAGAGGAAATAAGAATGTTACTTGCATTTGCATCACATGAGAACATCAAACTTTTTCAAATGGATGTTAAATGTGCATTTCTAAATGTTTATCTGCAAGAAGAAGTATATGTTGCTCAACCTCCTGGTTTTGAAAGTTATGAGTTTCCAAATCATGTTTATAAGCTTGATAACGTTCTTTATGGTCTCAAACAAAATCCAAGAGCTTGGTATGAAATATCGTCAAAGCTTTTTATTGAAAATGATTTCGAAAGAGGCTTAGTTGACAAAACACTTTTCATGAAGACACATGGGAGAAGACATTTTAGAAGTACATATATATATAGTGTTGATATTTCGTTTGGTGCTACTAATGATTTTCTTTACAAGGATTTATCTGTTCTTATGAGCAGGGAATTTGAGATGAGCTTAATGGGAGAGCGAAGTTACTTTCTGGGACTTCATGTACATCAAATGAAGATAGAGCTTTCCTACACCAGAATAAGTACACCAATGACTTGTTGAAAAAGTATAATATGTCTCAGTCCAAGGTAGCCAAAACTCTCATGAGATTTATGCTATCCTTAGATAAAGATCAAAATGGTGAGAGTGTGAACCAGAAAGAGTTCAGAGGTATGATTGGTTTACTGCTCTATCTTACTGCAAGTAGGCCATACATTATGTTTAGTGTTTGTATGTTTGCTAGATTCCAAGAAAAGAGTCTCACTTAGTTGTTGTCAAAATAATTTTCAGATATCTCAATGGTACCAAAGACTTAAGGCTTTCGTATCCTAAAAAGTGTAACTTCTCTTTGAATGGATATTCAGATGGTGATTTTGCAGGATATAAAGTTGACAGAAAAAGCACTTTAGGGTGTTGTCAATTCCTTGGATCATCCCTGATAAGATGGCATTCTGAAAAGCAAAATTCAGTGGCATTATGAACAACAGAAGTTGAATACATAGCAGCAGGAGCTTGCCGCTCACAAGTGCTGTGGATAGCTCAACTGATGTGAGACACGGGTTATGACTTCAGAGATATACCCATCAAATGTTACAGAACTAGTGCTATCTCAATTACAAAGAATTCAGTACAACATTCAAGGACTAAGCACATTGATGTCAAACATCGCTTAATTAGAGATCATGTGGAGAAAAGTGATGTATCTCTTGCATTTGTACCTACTAATGTGAAATTTGGTGATAGATTCACTAAACCATTTCTACATGATATATTCACAACATTGAGAGCAGAACTTGGCATGTTGAACAAGGATGCACTGGTTTAGGGGGAGCATCAGGTAAGTTATTTGTGTTTCAATGTTTAGAAAAGTTTTTCAAAACCTTGAAAAGCTTTTCAAAGCATTGAAAATTTTATCTGTAGTATAACAGTTTTTCAAAGCCTTGAATTCCTTTTCAAAGCTTTGAATATAAATCGGTATACAATATGTTTCAATGAATGGATCACTAATGCTGAGTGTTATCTCAGTAGATAATTTCCTAGCATTTTTTTTACCTTATAAAACAAATCTTTTTCAGATCAGTAATATACTATGTCTTTTCCACAAGTCACACACAATTTTGAATTTCAAATAAACATTCCTTCCTCAAATATTTAGGAAATATTTAGTTTCCTTATTTCACTCAAACTCTTCAGTATTTATCTTCCCTATTTTCTCTCTCTCTCACACAATCTCTCTGTCTCTTGTACCTTTCATGACTCTCTCTTCTAAACCCTAAATCCGATGGATTCACAGAGATCTTCTCAAGGAATCAAGATGGATGGTGGCTCAAAGAAAGACACAGGAAAGAAAAACTAGATAAGAAGAAGTTCAAGCTATCAGTGAAAGCTCCAGTTCTAGAAATGTAACTGCAATCAATCAGCCCACTCCTCCTCCAAAGAAGAAGAGCAAAAAGGACAAGCTTGATAGAACTGCTACTTCCAGCAGGAAGAAGTCAGATACAGTGGCTGCTTCTGGGAAACAAAAGGGGATTCAATTTGGTAGTCCAAGAAAGGAGAAGAAGGTAAAAAAGTTCATAAATCAGACAAGGGGAAGAAAATACAGAGATCAGAAAAGAACAAAGGTAAGGAGATTCAGATTTACACTGAGAAGGACATAACTGAAAATAAAACATCTTCTGGTAAGAGATCTATTTCTACTCATTGGTTTATCAATCATGCTGCTAGAGGAATCTGGTTAGATGGATTTGCATGTGCTCCAATTGATTATTGTAGTATGATGAATACTAGCATGCTGAATGATATGGATTTAGAGTGTATTAGGATATTGAAACAGAGTTCAATTTGGAAAATCCTAAATCCCTCTGAGATTGCATACCCTAGGCTTACCATAATTTTCTACCTGAATCTGAAACAAGTGAATTCTTTGGGTTTAACTATTTCATATAAGTTAGCTGGTATTTAGATGGAGTTAGATCATGTTGAATTTGCAAATTCCTTGGGTTGTTCAAAGAGGTACAATACAGAAAACTACCCTAGTAAGATTGATGGTATAAATATGGCTAAGGAAGAGTTCTACTTGCCTAATATAGACAGTACTTCTAAGCAGTTAACTCATTATGTGTTAACTATTGAACCTTTGTTTACAATCCTGATGAGGTGTGTGGTACCAAAAGAGAATTCAAAGGAATTGCTATATGATAGGCATTGTAAAACAACCCAGGATCTCTATTCACGGTTAATGCGACAATCACTACATTATTACTTAGAGAGATTACATTTCATTTAGTGTATACAATAAATCTTGTCGAGATTACAAAAAAATAAAATAAATTTGCGTGAATTCTAGTAATCTAATTTAAGCCCGTGACTTTGTCTCAATTCGCGTTCCCATTCCCCCACCTCGATTGATGACCTGCAGTTTTAAAATAGCAAAAGCCGACGTAGTTTTGAAGAATATGATCAGTAAAAACTGAGTAAATACATCTACGACATGTAAAGCAACGAGTGGCACATAAGCATGAGTTGAAACAAATCAGAAGATTTGAAACAATAAAACTAACAGGTTTGGGAATTTGGAACAACTGAAAGTAACCGAGTAGCAAAAACCTCTTACTTTGAGAGCATTGAGAAACCACGAGTATTCGGTAATATATCCAGAGTAAACAAGTGCATTTAAGTTGATATCGATATTAGTTCATGAGTAGCCAAAGATTTTCAAATCATTTCAATCAATTAGGGCATATTAAGAGCCACACACAACATCAACAGAGTAGTCAACTTTATTTCAAGTCCAATTTAACCGTTAAGTTTAGCTGAGCATGTCCATAGCCACCGGCATGATCGATGTAAACAGAGGGATCACAAAATAATCACAAAGGGTTCCTTCTAGGGTCTATCAAACCCTATTTCACCCGAGGTTTAAGGGAGCCCATACGTCAATCCCCGCTCACAACAATAGCTAAAAGGCCTTAAGTGTCGACACCCCTATACCGTAGTGACCCTTACAAGTATAAGTAGCACTCTATAGCCCTACAAACCCCTTGGCCGCAATACCTATGTACATTTTGGCTCAGCGGGGGTAGATTTGTGATCAATAAAGTTATATCCAATAAAAAAAAACATTGCTTCAATGGTCGTAGCCATATGTAACGGGAGGATCGATTGGCGCCTCTGTCCGGAGCCATTAATAAACAGAACTCTCTATATCGTCTTAAGTCTATTAGATGTATTTTATTACCTTTATTTCTCATAACCAAAGTTGGTATACAATCTTCACAAGTCATTTTCAAGAGTTCTTAGTATAAATTAATAATTGGACAGAGTTTTTCAGTAAAAATCATGCTTTTCATACTCTTCCAAATAAGACGGTATTCATTTAAAACGTCACACACATGGGCACAATGTGATAATTAAAGTTCACACATAATTATTTTATTTCTTCTCTTTATCATAGAAAAAATCATTTTACTTATCACAAGTAAAGTTCTAAGATTTATAAAGAGGATTAAATGTGTATCCAAACAATTCGAGTATAAATCATGCTTTTCATACTTTGTCAATCAACAAATATTCATTCGAGACATCACACAAACATTCACATTTTGATAGTAAAAGTAGAACATATGTACTTACAACTGAGATGAAGCACAACCAAAAGTAAGAAACTAAGTATAGCACTCCAACGACAAGCACTCTCTCCTACGAGGTCGATGTCTACAATCACACGTATAACGTACTCGTTACAACCAATTACACATCGATCATAAAAATGCAAACCTACAAGTCACATAGTCCTATATGTCACAAATTCACATATAATGATGTTCACTTATCAAAAGAAGTCCAATATACACTTAGAAGTTCAAAATCTCAAGTTTTCTAAAAAAAAATGTGAAACTACTATTCTGGACAGAATTGTAGCTCTGACTTAGAGGCATATTTACCATATCAAAGCATCTCCTAAAATAATGAAATTAATTTAAGACCAACCTACATGTCTCTACATTCAGAAACACCAAGAAAATAATGCATAGCTATTATAAAAATCAACTTAAAAAAATTAACAAAAACTGCTATGCAGAGAAGAGTTTTGCAAACACTTTCAACTTTGCATGGGGATTACTACCACTTGGAGAATAGAAATAAAGCTCATATTCTCCAGAATTGACCATCAATGGGTCTAGTTACAAAAAAAGAAAGATGAGGTGCCAAAAGCTTCTGAAAATGGGATTTTAATCAAAATGCCAAGAATGGTTCTGAAACAAAGTTTCAGAAAGCATGCACATTAAAATGAGCATATCTCCCTAATTAAAATGGCTATGGAGTTAATTGTTTTCTCAAAATGACCCTCTCTGAGTCTAGTTTTAGAATATGTAAAAGTTATAAGTTTCACAGAGACAAAGTTTGGAGATAATACATGGTTTTCACAAACTGGTCATATTGTATCAACTTGTAAATTTTTCAAAAATCAACAAGAATGGTCCTAGTAGTACATGCAATTTCATAAAACTTAATTTTCAACCAAATAACGTAATTTTAAGCATGAAATAAGGTTTTTACATTCTCTTGACACAAATTATCATAGTTCATGACCTGCATGTGGAACTACAAAGAAATTTACAAAGTGGATGTGTGTTCTTGTTTGAGTTTCATGAGATAGAGAACAATCAAGTGTCAAACTCATGATCAAGCCAAGAAAATGTAGAATCAAGTTTGTAGATGAAGAAATCAAAGGTAAATTTTCATAAATCAATGCTAAATATAGAAATGCAAGCATGAATTCAAGGCTAGAAGAAATATTACCCCAAAATTCAAGAACATGGTGAGGAAAAGAGTGAAACTGTCCTTCAATACTTGAGAAGAATTGTGAAAGAGCTCCCCCCATGATCTTACAACCCTTAGACTCAAGTTTTTCATAATTTGGATGCAAGAAAATAGTGTTTTGAAGGTGTTTTCATGAGACAACACAAAAAAACGGGATGAAATTTGGAGAGAGAGAAGAGAACATGTATGGATGTTCTTGAAGAGAAAAAGATGAAGGAGATTAGAGTAAGAAAGCTAGAGAGTGATGGAGATGATGGAGATAGGAGTGTTAGTGGTGGGTTTATTCCATCTTGCATGTAGTAGTGCTAGTTGTTGAGGGAGGACTCGAGTGAAATTAAAAAGTCTCCCAACAACATAGTTGGGGTAGAAATTTGAATAACAAGAAAATGAAGGTTGACATGCAAATACTAGAAATTAAGGGTAACTCTACAATTTCATATACAAGAGGGGTATAAATAAAAGATACCAAAATTAAGGGGTGGAAGTGTAATCTTTAATAAATAGCTAACACATAAAAGTAAATTTTCATAAATTATAAAATTGTCAAATAATTTCGAAATAAATCACATTGTAAATAAATGTCAAAATTAAATTTTTAGAAATTATAAGTATCTCCCAAGTATACAAAATGAGTTTCGTATCGTATTATTAAAGTTTTCAAAATCTACAAAATAACCTCAAATTGAAATTCTATATAATCATACACTGACACCCTTATAGTTTAAAACTAAGAAGAAGTCAAGAATAAGTTTCAAATATAAATTTCTCAAAATTTTCAATTTTTTTTTTTTCGGAATGACAAAATAAACCGAACTGAAATTCAGGGTATTACATTATATCCCCCTTAAAATGAAGTATCGTCCCCGAAGCTTAAGATTTTTTTTTTTTTATAAAAGTACGACATGCTTCACGAGAATGCAACTAATGCACATGAGAGTTGTATGCAATGCTAATGCACATGCATCACTTATATTAACGGGAAAAGTCTTTTCTCACTGGTATCATATTAGGGATCCACATAAAATTAACCCAAGTAAAAGGTCGACATCAAATTTTGAAAGATCTACACCAACATGCGAGTTGTCACGTTTACAAAGTGATTCGAAAACTTTTTTTGCATTTAAACAAGTCTCGAATTAGATACAAAATACTTTGATCAACTAACATGTCATAATGCTTGACTCGTACGCATTAAAAAAAAGTTGTCTTTTCTTTACAGGATTAGATAAACCAATCACCTCAAGTGTTTCACGCATACGAGGGAGAAAAGAGCACTATGTTTCGTCACACAACATGCCTCTCCATCACAACTCGGATGTGTTTCTAATGTTCCTACTTAGTCTACACATCGGGTAGAACTCTTAGTATCGTCGTACTAAGAGTCACGCCAGCGGACTGGTAAACAAAGTGGTTCATATCACTTGGCATTTGTTAGCTCGACACGACAAAGATTTTCAGATTTTTTTTTAAAATACTTTATTGTCAAAAATTTCTAATTTTGGAAAGAACCACGCCAAATTAATTCGAAATGAAACAAAACAAAGTACTGTCTTAGAAGTCGTCGCCCGTAGGTAAGAAAAGAGGGGTCTTAGGGTCTTCTAAGTCAAAAAGTCATTACTATCTCGTTGACAAGATATCATAGAAACATAAAGTGTCATAGAGACATATCACACAACTATGACAAGCATTTCTATATAAATAAGTATGGCACTTAAGTACTACGCATGTAAATAGGTAAGTAAATTTTGCATGGAACACATCTCAATAGCCAAACACATTTAATCAACAAGTATGCTAAAAATCAAGATAAACGATAGGTAAGTACCCAACTCCCGTCGACTTGTTTACTTTGTTATTACCAAGTTTAGTTATCCTAATCAATTTTAAATTCCAAAACATTTCCAGTTTCTTAATTATCTACTTAATAAAATCGAAAAGTCTCATTAACCGGAGCACTGATGCTCTGATACCAACCTAAAACAACCCGGAATCTCGATTCCGATTTATTGTGATAATGATTACCAAAAGTAGATTATTACTTAGAGAGATTACATTTCATGTAGTGTATATAAAAAATCTTGTCGAGATAAGTTTACAAAAAAATAAAATAAAAAGTGCGTGTTATTCTAAGTGACCTAACTTAAGTCCGTGGCTTCATCTCGATTCGCGTTCCTATTCCCCCACTTTGATTGATGACCTGCGGTTAAAAAATAGCAAAAGCCGACGGAGTTTTGAAGAAAATGATCAGTAAAAACTGAGTAAATACACACTACGACATGTACAGCAACGAGTGGCACAGAAGCTTGAGTTGAAAAAAATCAGAAGATTTAAAACAATAAAACTAACAGGTTTGGGAATTTAGAACAACTTAAAGTAACTGAGAAACAAAAATCTCTTACTTTGAGAAAATTGAGAAACCATGAGTATTCGGTAATATATCCAGAGTAAACAAGTCCATTTAAGTTGATAACGATATTAGTTCATGAGCAACCAAAGCTTTTAAAATCATTTCAATCATTTAGGGCATATTAAGAGCCACAAACAACATCAATAGAGTAGTCAACTTTCTTTCAAGTCCAATTTGTCCAGTTTGTGGAAAACATAGATTATCTCCAAATTTTGTCGCTTTGAAATTTTAAACTCTTGTGTATTCTAAAACTAGACTCATAGAGGGTCATTTTGAGAAAAAAATCAACTCCATAGCCATTTTGGTCAGGGAGATATATTCATTTTAAGTTGCATGTTTTCTGAAACTCTGTTTCTGTACTACTCTTGGCATTTTGATTAAAATCCTCATTTTTAGAAACTTTCGGAACCTTATATTTCTTGTGGTGTAACTAAACACATTGTGGGTCAATACTGGAGAAGATGAGCTTTATTGATATTCTCCAAGTGGTAGTAATCACCTTGCAAAGTTGAAAGTTTTTGCCAAACTCTTCTCTGCATAGCAGCATTTGTTATTTTTGTAAATTGTGTTTTATAATAGCTATGCATGATTTCTTGATGTTTCTGAAATTAGACACATTTAGGTTGATCATAAATTAATTTCAAGAGTTTAGGAGATTCTTGGATATGGTAAATATGCCTCCAAAGTCAGTTTCACAGTTTTTAGAAAACTTTAATTTTTAAAATCTCAAGTGTTTTGTCAGATTTATTTTGATACGTGAACATCGTTATATGTGCATTTGTGACATATAGGAAAATGTGGCATGTATGATTGCATTTGAATTATCGATGTGTAAGTTGGTTGTAATGAATACCCTATACGTGTGATTGTAGACATCGACCTCGTAGGAGAGAGCGGTAGTCGTTGAATTGCTAGGATTAATTTCTTAGTTTTGGTCGTGCTTCATCTCAGTGGTAAGTACATATGTGAGGCATTTACTTATCAAAATGCAAGTGTTTGTGTGATGTCTCGAATGAATGTTTTTTTGATTGAAAAAGTATGCAAAGCATGATTTTATACTCGAAAGTGTTTGGATATAAATTGAATCGTCTTTATAAGTCCTGGAACTTTACTTGTGATAAGTTGATAATCTGATTTTGTCTACAGTAAAGAGATGAAATAAAATACAAATATGAGAATTTTAATTATCACGTTGTGCCCATGTGTGTGAAGTTTTAAATGAATATCGTCTTATTTGGAATAGTAGGAAAAGCATGATTTATACTAAAAAATCCAATTATTGATTTATACTGAGAACTCTTGGAAATGACTCGTGAAGATTTTATACCAAATTTAGTTATGAGAAATAAAGGTAATAAGATACCTCTAGTATATTTAGGACGATGTATAGAGTTGTGTTATTAGTGGCTCCGGCCGGAGGCGCCAAGCGATCCTCCAGTTTCCTATGGCTACGACCATTGAAGCAATGCTTCTTATTATTGGATAGAAATTTAATGTTCAAAAATACGCCCCCGATGAGCCAAAATGTACCAAGTTATTGAGGCCAAGGGGCTTATAGATCTATAGAGTGCTACTTATACTTGTAAGGGTCACTACGATATAGGGGTGTCGACACTTAAGGAATTTTAGCTAATGTTGTGGGCGGGGTTGATGAATGGGCTCCCTTAATTCTCGGGTGAAATAGGGTTTGATAGACCCTAGAAGGAACCCTTTGTGATTATTTAGTGATCTCTCTGTTTACATCGACCATGCTGGTGACTCTAGACATTCCTCAGCTAAAGTTAACGGTTAAATTCGACTTGAAAGAAAGTTTGACTACTCTATTGATGTTGTTTGTAGCTCTGGATATGCCCTAATCGATTGAAATGATTTGAAAAGGGTTGGATACTCATGAAAAAATATTGTTATCAACTTAAATGGACTTGTTTACTCTGAATATATTACCTAATACTCGTGGTTTCTCAATGTTCTTAAACTGAGAGGTTTTTGTTACTCGGTTACTTTCATTTGTTCCAAATTCTCCAACTTGTTAGTTTTACTATTTTAAATCTTTTATTTGTTTAAACTCATGCCTCTGTGCCACTCGCTGCTTTACATGTCGTAGTGTGTATTTACTCAGTTTTTATTGATCATTTCCCTCAAAACTGCGTCGGCTTTTGCCATTTTAAAACCGCATGTCATCAATCAAGGTGGAGGATGTGAACGTAGATCGAGACGAAGATGTTTAGCTTAAGTTAGATCACATAGTTTTTGAAACATATTGATCTTGTAAACCTGTCTTCTCAAAGATTGCTTTATTTATTAGCTAAATTGTAATATTCTTAACTACTACTTTTGGTTATCGATTGCCGCATTAACCCTTAACCGAGATCCCGGGTTTTTGCACAGACGGAAGCGTGGAAAGGCATAAGGCTAGGCTAGTGGCAAAGGCTACACCCAACAACAAGGTGTGGATTATGAGGAGACGTTCTCGCCGGTGGTGAGAATAGCCTCTATTCGCCTCATGCTAGCAATAGTGGCTAGCATGGACTTAGAGCTACATCATATGGATGTTAAGAGTGCTTTTCTCAATGGAGAATTAGATGAGGAGATCTATATGGATCATCCGCAAGGTTTCGAGAAGAAAGGTCAAGAGCACAAAGTGTGCAAACTGGTTAAGTCCATATATGGGCTTAAACAATCCTCAAGACAGTGGTATTTGAAATTCCATCAGGACATTGTGGCATATGGCTTCACAATGGTAGATGAAGACCACTGTGTGTATGTCAAAAGCTCATGAAATAAGTTCATGATTTTGTCTCTATACGTGGATGACATACTACTAGCCAGTACTGACAAAGGACTACTCGAATCCACCAAAGGGTGGTTATCCTCTCGATTCTCGATGAAGGATATTGGTGAGGCGAGTTACATCCTCGGGATTAAGACCATGAGAGACCGTTCCAATAAACTTCTAGGACTGTCTCAAGAGACGTACATAAGGAAGATACTTGAACGGTTCCAGATGTGGGACTCAAAGCCATTCGAGACTCCTATAGCCCATGGCAAGAAAATCAGTCTAGAAATGCGTCCCTAGAACCAACACGAGAGAGAATAGATGACCAGGGTCCCCTATGCAAGTGCTGTCGGGAGTCTCATGTACGCCATGATGTGTACAAGGCCTGACATATGTCATGCTGTCGGTATAGTTAGCAGATATCAGTCTGATCCCGGTGTTGGACACTGGAAGGCTGTGAAAAGGATTCTCCGTTATCTCAAGGGTACTAATGATTACGTGCTGCTCTATCGAGGCTCAGAGCTTCGACTCGTTGTCTATAGTGATGCTGACTGGGGTGGGAACCTAGACGCACGCAAATCGACCTCATGATACGTCTTCATGCTGGGTGGAGGAGCCATCACGTGGCATAGTAGCAAGAAGACTTGCACTGCTTTATCGACCATGGAAGCTGAATACGTTGCCTGTTCTGCGGATGCGCATGAGAGTGTTTGGCTGAGGAGATTTCTGGTCAGTTTAAGGGCGGTTGATGAACTAAGACCAGTGAAACTACGCTGTGATAGTATGTCGGCCATAGCTTGTTATAAGGATCCGAAGTACCACAGTAAGGCCAAACACATTGAGATAAAGTATCACTTCATTAGGGAGGTGGTAGCTTAATGAGATGTTACCTTAGAGCATATTCCCACGAGTCAGATGTTAGCTGATCCCATGACCAAGCCTCTTCTTAAGGCTACATTTGCTGGTCATGTTAGGAATATGGGTTTACGAAAGTGGTGAGACATTTCTAGAGATTTCAGGCTGAATATATGATTTAGACATTGGTTGATGGATTTTAATTGGATTTGTTTGACTATCCTACATGTTACTTGATGCGTGTATGATATGTTTACATATCTTGTACTAGCATAGAACATGTCACGCAGACATGAGGTTGACTCCCTCTCATGAGTAACCGCCTCATCAATATCCTGGATAAGTCTAGGTGAGCAGGAGATGAAACAGATTCCCGATAAGTGCTAGAAGCCTGTGATATGATACGTGAGGCCTATCATATGTGGAGTATGGCCCATGATATGAGCTAGAGACTTATCACTAGTGCAATACGCCTATCAGACGAATTCATTTGTCGCATTGGAATAAGTTCCAAGGTGAGGTTGGTTTATGGCCATTCAAACATGGTTTTCCCAAAGCCATGTGTAGTCTGCGTAGAGAGCCAGATGAAAGAACTAATTTCAGATTCGCATATATGCGACATGTTAGTACTCGAGTCGGTAGTCATAAGGGCTATTGGAATTACATCTGCATAGTGGTCCTTATGAGGATAAGACATGTTCTCTGATTAGAGTTCCAAACACTATGGCGCACATCTTCTCAAAATGACACGTGCTTATGAGTGACAAAAGGTGGCGAGTAGAACTAGTCCTTGAGATTCCTCTCCATGTGTGCCTCGTCGATCATATAAGAATGATTGACACTGTCCACCCTTTGTACTTTCATCTGTGTCGTGAGGTGACGGGTTGGTGGTTCTACTTTGGCATGACACCTTACAACTATGGATGATTCGGTCTTCCGGACACTGCTGGGAAAGCATCCAAACCCAATCTAAGTGACACGAGCATGAAAGGAAAGATTCTCATTGCATCGCTCTTTCTTATTTTCAATGGGACCACCTACGAGATCTTATGGGATCATGTAGGATATTAATATAATAATGGATATAAAAATTCATTGGTGCACAATCTACAGGAGGAGGTAGGTTCTCATGATCTGCGAGATGACTATGGAGTGTGAAAGTGAGTAAATTAGGTAGAAATGCAGGATCAATACTCTAGAGGGGGGGGGGGGTTGAATAGAGTATGCCAACTTTTGCTAAAACTTGCAAGAGAAGTGATTTCAAGAGAGTTTGTGAAGAGTAAGTGTAGTTCAAGGTCTTGAATTGAGTTTCAAGCCCTTGGAATAAAAACAGTTTAGTATAAAGAGAATAAGCCTATTTCAAGATCTTGAAATGAATTTCAAACCCTTGAAATGAAACTGTTTGAATGCTGCGAATAAACTATGTATGCAACTGTAAAGTAAATGCAAGAGACATAAGATATATAGAGTTCAGTCCACTTGGGCCTACGTCTCTACCTCAGGGATCTTCTTTCTGCAGGATTTTTAACTCAATTCTTATTAATCCACAGCCAAGCCCTATATCTCAAGCACAGAGAGACACCTTACTCTCTTACAGCTTGTGGTTCTCACTAACCTATCTAGTACCTGATCTAGCTATCTTATTAAATAAGAATTATCCATTGTTCACTTGAACAATCCTTGAGAATAAGAACTAGAAGTATAACATAAGAGATATACAAATGAAGTTCAGAGTAGAAGAACACGTAATATGAAACTGCTGTGAAAGTGCAGTGTTCTTCTGAGAATGGATTGAGAGGATGATCTGCTTCTATGTTTCTTTGCGATCCTTGAGTGTGTCTCTGATTTTGCCCGTTTATTTTTGTCACTGAATTCTTCAAAATAAGCTCCATTTATACAGCACACATGATCTGCAGATCTCCCTAATTTCAGCAACAAACTTTCTTGTTTTGTAGGAAACAACTTTGACTTCTCTAATAGTCTTTTCCAACGGATATTTGATCAGTATCTTCAAATATATTGAGCTGATCTTGTTTTTAAATAGGTAGAGAATTTTTCGTAAGTGTTTGATTGATCACATGATCAATTCTTCTTAGTATTTCCTTTTCTGCAAAACTCAGGTTAGGACATGAATCCTGTAAAATAGGAAACAAAATTTCCCTGCAAAACTAAGTCAAACAAATTAATTAGATGGAGTAAAATATGTAATAATGCCTTGTCTTTCATCATCAAGTAGTAATAGATCAAGAATAGGAGATTAGGAGTTCAATCAAGATCAAAAAATTCCCTTAAGAATATGCAGTTGAAGCTCAGTCAGTTTCAAGGCTTTGAAAGCTGTATCAAGGCCTTGAAATAGACTAGCTATTTCAAGTATTTGAAACTTATGAAACTGAGTTGATCTTACAATCTCCCCCGTGATGAAAGACAAAACCTATGTCTGTTTGATGCTAATTTTCTGCAAATTATACTCTTAGAATGTATCAAAGTATAGCAGTAACACATGATTTCCAAAAGAGATCCAACTTATTAAGCAAAAACAGTAAAGTGCAGAAATAAAAAATAAGTTTAGAAAAACCTAATGACCAAAAGACTAGGTCTTCTAAAACAGAAATTAAACACCTAATTTTCTCCCCCTTTTTGACTTTCATCAAAAGGAAAGAGAGGAGTGTTGAATCAGAGTCTTTGGAAATTTTGTGATGACCTTTCTCCCAGCTTTTAAGCTTGACTCAGACTCGGTTTCTGGAAGTTCTTTCTCAAGTTTTCCCTTCTTGGATATAGAATACACTCCATAGGAACCTAAAGTAGTATCTGAATCCGAGTCTGGAATGTAGATCTCTTTTCCTTTTCTCTTGTCTCCTGTGTCTGCCTTCTTCTTTGTCTTCTTAGGGCTTCCAATATGTATTCCCTTCTGTTTCTCTTGAGTTGCTTCTACTGCCTTCTTCTTCTTCTTGCTTGACACTGGAGTCTGATCCTTCTTAGACTTCTTCTTTGGAGGAGGAGGAGCCATGTATTTTGCAGTAGGAATCTGAGAGCTTGAGTCTCCACTGATGGTTTGAAATTATTCCACAATGGCCTTTCTTTTCTTCTCTGCACCAGCCTTTGATCCAGCAACCATTTTTATTCTGTCAGAGGATCTTGTTGTTCTCATTATGGTTTGGGAGAAGAATAGATAGGTAGGATAGATACGGAGGAGAGAAATGGAGAGGAAGATAAATAGTTAAGAGTTTGAGTTTGAAAAGGTAACTAAACTATTTTTCTGATCTCAGAAGATTTTGAAGTGATCAGAAAAGATTCGAAATCTTTGAGACCGTTGGAAAGAAAATAATATAATATTATATTTGGTTGAAACTAAATTTTGAAAAGTGAGGGGAAATATTGGGCAAATATCTACAAAGATAGCACCTAATATTGAAAGATCTAGATTTATTGACTAACAGTTATACAGATCGATTTTCAAGGCTTTGGAAAGAATTTCAAGGCATTCAAAAGCTGTTTTACTGAAGCACATATACTCAAAGCTTTGAAGAGATTTTCAAGACTTTGAAAATCAGTTCAAAACTTTGAACCACATAATAACTTACCAGACTTACCTGATACTCCCCCTAAACCAATGCATATTTTTTTAGCATGCCTAACTCCAATATTAGAATTGAGAATCTTTCATTCGGCAAAGGTTTAGTGAAGATATCTGCAAGTTGCATGTTAGTAGAAACAAATTCAAGAACAATATCACCTTTTTCAGCATGATCTCTGATGAATTGATGTCTAACATCAATGTGCTTTGTTCTTGAATGCTGAACTGGATTCTTTGTAATTGATATTGCACTTGTATTGTCTCACTTGATAGGTATATCTCTCAAATAAAATCCAAGATCTCTCATTTATTGTGAAATCCATAACACTTGTGAACATCAAGCTCCAGCAGCTATGTATTCAGCTTCTGCTGTTGACAATGCAACTGAATTTTACTTCTTTGAATGCCAGCTGATCAAGGATGATCCAAGAAATTGACATCACCCTGATGTACTCTTTGGATCAAATTTATATCCATCAAAATCAGCATCTGAATAGCCACTCAAAGAGAAGTTAGATTGTTTAGGATACCAAAGCCCTAACTCTTTGGTACCATTGAGATATCTGAATATTCTGTTAACAGCAGTCAAGTGTGATTCCTTAGGATCAGATTGAAATCTAGCACACATGCATACACTAAACATAAAATATGGTATACTCACTGTGAGATATAGTAATGATCCAATCATACCTCTATATTCTTTCACATTATCCCTCTTACCAGATTCATCCTTGTCTAAGGATAATGTAGAACTCATGGGTCTTGATTTCCTTGGACTGAGACATATTGTATTTGCTCAACAAGTCTCTTGTGTACTTGCTTTGATGTAGGAATATGCCATTTCTCATTCGATGTATTTTAAGTCCAAGAAAGAAGTTTAATTATCCCATCAAGATCATTTCAAATTCCCTGCTCATAAGACTTGAGAATTCCTTGCACAAGAGATCATTAGTAGCACCCAATATATCATCAACATAAATCTGAACTACAATCATATCTTTCTTATGAGTCTTAATGAAAAGAGTTTTATCTACCAAACCTCTTTTGAAATCTTTTTCAAGCAAGAATTTTGACAACCTTTCATACCAAGCTCTTGGAGCTTGTTTTAAGCCATGAATAGCTTTTTCAAGTTTGTAAACGTGATCTGGAAACTTGTCATTTTGAAAACCAGAAGGATGAGGAACATAAACTTCTTCTTGCAAGTATCCATTTAAGAAAGCACACTTCACATCCATTTGAAAGAGTTTCATGTTCATGTGAGAGGAAAATGCAAGTAAAATTCTAATTGCTTCTAACCTGGAAACAGGAGCAAAGGTTTCTTCATAGTCAATACCTTCTTCTTGACTGTAGCCTTGAGCTACTAATCTAGCTTTGTTCCAGATTTCCTTTCCATTTTCATCTAGCTTGTTTATGAATACCCATCTGGTACCAATGACAAACTGATTTCTTGGTGGAAGAACTAGATTCCAAACCTTGTTCCTTTCAAACTCATTGAGTTCACTTTGCATTGCTATGATCCAGTCTGCTTCTTGTAAAGCTTCCTTCACAATTTTGGGTTCTACAAGAGAAATAAAGGCATTGAAAGCACAAAGATTTTTCAACTGTGATCTAGTTTGTGTACCAGTGGTTGGATCAGAAATGATATTGTCAACATGATGAGATGAGAGATATTTAAATCTCTTTCTAGGTGACCAGGGTTCAGGTTCTCCAAGTTGTTTTTCAGGTCTCTGAGAGCTTGAAGCAGCAGCTTAATCTGCAGCTTTCTCTGTAGATTATGTTTCAAGGCTTTGAACCTTTGTTTCAATCCCTTGAAAATGCCTTCTTTGATCCTGTGAGGTATCCTTGGAACCTTTTGAGAGTTCTTCTTCAAAATCTGAATCATGCTTGTACAGATTAAGATATGCAAAACCATCACTTAAAGAACCATCATAACTTTCATCAAATACAACATGAATACTTTTTTTCTACAAGTATGGTTATTTTATTGTAAATTCTATAGTCTTTGCTAGTTTGAGAATATCCAAGGAAAATACCTTCATCACTTCTTGGATCAAACTTACAAAGATTGTCCTTACCACTATTGTGAACAAAACATGTGCAGCCAAAAGCCTTGAAGTAAGAAATGGTTGGTTTTCTTCCCTTGAACAGTTCATATGGAGTCTTCTTCAGAATAGGTCTGATCAAGCACCTGTTCAAAATATAGTTTGCTGTATTCACAACTTCTGTCCAATAATATTTTGGTAACTTGTTCTCCAGCAACATTGTTCTTGACATGTCTTCAAGAGTCGTGTTCTTTCTTTCAACAACTCCACTTTGTTGAGGAGTTCTAGGAGCAGAAAAGTTGTGAGAGATACCATGCTTGGAACAGAAAATATCAAATTCTAACTGATTATACTCTCTACCATGATCACGTCTAATTGAAGAAATATGTAGGTTTTTCAATGTTTGAAGTTCTCTACAAAGCTTTGTATAACCCAAGTAAATCTAGAGAAATCATCTACAATAACAAGCATGTACGTCTTACCCTTTGGAGTAGGAGTCCTCATAGGACCACCGAGATCCATTTGCAGTAACTTAATAGGTCTAGTAGTACTTACAAAATTCTTTGGTTTGAAAGAGCTCTTGGTTTGCTTGCCTTAGGAACATGCCTTGCATACTTCTTCATATTTGAACTTGATGGAGGGTAGAACTCTTACTAAGTTCTTTGAAACCAATTTGTTCAATGTATGCAGACTGATGTGTCCCAACTTCCTATGCCAAAGCTTTGAGTCTTCTTTCAAGGACTTTAGACACTTCAAGCTATTTCCTGCAACTTTGTTAGTTTGAAAAGTATAGACATTGTTTGACCTAGATGCAGTGAGGATACAATTGCATGATTTCTCATTTTGTACCACACATTTATCTTTGTCAAAGATAACCTTATCACCATTATCACAAAGCTGAGATACACTAAGCAAGCTAAATTTCAAACCATCAACTAGGTATACATCAGAATTAGAGGTTTCAGAATCTGTACCAACTTTACCAATACCAAGAATGTTGCATTTTCCTTTGTCACCAAGTGTAATTGAACCTTCAGATAGCTATTTCAATTATGAGAATAAAGTTCTCTTTCCTCACATGTGTCTTGAGCAACCATTGTCCATAAAGCATTTTTGTTCTTTGATCTTGGTGACAACCTGCAAACACCAATCACTGCCTTACCCAGCTATTAGAACAAGTGTGGACTTTGGATTCATATTCAGGATCAACCATGTTGGGTGGTCTGACCCCTTTAGGAACCCAAATCTGTCTGACTTGTCCTTTAAGTTGAAAGGGGAATGAGTTCCTCATTATGTGAGGGTCTCTTCTTCTGAAAGGACAAGTAATCTTAACATGACCAACTCTGTTGCAGTAATGGCACTTTGGAGAAGTTTTGTTTCCAGCTTTCACAAATCTGGTATTGTTCTTTCTGCAAAAATTTGGATTGTACCACTTTTGTGAACATACTTTTAACTTCCTCCAAAATCAAGTTCATATTGTGTTCTGAGCCATCAAGCTTGGTTTTGTTTGATTTTGATTCCTAAAGTTTCTCAGTTAGAGTAGTCTTTTGTTTATCTAATTCATCAACTTGATGTCTCAGATTAACAATGCTGTCACTTAGAGATGAGTTCTCAATTACTACTTCCTTTACTTGTGTTTTCAAGGCTTTGGAACTGGTTTTCACGGGCTTGAAATCACTATCAGTATTCTTCTAAGATATTTCAAGGTTCCGATTCAAGCAAACAAGCTGCAAATTCTCTTTTGCTTGCTCATGAAATTTTTCTTTCAAAACTCTAATTTCTTTCACATAGTCCTCTTCATTTAAAAGCATTGTTCTTAGATAATCAGAGAGGACTTCTGTGGGTTTTGAAATTACACAATTTACCATTACCTCGTGTTCTTTTCAGAACTATCATCATGCTTGGCCAAAACATAGGTTGGCATGTTCTTCTTCTGATTCAGAGTCACTTGAAGTTTCTGAATCACTCCATGAAGCAATCATAGATTTCTTTCTTCTATCATGATCTTTCTTCTAAAAATTCTTGCTCTTCTTGCGTGGACAGTCTCTGATCAAGTGTCCTGCATCACCACACTCAAAGAAATTAATGACTTTAGGCTTATGTGATGAATATTTACCTTTGTGGTCCTTGCTACTGGAAGATCTATATCTTTATCTGTTGGAGTCTCTGTTTCCAAAGTTCTTCTTCATCTTGAGAATCCTGGTCAGAGATTTGGAAATCAAAGCAAATGGATCTTCATCATCATCTTCAGTTTCAAGGCTTTGAGATGATTCATTTTCGTTTGCCTTGAGAGCTAGATTCTTGACACCATCTGATAGTTCTCCATCAGCTTCATTCATGGATTTCATGTGTAAGAAGCTTTCCATGCAGATCATCAAGTTGAAGTGATGAAAGATCTTTTGCTTCTTCTGTAGCAGTTGTCTTTGGTTCTCATTTTCCTTTGATAGACTTCTCAGGATCTTTCCAACCTTTTATTCATTGGAAATGTGTTTTCCAAAAGAATCAAGGTTGTTGACAATGTCAGTGAACCTTTTGAACATGTCTCTGATTGATTTATCTGTATTCATCTTGAATAACTCATACTGCCTGAGATAGATGTTGATCGTGGTTTGCTTGACTTGACTAGTTCCTTCAAATTTCACTACAAGCTTATCCCAGATCTCCTTGGCAGTCTTACAGCCTGAAATCCTGTTGAATTCATCTGTAATCAAACCACAATACAAGAGATTAATATCTTTGAAAAATTTAGAGAATTGATCTAATTCAGAGGCAGAGAGAGAGTCTTCAGATTTAGGAGTTCTAATCCCATCTTTCTCTGTGTAGAAAGTGTCAGGACCATTCTAAATGATAGTTCATAGCTCTATTTCTTGATCAATGATGAACATTTTCATCAAAGCTTTCTAGTGAACAAAATTATTTCCACATAAGAGAGGAAGACTGTTAGAAGCTCTTCCCTGAGAGAAACCACCATCACCTGCTGCACTCATGACCACAAGATGGTTAAATATATGCAGTGATACAAGCTCTGATACCAATTGAAAGTGTGGACAGTAGGTAGGAATGCAGGATCAATACTCTAGAAGGGGGGGGGTGTGGTTGAATAGAGTATGCCAACTTTTACTAAAACCTGCAAGATAGTGATTTCAAGAGAGTTTGTGAAGAGTAAGTGTAGTTCAAGACCTTAAATTGAGTTTCAAACCCTTGAAATGAAACTCTTTGAATGCTGCAAATAAACTAAGTATGCAACTGTAAAGTACACAAGATATATAGAGTTCAGTCCACTTGGACCTACGTCTCTACCTCAGGGATCTTCTCCCTGCACGATTTTTAACTCAATTCTTATTAATCCACAGCCAAGCCCTAGATCTCAAGCACAGATAGATACCTTACTCTGTTACAGATTGTGGTTCTCACTAACCTATCTAGTACCTGCTCTAGCTATCTGATTAACTAAGAATTCTCTATTTTTCACTTGAAAAATCCTTGAGAATAAGAACTAGATGTATAACAGAAGAGATATACAAATGAAGTTCAGAGCAGAAGAACACAGAATATGAAACTACTGTGAAAGTGCAGTGTTCATGGATTGAGAGGACGATCTGCTTCTATGTTGCTTTGCAATCCTTGAGTGTGTCTCTATTTTTTCCCGTTGAGTTGTGTCTCTTAATGCTTCAAAAAAAGCCCCATTTATACAGCCCACATGATCTGCAGATATCCCTGATTTCAGCAACAACTTTCCTGTTTTGTAGGCAACAACTTTGACTTCTCTAACAGTCTTCTCCAACGGATAGTTGATAAGTATCTTCAGAGATATTGAGCTGATCTTTTTTTGAATGGGTAGAGAAGCTGTCATAAGTGTTTGATTGATCACATGATCAATTCTTCTCACTATTTCCTTTTCTGCAAAACTCAGGTTAGGACATGAATCCTGTAAAATAGGAAACAAAATTTCCCTGCAAAATTAAGTCAAACAAATTAATTAGATGGCGTAAAAATTAGGACTGCAACTCCGGCGGGTTGGACGGGTTGGCACCCTTGTCCAAGACCGAGCCCGAGTTCTGTCGAGGCTGCCCAAGCCCAGCCCAACCCGAGTTAAGAGAATTTCCATTCCGTCCGAGCCCAAATTCGTTCAAATCAATTCGGGTTCGGGCTGAATTCGGGCTAGTACATTAAACTTAATACATTTTTTAAAAAACAAGAAAATTATACTTTTTTATGAAAAAACCAAATTAAATAGTTCAAGAACAACATAATGATTAAAAATATCCTAATAATCAATCAAAACTAGCATGTTCATGTTAGATATGCTACATAATTTTATCAAAATATAATATTTATAGGTAGTGATCATACAAATCGGGCAATTCGGGTTAACCCGTCGTTTAATATTTGTGTCCATGCCCGACCCTAATTACAATTCGGGCTGATAATTTATGTCTAAGCCCGTCCAAATTACAAAAACTATGTGTCCGGGCCCTATTTTAAATCGGGCTGGGCACGGGTTGGTCGGGTTCGACCCGCCCAAGTTGCACCCCTAGTAAAACTATGTAATAATGCCTTGTCTTTCATCATCAAGTAGTAATAAATCATGCATAAAAGATTAGGAGTTCAATCAAGATCAAAAACTCCCCCTAAGAATATGCAGTTGAAGGTCAGTCAGTTTCAAGGCTTCGAAAGCTGTTTCAAGGCCTATTTCAAGTCTTTGAAACTTATGAAACTGAGTTGATCTTACATAGTGAATCTGAGGGATACGAGAGTTATGGAGTGCATTATTACCGTTATTGTTTCAAGGGTGCCTTCCTGCACTGGCTATACGAGTTTGGTGTACGGATCTCCCGAAATGCACGTACTCTCATCGGTCACACGCCACGGTGACAACGATACGGTGATTAGAGTTTGATTTTGAAGGGAGACTAGATGAACTTTACTTGTGCAACCCCGCTTTGCGAGTGGGAGATGTTAGCATATGGTGCGCCCATGAGGGGTGCCCGTTGCAATTATCTATAACTTTATGGAGTTATTTGCAACATGCTCAAACCTTATGGGGTTAGTAGCAAATGCATAAACTCTAGGGGGTTATATTGCAAACAAGGAATAAGTCTGTCTATATAAGGAGACAGCCTCTTACATATTTTATGTACTACTGTTAGGAGATCATGTGCTGATCAAAGACAGTTCTATGAACTCTAGCCTCCCTCTCTAACTTTTGCATCAAGAAGGTGGTACTTGGGGTGGATCATAGTGTTCGTCCTCGAGATTCACACTAGATCGGTGGGAGCAAGAAGCACGTTAAAGCAAGCAACAACAATATCACAATCCGCTGCGCTAGGAACTAAGGAAAAGATGTAACATATAAATCTTTCGTTTTATTATGTGTATAGATCTATACATGTTTAGATCAGACCTGTCCTTAAAAAAAACATGATCAACTAGTGATGTAATCATTTTAGACATTTTCAATGCTAGTCTCCGTGTAATTGTGTAGCAGAGAATATCGAATACCTTCGTGGAATGGATCCGTAAAATGGTCTAAGTACATGTTCCCATTGCTAAAAGGAAGAGAGGGACCTCTCATTAGAAATAATATGCTAGTAAGTATTTCACTTATCCTCCATAAAGCATTTGTCAAAGAAAAACACTGATTTTCTTTCATTTATCTATTGTTTGATATGTCCTTTAATGGTTTCGACTACTTATGTCTTATCTTCATCTGAATTTTAACACATTAAATAGTAGTATGGTATAGTTTCCATATTCTCTTTCCCTCTCACAACTGAGTCGCTTTGGGAAACAATTATTTCAAATGTTGTGGCGACGCATTTGCTCCTTCATGTCCTAGGTTTCACTGTCTAGCATCACATATTACTTTTTGTGTTTGATGACGAGCAAGATATGATCTGAGTCGTTAGATGAACTTCGAGTAATGCGATTGAAACAAAAAAGGCAAGATGCAAAGTAGTTAATAGTATGCATACCACTTTCTCATAGCTCGTGCAATCAAAGAACAGGTGAATGAAGCTCGTTAACCTTTGGGCCATGCTTCAGAAAATTTGAATAGCTCAAATTCAGACACTTGTCTTCTACACACACATACATGTCCTGAAAAACAGTTCATATTTCTATTTTGATCTATCTCAAAATGTTCGACCACTTACATTTTTAATATTAAAAATATAATGAAGTTTCAAAACTATCAATTCATATCCAATTGAACTAATATTGGATAAAATAAACCAAATGATAAAAAATTAAATAGCATGTCAAAAATTTTAGTATGATGGATTAATTGCATGTCTCAACAAAATTTATATTTATACTACCTCCGTCCCGCAAAGATAGTCAATATTTCTATTTTGGTTTGTCTCAAAATGGTTGTCCACTTACATTTTCAATGTAAAAAATATAATGTACTTTCAATACTACCCATTAATCTTCAATGCACCTAGTATTGCAGAAAAAAAATTCAAGGACAAATATGGAAATAACATGTCAACATTTGTAAGTGGGATGCATTAATTGCATGTCTCCAAAAAAAATTGTAGTTTCAAAAATGGACTATCTTTGCGGGACGGAGGGAGTAATAATTTTTCATTTGTAGCAACTAAAAATTGATAGTGACTTCTATATGAGTATAGGTTGCTGTACATATTTGTGTGTGTGTACAGTCCATTTTTGGAACTATAATTTTGTTGAGACATGCAATTAATGCATAATAATAAAAAACTGACATGCTATTTCAACTATTATCATTTGTTTTGTTTTATTCAATACTAGGTGCATTGAATAAGAATTGGTAGTTTTGGAACTTAATTATATTTTTAATATTGAAAATATAAGTGGACAATCATTTTGGGGCCGATAAAATTGGAAATATGGACTGTCTTTGCGAGACAGATATATAAATACCCACACACGCACACGAGTTCTGAGTTGACCTATTCGCATTTCTGAAGCATGGCCCAAATGTTCACGAGCTTCTTTCACCTGTTCCTTGATTGCAAGAGCTATGAGAAACTGGTATGCATATTATCAACTATTTTGCATCTTGCCATATTTGATTTCAATGACATTACTCTAACACTATGTTTGTAAATCATGTGAGAAAAGAAATGATTAGGAAAATTAATTAATGTGAAAAAAGAAACGATAAGAAACGATTAAGTTCTCTCACGTACTTGTTTGGATTAATTAACTAATAAATGATAAAGAAAAGATCATACTTTCTCATCTCTCATATTTGGTTTAACATATTAATCGAGAGGAAAAGAAATAAAAATTAACTGATTTTACCAAAATAACATTAACTAAGATTATGATAAGACAACTTTTTTTATTTTTTGAAGTGTAATTTTGTCACAACAAAAATATTGTCTCTCTTCTATTTTCTTTTCTCACAAAATCTCATCACTTTTGCTGAGAAAGAAAATTGGAGTATGTGAGATTTATTTTCTCGTAGTTTTTCACAATTTCTAACCTAAAAATGATACAAACGCCAATGAGATAATCCTCTCTCATAATTTATTTTTCTTTATCACAAAATTATGTAATCGAAAGATACTGCACGTCTATTCAACGAATCTAATCATATATTTCTTGTCATCAAACACGAAAAGTAATATGTGATGCTAGACAGTGAAACCTAGGACATGAAGGAGCAAATGCGTCGCCACAACATTTGAAATCATTGTTTCCCAATGTCACTCAGTTGTGAGAGGGAAAGAAAATATGAAAACTATACCATACTACTATTTAATGTAATAAAATTCAGGTGAAGCAAGAAACAAGTAGTCGAAACCATTAAAGGTAGATCAACCATGAGATAAATTAAGGAAAATGAATGTTTTTTTTTTTTTTTTTTTTTTTTTTTTGACAAATGCTTTATGGAGAATAAGTGAAATACTTGCTAGTATCTTATTTATGAATGAGAGGTACCTCTCTTCCTTTTAGCAATGTGAACATGTACTTCGACCATCTTAAGGTTTCATCCATGAAGGTATCCAGTATTATTTGCTAAACAGTTTTATGGAACACTAAGACTAGCATTGAAAATGTCTAAAATTATTATATCACTAGTCGATCATGTTTTCTTTTGTGTTACTTTGAGTGATTTAGATCTTATGTTATCTCCTTTTCTGTGAGATATTTTATTTATTTATAGAGTATATTTTTGTGTAGCTCATTCCCTTGGCATTCACGGAATGTGCTGGTGAAGCGGTACCAGACAAGGTGTTCTTGAGAAATCGTTCGGGAAAACTTTGGCTGGTGATGGTGAGAAAATGTGGAAAAGAATTGTATTTTGGTGAAGGCTGGAGCAGATTTGTCCTGGATAATTCAGTAGAATTTCGGGACATTTTTGTTTTAAGTTTTGATGGAGACATCACTTTTGATGTCAAACATTATGGTGAAAATTGTTGTGAGAAATGATTTGTGGAGCTCTCTGATTGATCTTCTACTTGTCATCCTGCAGAGCCCCAATTTTGGACTTCAGCCGTGCCTATGAGACTCCAACAGGGTGGCTCACTCTCTTGCCTACCATGCTGCTGTTTGAATTCAATTAGTGCAGTCTCTTTTGCTTTTGGCTTTCAATGTAATAATTTGACTAATTATTTTCCTGCTTTAATGTTTCCTCCTCCCCACCTGGTTTTGTGAGGGATGTATTTCATTTTGATTCTTATAGGGAGGTTCCCCTATAACTCTTGTGGTTCCCTACTTTGACTTTATGAATCCCCTTAGTTACCAAAAAAATGTTGGTGGAATTAAAATAAACTTTTGAGGTCACCTCCATATCAAAATAAACTTTTGAGATCACCTCCATGTTTGTTTGTTTTTTGACTTTATGTTTTTACATATTCTCTTCATAATTCAGAAAAATACCACCTCAACACTACGATAAAATCCCTAAACGATGGCCCGAACACTTCAGCCCTGCATATGAGACTCCAACGGGGTCACATCTAGATGCACGCAAGTTGGCCCGAACAATACGAAAAAATTCCCTAAAAATTAAATTTACTTTGTATTCTATTTGCAAAAGAGGGAAATACCATCTGAACAAAGATAAACTTACGTGTGAGTTGTTGTGTATTAATGAATGACCTAACATTTTGTCGTAAACATATTAAAAATAAAATAGTCAGCCAATACTGTCCTCAAACAATAATGTTTGCACAAGGGGAAAAATTTGGTTCCATACTTTAACGTTGCAATTGTAAAGCATATAAGTTGCAGAGAAAACAATGCAGCTAATGTTTTTGCCACTAGAGGTTTGTTAGAAGGTGATACGAGTTTTTACTCGAAAACGCCCTCTTAGGCTACTGATAAAATAGTGCGGATTCTCGGGGTGCGACTTGCCCTTAATAAAATCAATTTTTCTCAAAGAAAAAATAATGTTCAAAGAAATTCCACAACTTTTGAGGAAAGATAATTCCATGAATGCGAGCAATAATGTCCCCAATAATTGACGTGGTTAAAGAAGAACAAAGTGGCGTGTATTCTTGTAAAAGAAATAGGTAAAAATGCATATTACATTAATTTGGTAACGATTATTTGATCACAGATGGAAAAAATCATTAAGTTCATTATACATATGCTTAACTCCATTCCAATGTCCGCGAGTAGGATTTGAGCTAAACATGGCCAAAAGATTTACAAAAAATGCAATATCTGACATAGTACAATTTATTAAATACATCAAAGCACCAATTGCACTAAGGTATGGTACTTCAGGACCAAGTAACTCGTCGCCATCCTCTTGTGGATGAAATTGGTAATTGTTTACATCAAGTGACCTAAATACCATCGGGGTAGTTAATGGATTTGCTTTGTCCATGCAAATTCTCTCAAGTATTTTCTTAGTATAATTTGACTGATGAAGTAAAATTCCTTCTTCCAAATGCTCGATTTATAAACCAAGAGGAAATTTAGTCTTTCCCAAATCCTTCATCTCAAATTCATTTTCAGATATGAAGCAGTTTCAATAATCTCTTCATGAGCTCCGACGATATTTAAATCGTCTACATACACTGCAACTATCACAAATCCCTTAAGAGGTTTCTTTATGAATATGCAAGGGCATATTTGATTATTAACATACCATTCTTTCAATATATATTCACTTAAGCGACTATACCACATTCTTCCAGATTGTTTCAAACCGTATAATGATCTTTGGAGCTTGATTGAGTAAGCACTACGTGGTCAAGTTATTTCAGGCAACTTAAATCCTTCAGGGACTTTCATATAGATATCACTATCAAGTGACCCATATAGGTATGTTGTCACAACATCCATCAATTGCATGTCCAAATTTTCGGATGCAGCTAGACTGATTAAGAATCGAAAACTTGTCCCATCCATAACTCGCGAGTATATTTCTTCATAATCAATACATGGTCTCTGCGAGAAACCATGAGCTACAAGTCGAGCTTTGTATCTGGTATTCTCATTTTTCTCATTGCGTTTCCGCACAAACACCCATTTTAATCCAACGGGGTTCACATCACTTGGAGTTTGAACTACAGGTCCAAACACATTGCGCTTTGCCAGAGATTTTAATTCGGCATGAGTTGCTTCTTTTCATTTTGGCCAATCCTCACGCCTTTGACACTCAACAACCGATCGTGGTTCGTGGTCGTCATCACTTATCCCAAGTGCAACATTAAAGAAAAATGTGTCATCAATGAAAACTTTGCTTCGTTCCCATATATGTCCGGAACATATGTAATTGATCGAGATCTCTTAATTTTCAGGTACCATTGCCTCTTCAGGGGCTACATTTAGATCAATTACTCTGGGAAACTCATCACCAACACTGGTGTTATCATTTTTCGTATTTGTTTAATCATTTAGATTTACTACAGTTGCTTGATTTATCTTCCTTTTTCTAGAAACTAAATATTTTGAGCCTACAGGTCTTCCACGCTTCTGGCGTGCTCAAGATTCGTTCGATTTTATGCTCGAATCTTGTCCTATTGGGACTATTATCCGTTCTGGAGCATTCACAACTGGTATATCAAATTTTACAACTTTACTTTTATCCACAAATGCATCGGGCATTTCATTTGCTATGCTTTGCATCTTAAGAATTGTTTAAACTTCAAATTCACACTGTTTAGTTCGTGCATTCATGTGTGATATCATTGAAGTATTCCTAGAAATTACATGTTGTCTCCCCCTACGTTCGGGAATACTGTCTCATCAAAATGACAGTCTGCAAAACGTGTTTGGAATAAATCCCCTGTTAGGGGTACCAGATATCCAATGATAGCAGGGGACTCAAACCTTACATAAATACCCATTCGCCGCTGGGGACCCATCTTACTACGATGTGGTGGTGCAATAGGAACTTGCAGAGCGCACCCAAAAATACGTCGATGAGAAATATCTGGTGGTTCACCAAATACAAGTTGTAAAGGGTTTTAAGATAAGAAGTAGGACGTAAACGAATTAAAGCGGCAGCATGTAAAACTGCATGTTCCCAAACAGAAAGGGGAGCTTTTAAGATAAGAAGTAGGACGTAAGCAAATTAAAGCGGCAGCATGTAAACCATCATGTTGCCAAAGAGAGATGGGCAAATTGTTTCATCAATAAAATTTTAGCTATCAATTGAATTATTTTAATAAAAGATCAGCTAAACCATTTTGGGTGTGTACATGGGCAACGGGGTGCTCAACATGTATACCAACTGACATGCAATAATCATCAAAATACTTTGATGTGAATTCACCAGCATTATCTAGCCGTATCGATTTTAAAGGATGATCAGAAAAATGTGATCTCAATTTAATTATCAAACCCAAAAGACGGGCAAAAACAACATTTCGTGTGGACAACAAGCACACATGTGACCATCTAGAAGATGCATCTGCTAATACCATGAAATAATAAAATGGACCACTAGGTGGATGAATTGGTCCACATACATCTCCTTGAATCCTCCCTAAAAATTTAGGAGATTCAAGAGCAAGTTTCATTCGTGAAGGTCGTATTATGAGTTTCCCTTTAGAACATGCATTACATGGGTGTTCATTTGGTAAAGAATCTTCTAGTTCTGTAAGGGATGTCATATAGAATTCTCGATAATACGCCTTATCGTTGTGACGCCTGGGTGACGAAGTCGATTATGCCAAAGCATAAATTTTTCTAGATCACTTGGTTTCATAACGACATTTATTTCAAATGCTTGGATATAAGTGTGATACAATCTAAAGGATAAAGCATGTTTTTTTTAATACATGCTTCTGGCATGAACTATTAGAAATAGTGCACATATACTCCATATTATACTCATCAAGAGTTTGAATATGATATCCGTTGAGACGGATGTCTTTAAAACTTAGCAAATTTCTGTTGGATTTGCTAGAATATAAAGCCTTTTTTGTATGGAGTATTGTTCCACCCGGCAAAAGAATTGATGCTCTTCCGGAGCCCTCAATTATATGTACATTTTCTTGAACTAATGATAAATTCAAGAAATTGTGTGTGTGGTTCCACTATCCACCAAACACATGTCATCGCCAATCACCATGGTATTAAAAATGTAAATGACAGTCTATAAGTAAATAGGAATTCAAATTTTTTGATCCTTAAATAAGACTCTAACTCAAATTTCATATCCCAAAAATACTAAACCAACTAATCATGTAATTAAAACACAACTCAAAATTCTAAAATAAGAATCCTAAATCGAACTTCAAATAAATTTAATGTGCTTCTTAAAAGTTTGTATTGTCATCAATCGTAACGTCAAAATCCGTTCCAATGGAAAGGAGATCGTCCACGTTAAACTCCGCGAGTGGTGCCTCAAATTCAACGAGATTTAACTCGGGCTTGTCCTTTTGAGATGCCATGTAAAGGGAAACTAAGTGCCTTGGTGTACGACAGGTACGAGACCAATGCCTACTTGTGCCACATCGATGAAAAATATTTATATTTTTAGGGGGAACTCAAATTGCAACTTCTGGTGCATTTTATTTTCTTCTCCCATATTTTCTCCCCATATTCTGGTGTTTTCCACGACCGAAAGCATGGTCACGTGGATTATTCGGAACTTGTAAATCAGCAGCATTCACTTCAGGGAATGGGTTTCCACCCGCTTCAAGGGGTGTGGCCACACCGGAGACTAGTTGAGGATTGATGATGAATGACATCTACGACAATGTTATATAATAGAAAAATCTTAGTTACTAACAAGTTTTGACAAGTAATGTAATAATAATAATAATAATAATAATAATAATAATAATAATAATAATAATAATAATAATAATAATAATAATAATAATAATAATAATAATAATAATAATAATAATAATAATAATAATAATAATAATAATAAACAATAAATGCAGTTCATCCTCTTCAGGAGGGTGGATAAAAAGGTATCTCTTCAGAAGATTTCTTGTTAAAATATATTAGAACTGCAGGTTCTAATATTCATAACTGCAAGTTATGATATCATGTAATATGTAACTTCGGGTACATATGACATGGTCAGATTTAACATTCATGGCGATTATGAATCCTCTTCAGGAGGTTTGTTTTTTTTATTTGATTCATATTGAGTAAAGGACATAAATATGTTAAAAGAAAGAAGTGCATAACATTAAAACATATTAAAATAAACAGACTGCAAGCACTTAAGGAGGTTAAAAAAATGGCTAGAATTGTGAAAGCGTCTCTTCTGAAGATCTAATAATATGTAACTTCAGGTTACAAGCCATGAAATAGCTGCATTTCTAGATGCGCTTGTTTAGTTATATTGTAACTTCAGGTTACAAATCATGAAATAGCTGCATCTTCTAGATGCCCTTGTCTAGTTATGTTGTAAATTTAGGTTACAATCACATCATTACGTAATGAAACAAAAAAAAAATAATGCTTAAACATAAAGATAAAGTGACATAATGTAACCTCTTCAGGAGGTTCAGAAAAAAATGTAAGAATCTCTTAAAGAGATGTAACAATAATAAGTTATGACTTCGGGTCATACAAATATATTGTCATAACTTCAGGTGATAAAAAAAATGTACCGCAACTCCATGTTACAATTATATAATCAATTAATTCACAACTTCAGGTGTGAAAACATAATTGTATCACTAGCTTGGACCAATATGTGGTAAAAAGTCAAAACCTCTTCAGGAGGCTTGATAATAACAAGCGTACTAGGCATTTTAGATATCTCTTTTGGAGATCAAATATGACTTCAGGTCACAGAAAAAAAATTGTCGCAACTTTAAACTACAATCAAATAGTCACGTATAGCACAACTTCAGGTGTGAAAACATTAATTTTGTAAGCATATTGATAACTCAAACATTATTAAGAGGATCTAACTAGAATCAGTAAAATAAAATCATCTCTGAAGAAAATAACAATATGCGTGATTTGTAGTATGAACTCAATGTGTTTAAATATAGTCTCTATAGTCTTACCATCGAGTCTCTAAGGCATCAAAAAGGTCGATCAACCTAAGTAGATAGGTACATACAGTACTAGTAAAAGCATAAAGAGATTTATTCCTTTATAATAAACCAACATATGCAGCTATGTTGACATTGATCCCAAACAAACATAGTAATTTAAGTACTATAATAAAAGAAATAAAACCTAGTCCACTGTTTATCATCTAATATAATACTAGATCAATTTGGTTTGTTTATTTACAAAAGTCATATAAAGCAAGCAGCAAAACCGAAGAGATGGGCAATCTGTCATGTCCGGGTTCGGCGATGCCGATTATCCAAAGCCTCACCGTGGAACAGAAAGGGGCTAAAATTTGGTTGACTTTGGGACAAGTAGTGGATGCTATAAAGACCATGGAATGAATAGGTAACTAAGTTTTTCCTTAGAGGATTCAAAGTTTCAAAAGAATCAAAACTCATTCCATCGGTTTCATGCAGGGGTAAGACTTGAAAAAAAAAATACACCGTACCTTCGTGTGTTCCTGATTGTTGAATATATCTCCAGAGCACTATCTTGTTGATAACACATTGAGAATTGAGAGGTATGACAATAAGAGATATCTTATTGATGTGTAAAATAATCACCAACCCTACACCCTTTATATAGCAATTAGGGTGGACTCATGGGCCAAGTTGTTAACATAAAACATGGGCTACCGACTATCGGGGATATTCACCCTAACCAAATACTAGTTTCATAACACATTATATATTTTTCCTATTGTGATATGTATTTTGCATTAGATGCAAGTACTTTTAGAGTTTGAAAAGTCTAATTAGCTGGTAATTATTTCCATTTACGATTCACAAATGATAGTTTAAGCTTAAATTATTTTCATGTTATAGTAACAATTAATTATTATATATAAGCCACCTGGAACTTTGGGAGTGAAACATTAAAAACTCCTTAAACCTGTGACACAGAATGCTAAAGCAGACATGCAAATTTGGGGCGATCCGATATCTCATTGATCAAAAGCAAACGGTTCACTTCTGAATCCGATCATTTCTTATGGATAATGAAAGCCAAACTCAGACGAATTTGGATTCGGATTTACATCACAGTGCATATATGTTTGATAACCAGTCTGATCAGATCTATTTGAGTACTGTAGGGTTTTGATGCATGTTACGCAGCGCAATAAAAAAAATTTAATCAGGCTCAAACCTCTCCAAGGATCACAGGCAAGCAATCATAGCATGATTAGGGTAGAAACATGTGTACCTTAGTTTGTGAGATCACTACGAAAAGTTGTGTATTCTTTTATACGAGTATCCACACCTTGGATATTTGACATGAATCATTCTCCACGTGTAGTGCTAGCAACGGAAGAAGGAGGGAAGACATCACGCAAAACGGAGCAACCACTGCATCAAAGGGGCCGACGTTAGCAAGGGGGCGGACGGACTTGAGGGGCTCAACCTCCTTGTCTTGTCTCTCTCTCTCTTGCTTTGTTATGTTCTCTCGCTAATGACTTTTTTTGAGAAAATAACAAGCTAGAGTTCATTTATATAGTTAATAACTCTTTATTAACTACATAATTGCCCCAATACTAATCATGTCCTTACATGGATTAGTCTACTTGCAAATTGTTCCCACTAACTTTGATTGTGGTTGCGTTATGATCCTTTTATTGAATTAGTCCAACTAATTAACACCCATATCCAGTTTAATCCATATGGTGTGTGACCCCGTAGGTTTCTACTTAGTTGGTAGTAACTATTACAAACATAGAGCGGTGTCTAGCAACACATATATGCCACCCAACTAATAGAAATAGTCAGTGATCCCGAAAAACCTTGTGCCCAATGTTACCGTGTTGTGTCATCCCTTTGTCTCCATATCCGGAATGGACAGGATACATAATCGTCACACTCGTATATCCAATCCATAGTTCCTCAATCCTGGGAATTGGCTTATCCATGCATATAACATCAATATCTCAGTATTGATTTATCTGAGTCTGGACAGATATTCCTTAAGCTCTACCCATCGAGTGGCCGTGGATATTTGCTCCTATTATGTAGGAGGGAAAAATACTATCTACATCAATGCCACCTCTAAGCTTGCTTCCTATCATGCCCGATAGCTATCTTTATAGTTACCCAGTTACAGTGTAACGTTTGATAATATCAAAGCATGATATTTCACAACTAGAGTATCCAGTGACTTCAAGTCTAAGGACTACAACACCATTAGCACTACGAGAAGCGCTTGTGACGTTGACATAATCTAATGTAGTCTTCTCGTGGTGGGTCTATCCAGTTTGTAATTACCCATAATGCATACACATGTGTTAGACTTGATATCACCATATCAATCTACCCACATACTAGTCATACTTGATCGTCCTGTTAATCAATACATTGGACTACAGATATTGAAGATAAACAAAACATTTTTAATCTAAGGAGTTCATTATATTAAATATATCCATAAATAATACAATGATTTATTGTAGCAACTAAAGTTCATACTAAACAGATTGCCTCTAGGGCATCCAAAACCAAGAGTCTCCCACTTGCACTAGAGCAAATCTGGTGCATCACGTATGCCTATAGCCCTAGTGTGCCCTTCCTGCTTTCGCTGAACCAACAACTTTGTGAGAGGGTGTGACAGATTATCATCTGTTGGAATCTTGCATATCTTCACATCTCCTCGATCGACTATCTCTCGAACTAGATGGAATATCCTAAGTACATGCTTTGTCCTGTGGTGCGACCGAGGTTCCTTGTCTTGTGCGATCGCCCCAGTGTTGTCACAATACAACGTGATGGGATCCACAATTCTAGGAACCACAACAAGCTCAGTGATAAACATCTTTATCCAAACAACCTCCTTTGCTGCGCCTGAAGCAGCAATGTACCCAGCTTCAGTTGTGGAATCAACAGCTGTCTCTTGCTTGGAATTCTTCTAGCTCACAGCTCCTCCATTTAGGCAAAACACATAACCTGACTGCGATCTATAGTCGTCTTTGTCGGTTTGAAAGCTTTCGTCAGTGTAACCAGTTACACTTAGCTCTTCTTTACCTCCAAATATCGAGAACGCATCCTTAGTTCTTCTCAAGTACTTTAGAATGTTCTTGACAGCAATCTAGAAACTTTCACATGGATTGGACTGATATCTGCTTGCCATACTCAATGTGTGTGACACATTTGGTCTAGTAAACAACATGACATACATAATAGATCCTATGGCCGAGTCATATGGGATCTTACTCATGCAGTCCTTCTAAATCTGATTTTAAGGAAAATCATCCTTCGAAAGAGTGATTCCATGCGACATGGGCAAGAATCCTTTCTTTGATTCTTGCATGTTGAACAGGTTCAACACCTTGTCTATATATGTACATTGACTTAGGCCGAGCAGCTTCCTTGATCTATCCCTATAGATCTTGATACCTAGTATATAAGCTGCATCCCCTAATTCCTTCATTGCGAAACACTTTCCTAGCCAATCTTTGACAGACTACAGCATAGGAATGTCGTTTCCATTAAGTAGTATGTCATCCACATACAAGTCCAGAAACACAATAGAACTCCCACCAACCTTCTTGTAAACACAAGACTCATCTTCGTTCTTGATGAAGCCAAATCTTTGACTGCAGTCTCCCACTTGCACTGGAGATAATCTGGTGCAATTTGTATGCCTATAGCCCTAGTGTGCCCTTCTTGCATTCGCATAACCAACGACTTTTTGAGTGGTTCTGACATATTATCATCTGTTGGAATCTTGCATATCTTCACATCTCCTCGATCGACTATCTCTCTAACTAGATAGAATATCCTAAGTACATGCTTTGTCATCTGGTGCAACCGGGGTTCCTTGGCTTGCGCGATTACCCCAATGTTGTAACAATACAACAGTGTTGGGATCCACAATGCTAGGAACCACACCAAGCTCAGTGATAAACTTCTTTATCCAAACAACCTGCTTTGCTGCGCCTGAAGCAGCAATTTACTCAGCTTTAGTTGTCGAATCAGCAATTGTCTCTTTCTTGGAACTCTTCCAGCTCACAGCTCCTTCATTTAGGAAAAACACATAACCCGACTGCGATCTATAGTCTTCTTTGTTGGTTTGGAAGCTTGCGTCAATGTAACCAATTACACTTAGCTCTTCTTTACCTCCAAATATCAAGAACTCATCCTTAGTTCTTCTCATGTACTTTAGAATGTTCTTGAAAGCAATCTAGAGACTTCTACTTGGACTGGACTGATATCTGCTTCCCATACTCAATGCTTATGACATATCTGGTCTAGTACACAACATGACATACATGATTGATCCTATGGCCGATGTATATGGGATTTTACTCATGTGGTCCTTCTCAATCTGATTGGAAGGACAATCGTCATTCGAAAGGGTGATTCCATGCGACATGGGCAAGAATCCTTTCTTTTATTCTTTCAAGTTGAACCGTTTCAACCCCTTGTCTATATATGTACTTTGGCTTTGCGAAACACTTTCCTAGCCAATCTTTGACAGACTGCAGCACAGGAATGTCGTTTCCAATGAGTAGTATGCCGTCCACATACAAGTCCAGAAACACAACAGAACTCCCACTAACCTTCTTGTAAACACAAGGCTCATCTTCGTTCTTGATGATGCCAAACTCTTTTACATCAAAACGTTGATTCCAACTCCTAGAAGCATGCTTCAATCCATAAATGGATCGTTGTAGCTTACAGACTTTATTTGCATGCTCAGGATCCTCAAACCTTCAGGTTATGTTATATACACATCCTCGATGAGGTTTCAATATAGAAACACGGTTTTTACATCCATCTGCCAATTCTCATAGTCGTAGTAAGCCGCAATCGCAAGTAGGATTCGAATTGACTTGGTCAACACGACTGGGGAAAAGGTTATATCATAGTCAATACCATGAATCTGTCTGCATCCTTTAGCCACCAGTCAGCCCTTATAGGAAACTACATTGCGATCCATGTCAGTCTTTTTCTTGAAGACCCACTTGCACCCTATGGGCCGAACTCCATCTAGTGGTTCCACCAAAGTCCATACTTGGTTGGAATACATGGATTTCGTTTCGGATCTCATGGCCTCAAGCCACTTCTTTGAGTCTGGCCCTTTCATGGCCTCTATGTAAGTAGTAGGCTCATCATCTATGGGTAATACGTCGCCGGTATCAGTAACGAGAAGTCCATACCTCTCTGGCTCATGACGTACCCTACTCGACCTACGGAGTTGTGGTGTTACTTGAACAGGTTGCTCCACAACCACTTGTGATTCCTGTTCATGCTGCATTGTCTGATCAGTGTTTTGTGGTTCTCGAGTTTCTTCAAAGTATACAGCCATCCCACTTGCTCCTTTAGAGATGAATTCTCTTTCTAGGAACACGCACGTTCGAGCAACAAACAATTTTTTCTCTGTTGAGTAATATCCTTCAGTTTCCTTAGGATATCTCACAAACTTACACTTATCTGACTTGGGTCCGAGATTGTCACTCTGTAAACGTTTTACATAGACTTCGCAACCCCAAATCTTCATAAATCACACTATGGGACGAATCCCTGTCCATATCTCATATGGTTTCTTCATGACCGATTTGGATGGAACAAGGTTAATTGTAAAAGCAGTTGTCATTAGAGCATGTCCCCAAAACGATATCGGAAGATCTGTTTGACACATCATAGACCACACCATGTACAACAAGGTGCGATTTCTCCTCTCGGACACGCCATTCCATTGTGGCGTCCCGGGTGGAGTGAGGTGGGTCAGTATCCCACACTCTCTAAGATAGTCGTCAAACTCTTGGCTTGGGTATTCTCCACCACGATCCGATCGTAGAGCCTTGATACTTTTGCCAACTTTTTTCTCTACTTCATTCTTAAATTCTTTGAACAATTCAAAGGATTAGGATTTTGGCCTTCATAAGTTAAATTAATCCATATCTACTGAAATCATCAGTAAACGTAATGAAGTAGACATAACCACCTCTGGAAGGCATAGGAAACGGTCCACATACACCAGTATGTATGAGTGCCAATAACTCACTAGTCCTTTCACCTTTCTTGTGTGATTGTTATTTTTCCAATCAAACAAGATTCACATGTCTTATATGATTCATAATCAAATGAGTCTAGTAATCCATCCTTATGGAGTCTAGATATGTGTTTCTTATTTATATGGCCTAAACAACAGTTCCATACGTAAATAGAATTTAATTTTTTTAACTTTAATCCTTTTAGTATTAATGTTATAGATATGATTATTAGATAAAGGATATATAATCCATTAGACAAATATCCACTACAATAGTGGAACTATCAAAATAAATGGAACAACTATGAGTCTTTATTGAAATAGTAAAAACTTTCTCGTCCAATTAACAAATAGAAATAATGTTTCTTCTCATAGCATGTACATAATAGCAATTTTATAATTCTAAAATAAGCCATGAAGGCAGAGACAACTCATACACGGCTATAGCTAATGCAGCAACTCTTGCTCCATTCCCGGCGCGCAATTCTGTCTCCCCTGTAGCCAATCTTCTACTTCTTTTCAAATCCTGCACATTTCGACAAAGTGAGATCCACATCCACTATCCAATACCCAAGATGAAGAAATAGAAAGATTGACATCTATAACAAAAATACCTGGTGGTGGTGGAATCACTATTCCAAGCCTTTTATCCTCCAGATACTTGGGGCAGTTCCTCGTCAAGTGTCCAGGCAAACTATAGTAGTTACATTCTCCCTTAGTCATGCCTCCACCGGGCTTAAGGCAGTTTCCTTGGATTTTGCAACTTTCTTGCTATTTCCTTTGGAGGTAGAAGCAACTGGCTTGCTCTTCCTTTTATTGACCATCATTCTGGACTTGCCTTTGCCCTTGTTAATACTCTGTTCAGCAGTCCTCGACATATTGAGCAAGTCTGGCAGAGTTTTGTTGATCTCATTCATGTTATGGTTCATGATGAACTGGCTATAACTATCCGGCAACGATTGCAGGATGAGATCAGTGACCAACTCTTGGTCGAAGGGGAAGCCTAACCTTTCGAGATTCTCTGTGTATCCGATCATACGGAGTACATGAGGCCCTACTGGGTTCCCCTGTGTGAGACTACACTTGAACAGTGCTTTGGATACTTCGTACCTCTCATGCCTGGCCTGCTCTTGGATGAGCTGCCTCAAATGTACGATCATATCGTATGCCTCCATGTTCTCATGTTGCTTCTGAAGCTCAGAGCTCATGGTGCACAACATGATACATGTCACATTATTATTGTCATCTACAATCTTTTGATGCGCCCCTATGTCAGCGAGAACAACATCGTCAGCTGGTGGCGTTGGAACAGGTGCATCTAATATGCACAACTTTTTTTCTTGCTTAAGGACAATTCGTAAGTTTATGTACCAGTATAGGAAGTTGTTCCCTGACAACTTGTCCTTCTCAAGGAAAAAATGCATGGATGGTGTGGATGTTTGATTGTTGTTTGCCATTGGAATTCCACAAAATGAGAAATATGCAATTTTAGTATTTTGAACAATTAACTACATTGAATAATTTCTAGATTATCAAATATAGCTCCCACTATTTTTCTCGGATTAATAGCCCTCACCATTAATGTGGAAAATATCATATATTTTCTAGTGGGTCCAAGATCCATATTTCACTTCTTCTTGAGCTTGCTTTGGCAAGTAACCCAAGAATTAGTTATTTAGGTAGGAATGTCCTTCCCATTGCATCCTTATGCAACTCTTCGTGCAACCGGGAAAATAACTCCTTATTTATCTATCTCATAGATAATCCCAATTTCCTCACCTCTAAGTCATCAACCCAATTGAAACTACTTAAGTATGTTCAACCTCTTATTTCAACAACCACACATTACTTTCTTGTGTCGCCGCATCACATCATGGTCAATTAAAATCGTCTTGCTTTGGCAAGCCCGAAATTAATAAACCCTGATCATGAAGGGTGTCAAAATGAGAGAAGACAAAACGTAATATTACCTTTGAGGGATTTAAATTTCATTACTTAATTTGTTTGGTTGATCCCATCAACAAGATCTACTTATTTGGATGGGCAATCCACACTAAAAGACCATTCTTGTTTATTAAAATCTTGTTACGTTTTGCTTGTATCAACCATACACAAAATAAATAACAAGACATAAATAATAAACATCCACAAAATAAAAAATTAATGTGGCATGGATATGGCCCCTAATACTAAGATATTACCTAGACAATGATAATACATATCTTCCCTAAAGTGACAAGCTCATCTCCATGTGCCTCCACCATAGCCGCGCGCCGGTGTGCAAGTTCCTCCATCATCTTTGTGGCTCCTTGGTTCTTTGGTATTCTTCTCCATGCTCTTGGATATTATCTGATTCTAGCTAGCATCTAAATTAAATAAATAAATAAAACCTCACATGTTGAGAAGATGAACAACTCGCATGCCATAAAACCTAATTAGCTATTACATTAAATTGATCAGCTTGCAGGCCGTAGACCAAACCACAAAGTCAATATCCACAACCTAGTCCACCATATCCATCCACCATGCAACAAAGCACATAATACATTTCAATCCAATTTTTAAAGCGCTTGTTTATTTTAGTTTGAAAATTGGGAAACTAGGGTCAAAACGGTCCAAGGGGTTCACCATTACCATGGCCAAACCACCCAAAGGACCAATGCACGACCTTGGGCCGGTCGGCCAAGCCTCACGCACGACCAAGCCGCATGTCGGGCCAGCCCAGGCCCTTGGCCGTGCCCTAGCTTGGGCAGAAAGGAAAGGGGGCGGTCCTAGGGGATTCGAACCCTTCTATGGAGTTGTTTTCTGAAAAACTCCTTGCATTGTTGCCTAAGTTTAGTTGTTTCCAAGTTTGAAAAAACACATTTTTCCAACTTGTGCCCAAACCCTAGTTCCTAGATCCAAAATTCTTCACATCCTATGTGATCCAAACTCACTAATTCCTACATCTTATGTAAAATTAGGTCTTGCTTGGTTAAATCATATTCAATTTGCATCTAATATGCTAATTAATTTTAGTTTTTGCTTAAAATAACATATAAGGTGTAAAACTACACATAATATCATGTTATGCGCTACGACATTTGGCTCTGATACCACTGTAGGGTTTTGATGCAGGATACGCAGCGGAATAACAAAATATTAATCATGCTCAAACCCCTCCAAGGATCACAGGCAAGCAATCATAACATGATTATGGTAGAAACATGTGTACCTTAGTTTGTGTGATCACTACAAAGAATTGTGTCTTCGTCTCTACGAGTATCCACACCTTGGATCTTTGAATGGAATCTTTCTCCACGTGTAGTGCTAGCAACGGAAGAAGGAGGTAAGAGATCACGCAAAACGGAGCAACCACCGCGCCAAAGGGGCTGACAGTAGCAAGAGGGCGGACGGACTTGAGGGGCTGGGCCCCCTTGTCTTGTCTCTCTCTCTTTTCTTTGTTATGTTCTCTCAATAACGACTTGTGTTGATAAAATAACAAGCTAGAGTTCATTTATATAGTTAATAACTCTTTATTAACTACACAATTTCCCCAATACTAATCATGTCCTTACATGGATTAGTCCACTTATAAATTAGTCCCACTGAATTTTCTTGTGGTTGCGTTATGATCCTTTTATTTAATTAGTCCAACTAATTAAACCCCTCCAAGGATCACAGGCAAGCAATAATAACATGATTATGGTAGAAACATGTGTACCTTAGTTTGTGTGATCACTACAAAGAATTGTGTCTTCGTCTCTACGAGTATCCACACCTTAGATCTTTGAATGGAATCTTTTCTCCACGTGTAGTGCTAGCAACGGAAGAAGGAGGTAAGAGATCACGCAAAACGGAGCAACCACCGCGCCAAAGGGGCTGACAGTAGCAAGAGGGCGGACGGACTTGAGGGGCTGGGCCCCCTTGTCTTGTCTCTCTCTCTTTCTTTGTTATGTTCTCTCAATAACGACTTGTGTTGAGAAAATAACAAGCTAGAGTTCATTTATATAGTTAATAACTCTTTATTAACTACACAATTTCCCCAATACTAATCATGTCCTTACATGGATTAGTCCACTTATAAATTAGTCCCACTGAATTTTCTTGTGGTTGCGTTATGATCCTTTTATTTAATTAGTCCAACTAATTAATACTCATATCAAGTTTAATCCATATGGTGTGTGACCACATAGGTTTCAACTTAGATGGTGGTCATTATTACAAACATAGAGCGGTGTCTAGCAACACATCTATGCCACCCAACTAATAAAAATAGTCAGTGATCCCGACAAACCTTGTGCCCAATGTTTCTGTGTTGTGTCATCCCTTTGTCTCCATATCCGGATTGGACACGAGACATAATCGTCACACTCGTATATAAATCCATAGTTTCTCGATCCTGGGAGTAGGCTTATCCATGTAGATAACATCAATATCTTCATATTAATATATCTGAGTCTGGCTTGGTATTCCATAAGCTCTAACCTCGAGTGGCCGTGGATATTTGCTCCTATTATGTAGGAGGGAAAAATCCTTTCTACATCACTGCTACCTCTAAGCTTGCTTCCTGTCATGCCTCATAGCTATCTTTATAGTTACCCAGTTACGGTGCAACGTTTGATAATATCAAAGCATGATATTTCACAACTAGAGTATCCAGTGACTTCAAGTCTAAGGACTACAACACCATTAGCACTACGAGAAGCGCTTGTGACGTTGACGTAATATAATGTAGTCTTCTCGTGGTGGGTCTATCCAGTTTGTAATTACCCATAATGCATACACATGTGTTAGACGTGATATCACCATATCAATCTACCCACATACTAGTCTATACTTGATCGTCCTGTTAATCAATATAATGGACTACATATATTGAAGATAAAATAGACATTTGTAATCTAAGGAGTTCATTATATTAAATATCTCCATAAATAATACAATGATTTATTGTAGCAACTAAAGTTCATACTAAACAGATTGCCTCTAGGTCATCCAAAACCAAGAGTCTCCCACTTGCACTAGAGCCAATCTGGTGCATCACGTATGCCTATCGCCCTAGTGTGCCCTTCATGCTTTCGCTGAACCAACAACTTTGTGAGAGGGTGTGACAGATTATCATCTGTTGGAATCTTGCATATCTTCACATCTGCTCGATCGACTATCTCTCGAACTAGATGGAATATCCTAAGTACATGCTTTGTCCTCTGGTGCGACCCGGGTTCCTTGGCTTGTGCGATCGCCCCAGTGTTGTCACAATACAACGTGATGGGATCCACAATTCTAGGAACCACACCAAGCTCAGTGATAAACTTCTTTATCCAAACAGCCTCCTTTGCTGCGCCTGAAGCAGCAATGTACCCAGCTTCAGTTGTGGAATCAACAACTGTCTTTTTCTTGGAATTCTTCTAGCTCACAGCTCCTCCATTTAGGCAAAACACATAACCTGACTGCGATCTATAGTCGTCTTTGTCGGTTTGGAAGCTTTCGTCAGTGTAACCAGTTACACTTAGCACTTCTTTACCTCCAAATATCAAGAACACATCCTTAGTTCTTCTCAAGTACTTTAGAATGTTCTTGACAGCAATCCAGAAACTTTCACATGGATTGGACTGATATATGCTTGCCATACTCAATGTGTGTGACACATCTGGTCTAGCAAACAACATGGCATACATGATAGATCCTATGGTTGAGTCATATGGTATCTTACTCATGCAGTCCTTCTAAATCTGATTGGAAGGACAATCATCCTTCGAAAGAGTGATTCCATGCGACAAGGGCAAGAATCCTTTCTTTGATTCTTGCATGTTGAACCGGTTCAACACTTTGTCTATATATGTACTTTGACTTAGGCCGAGCAGCTTCCTTGATCTATCCCTATAGATCTTGATACCTAGTATATAAGCTGCATCCCCTAATTCTTTTATTGCGAAACACTTTCCTAGCCAATCTTTGACAGACTGCAGCATAGGAATGTCGTTTCCATTAAGTAGTATGTCATCCACATAAAAGTCCTGAAACACAACAGAACTCCCACTAACCTTCTTGTAAACACAAGACTCATCTTCGTTCTTGATGAAGCCAAACCTTTGACCGCGTCATCAAAACGTCGATTCCAACTCCTAGAAGCTTACTTCAATCCATGAATAGATCGTTCTAGCTTACAAACATTATTTGCATGCTCAGGATCCTCAAAACCTTCAGGTTGTGTCATATACACATTCTCGAGGAGGTTTCAATACTGAAACTCTGTTTTGACATCCATCTGCCAAATCTCATAGTCATAGCAAGCCGCAATCGCAAGTAGGATTCGAATTGACTAGGTAATCGCGACTGGGGAAAGAGTTTCATCATAGTCAATACCATGAATCTTTCTTAATCCTTTAGCCACTAGTCGGCCCTTATAGGTAACTACATTGCCATCCATGCCAGTCTTCTTCTTGAAGACCCAATTGCACCCTATGGGCCGAACCCGATCTGGTGGTTCCACCAAAGACCATACTTCGTTGGAATACATGGATTCCATTTCGGATCACATGGCCTCAAGCCACTTCTTTGAGTCTGGCCCTTTAATGGCCTGTCCTTAAGTAGTAGGCTCATCATCTATGAGTAATACGTCACCCGAGCTCAGTAACGAGAAGTCCATACCTCTCTGGCTCATGGCGTACCTTACTCGACTTACGGAGTTCTTGCGTTATTTGAACAGGTTGCTCCACAACCGCTTGTGGTTCATGCTCCATTGTCAAATTAGTGTTTTGTGGTTCTTGAATTTCTTCAAATTCTACAGCCCTCCCACTTGCTCCTTTAGAGATGAATTCTCTTTCTAGGAACACGCCGGTTCGAGCAACAAACACTTTGTTCTCGGTTGGTTTGTAAAAGTAATATCATTTAGTTTTCTTAGGATATCCCACAAACTTACACTTATCTGACTTGGGTCCGAGCTTGTCACTCTATAAACGTTTTGCATAGACGTTGCAACTCCAAATCTTCATAAATAACACTATGGGACGCCTCCCAGTCCATATCTCATATGGTGTCTTCATGACCGATTTGGATAGAACATGGTTAATGGTAAAATTAGCTGTCATTAGAGCATGTCCCCAAAACGATATCGGAAGATCTGTTTGATACATCATACACCGCACCATGTCCAACAAGGTGCGATTCCTCTTCTCGGACACGCCATTCCATTGTGGCGTTCCGGGTGGAGTGAGTTGGGTCACTATCCCACACTTTCTAAGATAGTCGTCAAACTCTTGACTTAAGTATTCTCCTCCACGATCTGATCATAGAGCCTTGATAATTTTTTCAAGTTGCTTCTCTATTTCATTCTTGACTTCCTTAAACAATTCAAAGGATTCAGATTTGGCCTTCATAAGGTACTCAAAACCATATCTACTAAAATCATCAGTAAACGTAATGAAGTAGACGTAACCACCTCTGACAGGCGTGGGAAATTGTCCTCATACATCAATATGTATGAGTTCCAATAACTCACTAGTCCTTTCACCTTCCTTATTGAAAAGGGACTTTGTCATTTTTCCAATCAAACAAGATTCACATTTCTTATATGATACATAATCAATTGAGTCTAATAATCCATCTTTATGGAGTCTAGATATGCGTTTCTTATTTATATGGCCTAAACGACAATGACATAGATAAGTACGATTTATTAATTTTATTAGTTTTAATCCTCTTAGTATTAATGTTATATATTGGATTACTCAGATCAAGGATATATAATCCATTAGACAAATGCACACTACAATAGGGGATACTATCAAAATACAACTATTATTCTTTATTGAAGTAGTAAAACATTTTTCGTCCAAACAAGAAATAGAAATAATGTTTCTGCTCATAGCAGACACATAATAACAATCGTCAAATTCTAAAATAAACCCTGAAGGCAGAGACAACTCATACACAACTATAGCTAATGCAGCAACTCTTGCTCCATTCCTGACGCGCAAGTCTATCTCCCCTTTATCTAATCTTCTACTTCTTTTCAAATCCTGCACATTTTTACAAATGTGAGATCCACATCCAGTATCCAATACCCAAGATGAAGAAATAAAAAGATTGACATATATAACAAAAATACCTGGTGGTGGTGGAATCACTATTCCAAGCCTTTTATCCTCCAGATACTTGGGGCAGTTCTTCTTCCAGTGTCCAGGCTGACTACAGTAGTGACATTCACCCTTAGTCACGCTTCCACCGGGCTTTAAGGCAGTTTCCTTGGATTTTGAAACTTTCTTGCTCTTTTCTTTGGAGGTAGACGCAACTGACTTGCTCTTCCTTTCATTTACCATCATTATGGCCTTCCCTTTTCCCTTTTAATACTCTATTCCGCGGTCCTCAACATATTGAGCAAGTCTGGCGGAGTTTTGTTGATCTCTTTCATGTTATAGTTCATGATGAACTGGCTATAACTATCCGGAAACGATTGCAGGATGAGATCAGTGGCCAACTCTTAGCCAAACGGGAAGCCTAATGTAATACTGCGTATTTAAGTTATGGGTTACTTGGTCATTTTGGAAAAATATTTGAGAATTTCTAGAAATTTAAATTTCAAACTTATTCTTGACTTCTTCTTAGTTTTAAAGTATAAGGGTGTCATTCGACATATATGATTATATAGAATTTCGTTTTTAGGTTATTTTGTAATTTTTGAAACTTGGATAAACTATATTGAACTTATTTTGTATATTGGAAATTCTACTGGTTTTTGATTTCCTTTAATAATCGGGGTTTCTTCAAGTTTTAAATTTGAAAAGTTCTTGCTATGTGGTTACTTATAATTGTTCATAAATTCCCAACTCTCGAACTTATTAATGTTTCAAATATCTTGGTTTATTTAAACTTATGCTTGCGTGCCACTCATTGTTTTACATGTCGTAGTGTGCAGTTTTTACTGATTATTTTCTTCAAAACTGCGTCGGCTTTTGCAATTTTAAACCGCAGGTCATCACTCAAGGTGGGGTGGGAATACGGATCGAGACGATTATGCGAGCTTAAGTAGATCACTTAGTAGATCACAAACTTTTATTTTTCAAATTGTACTCATTTTTTTTTTAAATTTGTTGTATACATTAAATGAGATGTAATCTTAATAGTTAATATTCTACTTTTGGTTATCGAATGTCTCTTTAACCCTGAACCGAGATCCCGAGTTGTTTGAGTTGGTATCAGAGCATTGGTTCTCCGGTTAAAGCGACTTTTGGATTTCCATTAGTAGAGAATAAGAAAGATAACACATTTTCATTATTTTAAAATTAACTAGGATAAATCAATTTGGGAATAAATGAAGTAAACAAGCCGTCGGGGAGTTTGAGTACTTACGTATTGTTAAACTCGATTTGTACCTTACTTGTTGATTGAGTGTTAACTGCTTATTGATATGTGATCCATGCGAAAACTACTTGCTTATTTACATGTTTGATATCATATGAGCATGTTTACTTGCTTATAGAAATGATTTGTCATTCTGGTCTGATGCGTATTTGTGTTCCTTTGCTTGGTCATCCTACCTTGCCTACGAGAGAGTAACGACCTTTTGACTTAAATAACCTGAGACCATTCTTTTCATACCTAGGAGCGACGAATTTTAAGATAATACTTTATTTTGTTTAATTTTGAGTTAATTTGACATGGTCGTTTCCAAAGTTAGAAAGTTTTGACAGAAAAAAAAAAGTATTTAAAAAAATGGTTTTGAAAAAAATAATTGGGTGTGGAGCTACCATATGCCGAGTGATATGGAACACTTTGTTTACCAGTCCGCTGGCGTGACTCTTATTACGACGGTACTATAAGTTGTAGCCACTGTGTATACTAAGTTGGAAAATTAGAAACACGTGCGAGTTGTGATGGAGAGGCACGTTGTGTGGCGACACATTGTGTTCTTTTTTCCCTCGTATGTGTGGAACACCTGAGGTGATTGGTTTATCTAATCCTATACAGGTAAGAAAACATTTGTTTAATGAGTATGATCAAATCAAAATGACATCTTAGTTTCAATCAACGTATTGTTTCTAAAAATTTCGAGATTTGTTTAAAATGCTACAATTTTCTTTTTGAATCGCTTCTAGAATTGGGAACTCGTATGTTTTTGTCGACCTTTCAAAATTTGATGTCAACCTTTTACTTGGTTTAATTTTATATGAATCACTAATGTGATACGAGTGAGAAGAGACTTTACCGACCGAGAGCGTTGTTCCCGTTAATATAAGTGTTGCATATGCATTAATCTTGCATACAATTCGCAGGTGCATTAGTTGCATTCTCGTAAAGTATGTTCGTAGTTTCACTCAAAAAAAAACTTAAGCTTCGGGGACGAAGCTTCATTTTAAGGGGGATATAATGTAATACCCCGTATTTAAGTTAAGGGTTACTTGGTCATTTCGAAAAAATATTTGAGAATTTTTAGAAATTTAAATTTCAAACTTATTCTTGACTTCTTCTTAGTTATAAAGTATAAGGGTGTCATTCGACATATATGATTATATAAAATTTCGTTTTGAGGTTATTTTGTAATTTTTGAAACTTGGATAAAACTATATGGAACTTATTTTGTATACTTGAGAAATACTTGTAGTATTCTAAAAGTTGATTTTGACATTTATATACAAAGTGGTGTATTTGAAATTATTTGGAAATTTTATTATTTATTAAAATTAACTTATAAGTGTGAGCTATTAATTGGAAGTTATATGTTCACCCCTCAATTTTTGGCCTTTTCTATTTCTACCCCAATTATGTTGTTGGGAGACTTTTTAATTGCACTCTACTCCTCCCTCAACAACTTCCACTGTATACCATCTTGTGTGTACATCTTTTGTGAGATTATTTACCACCAACCTCCACATCAATCACATTTCTTTTCTTCTCATTTTTTTCACTCTCTCTCTCTTCAAGAACAGTCAAATGACCTCTCTTCTCTCTCCCAAAACTCCATTACCGTTTTTGGAGCTTGACCTCCACAAAATTTCATCAAAACTCAACTTTCTTGACTCCAAATTATGGAAATATTGAGTCCATCCTTATTATCATCATCGAGGGGAGTTCTTCCAACATGCTTGGATGTCTAACTTTACCTTTGATTAGTGACATTAGATCTTAGATTTCTTCATTTCTATCATTGATTTTCCATTTTTATGGTTTTATCAAGAGTTTAACTCCAAAATTTTGACTATTTCATGAAACCCACACTAGAACCCACATGCATGATAATAAGGTTGTTTACATCGACCTCGTAGGAGAGAGCGGTTGTCATTGGAGTGCTAAGATTAATTTCTTACTTTTGGTTGTGCATCATCTCAGTGGTAAGTACATATGTGCGATCCTTATCAAAATGTGAGTATTGATGTGATTTCTCGATTGATTATTTGTTGATCGAAAAAGTGTGAAAAGCATGATTTACACTTGAAATTGTTTGGATATAAGTTCAATCCTATTTATAAATCATGAACTTTACTTGTGATAAGTTGATAATCTGATTTTCTTCATGGGAAATAGAAGAATTAAAATACATATAATAGATTTAGGATGATGTACAAAGTTGTGTTATTAATGGGAGGCATCAAGAAATCCTCCATTTTCTTATGGCTAAGACCATTGAAGCAATGCTTTTTATTATTGGATGAATCTTAATTGTTCACAAATCCGCCCCCGATGAGCCAAAATGTACTAAGGTGTTGCAGACAAGGGTTTGTTAGAGCAATAGAGTGCTACTTATACTTGTAAGGGTCACTACGGTATAGGGGTGTCGACACTTAAGGCATTTTAGCTAATTTTATGAGAGGGGATTAACGTATGGGCTCCCTTAACGCTCGGGTGAAATATGGTTCGATAGACCCTAGAAGGAACCCTTGTGATTACTTCGTGATCCCTCTGTCTAAATCGATCCTGCTGGCGTCTCTGGATATGGCTCAACTAAACTTAAATGTTAATTGAAGTTGAAAGAGAGTTGCTTACTATAACGATCCTCTTGGTGGCTCTGAATATGCCCCAACCAAATTATATGAAATTGAAAGAAATTTGGTACTTGTGAATTAATATAATTTCACTGATAACTGGTTTAGGAATATTTCGAATGCTCCTATTCTATTAACGTTTTAAAGTTTGGACGTTCTCGCTACGCGATTACTTATACTTGTTCATGAACTCCCAACACTTTTACTTATTAATATTTCAAATCTCTTTATTTATTTCAACTCATGCTTGTGTGCCACTCATTGTTTTACATGTTGTAGTGTGTATTTACTCAGTTTTTACTGATTATTTTTTCAAACTGCGTCGACTTTTGCCATTTTAAAACCGCATGTCATCACTCAAGGTGGGGTGGGAATACGGATCGAGACGATGATGCAAGATTAAGTAGATCACTTAGTAGATCACAAACATTTTTTTTTCAAATTGTACTCATTTTTTTTGAAATATTTGTTGTATACATTAAATGAGATGTAATCTTAATAGTTAATATTCTACTTTTGGTTATCGAATGTCTCTTTAACCCTGAACCGAGATCCCGGTTTGTTTGAATGTAGGCACACAATACATGATAAATACTCTAGAGGGGAGGGGGATGAATAGAGTATGGTTGAGAGATCCAAGTGTATTTCAAGGCATTGAATTAACTTTCAAGTCCTTGAAATCAACTTAGACTGAGAAAATATTTTCTGATCTTTTTCAAGGCCTGAAAAGCCTTTCAAGCCCTTGAACTAAACACCTATTTTGAAACTTTGAACAAGATAAGTACATGACTAAAAGTAAAGAGCTAGAGACACTGGATTTGTAGAGTTCAGTTCTCAAGGACCTACGTCTCTAACTCAGGGATCTAAGCCCTGCAGGATTTGCAACTCAATTCATATTAATCAAAAGCTAAGCCCTAGATCTCAAGCACAGAGATTTCCCTTACTCTATTACAGCTTGTGGTTCTCACTAACCTATCTAGTACCTGCTCTAGCTAACTGATCTAATAAGAATCTCTTGTTGTTCCTCTTGAACAACACCACGAGATCAAATGATTATAAGTATAACAGAAAAGATATACAAATGAAGATCATAAGAAGAACACTGTAAGACAGTTAAGCAGTGCAACTTGAAGTGTTCTTCTAATTGTTGGATTGAATGGATGATCTTCTTCAATGATGCTTCTCAATCCTTGAGAGTGTGTGAATCTATGTAATGCTCAGTACTTCAAATTTTTCTCTCAACGATCTCCTTGTTTGCTGCTTGTTTGAAATGCAGATTTATAGGATCTTCTTCAAACAAAATTGCCTAAAATCAAGAAGCATATCTTTGACTCTCTAACAGCTCATTCCCAACGGCTAGTTGCGCAGTATCTTCAAAGATACTGATCTGATCTTTTAATTGAGGTCCTTAAGAAGGTCTTGACATAATTCCATAAGAGTATAATCTTTCTGCAAGCTTGATTTCATTTCCTTCATACAACCAGAATAGGAAAGAGTTCTTGCAAAATAGGTAGCTAATTAATCCTGCAAAATCTCAGTCAAACAGTGAGATTATGATATGTTACAACATCAAATTAGTTTGTCTTTCATCATCAAATAAAGCATAGACAATGAGAGGAGAATACAAGTCAAAACAAAAAGGAAACTCCCCATGAGTTTATGATGTGCAATGCAGTGCTGTTTCGAAGGCTTTGAAGGTTGTTTCAAGGCCTTGAAACAGACTGTTAATTTACACATTTAAATTCACCCTCGAAAATCAGAATGTGGCAGATTTGTATCGGAGCCTAGGTTGCGGTAGTAACCTAGATTTTTGTATCAATGATTGAGGTAAAATATAGTAAGTCTCATGAAGTTCGTGCGAATGAGTTTACTATTGGAGGACATATGAGAATTAGGGGTGAGCAAAACTCGCCCAAACCGCCCGCCCCAAACCGGTCCGCATCAAACCGGTCCGAATTCAACACCCGTTCATGCTACTTGATTGGGTATGGGTATAGAATTGTGAACCCGAACTAACTTCGATTGATCATGGGTTTGAAGTTGGAAAAACCGATTAAGGCCGGTCCGATCCGATTAAAATTTTATATAAAAAAATTACATATTTTTTTGTTATATAATACCGTCCAAGTTAAATTTCATAAGACCGAACAATAGTTTTAGTTGATTTTCCTCAACTTATGCACTAATATGATTTTCTCCATCGACTAGAATGTCAGATTCGGCTTTGTTATGTATTAGTAAGATTTAAATTTGTTTCTTTGTTCTGATTTTCACTAAATATATCTTGTTAATATACATAAGTTTGCTAACGGTTTGCAACATTTTGAACCCGTCGAAACCCGGCCGAACCAGTCCGAGTCGAAAGGCTTGATCGGGTTTGGATTTGTCGACTACTTGATTGGGTTTGGGTATCGATATGACAAACTCGATATCATTGGGTTGGGTAGGAAACAAGCCCTCACCCGCCCAACCCGGTCCGCGCTCTGCCCTAATGAGAATTGTGCTAAAGAAAGTATAGTGGCATAAGGATCGACACTAATGGTGATTGACTTGACTTCTTTTAATTCTAGAGAATTTAATGAAATTGTTGAGCATTTGAGCAAAATTTGAGGTTGGAATATGTCTCAAGTTGAGAACTTTTGTGGTTTGACTCGAGATTACTTTGAATTTTGTTTTAGATTAGTGAATTTATTAAGAATTGAAGACATATTTTCTATTCTATACTTTATGTGTAACGAAGTTGATGTTGGAATAATTTTAAGGAAAAAATATAATTTATGAGTTAAGTATTGAATATAATGCACAGGGAGTCTCTTGGATAACTTATATAGTTATTTTCTTTTGATTGATGATAAATCTAGTAAATTAATCTTAGAAAGTTTATGTGTTACTACCTCCGTCCAACCAAGTTCTTCCTCGTTTGACTTTGTCATTCGTAACCATGTCACTTTGACCAGTGATTTGGATAGCCAGACGATGTAATTTTTTTTTTTTTTTTATATTTTTCATGGTGTTTAGAGTATAATTTAATGTACAAGACCATGCAAAGGATTATCAAATTATTTCATCATTTTCCCTAGCCAAATCACCAATAAAGTGAACCTGTGAATATTGGTAAAAAACGAAGTATGAAGAACCTGACGGGACGATAGTAATACTACCTCCGTTTCTTCTCGAAGTCCACGTTTTGACTTCTACCACTATTCACTGGGTCAATTTGACCCGGTGATTCGGATAGCAGAACAATATAAATTTTTAATAATTTGTTTATGCTGCTGTAGATTAACTTCTATTCTACAACACCATAAAAATCGTCAAAATTACATCATTTTGCTATCGGAATCACCTGGTCAAAGTGACCTGAGTTAAGAGTCAAAAAGTGTGGTGGAGGTGGTACACAACTTGTGGAAGTATTCATTATGGAATGAAGAACTAGTTAGGCGTTTGTCTGCTCACTCCAAGCACACAAAAGAAAACATCAATTTGCTAAAGTTCCTGGTGACCGAAGAAACATATTACAAGCACTAGCATGATACAAAAAAGTTCACTTCCTAAGAAAGCCAGTTTAATACTTGGCAAGAACTTCTCCTAGACTGCAAAATCAACTGGCCCACCACGCTTGCTACCATCATCATCTGCTAATTTCTCCCGTGAAATCCTATGGTGCAATGGTACTTCAGAGGAGCCGCGATGCCGAGGTTCCTGATTTCAATTTCTTTTGGAAAGCATGTCCCCCTCCTGGGAAAAGGACAACAAGTTGAGCTCGGATAATATTCTTTAAGTGACTTGGGATTTAAGGACAGTGGCAGAAATGAAGCGAAGGAGCAGAAAAGGTGAAACAACAAGAGCTTAAGCTTCAAGTTGAGAAATAAAATGACAAATCAATTAACTAAAACACACAAAAGATAGTGAAAGGGATTGTGTATTTCTTCACTCACATACCTCTCCCTCACCAAAAGAGTTGATGTGAGTCGAGGGGGGACTATCAGTGTGTATGGACCATGTTGCACTGCCTGCTGTCGGCCTAATTTCAGCACGGACCTCTTTACCTTCAATTTCATACCTGGTAATCAAATTCCACAATTAGCTGGCTGCTGTTACTGGTACAACACAAGGGATTAGAAGCCTTTCTTTTGTTTGATTACCAGGTTCTTAATTCTCTGGATTCCGATATTACTGGATTCACCACTGCAATGCTCTTATTCTCGCTCAAGGAAGTCAAAAAAATACCTGAAACGACAAAAGCAAGTCAGCCTCTTTTATGGGTTTGCTAATGCTAATCACATGTTGAGCTGCTGCAGAACAAAGAAAGCTACCTTCAATGTCACCAAATTTGAATTCACTAACTTGACAGGATGTGATTGCAACTACCGGAGGAGACCTGCCGGACATATATACCAATTGTTGACATACAGCTTCAGCAAGTTCATTCCGTAGGGATACAAGAACAGTTTTTTTCCTGAAAAAAATATCAGACAAATGAGCCAATATGGCATACATAAGCATGTAATGTGAATAGTTAGCACACTAGCTAACACTCACGTCTCATCTGCAATAGTTATGTCACACTTTGAGATAGCCTTCTTCCGTTTCCTCGGAAAGCTCATTGTAGGAAATACATTCAGAACCACACCAATCACATCTGAAGTGCGAAGCAAAAGTTAGTAAATTGCATAGAACAAAATGAGACCGCGGTTTATGGGAATAGCTAAGACAGTCAAATCATACCGACAAGATCCTTTGAATTGACATGTTCATGCAGTTGATCAATTGGAACAAATCTGACTTCTGTTTCAGGAATGGCATCATTACTGGCATCTTCTTCTACCTCTGAATACTCATCAACTGTCAATACACAGCCATTTTGTACTGCATTTGCCCGGGTTTCAATAGTTCCCTCCGAGACGCTAAGAACTTCTTCCTTAGTGAAACTTTCAAAGCAAGGGTCAGGGGGCGGGGAAGCTAGAGGATGAACCCCTCCTGTCATGGCCATTGGAGTAGGTGCACGCTCATCGCTTTTCACCTCAGATTCAATCTCTGCTTCAATTTCCTCGTGTTTCGAAAGCACCTTACATTTAACTACAATTAAGTGCCTGCAACCAATCGTATCAAGGTTAGATTGTTCTGGAGCCCACAAAGGAGTGACGAAAATCAATCCAAACAGAAACAATATCAGATTAGCTTGAAACCCTAAAAACTAGTAATGGTTTTCTTATAGTTCAATGTTGATTCATACTTTTCAGCCTTCTCTGGGATGACATTGCAAGAATAGTCAAGAACGAGAATTAAATCGGAGTTTTGAATCTTTGCAGCTGTGACTTCAGATGCCAAACCATACTGTAGTACTGCTCTAAGCGTCATCTTCCCGTCGCTGGCCCTAAATCTGCAAGAAAGCATGCTGTCATATAAAGAAACTTGTTCCAAAAAAAATCTGTCAATTGCAAAGGAGGGTTGGAGGTATACCGACGCAAATATGTTGAACACGGTAACAACAGATGTGCCAAGAAAATCACATCAAAGATCCTAATTTGATCTGTACAGTAATTGAATTGCAAACTAGGGAGTGTAATGTTGCCACGCAAAATCAGGGTGTCACACTTTATTACACTGGGTTCAAACCCGGTAGACAACAAATAGGTAAGTCTAAAAAAAAAAAAAAAAAACAAAAAAATCGATGAGAAAATGGCCAGTCTACGACCCACCACACACAGCAACCATATATCAGATACACCATATCTAGCAACGAATTCAAATCAGATAGTATATTTGAGCAATAAGGGGAGATTGAAAAGTAGAGTATAGAGAATGATGCATTTCGATGTGAGATAGGCATGGATGATAAACTCAGATTCAGGGTTTCTTTGATTCATGGATAGCTAAAACAACTGACCAGTAAAAAAATGTAATAAAAATTACAGTCTTGGGGTCTTGTAGGAAAGATTGCAATATGATCAAAAGTCAAAGCCCATCGCGTAGAATAGCAGACACAACCAGATCTATTATCTTTTTACGAATGAAGAGCTTACTCGCCTAATTTTGGTTCCAACGGATTTCATGTCGAGAACTTGAATAACGAAATTAGGTACTTCAAAACGATTCGTGTTTGCGAGCAGCGCTGAGATTACATCTTCAGTAACCAATTTCTCCATTATCATCTTGTCTTCTTTCAGCCCACTCCTATCGATGCCAGAGTCCTCTCCTATCGACAGAGATACCACCTCACATTTAGCTACAGTTAAGAGCCTGAAACCACAGTTAACAAATGAGTGATAAAAACAATCCAAACAAAAGCAATATCAGATTGGCTTCAAATCCTAAAAACTAGCTACTGATTACACTAAACACACAAGTTTTCTTAGAGTTCAATGTTGATTCATACTTCATAGCCTGCCATTGGTTCACGTTGCATGGATTAAGAACGCGAATGATATCTGAGTTTTGAATCTTTGCACCTGTGACTTCAGATTCCAAACCATAAAGTAGTACTGCTCTACGCGTCATCTTCCCATCACTGGCCCTAAATCTGCAACAAGCATGGTGTTCAACAAAGACAAGAATCAAGCTGTCAGTTGCAATTAAGGGTTGGAGGTATAACCACAAAAATATAGCAACACAATAACAACAGATCTGCCAAGGTATTCAAGCAATTATGGGTTTGCATGTCTAATATCAAGCGATTTGAATTGCTTATGAAGAACCTCGGCCACTCAGAGTTTAACTGAACGATTGAACCCAGATTCAGGGTTTCTCTAATTTTCACCGAAAAATTAACCATTAAAAAAATGCAACAAAAACGCGGTTTAGGGGTCTTGCAGGAAAGATCGGGATACGATAAAAACACGATTCTCATAGAAAACAAGGCACGTGCAGATCCATAAGGACAATGAAGAGCTAACTAACGTAATTTTAGTTCCGACGGACTTCATGTCGAGAACTTGAAGAACGAAATCAGGCCTTTCCAAAGGAGACGTTCTAGCGAGCACCGCTGAGTTTATCTCCTCGGTAACCGAATTCGCCATTTTCATCTTCTCTTCTCTGCGCATCTTAGAATTGAATGAAAGAATTGGCCTGCTACCCGTCTGGTGATTTGGTCTTTGAAAAAATTTACTGCGAGTCACCTACGTTTAGCATTTGGACCTCACTTGACGTTAAACAATTTAATTAGGATGGTGATTCTTACACTAATAACAAAAGCTTGTTACACTACTGTTTAATTTGAAGGACAATTTTACCTTTTGAAATACCCTAGTCAGTGTGGCTAATTAACTATACTACGGAATTCAAAATCTCTTTCTATGCAATCATTTAATGCAGCCTCTGTCCTATTTCCCTTTTTTGAGGTAACTCTCTTCTTTTTCCTTCTTTGTTATTCTCTCATTTTCTTAAATTTAAATGTTCTTACCCATGACTACATACATGTGACATGTAAAATAATGTGCGACCACTTTCTTTTCAAAATAATGTTTCAATTTGTATCTTGTCAAAAAAAAAAAAAAAAAAAAAAATGTTCCAATTTGTATGCCTAGAGGTCTGTCTTTTCAGTTTTGGTAGCTTAACGTTAGCATTCAATATGAGGTCTCATAAATTTTCTTCCCATAATTTATATATTATTTTTACATAAAATTTATTTTTTTTCCTTTCTTTTATAAATGCAAATGTAAGAATTAAATCATCATATTTAAGTTTTATTGATATTTTTTAAATGTTTTTTTTGGCAAACATTAAGAACTTCATTGATAGATAATATAGACATGGATACACATATAAACATTCAAGAGAGTACCACCATGAAAACAACCTACAAGCTAAAACAAGCAACAAAGCTCTCTTGCAAAGAGACAGAGCACCCAAAAGACCACAAAACCAACAAACCAAGTCCAGAACACAAAGAGAAAGATTACATCCATAAGCAAGTCCAAAGATCAAACTGAAAATGAAAAGACTACTCCATTATATAGGGAACAATTGCATCCATGGGAACTGAGCTGGTAGGCAACGGAGGAAGGACTGCATCTTCTGACTGAGCTGACTTAGGGACACTGTGACAATCAAAAGCAAGCTGCATTTCAGCCTCATCAGAGTCAGTGGAGGGAAAACCAAACACAGAAGCATCTTCATTTGGGACAACCAGGGGGAATTGAGGCTAAGGGACTAGCTTCAATCACAGGGTGAACACTTGAGCAAGGAGCAAATTGATCACTAGCACTGGTCCAAGAGGGAGCACCACCAACCACAGCAACTTTAACCATATCTGATAAATCTGAGTAAGAGCATAAAAAATTCTTGTTGTTAGAATCATTAGAGACTTTAATAAGATAACTAAGATCCTGAGCAAGGAGAAAAAGATGAGCCAGCGAGGTTCTCCCCTGATGGAAAATCATCTTATTCCGGGTAATCCAAAGAACCCAAATAATGACAGGGATCCAATTCCAAAAGGGGTTAGCTTTTAAAGTTTTCTTAGTTCTCAACCAACTCTTAATCCAGTTGTAAATATTAAGGGAAGAAGAAGAAGGAATCATGATATGAGCCTTATGCTATAGTCCTTGAGCCCTTGGACATAAAAGGAAAATGTGAGTAGAGGTTTCAGAAGTGAGCTTACAAATGGGAAAGATTGGATTGATAGTATTAATTTTAGAATGAAGCTTGCTAAGAGTGGGAAGAGAGTTAGTTAGGATTCTCCAAATCATACCAATAATATTGTTTGGCAAACCTGATCTCCAAAGGTTTTTCCATATAAGATCATAACTTATAGTTTTAAAATGAAGAGGAGAAGAGGACAATTTCGGAGAAGAGTTATTGTAGTTAAGAAGAGAATAAGCTGAAGACAAAGAGAAGACTCCAGTAGGGGAGGCTTTCCCTAAGGGGGTATCAGTTTGATTAAAGTGCCCACAATCATTTTTCAATGCCAAATTAGATAGCCAGCTTGGGAAGATTTGATTGAGGGTTCTTATACACCATCTGCCACTGCCATCAATGAATGAGTCTAATAATTGAGAAACTGTCTTGAATATGTGTCTAGGATTAGTGGTTTTCAAGACTTCTTCAATGGAACCAGCAGGAACAAATTTAATCCAACCTGAGAATCTGATCATAATCCCCTGACCATTACCAATTTTCCAACTGAGCCCTTTGTTAAGAGTTTTCTTCTCGTTACAGATGGTTCTCCAAGCAGTAGAGGCAGAGGGGCTAGTTTTGATAGTAAGAAAGGGATTTCTGCTACAGTATTTAGAAGTGAAATATTTTGAGAAAAGAGTGGGATTGGGAGACATCATTCTCCAACTATTTTTAGCAATTAGAGCCTGGTTAAAAGTATAAATATTTTTGAAACCTAATCCCCCTCTATTTGTCTTGTTGCAATGAAAATTCCAATGTAACCAATGAATTCCTTTTTTTGCAGTATTACCAAACCATAAAAATTTAGCACACTTAAAGGAGATGAGGTTGCAAGATCTAGTAGAGAAAACACTAATAGATATAGGATAAACCAATAAACTATTTATAACAGCCTTTATAAGGACACATCTTCCCCCAAAGTTCAAAAGAAGACCCTTCCAACTTGAACATTTTTGAGAAATTTTGTTAACAGAATATGTAATAATATCTGCATTATTTCCCAAGGGGTTAAGGGTGACCCCTAAATATTTACCTAATTGAGATTTTTCAGGGATATTAATGACTAGATTGATAGAGTGTTTATCTTCTAGAGAACAGTTGGGGATGAAGACCACAAAAGATTTATGGACATTAATATATAATCCTTATTGCCTAGCATAAGAAGAAAATAAAGATTGAAGAGTAGCTCCTACATTTGAAGTGATCTCAAAAAATAAGAGAGTATCATCTGCAAATTGTAGATGAGTAATCTCCTCCCTTCTTGGTAGGGAAGACCTCTTATGTTCCCCAGAGAATTGGCATGAGAAAGGGCAGCAGAGAAGACCTCATCACAAAGAGAGAAGAGAAAGGGGGATAGGGGATCACCCTGCCTCAGTCCCCTATGTGGAGAAAAGGCCTGAGAGACAGTACCATTAGAAACTACCTGATAGGAGACACTAGAAACACACTGCATTATAAGGGTAATAAAATGAAGGAGAAAGTGAATTTGATGGAGCAAAGCCTCCAAGAAATCCCATCTAACCATATCAAAGGCTTTAGAGATATCAAGTTTAAGAGCTCCTAGCTTTTGGTGGGATTGGGTTTGAGATTTATGAATAGTATGCACTAAATCTTGAGCAATTAGGATATTGTCATGGATGAGTCTTCCTGGAACAAAACCATTTTGGTTACAAGTCACTAGGGAAGGAAGGACATACTTAAGTCTATTAGCAAGAAATTTTGCAACAATCTTACATATCACATTACACAAGCTAATGGGCCTAAAATCACTAGCAGAGAGGGGACTGTGAGTCTTGGGAATTAAAACTAGAAGAGTCTTGTTAGATTCTCTAAGAAGATGACCGGAGTTTAAGAAAGATAAAATGGCAGTAGTAACTTTAACAGAGACTATAGGCCAAGCTTTATGGAAGAAGATGGCCTGAATTCCATCCGTACCAGGAGCCTTGAGAGGGGACAAAGAGAAGACCCCCACTTTAACTTCATCAGCAGTGAAAGATGCATTAAGAAATGCTTGTTGTTCAGGATTTAGAGTTTTGTTTACATTAAATAGAAGATCAAAAGATAATATGTTGTTATTTTCTAAGTGAAGATATCTTAAAGAATGAGTAGGGGGGAGTAAAGTTGTTTAAAATGATCCAAAAAAGCTTGAGAAATGAGGTTAGGATCATTTAAAGTGATCCCATTGTTAGTTTCTAAGGACCAAATAGTATTTTGTTGCCTTCTAATTTTAGTATAGGCATGAAAAAATTTTGTATTTTTATTTCCATCTCTATGCCAAGAGCACCTAGTACGTTGAGCACAAAAGATTTCTTCATATTTTAGAAGAGTACAAAGCTCACCTTTCTTATGGAAAAAAAACATGTGCAGAAAGGGGAAGATGGTTTTGAATTTGGAGGAGATCTTTCTTGATTTGGTTAATTTGATTAGAGAGGGTAGGCATGTTATTAGCCAAAGTTTTTAAATTGTGGAGAGTAATGAAAATCATTTTGGCTACCCTATAGCTAGGTGAACCAGGAATAGGTAAGTGCCAAACAAAATCAATTAACTTAAATACATCATCAAAATTAAGGCACCAGGCTTCAAATTTAAGAGATTTAAGACCATGAAAAGTTTTAGGCGGATGAAGATTAAGGAGCATTGGAGAATGATCAGAAATTGAAATGCCTAGATTAGAAATGAACATATAAGGAAAACTATTCAAAAGCCCTTGATTCCAGACTTAGAAAAGTTTTGTAACTTTAACACTTCAAATTTAGCAGTGTGTAGAATTGAACAGTTAAGGATCTCCCAGCAACACTTCACTTAAAATAAAAATGTGACACACTTATAATTGAACACTTAATCTAAATTCAGTAATTCTTATACTAATTCAAAACCTTTAAATAATAACAGAACATTTATAAATACTTTGAAGTGTTTTATTATCAATTTGACATTATTAATGAAAGTTTCCTTTGAATTGTATATGCAAATAATTAAGTTTTCGGAGTTCGATGAGAAGTTGGGAGATGTGCCGCTTCAATTGTGCGAGGTTAAAGTCGAGAGAGAAATCATTACTACGAGGGTATCCGTTAAAGGATACAAGTAGAGTTTGAAATACGTCTGCCCTGAAATTCAGGAATTGATTGAGGCAAGGCTCTCGCAGCTGAAGTTTTTGTTGGACATCCATTGCGCGAACAACATTACCTTTCTCAGCATGCTTGTGAATGTTTTCGTTCACACAAAGATGAACACGATGAAAAAAATCCTGGGTTTTGGTTCTACATCAACAACATGCCAGTACAATTTAGATTGCAGGTGTTCTGTTTGGTTTTGGGATGGGCTTGAAGAAAACTACTTGTTTAGCCGATAAAGATCATGCATACAGTTGGTCTGCAAAGCATTTCCCTAAACACAAGCTCGGTAACAACATCAAAGTATTGGTAATTGAAAAGGTTTTGGATGGCCTGAAGCCCAAAATTAAAGACTAGACCAAGGAGGAGAAATTTGATTATGAAAGACTGCTAATAGTATGCCTGATTGGGCGAATGTTGTTTGTGAAAACCAATGCGGACACAATATTCATGGTACCGTTTGGCCTTCTTTCGGATTTTGATTGGGCAAAAAACTTTGGATGGGGCAGGTACTTCTGGCTAGCTTTCATTGAGCAAGTGGTTGAGGAGGCTTGGAAGAAAAATATGGAGCACCTCGGTCGCTGGAAGTACAGCACGTTGAAATTTTCGCACATATTTCTGGCATGGATTTGCGAGGCCATACCCCACTTTGGTAGGCTGCGGGGAAAACCGAGGGTAGCTCTGGAAAGGAAGTTGCCACGCTTGGCTAATTGGGTGTGGAAAGGACGCGCATTGGGCTTGGAATATGCAGCCCAATACTGGAGCGAGATTAAGACTGTTCATCCTACCCTCATCCCAACGGAGGAAGAGAAGAAACAACACTACTGGATTAGCTTAACTGAATACAGGAGGACTCACCCCGACCAACCACTTCACCCTAGGTGGACTGCTCTGTTTGAGAAGAGGACATTGCTTGAGGATGACATGAGGTATAATCGGAAATTCAATCCAAGCTATAAATTTGAGGGAGAGCATACGGATAAGGAAGTGTCTACAAATACGTCGCAGAAGAGGAGGAAGGAGGATGTTGCAAGTGATGATGGGGCTGGGCCACAAAAGAAGAAGCAGAAAAAGACAATTAACGACGACGAGCCTGGCCCAGAGAAGAAGAAGCAGAAAAAGACAATTAACTACGACGAGCCTGGTCCACAGTGGAAGAAGAAGAAGAAAAATAAGGCGGAGAAGCGCAAGGAAGTTTCTCTTGTGGATGAGGAAGAAGAAGAAGAAGAAGAGGAGGAGGAGGATTCCAGTCTTGGCCCACAGAAGAAGAAGAAGAAGAAGAAGAAGAAGAAGAAGAAGAAGCGCAAGGAAGTTGCTCTTGTGGATAAGGAAGAAGAAGAAGAGGATGTCAGTCTTGCCCTGAGACAGAGAAAGAGTGCAGTTGTGACTTCCTGGCCCCCACCTCTATCTCAACCGAGAACCCTACCTTCAGTGTCTGCCACACCTCCAGCTACCAGTCAACCCAAAGCTGGAAGAACTGAGAGAGTTGACTTAGAAGACCTTAAACGGGAAATGATGAATGTTTTTGAAGAGGCGTTGGTTCCTTGCAAACAAAACCAGTTCCATTTGAGCGAGAAAATAGAAGACATGAGCTGGAGGATGGGCTAGATGGAGACATAACTGGTCGCGTTAAAAAAGGAATGTAAGACCGGTAACGCTGTTATACTTGAAGGTCAAGCATCATTGCAAGAAATAGGTGGAACGAATGAACAAGCACGGCAATTTGGGCAAAACAACGCACAAAATGGTAAAAGATCTGCACACCTAGTGGGAAGACGTGCGAGAAGACCCAACGACCGACATTCGGTACCTTAGCGCGCATGCTGTTCTTATTTACGGTGTTTGACTTATGTAATATAAGATAATTGTGACCTAATAAATCCATGCATCCTATTGTTAGGATACAGAGACAGAAGATAGAATTGAATCTAACCGAGAAGGGGGTAAAGTCCAATCGAGGCAACCGCAGTCAGAGAAAAAGCAGAAGGGGGGTCCAGGCCAATGGAGCCAACCCCAGTAAGAGAAACAGAAGCAAGCAATGGCTCCAATCCTATTGAGGCTAGCCCCACTATACAAACAGAATCAGGGGGTCCAAGCAAGTCCATGCAACCCCAATCAGAGAAAGAGCAGCAGGACCGTCAAGGCCAGCAGAAGCAGGGGGTTCGGGCAAGATGGTGGTGACTCCATTGATGAAGAATTAGGTGGCTGGTTGGATTATGATTACTCGCAACTCCTTGAAGAATCAGACCCAGTGCCTGAAGGGATTGCAATTGATCAGTTTGGACCTTCTGATTGCGAACCGTTTATGGAACCAGAGGAACGAGAAAGATTGGAAGAGTGCTGAGCTCCCGAATTGCTTTACGATTTCGACAAGCTCGAGGCAGTAGATACTGTAAAAGAAAAGGATGAGTTGAAAACTGTTTATGACACACAAGGTAAGCAACATTACTGGTGACGTAAACGAGGTAAAATTGACTGGGAGAATACCGCGTATGCGGTTGCACTGGCTCAACTTAATATTCGTCCAATTAATTTGCTATCTAGTGTGACTGTGCCAAAATTCCCCATGAGGCTTTTGCGTAATCCAGGGGATGATTTCATACAGGCATTCAACACATGGTTGAAAGACCCCGATAAAGAGTACCCAGGTACAAATTGTGGATGTAGGACGCTTGGACGAGAATTCTTATTTTACATTCTACTCGATAGATCAACTTTGGCTTGGGTTCACATGGACGAAATGACTTATGTTCTAAGAAAAATTAACTCGAAGAATCAGCGCGAATCTAGGACAGACATATGCATAACTGGCTTCGAATGGTATGACGTCTTCACAAACCATTCCTTAGATTACGAAACGCGAAAGAAGAAGTTGGCTCTACATTTTGGAGGGAATAAGCCTATTCGAGGCACTGAGGTTGCCTAAGCACGTAAGTGGCTCATTCCATGGTTTTCCAAACAACCGTTTGTAGGGGTAGGCCATTGGTTGCTCGTTTACATCGAAGTCAGGGATATGGTGGTTCATGTCTTCAATCCGTTGAAAGGCTGGGGATTCAAGAAATGGGATCTTCAAGCACTTCACAATGAATTCCTTACGATGCTCAGAGAATCTGGTGAATCCAATCTCGAAATAGGTTGCTAATGAAGAAATTTAAAATCAAGCACTTCTTCATGCCATCCGAAAGAAGGAACAATGCAACATGGAAGAATAAAGAGACAGGCTTCTATGTCGTGAGAATGATGGAGCACCTTATGGAATGTAACCCCATTAGGGGTTGGACTGAGATCGACAACAAGGCTATGTTGAGACAGAAGTCTAATTATTGTACGTTGATTTGGATGATTGCTTTTCACTTCCCGGTTTTCGATGGAGAGGGTAACAGGAAGGACAAGAGGCCAAGACTTTAGTTGACTTGGTGTAGTTAATTATAATGATATTAAACTTTTGGATAAAAAATGTTGCTATGTAATAATATTTTGAGTTTTCCACTACTAACAATCGATTACAAACTCACGAACTAACTGTAGAGTTTTGATGCAGGTTACGCAGCGAAATAACAAAAATTTAATCTTTCTCAAACCCCTCCAAGGATCACAGGCAAACAATCATAACATGATTAGGGTAGAAACATGTGTACCTTAGTTTGTGTGATCACAACGAAGAATAGTGTCTTTTCCTCTACGAGTATCCACACCTTGGATCTTCAACTGGAATCCTTCCCACCGTGTAGTGCTAGCAACGGAAGAAGGATGCAACGGATCACGCAAAACAGAGCAACCACGACGCGCCTATGGAGGTCGATGGTAGCAAGGGGCAGATGGGTTGGGGTGTTCGGCCTCAACTCTCTCTCTCTCTCTCTCTTTCTTTGTTATGTTCTCTCAATAATGACTTTTGGTGCGAAAATAACAAATCTTTAATAACTCTTTATTAACTACATAATTGCCCCAATACTAGTCATGTCCTTACATGGATTACTGTACTTGCAAATTAGTCCCACTAACTTTGTTTGTGGTTGCGTTATGATCCTTTTAATTAATGAGCCAAACTAATTAATACCCACATCCAGTTTAATCCATAGGGTGTGTGACACCATAGGTTTCTACTTAGTTGGTAGTAACTATTACAAACATAGAGCGGTGTCTACCAACACATCTATGCCACCCAACTAATAGAAATAGTCAGTTATCCCGACAAACCTTGTGCCCAAGGTTCCGTGTTGTGTTATCCCTTTGTCTTTATATCCGGATTGAACACGAGACATAATTGTCACACTCATATATCCAATCCATAGTTTCTCGATCTTGGGAATATGCTTATCCATGCAGATAACATCAATATCTCCATACTGATTTATCAGAGTCTGGCCAGACATTCCATAAGCTCTACCCCTCGAGTGGTTGTGGTTATATCCTCCCATTATTTAGGAGGGACAAATCCTATCTACACCACTGCCATCTCTCAGCTTGCTTCATATCATGCCCGATAACTAACTTTATAATTACCCAATTACGGTGTAATGCTTGATAATATCAAAGCATGACATTTCACAACTAGAGTATCAACTGACTTCAAGTCTTAAGGATTACAACACCATTAGCACTATGAGAAGCACTTGTGACGTTAACATAATCTAATCAAGTATGCCATTAATCCTAATGCATACCTATGTGTTAGACTTGATATCTCCATATCAATCTACCCACATACTAGTCTATAGTTGATCGTCATGTCAATCAGTATAATGGACTAGGGATATTTAAGATAAACAACACACTTGTAATCTAAGGAATTCATTATATTAAATATCTCCATAAATAATACAATGATTTATTGCAGCAAATAAAGTCCATACTAAACAGATTGACTCTAGGGCATCCAAAACCAACAGTCTCCCACTTGCACTAGAGCCAATCTGGTGCATCACGTATGCCTATAGCCCTAGTATGTCCTCCATGCTTTCGCTGAACCAACGACTTTGTGAGAGGATCTGAAAGATTATCATCTGTTGGAATATTGCATATCTTCACATATCCTCGATCGACTATCTCTCCAACTAGATGGAATATCCTAAGTACATGTTTTGTCCTCTGGTGTGACCAGGGTTCCTTGGCTTGTGCGATCGCCCCAGTGTTGTCACAATACAACGTAATGGGATCCACAACGCTAGGAACCACATCAAGCTCAGTGATAATTTTTTTTATCCAAACAGCCTCCTTCGCTGCGCCTGAAGCAACAATGTACTCAGCTTCAGTTGTAGAATCAGCAACTGTCTCTTTCTTGGAACTCTTTCCAGCTCACAGATCCTCCATTTAGGCACAACACATAACCCGAATGCGATCTATAGTCGTCTTTGTCGGTTTGGAAGCTGGAATAAGTGTTACCAATTACACACATCTCTTCCTCACCTCAAAATATCAAGAACTCATCCTTAGTCCTTCTCAAGTACTTAAGGATGTTCTTGACAGCAATCCAATGACTCTCACCCGGATTGGACTGATATCTTCTTTCCATACTCAATGTGTACGACACATCTGGTCTAGTACACAACATGGCATACATGATAGATCCTATGGCCGACACATATGGGATCTTACTCATGTGGTCCTTCTCAATCTAATTGGAAGGACAATCATCTTTCGTAAGGGTGATTCCATGCGACATGGGCAAGAATCCTTTATTTGTTTCTTGCATGTTGAACCATTTCAACACATTGTCTATATATATATACTTTGGCTTAGGCCGAGCAGCATCCTCGATCTATCCTTATAGATCTTGATAGCCAGTATATAAGTTGCATCCCCTAAGTCCTTCATTTTGAAACACTTACCCAACCCATCTTTGACAGATTGTAACATAGGAATTTCGTTTCGAATGAGTAGTATGTCATCCACATACAAGAAAAGAAACAAAAGAGAACTCCCACTAACCTTCTTGTAAACACAAGGCTCATCTTCGTTCTTGATGAAGCCAAACTCTTTGACTGCATCATCAAAAAGTCGATTCCAACTCCTAAAAGCTTGATTCAATCCATAATGGATCGTTGTAGCTTACAGACTTTATTTGCATGCTATGGATACTCAAAACCCTCAGGTTGTGTCATATACACATCCTCGAGGAGGTTTTCATACGGAAACACTGTTTTGACATCCATCTGCCAAATCTCATAGTCGTAGTAAGATGCAATCTCAAGTAGGATTCGAATGGATTTGGTCATCACAACTGATGAAAAGGTTTCATCATAGTCAATACCATTAATATGTCAAAATCCTTTAGCCACCAGTCTTCCCTTATAGGCAACTAACATTCCCTCCATGTCAGTCTTCTTCTTGAAGACCCACTTGCACCCCATGGTACGAACCACATCGGGTGGTTCCACCAAAGTTTACAGTTGGTTGGAATACATGGATTACATTTCGGATCTCATGGTCTCAAGCAACTTCTTTGAGTCTGGCCCTTACATGGCCTCTCCGTAAGTAGTTGGCTCATCATCTACGGGAAATAAGTCATTGGCCTCATTTCGGAGAAGTCAATACCTCTCTGGCTCATTACGTACCCTACTCGACCTACGGAGTTCTTGTGTTACTTGAACATGTTGCTCTACAATCGTTTGTAGTTCCTATTAATGTTCCATTTTCAAATAAGTTCTTTGTGGTTCTTGAACTTCTTCAAGTTCTACAGTCCTCCCATTGGCTCCTTTAGAGATGGACTCTCTTTCTAGGAACACGCCATTCCGAGTGACAAACACTTAGTTCTCGGTTGGGTTGCAGAAATAATATCCTTTAGTTTCTTTAGATTATCCCACAACTTACACTTATCCAACTTTGGTCCGAGTTTGTCACTCTGTAAACGCTTTACATAGACATTTCAACCCCAAATATTCATAACGACACTATGGGACACCTCCCAGTCCATATCTCATATGGCGTCTTCATGACCGATTTGGACGGAACACGGTTAATGGTAAAAGAAGTTGTTATTAGAGCATGTCTCCAAAACGATATCGTAAGATCCGTTTGACACATCATAGACCACACCATGTTCAACAAGGTGAGATTCCTCCTCTCGAACATGCAATTCTATTGTGGCGTTCTGGGTGGAGCGAGTTGGGACAAGATCCCACACTCTAAGATAGTCGTCAAAATCTTGGCTTAATTATTCTCCTCCACGATCCCATCGTAGAGCCTTGATACTTTTTCCAAGTAGCTTATCTACTTCATTCTTGAATTCCTTGAACAATTCAAATGTGGCCTTCATAAGGTACACAAATCGATATCTGCTGAAATCATCAGTAAATGTAATGAAAAAAAACGTAACCACCTATGGCAGGCGTGGGAAACGGTCCACATACATCAGTATGTATAACTGCCAATAACTCACTAGTCCTCTCACCTTTCTTATTTGAAGGGGACTTTGTCATTTTTCCCATCAAACAAGATTCACTTGTCTCATATGATTCATAATCAAATGACTCTAGTAATCCATCCTTATGGAGTCTAGATATGCGTTTCTCATTTATATGGCCTCAACGAAAATGTCATAGATAAGTACAATTTAATTCATTAATTTTAATCCTCTTAGTATGAATGTGATAGATGGGATTACTTAGATCAATGATATACAATCCATTAGACAAAATGCCCACTAAAATAGTGGATACTATCAAAATAAATTGACAAATTATTGTTCTTTATTGAAATAGTAAAGCCTTTCTCGTCCAAACAAGAAATAGAAAACATGTTTCTGCTCATAGCAGGCACATAATAGCAATTATCTAACTCTGAAATAAGCCCTGAAGGCAGAGATAACTCATACACACCTATAGCTAATGCAGCAACTCTTGCTCCATTCCCAACGCGCAAGTCTATCTCCCCTTTAGCCAATCTTCTACTTCTTTTAAAATCGTGCACATTTCAACAAACGTGAGATCCACATCCAGTATTAAATACCCAAGATGAAGAAATAGAAAGATTGACATATAAGACAAAATACCTGGTGGTGGAGGAATCACTATTCCAAGCCTTTTATCCTCAAGATATTTGGGGCAATTCCTCTTCCAGTGTCCAGACTGACTACAGTAGTGACAGTCACACTTAGTCACGCCTCCACCGGGCTTCAAGGCAGATTCTTTTGATTTTGCAACTTTCTTGCTCTTTCCTTTGGAGGTAGAAGCAACTGACTTGCTCTTCCTCTTATTGATGATCATTATGGTCTATCATTTGCCCTTGTTAATACTCATGTTGCTTCTGAAGCTCAGAGTTCATGGTGCATATCATGAGACATGTCACATCATTACTTTCATCTACAATCTTTTGATGTGCCCTTATGGTAGCTAGAACAACATCGTCAGCTGGTGGTGCTAGAACAGGTGAATCTAAGATGTACAACTTCTTTTCTTGCTTAAGGACAATTCTTAAGTTTCTGTACCTGTCTAGGAAATTGTTCCCTGACAACTTGTCCTTCTCAAGGACAAAACGCATGGATGGTGTCGATGTTTGATTGTTGTTTACCATTGGAATTCTACTAAATGAGAAATATACAATTTTAGTATTTTGAAAAATTAACTACATTCAATACACTACAACAAATATGACATTTGTTGACAGTTTTTTTGTCGACGGACAGTTTTATGTCGATGGTTACGCGATTAATCGACAATATCAGAATTTGTCGATGCACATGATATTTTTTGTCGACCTTTTAGTTATTATTTTATCATTCTCAATAATGTGGTCAATATATTGTGAGTATTTATCTGATTTTGACATCTACTTACATAGTGACATATCTTTTTGTCAACTCCTGTCAAAAAAGTAAATAAAAAATTGGAGGGTAAACAATTGCTTTTTCCCGCACTCCCAAATTGTAAGAGGAAATTAAAAAATTTAGAAACTCACACTACACCCTCTTGAGAACCGTCTTAACAATCGCGCTCAGTTCTCTCTCTCGAACCCTTCATCTCTCGCTGCCGCCCCCTCGCTCCACCTCTCGCTGCCGCCCATCACCGCACTGGCAGCACCCGCAGCAATCCTTCTCGTAATCAAGGTTAGCCCTCTTCCCCTCTCTTTCTCCGCAACCAATACCGCCGCCCTGTCGATTTCAGACGGTTGCGAGAGAGAGAAAAGAGGCGGACGAAGGAGGGAGTGGGGTATGCAGATCCATCGATGGTGGTGGGCGGCGATGGCCATGCGATGGGCGCCGATTAGACAAACCCGACTCCGATTTGGCGAGGGCTTCGACCAGGGTTTCTTGGCGACGACGAGAATGGCGGACGAGGTTTCCTAGCCGACGACGGAGGCAGCGGACGAGTGTTTCCGACGGGCGATGAGGGCGGCGGAGGTCCGGTAGTCTCCATCTTCTCTGTCGATTAAGGCGGTAGCTGGTCTTCTCCGTCGATGGGTCTTTCTAATGCTCTCTTTTCACCCTTTTTAGTCAAATTTGTTAAATAATGCTGTTTTTAGATGAATTCTGTAGAAACTTGATCATCAAACTGTTTTACGTAGTTTTGAGTTTCTATACTGTTGGTCATCAAATTGTAACATCGTTTTAATTCTTCAGGTGTTTGCATTTGTTTTGCAGATGGAAATCACGAGTTCCTGGCTGGAGTTTCTGCCAAAATGTAAGTTTAGGTGTTGCTTTGCATGTTATTTATATTGCTCTTGGTGTTCCTAACTCATATGATAAAAATAAATCCTTTCAGCTTAGGTGGACTCATCAGTAGCTCGCGAGTGCATTATCAAAATGATTAAGAGCATCACCTAATACTTCCAAAGGTAATTGCGTCTATCTAATTGATGTTATTAGTGTTTTTTTTTTTTTTAATTTGAAGTGTGGTCAGTTAGAGTTTGCTCTTGATAAGATGTCAGCTTATCTTCAGATATTTGGAAAAGATATATTTCCGAAGTATTAGATCTCTATATGAAATGTCTTTGTATCTGATTTAGTAAGCGCATAGCTTACTGTCTAACAAGTCACTCAAAGTTTGTAGAAATTTTTCTATTTGGCTTTTAAAAGAAAAGAAGTGACTTGCTGTTAATACATGACATTCTTACTGTATCTGATGCTCTGATTTCATAGTTTGCGAATTTTTAATCTAATTTTCTAGGAAAAAGTCCTTGGTCTACCATGCCTGAATGTATACACACCTCTATGTGATTTCCATTTATGTTTCACTGCAAGTTTTATAGTCTGACTACCTGAACAATTTTCTTACTATGACTACTTGAATTTTTATTAAGTGGTTGTTAACCCTGTTTAGGATCAGGCGTTTGGTCAAACTCAGGCCTGGCAAGGATAGAGTTGAGACTATGACCCTGTATTTTTGGATCTGAGATAGGCAAGCAACTAATTACCTACGCAAATTTTTGGATAGGTCATTAGTATGCATGCTTTAGAAAACACTTTTGGATCTCTCTTAAACCTTACAGCCTCACAGGTACTCTTTGATTCCCTTCGCAAACCAGTTATCGTTCTTGGTTTTCTTTCGTTTATATGGTCTTGCTCATTTTGAAACCTTGCAGGTCGAATGTAATAAGGGAGCAATGTCTTGACACTGCCGTTTCTAGATGAAGGTAAAGTCCTCTTTTTATTGTCGTCTTAGTCACATAGATATCAATATTTAGCCCCCTTCTACCGCTGATGCACTGTACCTTTGCCTTTTGACAGCTGGGACTCTAATCGTGGACGCGATGAGTTAGGTAAACATCTGAATTCCTGAGTCTGTTTCCTGCATTCTTTATACTGTTAGCATCAAAGTGACCTTACTGTTTTTCGTTGCTCTCCATTCCATAGGTAACAATAATATCTACTTGAAGTAGCGGAAAAAACAAACCCCCAAAACCCATCTACGATTTCACTTAAAAGGTAACAATCTCATATCAAACCCCCCCAACCTCTTTATTACTGTCATTCTTACTCGATGAACATGTAGATTCCTATCATATTCAATTTCATGAAGGCTACTTAAAGTTTTGCTAGAGCTGTTTAAGATTTTATGAAAAGAAGTGTGAGTGAAAATTAGAGTGTTTGATATATGGCCCTCTTCATTCTGCGGTAACCCTCCTGAGCTCATTTAGTTTCAAGTTTTTGTGAGCAATGGGCCCGATCCATAATTCTATTTTAAGAAGCTGTCTTGGTTAATCTTTGGAAGAGGAAACTGCAACTGTGTAATTGGCTAGAAAAGTTAATACTTTGTTGACGTTTTGCATATAAGGCACGGTCATTTACCTTTTTATGACCATCCATGAGGATTACTAGAGTTATTAGACCACTTTGGGGTCATTTTCATAATTACCTGAAACTTTATTGCCTAGATATCATTTACCTGTTCATTAGTTGCCTTGTGCAGTTACCTGATAGTTTACTGGATATATATTCCAGTACCCTTATGCTTTATTATATTCTCCTATTACCATTCCAGATAAAATAGCTAATTAGCCACACGTAATATTTTCGTAGCAACTACAAAGAGTCAAACATTCACTATAGAAGGCGGACCATATGGATTGTGACTTTACTTGCGACTGATATGAAAGAACATTTAACAATTCTGTTTTCTCTTATTAGTCCAATCACATTAACTGAAGTCGTGAACTAACCAGTGATGAATAAACAGGTGTAGCACCTGGTGAAAGCACAGGTGCAACAATGTCGGATGACGAGGATGACCAAACAGAGAGTGAACCTACTTTGTATGATGGAAGCTTGGACGTACTAGACACCATGGGGTTTGGCCCCCTTGTCCCAACTGAAGCTGGGAGATCCCTGATCCAGCGTGTGAGGCAAGAGCTAAAGCAGGAGCTGAAACAGGTGAATATTGTGGGGTTTCCACATTGTTTTACGCTTTAAGAATGAATTGCAACAAATTTTGTGCCTATTCATAAATTTGACACTTCTCTGGCCTTTCTAGAAACTGGTTAGTCCAACTTCATTTCAGATAATTGCAAAGTAGAAGGGAAAGCCAAGATGTTGGCAGCCGGATGCCAAGTCGTTGACCCAATATGATTATAATGCCCATATGCCATAGAATAATTTGTAAATGAGTTTCAAAAGCTCATGATTTAGTAAATGAGCGAGCTGACAAGGCGGTATTATTATGCTGAACTCTGAAGCGTGTCTCTAAGTCGAGCTCTAAAATCTAGCTCGGCCTTGGCTCATTTAAAAACCAGGGTGGAGTCTTGCAGCCCTAGCTGCTCATAGTACCAAAATTAACTTCAGAATTCAGAAAGAGCTCTTTGGATAGTAACTTATCTGGAAAACAGCCCTCTGTGTACCAGGATTTGAGAACTTTTTGACTGGAACGATGAACTCACTTTCTCATTTCTCTTGTCCCGAACAGCACTTCAGGATATGATAAGTGAGAAAGTGAAGATTCATTGACCTCTATGTTTGTGCATTTAGAATGTTCCCGTCATATGCCCCCATTATCTCTCACGCTGTTTGAAGGGTTTTTCATGAGGTAACTGGTATTATATTTGACCATCCATGTTGTATACACTTCTTATCTCCTGAGGTGGATTTCAATTTTCAGGTGCTGCTTCTTAACTGTAGTACGTGTCGTTGGTGGAGAAGGTCTTTCACTAAAGTAACAGTGGTGGATTGAAAAGGTATATCTGGATTCAATCCTTTTCAGCGGTGCCAGTGGTGGTTATAAAGTGCCAGTTCCTCGTTTTTCATCTTAAAGTTGTGATTTTCAATTTGAGTTGTATTGATGTAGGTTTTCCTACAACTTCAGGTCGGCAACTTTGATGGGTTCTGTAATAATTGGTCTCTCAAATCGCAGGTAATTTCAAATTTTGTCTCTGTTTATTTTTTGATTTCACTAGCTCCAGGCTATATATCATCAGTCAAATAGTTAGGTGAGAAAAAGTATCAAACATTAAAACATTCGACTTTCATAACAATATGTTAGATGAATTATGCACGAATTACATCAAAGGACCATGACTAGAAAGCAGCTGTTAACATCGAAAAGATTGAGTTTATTGCAAATTTTGTAATCTTACCATGAGTAGAAAGCAATTGTTAACATCGAAAAGCTGTTAATCATACCACCACTCTCGATAAAAGAAGCAGCTGATGTGAACAAAGACTACTCGTTAACTATAAAAGATCATAAGAGCAGTGATGACCATCTTTGTTTGAAGGAGGATATAGCACAATAGCACTCTCCATATCTCTTATGCATCATCAGCAGAAGATCCAAAAGACGTCGCCAAACAGTATATTAGAAGTGAGGAATTTGACATGGATTTAGCGCATCTTCAGGTGTCATTTCCTGGTTTATCTGAGGACTTCATCTTTGGTGTCTATGTGGCATGTCAGGGAGATTTGGGAGCCACAATTGACATGTTGAACCTACTTGAGGTAAACTTTATTTGTTATCAATCCTTCAATGCTTTGTTCAATTTTTTAAATGGTCTCACGAAATACCATTGGTTTAGGCATGCTTGTCCCAAATGATTATGAAACTATTGGATGTGTTGGTTTTTCACTCCTTGTCTGTTGGGGTTCTATTTTTTTATCATGTCTAACACTGCCTGAACGGTGAACCACCCTGCATAGCTTTAGGCTTCATGATACTGAAAGCTTCGGTATACTCGACACACGTGTTTCTTGCTAGGAAGAGGTGGATAGTAGTTATTCTCTTAGTTGCATGGGAAATTGCAATTCGTACCTGTAAATATTATTTCCGTATTCATTTGTACGTCGAATGTTTTAATGTTTGATACTTTTTCTCACCTAACTATTTGACTGATTATTTTTTTCAGGATTTCGTGAATGGAGTAGCCTGGTTAGGGCATGGACGGAACCACCAGCAGTGAAAATCTCCGCCTACTTCTAGTTTTTGAATTGGGCAAACATATGGAGTACGACTCTTAGTTTTTGCAGTTAAACTCCTTTAAACATGGACATGCTACTAGAACTGAGCAGTATGCTCTTAGTTGTCGATGCAAAACAATAATTATGTAATTTATATTGTTTATGATGTAAAATGCCAAGTTATGGCTTGTTGATTATGTACATCTTTGAGTAAAATTATTATGCAAAACACTTATTATGCAGTATATGTAGTTTGGTTTCTAATGTAAAAAATGTCAGTTATGGAGGGTTGATTATGAATTTGAGCACAGTTGTGCAAGTTTATGAGTCCTGTTTGGTTTTTTGGTGCATTTTTTTTATTTCGTCGTGATACAGGCGACAAACATGTATGTCGCCAGAAAGATGTAAAAGTGAGAAAACATGTCTACTGGTGACAAACAGAATTTGTCACCTATGTACATAAACTACAAAATTTACTTGTCGGTAGTTATACTAGAGACAGAAAAGGTTTGTTGTTAGATTTAAACTGTCGACAAAAAACTTATGTCGCTTTTTTTTTTTCTGCCGACGTAATTGAGATTTGTCGGCCTTAATACTAACGACCGACTTGTAGTGACCGTTTTCCGTCAAAAAAGTATTTGTCGATAGAATTTCTACCGACATATTTGGCCTTTCTAGCGACAACTTTTTCTGTCAACGGAGACAGAATTTGTTGTAGTGATAATTGCTAGATTATCAAATATAGCTCCTACTATTTTTCTCGGATTAATAGCCCTCACCATTAATGCGGAAAATATCATATATTTTCTAGTGTGTCCAAGATTCATATATCACTTCTTATTGAGCTTGCTTTGGAAAGTCACCCAAGAATTAGTTATTTAGGTAGGAACATCCTTCCAATTGCACATCTTTATGCAACTCTTGGTGCAACCGGGCAAATAACTCCTTATTTATCTATCTCGTAGATAATCCCAATTGTCACGCCTCTAAGTCATCAATCCAATTGAAACTACTTATTCACGTTCAATGTCTTATTTTAACAACTACATATTACTTGCTTGTGTCGCTGCATCACACCATGGTAAATTAAAAACGCCTTGCTTTGCCAAGCCCGAAATTGATAAACCCAGATCATGAGGGGTGTTAAAATAAGAGAAGGAAAAATGTAATACTTTCTTTGATGGATTTTAGTGTCATTACTTAATTTGTTTGGTTGATCTCATCAACATGATCTACTTATTTGGATTGGACAATCCACAATAAAAGACCATTCTTGTTTATTATTATCTTGTTACGTTTTGCTAGTATTAACCATACACCAAAATAAATAACAATACATAAATAATAACGTTTGATAATATCAGAGCATGCTATTTCACAACTAGAGTATCTAGTGACTTCAAGTCTAAGGATTACAACACCATTAGCACTACGAGAAGCACTTTTGATGTTGACATAATCTAATGTAGCCTTCTCGCAGTGGGTCTATCCAGTATGGCATTAATCCTAATGCATACCCATGTGTTAGACGTGATATCTCCATATCAATCTACCCACATACTAGTCTATAGTTGATCGTCATGTTAATCAGTATAATGGACTAGAGATATTTAAGATAAACAACACACTTGTAATCTAAGGACTTCGTTATATTAAATATCTCCTTAAATAATACAGTGATTTATTCTAGAAAATAAAGTCCATACTAAACAAATTGCCTCTAGGGCATCCAAAACCAACACAAAACACCGACTACCACCCATTACAAACACACGAGCGCATAACTATGACATGATTATATAGAAACTACAGAAACCAACAAAAAAACAATAACGAAAACAATGAATGAGTTAGCTTTTGGAGGCGCATGAGATAGTTACGTCTAAAGAAGTCGATGTACCGGCATGAACATTTCCCTCGTATGAAGTTGGTGATCCGGTACGGTCATTTCCACGGAGGCGTTGCTTGTCCTCAAAGCAAGCATTTTCAGCCTCTTCAAATGTTGCACACGTAATATAGGAAGTGTTCTTATATCCTGCCGTTTGACCTTAACATGCTGACCAAGAAGCATATATGCCGGTTGTCGACCCACAAATACGACGTAATAACAATCTTTGCAAGGCATTCCTGACTTTTAACAATATTACGTTAGATGATATATGAGGGGTTTAAAATGATTGAATAACATTTTTAGTAGCTTTTAAAGTTTACTGTATTGGCTTTTTAGGGTTTAGGTTAAATTATCTACTGACTACTTACAATTAGCCTTTTTAACAAGAATGAAACACATTTTATTTATGATAATAGGATTTTAGTGTTTAAAAAAATACTAGGTTAAATTTTAGGGTTTACGATTTTAGGGTTACTAGTATCAGTATGTGTTGTTTTTTATTGTGTGGAGACTGGGACAACTCCTGTCTTGTCAGATAAGACAAGTAAGATGCATAAAAGACAAGGATGAGTTACTCCATCGTCTGGCGTTAGAAACAGAGACGAGCAAACACTCGTCTCACTCATATGCATTTGCTCGTCCCATTCTTTGAAGTGAACAACTAAGACGTGGCTCGTCCTCCACGTCTTATTTGTTCACTTCATAGACTCGGACGACAACTGCATCAAGCCAGTCCTCTCAGACAATACAGAGACAAGCATTTACTCGTTCCAGTCTCCACACAATCCACAACTCACATCAAACCCAGAATGAAGAACACATAATCAATATGATGAACCTAAATTTACTCAGAAACACAAATGAAGATCAAATTTAACAAAAAACCTGTACTAGCATACATTTTAGAACATTCTGAAGAGAATATAACAAGAATCATAACAAAAAGAACCAGAGTTTAAAGTTTACCGTAGCTCAACAACAATGAGAGTGAGAAATGAGCCAGTTTTGAGGCTTCAAGGCATCTCAGCCCTTCAGTTTACAGTTGGAGTTAATTCAACAGTGCAAGTTTGGTTTGATGAAAATTTAATGTTTTGAGAGATAGAGATACACATTTGTTAGGGTTTTATTTTGAGGTTGAATGTCACGCTCACTGACAAGAGTAATTGGGTAATTCAATAGTTTTTCTCACCCACTTTAGGGTACATGTCCTAAGCCATGTCACTCAAATTGGACCACTTGTTTGCTAACATCTTTTGTTAGCATGCGTTTAGAAAAGAGGGTATTTTTCAAATACCAATTCACGCCGAATGCATTTTCTAACTCCAATTCACAGAAGGGTATAAATTCAATTCCCCTGAATTGAATATCCCTTCTATGGGTTGCTTCCTCTCATTCAGAGGAGTATATAGAAGAAAATTGGGGGATGCCCTAAAAGAGTTTTACAAAATTGCACCACAAGTCCCCATATTTTGCTTTTCTTAGCAAGTGGGTACCCAAACTTTAAAACCATGCAGTCACGGCCCAAAACTCTTAAAAATCATTGAATTTGGTACCTTTATTTCCATCCATATTGGACATAATAATGTGAAAGTACTCTTTTACCACTCATTTTCACCCATTTTTATTAAATGCAAGTTTTACAAACAAATCCAAAAAATGTTATATACAGTGAAATTTGAATTTAATAATTTATATATATAAGTATAATTTCATAGATTTTCTAAATATAACAAGCCTACAAATGTTTGCATGAAAATGTACTGAGATATTTGTACTTTATTGTTTCACTAAAAATATACATGTGAAATTATACTTTTCTGACATAAAAATTTCATAGTAACTTTGTTAAAATAAAAGCTTAAAGACTTTAAGATTGATGATGTATCATAAAGAAAATAAATTTCGTATGATATAAGATATGTAGAATTTTTATTCTGATGAATATGACATTTTATTACATACTAGGTATTGGCCGTGCCTAAAGGCGCGACAGAAAAAGAAAAATAATCAATCACGTCACTGAAGGCACTAAAAGTTTTGGTTCAATCTCTCCATTACACTAAGGATCAAGGAAATATGTTCAATAAATGTTCTTCATAGTAATCCCTTGTATTAGTGAGAAACAGGAAGTGTTTCATTTAACAGAAAAACAAATAGGCTATATCATAACTAATTCATTTCATCAACAAACAATATTAGTGCACCATTTGCAGAGAAGTGGGCAGCAAAATTAGAGCTTCTATATTATAAAAGAGCACGGTTGACCTTAAGAAATGTGATAGAGGTAATAAAGTTGTTTTTGACAAGGAGAAATGTGTGGTGCAGGATGAGAAATCTCGCAATTGCATACTCACTGCTCCTAGACCATACAATGTTTATGCAATGAGTACTAACAAAGTTTCAGGTGAAAGTCTAAAGTGCCTCAAAGCTTTGAAGGAAGACTCAAAGATTTGGCATAGAGAACTCGGGCATATAAGCATGCATACAATGAACAAGCTCATCTCAAAAGACTTGGTAAGAGGATTACCAACCCTGAAATTCAAAGATGATGAGATTTGCAAAGCATGTAACCAAGGTAAACATACTAAGATTTCATTCAAGCCAAAGAACTTTTTATGTACCACTAGACCTTTAGAATTGATGCATATGGATCTGTGTGGTCCTATGAGGGTTCAAACACCCAAAGGTAAGAAGATTATTCTTGATTTACCTGGTTTATGTTTATTAGAGATAAATCTGAAGCATTATATGAATTCTCAAATCTTTGTAAAGAGCTTCAAAATTTGAAAAACTTACCTGTTGCATCTATAGAAGTGATCATGGTAGAGAATTTGATCAGCTTGATTTTGATTTACTGTGTGCAAAGCATGGCATCTCACACAACTTTTCTGCACCTAGAACTCCTCCGCATAATGGATTAGTTGAAAGGAAGAATAGGACACTTGAAGATATGTCTAGAACCATGCTACTTGAAAGTCATTTACCAAAATATCTTTGGGCGGAAGTTGTTAACACTGCCAACTATGTATTGAATAGATGTTTGATCAGCCCTATTTTGGAGAAAACTCCATATGAACTTTTCAAAGGAAGAAAGCCAAGTGTTTCTTATTTTAAACCTTTTGGCTGCACTTGTTATGTGCATACTAATGGAAAGGATAATCTTGGCAAATTTGATGGTAGAAGTGAAGAAGTTGTATTTCTTGGTTACTCTCAAACTAGAAAAACTTATAGAGTTTTGAATAAGAGAACTAAGATTGTAGAAGAGTGTATTCATCTGATTTTTGATGAAAGGGCTAATGATTCCTTAAGTGAAGTTTTGCAGATCTCAATCTAAATAAGTATGACGCAGATGATGATTATGGGAAAGAGAAAAATAAACTAAACTAATTTGCAGGAACTGCTAGAAGAATTTCAAACCTTTAACCATCCTTCTGTATTAGAATCTCAAAGCCTTGTGACTGAACTTCCAAGAACACAAAGTGATCTAGCTACTGCATCAAGTTCTCGAAGGATTAAAAAGATTACTGGAGAACCAAAAACCTGTAACCAAGAAAGAGATTCCAGTATCTGTCAGGTCATCCAACATACAATATCATCTCAGATCCGTCAACTGGTACGCAGACCAGAGGCCAATTAAGAAACTTTTATGCCTCCAGTGCCTTTGTATCAATGATTTAACCTAAGAATGCAAATGAGGCATTACATGCATATTGGATCATTGCAATGCAGAGTGAGCTGAATTAATTTGAAAGGAACTAGGTATGGAACTTGGTCCCTAGGCCAATGACCCAATCAGTGATTGGAACCAGATCGGTGTTTAGAAAAAAACTTGATGAAAATGGTAAGGTTGTGAGAAACAAAGCTAGACTAGTGGCACAGGTATATAATTAAGAAGAAGGCATTGATTATGAGGAGACATTTTCTCATGTTGCCAGGTTAGACGCTATCAGAATACTTCTTGCATTTGCATCTCATAAACATATAAAGCTTTATCAAATGAGTGTCAAATGTGATTTTTTAAATGGCTATTTACAAGAAGAAGTTTGAAGATGAAAATTTACCTGATCATGTTTACAAATTAGACAAAGCTCTCTATGGCCTCAAACAAGCTCAAAGGCCTTGGTATGACAGACTTTCAAAGATTTACTTGAAAACAAATTTAAGAGAGGCTTAGTAGACAAAATCTTTTAATTAAGACTCAGGAGAAAGATATTTTAGTAGTGCAGATTTATGTTGATGATATATTATTTGGTGCTACTGATGATACTCTTTCAAAAGAGTTTTCAAGTCCAATGTGCGGGGAATTTGAAATGAGCTTGATCGGAGAGCTTAATTTCTTTCTTGGACTTCATGTACATCAAATGAGAAATGAATTTTTGTGAATCAAGGGAAATATACCAAGGACATGTCTCATTCCAAAGCTAAGACTCCCATGAGTTCATCAATATCCTTAAACAAGGATACAAGTGGTAAGAGTGTGAATCAAAAGGATTACAGAGGTATAATTGGTTCACTGATTTATTTAACTGCTAGTAGACCAGATGTTATGTTAGTTTTATGTATGTGTGCAAGGTTTCAAGCAGATCCTAATGAAAGTCACGTAATTTTTTTGTTAAGATGATCTTTAGATACTTGAATGGAACCAAAGACTTGGGGCTTTGGTATCGAAGAAGGACTAACTTTTTGTTGAGTGGTTATTCAGATGCAGTTTTTGCATGCTATAAGGTTGGGAAAAGTACTTTAGGATGTTGCCAATTTCTTTGTTGATCACTGATTAGTTGTCATTCAAAGATGCAGAATCAGTAGCCTTATCAACTACAGAAGCTGAATACATTGTAGTTGGTGCTTGTTGTTCACAAGTATTATGGATTTCTCAACAATTAAGATATCCAGGATATGAATTCATAAATGTTCCTATCAATTGTGACAATACAAGTGCCATTTCAATCACAAATAATCATTTGCAACACTCCATAACTAAGCATATTGATGTAAGACACCATTTCATAAAAGATCATGCTGAGAAAGGTGATGTTTCTTTATCTTTATATCTATTGATCAGAAAGTTGCTAATTTTTTAACTAAAGATTTTTCAGATGAGAGGTTTGCATCTCTAAGGCTCGAATTGGGAATGCTAAACAATGATGCATTGGTTTAGGGGGTGTATTGGATCATATATGTGCTTATGCGCGGAAATATTAAAGCTTTGAGATCATACATTCCTAGCCTTGGAAGTATGCCTCAAAGCTTTGAGGTTTGCTGAAAAACTATGTTGTTCCCCAAAGCTTTGAACTTGTTCTTCAAAACTTTGGAGAAAAACTGTCTGTTTTCTGTTCAAAAATTTGGATCAACAAAATTGTGTATTATCTTAATAGATAATTGTTGAGTACTTGGGTGTTCGTTTTGCGTGATTCTTCTTATTCCTGCTTCCATCAATTTCTAGCACAAAAGGTTGGAAGGACTCTAGACTTGATCCTAGGCGTGGACTACCATAGAAACGTGGACACTATTTCACATGAAGTCATCAAAGAAGACAAACAAGGTACTTGATGTACTCATACTTTACCATCGTTATGATGTCTAGTCCTGTGATCCTTGGAGGGTCTTGAACTGATGTTTATTTTTGTTTATTCCGCTCTGAATCCGTATCAAAACCCTACACTAATGTCTTAGTTTGTCCAAAGAGGTACAATATAGAAAACTTTCCTAGCAAGATTGATGGTATTAAAATTTCTAAGGAAGAGTTCTTTTTACCTAACATAGTCACTACCTCTAAGCAGTTAACTCATTTTGTGCTAACTATTGAAGCCAAAATCTTGTTTACTATCTTGATGAGGTGTGTGGTAAAAAAGAGAACTCTAAGGAATTGTTATCTGATAGGGTATCGTATCTGATGTGCTTGGTGATGCATGGGTATGAGATTGACCTGCCAAGCATTAAAATGGAACACATGTTGTAAAGTTTTCCAAAGAACATGAAGCATCCTCTACCCTATGCCAACCTCCTCTCACTATTCTTTTCCCATCTGGAAATACATGTTGACAGGGAAGAGACAATTACTACTGGTTTGGAATGATTGATGAAAATTCCTTTCAAAGGATTGGAATTGTGAAAACCAGTGATGGAGATTGGAAGTTCTACTCTGAATTTTCTGCTGATGAGTTGAAGGCCAAGAAGATTTCAAAGCCTAAGCCTTTAACTACTCTAGTAGCCCTACCTTCGGCCACTCAAGATCAATCTCAAGTTCTTCAGAAGCTGGACTATATTGAGAATGAACTAGACGAGCTTAAGCACAGTCCGTATCAGTTGGGTACTGAGTTCAGGCAGATGAAGTACATGATTGAGAGTGTTTTCAAGAGCATCAACTTCATACATGTGGAAGAAGAGGGTACACCAGATCCATAAGGCTCAAGGAAGTCAGTATCTACTAAGGATATATTTGATGAGCACAGTTCTGTGGATAAGGTTGTTGGGGATAAGAATGAAGAGGCAAGGACTGATGAAGATCACGAAGCTGGTGAGGAAGATAGTGTTGACTCAGGATTGCTAATCAAAGACTTAAAGCTGAAGAAACAGAAATGAACGGTTCATGCAATTGTCAATTCAGCTGACCTATTTGAGGATGAAGAAACTGGTGAAGAATATTCTCAAGAAGTGGCTGCACATGAAGAAAATGAGGATGAAGAGGAAGAAGGAAGTGATCAAGAGGTTGATGCAGGAGACAACACAGATGCAGACCCAAAGCCTTGATTCTAGCCTTTCTTTCTTTTCAGAGCCTTGAATCCTCTCTCTTTCCAAAACTCTCTACTTCTTTTAACATTTAAAAAAACATTTGATCCAACATTATCTCACTTTTTTTATGGAAGTCAAAAAGGGGGAGAATTTTAGGGGTATTTTTTAGTTGTAGGGAGATCTGTTTTGGAGATCTGGTTTTGGATATGTGGCAGTTGTACTGCTAGAACTACTTATTTGCCTAGTTTTCTTTTATCTGCTTAGTTTGATTTCGATTCTTCTTTTATAATTGTTCGTATTTGTTTATGAACCTATATAACTGTTTCAGCTATGCTACTAATGTCTATCTTTTGCAAAAATACAGTTCAAACACATTAGTGTTTTTGTATTTCATCAACGGGGAGATTATAAGTTCACAGTTAGTTTCAAAGCTTTGAAACTGATTTCAAAGTCTTGAAGCTGCACAACAATTCATAGCATGAACTCAGCGGGAGTTCTTCTTCCTAATAAATCTATAATCTCCTATGCTTATCTCGTCTATATTATGTGATGAAACAAAAACTAATTATGTGTTGTAACATGCTTTGATCTTATTATTTGCCTAAGTTTATTTGCAGAGATTATTAGCTATCTATCTTGCAGGAAATTTCTCTATTTACTTGTATGCAGAGAAGGAAATAAAAGTCTGCAGATTGATCCTACTACTATGGAATGATGTATGGACTTACCTAAGACCTGCAGATGGAAGATCAGATCAAAATCAATAAGTAAATCAAGCATCTAGCCGTTGTAATCAAGCTGCTGACAGTCAAATATTTGAAGAGGATCTTTAGGGATTTCTATTACAGAGTTCCTTATATATCTGCAATTCAAATTCTCAGAGAAAAAGAGATTGTGAGAGATTGAGAAGCATAGAGTATTACGAAAGAGATTCATACACTCTCACATATTCACAAGCATCATCTGAAGAAGATCAATCATCCATTCAATCCAGATTCTAGAAGAGCAATTCAAGCAGCACTACTTCACTATCTTCACATTGTTCTTCATATTGAGCTTCATTTGTATATCTTTTTTTTATATTAATTAATCATCTATTCTTGTGAGTTGTTCAAGAGGAACAACAGAGAATTCTTATTGTATCAGTTAGCTAGAGCAGGTACTAGATAGGTTAGGAAGAACCACAAGCTGAAACAGAGTAAGGAAATTCTTCGGGCTTGATATATAGGGCTTAGCTTTTGATAAACAAGAATTTTGTTGAAATCCTAGAGGGATTAGATCCCTCAGGCGGAGAGTAGGTCACTTGGGACCGAACTTTGTTAAAAATCACTGTGTTCATTGTCTTTCATTTACAGTACTTTACTTGTCTTCATAACAGCTTCAAAACAGGTTTTAGTTCAAAGCCTTGAAAACCATTTCAAAGCCTTGACTCTAAGTTCAAAGATTTGAAATACTTCAACTTCTTCAAACTTTGTTTTAAAACCACTCTTTTGGAAAAATTTGCCAGACTCTATTCATCCCCCCCCTCTAGATTATTTGATCATGTATTGGCATTCCTACATTCAGTCTTCACCAAGCTAGCGAGAGAAGCACGAAAGATGGAACTGCTTGAGTTGGAGGAATGGCGAATGAGAGCTTATGAGAGCTGAAAGATTTACAAAGAAATAAAAAAATGGCACGACAGTTGTATTTTATCAAAAGAGCTTCGGGTTGGACATTAAGGTCTTTCGTAAAACTCTCACATGAAGCTCTTCCCTAGGAGCTTGAGATCTAGATGGTATGGGCGGCTCTGGATCCTGAAAATTTATCCATGGGGCGCGGTAGATTTGGAGAACCCCCATGACAAGACATGCTTACAAGTGAATGAAATCCATGTCAAACCTTGCATTGATGGGCCCCCGAGAGCTAAATTAGAATGGGTAAATTTATGTGATCCTTTATCATCAAAGAGGTAACCGAGTTGGGCCATTGACAAATTACAAGCGCTTGTTGGGAGACAATCCAACCTAGGAGTAGACTAAAATTAGATTAGCTGAACTTTTAATAACGAGTTTTCATATACAATTAGAGGTGTGTGTGTGAGAGAGAGGGAGAGCGCTACTAATTTTTGTAATGAGTATGCAAAGACACAAGGGTGAAGTCACAATTTCAGACTCTTGCTTGATGTATGCAGAAAGAAATAATAGAAAACTGAGAAAGTTTTGCACTTGCTCGAAATTTGAGGAATTTGTTTTGGGTTTTGGGGGGACAACATATGAAAGAGGGGTTAAAAAGCTTTCAGGAGGTATTTACATGCGAAATCGCAATCCAGACGCAAGAAAAGGATGAAAAATGGTGTAGGAAATCATTTACCTCGTCAAGCTACCTACCTAGCTCATACGAGTTGTGGACTTAGAAAATTTGGGAGCTGGAGCTAGTACAAGCTAAAAACACCCCTCACGTTTTTACACGAGCTACCCCTATTCGTACAAGCTGTACCCTAGCTCGTATAAGCTATTTCTGGAAAACGTTTGAACATCATCAGCTCACACGAACTATTTCTTAAGCTCATACGAGCTCCACTAGAAATAACCATCTTGAACGAGCTTTTCTATAGCGAGCACGAGCTAGTTCTACAGCAGCTACGCGATATTTCATTAAAGGGTGGTGTTAAATGGTCTTTTTGGGTTCTATTATATATATATGTAAGTTGTAGAAATTTTTGGGGTTTCTCAACTCCTCTCAAGCTCTGATCTCAAACATCTCATTTCTCTCTTAAATCCTCTCAAGCTCCGATCTCAAAACATATCAGGTTCTCACCAAATTTGGAAGAGTTTCTCTTTGTATCATCAAGAACAATTTGTGTTCTTGAGTTTCCTCCATTGAGATAAGAACAAGTGTGGGGAGGAGAGAGAATTCAAAATCGTAGTAGCCAGTTCTTCTGATCTACTCCAATTGCTGAAGAATTGAACCAAATAATAGAAGGAGGAGATGAAGAGAACTTCAAGATCGGTGTGAAGTACTCTTATTCTCACTTTTCTTTTCGGGAAATTTACAGTGGTCGTTGTCGACCATTTCTTGCCAAAATTGCACATAACCAGCCCCATAAGAACATAACTCTGGGTGCCACCAAAAACACTAAACTCACTCTAATTTCGACGATAGGCATGATAATTGTTTAGGTTATTGTTCATTTGACCATTTGGTAATCAAAGATTGCCGCAGGGATTAGTTGGTAGATTCTATGAATTATTTGTCTATTTGCTTCAATTCGATATACACAACTTGTCATCATGCAAACAATTTTTGTTTATCTCTAATTCGTTAAATTTCTTTCTTGTGCATTGACAATGTCCGGAGTTAATAGGGAGGTTGTAGTTGACCAACCATCTTTGTCTAAATGGAAACGCTGTGAAGACGATCCCGAGTATGACCTACCTTAGACAACCTAGAGGAGAATTTTGAAGATAAGATAACGGGGGAGGATTGAGAATGAGAATGAGGGTCAGTTTGAGATACCTTACTCACCACCGAGGGTTGATTTAGGCTGCCTCTACCCGACCCCATTGCTGACCCTAGGAGAAACTGTTGGGTTTTGACGTAGGTAACGCAGCGGAATAACAAAATTAATCCTACTCAAAGCCCACCAAGGATCACAGGAAGAGACATCATAACATGATTAAGGACATAGAAGATGTGTACCTTTTTGATTTGTGAGATCACACGAAGAATGATGTCCTCGTCTCTACGGTTGATCCACGTCTAGAGGTGAGATCTAGATTCTTCCTTCAATCAAGTGCTAGCTTGAACCTTGGAGGAAGAGGGATGAAGATCAAAGCAACAAATCACCAAAGCACAAGGGAGGGGGGCGGCCCTCTCTTGCCGTCGGGTAGGGGGCGGACGGGTGGCTAGGGTTTCGGCCCTAGCACCTTGTCTTGCTCTCTCTTTTGCTCTCTCCCACTCTTTGTGTGTTATGACTAATAACTCATGTTGTGGGAAGGAAGCTAGAGCCTCCTTTATATACTCCAACAACTCCTTGTTGTTTCCATAAAAGAGTTTTCTTGTTCTAGTAGGACTAGAACTATTCCCTTCCTTGCAAATTAGTCCTACTAAGTTTGCAAGGTGTTGCACAATGATCCTTCTATTAATTAATCCATATTAATTAATCCCAAATCTAGCTCTACTCTATTTGACGTGTGACCCCATAGGTTTCTATATAGTTGGTAGTAACTATTACTAACATGGAGCGGTGTCTAGCAACACATCCATGCCACCCAACCAATAGAAATAGTCAGTGATCCCGACAAACCTTTGTGCCCAATATGTCATATTGCATTATCCCTTTGTCTCCATATCCGGATTGGACACGAGACATAAATAGTCACACTCGTATATCCAATCCATAGTTCCTCGATCCTGGGAATATGCTTATGCTTACAGTTAACATTAATATCTCTATATTAATTTATCTGAGTCTGGCCAGACATTCAATAAGCCTCATCCCTCGAGTGGCCGTGGATATTTACCCCCATTATGTGGGAGGGACAAATCCTATCTACATCACTACGATCTCTAAGCTTGCTTCCTATTACGCCCGATAGCCACCTTTATGATTACCCAGTTACGGTGTAACGTTTGATAACATCAAAGCGCAATATTTCACAACTAGAGTATCTAGTGACTTCAAGTCCAAGGATTGCAATAATATTAGCACTACGAAAAGCGATTGTGACTTCACATAATCTAATGTATCCTTTTCGTCGTGGGTCAATCCAGTATGCCATTACTCCTAATGCATACCCATGTGTTAGACTTGATATCTCCATATCAATCTACCCACATACTAGTCTATATTTGATTGTCCTATTAATCAATATAATGGACTAGGGACATTTAAGATAAATAACACAATTTATCCAAGGACTTCATTATATTAAATATCGCCATAAATAATAAATGAATATTCTAGCCAAAACATTGTTCATACTAAATCTACGATTGCCTCTAGGGCATCTATTCCAACAGAAACAGAAAAGGAGGAGAAAACATAAATCACCAAGGCCTCCAAGCTGGCGAAGACCAATTACTATAGCTTTAGGTTTGAGAACCAACATACACACTTAAGGTTTCTTAAGGATTATTTCCTAAAGAGCAAGCCTAACTCGGAGAGACCTTTTGGGTTTGAAGGTTTTCCTAATATGTTGTGGGGTTGGGGCATAAATTATGATGGGAATGAGAAGAAATTTGATTGAGGGAAATGCTAATCTAGAGATATACTTTGAAGTTTTCACCAACCCTCGTCACTGTTTAGGTGAGAGATATGAGTGTAGAGAATAGGGGAATCTATGTGAGGAAAAAAGATCAGAGTATTTACACCTGAGACTATTTGCGGCTTGGAAGTGGCCACCATTAACCGGTCTCTATAAGTTTCTGGAGACCATTATGGAGTTGAGAAAGAAATATGAGAATTCTTGTTTAAGGGTCTACCGGGAGCTTATTGGATCCGGACCAAGAACAAGAGGCAATGGAGAGTTGATAACCACCACTTGCTTCAAGAGGCCGGGTGGTTGATTGAGTGGATAGAGAGTTGGGTCGAGGGCATTTCTCCGAACCAAATTATTAACTTTGACACTTGTGTCATGCCTTAGTGTCTGTATAAGCGTATAAGGGGTGGCGAATCAATCTGCCTACTCATTACTATAAGCACTTCATGGAGAGGAAGTGGAAGACAAACAAGAGGGCAGTAGGGTTTTGTTACCTGCTGGTGTATTTAGACACTAAGGATGGGTGGTCATTCTTGATAAGAATAAGGACCTACTTTAGCAGCCTGAGAGGAAGTTGAGTCGAGTTCCCAACCCGTTAGTGTAGGGTTTTGATAACGGATACGCAGCGGAATAGACATAAAATAATTCGTTCAAGACCCTCCAAGGATCACAATAAGAGACTACATAACGATAGTAAGGGATTAGTATCGCAAGTACCTTTAGGATCTCCTTTGATGACTTCTTACGTGAAATTGTGTTCACGTCTCTATGGCTAGTCCACTTCTAGGTTAGAAGCCGGATCCTCCAACACCAAGTGCTAGCTAGGAACGATGGAAGATGAAGAAAAAGAAGATCACACAAGGAAGCACCTAATAGGGGCTCGGGCCCTCTTTGTGGCCGACGGGTAGGGGGCGGACCAAGGGGTGGACGGCTCCTTTGGTCTTGCTCTCTCTCCTTGCTTTTCCCTCCCACTCAGTGTGTTATGAGCATTAAGTTATGTGGGAAGGAAGCTAGGAGTGCCTTTATATAGTCCAATAACTCCTTGTTGACTACATAAAATCCCCTATCCTAATCCCACTCATGTACGGATTAGTCCAACTTGCAAATTAGTCATACTAAGTTTGCAAGTAGTTGCGTTATGATCCTTCTTATTAATTAATCATATTAATTACTTCCATAGTCCGGTCTAATCCATAGGGAGTGTGACCCCATAGCTTTCTACTTAGTTGGTAGCAACAATTACTAACATAGAGCGGCCCGTAGCAAGACATCTATGCAACCCAACTAATAGAAATAATCAGTAATCCAACAAACCTTGTGATCAATGTTACCGTATTGCATTATCCATTTGTCTCTATATCCAGATTGGACACGAGACCTACAAGTCACACTCGTATATCCAATCCATAGTTTCTCGATCCTGGGAATAGTCTCATCCATGCAGATAACATCAATATCCCATATTGATTTATCTGAGTTTGGCCAGACATTCTATGAGCACCATCCCTCGAGTGGTCGTGGATATCTACTCCCGCTATGAGGGATGGACAAATACTATCTACGTCACTACCATCTCTAAGCTTGCTTCATTATTTTATCCGACGAACGCTTTCATAACTAACCAGTTACGGTGCAGCATTTGAAGATGTCAAAATACAACATTCCACAACTAGAGGATCCAGTGATCAAGTCTAAGGATGACAATACCGTTGTCTCTACGAGAAGCACTTGTGACTTTACAAAACATGTATGCAGCCTTCTCGTCATGGGTCAATCGAGTATGCATTACTCCTAATGCGCACCCATGTGTTGATTCTTGATATCTCCATATCAATCAAACCCCATAATAGTCTATAGTTGATCGTCATGTTACTCAATATAATTGACTAGGGATATTTAAGACAAACAACATATTTGCAATCTAAGGACTTCATTATATTAAATATCCGCATAAATAATACAATGAATGTTTCTAGCCAAAAATCACTATCCATACTAAAAAGGTTGTCTCTAGGGCACCTATTCCAACTGTTAGCCCCACCCACGCCCAGTTAGAAGAAAGGAGTGAAAGCCTCCGATGGTATTGGACTGAGTCTGACATCTCCGCCAGGGTTTAGCATGGAGGCAGAGATGCATCTTTACATCAACTGATGTTGATGGCCAGGAAGAGGCCACCCAATAGTTTCAGCATACACATAGCAACCAGTGCCGGATTGGTCAGCAGAATGACCGGATTAGTATATGGTTGCAGCAACTTGATATGAAGATTAAGGTGGAGCTCTATCTAGCGACTTTCGACGAGTACGAATTGAGCGCGTACACCAGTGTAGAGGATGCGAGATCCTAGGTGTCCCGGACGTCGGACTAGAATCACTGACCCCTACTTTTAATGTTCTTGTACTCCGAAGTACTCTCTAAATTCATTGAGAAAAATGAGGCCCTTAAGTGTGTGTGTGTGTGTGGAGGGGGGGGGGGGGGTTAGGTGGAGGGCTAGGCCTTGTGCTCGTCAAGTCTGTGTTTGCATTGCCAGTTACATTCAGTTTAGAGTGTCGCTTATTGTGAGTTAGTTTTTGTCCAATTCGTGTTTTGATATGTTGTCGTATTGCGTGTGTTTAGTTAGTTTATGTTTTGAGTTATTGAGTCCACCTACCACCTCACGAGTTTGAGTTTTCAATCTTTTTTCGAGTTGGCCTTGCACTTAGTGTGTAAAGAACTATGACAAAAATGAAAAAATAAATAAAAAATTAGAAAAATCCTAAAAATTCGAAAATTTGGGAAAGGCTGAAAGCTTTAACTTTAAATTGGAGCAAACTCGAGATTGTGGTAAGCGATAGTTAGTAGAGCTATTGTGTTCGCGTTTGGCCAGTGACTAAAGTCGGCACACTTTTTGAGCACCCCCTAATTTGCATAGAGAGTTCTTGTACTCGCATACCGAGGTATTTTTATAAATAAATCCTCAAAAATCTTTAAGTCTTAATGTGTGTGCTGTTTTTTAGACTTGTCAAGTAGATAGTCGATAATGCATGACCACTGTTCTTAGGTAGTCGCCAACCCCCCTTCACGTTCACCACGTCTTCGGTGGAGTGAACGGCTAAACGAGCCCTACATGCTTTTCTAGACCCGTAGGTCCACTAGTACATCCCGTTGATCGTCTACTCCTTTTATTTATAGCTACTTGAACCTAAAAACACATTCTTGAAACTTGGAGAATTTGAATGAGTTGGGTCATTTCCTTTGAGTCGTGACAGAGGGAGTGCATGGAGGAGGATTATTTTTAGAATTACATCATAGCCGGGTTCGAACCCGGGACGTTATGCAAGGGCTCTAAACGCTCTACCACTAAGCTAGCACCCATTTGCGTGAGTGGGGAGGATTGATAAGGGAGTATTTATGCTTATTTGATCTTTTATAGTGAATTAATCTGTGTTATATTTCGAGCGGATGGGAGGGTGAGCTAGAGGAGATAAAACATTTCGGTGTGGGAGGTGATTCAGGACATTACAACGTGATCACAAGGTGGCGAGTCATGTGCGAGGCATAAATGGGGTTCGGTTGGTTGAACTTCATTGGTGGGTGTGCTAGGATTGATTTTATACTATTCTCGGTGTTGTAGAGGATAAGTTGGAGATTAGCACGATTGCATTTTGACTGACATAGGGAATTGGTTTACATTGAGTGTGGGGTGTCGATTTTGACATGTCATCATTGGATTTCACTTTTATCGACCCCACAATTTTATTGTTGATGTTGTTAACCACTCGGACCTATAATATTGTACTTATATTGTATGTCCCGCATTGGAAAAAAAAAGAAATACAAAAAAGAAAACATAAAGAAAAACATAAAGGAGGAGGAGGAGGAGGAGGAGGAGGAGGAGGAAGAAATAAAAAATAGGGTGCTTTTTTATCTTCTTAAGAGGTCACATTGTAAATTTTAATCTTTTATATGCACTTCTTCAATTTTGTGGCCGTGAGAACTACATATTCACCGGATTGGGGTAATCGAGGGACGGAGTTGTGAGATTCGGATTTGGGTTCATCATCATGGTGAGGGAGTGTGCGTAATGGGCTACGTGAGTTTTCCAGGACGCAATAGGAATTTGCTTCTAAAAAGCCCATCCTACTTGTCCTATTGTCGTCAACATTTAAACTGTTAAGGAATAAAAGCTCGGACGGTGTATTAGACTAGGTTTGGAGTCTCTACCATTTTTGGCCCACACGAAAATGGAGGTATTTTTAGAGAGTAACGTTAAACTCTCTATGCTCTTTAGGGGAATTGCATATTTGTGAAGACAGCTCGCACGAGCTACCCTTCCTCGCACGAGCTGTTTAGAGGAGCTCGTACGATGTGATTGGGAGCTCGCACAAGCTACACTGGTTGTGGGAACAAAGGGGAAGACGTGATTTTATCATAAAACACGGTCTAAAAATCTGAGATAGCTTTTCATTCATCATAAGAGAGCAACTTGGAGCATCCAGGAGCATTCTTGGAGCGGAGATCCATCATGGCTCCGAGGATTTCATCGTTCAATTACTTCTTCTTTACTATCTCTCTATTTAGTATGGAAAACTTGTCAAATAATGTCATGTCCAGTAGCTAAATCTATTTCTCTAGGTTCCACGGTGAATCTAGGGCACGATTAAACGTTCTTTTCCCGTATGTTTCTTTAGAACTTCATGATCCTTTTTATCTTAATCTAGTATGCTCTAGTTTATTTATTCTACTTCGTCTATGCTTCGTTACAATGTTCGGATGGCTTGATCAACAGAGAGAATTAGCAGTTTAAGTTGGTGACCGAGAGCCACCATAGCCGGATTTGAATGAGACTAGAGATTAATCCCGAATTGGGAAGAGCCAAGAGTAGAGACGGAGTGGTATCCTTTAGCCAACTTTATTATGAGAAGTCATATAGATATAGAGGGGTTTCAACCTCTGGTGATTACCAGAGATGTTAACGATTGCCGGAATCTCCACGAATACGTAAATATGGCTTTGGTTAAGTACATCTAGACTGCTTTTTATTAAAGCAACAACTGTATTCTATCATCAATCTTTTCTGTACGCTCGATTGATATGTGATCACTTTGAAACTGCTGGGTTTCTCGATTGGAGTCATCTTAGAAGTGTCGACAACCAATCATTTCAGGGAGAGTTGGAGACCTGACTGAACCTGCCGCAAACTGATTCAACTAACAAAATTAAACATGTAGGATGAAGGGGAGCGATGATGCTTAGAGAATAGTAAGAGTTGCAACTACAAAATCAGAACCAATGGCAGAAACTTGGATTAACACGAAAGGAGACAGCGCACAGTTACAAATGTTTCGGCATGGGGGCAGTGAAGAGTATATCACTTTCACTAGCTAACTAAGCCTTCAGCTAAACCAGGGACAGCCAGCTGCGATCACTAGTATTTCAGTTATAAATAATCTTTCTATACATAACTATGTCCCAAATTCCTTATAGAATCCCTAGAGTGTTGTAATTTAGCTTTTGATGGAGCAATTTAGGAAATCAGACCAGACATAATTAAGAAACATGTACATGAATTTGCAGGATTCAAGACGGATAAGCTCCAGCCTGTATTAAACGGGCAAAGCAAGATAACGACAGCTTGTTCCACCATGGCGGGTCAAGTTCATCTCTGAACTCCACGACATCGTTACCCTGACAAATACATGAACTACAACATCATAGCAAAACTCAACAAAGATACATCTTAGAGAAACTAAGAAATAAAGATAGTGTTCTTGAAATTGCACCGCCACATATGAGCCACAATCTCCAATACCATAGCAAAACTCAACAAAAATAACATTCATTTCGTATGTCTACAGCTATATACATGTCGCATATTACCAATAAACAAAATAACATGCATTTCCAAAGTAGAACTAATGACAAGTTGACAACAGAGGTTACCACAGGCAATAAATAAGGATCCACAGATTTCAGACTCCTCAAGATCTCCAACCATGAGACTTGAATATCCAAATAAGCAAATCCAAGGGTAATTTTAATGATATCGAACAAGTTACTTGTAATATTCCAATTTCCAACCCATACAACATCCGACATTTAAGCAAGATAATGAGTTTAGGGAAAGATGTAAAGGGATTTTTTACGTGTTTTATGTGGTGTGCTATGTGAAAAAAGACAATCAGTGCCCGGCAACTCAACACCTAGTTCAATTAGCATCAAAATTTTCTGATAGGACTAGATTTTTTCATCATTTCAAAGATGTTGAATAATCACAGTAAATTTCAAACAAAACCTACTTGTCCTTGGCAACTATATTCCCAGCACCTCAAACAAGTGATAAATAAGGAATCAGTTTTCAGACTATTCAGATCAAATCTCAACCACTAGTACAAGACCCAAACACCAGCAGGGGACTTTGTGTACGCTACCAACGAGTTACTTACACATTATAATGAGTATCAACATTGAATTTAAGTACGAAAATGAGGATATACCATTTCCAAATAGTATAACTAATGACAACAGAAGTTACCACATGAAATAAATAACGATTCAGATTAGACTCAAATCAGAAACTTCAAACCACGAAACTTGAATATGCAAATAGGCAAATCCCAGGGTAATTTTTGATAAGATCGAACAAGTGACTTGTAATGTTCCAATTTCCATCCCATACAATATCCAACATTAAAGTAGTGAGTTAGGGAAAGATTTAAAGTGGATTTTTTATGTGTTTTTATGTGGTTTGCTATATGAATTAAACAATCAGTGCCCAGCAACTCAACACCTACTTTTTTTTTGGTATTCAAATGTTTAGGGGGAGGGGAGGCTGCCCCATCCCAGGGTCAGGGCAGACCTGCCCTGCCCTTAGGCCTCTTTGAGGCTTACAAAGGCAATTACAGATTACCCACCAAGAGAGACCGCCAGCAGCGGGACTCGAACCTAAGCCTCGATCTAGCGAGGAGACGAGCCTTACCAACTCAACCAACTCTCATTGGCAACTCAACACCTACTTCAATCAGCATCAAAATTTTCTGCTAGGAACAGTTTTTTTTTTATCCTTTCAGATATGTTGAATAAGAAAGAATTGGTGTGCTACCCGTCTGGTGAATTGGTCTTTGAAAAATACCCTCTATTGACTTCTATGTACTTGTTGACCTTCACTTGAGGTTAACAAGCGCACTTAACTCAAATATAACACAAATTTGTATAGTAAGTCATTCTTTTAAATAATTGGAGTTACTTTTTCAGACAAAACATAACTCTCTCTCTCTCTCTCTCTTCTCTGTAACTCATCTCTTGTTTTTCATGGCTTCTTCCTCTTCTGTATTTCATGGCTTCCTCTTCCTCTGCAAATGCTTCGACAACTTCATTTGCTTCCATGGTCGCACCCCTATACTGATTCCGTTGTCATCATTGCTCACTTCCGCCGACCCCGTCGACAACTTCAGTCGTACTGGATTGAGAGGAGTATATGAGAAAAGACCGAGACGAGCATATACGCGTCCTGGTCTCACCATAATAAAAAATGGAACGAATCAGAGCAACAATTCGTCCCGGACGAGTATGTCCTCGTCTGGTATTTGTTTGAGACGAGTAAGTGCTCGTTTGAGACGATTTGTTGGTCGTTTGACATTTTACTCGTCCCATTAAAATATATTAATTATTTTGTTTGGAACTGGATATGCAACAAGAAGTTGTCTTGGTGGAAACACGCATGTGAACTTACTACATGGTCTATGGTTCGATTTGCCCAGTGTGCACTGCTTTTGCTTTATTTTTTAAAAAACTTTGTCAAATAATTAAATGGCCCCAAGGGGATTCGAACCCAAGCTTGAAGGCCACCAAGTCCAACATGTGAACCGCTGGAACAAACTGACTTGTGTAACATAGAATGTGCATATTTTATATTTAAAACAGTTTATTTTGATTTTTAAATTTGATTATGATCCAAAGAATGGTTTGTAAGAATTTATATTGATAAAACATTTTAAGCTATTGTATTTGTGTATTTTTTCACACCACTCAAAAAGTATGTAAAAAAATCTACCATTTAAAGAAAAATGTAACTATATATTTTATTTAATATAAAATTAAATCTATGTTTTAAGAATAGATGATATAGTGCCTAAAAAATTATAGCATATATTAGTCTTATATTGAATATAACTTTGTGCATACGTGATGTGATGTTTTGATTTTATTAAATTTATAAAAGATATTTATTAAAATACATATTATGCATATGTGAAGATCAATAGTCCGATTGAGGGGTGAGTCACAATTGATAGTCTAATGTGATCGATTAGTAGTTCGATTTTGTTCGTTAGTGAAGATTGATGGTCCGATTAAGTGGTTAGTCACAATCGATAGTCCGATATGATCGATTAGTAGTCCGATTGAGTTCATTAGTGAAGATCGATGGTCCAATTGAGTGGCGAGTAACAACTGATAGCCCGATTTGATCAATTCATAGTTCGATTGAGTTCCTTATTGAAGATCGATTGTCCGATTGAGTGGTTAGTCACAATTGATAGTCCGATACGATCGATTAGTACTTCGATTGAGGTCCAATTGAGTGGTGAGTAAGAATTAATAGCCTGGTTTGATCGATTGGTAGTTCGATTGAGTTCCTTATTGAAGATCGATTGTCCGATTGAGTTGTTAGTCATAATTGATAGTCCGATACGATCGATTAGTTGATCGATTGAGTTCATTAGTGAAGATCGGTGGTCCAATTGAGTGGTGACTCTCAATTGATAGCCCGGTTTGATCAATTAGTAGTTCGATTGAGTTTCATTAGTTATGATCGATGGTCCGATTGAGTTTATTAGTGAAGATCGATAGTCGGATTGAGTGGCGAGTCACAATTGATAGTCCGATTTGATCAATTTAGTTGTTTGATTGAGCTCATTAGTAAAGATCGATGGTCCGATTGAGTGGTGAGTAACAATTGATAGCCCGATTTGATCAATTAGTAGTTTGATTGAGTTCATTAGTGAAGATCGATGCTTCGAATGAGTGGTGTGTCACACTTAATGGTACGATCTAAGCACTTAGTAGTTTGATTGAGCTCATTAGTAAAGATCGATGGTCCGATTGAGTGGTGAGTAACAATTGATAGCCCGATTTGATCAATTGGTAGTTCGGTTGAGTTCATTAGTGAAGATCGATGCTTCGATTGAGTGGTGTGTCACAATTAATAGTACGATCTAAGCACTTTGTAGTTTGATTGAGCTCATTAGTAAAGATCGATGGTCCGATTGAGTGGTGAGTAACAATTGATAGCCCGATTTGATCAATTGGTAGTTCGGTTGAGTTCATTAGTGAAGATCGATGCTTCGATTGAGTGGTGTGTCACAATTAATAGTACGATCTAAGCACTTTGTAGTTTGATTGAGCTCATTAGTAAAGATCGATGGTCCGATTGAGTGGTGAGTAACAAGTAATGCTTCATTAGTGAAGACCGATAGTCTGATTGAGTGATTAGTCACAATTGATAGTTCGATTTGATTAATTAGTAGTTTGATTGAGTTTATTAGTGAAGACCGATAGTCTGATTGAGTGATTAATCACAATTGATAGTCTGATTTGATTGCTTAGTAGTTTGATTTAGTTTATTAGTAAAGACCCATAGTCCGATCGAGTGGTTAGTCACAATTGATGGTCCAATTTGATTAATTAGTAGTTCGATTCAGTTTATTAGTGAAGACCGATAGTCTGATTGAGTGATTATTCACAGTTGATAGTCTCATTTGATCGATTAGTAGTTTGATTGAGTTTATTAGTAAAGACTAATAGTTCGATCGAGTGGTTAGTCACAATTGATAGTCCGATTTGATTAATTTGTAGTTCGATTGAGTTTATTAGTGAAGACCAATTGTTTGATTGAGAGATGAGTTGCAATTGATAGTCCGATTTGATCAATTAGTAGTTTGATTTAGTTTATTAATGAAGATCATTAGTCCGATTGAGTGGTGTGTCACAATTGATAGTCTGATTTGATTAATTAATAGTAGAATAGGGTTTAGGGTTTAGGGTATACTCGTCTAGAAATGTCAGACGAGCAACTACTTGTTTGACCTTTTAGTGAGACGAGCAACCCATCCATTAAAGCAAATGAATATTTAATTTTTTATATAATTTTTTTATGGACATTACCTAGTAGTAACCCATTGTAGCTATTTATGGGCATAATTGTAGTTATTTAAATATTCAAGATATTGTAGAAGTTCACAAAAACTAGTTTAGCATTGCATCTCAATTTGTTGCTCGTCCCATATCCACGGCTTGCTCGTCCCAGTTCACATGGCTTGCTCGTCCCAGTTCACATGCCATGCTAAACCCAGTTCACATGGCTTGCTCGTCCCAGTTCACATGCCATGCTAAACCCAGTTCACATGGCTTGCTCGTCCCAGTTCACATGCCATGCTAAACCCAGTTCACATGGCTTGCTCATCCCAGTTCACATGGCTTGCTCATCCCAGTTCAGATGTCATGCTCGTCTCATATTTAAAAATTGCTCGTCCCAGTTCATTTTGATGAGACTGGGACGAGTATCTGCTCGTCTCGTCCCAGTCTCACCATAATGAAGAACACAGTATTTTTTAAATCGTCTTACTTTTTTTTGTCAACAACAACTATTTATAAAAATGAAATTAGTAATTTTTTTTTTTTAAAAAATATCATAATTGAGACCCATCACTTTCTAAATATGAAATTAACATTATTTTTTAAAAGTAACTAACAATTTTAAAATGGGATAAGAGATTATCAGAAGAGAAAAATAGAAATACGCAGAGTAATTTAACTATATTTTTCTCATCACTTTTGGATATATGTCATCAGACATGTCTCTGTCACGGCCCCACTTGTCTGTTAACACCTTTTGTTAACATGCGTTTAAAAAGGAGGGTATTTTTCAAAGACCAATTCAGCCGAATGCATTTTTCAAAGACCAATTCACAGACTGGCATATTTCCAATTGCCCCGTTGAATAATCACAGCAAATTTCAAGCAAATCCCTACTTGTCATTGGCAACTATTTTTCTACCACTTCAAACATTAACCCCCAAAATTGGAAGACAAAGCCAACGAATCAAACACATAACAGAATTGAATGGAAAACCAAATATGCCTGCGGGGTTTAAATTAAGCAAGAAGCTCAGATCTGTAAATGAATCAGTCGGGGGAGAGATGGGTACCAACTGACTCCGCCATGGCTGCAACAGAATTGAAGCCTAGTGAAGGAAAGAGAAGAGTCTCTCTCTCTCTCTGACCCGCACAGACCACTCCGTTGCCCCGCCAGGAAACGGGTCGGATACCCAACTCCACCCGATCTGAATGAAACCCAGAAGAAGATTTTATCATCACAGCCTCTTTTTGGTTGTGTTTGGATGAGTTGCAGAAGAAGAAGAAGAAGAAGAAGACAATGATAGCATTGCTCTTGGTGTTGCAGAGAGAGAGAGGGAGAGGGAGAGGGAGAGTGCGGTTGCTTTGTGTAGAGAGAGAGAGGACGAAATCATAGGCTGCTGATGGATACATAGAGAAGGGCAACCACACTCAAGAACATCCCATATCTCTCTGTGCATCAGTTCCAGAAGCCTCATTCGTTCTGGGTTTCTTCCCCTAATTTTCATTAGGGATTTGCCTCTCTCGCCTTCCTCCGTTGCTGATACTCCGCCTTTTATTCTGCAAAACTTGTGGGACCCGTTAGGGTTTTCATTTCTTCCTTTGGGCAGGGGTATTTTACAGAAACTACCCTTGAGTTTTGGTAAATTGCACTGGTAACCCTTTTGTTTGTCAATCATCAAAAGACGCAATTTAATGTGAGTCCAAAAACAGACACAATTAACAAAAAACCATTAAAATGGGCGGGCGCTACAGTACGTCCTGGCCCCACCGAAAAGTTTCTTCCGGTAATTACGATTTTGCCCGCTAAAAGACAAAAAACGGACCCCAGGGCGTCGTCATCAGAAACTTGGATAGAAATGTAAAGATATGAATAAAACTGTAAAATTAAAGATAAAACTGTAAAATAGAAATAATTAGAACTGGACAGAAATGAATAGAATTGGATAAAACTTAAACTAATCAGATAGAAACTCAAACAACGCTCTGCAACTAAGCTATTACAGCAGATTTGCAAGCACTAAAGGCTTAAAAGGAAGATACAGAACTTGTAAAACATAAAAAGTGGACACAAACACACCTTGCGACGATCGTTTGACTTAAAAAAATAACAATCATTGCGAAAAGTAACACAAATACAAGAACGATGATGCATGTGTGTGATATCCTTTGTCTCTTTAGCATTTCTTGATTTTCATACTTCATTCGTCTACGACTCTGCTCTCCCTCCCTTTTCAATGTGCGCATTTGTGTTTCCGCTCAGCTCATTGAAATTCTCCCATTCTGGTTCCTTATACCCCACAGGGTTGGGCATTTTATACACCTCCATTAGGATAGGAGGCGGACATTCAGTGTTTGATTGGTCGTGAAGCTTTCAAACCTTTTCTCCAATGCAGTCATGGCAAGAGTTGATGTAGACCTCGCGACTTTTCCATCGGATGGCTGAGCGCCAGAATTGAACATATGTGGCCAGAGTGGGTGGTACTGTATGTGTCCCTGGTTTTCCACAGTCGCACCTGGAAACGAACTAGATGCGGAAGCAGTAAAGAAATCAGATGTGTTCCTCCTGATTGAGGGCTAGGAGCCTTGGGGATTTCTTGGTGCAACGTCTATAGGAGCACCAACTCCTGGCGTAGGGGAGGTATCCCATAAGAAGGTACCCCTGAAGGAGGTGGAGGAGGATGCACATAGGAAGGTGCCCCTGAAAGAGGTGGATGAGGCATATATGAAGGTTCCCCTGAAAGAGGTGGAGGAGGTACCGCGTGCGGAGGCATTCCTAGCGGGGGGCATCAGTAGAGCATTTGCAGTTTCCATGTAAATCATATACAAAGAATTCCAAATAGCATCCACATCTTTTGAAGTCTTTGCCTGAAAGTAGGAATTCAGACATGCATTTACTTTGTCCGGTTATGGATCTTTTTCGCCCTTGTTTACCAGACATAGTTAGCTAAATATATTTCTACAAATGAGCTTATACCCTTCACACCTTATTGCATTTTACCGTTTACACTGAGTTGGGTCTAAAGTTGGTAAACTCAACGCAGTTTGTACTGCAAAATGTAGAGTTTTGTAACGGATTACGCAGCAGAATAAACATAATAAAGATCCGCACAAGACCCTCCAAGGATCACAGGACTAGACATCATAACGATAGTAAAGGATTTAGTATCAAATACCTTGTTTGTCTCCTTGGATGACTTCACCAGTGAAATATCGTTCACGTCTCTATGGATAGTCCACGCCTAGGATCAAGCTCTAGATTCCTTCCACGTCTTGTGCTAGAAATGGATGGAAGGAGGAAGGAGGAAGAAGAAGAATCATGCATACAAACGAACCAAGAAGAGGCCACGCCTCTCTTGGTGGCCGACGGGGTAGGGGACAGACAAGGGGGTTCGGCCTTCTTGTCTTGCTCTCTCTCCTTGCTTTGTTTTCTTCTTGTGTTATAACAGTTATGACACACTTAATGATAATAAACTAGGAGTGTTCATATATATAGTCTAACAACTCCTTGTTAACTACATATTAGCTCCTATACTAATCATGTCCTTACATGGATTAGTCCACATTGCAAATTTGTCCTACTAAGTTTGCATGTGGTTGCGCATTGATCCTTCTATTTAATTAATCATATTAATTAATTCCCGATTCTATTATAATCCATATGGCGTGTGATCCCACGGGTTTCTACTTAGTTGGTAGTAACGATTTCTAACATGAAGCGGTGTTTAGAAACACATTCATGCCATCCAACTAATAGAAATAGTCTGTAATCCGACAAATCTTGTGACTATATTGTCTCATCCTTTTGTCTCTATATCCGGATTGGACACGAGACATACAATTCACACTCGTATATCCAATCCATAGTTTCTCAATCCCGGAAATAGTCGTATCCATGTAGGTAACATCAATATCTCATATTGATTTATCAGAGTCTGGCCAGACATTCTATAAGCACCATCCCTTGAGTGGAGGCGGATAATTGCCCCCGTTTTGTGGGAGGGAAAAGTTCTATCTACATCACTACCATCTCTAAGGTTGCTTCCTATTGTGTCCGATATGCGCCTTTATTACTACCCAGTTACGCTGTAGCATTTGACGATATCAAAACACAATATTCCACAACTAGAGGATCTAGTGAATTTCAGTCTAAGGATGACAATATCATTTTCACTACGAGAAACACTTGTGATTTTACATAACTTGTATGTAGCATTCTCGTTGTTGGTCAATCCAGTATGTCATTACTCCTAATGCATGCCCATGTACTAGATTCGATATCTCCATATCAATCTACCCACGTACTAGTCTATAGATGATCGTCCGATTAATCAATATAATCGACTAGAGATATTTAAGATAAACAACACATTTGCAATCTAAGGACTTCATTATATTTAATATATTCATAAATAATACAATGAATATTCTAGGCAAAAGTAATGTTCATACTAAATAAGATTGTCTCTAGGGCATCTATTCCAACACAAGAATCTCTCTAGCCAAAAAATCGCTCATATGAGCATTTGCAGTTGCCATGTCAATCATATACAAAGAATTCCAAAAAGCATCCACATCTTTTGAAGTCTTTGCCTGCAAGTAGGAATTCAGACATGCGGTTACTTTTGCAATGGGTAATCTAGTGGACTCCATTCTTCCCCAATGATTTGTCTAGTTATGGACCTTTTTTCGCCATTGTTTACAAGACATAGTTAGTAGTATATGTTTCTCCAAATGAGCTTATACCCCGTCACACCTTGCTGCATTTTATCGTTTACACTGTTATTACAGTAACGTATTTGCTGATATCTGTTTCACAGTTCTACATTGGAATATCATCATGAGTTGAAAAAAAAAAAAGCTCGTCGAATGTGATGCACCTATTACCTGTGAAAGTTGCTTGATGGGCCAAAATTGCCGTGGTGCTTAGCTTCTTGCAGAAACTTGCCACAACAACTGTTGTTTGTGGGTGAATTGACATAATGATGCCAGTAGCAGCATCTTTTCCTCATTGCCAACGGTCAAAGGATTCTTGGGATCGGTGGTTGTAGGGACTCATTGTATTCTGCTGCTTATAAGGATAGCCAGCCTTGGCTGCTTCTTAGGATTCTTCAAATGAGGAAGATGAAGTGGAGGAGGAATAAATTAGAATGTGGCTTGCTATGCGATATATTTTTGCTGCTTTGTTTGTATACCTGGATTTTTTCACCTGACACTGTACAGCAATGAGATATCCTGCTGCTTTGTCAATGACAAGTCAACATCAACAATCAAGTACATGAAACTAAACAACCACTCCCAACCCTCTAACCTTGATACATTAACTCTCTATGTAATGCTTTTTTATCCACTAGGCTGTACGAGTAGTTCGGTATTGAAAAGTTGGGATAGTAGGATTAATAGTACTATCCTACATACCCAAGGCGTCAATTCATATTCCAAGTTGAAAAACTTCTAAGTTCAGTCTCATTTAGAAACCTTTCCTTTTCTATGCTCCGCTGATTTTGTCAAAACTTCTAGATGTCAAAGCGAACATCGACATAGTTTATGTAACACAGCAAAAGATTCCTAATCACAGCGATCAGAGGAGCTTATGATCAGGTACGGAGCAAGCTTTGGGTGCATTGCTCCTTTTCGAGACCTTTCCCCCAAATAGATGGCAATCTTGGTGGTATTTCATGTTTTTGGTTCATGTCTTCTGTCCTTGATGTGTTGTGTGTTTCTCTCCTACAAACTTTGGTCCCTTGTACGCTCTATGTTTGCTGTGGTCATGTGTCCAAACTACAGTCTTGTAAGATGTGTGGTTTTACTTTGGTATGTACATAGTGGCCGTAGTAGAGGAGGAGGACTAAGTGACTAACTAAGCCATTAAAATGTGTTGCTGTACTTTGGTATGTACATACAACTCAACATGTTATGGTTAAGATCAAAAATTTGGATGACCCAACGGTAAGCGAGTTAATCTAAGCCCCTGGCACTTCATGCGCTAAAAACCTACTCGTTTAATAATGAAATGAGATGATTGATGCGCAAACTAACGTGCTGTCGCAAGTGTACGAATCTTGTAATACCGGGTGCAATTAGACTCGGGTGATCGTTCCCACGAGGACTATTTCGGGTTTACTCTCGTTGTCAGTTTCGGTTAACCGAGTGTAGTAACAAGGAGGAGTAGGTTGTGATTGTAGTGACTAAACTAAAAACAGAAATTAAAAACGTAAACGTAAATATTTTTTGTGACGTTTTCTGAAATAAGTTGAATCGGTTGTAACGATAATAGATGAAGACTAGGATCCAGGATCCCCTAGGGTTTCTACAGATTTCAGTTCTACGTTCGATTATGAAAACACTCAGCAGTTTCGATATCTGTGCAACGTACCAGTTGTGCAGTGACTTTTCAGATTCCACACGTAATCCCGATCCTGCAGACTTTCGGATTCTTGTTAAGCTGCCTAAATCTGCAGTCTCGGTCTAATCCTGTTAGGGTTTCTAACCAGTCCGAATGGCCCGAGTCAAATTCTCTAACAGTTGGTCTCACGTTTTTCGAGGCTAGCCCTATCTCCCTTTCTCTGGTCGGTCTATCAGGGTAAGGTACTAAATCCTGGTTTTTCTTCCTAACCCTAACTTGACGTTTTCACCTACAAGCTCGGGTCTATAGCAATCCTGGGTGATCAATCCTATCATGCATGTACGATAACAATCAAACCAGAATAACAGATATAACTTGCTGAATTAAGATAGTCATCATGAATCCATAAACGAAGTAGTCATAAAATCTGGATACGAAACCCTAGGTTCACCGAGAACCTAGTTGAGAAGTTTAGCTACGACTAGACATAATACAAAACGCAGTTTCTGAATATAAAGAGAGAGAACGAAATCAAACTAAGTCTTCGAATCTCGAATCGCGCTTTCGTGCTCTCCGTGAATGCTCTGACTTTCCCTTCGGTTGTGCTGAGAATTGTGTTGTGTCTCTGTGTCTTCAAAACAAGTCTGGACGAGTCTTTAAATAGTGCTGTTTTCCCCGAAACGCGTGTGCCCGAAATTACGGAATCTGCCATCGGTCCACCGTCTTTGACCAAAAAGTCAAACTGGCTGCGTATATACGCAGGGTTGCGTATATATGCAACCAGGGCCATCTCTCCGCCTCCCCATCTCCCTCCCTGCCTGCGTATATACGCAGGCAGGGGGAAAAATGGGGGGCCCTGCTTGGTCCTTTGGTGGGCCTGGTTGGGTCCCCTTGGTCCCACTCTTCTGCCTGACGCTCCCGGTTTGCCTCCCTTGGTGTTCTCCTGCTTTTCCGTGTTCCCGTCTTGTCCCGTTCTTGTGCACGTTTCCCGAGACGGTCCCGGCTTGGTCCCGGCACGCTTCCGGATGCACCTCCCGAACCTGTTCCTGAAAAGGCAACACGAACGAAAACCCGCGATCATATCCAAATATAGCAATAAATAAGCAGAAATCCAGGAAGTACAAATAAACGTCTCGTTCTAGATTCCCGAGGCATTCTAAGGCATTTTCCGGCAAAAACCGCTATTTCCGACACAAATACTCGTGAAATCAGGCTAAAAGATAACCCCTAATTGGGCGTTATCAATGATACTATAGTAAACAATGCGACATGTTTTCATATTCAATGAGCTGAGATGATACTATAGGAAACAAAATTAACTCGAGAGCTTGGAGCTAGGTTGGAGAGCTTGGATCATCCGTTTGGCTTCTAAATCTTCGTTTCTTCTCTAGTTTTTGCTATTTGATCATGAAACATTGTGTATTGATCATGTTTATGCGTAGCTAAAACACTTATTTCGGGATATCTCGTAGGAAACTAGGGTTTGATCACTACGTATTGTGATTTATGGATCTTCTTTCATGCATTCATGCTTAATTAATGAAGTTTTGTCTAGTTATGTGTATTTTACGCTTTTCATCTATCTTTTCTATTAGTAGACGTATTAATAGGATTGTGTTAGGTTGTGAGTGATAGAGGAATCTACGTTCGTTGCCCGGAAACTTGAAATACACACTAGCCGTATCTAGGGTTGAGGAATCTTGCTAGTTAGCTAAGAACAACGAGTAGAATCAATATCGTAATCCGTGCTTAAACTTGTGTAGGCTAGAGGAATCTGTTATGAGAGTTTAAGCATAGTTATTGGTTGAGACATCTTCAATATAATATTGCTCGTTTAACTAGAACAAAAACTCATCGTGTTAGTAGAGCATAAATCCAACGTAGTGTGAAATACCTAGTGATCCGTGGAGATATCCTGATCTTGATCAACTTTGAGAAACAACCAAATCAGCTCGTGCTTATTAATCTTGAATTAATTCATTGAATTATTTGAGATACTCGTTATTTTAATTATTAGTAGAATTAGAACAACAACTCAACGCGCTTTACCCACACAAAGAACAAATGTAGTAGCTAATTTACAACGAAGTCTCTTGAGTTCGACAACCCGGATTTTCGGAATATTATCACTACACCGACAACTGTGCACTTGCAGTTGGAGCGTGTCAGATTACGCAGCGGAATAAACATAATAAAGATTCACACAAGACCCTCCAAGGATCCCATGACTAGACATCATGATTATAGTAAAGGATTTAGTATCAAATACCTTGTTTGTCTCCTTGGATGACTTCACCCGTGAAATACTATTCACGTCTCTATGGATAGTCCACGCCTAGGATCAAGCTCTAGATTCCTTCCACGTCTTGTGCTAGCAATGGATGGAAGGAGGAAGATGAAGAATCACGCAGACAAACGAACCAAGAAGAGGCCACGCCTCTCTTGGTGGCCGACGGTGTAGGGGACGAACAAGGGGGTTCGGCCCTCTTGTCTTTCTCTCTCTCCTTGCTTTGTTCTCTTGTTGTGATTATAACAATTATGACACACTTATGAGAATAAGATAGGAGTGTTCATATATAGAGTCTAACAACTCCTTGTTAACTACATATTAGCCCCTATACTAATCATGTCCTTACATGGATTAGTCCACATTGCAAATTAGTCCTACTAAGTTTGCATGTGGTTGCGCATTGATCCTTCTATTTAATTAACCATGTTAATTACTTCCCAAGTCTAGTTTGATCCATATGGCGTGTGATCCCACAGATTTCTACTTAGTTGGTAGTAACGATTACTAACATGAAGCGGTGTTTAGCAACACATTCATGCCACCCAACTAATAGAAATAGTCTGTAATCCGACAAGTCTTGTTACTATATTGTATCATCCCTTTGTCTCTTTATCCGGATTGGACACGAGACATACAAGTCACACTCGTATATCCAATCCATAGTTTCTCGATCCTGGAAATAGTCTTATCCATGCAGATAACATCGATATCCCATATTGATTTATCTGAGTCTGGTCAGACATTCTATAAGCACCATCGCTCGAGTGGCCGCGGATGTTGCCCCCGTAATGTGGGAGGGACAAATTCTATCTACATCACAACCATCTCTAAGTTTGCTTCATATTTTTTCCGATATGCGCATTTATTACTACCCAGTTACGGTGTAGCGTTTGACGATATCAAAACACAATCTAAGGATGACAATACCGTTGTCACTACGAGAAACACTTGTGATTTTACATAACTTGTATGTAGCATTCTCGTTGTTGGTCAATCCAGTATGTCATTACTCCTAATGCATGCCCATGTACTAGATTCGATATCTCCATATCAATCTACCCACGTACTAGTCTATAGATGATCGTCCGATTAATCAATATAATCGACTAGAGATATTTAAGATAAACAACACATTTGCAATCTAAGGACTTCATTATATTTAATATCTCCATAAATAATACAATGAATATTCTAGGCAAAAGTAATGTTCATACTAAATAAGATTGTCTCCAGGGCATCTATTCCAACACAAGAATCTCTCTAGCTAAATAAGATTGTCTCTATTCCAACACAAGAATCCACATCTTTTGAAGCCTCTGCCTGCAAGTAGGAATTTAGACATGCTGTTACTTTTGCAATGGGTAATCTAGTGGACTGCATTCTTTCCCAATGTTTTGTCTAGTTATGGACATTTTTTGCCATTGTTTACCAGACATAGTTAGCAGAATATGTTTCTCCAAATGAGCTTATACCCCGTCACACCTTGTTGCATTTTACCTTTTTCACTAATATTACTGTAACATATTTGTTGATATCTTTTCACAGGTCTACATTGGAATATCTTCATGAGTTGAAAAAAAATCTCGTCGAATGTGATGCACCTATTACTTGTGAAAGTTGCTTGATGGGACGAAATGGCCGTGGTGCTTAGCTTCTTGCAGAAACTAGCCACAACAACTGCTGTTTGTGGGTGAATTGACATAATGGTGCCAGTAGCAGCATCTTTTCCTCATTGCCAGCGGTCAAAGGATTCTTGGGATCGGTGGTTGTATTCTGCTGCTTATGAGGATAGCCAGCCTTGGTTGCTTCTTAGGATTCTTCAAATGAGGAAGATGAAGTGGAGGAGGAATAAATTAGAATGTGGCTTGCTATGAGATATATTTTTGCTGCTTTGTTTGAATACCTGGATTTCGTCACCTGACACTGATCGTAACATGTACAGCAATGAGATATCCTACTGCTTCGTCAATGACAAGTCAACATCAACGATCAAGTACATGAAACTAAACAACCACTCCCAAGCCTCTAACCTTGATACATTAACTCTCTATGTAATGCTTTTTTATCCACTAGGCTGTACGAGTAGTTCGGTATTGAAAAGTTGGGATAGTAGGATTAATAGTGCTAGGATAGTAGGATTAATAGTGCTATCCTACATGCTGCAGGTGTTGTACCCAAGGCTTCAATTCATATTCCAAGTGGAAAAACTTCTAAGTTTAGGCTCATTTAGAAACCTTTCATTTTCTATGCTCCACTGATTTTGTCAAAATTTCTAGAGGTCAAAGCAAACATGGACATAATTTATGTAACACAGCAAAAGATTCCTAATCACAACGATCAGGGGAGCTTATGATAAGGTAAGGAACAAGCTTTGGGTGCATTGCTTCTTTTCCAGACCTTCCCCCAAATAGATGGCAATCTTGGTGGTATTTCATGTTTTTGGTTCATGTCTTCTGTCCTTGATGTGTTGTGTGTTTCTCTCCTACAAACTTTGGTTCCTTGTACGCTCTATGTTTGCTGTGGTCATGTGTCCAAACTTCAGTCTTGTAAGATATGTGTGGTTTTACTTTGGTATGTACATAGTGGCCGTAATAGAGGAAGGAGGACTAAGTGGCTAACTAAGCCATTTAAATTTGTTGCTGTACTTTGGTATGTACATACAGCTCAACATGTTATGGTTAAGATCAAAAAGTTGGATGACCCAACGGTAAGCGAGTTAATCTAAGCCCACTCTGTGCGCTAAAAACCTACCCGTTCAATAATGAAATGAGATGATACTATAGTAAACACATGTTTTCATACTCAATGAGCTGAGATGATACTATAGGAAACAAAATTACTATTCCATCTTACCAACTTGAAGCTCTCTGATTTCCTACACAAAAACAGCTTGATTGATTTGTAATGCCCATGTTACTACCATTTTCACAGTGGTGATGATCAGTAACTATCTATAGTTAATACCAGATACAGGGTAGGTAGGTCTGACTGAACTCGAAGTTATGTTCTAACTTCTAAACCATCTCAGAAACATATAAATACAAAGATTCGAAGACAATCAATAACAATCAAGTGAGTTTTAACTTCTTTCCGATTCATGCCTTCGCCAATTTCCTTCGCCATCCACAATGATAACCTCATCATAGAAGTCCACCCCTTTATCGAGTAACACCAGACTATCAGTGTGTGTATCCACATAGAATTCTGACCAAAGGAGAACACTTCTTCCTCTGATAGGAAGCTTCGAAATCTTATTGACCTTGTCATCATAAGAAACCAACCCACCATCCTCTATCGCAAACAGAACTTCACCATTCCTTCTCATTCCAACCGCCCGACCCAATCCAGCACGAGGATCGACCTTGAACTGTTTCGACCAAGACTCTGGTTTCCCATACTCCTTCATCATCCACATTGTACAAAACGGATCCTCATTGCCAGTAAAGTGATGGAACAGTGCAACTGAGTCCTGATAAGCAAGAAGACATACCTTGTCAAAAAGGCCTCCCACACACAAAACGCTCTCAGGCACCGCCATTTCTTGGAACACCTCGTCTCCCATGTCAAATGACAGTATCAGATTCTTGCGGTTACGAATAGACACCGTAGAGCAAGCAAGCCAATGTGCAGCTCCCTGAACATAAGCTTGTTTTGATCTCTCCTCAACAATGTAATGCGGTGCTTTATCACTTATAGTCCTCCAACATCCAGTATTGACAGTATAAATCTCGACCACAGGTGGTAGTTTATCACCGATAAGATATGGTATCCTCACAACTTTGTAATCATTTGTTACTGAATCAAACCCAAACCCAAGAGAATAGCCATAAGATTGGGATGTAAAATTAGGCCTCGGTACCCTTATAGCCTTTCTAATCACTGGGTTCCATATGAAAGTCATATTCTTGTAGCCCCACAGATCATCTGTGATACAGATCAACCCATTACAGGTACCCACAACCCCAAAATGTCCATCGATTGCCGAAAATGGGAAACTGAACCTCTTATGCTCATTTAAGGTGTTGTTCATGCACAGAGAGTAGTGTTCTTCACAGGGTAGATCAGTACAGTACCTGACAAGTAGGTGATTTCGCTTTTCGTCGGCGATTGATCGTTTCAGGTGCAGAGAGATGAAAGTGGGGCTGGTGATGAGAGAGTACCATTTCTTGCATACGGCGGTAGATCGCACTAGATCCTCCGCCGGAAGCCTTGCTAGAACGTCGGAAAACACCTCTCCGGGAAGACTGTCGGCCATTCCTCCGTAGCAAAACCAGAGAGCTGATTCAGTCAAACCCTAGAAGAGACTACGCAGACCAACAAACAAGTCACGAAGACTTTTTTGAGTTTTGGACGTTTGTCACGGTTTCAAAATCGGTAAACGACGATTGAAGGTGTTAATCCTTCGAGTTTGGAAAATGACACCTTCACCCCTTCAGTGTGCCGAACTTTAAAAATTTACGGCCCCTTATTATAATGCCGTTAATTTGCAGTTGTGTCTCACTATAAAGCTTTTCGGACGAACTTTTCCTCGTAGCTTTTCGGACGAACTTTTCCTCGTATTGTGCAAAATATGGAAGTTGCACAAGGTTAATATAAACTTTTTAATGATTTGTAAGAGAAACGTTTCAACAAAATTATTTTTAGTGAATGACTCCACCCCTGGACTAACAGCGTTACAATCAGGGGTGTAAGTTACTCAATGTTTAAAACACTAAAGCAGCTTCCAAACTGAAAGGGATGAAAGTATCCTTCAATCAAACTAGAGCGGTAAAAGTGTCTTTTACCCTCTAAAAATAGCTATAAGACATTTTGACCTCTCGAGTTTAATCCAACGCCACTTTGACCGCTCGAGTTTAATGAACCCCTCGAATTTAATGCAAAGACAATTTCACCCCTTTTATCATGCCAAATCTCAAGATACATGCACACTATAATTGTCACGCCGTTAGTCAGAGTGGATGTCTGTCAATGATAACAATTTTGCGACAAATTTACCCTCTTATAATATGAATGATACAATTAATGAGCGTAAGTGTGACACACTAAAAGAGTGAGTTTTATTTCTCAAACTAATAAAGGGTAAAGGTGTCTTTGTGTCAAACATTGAAAGTGTCTTTTATCATTTTACAATTAGTATTTACACTCATGGCCCAATAGTTTCCATAATGACATATAAGACCACAGCTTTGACCAAATTTGTATTATACCCAAAGTACTGTAATGATTGAATAGGTTTAGGTTTCGAATTTTTCCAAACCTACATTTTTGGAGTCAAACTGTTTAGTCGCTTATGTACTCAAACCATAAAACACTTCCTCTTAGCTTTTGGATAAAAGGTCCCTAAATAATCAAGTGATATCATAGATAGATCTACGGCTAGTTTGGTGATGTTGTGGCGTTTAAGACAGTTACTGTGTAGAAAGTACTGTGGGAAAGCTGTTGTGAAAATCTACGCAAAAAACGTTTAGTAAATTTCGTATTTAAGCTGCTGCGAAAAAACACTTTTGACATTTGTGTTTGTTTTACATTTATTATTACTGTCGAAATGACAATATCAGATATGATATAACAAATAGAATTATTACAACAATAATTATTGATATTTATTAAAGGTAAGAATGTCAAATGATACATTTATCGGAAAGTAAGTTCTGGAAAGCAACATCTCCCCTGCTTTTGAAAAGATGTTACTGCTTTCTAGATAGCATAAAAAATAAATTTACCAAACACATTAATTTTGCTTTTAGATTCGAAAAGCAGCATTCTAAAACGCAAAAAGCATTATCAAGCGGGTTCCTACTTGTGTTTAGGACAAGCATTTTATTTCAAGTGTATCAGCAGTAAGAACATGAATATATATACAAATTAACCATAGTTATAACTAAACCATCCACGTCTGCGTGAAATTGGACCAAATAAGACCAAGAACATACAATTTGGTTTCGGTCTCCTGCTAGGGTTCAGATTTAGATTTATGCTGAAACCAAACTGTTTGCAGCCCTGATTAGCATAACTCTAACCAAATTGAGATCTAAAGAAAGGGTGGGCCTTTCTGGGTCAGTTTTCACCATGTATTGTACCTCGACGGCATATCACTTAACATGTCATATTATCAATCCAAAAACTATGAAAATCAAAACCAGTGAGACTCAAGTTGGTGCAATATAAACCATGACTTGAGCTGTCATACGACATCTGCTTAAAAAAGAGACCAAGTATTTTGAAGATACAAAAAGAGAGCAACAACTTCTTCTCATACACAGTTTCTCAACATCGTTGCCAATAATGGCTTCTCCAGAGTCTTTAGAATGATGACTTCTAGCACGAAGGTCTTTTCACAAATGATTGCAATCCCCCCTAGATACCCAGAACTCAATGTTGAAAACATCTAGATTTCTCTTCTCCTCTCTGCTTCTATGCCACTTTGCTTCGGAAGCCAGATTTATCTTTGAAAAAAATGTCATATTCAAGATTAAGGAATAACGATGCCATATAAGGAATGAAAGTTAAATAATATTCAGGCAGTGCATACACAGTGTTTTACCTTCTCATCCTTCTTTTCTTTGTCGCTTTACTTCCCTAGCCATATGTTTCTCTGGTAACAGCGGCGTACAATTCTAACCCTCTATCTAGCAACAAAAAACTACTTCAGTGTAAGAACTCATATTAATCTGGATCCAAGATGATCTCCATTCTCCACATACCCTGAATGTAAGATCTGAAACCACACTTTTTTCGTACTCAAAAGAAAGGAAGAAATTCAAAAACACTAGGGGGCAGATGAAAAAAAAAAAAAAAAAACTGCATAAGAAAAATCATCCTGAGTGAGATTAAGAAACCAAATACAGGAAATGCACACATCTTATGAGAAAGTATATAGCGTAGAAGTAATAATACAACAACGCCTGCATGACATTGTTTACAAGTATATGATTCCACGCTTCAGGATCAGCATCCAAAGGAAAATTGTCATTCCTATATATGCAGAAGCTCAGGAGGACTGGACTTGCCAACTAGAAAAAGTATTTAGTTGACCTTTAAGCTGGATGTAATTGTAATTTTAAAGTAGTTTAGACATTAGACCATATACTATATGGACTCATTAAGAGTGCCAAATACAAGAATGCATCAGCGTATCCCATTTCCTATTCAAAGACTACGATGCAAGAAACAAAGTCAAGAAGCTGCATGTGGATTTCCGATTGTCTAATATCCTCTTTTTGGTGATATGGCACTTTAAAGTGTGAGATTTTAATGACAAGGTAAAACTTTCATCACCCTATTTAACTTCATTTGGTATTATGATCTCGGATAATAAATTAAGATACCACTTCACATGTTTTTGACATGCTTCTTCACTGGTTCCCTTAAGTAATCTCTTGGGCAGCAGATCTCAATCACTAGTTACCGTGTTTTATGGCCACCTATGGTCAATCTAGCTCACTAGAGGTTTTAAGAGAAAAAGGCCATGTGAGCATCAAGCAAGCAACTGTGGAAAAGCGTTCATTTCTTATTATTAGTAGGAGAAATCTTCCGTGAATCTTATTCAATCTTCAACATCTGTAAATAGTGGTTACAAACAACTCCTACTAATTACAAACATAGTCCTCAAATAAGTGAGGTATATACAAAAACGTCCTACGACTATTACTCCTCCGCAGTCGAAACTGTAGGCGCGCCAACATTGAGAATGGATCGGAAGCGCTGGAACAAGGGCCGAGGAAGACCCTTGGTGAAGATGTCGGCGTACTGATAATCAGCAGGAATGTGCAACATGCGAAGCTGACCCAAACGAACCTTCTCACGAACGAAGTGTAGATCAATCTCAACATGCTTAGTACGCTAATGCTGAACAGGATTACCAGAGAGATAGACAGCACTCACATTGTCACAATACACGACAGTGGCCCGAGGCGGGGTGACACGAAGCTGAAGAAGCAAATTCCGGACCCAGCAAAGTTCGGATAAGGCGTTAGCAACACCGCGATACTCAGCCTCAGCACTAGAGCGAGAGACCGTGACCTGTAGCTTGGACGACCAAATAATAAGATTGTCTCCGTAGACGACACAGTAACCAGAAGTGGAGCGGCGGGTGTCTGGACAACCAGTCCAATCGCGGCAGTGTAGGCGGTTTGACAGCAACGCCCAGAAAGTGATGCAGATGGCCCAGGTCAGTCATAGAAAACTCTCCAGAGAGCTGGGAGACAATTTGATCCAAGACAACCGGAGATGACCCAGTGATGACGATATCATCCACATAGAGCAGGAGGTTGACGATGTCCGAGCCACGACTGTAGACGAAGAGAGACTCATCACACGAGCAACCAGAGAAACCGATAGTCTGTGTGAGGACGGTGGCAAATCGCTGAAAACAAGCATGGGGAGCCTACTTCAGACCATATAAGGATTTGCGTAACTGGCAAACAAAGTCAGGATGGCGTGTGTCGCAGTAGCCAGGGGGCTGATGCATGTAAACTGTCTCACAGAGATCACCATGAAGAAAAGTGTTCCTGACATCTAGCTGACGGATAGGCCAAGAGCGTGTAACGGCAATGCTGAGAACTGTAAGGATGGTGGTCGGTTTGACAACCGAGCTGAAAGTCTCCTCACAATCGATCCCAACCATCTGGGACTTCCCATTAGCAACCAATCGCGCCTTATAGCGCTGCAGACTACCATCAGCGCGAAACTTGTGGCGGAAAAGCCACATAGATCGCAGAACATTGGCCCCTGCCGGGCGAGGAACCATATCCCAAGTGTGGTTCGTAACCATAGCTCCAAACTCATCAACCATGTCCGCTTTCCAGTGAGGATCCGACAAGGCTAGGATGGAGGATTTGCGAAGGGGCGAAATAGGGTCTGGTGGCTGGGCCGCTAAAGTGAGACAAGTGACTAGTTTGACGATGCCATGCATGGATCGGGTGGTCATCTGAGGAGATAGATGAGGAGGAGAAGGGGCCAGTGGGCTCGGTGTGGGTGACTCAGGGGGGTCAAGCAACACAGGCACAGAGGGTACAAGAGGAGGACGAGTGGACACAGACCGACGGACGTAGTGCTGAGGAAAAGGTTCCACAAGGGTCCTGGACGGGGAAAGTTGTGTGGGTACCCGAGTAGGTGCGGGTGGTGATACGGATGCCCTAGGAGGGGTGGGTGAGGGTGTGTGTGCCACAGGGTTATGAGCACGATGAGTGAAAAGGGGAGACAGAAGACTGTCATCGGGATCAGACGTCCTGTGAACAGAGGGAGACACAGACCCAGGAGTCGAGAAAGGAAACACTGTCTCATCAAAGGTGGCATGACGGAAAGTGTGAACTCGACCAGTACTCAAGTCTAGACACCTGTACCCACGATGATTAAGAGGGTACCCCGGAAAGACACATCGAACAGAACGTGGTGCAAGCTTGTGAGGTGAGGTGGCAGAGAGGTTCGGGGAACACAAGCATCCGAACGTGCAGAGATGCTCATAGGATGGTGAGCGATGGTAGAGGGCAACAGTAGGAATATTGTTGCCAAGGACTTTGGTGGGAAGAATGTTATAAAGATAGACAGCAGTTAGAAGAGACTAAACCCAGAAAGAGGCTGGAAGGGAGGCCTGTAAAGTTTTAAACTATGAATACTCCTAGAAGAAACAAACATTGATAGACTAGCAATATTCTAGTATCCAAATTCAACGGGTTCAACTTATAAAGTGCTTTGCTTGTCTAAATTCAAGTTCCGCCTCCTTCCAGAGATGCTATCAGAATTATGGTTTGAGTGATCTGATTTTTAACTCAAGTTGCTAATGCGGAGCAAACTCAGAATAAATATTAAAATAATCTTAGAACAGTGACAGTTACTTTCCCCGGATACCATGGTCATAAAGAAAAGAGTTTACCTTCTTTTCTCCTACGCTTTCCTTTGCTAGCTAGATTTTCTATAGTAACTGCATCACAGATTCTTGAAATGACACATCTTCGTAACCTTGATTGTATCATATACACGTCATCTGTCATTAAATTTTACATTTATGAGTCACCACTCATTAAACTGACACATATATATCAATAAAATACCAAGCATTGAATACTTTCCACAAATTGACTCGCAATGTAAGAAGTGATGGTCCAGTGAAGTCTTTCTTGGTAACGTCTAGCACCCCACAAAAATAGGAACTAATCATTATCTTACTCTTTCTAAATAAAGAAATGTTTTAACATTACACTAGTAAGGGGTATGTGTGTTGCACGTGGGCTGCCTTTTGTATTTGATATCAAAGGTACATCGGCTCACACAAACAATTATCTGGGAGCCCTATTATTTGCTATCATGGTTCTCCTTTCTGATTGAATACCGGAGTTGGCTATGACCGTAGGGAGGCTTGAAAGTTCTACAAACAGAGAGCCTTGTACTTCTATCCAGCTTGGGCCTATGCAATCCCAGCCAACATTCTGGAAAGTCCTCTTTCGTTTGGAAGCTCTAATTTGGACATGTTTAACATACTATGTCATCGGGTTCAATCCTGAGTATGAAAGGTTAGTATCGAGAAAAGGCTTTAAACATATAGGTTTGGTCTACTGTTAAAAGATGCATTGAAGTTGACGAAAACTTGCTGCAACAACCAATAAGTTCAACTTTCAGAAATAATCTAATATTTAACAAAATATATCCGCTAGCAAAATGAATTCCAACGCCGCAGATAAGTTATGAAAAGAATCCCAAGATTGATACCCTGTGTCAGTGATATGCATTCATTATCACTGCCGGCTTTTTCCCTGTTGTTCAGGAAAAAACTACCAGCTGGCATATGAGGTCATTTTGCAGAAGTTCTTCAACAAAGTGTTAGAGCATCTCCTACGGGCGGCATCATATATTTGTACTTTTGGACCAAATTTGGTCTTGGACCAAAATTTGGTCCTCCACTTTTGAGTTTTTGCTCCAACAATGAGGACCAAATTTGCTCCTCCAGCAATATTATATTAGTTTTTATTTATTTACCATCGAACAACTATATTATACATGATATTTATAGCAAAATAAACAAATTTTATTTAAAACAAAAAACAAGGCCGGTGAATTAGTTATAAAATGCTAATAAAAAAAAAGTGAAAATGATATAATGTTCGACCCATTTTATCTAAATAACACCATACAAAAATTAGCATTAATCAGCTTAATTATTAATAAAATACCGTCTCAATACAACAAAACTCATCACAAATGAATAAATCGGATTTTTTTAATATTTGGTCCAGTGAACAGTACAGACTTCAAATTGGTCCTTCCTTTGCTCCTGGACCAAATTTGGTCCAGCATTTGGTCCACCGTTGGAGCTCCAGTTTTTGTGTTTTGGACCAAATTTGGTCCAAAAGTGAGATTTGGTCCACCCGTTGGAGATGCTCTTAGAAGCTACGAGTGCATGCTCTGAGCTTCATGTTAATATAATACAAAAGTTAATACAACCAGATTACGGAAACATTAAAAGTTGGCTGATAAATTTATATTGGTTTATTTTGGTTACAAAATTTAATATCTTAAGTGCTACGAGTGATCTGATCTTTAACTCGTGCTAATGCGGAGCAAACTCGTATTCTAGAATAAATATTAACGTTGTCCTCAAATAGTGCACATACAGAGTTAACCTTCTCTTCTTCTGCGCTTTCCTTTGCTAGCCAGATATTTCTTTAATAACTGCATCACAGATCCTTGAATGACACATCACCTGTCATTAAAATTCAACTTTGTGAGTCACCACTCATTAAACAAACATGCATCAATAAAATAGCAAGCATTGAATACTTTCCAAAAATTGACTCACCATGTAAGAAGTGACAGTCCAGTGAAGTTTTCTTTTGTCATGTCTAGCATCCCACAAAATAGAAACTAAATATCATCTTACTCTTTCTGTTTAAAGAGATATTTTTAGTTTTAGATTCAAAGATGCATGAAAGTCAAAACTTCCTACAATCAAAAAGTTAATTTTCAGCAATAATCTAAAATTTACCAAAACATATCCGCAAGCAAAATGAATTCCAATGCCGCAGATAAGATATCACAACAATCCCTAGATTGATACCCTGCCTCAGTGATATGCATTCATTATGGCGTATGAGGTCAAAGTTCTTCTACGAAGTGTAGAAGCTACAACAAGTGCATGCTCTGAGCTTGATGTCACGTGTAAGGTGGTGATTCAAAGTCTAAGCTACAACCAGAGTTAAAGTTCAGTCAATCAACCCAGTAAAAGAGATGGAGATTCGGCCGCCCTTGTTTAGGTACACTTGCATAGAGCGGAGAACAAAATAAGGGTGTTTACTAGTTTTCGGCTATCGGCTACTGACATTTACACTCTCCAATCTTTACGTGTTTAGCAATATCAGACAAAAGTTAATATAACCATATTTTGTTAACATTAAATGTTGGCTGATAAGTATATTTTCGTTTGTTTGGTTACAGAATTTTATCTCTAAAGGTATCACCCAGACACACAAAAGTTAATAAGTGTTGTTCTCTTATAATCTTAGTGGCCCCAGGGCCGTCTCTACCTCTAAGCGGTCTAGGGCCCCCAAAAAATGAGAGCCACAATTCTTAAAAAGTAGGGGTGTTTTAGTAATTTAATATATAGTTTATTGTATATATTAGTTTTAATTTAGAAAAACTTCTTTCAGCTGATGTTATAGTAGTAACAGCTATAGTCAAAAACTTATTTAAGGCCCACTGTGTTGCAAGAAAGATCAACTAGATTAGCAATTTTATCTATAGAAAAAGAATGTTAGAAGAGCTCGAATATGATGATTTAATTAGTACGTGCGCATCTATAAAAGCAAGTAAAAAGAATTTTATGTAAGAATGAAATATGCAATATAAATTATGTGAAGAAAATCGCAGAGGCCTCAAATTGAATGCTCGCCTTAGGCCACCAAAACGCAGGAGACATCCCTGCGGCCCCTCTTACGCTAAATTAACAACTCAAGTAGCACCAAAAGTTGCAAAAGCACATTAATGCAATCCAATTCTACTGTACACAAAAAAAATTGCTATGTTGTCTTTCTCTTCATTAGACATGACACATCTCTACTAGGCAAAACTTTGAGCTTTCGTCATTGCAGCTATTCAAAGATGCTCCACTGACAACAAGTATTGACAAAGAAAAATCATCATGTGCCGTGGTTCAATAATCACGATGATCACACAAACACCCACTTACGTCAACACCCATTTCTTAAAGATCATATCACTTAACAAAGGACCCTCAAATTAACTTTTGGGAAATTATGTCAAATCTGACAAGCGCAGCTGACAAAAGACATCAAAGTTGCAACACAATGTGATCTAATCAATCAAAACAAACCACTGACTTAAGTTGTTGATTAAAAACAAGACATAAGTTTTCATGCAATATCGGGGAAAGGAAAAAAGCAGAATACTTTGTCGATACATAAAAAGCATGATAATTTTGAAGACGCAAAAAAGTAGCTTGAATTTTCGTCACAACGCACATGGTTTCGGAAACTGTGTCACAATGGCTTCCTACGAGTCATGTTCAATGATGACTTCTTGGTAGATCGCTTCATGATTGTTGAGTTACCCACATTAATTAAACTGATATGTTCCTCTTCTATCTTTTAACAGACCTTCAAAACCACCATTCACAGTTGAAAGTTCCATGTCGCCTCAGCTACTGTTGACCTGCCAAGCTTTGAGAATTTCAGTGGTCTCCCTCCATATATGCCAAAGACACAGAACAATTTGACTATTTGACAGTAATGCTTGATATTAAAAAAAAAAAAAAGAAAAAAGGAGAGAGAGAGACAGTAGTGCCAATAGCTGTATGAGTTTCCGTAATCTAGTTGAAAAAGTTCCCAAATTACCCAAAGAAGCAAGATGATCCATGATCAAAAAACTTGTTGGCAGATGGACAAAAACTACAAAATGACATGCAGAAAACCAAACTGCATAAGATGAACAGTGAAAATTCCAAGAGGAGCCCCAGAAATGCACACTTCTTGTGAAAAAGCATACAACATAGAACTGATCAAGACATGCTTCCCCGAAATAGCCTATATGACTTACTCCACAATTAACCTTCAAAAACCAGAGAAAATATGCAATTTCTAAGAATCCAGAAGCTCAGGAAATACCAAACTTGCCAACTTGAAGTAGAGTCAACCCGGCCCTTTTAAGCAGGATGCACTTGTAACTTTAGAGTAGTCTAGGCAGCAGATTGTATAAGCTTGACAATGAGTGCCAAATACAATGATGCGAGAAACAACGTAACAACACTATATATATCAGGATGCGATATTTTCATTTGTCTACTTTCCATTCCCAAGGCAACGAGGAGTGGTTTATACTTGAGGTAAAGTTTAATGGATAATATCAAATTCTAGACATACTAATACGCTCATATCTGGTCACCTCCACGAAAAAAAATGAAATGAAAATCTAAGATGCATATAGTTAAGCTTAATTGACAAATTATCCTCCCTAATCATTGTATATGTACACAATTTCAAATAATCCATATACGGCTTGCACTCAATAATAAAGATAATGTGAAAAATGTCAACAAAGTAAACAAACACGTAATCAACAAATAAGTCAGTAAAATTTAGGAAGCCGCTACTCGATTCTTGAATGCTAATCTCACGTTATTTCTTTTTGGCTCACACTGTACTATGTTTACTTCCTTTTACATAATGTTCCCATATTAGGAAGTACTCCCTCCGTCCCACTTAAATTGTCTTCCTTTAGTAAAACCGGAATCCCAAAAAAAGGTTCCTACTGCCAAAATGTAATTATTTTATCGATTTACTTCCCTCCATACCCTTTTTTAAAAAATATTATCTTTTGACTTCTGAACTATAAGTAGTACCACTTAAGACAAATGACATTTTAGTAGATCTACAAAGCTAAAGTCTCCTCCAAAACACTGTGACATGTCCACTCCGACCCTCATTTAGGAACCGAGGTGGTACTAAAATAGTTCAAGTGCATTTAACATGCTGCTTCACTGTTTTCGTGAAGTAATCTCCTCGGCAACACAGCTAACATTACCATTTAGCATTTTCTGATGTCCCTAGAGTTTGTAAGCAAACTCCCACATTAAGAAGTTCGTGACTTCGCAATGCAGGCGGTACTAACTACTCAGCATTTGTAGTGTTAAAAGTAATGTGCCTGATGGCATTATTGTTTGCAAGTAGTACGTCATGCACACTCAGGAATTTAACGATAAATAGCAACCAAGATGCTATTCTCAATTACAGCCACACAACAAGCCACTAAATCTAATATAGGGTTATGCACTAGTGATGCATGGCAATCCAACCTACGTATATGTGGTTTACTGGTTCCTATCTTTTAATCACTGTATCTCCAAAAGTCTAATAGCTTGAAATGGCCTGTTAGTTAGGGCAGAGGCATTAATTAATTCTGTAAGAAAGTACTGGGGACCCTGCAGCTTTAAACCTGCAGCTTTTTGTTGTTCAATCAGTTACTCTTACTTAGGCATGACGTTACTTAGCCTAGAGGTAAGGTTATATTTGTCTTTTATTTAGCTAGGGAAACAACTGGTAGTTTTACTTAATAGTACTATTGTACTATCTCCAAGGAAGTTGGATTATGTCTTGAACCTTTTAAGGTAAAGAACCTAGAGTTATATTGGGTTTTAATCCTTGAAACCGAGAGTTTCGGCTTTTCCCATTTCAGTTTGTTCTAAACTTCAGGTTTATAAACTGTTCTTGCATTAGATTCTATCCAGGGTGTTAATTGCACCATTGTAGCATCAGATTGTGCAGGCTCAAACTTCTGAACTACATTAACTAGTCTGACCATGAGATATAGAACAGTTCCAAGACAAGTCATACTGATTTAGGAGTGCCAAACAAGGATGCAACAAAAAAGACACAGAACTATACATTCTCATTTATCTATTTTCCACTTTTTGGTAACACCGAGACACTATTCTTACTTAATATATTTTCTGATTTTTTTAACACCAAGAAACTATTCTTAATTACATCGACATAATCCAGCCACTTAAATAATTTATGGGAATCTAACTACCTTAGTTAATGAGCATAAGGGAACCATTATGCTTGTTCATAAGTCAATTTTGACTAGGAAGGCATATGATGTGAATCTTAGTTACTGATTAATTTTAGAATCTTGAAGTACTTGATTTACGAAGCATCTTAAAAATGTCCCCAAACTGTTGTCAGAAGCTTTCAGTGGACTTATGAGTTGTCTTCATCCTTAGGCGACTAGAACTGAACTGATTCCGGCATCATGTTAGCTATTTTTCTTTTACACAATTTCAACACTTACTGTTATCGAGATTGAATTAGAAGGAAGGAATCAGATCGGAAAGAAAGAAGAATTATGACACTCTGCACAGCGGTCTTTCCGAGTTCCATGGGGATATGGGACACAGTAGTCGGTTCTAGTTGATGAATCGGCTGAATTTATTTATGTCTCCCGCTTGACACACTATCAGTTGAATGCATTGTATAAGCATCAATGAGAGATCTATAAATGCACCCTCAGTCTCTCACTAGGCAGAAAAGTGTGTGATGTTCCGCGTCGGTCTTTATGAATGCCTTTTATCTATGTTAGCCTTATGTTTATTTTAACCTTATATTAGCCTTATGTTCCTTCTATCTCCCCTTTGATACACTATCAATTTAATGTGTTGTTGTTAATGTGCTGCTCGCATTAAGCTGAAAAGTGCACAATGATTCAGAAATCTCGTCGATGGTCCATAATGCCTCAACATTTATGGTTAACGGCACCAGTTCAAAGACCCCAGCAGTAGCGGTAGTTACTTCCTATGCCAATCGCATTCTATTTGGCCAGAAAAGCATACCTAATACACAGGGTAAATACTTTTATATGCCATGATGGGAAGCCTCAAAACTTCATAAGATTCTTCGACGGGTAAAAGACACTTTCACCCCCTTAGGTTTAACAAAACGACACTTTCACACCCTCCAGTTTCGGTACAGACACTTGCACCCATAACGTAAAGACACTCACAATTTTATTTTTCATTTCTCATCAGAACTTGTTTACTTCCCTTCCTATTATGTTCTCAGATTAAGAAGTAGAAACAATTTCAGATATACCCTAACCTGACATTCTGCTACACTGTTTTCCTGAAGGATCTTCCAGGAATTATAGCTAATATTATCACCATTATTTACACGTCACCTACTCACCTATGGTTAATCAGCTGACTAAAGTTTCTAAGGATAGCCTTACGCAAAAAAATAAATAAATAGTAACTTCATGATCCCAGTCTATTTTACTCCTTCGACAGCGACCAACATGGTAAGAGAACGGTCAAAGCATAACATGTAAGATTTTAGTAACTGATGACATTGATGGCTCCTGAAGTACCTGTTTCCGAGATCTCCAGTTTAAGTAAACAGAAGAGAAGACATGGAGGCCTCGTGTGGTATCCGTTTCCGAGTTCTCCAGTGAAATAACAACTAAAGAGGAATAATATACTAGTCCCAAATGGAGTTTTACTAAGAAGGTATATATATGTAAATTATAGGAACACTGTGAAACTTAATTTATCTTAGTCATTAATTGTACTATAAACATCAAAAGTACAATGTTTCAGAAATCTCACCTATGACGATCCATAAAGTCTTGACGTCAAATAACTGCAGTAGAGATAGTTACTTCATCTGCCCCAGATACTCTATTTTAGCAGAAAGCATGCCTAACTAGCAACTACCACGTAAGTAAAAACACAATACCTGAAGTGATAACTTTTACAATGAAGCGCATAATTTTGTTATATTTCCTCAGAAGTCCAAACAATATATCCACCTCTATATTTTGTTCTCATTAAATATGCTAGGAAGTAACAAAACTAACTAGACTTTTCACCATCCTTATCATTAAACTTCACCAGCTTCAAACTTTATCTAGCCATATTGTCTCAACATCATTACAGCTTTCTTCAAATGAACCTATTAAGTACAAAAAGACCTACTATGTCTTGACGTTAAGGTTCAAATTGTGTTATTTCTTAAACTGAAGTTGATAGCAGAGGGTGCAGCCAACGCCCCTATACATACGATCAAGCTAAGATTTCTAATACAGAATTTATGCGGGAGTCTTGTTCTATCACGTTTAAGAAGATGACATACATTTACGAGAACAAAGACGAAAAAATAGTCAGGGAGTGGATAAAAAGTGTTATACCTTCTCTTCATCTTCTTCTTTGTCGCTTTCCTCCTCTAGCCCGATTTCTTTGGTCACCACATCATGAAACTCTTCTCCTTTATCTAGCAACACTAGACTATTGGTATAAGTACCAAGATAAAATAAAGACTGAGGGTCCGCTCCATAGATTGGGTATTTGAGATCTGAAGCCACATATTTCTCGGAGTCATATGTGAACAACTCACCATCAAAATCCCATAAAGGGAACAAAACTTCGCCATTTGATCTCAGTCCAAGTGGGTCCTTCAATACTGATGCCAGGAGATCAACTTTAAATAGTTTAGCCCAAGACTGCGGTACGCCGTACTCTCTCATCACCCAAACAGTACAAAAGGCACCAGTAGTGAGGGTAGAGTATTTATGGAACAATGAGATAGACTCCTGATAGACTTGAAGGTGTATCGTATTCTTAATTACAAATCTACCATCACATATTAGAGGAACCGGCATCTCCCTAAATATCTCATATTTCATGTCAAATATCGCGATTAGGGATGGCAATATGGTCCGATCCGATCTGTGATCCGAGCGATCCGGGCCGAATGGATCAGATCCGAATCCGATCCAATTGAAAATGGATCGGATTTGGATCTAGAAAGCCAGATCCGATCGGATTTGGATCTGGATTTGGATCTAAGGGCAAATCCACCGGGTTCCGATCCGATCCGATCCGACGTATATGTGTACTTTACAAATATATTCATATTACCTTCCCACTTTCACTTCCAAGAAGAATACAATAATAATGCCAACCTACAAAGCTATTTATGTTGTGTTTTAGGCTTCATAATTTGTGAACATGCCTTAGCGCATGAAATAGTGTTTGTTTCTTATGTTATTTTTTGTATTTTATTGCAAACTCAAGTCGGATCAGAACCGAATCCGATCCGACCACGTATTATATGGATCTACGGATCGGATTTGGATCAGCTGGATGAAACCCGATCCGATCTGATCCGAATATGATGATGATCCGAACGGATCTGGATCGGATCTGGATCTCATTTCTCCTAGGCGGATCTGGATCGAATCTAGCCTGATCCGATCCGGATCCGACCCGTTGCCATCCCTAATCGCGATCACATACTCCAAGTTATGCATATCAGCGCTTCTTCTATGGGGAGTGATCCAGTGAACAGCTCCATGAACGTAAGCCTGATGAGATGCACGTACAACCGCATATGGAGGGGTCTCATCGCTTACTTTCCTCCAAAACCCCTCATTGAGTGAATAAACCTGAACACCGCACGACGTTTTCTTGCGCCTCGGGACATCTGGGTCTGGGTACGATAACCTAACAATCTTATAGTCATTATTGACAGAATCAAAGCCGAACCCAAGCACATATATTGAACCAGTTTGCGAAACGTTTAGCCCCGGAACATGTATAGCCTTGTTTATCATTGGATTCCATATAAAGATGGTGTTTTTGTTACCCCAGGAATCAAGACAAATCAACCCATTACTGCTATCAATAATTTTATACCGAATTTCAGAGAGGGGAAGGGGAATTGTAAACTCTTGTAGTCATGAAGTGTGGAGTCATCATCCACGAGCAGAGAAAAGTGATGTTGACTGGGATCGTTTTTATGTTTGTAGCTGAGGAGTGGGTGATGGCGGTTTTTGTCGTGGAGAGATAGTTTGAGGTGATGTGAGATGAAAGTAGGGCTTTTGATGAGAGCGTACCATTTCTTGCAGACGAGAGTGAATCGCACCAGGTCCTCTGCCGGAACCCTAGCCAGAATGTCGGTCATCACGTCTCCGGGAATGTAGTCCGACATTTCTCCGCTCCGCTCCCGCTCTTAGAAATGAGAAAACTGTTTTAAAGAAACCCTACAAACTTATAGAAAGAGGGGGAAGTCAAATGATTCATGTATTCTTCATCCTCTACCCTTGGATCTAGAGTTGATCAATGGCCATAAGAGGTCAACACTACTAAGATGAACAGTAAATATTCCTTCTCCGTCATAAAATAGATTTAGCATCAAGTTTCCCAGCATATGATCCTGTTTGGCATCAAGTTTTCCGGCATACGATGCTGTTTGGCACCGTTGAAAAAGAAATAATGAGAACAATGAAAAAAATCATACTAAAAAAACAAATTGAAAAAAACTTTTTAATTTGACTTTATAAATTAAGAAGCAAAACAAAGTACAAGAAATTTGGACATTGTATGTACCTATTACATTTGGTATTCCCAAACCATAATCACAAAATATATCAGCTAATAAGTTTCTTTCTCAGTTTACCCAACCGACATTATCTCTTGAAAATGCCACCGCTTCTCTCGAGACTTCTCGGAGAAAACGAGACATTTGAGATATTTCATTCTCTATCCCAAAAAAAGGACGACGGAGTTCTTGTTTTGATTTGTTGATAGCATCGATCAACTCATTCGAATTCGATTTTATATGCAGATTGATGAAACTATATTGTTTCGCCAAACAGATTGCGTTCCTCAAGAAGAAGAGATTTGTGACTCTAGAGCAGTTAGAGTTAACAAAAGATTCCAATTTGAGGCAATGTGGCTACAACATGAGGACTGTAGAGATCTGATCCGAGAATGACGGTCACACTCAGGTAACCAAGTAGATGAAAAGCTTCTTCAGATGGCCGACAGACTTAAGCAGTGGGATCGAAATTGCTCCGGACATGTCAGTTGAGAACTTCGACTCCTCCAAAATAGATTACAGGTTCTTCAAGAAGGGGAACAATCGGGTAAAGATTTTTCAGAGCCAAAGATGGTATGAAATAACATTCTCCAAATCCTTCTAAGGGAGGAAGATACGTAGAGACAGCGTTCGCGTTAGACTTGGATGCGCAAGGTTGATCAGAACACTAGTTTATTTCAGGGGACTGGAAGATACAAATGGAGTATCTAAGAAGCCAGATAAAGCCGGTTATGTTCAGGGATATAAGGAGCTCGTCTCACTCGAGTAACGAGCCCTTATGAATCAACATTTTACAACTTCTGATATTTTCCTTGCACTGAGTCAGATGGCGCCGCTGAAGGCTCCGGGCCCGGATGGTTTCCCTCCATTATTCTACCAGAAATTGTGGCATGTGATCGGCAGTGAGGTAGAGGAAGTCTTCTTAGGCATCATTAATCTCTAGGTACAATCACACCATTATTGCCCTGATTCGAAAAGTGAAGGAGGTTCGAAAAGCTACTGATCTCCGCCCTATTAGCCTTTATAACACCATTTATAAGCTTGTCAAAAAAGTGCTTTGCTAACCAGCTGAAACTCATTTTGGATTCTCTTACTGCTGATAATCAAAGTGCTTTTGTGCCCGGTAGATTGATTACATCATGATTTGATCTGAAAAGTGAAGCAGGTTAGAAAAGCTACTGATCTCTGACCTATTAGCCTTTGTAACACCATTTATATACTGATCACAAAAGTGCTTGCTAACTGGCTGAAATCCATTTTAGATTCTTGATAACTCTGTATTAGAGTTATATTTCTTCTACTTTTGTGTAGCGTTTTGCGTGAATTCCGGGTAGATTATATTAGAAATACACTATGAACTTGAGGAAATTGAATAACTTTAGCTTTCAGCAATTAATTTGTAATCCGGGCGTTTTTCGCACTATTTGAGCTTATTTTATCACGTTTGATCGCACGGGTGTGTTTTGTGTTGTTTTGACAGGACACGCTGCTTGAGAGATTAAGAGGAGAGGAGAAGCGAACTTCGGAAACGATTTAAAGCGAGAAAAAATGGACGAAGGAGAAATAAGTTTAGCAGATCACACGATCAGCAAAACTGAGGTCGTGCGATCTGGAGCAAGACGTAGAAAAAATTCAGAGAAGAAAATTGAGCAAACTCACTGTTATCACGATATGAGTTACTGATCATGCAATCAGTTAATCAGGTCGCACGACTTGATATTGCAGATCGTGCGACCTGACTTGGTCCTTAGAATCATATCGTACGATCTGAGGCAAAAGGAGAAGCAGATCGCACGACCAGCTTTACTGAGGTCGTGCGATCTGCTTAAGAAAAAATACACGGATGGAAGGAAAAAAAGAAAAAGAACTGGCTTTGTTGGTTCTAAACTACGTAGTTTTGTCTTGATTATTTCCTAAACCTAATTGGAAATAATTAATACCCTACAACTACAATTAATAGAGAAGATTTATTGGAGAAGAACTCTATCAACGTGAGAAAGAAGAGACGGACGCACGCAAAGAGGACTCCTCCTCCATTGAAGCTCTAGGTTTCACCTTCTTCTTCTTCTTCTTCTTCTTCTTCTTCTTCTTCTTCTTCTTCTTTCAAATCTTGTATGGAGAAACTATTGCACTTTTTTTGGTTGATCTTTATTAGCTAGAAGTTTTGCTAGGCGTCTCTATGAGAGCCTAGGGTTTATGTAGACGGTTATTTTTTGGATACGAGACTTTTTTTCATGCGTTTGGATTTGATTCTTCAATTGAATGTTAGTTTCTTGAACTTGTTGTTGATCTTAGTCTATTGACACGATTAGGGTATGATTGGATATTCAACGAAACTAGGGTTTATTTTATGAATCACTATCTTGCTTAAAGTTAATATTTGTTCTAGTTACATGTTCTTGTTCTGCGCGTAATCTTTAGTATGAATGGAGTAGCTACCCGGATGTACTACCTAATTAGATGAGTGCACGACAATGACTCAACCTAATTTTGTAGAGAATTTGAACACAATCCCGAATCACCGAGACCGAAAAGGGAAAGTGTTAGGATTGGCCTAGTGTGGGTAGATTCGGTAGGATTATTTAGCTGTTCCGTGAAACGGTGGGCCGACAGGACCCGTTATCGTACCAGTAGATGACCTGCTAGAACGGACCGGTAGACAACATGAGACCGAGAGGAGATTGTAGTTAACCGAGACGTAAAGTGACATGAGACCGACAGGATATTGTCGTAGCCTATTACCCGGCTGAACTAGAATAGGATTAACGTGTTACATAGTTGAACCAGAAATCGTCTACAGCCCTAGGTGATCTAGAGATTTCTTAGTTTCTCCATCTTTTATCTTTAAATATAAAAAATACAAAAATATTAGCCTAGATGTTATTTCACTTCTTAAATCAATTAAATATTTCCTCCTGCACCGTACTCTAAATTAAATAACTAATTAAATAATCTCAAGCCTGTCCTCGTGGGATCGATAACTCGGGGTTGAAATACCACCCCTATATTACTTGACCGTTCACTTGCGCATACGCGTTAAGAAATCGCGTCAAGTTTTTGGCGTCGTTTCCGGGGACAGCTGTAGATTATTTAGTTAGGAGTTAGTTTTAAGTACTTCTATTTTAGTTTTAGTTTTTTTTTTTTTTTTTTTTTTTTTTTTTTTTTATTCTATATCTATGTGCTTCACGGGTGTCTTGTGAGTCTGTTTTTCAGGAACGCGGGAAGCAAGAGACAATATAAGCATGTGGAGCGAAGACTGTTATTCGGGTCCCCCCTACTGTTTCCACTGCAGGGGTAACCATGAAGAAGATGACGCATGCATAACTTGGTGCTATGTATGCGGCATTTGGCACGACCGTAGAGACTCATGTCGAGTACATGCACCCCAGCTTCATCAGCACCAAGAGGACTCATCAGCGAGTATGGCAGAATGACGCAGTATTATGGAGGACATCCAAGTGTGCACAAAGTTTTTATCCATAGCTTCACAAGTGCCACAAGAGGATTCAGCCATAGGAATGGAATACGTGAGGGAGATGATGGAGAGGATAAATGAACGACTTATGAAACTGTCAACAACAGGGGAATCAAGTATTCAAGAGCCACAAGAAGAGACCTTGCCATATGACAGTTAGCCAAAAATTGAACCTTCACCATCGCCGCCACAAGTGGAAGAAGAGATAACTGAGCTGAGCGAAGACTGTAGTGTCCAGACCCATTGATGGACTCTGATTCAGACTACGGTGGACTTGTGTGCCCAGGATGGGAGGACCTTCCGTATTGCCACCCAAAACTGCAAGAGCCCTCACTTCCTTGGCATGAATGGGAAGACACTGGCATTGGAAGCATGTGGTGTACCGACGATGAAGCTGGTGAAACACTTGTGCTCAGTGCTATTGAGGTAACATCCCCAACTCTGATTAATGATGAATTCTCCATATCCTATGTCACGCAAGTCTGCGACGAGCTGGAACAATTACTGTATGGGGATTCTTATGGGAAAGAATGTGATGAGCAACTTCCAATCTCTTGTTCTATGGGCGATTATATCGATCATCCATATGCCATAGTTAAGGAGTTGGAAGTCAGCATGTGTGGGGGTGTGGATGAATTGCATGGGTCATTTGATGAGCATCTAGCACCAAAGAGGTATTACTGGGATGACTTTATGGAGAGCGACACATATGAGCCCAGTGGTACTTGGTGGAAGATGATAAAGAAGATAAATTGCAAGATGAAAGAGTTAGCTTTCACAGCTATCCACCATCGCTAGAGCACAGGGATGCTCGTGAGAAAAGGTTTATTCGAGATAAGATGGTGGAAGAAGAAGAAGTGGAGGGATAAAGCAGCCTCCACAATCCTTTTCGGTTGAGGTAACCGGGTCGGGCTGTCGACCTTAAATTACAAGCGCTGCTTGGGAGGCAACCCAACATAGAGTAGGATGTTATTTATTTATGTTTTTTTCAGTTAGTTCTCCATATATGATTTTGAGGGGTGAGAGAGAGTTGCTTTAATACTTTCAATCAGTGTGCAGGGACACAGGTACAAAAGACGTTCCGAATTCCCCTTCTTGATGCGTGCGATAGAGAATGTTGAGTAGGCGCATCAGAATCCGGACGCGAGGTGAGACTTCTCCGGAAACTGTCAACGGTCTGCAAGACCCCTTCTTGTTGCAGTTTTGCGGCAAATGTTCCCATGTAAGTCCGGGCACCCAGGTACCTCTAACTTTCGCTCTCTTGTTTCTACGTTTGGAGCGCTGATTGTTGAAATCCACCGCCTGCACATTTAAGCGATGATTCCTCCTTCATTATCTCTAAATTTGTTGAGGACAACGAAACATTTAAGTGTGGGGGGGTTTGTATCTACTTACGCTAGCCATGTCTTTGTTTGCATCGCCTTGTTACATATAGTTATGTGTTCTTATTGTGTTGGTTTGTGGTAGGATTGTGTAGTTTATGCATTTTGTTAGCACTTTTACTTTATTGAGTTCCCTACCCAAAACTTGTGGTTAATCGAGTTGGCCAAAAGCATATAGAGTTAGGAAAAAAAATCAGATATTCAAAAATCATAAAAAATAAAAAACTTTTGAGAAAGGGCAATCGAAGAAAGTGAATGTGGAGAGGGCTTAATGATATAATTCCTTAGTAGTATGAAAATATGTGGTGAGGTAGACGCGAGAATCAGGAATAGGAAGACTTATAGGGCTAATGCACATTAGAAATGTGAGTAGCTGCCTCTCAGACTAGTTATCCTACTAGCGCTACACCACCGTCACTTAGGTAGTCGTCAAACCTCCTCGTAGTGGCAACGGAACAGTTGTGCGAATGATTTTTATGGGGGCCTCACATCCCGTCTCCATCTCCTAGGTCCACTAGTTACCCCTATTGATCCATTTACACCTTTTAATCACAGCCTCTAGCCTAGGAAGCATTTCATTGTGACTTCATCACTAGTTAGAATTGTCATTTCCTATGCGTCATGATAGAGGGAGTCGAGTTAGGGAGGTTCGATGAGGGTGTGCTGAATTGATGCATCTTACTTGGATTCTCTTACATGTCGTCTTTTGAGGGGATGTGAGGGTGAGTTAGAGACGGTAGCACACTTCGGTGTGGCGGTGAGTCGTTTCCTTACACCACGATCACAGGTGGAATACCGCAGTGCGTGACATTCTTTCCGCACGTCATAGGGTGGGGGTTGGTTGATCTTATAGGAGGTCGTGCTCATGCTGCATTTATATTCTCTATATCTTAGGTGATGAGGAGGATCGGTTGGAAAAGCACGTTTACACATTGACTGACGGATTTTAATATGCTTTACATTGAGTGTGGGGGTGTCAACATCTATTTTGATTACACTATTGGTTTGAAACATTCCAACCCCCACAATATTTGATACTTGGATCTCCGCGGATATTACTATCATTATTGTTGGCTCAATGGAAGTTGTTAGAAAAAAAAATAGAAAGAAAAAAAAAACAGAACTTGAAAGTGAAAGTTAAAGGTAATAAGGAGCTGAAACTGAATATCATGAAGACCGGGGAAATTAGCTATGGATCTTGATCACTTCTTAACGTTCGTGGCCGCGAGAACGGCGTTACACCAAGATTGAGGGAATGAGGGCCGGAGTAGTTAGATTCAGTGGGGTTCCTTGGATTTTGGTGAGGGAGTGTGAGAATCGATTTTGTGAGTTATATCATGACGTCTAGAACTACGCTTCTAAATATCCTATCCTACCTGTCCTAACCCGTCAACAGTTTAACCCGTGGATAAATAGCTCGGATGGTAAGTTCTAGGGATACGTTTGATGAGTGTGCGGAAGCAATGTCTATTGTGTTCGTGCCCGTTCTGTCTAACGAAACTGGCCGCAAGTTCTACCGATCATCAAAGTTATAGAATTTCCGAGGGAATATGAGAGCCTTATGACTTGCCGGTTTACTTTTTGAGATTTCCCGATCTCTAACTAAAAAGAAATAAAATATATATTTTTGTTTTGTATTAATTTTTGCATTGTTTGATAATCGAGTTGCATTGTTTATAGTCATGTAGATTGCATTGGGTGTGTGTTTTGTTTGTGTCACATGGCTAGTAAAGTTGTAAACAATTAGGTGGATTTAAAACGTAGTGTGAGGATTGATTTTGCTCGGGACGCGCAAAAACGTAGTGTGGGGGAATTTGATAACTCTGTATTAGAGTTATATTTTTTCTACTTTTGTGTACCGTTTTGCGTGAATTTCGGGTAGATTATATTAGAAATACACTATGAACTTGAGGAAATTGAATAACTTTAGCTTTGAGCAATTAATTTGTAATCCGGGCATTTTTCGCACTATTTGAGCTTATTTTATCACGTTTGATCCAACGGGTGTTTTTGTGTTGTTTTGACAGGAAACGGTGCTTGAGAGATTAAGCGGAGAGGAGAAGCGAACTTCGGAAACAATTTAAAGCGAGAAAAAATGGACGAAGAGAAACAAGTTTAGCAGATCACACGATCAGCAAAACTGAGGTCGTGCGATCTGGAGCAAGACTTAAAAAAAATTCGGAGAAGAAAATGAGCAAACTCACTGTTATCACGATCTGAGTTACTGATCATGCGATCAGTTAATCAGGTCGCACGACTTGATATTGCAGATCGTGCGACCTGACTTGGTCCTTAGAAGCATATCGTACGATCTGAGGCAAAAGGAGAAGCAGATCGCACGACCAGCTTTACTGAGGTCGTGCGATCTGCTTAAGAAAAAATACACGGACGGAAGGAAAAAAAGAAAAAGAACTGGCTTTGTTGGTTCTAAACTGCGTAGTTTTGTCTTGATTATTTCCTAAACCTAATTGGAAATAATTAATACCCTACAACTACAATTAATAGAGAAGATTCATTGGAGAAGAACTCTATCAACGTGAGAAAGAAGAGACGGACGCACGCAAAGAGGAGGACTCCTCCTCCATTGAAGCTCTAGGTTTCACCTTCTTTTTCTTCTTCTTTCAAATCTTGTATGGAGAAACTATTGCACTTTGTTTGGTTGATCTTTATTAGCAAGAAGTTTTGGTATGCGTCTCTATGAGAGCCTAGGGTTTATGTAGACGGTTATTTTTTGGATTCGAGACTTTATTTCATGAGTTTGGATTTGATTCTTCAATTGAATGTTAGTTTCTTGAACTTGTTGTTGATCTTAGTCTATTGACACGATTAGGGTATGATTGGATATTCAACGAAACTAGGGTTTCTTTTATGAATCAATATCTTGCTTAAAGTTAATATTTGTTCTAGTTACATGTTCTTGTTCTACGCGTAATCTTTAGTATGAATGGAGTAGCTACCCGGACGTACTAGCTAATTAGATGAGTGCATAACAGTGACTCAACCTAATTTTGTAGAGAATTTGAACACAATCCCGAATCACCGAGACCGAAAAGGAGAAGTGTTAGGATTGGCCTAGTGTGGGTAGATTCGGTAGGATTATTTAGCTGTTCCGTGAAACGGTGGGCCGACAGGACCCGTTATCGTACCAGTAGATGACCTGCTAGAACGGACCGGTAGACAACATGAGACTGAGAGGAGATTGTAGTTAACCGAGACGTAAAGTGACATCAGACCGACATGATAGTTTCATAGGCTATTATCCGACTGAACTATAATAGGATTAACGTGTTACATAGCTGAACCGGAAATCGTCTACAGCCCTAGGTGATCTTGAGATTTCCTAGTTTCTCCATCTTTTATCTTTAAATATAAAAAATACAAAAATATTAGCCTAGATGTTATTTCACTTCTTAAATCAATTAAATCTTTCCTCCTGCACCGTACTGAAAATTAAATAACTAATTAAATAATCTCAAGCCTGTCCTTGTGGGATCGATAACTCGGGGTTGAAATACCACCCCTATATTAATTTATTGTGCACTTGCGCATATGCGTTAAGAAATCGCGTCAATTCTCTTATTGCCAATAATTTGAGTGCTTTTGTGCCCGGTAGAATGCTTACTGATAACACGTTAACGGCCTTTGAGCTGCTTCACACGATGAAAAATAGAAAAAAAGGTAGAATGAGTTATTTAGCCTTGAAAGCATATATGAGTAAGGCCTACGAAAGGGTCGAATGGGATTTCCTTCTGGCTGTCATGGAGAGAATGGGGTTTGGTAATTGTTGGATCAACCTGGTTCTGAATTGCGTCTCAACAACCACTTACATTATCATCGTTAATGGAGAATTTCAAGGAATGATCATCCCTGAGAGGGATTAACGCCATGGATGCCCTCTCTCTCTCCTTGTTTATTCCTCCTTGTTAGTGAAACTTTATCTCGCAGTCTGACGCTTGCAATTCAGGAAAGACATATCTCCGACCTTGCAGCTTCTAGAGGAGGCCCTGTTATCTCCCACTTTTTTTTTGCAGATGACAACTTGCTCTTCACAAAAGCATCCACCTTAGAGATTAATAATTTTAGAGACAGAGCTCGGAAATTTTGCGCAAATATGAGACAACGTCAGGCCAGCAACTAAATCTGCAAAAGTCCTTTGTTGTTTTATCGGAAAATGTGCCCCCTGAAGAGAGAGTTTCCCATAGTCATCGATTCGGGATCCATCTTGTAGACGAGCATGATTCTTTTCTAGGGATTCTAACAGCATTTGGTCGTAGCAGATCTATTCCATTCGGTTACCTATCAGAGCGAATCAGTAAAAAGCTAAAGGGCTGGAAGGGGGAGGAGCTCTCAGCTGCAGGGAAAGAAGTTCTCATTAAATACGTAGCTCAAGCTATTCCAAACTACGCGATGGGATGCTTTTTACTCCCTAAAAGGATGTGTCAAGATATGGAGAGGCTAATTAAATGGTTTTGGTGGGTAGGAAATGAAGAAAAGAGGAAACTCTACTGGGTTGCAAGGGAAAGGATGAAGATGTAGGGTTTTGATAACGGATGCGCAGCGGAATAAATAAAATAAATATCCGTTCAAGACCCTCCAAGAATCACAGGACTAGACATCATAATGATGGTAAGGGATAGTATCAAATACCTTGTTTGTGTCCTTGGATTACTTCACTCGTGAAATAGTATTCACGTCTCTATGGATAGTTCACACCGAGGATCAGATCTAGAGTCCGTCCAATCTCCTGGTGCTTACAATTGAGTGAAGGAGGAAGAAGAAAAATCACGTAGACGAAACCACCCAAGGTCGCGCCTCTAGGGGCCGACGACAAGAGAGGGGCCGACGGGGGGGGGGGGGGGGGGTGTCGGGTTCGGCCTCCCTTGTTTGCTCTCTCCTTGCTTTGTTCTCTCACTCTTGTGTGATAACAATTATGACACGTATGAGAAAATAAGCTAGGAGTGTTCTCTATATAGTCTAACAACTCTTTGTTAACTACATATTAGCCCCTCTACTAATTAAGTCCTTACATGAATTAGTCCAACTTGCAAATTACTCCTACTAAGTTTGCAAGTAGTTGCGTATTGATCCTTCTATTTTAATTAATCATATTAATTGATTACCAAGTCTAGTTTAAACCATGGGGCGTATGACCCCATAGGTTTCTACTTAGTTGGTAGTAACAATTTCTAACATAGAGCGGCCTCTAGCAAGACATCTATGCCACCTAATTAATAGAAATAGTCAGTAATCCGACAAACCTTGTGACCAATGTTACCGTATTGTGTTATCCATTTGTCTTCATATCTGGAGTGGACAGGAGACATACAAGTCACACTCGTATATCCAATCCATAGTTTCTCGATCCGGGGAATAGTCTTATCCATGCAGATAACATCAATATCCCATATTCATTTATCTGAGTCTGGCCAGACATTCTATAAGCACTACCCCTCGAGTGGCCGTGGATAGTTTCTCCCGTTATGTGGGAGGGACAAATCCTCTCTACATCACTACCATCTCTAAGCTTGCTTCCTATCATGCCCGATGACTACCTTTATAGTTACCCGGTTAAGGTGCAACGTTTGATAATATCAAAGAATGATATTTCACAACTACAGTATCTAGTGACTTCAATTCTAAGGACCACAATACCATTTTCACTACGAGAAGCACTTGTGACTTTAGATAACTTGTATGTAGCATTCTCGTTGTAGGTCAATCCAGTATGCCATTACCCCTAATGCATACCCATGTGCTAGACTTGATATCTCAATATCAATCTACCCACATACTAGTCTATAGTTGATCGTCCTGTTAATCAATATAATTGACTAGGGATATTTAAGATAAACAACACATTTGTAATCTAAGGACTTCATTATATTAAATATCTCCATTAATAATACAATGATTATTCTAGCCAAAAACAATGTTCATACTAAACAAGATTGCCTCTAGGGCATCTATTCCAACAGCCTCCACTTGCACTAGAGCCAATTTGGTGCATCTCATATGCCTATAGGTCTAGTGTGTCCTTCATGCATGCGCTGAACAAGCGGCTTTGTAAGTGGATCTGACAGATTCTAATCTATAGGAATCTTGCATATCTTCACATCTCCTCTATCGATGATATCTCGAATAAGATGGAACTTTCTGAGTACGTGTTTGGATTTATGGTGTGACCTGGGTTCCTTGGATTGTGCGATCGCTCCAGTTTTGTCACAATACAACTCTATTGGATCCACAATACTAGGAACCACACCAAGCTCAATAATGAACTTCCTAATCCAAATAGCATCCTTTGCGGCGCCACTCGCAGCAATGTACTTTTCCTCAGTTGTTGAATCAGCAACCATTTCTTGCTTGGAACTTTTCCAGCTCAGAGCTCCTCTATTCAGGCAATACACGAATCCCGACTGCGTCATCTTTGTCGGTTTGGAATCTTGCATCCGTGTAACCCCTTATGAGCAACTCTCCCTCCCCTCCATAGATCAAGAACGCATCCTTAGTTCTTCTCAAGTACTTGAGGATGTTCTTGACCGCTATCCACTGACTCTCACCCGAATTAGACTCATATCTTCTTTCCATACAACGCGTATGACACATTTGGTCTAGTACACAACATGGCGTACATGATGGATCCTATGTCCGAGGCATAGGGAATCCTACTCATGCGTTCCTTTTCAATCTCATTGGAAGGACAATCAGCCTTTGAAAGGGTGATTCCATGCGACATGGGCAAAAATCCCTTCTTGGAATCTTGCATGTTGAACCATTTTCAACACCTTGTCTATATATGTACTTTGACTTAGTCCTAGAAGCTTCCTCGATCTATCCCTATATATTTTGATACCAAGTATACAAGCTGCATCCCCTAAGTCATTCATTGATAAACACTTTCCTAGCCAATCTTTAACATATTGCAAGGTAGAAATGTCGTTTCAAATGAGTAGTATGTCATCTACATACAAGATCTGAACGCACAATATAGCTCCCACTAACCTTCTTGTAAACATAAGGTTCATCTACGTTCTTGATGAAGCTAAACTCTTTGACCGTGTCATCAAAATATTGATTCCAACTCCTAGAAGCTTGCTTCGAACCATAAATGGATCGCTGCAACTTACACATTTTATGGGTATTCTCTGGATCCTCAATACCCTCTGGCTGTGTCGTGTACACATCCTCAAGGAGGTTTCCATACATAAACGCTGCTTTCACATCCATCTGCCAAATCTCATAATCGTGGTAAGGTGCAACAGCAAGTAAGATTCGAATGGATTTGGTCATTGCGATTGGGGAAAAGGTTTCATCATAATCAATACCATGAATCTGTCTGAATCAATTTGCCACCAATCGGCCCTTATAGGTAATCAAATTGCCATCCATGTTGGTCTTCTTCTTGAAGACCGACTTGCACCCTATAGGCTGAGCCCCTTGGGGTGGTTCAACCAAGTCCATACTTTGTTGGACTTGGCATTCTTTCTGCACGTCATAGGGTGGGGTTTTTTTGATCTTATAGGAGGTCGTGCTCATGCTGCATTTATATTCTCTATATCTTAGGTGATGAGGAGGATCAGTTGGAAAAGCACGTTTACACATTGACTGACGGGTTTTTAATATGCTTTACATTGAGTGTGGGGGTGTCAACATCTATTTTGATTACACTATTGGTTTGACACATTCCACCCCCACAATATTTGATACTTGGATCTCCGGGATATTACTATCATTATTGTTGGCTCCATGGAAGTTGTTAGAAAAAAAATAGAAAAAAAAAAAACAGAAATTGAAAGTGAAAGTGAAAGGTAATAAGGAGCTGAAACTGAATATCATGAAGACCGGGGAAATTAGCTATGGATCTTGATCACTTCTTAACGTTCATGGCCGCGAGAACAGGGTTGCACCAAGATTGAGGGAATGAGGGCCGGAGTAGTTAGATTTGGTGGGGTTCCTTGGATTTTGGTGTGGGAGTATGAGAATCGGTTTTGTGAGTTATATCATGACGTCTAGGAGTACGCTTCTAAGTATCCTATCCTACCTGTCCTAAGCTGTCAACAGTTTAACCTGTGGATAAATAGCTTGGATGGTAAGTTCTAGGGATACGTTTGATGAGTGTGCGGAAGCAATGTCTTTTGTGTTCGTGCCCGTTCTGTCTAACGAAACTGGCCGCAAGTTCTACCGATCACCAAAGTTATAGAATTTCCGAGGGAATTTGAGAGCCTTATGACTTGCCGGTTTACTTTTTGAGATTGCTCGATCTCTAACTAAAAAGAAAAAAAATATATATTTTTGTGTTGTATTAATTTTTGCATTGTTTGATAATCGAGTTGCATTTTTTATTGTCATGTAGATTGCAGTGGGTGTGTGTTTTGTTTGTGTCACATGGCTAGTAAAGTTGTAAGCAATTCGGTGGATTTAAAATGTAGTGTGAGGATTGATTTTGCTCGGGACGCGCAAAAACGTAGTGTGGGGGAATTTGATAACTCTGTATTAGAGTTATATTTCTTCTACTTTTGTGTACCGTTTTGCATGAATTTCAGGTAGATTATATTAGAAATACACTATGAACTTGAGGAAATTGAATAACTTTAGCTTTGAGCAATTAATTTGTAATCCGGGCATTTTTCGCACTATTTGAGCTTATTTTATCACGTTTGATCCAACGGGTGTTTTTGTGTTGTTTTGACAGGAAACGGTGCTTGAGAGATTAAGCGGAGAGGAGAAGCGAACTTCGGAAACAATTTAAAGCGAGAAAAAATGGATGAAGAGAAACAAGTTTAGCAGATCACACGATCAGCAAAACTGAGGTCGTGCGATCTGGAGCAAGACTTAAAAAAAATTCGGAGAAGAAAATGAGCAAACTCACTGTTATCACGATCTGAGTTACTGATCATGCGATCAGTTAATCAGGTCGCACGACTTGATATTGCAGATCGTGCGACCTGACTTGGTCCTTAGAAGCATATCGTACGATCTGAGGCAAAAGGAGAAGCAGATCGGACGACTAGCTTTACTGAGGTCGTGCGATCTGCTTAAGAAAAAATACACGGACGGAAGGAAAAAAAGAAAAAGAACTGGCTTTGTTGGTTCTAAACTACGTAGTTTTGTCTTGATTATTTCCTAAACCTAATTGGAAATAATTAATACCCTACAACTACAATTAATAGAGAATATTCATTGGAGAAGAACTCTATCAACGTGAGAAAGAAGAGACGGACGCACGCAAAGAGGAGGACTCCTCCTCCATTGAAGCTCTAGGTTTCACCTTCTTATTCTTCTTTCAAATCTTGTATGGAGAAGCTATTGCACTTTGTTTGGTTCATCTTTATTTGCTAGAAGTTTTGCTAGGCGTTTCTATGAGAGCCTAGGGTTTATGTAGACGGTTATTTTTTGGATTCGAGACTTTGTTTCATGCGTTTGGATTTGATTCTTCAATTGAATGTTAGTTTCTTGAACTTGTTGTGGTATACATGGATTTCAACTCGGATCTCATGGCTTCATGCCAATTTTGAGAGTCCGGCCCTTTCATGGCCTCTCCATAGGTAGTAGGCTCATCATCTGTGAGCAACGCGTCACCAGGCTCAGTCACGAGAAGTCCGTACCTCTCTGGCTCCTGGCGCACTCTACTCGGCCTACGAAGTTCTTGTGTTACTTGAACATGTTCCTCCACAACATCTTCCGGTTTCTGTTCATGTTCCATAGTTGGATCAGTGGTTCTTGAATTTCTTCATGTTCTAATGTCCTCCCACTTTCTCCTTCAGAGACAAATTCTCTTTCTAGGAACACGCCAGTCCGAGCAACAAACACGTTGTTCTCGGCAGGATTGTAGAAATAATACCCTTTTGTTTCCTTCGGGTATCCCACAAACTTACGCTTATCCTACTCCACATCTCATGTGGTGTCTTCATGACCGATTTAGATGGAACAAAGTTAAGGGTAAAAGCTGCACATAATAGAGTGTGCCCCCAAAAGGATAATGGAAGATCTGTTTGACACATCATGGATCGAACCATGTCCAACAGAGTTCTATTCCTCCTCTCGTAGATTCCAGTCTATTGTGGCGTTTTGGGTGGAGTTAGTTGGGACAAGATCCCACGCTCTCTAAGATAGTCGTCAAACTCTTGGCTCAAGTATTCTCCTCCACGACCCGATCGTAGAGCCTTAATACTCTTGCCAAGTTGCTTCTCTACTTCATTCCTGAATTCTCTGAACTTTTTCAAAGGATTCGTATTTGACCGTCATAAGGTATACAAATCCATATCTACTGAAATCATCAGTAAATGTAATGAAATAAAGATAACCACCTCTGGAAGGCGTGGAAAATGGCCCACATACATTAGTATGCAAGAGTGCCAATTGCTCACTAGTCCTCTCTCCTTTCTGATTGAAATGGGAATTTGTCATTTTTCCTAATAAACAAGATTCACATGTCTCATATTGAAAGGCAGTAATGTAGGTAGATAAACAGGATCAATACGTAGAAGGGGGACGGGGGTTGAATAGAGTACGGAAACTTTTTGCAATTTATGCTAAAAGAATGGTTTTCAAAGAGATATGTGCAAATCTGTAAGTATTTTAAGGCCTTGAAATGAGTTTCAAGTCCTTGGAAAGAAAACAGATGACAAATAAAAAGCTGAGAGTTTTCAAGGCCTTGAAATACCTTTCAAACCCTTGAACTGAAACCCATTTTGTGCAGTTGATTTGGCTAAGTATAGAGCAGCAAAGTAAATTCAAGAGACACAGGGATTTATAGAGTTCATTCCACTTGGACCTACGTCTCTACTTCAGGGACTTGATCCCTGCAGGATTTTAAACTCAATTCTTATTAATCAAAAGCTAAGTCCTAGATCTCAAGCACAGAGAGTTCCCTTACTCTGTTACAGCTTGTGGTTGTCACTACCTATCTAGTACATGCTCTAGCTAACTGATTCAACAAGAATTATCTATTTTTCACTTGAAAATTCATAAGAAAAAGATGTAACAAGTATTATTAGAATGATAAACAATTAGAGTTAAGAAAGAAGAGTACTGAGAAAAAGTCTAGCAGTGAGTATGCAGTGTTCTTTAGACCTTGGATTGAGAGGAATAAATCTATTTCTTTGTTTCTTGTCAATCCCTGAATGTGTTCGCGTGTGTCTCTGTTGATTGTCTACAAAACCTCTCAGTCATTCACCCTCTTATGGAGCTAGTTTGAATTGGAGATCTTCAGGATATTCTGGAAACTAACTTCCCTAAAAATCAGCAATGTATCTTGACCCTTCTAGCTGCTCTTCCAACGGCTAGTTGCTCAGTATCTTCAAAGATATTGACTTGATCTTGTAGCATACTATGTTAGGAATGTCAGGACATATTTGCATATGCACAGAATCAAACAATGCATTTTCCTTTTCTTCAAGAACATATTTTAGACAAGTGACCCTGCAAAATAGGCAATTGATTTTACGTTCAAAAACTTGTTCAAACAGATGGATTAATAATAGTTAAGAGAAACAAAATGATTTGTCTTTCATCATCAAGGTGCATATAATCAAGCATAGAGAAGCGGGAATCAGATTAGACAGATAAGCTCCCCCTAAGTTCATGCTGTATACTGCTCTGTATGTTTCAAACCTTTGAAAATAGTTTCAAGGCCTTGAAACAGACAAGCAGTTTCAAGCATTTGAAACTAGCTGAACTTACAATCTCCCCCTTAATGAAAGAAAAAACCTCGAACTTTTTAAGAACTGATTCTTTGCAAAAAATATTCATTAGAGCATAGAAGATTAATCATTAAATATAAACTTGTAGCACAAAATATCCAAATAATCCAACTTATTATGCAGCAAAGTTTAGCAAAAAAAATAAAAAATCCTACTGATCTAAACCAGATCCATCTAAAAAGTACAAAATAACAAATAAACCTAAGATTTTTCTCCCCCTTTTTAACTTTCATCAAAAAAGAATGAGAAAATGTTGGATCAAAGTTTGGAAAAGTTTGAAAATAAAAAAGATTTAAAAGCTGAATTTTCAAGACTTTGAAAAGAAATTCAAGGCCTTGAAACGGATAGAAAGAAGAGGAAAGATTTAGGGGGTGGGTCTGCATCACCTTTTGGCTCTGCATCTTCTTCTCCACTGTCCTCTTCATCATCCTTATCATCTTTCCGTTCTTGTTCTTGAGCAACCTTATCCGCAGTATCACCAACCACTTCATCATCAAGAAGTTCTGCTTTAGTCACTATCTCTGGAATGAGTTTATTCTGTTTCTTCTTCTTGAGGTCTTTGATTAACATCCCTGAGTTCGGACTTTCAACATCATCTTGTTCCTATTCTTCATCTCCTTGTTCTTGAGCTACTTGTTTCCCTTTGTCCACCACCCTTGCAGCCTCATCTTGTGTTGTATGGTCACTGAACAAATTCTTGGTTGAATCAGCTTTCTTGGATCCCTCTGCAGCCAGTGAGACTTCTTCCTCCACATGAAGCACATTGATCCTTTTGAAGATGCTTTCAACCATATAATTGACTTGCTTGAACTCAGTTCCAAACTCATGCTAATTTTCCTTCAATTCGTCCCATATCCTTCTCCAGAACATCAAGTATTTTGAATACCATATAAAATTCTTGAGAGGGTAGGTTTGAAGGAGAGGTCACGGCCTTGGTTTTAGGAAACTTCTTGGATTGTAACTCTTCCTCAGACATGTCAGAGTACAGCTTCCAGTTACCTTCATTGGTTTTCATAATCCCAATTCTCTCAAATGCTTTCTCTTCAAGCATACCAAAACCAATGGTAACAGTCTTTTTTCTGTCATTTGGGATCTCAAAGTATTGAAAGAAGGCAAAAAATAGGTTTGCATATGGCAAAGGATGCTTTCTTTATTTGGTCTGGAAGTAAAGCATGTGTTCCATCACAATTTTAGCAACATCAATCTCATAACCATGCATAATCAAATACATAAAGTACAACACCCTCTCTTTGAATAATTAATTGGAATTCTCCTTAGGTACTACACACCTCATCAGAATAGTAAACAATTCTTTGAATTCAACAGTTAGCACAGAATGTGTTAACTGCTTGGAGGAGGTAGACACATTTGGTAGAAAAAATTCTTCCCTAGACAGTTTCAGTGCTTCACTCTTGTTTGGATAGTTTTCTTTGTTATACCTATTGGGACGAAAAAAACATTAGCAAATTCTGAGTGATCTAACTCCATGTCAACACCATCTTCTTTGGTTTAAATCACTAGGCTTACTGTTTTAATTTGCTTCATGTTCAGATAGAAAAACCTAGTAAGTCTGGGATATGCAACTTCTGGAGGGTTTAGGATTTTCCAAATAGCGCGCTTCTTCAACCTCTTAATGCATTCTAGATTCATGGATTTCATCATATTGACACTAATCATTCTACAAAAAGCTACTGGTCTGGAAGCAAAACCGTCTAACCATTTTCCTCTAGCAACATTAGTAACAAACCACTTGTTGTTTATGCCACATTTCTTACCAGAGGTTGTTGCTTCTCTGAGTAGATCTGTATTTCTTTTCCCGTGCCTTTCTCTGGTTCTTCCTCAATGGCTTTATCTTTCCCTTTGTCTTATTTTGTTGGATTCTTCTTCTTTACCTTCTTAGGACTAGCAACTTGTTCTTCTGGTTGCTTCTCTAGATCAGACTTATCAGTCTTCTTCTTCTTGCTAGAAGTTGGAGTCTGATCCTTCTTGATCTTCTTCTTTGGAGGAGAAGGAGCCTTTTCTGCACTAGGGGTTCTGGAACTTGAGTCATCACTAAGTGTTTGAACCTCTTCCTCTACAGTCTTCCTTTTATTGTCAGTAACTTTATTTGATCCTCCAGCCATCTTGATTTTGTCAGACGTTCTTCAGGTTATCATTAGGGTTTGAGAGTATAGAAGAGAGAGGCAGGAGTGATACGAAAGAGAGATAGAAGAGAGGAGATAAGTAATGATGAGTTTGAGTTTGAAAAGAAAACATAAATATTTCCAAATCTTTTAAGATTGTGCAGAATTAGTTAAATTCAAATTGTGTGAGTGTATGACGTGGAAAAGGAAATAATACAATACTGATTTAAAGGAAATAAGTTTTAAAAGGTAAAACAATATTGAGCAAATATGTACAGAGATAGCACCCAACATTGAGCATATAGACTTGTATTCAAGGCTTTGGAAAGGTTTTCAAGACATTGAAAAGCTATACCACTGAAATAGATAAAATCAAGGCTTTAAAAAGATTTTCAAGGGTTTGAAAATCAATTCAAAACTTTGAACCACTTAATGCTTACCTTGTAACTTACCTGATGCTCCCCCTAAACCACTGCTTCTTTATTTAGCATGACCAGTTCTAATCTCAGGGGTGAGAATCTATCTTCAGGCAGTGGTTTAGTGAAGATATCTGCCAATGTCATGTTAGTAGAAACAAATTCAAGAGAAACATCACTTTCTCAGCATGATCTCTGATGAAGTGATGTCTGACATCTATGTGTTTGGTCCTTGAGTGCTGAAATGGATTCTTTGTTATAGATATTGCACTAGTGTTGTCACATTGGAGAGGTATATCTCTGAAATAAAATCCAAGATCTCTCATTTGTTGAGCTATCCACAATACTTGTGAGCAGCAAGCTCCAGCTGCTATGTATTCAGCTTCTGCTGTTGATATAGCTACCTAATTTTTTTCTTTGAATGCCAGCCGGTCAGTGATGTTCCAAGAAATTAGCAACACCCTGATGTGCTTTTCCTATCCAGTTTGTAGTCTGCAAAGTCATCATAAATTTCTTTAGCTTGAATGAGCTTCTTGTCTGTTTACCTTGAGCACATGCTTTGCATACTTCTTGACCTCTTACTATGTCCTTAGAAACTAGCTTGTTCAAAGTATGTAATGTGTCCAAGATTTCTGTTCCAAAGCTTTTTATCCTCTTTCAATGCCTTGAGACACTTCAGAATTTCTCCCGCAACTTTGTTAGTGTGCAAAGTATAAACATTGTTTGACCTTGAGGAAGTGAGGATGCAAACTCTAGATTTCTCATTTTGCACCACACATTTCTCTTTCTCAAAGATAACTTTTTAACCATTGTCACATAACTGAGATACACTAAGCAGGTTGAACTTCAAGACATCAACTAAATAAGCATCAGAAATAGAATTTTCAGAATCTGTACCAGCTTTACCAATACCCAAAATGTTGCATTTTCCTTTGTTACCAAGTGTGATTGATCATTCTGATTTCTCTTTCAGTTCTGAGAATAAGGATCTCTTGCCACTCATCTGTCTAGAGCAACCACTATCCATAAACCATTTCTGTTCCTTGCTCTTGGTGACAGCCTGCAAACACCATTCACTACCTTACCCAGCTGTTAGACCAAGTGTGGAATTTAGATTCATATTCAGGGTCAACCATGTTAGGTGGTCTAACCCCTTTAGGAACCCAAATATGTCTAACTTGTCCTTTAAGTTGAACTGGAAAAGTGTTCCTCATTATGTGAGGGTCTCTTCTTCTAAAAGGACAAGTCATTTTAACATGACCAATTAAGTTGCAGTAATGGTATTTAGGAGAAGTTATGTTTCCATCCTTCAAAAATATGGTATTGTTCTTTATGGGGAAAATTTGGAATGTAACCTATACCAGTTTTGTGAACAGACTCAAGCTTCCTCCAAGAATCAGGTTTAGATTGTGTTCTAAGCCAGCAAGTTTGGTAATAAATTTCTTAGATTCTTGAAGTTTATCACCTAGAGTAGTCCTTTGTTCCTCCCATTCATCAAACTAATGTCTTAGAGCAACAATATTGTCACTCAAATAGAGTTCTCAGTGACTACTTCCTTGACTTGAGTTTTCAAGGCTTTGAAACTAGTTTCCAAGGCCTTGAAATCTTTGTCAGACCTCTTCTGAGAAATTTCAAGATTCTAATTTTGACAAACAAGTTGTAAGTTTTCTTTTGCTTGCTCATGAACCTTTCTTTATTTCTTTCAGATAGTCCTCTTCATTTAAACGCATTGTTCTAAGATAGTCAGCGAAGACATATGTGGGTTTTGAAATCAAAAATTTCACCATTACCTCAATATTAATTTCAGAACTTTCATCATTCTTGGCCATAAGGAAAGGTTGGCCTATTCTTCTTCAGATTCAGAGTCACTTGAAGAATCTGAGTCACTCCAAGAAGCTATCATAGCCCTTTTTCTCCTGTCATGGTCTTTCTTCTGAAAGTGTTTGCTTTTCTTGTGTGGACAGTCTCTGATCAAATGTCCTACATCACTACAATCGAAGCAATTCATTATATTAGATTTATTACCATGGGAAGAAGATTTACCTTCGTAGTCTTTGCTACTGCAGGGTTTGTGTTTATCCCTGCTGAAGTCTTTGTTTCTAAAGTTATTTTTCATCTTTAGAATTCTGGTCAAGGCTTTGGATATTAGAGCAAAAGGATCTTCATCATCATCTTCTTCATTTTTCAAGGCTCTGAGAAGGTACAAATCTCCTTTGCCTTGAGAGCTAGATTCTTGACATTTTCTAGTAGTTCTCCATCATATTCATTCATGGAGATTTCATGAGTGAGCAGCTTTCCCTGCAAGTCATCAAGATAAAGTGATGACAGATCTTGAGCTTCTTCAATAGCAGTAGTTTTTGGTTCCCATTCGGCTTTGGGAATACTTCTCAAGATCTTCCTGACTTTCTATTTATTGGAGAAGGATTTTCCCAAAGAGTCCAGATTGTTGACAAATGTCAGTTAACCTCTTGAGCATGTCCTTGATTGATTCATCTCCATTCATCTTAAATAGTTCACACTGTCTAAGAAAAATGTTGATATTTGTTTGCTTGACTTGACTGGTTCCTTTAAAGGTTACCACCAATTTGTCCCATATTTCTTTAGCAGTCTTGCAGCCTGGAATCATGTTGAATTCATCTGCACTAGAAGCACAATATAAGAGATTCATAGCTCTGTAATTTTTAGAATATTGTTCTAATTCAGAAGCAGAAAGTGAATCCTCTGTCTTAGGGGTTCTAATCTCATCTTTTTCTGTGTAGAATGTATGAGGACCATTCTGAATGATAGTCCACAGCTCCATATCTTGATCAATGACAAACATTTTCATCAGAGCTTTCCAGTGCACAAAATTGTCACCACAGAACAGAGAGGGTCTGTTAGCAGCTCTTCCTAGAGAGAAACCACCATCACCTACAATACTCATAATCACCAGATGGTTACATATGTGCAGTGGTACAAGCTCTGATACCAATTGAAAGAGATAAATGGGATCAATACTCTAGAGGGGGGGGGGGTTGAATAGAGTATGGCAACTCTTTGCAATTTATGCTAAAATAATGGTTTTCAAACAGATTTGTGCAGAGATGTAAGTATTTAAAGGCCTTGAAATGAGTTTCAAGTCCTTGGAAAGAAAACCGATGACAAATAAAAAGCTGAGAGTTTTCAAGTCCTTGAAATGCCTTTCAAACCCTTGAACTGAAACCTGTTTTGTGCAGTTAATTTGGCTAAGTATAGAGAAGCAAAGTAAATGCAAGACATATAGAGATTTATAGAGTTCAGTACACTTGGACATACGTCTCTACATCGGGGGACTTGATCCTTGCATGATTTTCAACTTAATTCTTATTAATAAAAAACGAAGCCCTAGATCTCAAGCACAAAGTGTTCCCTTACTCTGTTACAGCTTTTGGTTCTCACTAACCTATCTATTACATATTCTAGCTATCTGATTAAAGAAGAATGATCTATTGTTCACTTGAACAATTCACGAGAACAAGATGTAACGAGTATTATTAGAATGATATACAAATAGAGTTCAGAAAGATGAGCACTGAGACAAAGTCTAGCAGTTAATATGCAGTGTTCTTCAGATGCTTGGATTGAGAGGAGTGAATTTGCTTCTTCTTGTCAATCCCTGAATGTGTTTGAGTGTGTCTATGTTGATTTTCTTCAAAATCTCTCAGTCATTCACCCTCTTATGGAGCTAGTTTGAATTGGAGATCTTCAGGATATTCTGGAAACTAACTTCCCTAAAAATCTACAATGTATCTTAACACTTCTAACAGCTCTTACAACGGATAGTTGCTCAGTATCTTCAAAGATATTGACTTGATCTTGTAGCTGACTATGTTAGGAAGGTCAAGACATATTTGCATAAGCACATAATCAAACAATCCAGTTTCCTTTTCTACAAGAACATAGTTTAGGCAAGTGACCCTGCAAAATAGGCAATTGATTTTCCCTGCAAAAACTTTTTCAAACTGATGGATTAATAATAGTTAAGAGCAACAAAATGATTTGTCTTTCATCATCAAGGTGCATATAATAAAGCATAGAAGAGTGGGAATCAGATTAGACAGATAAGGTCCCCCTAATTTCATGTTGTATACTGCTCAGTATGTTTCAAACCTTTGAAAATAGTTTCAAGGACTTGAAACATGAAAGTTGTTTCAAGCCTTTGAAACTAGCTGAACTTACACATATGATTCATTATCAAATGAGTTGCGTTTCTCATTTATATGGCCTAAACGACAGTGCCATAGATAAGTAGGATTTAAATCATTTATTTTTAATTCTGTTGATATCGATGTTATAGACATGATTACTTAGATCAAGGATATATATTCCATTAGATTATTGCGCACTACAATAGTGAATACTATCAAAATAAATTGAGCAACAACTGTCCTTTATTGAAATAGTAAAATCTTCCTTGTCCAAACAAGAAATAGAAATAATGTTTCTGCTCATAGCAGGAACAAAATAGAAATTATCTAATTCTAAAACTAATCCTGAAGGCAAAGATAGCTCGTACACGCCCACGACTATTGCAACAACGTTTGATTCATTCCCTGTGTGCATGTCTATCTCCCCTTTAGCCAATTTTCTACTTATCTTTAGATCATGCACATTTCGACAAATGTGAGATCAACATCCAGTATCCAATACCCAAGATGAAGAGAAAGTTAAATTGACATCTATAACAAAAATACCTGGTGGTGGTGGAATCACTATTCCAAACATTTTATCTGTCGGAATAGATGCCCTAGAGGCAATCTAGTTTAGTATGAATTTGATTTGGCTTAGAACATTCATTGTATAATTTATTGGATATTTAATATAATAAATTCCTTAGATTTACAATTGTGTTGTTTATCTTAAATATCCCTAGTCCATTATAATAATTCATAGGACAATCATCTATATACTAGTATGGGGTTGGATTGATATGGAGATATCATGATCCAACACATATGTGTGCATTAAGGGTAATGGCGCACTGGATTGACCCATCTCCAAAAAGGCTACATCCATGTTATGTAAAGTCACAAGCGCTTCTCGTGGTGACAATGGTATTGTCATCCTTAGACTTGAAGTCACTAGATTTTCTGGTTGTGGATTATTGTGATTTTGGTAGCGTCAAACGCTACACCGTAACTGGGTAGCTATAAAGGCGTGTACCAGATACAATAAGAAGCAAGCTTAGAAATCGTAGTGGACGTAGATAGAATTTTCCCCTCCCACATAACGGGAGCAAATATTCGAGGCCACTCGAGGGATAGTGCTTATGGAATGTCTGGCCAGACTCAAATAAATCAATATACGATATTGATGTTATTTGCATGAATATGGCTTCTCCCGGGATCGAGAAACTATGGATTGGATATAAGAGTGTGACTTGTATGTCTCGTGTCCAATCCGGATATGGAGACAGAGGGATGTGACAATTACTTGCACAAGGTTTGTTGGATGACTATTCTATTAGTTGGCTAGAATGGGTGTAATACCCCGTATTTTAGCTAAGGGTTATTTTGTAATTTCGGTAAAATAAATACTTGAGTTTCAAAAAAAATGAACTATTACTATGTCAAGCTTAATCTTGACTTATTTTCTTTAGTTTTCTAAATGTGCGTTTGACATTTATAGTATTTTATTTGGAATTATTTGGTATTCTTTTTTTTTTTTTTTTTTTTTTTTTTAAATTTTTTTATGTGTCAACTAGTAATTGGGAATTTATTTTCCCACCCCTCAACTTTTGGCTTCTTCCATTTCTATCCCAATCAACTTCTTGGGAGAATTATAATTTATCCAAGTCCCTTACCCACTATCTAAGTCAACTATTGTAATATAATGTATGTGATTGTACACACACCTACACACTATATACTCACACCCATCATTCCACAACTCCCACACAACCTCCCACTCTCTATGCATCATCATCATCTCTTCTTCTTCACTATTTTTCTCCATTGAAGAACACTAAAGTAGCTCCATTCTCTCTCCAAAACCTCCATTCCCGGATTGGAGTTTTGACCTTACAAAAACATTTCCAAAACTTCATTTTTCACCTTCAAATTCATGAAAAACTCAAGCCCAAGATCACACTATGCATGGGGGGAGCCATTTCCTTCACATTCTTCATGATTTAAGCTCTTTAAGGCCTTTTAATAATCCCTTATCTCTTTTTATTTGTGCATTTTGATGTAGTGTGATCATCATGATAGAAAATTTCTTGATCTTTGTTTGCATGTGTGTTTTGGGTCTTGAAATGTTAATTTTTAGCATGAATTTCTCAAATCCCTCACTTGATTCTTCAAATCCTTGATGTGAATCTCTTATTTCATGTCTAATTGGTATTATCTAGGTATATATCAAGTTATTTTTCGTTGCATGTATCAAATAATTGGTTTGATAATGGTTTGAGTGTTCTAGGTAAAATTGCATGTTGTTACAATCTGACCAGTTTGTAAAAAATGTTGTATAACTTCAACTTTTGTCTCTGTAAAATTTTCAAATATTACATATTATAAAACTAGACTCCTAGGGGGTCCCTTTTAGAAAAAAATCAACTCCATAACTATTTTGTTTAGGGAGATATGCTCATTTTAAGTTGCATGTTTTCTGAAAATCCGTTTCTGGACCAATGTTTCTATTTTTATTAAAACCCTCATTTCCAGTAACTTATAGCATCCAATCTTTCTTGTAATGAAACTAGACACATAGGAAATTCATTCGGGAGAATATGTGCAGTTTTCCTATTCTCCAAGTAGTAGTAATTGTTCTTCAAAGTTGAAACTTTCTGCCAAACTTTTCTCTGCACAACATTGTTTGTTTATTTTGTAAATTGAGTTTTATAATATATATACATGCTTTTCTTGATGTTTCTGAAATTAGACACATGTAGGTCCATCATAAATTAATTTCAATATTTTAGGAGATGTTTTGATATAATAAATGTGGCTCTAAAGTGAGAGCTACAATTCTGTCCAAAATTGTAGCTTCACATGTTTTAGAAAACTTGAAATTTTGAATTTCTAAATGCTTTGTTGGACTTATTTTGATAAGTGAGAATAATTATATGTGCATCAGTGACACCTATAATGATATTAATGTAGAGCTTGTATCCTACACGTGAATACGCCACTTGAAACCAGTTTATTAGGATAATTTGGGATGGACTTAGTACCCGACCTAGACAAACATCCATGCATTAGTTTACTTGGAAGTAGCATAATTGTGACTAGATACTTGTAAATTGTAGGCGACGTATTTGTAGACATAGGCTACTTCAACTATCCGTGAAGATTGTGAATTGCTATCTCGACTTAAGGTGAGATTACATGTTTAGCCTCGGGTTCCTAGCTTCTTTCGTGTCGAAATTTGATTTTATAACTTGTCTCAAAATGTGTTTGTGATTCGCATGTTTTACTTGAGTTTTTTTACGTTTCGGAATGTTTGTTTTGAAACTGTCACACAATAATAATAAATCGCTAATAACGTGAAGTGGAAGTATTCGCCTGTACCGGAACCAGTTATGTTACTTATCACGGGTTTCGATTCCTTGGGTTATAAACCCTAAAATGCGGGACTCCGTGTGCCCCCGACTCCTTTCGCCGTAGGCTGGTTTACTGCTTCTAGATACCACTCCTTTGATTGACGCTCTTACGAGGGTGTTGCAACACTTAAGGTCTAGAATGTCTGATGTGGTCATGATGGCTAGCGGGACGCGGAATGCGATCCACAACGCTTGGTAGAGAGGTTTGGGATCTTGAACCCCCTATATACCAGTACCATCTTGTACCTTGTTCTGGTCTACCCGGGTTACAGCGCGACACATTGAAATTATTTGCCCCAATGTTGGAAAAGTAAGACGGGTTGAAATTTAAATAAGTGGTCTTAATCTTGCGACATTCATAATTGGTTTTCGCCGCTGCAAACTCTTATATTATTTTACTTATACTCTGTTACTGTTATTTTATATAACTCGTGATTCAGCAACATATCTCGTACTTCATGTTTTTACATGCTAAAGTGTATCTCGCTCTGTATTTTTGCTGATTTTCGAAACCGCGGTTCTTGTTTTCCTTCCCACCGCATGTCTAGGAGCTGGGGAATTATAGAATACAAGGGCGCCAGACTCACCTAGACTGATAACATCATAAGTAGCGTCTAGTATTGTTAAGTTTTTGTGTAATAGTAAGCACCTCTTGTATAAGACTCTAAGTTTAACGTTTAATAATATAAGCTTATGTTGGTGAATTGTATTGCTTTTGAGTTCCGCCACTTCTAGTAAGCATCGCCCTCCCGATCTCGTCCCGAGCCGGATAAAGGGGGTTGTTGCAATGGGTGCCTTGCTAGAGACCGCTCCAAATTAGCAAATTGTTGCTACCAACTAGATAGAACCTATGGGGTCACACGCTACACAGAGTTGAACTAGATTTGGGAATTAATTAATATGATTAGTTAATTAGAAGGATCACTTTGCAACACCATGCAAAGTTAGTAGGACTAATTTGCAAGGAAGGGACTAAACCGAATTCTAGTAGGACTAGAAGAGGGCCTTTAGGTAGTTGAAAAGGATTTGTTGGACTATATAAAGGATGCTCCTTCCTTCCTTCACACACTTATGACACTATTGTTCATAACTTGAGTGAAAGAGAACAAAGGACAGAGAGCAAGCAACAAAGGGCCGAACCGACCCCCTTGCGCAGCCCCCTACCCATCGGCGAACCAAGGAGGACGAAACCTCCTTGTTGTCTCGTTTTGTGTGATTTCTTCTTCCTCTTCCTCCGGTCCAAGCTAGCAAAAAGGAGAAGGAAGATCTAGATCTCAACTCTAGGCGTGGATCAACCGTAGAGAGGTGACACAATTCACGTTACAAGTCATCACAGGAAAAACCCAAAGGTGTGTAACATGATTCTTTCTTTACCATCGTTATGATTCTCTTCCTGTGATCCTTGGAGGGTATTGAATGGATAAATTATCTTTTCTGCTGCGCATCCATGATCAAAACCCTACAGTGGTATCAGAGCCACATGTCGTAGAACATAGACGTGGTTTATGTGTTACGTTTTGATAGTTTTAATCTTAAAATTTTGTTGTTTGTCGCGTAAAACGGACAAATCAAGCATATGATGCAATTTGTCAATAATCAAACAAAACAAGACCTAGTTTTGCATTGGATGCATGAATTAGTGAGTTTGAGAAATTTTAGGATCTTAGATCTTGGGTTTGGGCACCAATTTGGAAACTAATTTCAAATTTGAAAACTTTTTTGGACTTGGGGAACAAGGAAGGAGTTGTTTTGGAAACATCTGTGGAGGTTCGGCCCTAGGGACCGCCCCATCTCCCTTCCTTGCGGCCCAAGCCACCTAGGCCGAGGGCCTAGGCGGTCGGCCGACCCCTCGGGTTGGGCCCACCAGCCTAGGCTCGGCCTGGGGCAGCTCCAATGGGGTTCGACCATTGCATGGTGGGCCCTTGGACCGTTTTAACCCAAGAAATACTAAAATCAATTAAAAATTGAACAAGCGCATTAAAATTGGATTTTAACTGTTTATGTGCAAATCGCATGGTGGTTGGATATGGCCTTAGGATGTGGTTTGATGTGATTGTTTAAATTTGTGGTTTGGTTTACGGCCTGCGAGCTGATCTATTTAATGTAATAATTTATTAGGGTTTTATGGCCTGCGAGCCATTTTTTTCTCAACTTGTGAGATTTATTTTATTTAGTATAGTTTTTAGCTAGTGCTAGATAGAATAGATTGTTAGCCAAGATTGAAGAAAAGATGCCGGAAGCCAAAGGAAGCCACAAAAGATGGTGCATGGAGCATTCCACAAGAGTATGAAGGATGGACCAAAGATGAAGACGCATGGAGATGTGTTTGCTTTTAGGGTTCTTAGATATTCCCATTGGCTTGGGAATATCTTAGTATAGAAAAGGCCATATCCATATCACGTTTTATCTATTTTGTGGTTGTTTATTTTATTGTCTTATTGTTTTGTGGTTGGTGTATGGATGATGCATGCAATTAGGATAATAAGATAATTAGACAACCCGGATCTATTATTTGGAGTTGTGCACAAACTCAAATAGATAGATCAGTTGATATGGATCAACAAAAACAATTAAAAATTGAATTGTTAAAAAATCTCTCAAACATTGTTCTATCTTTTATTTCTACTTCTACGCAAATAGCTGATATTTTCACTAAACCACTTCCAGATGACAGGTTTTCATTCCTAAGGCTTGAATTGGGTATGTTAAACAAGGATGCATTGGTTTAGGGGGAGTAATCAGTTACTATGTGCAGTATCTGTGTGATTTCAAAGCCTTGAGATTATATGTTCCGGAGCCTTGAAAATATAGCTCAAAGCTTTGAAGTTTCTGTGTTACTCTGAAACTTCTTAAAGCTTTGAACTACTGTTTCATTGCTGTGATGAGTGGATTTGCATTATCTTTAAAAAATTGGATCATGAAAAATTTTGTGTTATCTTTTTAGATAATTACAGAATCTTTTCAAATGTTCAGAGATTTGTTCAAAATATCTACAAATATCTTGAAAATCTTCTCAAATCTTTTTGCATGCAAATCTCCTACTTTTAGTCAAACTCTCTACCTACTTAAGCCAGCTTCAGGACTTATTTTCTCTCATTATCTACTTCCATATCTTCGTCTCTCTCTCTCTCTCTCTCAACTTCTCAAACCCTAACCCAAAATGGAGAGAAAATCCGAAAGGATCAAGCAGCGAGGTCAGACCTCCAACAAGAGGTGAAGAGAAAAGCTTACAGAAAGATTACCATTCATGGATCAGACTCAGAAGACACGATTATTGTTCATGAGACCTCACCCCCTGCAAAGAAGACCAGGAAAGGGAAGGAAGTTCAATAGGAAACTAGGGCAGGGTCAGATTTAGAATCTGCAACAGAGGAGGTGGTGAAAGAAAAGGGAAACAAGGATCAGGAGGAGGAGTCAAACAAGAAGAAGAAAGAGGTGATTGATAAGAAAGAAAATAAGAATGTACCATCTACAAAGGAGAAGAAGGCTGGTGGCAAGAAAGCTGAAGCAACCCCAGAGAAGAAGGGTGAAGAAACCACTGAGAAGAAGAGGGTGAAACACAGGGCAGTAAAAACCAAGAAAGCCACAAACATTGGTAAGAATATCTTGCCTGCATCTTGGTTTGTTAATACTGATGTCAAGAAGGTTTTGATGGATGGGTATGCATCTTCAAAGGTGTCTTTTTGTAGTATGACCAGTTCTGATTTATTGCAGATTTTAGATTTAGACTACATTAAGAACTTGGGCAAGTTCATCTGTTGGAAGTATGTTAAACCCACCCTCTGAAGCCTACCCTAGGTTAACCAGACTGTTCTATTTGAATCTGGTTTAAGAGCTTGATGATAGTGATAGATATATCCTAATCTCAAAGGTGGCTCGATTGTACATTAGGTTAGATTATAGGGTGTTCTCCAAATTTTTTGGAGTGCCTATGAAGTATAAGGTTGGTGACTATCCTGATAGAAAAGAGATCCTAGAGAAAGCCAAAGCTATTTATTTCTTGGAGGGTACCACTTCTGAACTCAAACAGTTAACACATTCTGTGTTCAACTCTGAAGCCAAAATTCTATTTTTCATCATTATGAGGTGTGTGGTACCCAGAGAATACTCCAAAGAGTTGGTAACATACAAGGTTTTAATCCTGATGTACTTGATTTTTCAAGGGTTTGAGGTAGATATTCCTACTGTGGTGATGGACCACATGGTCTACTGTGGGACTAGGACTAGAAACCACTCTCTACCCTATGCCAATATTTTAACACTGTTTTCAAACATTTTGGAGTATCTTTGAAGGATGAAGAGAAGATTACTACTGGTTTTGGTGTAGTTGATGAAGCATCTCTTCAAAGGATTGGAATTGTGTATACTGCTAAGGGAAAGTGGAAGTTCTATTCAGAGTTGAGTTCTAAAGAGCTGAAGGAAAAGGAATTCATCAAACCTAGAGCTGCTTCAACCCCTAAGGTGTCTGGTCATCTGAATTTCTCATAGATTATAGATAAGGTTGAGGTTCTGGAAGATGGTGTAGAGGATTTGAGACAGGTATTGTTTTACTTGTCCAATGATCTGACTAAGTTCGAAGGTTTGGTGCTTAACAAGCTTGACCTGATCATCAAAGGTTTGAATCTAGAGATAGTGTCTTCTTCAGAAAGCAGAGAGACCAGCATTCATTCAGAAGAAGTTCTGGGAGAAGCTCTCAAGCAACAGAAGAAGAAGAAAGGTATTCCTGTTGTTCTGACATCAAATGATCTCTTTGATTAGTCTGATGAAGAGGTAGATGATGAGGAAACTGCTGCAGAGAAAGTTGGAGAGGAAGCTGCTAATCTGGACAAATTGGTTGATGAGGTTGTTGAGAAGATGCAAACTGAGGAAGTTCATGGAAAGAAAGCTGCAGAGCAAGGAGAGCAAGCTGAGGAACAGGCTGAAGATGCAGAAGTCTCAGAAGAAGAACAAGAAGAGGCTTAGGGAAAAGGCAAAGGAAAGGCAAAGTCTATAGGATCTTCAAAGACTTGAACCTAATATCTCTATTCTTTCTACTATCTTGAGTCCTGAATCTTAGGCTATCATTCCTATTTTCTTTTAAAAACTCTGAACAGATCCAACATTTTCTTCAACTCTTTTGATGAAAGTAAAAAAGGGGGAGAAGATTATGTGTTTTTGTGTTTTGTTTCATGTTTTTATTAGTTTCATGTTTTTAGGATGTTTAGTATCTACTTTTATGGTGTGTAATAAATTCAGGATATGGTGATGTTTATCTATGCAATTCTATGTTTATCTATGCAATTATGTGGTTTGTGAATTTATGTGATTTATTTACTGATGTTTGTAAGTTGCAGGATATCAATTGTTCAGATAATGTGTTTTGTCTTTCATCAAGGGGGAGATTGATAAGTCCGAATCTCATGGATATTATGATATGAAAAAAAGGCAGAGAGCTTATTTCCTTGATGATGAAATCCAGAAACACAAGCATAAGAAATTGCTAAGTACCAAAGCTTCAAAACTTTGAGTTACTGTAGCAGTTCCTGTATGCTGTATTTGTCTAACTATTTTGTGCAGGTTTTGTTTATGTTTTGATGATGATTAGTTTTGTTATATAATTATATTCAGCAATCTATGTATAAGATGATCACTGCATGATTAAATTGGATTGAAAATCCAATATACATTCTGGAGAAGTTAGCAGGCAAAGCTTCAAAGCGTTGAGATTTTCAAGTCACTCTTTACTGCTAAGTTTTGCTAACCATCTTTATGTATACAGATGGATTCAGTGTTACTTGGATATTGTTACATGCTGTTTATTGTCTATTATTGTGGACTCTATATTGGTTATTTGATATATTCATGAGATTGAATATACTTGTTAACCCAGAACTATCAGCAGACAAGTCTAGCATGTTTTTCTCTTTACTGGTTACCTGCTGGTTCAAGCAGATCTCTTTGCTAGATTATACTGTTATTTGTTTGATCTTGTTTTCTAAGTATTTGCTGGTTTGTTGGACTCTCCAACGTCCATAAATAGATCAACAATGTATTCAAATCGAGCTGTTAACAGAAGCTTATCAGATAGGAGATATTTTAGGAATTATGTTCCTGAAATCTCTCAAGTTAGTTGCAGACTAAAACAGCTACCTAAGTTTGAATTGAAGAGACATATAAGAGAGACAGAGGTCGTGATTTTGAAGATAGGACAATCATCTCGAAAGATCAATTACATACAACTCTTCAAATCATTCAGGGAATCAATTCAAGCAGGCTGAAGATCATTCAAATCCAGAAGAACTCTTCCAGGCTTTAAAAAACTTATTCTTTCTGAGTTCTTCTTTCTGTACTTAATTGTATTATCTTTTTTTTTTTTTTTTTTTTTTTTTTTTTTTTTTTTTATTTCTAGAACCTCACTAAACTTAGTAGTTTGGTTGTTGAAGTGAACAACAAGAGGTTCTTATTGTTTCAACATGTTGTAGCCTGTAACTAGATAGGTTGGGAACCAAAAGTTGTATAAGTGTAAGGTAGCTCACATAGGCTTGAGATCTAGGGCTTAATCTGGGTGATTAATAAGAAGTTGTGTTTGAATTATGGAGGGATTAGATCCCTCAGGCAGAGACTAGGTCAAACTGTGACTGAACTTTGTAAAATAACTGTGTCCTTGCTATTTACTTTTGATGCATTTACTTACAGTTTAAATTGGAAGTTTCAAACCTTTGGAGCTTTCCAAGTCTCAAAGCTTTGAAGCCTCTTTACTCTGCTGTTATATCTTTAAGCTTTACAAGTTCTTTTCAAAGCTTTGAGATATCAACAGTTTGTTCTTATTAAAGTTTCAAAAACTTGAGTTTTGGCAAAAGTTAGCATACTTTATTCAACCGCCCCTTTTAAAGTATTATTATACCTGTTTACACCTACATTACACACTTTCATTATCTTATGTCTTTTTGGTCCGTTTCGGACGTTTCTTTGGGACCAATCAAGCCTAGTTGGTCCATATAAACGTGTATAGGCTGAGGTCGTGGGTTGTATTCGTGGTATTTCTCTCTAATAAACAAAGGGTTTTCGGGTCGTGGAGGTAACTAGCATCATGCTAGTGAACCACGGTATATCGGGTGTTCCATCATTTAAAACTCACATTAACAAACTAACCACCGTAAACAAGTGTTTGAGATATAGCTTCGATATTAGAGCGCAACCCCCTCAAGACTTCAGTAAGTCTCTCCGGACATCCTACTAATGGTTGCATTAGTGATCCAGGAAGAGTTTTCACCCGTTAACGCAGTTCAACTGTTCCATGGCCGTCAGCAATTTCGCAAGCGACCGGCGTATGCCCCACCTACTAATTTTTAGCCCGAAATAACAAGGGATTAACAAGACGACCCTACATTTCCACTCAAAGCTAAGTCTCTTATCGTATCTGAGTAAATCAGCAAGAACAGAAACCCCCATAAAACAATTTAACTCCAAGTTGGTGGGCCATTTCAAGTTCATCGAATGTATGTGTTTCATTCTTTCGTACTTGAAGAAATATCTTCTCCCCTGAGCCACGTACCCCCAAAAGCCAGTGAACAATTTGTTGTCGATCTTTTAACATACGACCGAGCTTCGACAGTGCTAGTGACAAGATTGAACAATCCCATACAATACTTGGCAACTCGACACATCAAGTACCCTATTGGAATGTTACTGTAAGTTCAACTAAGTTCGTGACTTGAAATAGCTAGTATATTTCAAGGCCTTGAATCAGCTTTCAAATCCTTGGAACTGACTGAGCTCTATATGCATGAACTTAGGGGGAGTTTCTGATTTTGATTCAACTTTTAAACCTCTGTACATGATTAGACGATACTTGATGATGAAAGACAAAGTATTTTGACACATTTAACAGGATCTAATATAATCTATTTGACTCAGTTTTGCAGGGTAGTTTGTTTCCTATTTTTCAGGATTCGTTTCATAACCTGAGTTTTGCTAAAAAGGAAATGATGTGATAAATTGATTCTGAAATCAATCCTGCTGTGTTTGGAAGTTGCCTAACAGTTGTTCATACAATATTAAATCAGTATCCTGGAAGATATTGATCAAACTATCCATTGGAGAAGCTGTTAGAGAAGTCAAAGCTGAAGCTACAAAATAGGGAAGTTTGTTATGAGAAGATCTGAAGACCTGCATTTCAAACTACTATATAAAAGAGGGAAAGCTGAAGCTATGCAACGGGAAAATTAGCAGAGACACTCAAAAACATTCAAGGATTGACAAGCAACAAAGAAGCAGATTCATTTCTCTCAATCCAAGCATCAGAAGAACACTGCATACTCACTGCAGATTCAGTTCTAGTGTTCTTCTTTTCTGAACTTCATTTGTATATCATTTTGATAATACTTATAGTTCTCATTCTCAAGGATTTTTCTAGGTGAAAAATAGATAATTATTAGTTATTCAGATAGATAGAGTAAGTACTAGATAGTGTAGTGAGAACCACAAGCTGTAACAGAGTAAGATATCTCTCTATGCTTGAGATCTAGGGCTTGGCTGTGGATTAATAAGAATTGTGTTGAAAATCCTGCAGGTAGAAGATCCCTGAGGTAGAGACGTAGGTCCAAGTGGACTCAAATTTATACATCTTATGTCTCTTGCATTTGCTTTTAAGTTCCATACTTAGAACTTTTGCAGCATTCAAAACAGTTTTATTTCAAGGGTTTGAAACTCATTTCAAGGCCTTGAAATAAACTCATTCCTTTTATACTCTAACTGTTTTCACTCCAAGGGCTTGAACTCATTTCAAGGCCTTGAATCACTTTACAAATCTTTTGTAACAACTATTCTTGCAAGTTTAGCAAAAGTTTGCATACTCTATTCAACCCCCCTTCTAGAGTATTGTTCCTGTATTTCTACCTACTGTACACCCCTTCAATTGGTATCAGAGCTTGTACCACTGCATAGATTTAACCATCTTATGATTGTGAGTACTGTAGGTGATGGTGGTTTCTCTCAGGGAAGAGCTGCTTACAGATCTCCTCTCTTCTGCTGAGACAATTTTGTCCACTAGAAAGCTTTGATTAAAATGTTCATCATTGATCAAGATATGGAACTCTGGACTATCATTCAGAATGGTCCTCACACTTTCTACACAGATAAAACTGGGATTAGAACTCCCAAATTTGATGACACTCTCTCCTCCTCTGAGTTAGAACAATTTTCCAAAAAATATAAAGCTATGAATCTCTTATATTGTGCTTTGGGTGCATATGAGTTTAACATGATTTCAGGTTGCAAGACTGCCAAGGAGATCTGGGATAAGCTTGTGGTGACCTTTGAAGGAACCGACAAAGTCAAGCAAACCAAGATTAGCATATATCTCAGGAAATATGAGGTATTCAAGATGAATGGAGATGAGTCAATCAGAGACATGTTCAAAAGATTCACTGACATTGTCAACAATCTTGATTCATTGGGAAAATACATTTTCAATGAAGAAAAGGTTAGAAAGATTCTAAGAAGTCTTCCAAAGGCAAAGTGGGAACCAAAGACTACTGCTATTGAGGAAGCTCAAGATCTCTCATTACTTCAACTTGATGACCTACAAGGGATGCTCCTTACACATGAAATATCCATGAATGAAGTTGATGGAGCTACCAGAAGGTGTCAGGAACCTAGCTCTCAAGGAAAAGGAGAATGAGCCATTTCAAAGCCTTGAAACTGAAGATGATGATGAAGATCCATTTGCTTTAATTTCTAAAGCCTTGACCATTATTCTTAAAATGAAGAAGAAATTTGGTAATAAGGACTTCAGCAGAGATAGACACAGATCCTCCAGTAGCAAAGACTACAAAGGTAAATCTTCTTCACATGGTAATAAGCCTAAAGTCATGAACTGCTTTGAATGTGGTGATGTAGGACACTTGATCAGAGACTGTCCACACAAAAAGAGCAAGAAATTTCAGAAGAAAGATCATGATAGAAGAAACAAAGCTATGATAGCTTCCTGGAGTGATTCAGAAACCTCAAGTGACTCTGAATCTGAAGAAGAACATGCCAACCTATGCTTTATGGCCAACCATGATGAATGTTCTGAAAAGAACATTGAGGTAATGGTAAACTGCTTGATTTTAAAACCAACAGAAGCCCTCTCTGACTATCTTAGAACAATGCTTTGAAATGAAGAGGACTATCTGAAAGAAATTAGAATTTGAAAGAAAAACGAGGAAGCAAAATAAAACTTGCATCTTGTTTGCCTGAATCAAATTCTTGAAATCTCTCAGAAGAAAACTGATAATGGTTTCAAGGCTTTGAAAACTAGTTTCAAAGCCTTGAAAACACAAGTCAAGGAAGTAGTCACTGAGAACTCTCTTCTGAGTGTCAGTATTGTTAATCTAAGACATCTTGTTGATGAATTGGATAAACAAAAGACTACTCTGAAAGAGAAACTTCAAGAATCTGAATCAGTCAAAACAAGACTTGCAGGCTCTGAACACAACTTGAACCTGATTCTTGGAGGTAGCTTATAGTCTGTTCACAAAACTGGTATTGGATACAATCCAAATTTTCCCAAGAAGAAAGATACCAAATTTTTGAAAGCCGAAAGCAAAACGTCTCCTAAGTGCCATTACTGAAATAAGATTGGTCATGTTAAGATGACTTGTCATTTTAGAAGAAGAGACCCTCACATATGAGGAATACTTTTCCCTTCCAACTAAAAGAACAAGTTAGAAAGATTTGGGTTCTTAAAGGGTTAGACCACCCAACATGGTTGACCATGAATATGAATCTATAATCCACACTTCGTCTAACAGCTGGGTAAGGCAGTGAATGGTTTTTGCAGGTTGTCACCAAACCAAAGAACAAAATGGTTTATGGACAGTGGTTACTCAAGACACATGAGTGAAAAGAGATCTCTATTCTCAGAACTGAAAGAGCAATCTGAAGGATCAATCACACTTGGTGACAAAGACAAATGCAGCATTCTTGGTATTTGTAAAGTTGGTACAGATTCTGAAAATTCCATTGCTGATGTATATCTAGTTGATGGTTTGAAATTTAACTTGCTTAGTGTATCTCAGCTTTGTGATAATGGCAACAAGGTTATCTTTGACAAAGAGAAATGTGTGGTGCAAAATGAGAAATCGAGAAATTTCATCCTCACTGCCTCTAGATCAAACAATGTCTATACTTTTCAAACTAACAAAGTTGCAGGAGAAAACTTGAAGTGTCTCAAGGCCTTGAAAGAAGATTCAAAGATTTGGCACAGAAAGTTGGGACACGTTAGCTTGCATACCTTGAACAAGCTGGTTTCCAAGAACATAGTAAGAGGTCTACCCTCTATCAAGTTCATAGATGAAGAAGTATGCAAGGCATGTGCACAAGGCAAGCAAACTAGAAGCTCATTCAAACCAAAGAATTTGTAAGTACTACTAGACCCATTAAACTACTGCATATGGATCTTTGTGGTCCTATGAGAACTCCAACTCCAAAGGGTAAGAATTACATGCTTTTTATTGTAGATGAGTTTTCTAGATATACTTGGGTTATGTTTCTTAGAGAAAAATCTGAAGCTCTCACTGGATTTTCAAATCTTTGTAGAGAACTTCAAACCTTGAAAAACCTACCTATTGCTTCAATCAGAAGTGATCATGGTAGAGAGTTTGATCAACTTGAGTTTGATGTATTCTGTTCTAAGCATGGTATCTCTCACAACTTTTCTGCTCCCTAGAACTCCTCAACAGAATGGAGTTGTTGAAAGAAAGAAAAGTACTCTTGAAGACATGTCAAGAAAAATGCTTCTGGAAAACAAGTTGCCAAAGTGTTATTGGGCAGAAGATGTGAATACAGCAAACTATATTCTTAACAGGTGCTTGATCAGACCTATTCTGAAGAAGACCCCTTATCAGCTGTTTAAAGGAAGAAAGCCAAACATTTCTTACTTCAGACCTTTTGGTTGTACTTGTTTTTTCCAGAATAATGGTAAGGAAAATCTTGGTAAGTTTGATGCAAGAAGTGATGAAGGTATTTTTCTTGGCTATTCAAAGACAAGCAAAGCCTATAGAATTTACAATAAAAGAACCAAGCTTGCTGAAGAAAGCATTCATGTTATATTTGATGAAAGCTATGATAGTTCTTTTAGTGATAGTTTTGCAGATCTCAATATGAACAAGCATGATTCCAATATTGAAGAAGAATCCTCAAAAGGATCTAAGGAAATGTCACAGGAACAAAGCATGCATTTTCAAGGCCTTGAAACTAAGTCTCAAAGCCTTGAAATAGAATCTCCAGAGAAGACAGCAGAACAAGCCACTACTTCAAGTTCTCAAAGACTTGAAAAACAAACTAGAGAGCCCGAACCTTGGACACCAAGGAAGAGAATTAAATATCTCTCATCTCATCCTGCTGATAACATTATTTCTGATCCAGCCACTGGTACACAAACCAAATCACAGTTAAAGAATCTTTGTGATTTTATGATTTTATCTCTCTTGTAGAACCTAAAACTGTGAAGGAAGCACTACAAGAAGCAGTCTGGATTATAGCAATGCAAAGTGAACTCAATGAGTTTGAAAGGAAAAAGGTCTGGAATGTAGTTCCTCCACCAAGAAATCAGTCTGTCATTGGTACCAGACGGGTGTTCAGAAACAAGTTAGATGAGAATAGAAAGGCAATCAGGAACAAAGCTAGATTGGTAGCTCAAGGCTACAATCAAGAAGAAGGTATTGACTATGAAGAAACTTTTGCTCCTGTTTCCAGGTTAGAAGCAATTAGAATTCTACTTGCATTTTCATATCACAAGAACATGAAACTATTTCAAATGGATGTGAAGTGTGAATTTTAAATGGCTATTTGCAAGAAGTTATGTTGCTCAACCTCCAGGTTTTGAAAATGACAAGTTTCCAAATCATGTTTACAAACTTGACATAGCTCTTTATGGTTTGAAACAAGCTCCAAGGGCTTGTTATGAAAGATTATCAAAGTTTCTACTGGAAAATGATTTCAAAAGAGGATTAATAGATAATACCCTATTCATAGATACTCGTGAGAAAGTCATGCTTTTAGTTCAGATTTATGTTGATGATATTATGTTTGAAGCTACTAATGATCTTCTTTGCAAAGAATTATCAAGTCTTATGAGCAGTGAATTTGAAATGAACTTGATGGGAGAATTGAACTTCTTTCTTGGACTCCAAATTCATCTGATGAAGAAGGGCATATGCCTACATCAAAGCAAGTACACAAGGGACTTGCTAAGAAAGTATAATATGTCTCGATCAAAAGAGATTAAGACCCCCATGAGTTATACACTGTGTCTAGACAAAGATGACTATGGTAAGAGTGTGAATGTAAAAGAGTATAGAGGTATGATTGGATCACTACTCTACCTCCCAACTAGTAGGCCAGATATCATGTTTAGTGTTTGCATGTGTGCTAGATTTCAAGCTGATCCTAAAGAATCACACTTGACTGCAGTTAAGAAAATATTTAGATATCTAATAGTACGAAAGACTTAGGGCTTTGGTATCCTAAACAATCTAACTTCTCATTGTGTGGCTATTTAGATGCTGACTTTGCAGGATATAAGTTGATAGAAAAAGTACATCAGGATGCTGTCAATTTCTTGGATCATCTTTAATCAACTGGCATTCCAAGAAGTAAAACTCAGTTGCACTGTCAACAACAGAAGCTGAATACATAGCAGTTGGAGCTTGCTGTTCACAAGTGTTATGGATAGCACAACAAATGAGAGACCTTGGATTTGACTTTAGGGATATACTTATCAAGTGTGATAACACAAGTGCAATATCAATTACAAAGAATATAGTTCAGCATTCCAGAACAAAGCATATTGATGTTAGACATCACTTCATCAAAGATCATGCTGAAAAAGGTGACATTGTTCTTGAATTTGTTTCTACAAACTTGCAATTTGCAGATATCTTCACTTAACCATTGTAAGATTCTCAGACTTAAGATTGGAATTAGGCATGCTTAATAAAGAAGCATTGATTTAGGGGAAGAATCAGGTAAATATTATGTGTTTCAAAGGTTTGAACTGGTTTTCGAAGCCTTGAAAATAGTTTCAAAGCTTTGAGTATATGTGCTTTACATCATACAGCTTTTCAAGGCCTTGAGATCCATTCCAAAGCCTTGAAACTAAGACTGCATGCTAGTTAGCCAATAATTTGGATCTTTCAATATTGGGTGTTATCTTTGTAGATAATTGCTCAATGTTGCCCCTTAATATTTAAATACCCCTTTTCAGCCAAAATAGTATTATATCTTTTATTTCCAACGACACACACAAAATTTGAATCTTTTTTATTCAGCAGATCTTCAAAGATTAGGAAGAATATTTTGTTTCCTTTTCAAACTGAAACTCTCTTCTATTTATCTTCTTCTATCTTTCTCGCCTTCGTACCGATCCTATCTCTATCTTATTCTCCCCAAACCCTAATGAGCACTAGAAGAGCCTCTGACATAATTAAGATGGCTGGTGGTTCAAAGGCTGGCACAGAGAAGAAAATAAAGGCCAATGGGGATCCCAGTTCAAAGACTCCAACAGCAAAATACATGGCACCTCCTCCTCCCAAGAAGAAGGAAAAGATAGATCAGACACCAGTGTCCATCAAGAAGAAAAAGGCAGTGGAGTCTGCACAAGAAAAACATAAGGTGACTCAGATTGGTAGCCCCAAGAAGGTAAAGAAGACGGCTGAAAAAGTAGACAAGAGAAAAGGAAATGAAAAAGTGACAAAGGATGAACCAGAGGATGAACCAGATGAGAATATTGAGAAGGCAATACGGATCTATTCAGAGAAAAAGAAATACACTGGTAAGAAATAAGTCCTTGATAACACATGGTTTATTACTCATGTTGCTAGAGGACAATGGCTAGATGGATTTGCTTCTAGATCAGTTGCATTCTGTAGTATGATCAGTGTTTCTATGTTGCATGGTATGAATATGAAGTGTATCAAAATGTTGAAGAAAAGCTCTATTTGGTTTATTCTAAATCCACCAGAGTTAGCCTACCCCAGACTCACTAGATTCTTTTACCTCAACATGAAACAACTCAAGAATACTGCAAATATGGTGATACAAACCAAAGTTGCTTGTATTAATATAGAACTAGATCACTCTGAGTTTGCGAATGTTCTAGGTTGTCCTAAGATGTATGATACCGGTAACCACCCTCCCAAGAGTGATGCCCTGAAGCTAGCTAAATAAGAGTCCTACCTTCCCAATACTCCTGCCTCATCTAAGCAGTTAACACACTCTGTGCTAACTGTTGAAGCCAAGGTGTTGTTTATTATTTTATTGAGATGTGTGGTACCAAGGGAATACTCAAAGGAGCTGATCACTGAAAGGTTGCTGTTCTTAATGTATTTGGTTATGCATGGTTGTGAGATTGATCTTCCAAAGCTTGTAATGGAAAAAGTGCTATACAGCCAAACCAATTAGAGAAAGCACCCCTTGCCATATGCCAATTTTCTCACCTCATGCTTCCATCACTTTGAAATTTCAACTGATAGGGAAGATACTATCACTATTGAGTTTGGTATGCTTAATAAAAAAGGCATTTGAGAAGATTGGAGTGGTGAAACCAGTGCTAAGACGTAGAAGCTATACTCAGATTTGACAGAAGAAGAGTTGAACTCCATGAAATTTCTCAAATCCAAGACCTTGACCCCTACATCAAGCCAAAACTCTCAGCCTCAAGATAAATCCTTGGTTCTTCAGATTCTGAATGGACTTCAGATGGACATTGATGAAGTGAAGGAGAATCAACATTGGTTTGATACTGATCTGAGGCACATGAAGTACATGGTTGAAAATATTGTCAGAGGCATGCCAGTGTTTGATGTGCCTGAAGAAGTATCTCAAGCTGCAAAGAGTACCAAAAAGGTTGATTCAGCCAAGGATCTGCTCAGTGAACATTCAAATAAGGATGGGGATGCTCAGGTAAAGGATAAAGGAAATCGGGTGGTTGATGAACAAGTGGATAAAGATTAAGAGGAAGAAGCTGACTGTCCAGAGTCAGGAGCACTACTTATAGATCTCAAGAATAAGAAATCAAAGAAGCCAATTGTTCCAGAAATTATGACTGGTGCTGACTTATTTGAAGGAGAAGGTGAAGCTGGTGATGATGTGGCTCAACACGATGTCACGACCCCCTTTCCCGGACCCCGATTAGTGACAGGATCAAGGGTCATAACTGGCCAATGGGGCCCTCTTTTCGTATCAAGTGGGATGAATATTAAAATTTGAACTTCATAAATGAGAAAAGAGATAAAAATAGATCGTTGCGGAAGCGATTTGAAAATACAGGGGTCTCATTGAGACATTTGAGAAATCAATTTGAAAGGTTTCAGTAAAACAGTTTGGGAAATAAGAACTTTTGATTCAATCCCACAAGACAGTACTTATCAGAGTACACATGGATAACTGAGCAGTTTAAATTAGAGACAACTTAAAATAAGCAAACGGTACTTCCTTTATACATAAACGGTCAAACTATTACACAGAGTGGGACTAGGCGTACTGCGTACACATTATCTATCTGGCACGTGTGAGCATACTATATACAACAAAATTGGACTGTAGATAAGTCTAGCTCACAACATGATACTACAAAACTATATTGCTATAGGTCTTCCAAAAGTATCTCGGTCTCTACTGATCTTCATCGTATCCATGTCCTGAAAACATTTAGTTTGAAAGGGGTGAGCTGAAAAGCTCAGTGAGGGGATTACTCCTCCTTTTTGAGTAAAAGTAACTGAAACGTCATTTTCAATCATCATTTGGCAATAATAAAATTTCAGTAAAAGAACAGTAAACATTTCATTTCAATCACTTTCATTTGGTTGAGATGCAGTGGGTAACCGTTCGTGATCTATAGGTGATATATCCCCTTACCTACCCGTGTAAGTACTTGGTAGGCCAGTAATATATCCGTAGTTTGACATGTCTTGGCGCCATCATAGTGGCTCGTCGCCTATTATTACCCGAACGATAGGGTCTCGTGGTATAGAACAACAAAGTTGTCCAAAGCATCTCGTCAATTTAACATTTTAAACAGTATTTAAAAAAATTGACTATAAAATAGAAGCTATAAAATTTGGCATCGTAACGACAGTTAAAACAATAAACTGTAAAGCAGTTTAGGCATTTAATAATAGAGGAGCATGAAAACAGTATTTTGGCTATTATTTTAACAACTTGGACAATTTATTTAAAAGCGTAAAAATACGAGTATTTAAAAGTGAGAGATTAAATTTACTCACTTTCGTAGCGTGGGACGAAGTAACTACGAGAGCAACAAAAACGAAACTGGAACTCTTTGGAAACAGAACACGAACAATAGACTTTCTTGATTTGGAAGTATGTCTTAAAACATTTGGAAATGTGAAATGGTGTATGAGGCAGTGGTTATTTATAGCAAAATTTCCGTCCATGTAATCGTAAGTGCATACGTAATTTGCACTAAAAATTTGTTTTTAACTACTGACTAAGCAATTGGTGATTTGCTCATATGATGACAACTCACCAATTATTGCCAAGCAGACATGTCCAAAAACATGAAACACATAGGTTACTAATCTAAAATTTACACTAGTCATCACACAATGGGTTGGCAGGTGTGAAACATGACCAGCTCATGCTAGCACAAATCCCACAATTAGATTTTTTTTATTTTATTTTATTTTATTTTATTTTTCCACCTTGAGTACTTGCTTTGCTATGGACGTATGAATGTCAACTACTATAAAATTATTTTGTAGGAAAAGAATTCAAATATGACTTCTTCTTTTAGTTCAAACTCATGAAGTTACACGTTTACTGTAACTATGCTAAGGTCATAAAGTTTCATAACATGGTTATAGAATTTGATTATTTTTGACATAATTTAATTTCTTAAGACACACTTACCAAGCAGATTAGATTTAGAATTAAAAGATATACAATCATTAAGCTCAATACTTCCAAAGTTTCTATGGTGTACCAATTTATTTCCATGAAGTTCCATCAAAGTTGAGTACATATATATGAAACTTAGTAAAATAAAACATCAAATTCCTCTATTATAAATAAAAGATTTATTTACTTAAGAAAATATTATTCTTATCTAATAAATTAGCATGAAGTTTTAGTATTTAAACAATAATAATTAAACTAAACTTTTATAAAATAATGTAAGTAATGTAGGGGATACTACATCCTTCCCTCCTTATAGAAGTTTGGTCCCCAAACTTAAAATGTACCTTAAAATAGATGGGAATAACGCTCGCGTATCTCGTCTTCTCGTTCCCATGTAGCTTCTTCTACTAAGTGATTTCGCCATAGGACTTTCACTAGAGGTATAACTTTGCTCCGTAAGACTTGATCACGTCGGCCCAAGATTTCGACCGGTATTTCAGTATAGGACAAGTCTTCTCTTATCTCTAATGGTTGATGTTCAATCACGTGACTGGGATCATAAACGTATTTCTTAATCATAGAGACATGGAAGACATTATGAACATTGCTCAACTCAGGTGGTAGTGCGACGCGATAAGCTACTGGTCCAATGCGTTCCAGGATCTCGTAAGGTCCGATGTATCGTGGACTAAGTTTTCCTTTCTTTCCGAATCGAACAACCCCTTTAGTTGGTGAAACTTTGAGAAATACAAAGTCGCCAACATTAAACTCCAAGTCTCTTCTCCTATTGTCGCTGTAGCTCTTTTGTCGACTCTGGGCAACCTGGAGTTTATCTCGAATGATTCTCACTTTCTCTGTAGTGATCTGAACTATCTCTGGCCCAAGTATTTGTCTTTCTCCAACTTCTGTCCAACATACAGGAGATCTACACTTTCGACCGTACAGTGCCTCGAACGGAGCCATTCCAATACTAGACTGGAAACTATTGTTGTATGTAAACTCCACTAAAGGAAGATGTTCTTCCCAACCCCCTTTGAATTCTAGGACACAAAATCGGAGTAGGTCTTCTAGGATTTGGATAACTCTCTCTGATTGACCGTCCGTCTGTGGATGAAAGGCGGTACTAAAACGTAACTTGGTTCCCAAAGCAGTTTGGAGGCTATTCCAGAATCTTGAGACAAATCTAGGATCACGATCAGAGATTATAGAAACTGGAGTTCCATGAAGCCGTACGATTTCACGGATATATAAGAGTGATAGCTTCTCTAAAGAATCGGTTGGTTTCATGGCTAAGAAGTGAATGGATTTGGTCAGTCTATCAACAATTACCCAAACAGCTGAGTTACCTTTTGAAGACTTTGGTAATCCCATGACAAAGTCCATGGTGATATGTTCCCACTTCCACTCTGGTATAGGGAGAGGTTGTAACAAACCGGCTGGTCGTTGGTGTTCTGCTTTCACTTGCTGACACAAAAGACACTTGGATACAAATTCAGCTATGTCCCTCTTCATTCCTTTCCACCAATACAGTTCCCGTAGATCTCTATACATCTTCGTACAACCAGGGTGAACTGCAAACTTAGAGTCGTGTGCCTGTTCCATTATGAACTTCTTAATTTCCGGTTCGCTTGGAACACAAATTCGTCCTTTAAATTTAACCAAGTTATCTTGAACAGAGAAGTCAGATACTTTACCACCAACCACATCATTCGAAATAGCATTCAACTCCAAATCATTCAATTGTGCCTTTTGAATTTCTTCTAAAAGTGTAGGCTTTACTACAAGGGCATAAACATGGCTAGAGGCTTTATGGGAGATTACTTCTAAGTCCAATCTCTCGAATTCCTTGTGTAGGGTGGCTTCACTTGTGATCAAATAAGCTAAGTTGGACTTTCGGCTCAAGGCATCAGCTACAACATTAGCTTTACCTGGGTGATAACGAATGGTGATGTCATAATCTTTCATCGTCTCAAGCCATCTCCTTTGTCTATTATTCAAATCCTTCTGAGTAAAGATGTACTTAAGACTCTTATGATCTGTGTAAATCTCACAAGAAACTCCATATAAGTAGTGACGCCATATCTTCAAGGCAAAGATCACAGCCGCCAATTCTAAGTCATGTGTGGCATAATTCAGCTCATAGGGTTTTAACTGCCTAGAGGCATAGGCAATTACTTTTCCATCCTGCATAAGAACACAACCAAGCCCTTTCTTCGATGCGTCACTGTATATCGTATAGGATCCAATCTCAGATGGGAGAGATAAGATAGGCGCGGTAACCAATCTATTCTTCAACTCTTGAAAGCTCTTCTCACAATCATCATCCCATTTAAATGGTGACTCATTTCTAGTCAAACGGGTGAGGGCAGAGGCTAATACTGAGAAGTCTTGCACAAAAATTTTCTATAGTAACTGGCCAATCCTAAGAAACTTCTGATCTCCTTGACATTAGTAGGTCTAGGCCAATTAACAATAGCCTCAATTTTATGCGGGTCTACTCCAATACCATCCTTTGAAACAACATGTCCAAGAAATGAAATTTGCGAGAGCCAAAATTCACACTTCTTCAGCTTTGCATAAAGCTTTCTATTTCTTAAGGTTTGGAGTACGACTTTCAAATGCTCAGCATGATCCTCATTAGTCCTAGAATAAATCAGGATATCATCGATAAACACAATTACGAATTCATCTAGAAATGGTTTAAACACCCTATTCATCAAATCCATAAAAACAGCTGGGGCATTGGTCAAACCAAATGGCATAACTAAGAACTCGTAATGACCATATCTGGTGCGGAATGCACTCTTTGAAACATCATCAGCTTTAATCTTCAACTGATGGTACCCTGACCTCAAATCAATCTTAGAAAAGACACAAGAACCCTTTAATTGATCAAATAAATCATCAATCCTAGGGAGAGGATACTTGTTCTTAACTGTGACCTTGTTAAGTTCTCGATAATCAATACATAGTCTCATGGTTCCATCTTTCTTCTTCACAAAAAGAACAGGTGCACCCCAAGGTGATGTACTGGGCCGGATGAATCCCTTATCCAGTAACTCCTGTAGTTGTAACTTCAACTCTTTCAACTCTGCTGGAGCCATACGGTATGGTACTTTGGAAATAGGTGCAGTTTCAGGAGCGACATCTATGGTAAATTCTATCTCTCTATCTGGTGGCAATTCCTTAATGTCATTACGGGTATATCTTCTAGTTTCACCTCCTCTTGTGATTGGTCAACTATGTAGGCAAGATATCCCTGACAACCCTTTCGGAGTAACTTTTGGGCTTGCATATATGAGACAAGATGAGGTGGAGGTACAATTCCACTTCCAATAAAAGAGAAATCAGGTTTGCATGGAGTATGGAAGTTGACACTTTTCTTATGGCAGTCTATAGTTGCATGGTTAGAAGACAACCAATCCATGCCTAGAATGACATCAAAGTCATGAATATCCAGGGGAATTAAGTTTACAGTCATAGATATGTCTCCTATTTTGATTTGGCATGTCTTGTAAATAGAGGAACTGGCAAGCATAATTCCAAGAGGTGTTGACACATTTAAAGCATACCCTAATGGCTATGGTTTTCTAACAAGATGCCGAACAAAAGCATATGACACAAATGAATGAGTGGAACCAGAATCAATAAGGACATTAGCAATAGAAGAATCGATAGGAAGTGTACCTGAGACAACTGAAGATGTGGAAGGAACATCTCCTGGGACAAGAATGAAAGCTTTTCCCTGCCTAGTTGGCTCATTTCGAGGAGTTGCTTGTTTCTGGACAGATGGATTTTGTGGTGCTGGGGGGAAAGAGTTACAATTTATGGCCTGATGCCCAGGTTTACCGCAACGGTAACAATTTTCAGTGCCTAGAAAACAAACTGGGCTCCTATGATATTTGAGACACTTAGGGCACTGAGGAGGGATGTTGTTACTAGGGACACGTGGAGGAGGATGATTCTGATGGTATGAGTTTCCAGGCCTTTTGAAAGAAACATTATGGTTTGGCCCATTGTTGTGATTCCTGTTTCCTCCATTCCTTGCCCCGTCATTCCTGTTCCTTTGATCCCGATGTTGATTATACTCTTCATTTCCTTTCTCTGCCATCAAAGCCCTATCAACAACTTCATTATAGGTAGGAAGCCTGAAAAGTTCAACTCTACTTTTGATGTTCCATCTAAGACCACCTTCAAACTTTCTTGCCTTCTGGTTCTCATTTACCACAATATGTGAGGCATAGCGAGAAAGTTCAGTGAACTTAGCCTCATACATAGCCACGGACATATTCCCCTGAGTTAGAGTGAAGAACTCAGCAATCTTTTGGTCTCTAAGATGTTGTGGGAAGTACTTCTCGTTGAACATCTCAACAAACCGAACCCACTCCATATAGGGCTCTCTCCTAGACATCGTTAGCCACCACTGATAAGCTTCTCCAATAAGATTATAGGTAGCGAACTCAACCTTCTGCCTTTCAGTACATGGCATGGCTCCAAATATCTTTTCTATCTCTAATAGCCAAGACTCGGCCACAACAGGGTTTGGGGCTCCAGAAAAGGTAGATGGTTTCAAACCTTGAAAGCGATCTATAGTGGAGGTCCTACGGTTATAGTCAGCCATGTTTACCAGACCTTCAAGAGCTCGTTCAATCCTATCAGCACTGTTTGAACCATTACCTAAGGTTGACCCAGCCATATGGCTATTACCATTCACTTCATGACTTGGGGACTTTCCGTGTCCCGCAGTGTCATCAGCATGGTTGTTCCCCGATCCATTTACCCCAAGGGTGTTCATCCTAAAAAGAAAAAGAAAGCTAGGTTAGTCTCTGTTCAACCGTCGTCTAAGGCCTGTCATAAGTAGTTCTTAATTCTATCACATAAGACACTCAAATCATTCGTATGATCCTATATTACTATAGGGCAATAGCTATATTTGGTTTTAGTAAACCCGGCTCTGATACCATGTTGTCACGACCCCTTTCCCGGACCCCGATTAGTGACAGGATCAAGGGTCATAACTGGCCAATGGGGCCCTCTTTTCGTATCAAGTGGGATGAATATTAAAATTTGAACTTCAGAAATGAGAAAAGAGATAAAAATAGATCGTTGCGGAAGCGATTTGAAAATACAGGGGTCTCATTGAGACATTTGAGAAATCAATTTGAAAGGTTTCAGTAAAACAGTTTGGGAAATAAGAACTTTTGATTCAATCCCACAAGACAGTACTTATCAGAGTACACATGGATAACTGAGCAGTTTAAATTAGAGACAACTTAAAATAAGCAAACGGTACTTCCTTTATACATAAACGGTCAAACTATTACACAGAGTGGGACTAGGCGTACTGCGTACACATTATCTATCTGGCACGTGTGAGCATACTATATACAACAAAATTGGACTGTAGATAAGTCTAGCTCACAACATGATACTACAAAACTATATTGCTATAGGTCTTCCAAAAGTATCTCGGCCTCTACTGATCTTCATCGTATCCATGTCCTGAAAACATTTAGTTTGAAAGGGGTGAGCTGAAAAGCTCAGTGAGGGGATTACTCCTCCTTTTTGAGTAAAAGTAACTGAAACGTCATTTTCAATCATCATTTGGCAATAATAAAATTTCAGTAAAAGAACAGTAAACATTTCATTTCAATCACTTTCATTTGGTTGAGATGCAGTGGGTAACCGTTCGTGATCTATAGGTGATATATCCCCTTACCTACCCGTGTAAGTAGTTGGTAGGCCAGTAATATATCCGTAGTTTGACATGTCTTGGCGCCATCATAGTGGCTCGTCGCCTATTATTACCCGGACGATAGGGTCTCGTGGTATAGAACAACAAATTTGTCCAAAGCATCTCGTCAATTTAACATTTTAAACAATATTTAAAAAAATTGACTATAAAATAGAAGCTATAAAATTTGGCATCGTAACGACAGTTAAAACAATAAACTGTAAAGCAGTTTAGGCATTTAATAATAGAGGAGCATGAAAACAGTATTTTGGCTATTATTTTAACAACTTGGACAATTTATTTAAAAGCGTAAAAATACGAGTATTTAAAAGTGAGAGATTAAATTTACTCACTTTCGTAGCGTGGGACGAAGTAACTACGAGAGCAACAAAAACGAAACTGGAACTCTTTGGAAACAGAACACGAACAATAGACTTTCTTGATTTGGAAGTATGTCTTAAAACATTTGGAAATGAGAAATGGTGTATGAGGCAGTGGTTATTTATAGCAAAATTTTCGTCCATGTAATCGTAAGTGCATACGTAATTTGCACTAAAAATTTGTTTTTAACTACTGACTAAGCAATTGGTGATTTGCTCATATGATGACAACTCACCAATTATTGCCAAGCAGACATGTCCAAAAACATGAAACACATAGGTTACTAATCTAAAATTTACACTAGTCATCACACAATGGGTTGGCAGGTGTGAAACATGACCAGCTCATGCTAGCACAAATCCCACAATTAGATTTTTTATTTTATTTTATTTTATTTTATTTTTTTTCCACCTTGAGTACTTGCTTTGCTATGGATGTATGAATGTCAACTACTATAAAATTATTTTGTAGGAAAAGAATTCAAATATGACTTCTTCTTTTAGTTCAAACTCATGAAGTTACACGTTTACTGTAACTATGCTAAGGTCATAAAGTTTCATAACATGGTTATAGAATTTGATTATTTTTGACATAATTTAATTTCTTAAGACAAACTTACCAAGCAAATTAGATTTAGAATTAAAAGATATACAATCATTAAGCTCAATACTTCCAAAGTTTCTATGGTGTACCAATTTATTTCCATGAAGTTCCATCAAAGTTGAGTACATATATATGAAACTTAGTAAAATAAAACATCAAATTCCTCTATTATAAATAAAAGATTTATTTACTTAAGAAAATATTATTCTTATCTAATAAATTAGCATGAAGTTTTAGTATTTAAACAATAATAATTAAACTAAACTTTTATAAAATAATGTAAGTAATGTAGGGGATACTACACACGAAGATGAACAGGTTGACGATGATGAGGGAAATAGTCAGGAAGAAGATGCAGAGAAGCAAGGAGATGAAGATCCAACCCCTTGACTCTTGCCTACTCTTTCTTATACTTTTCAAGGCCTTGAAATCCTTTTAAAAGTCTTGAAAATTTCATCTTTTCAAAACAGTCTTTTAAAATCTTTCCAAAAACTCTTATCCAACATATTCTCATTCTTTTTTGATGAAAGTAAAAAAGGGGGAGAAATTTAGGTTTTATTTGGTTTATTTGCTCTTTTTGGTGACCTGGTTTTAGGTCAGTAGATTTATATGAACTTTGATGTTATTTTTCAGCAGATTAATAAGTTGGATTTATTTTGGATAACATGTACTATACTTGACTGTGCTATATGCTAATAAGTATTTTTTTGCAGAATCATTGTATGAAACCGATTGTGGTTTTGTCTTTCATCAAGGAGGAGATTGTAAGATCAACTTAGTTCAGGACTTGAAATAGCTAGTATATTTCAAGGCACTGAATCAGCTTTCAAAGCCTTGAAACTCACTGAGCTCTATATAGATCTTGATTCAACTTCTAAACCCCTGTGCATGATTAGCTGATACTTGATGATGAAAGACAAAGTATTTTGACACATTTAACCGCATCTAATATCATCTTTTTGACTCAGTTTTGCAGGGAAGTTCTTGTAGTAGGACTTGTGTTAGGTTTTGGTGATTCAAAAAACCTAGCATAGAAATTTGACTTGGTCCAAGGAGGTTAAGGGTTGTTTCCTCGTCCGTTTTGTTTCCTTGTTCGCTTTGGCAACGTTTGGATGATGCTTTGCGCACAATTCAGTAGTATAGGCCTATATATGGGTGTAGGACTCTTCTATTGACAAGTGTGGTGTGTCTTGGATTGTAATTGGCTCTCTCATCAATAAATTGGTTCGTTTTGGCTGTGAATGTAGCTAGCCTCAAAACTAGTGAACCATTGAAAAAAAATTAAGTGGATGAATGTTATTTCCTCACTGATGGTAGAGATGACCATTATGAATATCATGATTATGGTGAAGTAACAAGATGTTACTTTGAGCTCAATTTTACGAACTCGTGTTGGGTGAAAATGGATGCATTTTTCGATCGCAAAGAGAAGCTTGAAGGGAAGAATTAAGAATCCAAAAGAGAAGTTTGGCTACATGCTAAAATGGAGATCGTGGCTATCGTAGGTGGTGGAGCTCACATTGTCGCAAGGAATGTTCCATTGAAGCACCTGAAAGTCTATGATTGTCAACTACGAAGCAACGTATGTAAAATCAAGTTTAAGAGGGGGTGTTGGAAATATAATCTTGATTTAGATTTCTAACTAGAGTAATGCTATATACCCCATTTTTTTTGTCCCAAATTGATCCCAAATTTTCCATGTCAAACAGGGGTCCACCACTATCTAATTTAAAATATATATACAAATATTGTACAATAAATTATTAGAATTCCAAAATAATATAAATAATGCTTCTTCTTCTTCTTCTTCTTCTTCTTCTTCTTCTTCTTCTTCTTCTTCGCCGTTGTTGCTTCTATTGGTTCTTGGATTTTGAAGTTTCATTTATGAATTTTGTTAAGGGTTTTGATATATCATCACAAATTGAACTCTAATATAGGGATGTTGTTCAGTCCTCTTTTACTTACGAATTTCCGTACAATGATGTAATTTAGGATTCAATATGGTTATTTGATTACTTGTTGGTCTCTTTCTTCAATTTCGGAGGTGAATTAGATGGAGTGTAGTCGCAAGTAATGCTTAGAAGAAGAGGAGGAGGAGGATATTGAAGAACTAATGAGAGGAGAGAGTGATGAAGAGAGATAAAAATCGTTAGTTTGTAGAGAAAACTCAAGATCAACCCACACTTGCATTGAAGGGAGGATGAGGAGAGAGGAAAGCATTTTTTTTAATTAGATAGTGGTGGACCCTTATTTGACATGGGAAATTTGGGACCAATTTGAAACAAAAAATTTGGGGTAGAATTACTCTAACTGAAAGTGTATAAAATGACTGGCGAACACTGGCGGATACACATTGACCCGCGGTGGGCCTATGGCCACACTGGATTTTTGTCTACTACAGTTTTTCAATTTTTTTCAAAACATTTCATATATACCCCTCCTGAATGCATGAAGTATCCCTGTTTATATTGAAACAACTTAAGTACCCATAAGATAAACACAAGTATTTTTTATTTAGGTTAAATATTCTCACAATATAACAGTTTAGGTCTAAAGCTCCCACTATATGTAGATTTAAGCTCAAAATTTCTTATCGATTTTTCGTTACTTTGCAAGTTCAAATAGTGTCCCCCCTGATGAAGAATCCTACGTCTGCTTTGACTGGCGAAACAAGTATTCGCAATTGGATAAATCTTCCGAACCCCAAAAACCTATATCGTAGTCTTAATTCCATCACCCAGAAATACGAACCTTCAGGCCTTGAAGCTTGCACATTTTCAGGAGATGATTGACTTTGAAAATGTAAAGATCATAGTGAATGGAGAGATGGTTTGATCTAGAACTAGATGAAACCACTCGGTTCAGGTACTACAAGCTCTGTTGTTTACAGAAGTCGCAACTGAGCTTGTAGTACTTGAACCGAGTGGCTTGGTCTAGTTCTAGATCAAACTATCTCTCCATTCACTATAATTTTGAAATTTTCAAAGTCCGAATCGTCTCGTGAAAATGTGAAAGCTTCAAGGCGTGAAGGTTTGTATTTTTTGGTGCTGGAATCAAGACTAGGACTCTTTTTTCACATATCTTATTCTTGCCTTTGTTTTCCTGGACACCAGATAGGGTTGCTGCATCTTCCCTCCTTTCCTGGGTTTTATTTGAATCTGTAGATATAGATCCAATTCTCAACGTAACTTGACGAACTTCTCGCCCTGGTCGGAGTAGGCGGTGGTTGAAGAACAACTTCGACTTTGCTTGTGAATCGGCTCCAAATTACCGCAAGGAGCGTCTTAAGTATGCAGGAACATGCAAGATTGACATGATAGATTCATAGCATGCAAGGCCAAATCAATACACGTCGTTGGGAGGTTCAAGAAGCAAAACTCCTGCGTTTTCACTTCTTGAACCCACCGAAGAGCTAAGCAATTGAGAGGTATTACCCTACGGCGTGGTATGATCTTGCCCGGATGAAAGAAAAGAAGAGAAAAGAGGAGCACTCATGGAATGAATAACCCAAAGCACTGGTGGCCGTTTTATAGCAAGGAAGCACAAGCATAGAGATCCTGAACGACGAAAGCGGACGATCGCGATAATTGAAGGCAGAAGCGTGAGCAACCACTCACCTACCACTCTATCCCTGCTTTTTCTTCCCAATTTGACTTATATCACTATTCACCAGGTCACTTTGACTCGGTGATTTGGATAACAAAATGATGCAATACTTTGATAATATTTTCATGGTGTTGTAAAGTAAAAGTTGTTCCATAACACGGCGAAAAAGTTATCAAAAAACTGCATCGTTTAGTTATCGAAATTACCCGGTCAAAGTGACCCATATACGAGTCAAAAAGTCAACATGGGAAGAAAGAGCAGGGACGGAGTGGTAGGAGGTAAAGTTCGGCAATAAAGGCGGTAATCAATTGCAGCCGTAAAAGCAGTCTGGGTTATAGGGAAAAGTCCAATCACTTGAAGTTCTTCTGCCTGGAAAGTCCAATGCCAATAATTGATGGCATAAGTGTGATGGATCTTTTTGAATTTTTTTCCCCACCCCCGTCACGTGGCACAGGAACTGTACCGATCAAATCAGAACCCCATAATTTTATATTATTTTTATTTTTTAATATTTAAACATATATTATTATTTTCCTTTATTTTTAAAATTATATTTTTTCCTCTAAAAAAAATTATTTCCTACAGCTATTTACATAATATTTATTTTGTGTCTATGTTCTACAATGAATATTTTAATTTGCTTCACGGGCATCACCACAGGTGAAGTGTTCTTACCATTTGTTTGTGGTAGTGCCCTCGGGCACACGGGCAATGCCATAGTTCTCAAGATTTACTTTGCAGTAGTTCCAAGTTCCAACGTGACGGCTAATTTCCAAAACGTTGTAGTACCGTTTGGGGTATGGTTAACCTTGCCCTTCTCTGTACAAAAGGTTGTATTGCCGATTGGGGTTAAACGTTTCTCTCTCTGACTCTTCTTTTTTCCATCTTCTCTCTTCTCTGTATACCTTTATATTTATGTAGAAATCCTTTCTGGCTTATCTGAGCTTTCTTAAGGAGTGGTAATAGAAATGACCAACCATGTTCGTGTTGATTATGTTCTAGAGGGTGCTCACGATGATGCTTAGAAGAAGAAGATGAGGAGATTAAAGAACTGATGAAAGGATAGAGTGATGAAAAGAGAAAAAAGCATGTGGTAGTTTTTGGAGAAAAAATCAAGATCAACCCAGACTTGCATTGAAGAGAGGATGAGGAGAGAGTAAAGCATTAGTTTTTTTATTAGATAATGGTGGACCCCTGTTTGACATGGAAAATTTGGGATCAATTTGGGACAAATAATTTGGGGTATATAGCATTACTCTGGAAGATATACATGGGTCCTACAAGAGTAATGGTATATGTGGTAAATTATCAGTAGTGATAGGATCATTTGGCTGATGTGGTAAATTTGGGATGTTGTTGGGATGATTTATTTGGTACACATAGCATGACTCGTCCTACAAATACCTATGTACTTGTAGTGTGAATGTGTGGAAAATAGAAGTCAAGCAAAAGAGTGAAGTCTTCTTCTACACAAACTAGTTGAGTTGTCTTGAGTAGTCCTCTTTGATCCCAACACTTGCAGCCTGTTGGTACGTATTTGTACTCTCTTCAGGTAGAGTGTTCCATTCATTTGTGATTGAATATTCCACATCCTTCATGCACATTATGTTGTTTTCGTATCTCTTCTTATACTGTGGCATCACATCCGTCCTACTAGTACAATATAGAAAATTGCAAGGTTTTTACTGAATTAATAACTAGCTACGCACCGACATCGTGTATGGGGTAAAAACGCTATTCTACATATCAACTCCGCTGAGATAACACGGGTGAGAAACAGCATACTAAACTACTACCAGCACAGTACTTCCTCCTACAATATAGACGGTTTAAATGGTTTAGTCGGTTTGTAAAATACTGAAACCTAAACTGAACCATTTAATTTCAGTTTGGAAATTTTACGAACCTTAACTGAACCTTTTAATTTCACTTTGTAATTTTACGAACCTAAGCTGAACTAATTAGCACTGTTTGGTCCGGTTTGCGGTTTGGGCGGTTTAACTCGCATCCCTAAGTAAATGCGCAATTCAATTCCCACAAATAATATAACAGTTGAAAAGTCATTGTTTCTAGTAGAAATGTGATCTCCAAAATAACAAGTTCTCCTACCAAAGTATTTATGGAAATTTCCCAAATATTGTTGCTGAAATAAAAATATTTCACAAGTTCAATCCATCCGCGGCGGCGCGGCCAAAAAAAAATATGTTTAAAAAATATATGAAAAGAAACTTCTGTAGTAATGAAAGTTAGCTAACAATCAATATGCCTCAATGCACACTTATTGTTCATACTCATCACATATACGTATACCCGCGTATGTATTATTAAATACCTACATTTATGCCAGGAACATATTTGTTCGAGTGCATCGTACACTTGCTCACTCATTTTCTCATACACGGACATGACAATCGTGTTGGCCACCCAAACACGGAGGTATTCTGCTCAAAAAATATTTTGGCCTCGGGCTCGGGTATCAAATCTCTGATACACGCCATGTTCAGAACCAATTATGTGTTCCACACTCTTCCGAATATCCTTAAATCCTTCTGAATTTCCATTTTGTTTAACATATCCATCTTCCTAAATAGGACCTTTTTTGCCTGTGTGAGGGAATTTCCAAACCTGCTTATCAAACCTGTTGCAATCATGCAGCTCATGCACCACACGCTAATACTTCCGTGATCAGTGGAAGCTTTTCACGTTCCCATGTATCGGACTTCAAGAAGAGTCAGCCTATAGCAGACGGCGACAAATTTTTCCCCAACGCAGACGGCGACGGCGAGGGCGAGGACGGTGGAGACTGTGGTTGGGCACAACTTTGGGCGGCGACGGCGAGGCGGGACGCGGCGGCTTCGGGGTCTGCTCGTCAGGCCGAACAGATAGAGAGAGAAAGAGAGCGAATTGAGAGAGTGAGATTTGTGAGTGTTTCTCTGAGTCTTAGGTGGGTTTAAATAGCCGGAGAAGAGAAAAATCCGGCGAAGAGTAGGACCTTTCCGGGTTCGATTGGGTCTCCGAATTGGGTCACGATTTTGGGTTAAATCGATTGCTTTATGCGAAAGTTTTGGTCTTAATCGAATGAGGAGTTGATTGGGACGTAAATTGGTGAAGAAAGGGGTCGAATTGGTGGTGGTAGAAATTGGGTCGGAGGAGGAGTCGGGCGGCGAGAAAACCTTCTCCTGGTGGAAGATGGTTGGAGAAGATGATGACAATTTATGGTAAAAGACACTTTCACTTCCCTGAGTTTGGTGAAAGTCAAATAATACCCCCTAGTTAAATTAAAATACACTATCATAGTTATAAGAAAATATATAAAAGCACCTAGCTAGTTTATAACATTATAATTATTTTTTAAATAATAACAACTAGTACCAAAACTTATACTAATATCATATTAACACCTAATATCATTATAAAATACCCGCTTTAACATATTAACACTTAATATTATCTATAATACACTTAATACTATATAAAATATACATAATACCCGTATCTAAATAACGGGGTATTTCATCCTTCCCCCCTTAAAGAAAACTTCATCCTCAAAGTTTAAACATAATTCTTAATAACCACTAGGTATAAGTCTCCGTTCTAGAGTATAACTACTAAATGCGAATCTAATGTCACGTACGATAGGCAATATGCTAAAAGAAGTACTAAATGACGTATTTAAAAACCGAATGATTACAAACACCCACACCTGGATGACCAATATCCTTCAACAATTTTTTGGTCCTCATTTAACAAAAAATGTCATGAATTTCACTAATAGAAACTCAAAAACTGAAAAAAAAAATATATAAATTTTTGCGTGGCAATAATTATCTTTTCATATATGCTATCAAATACGGCAAGAACAATGTTCCCCGCTTAAAAACATCTAAAACGGCAACAGTAAGCTAATTCCACATATTTCATAAAAACGGCAAAAATTGTATTAGTAGTGGCAATTATAAATTTTGCCGCTTAAACATATCTAAAACGGTAAGAAAAATATCATTATTGGCGAAATTTTTCTCGCCGCATATAGTGTATGGCATAAGCGGCTAGAAAAATATCATTATTGGCGAAGTCGCATATATTATATAGCATAAACAACAAGAGATTTTTTAACTCCGTTAATGATTATTATATACGGCAATAAAAGTATGTGCGTACAACTCATTTTTTTCCCTTTTGAACGGACACTATTCAATTTTGTTGACTTAGGAGCCTGTGTACAAGGAAATCTTAGGAAGATATTCGAGTGTACACCTCAAGCAGGAGATAAGATCAAGAACAAGAACACATAGAAGTGTAGGATAGTGAGTAGGGAGAGAGTAAGCAATGGTAACTTTGAGAGAGAGAGACAACTTAATGACAGTGCTTCGTTTAATCCAGAAGATCAAGAAGTCCAAGAGTCCAGAAGATTGAAATGGAGGACTAGCGATCCTATATATAGTGGGGAAGTGACCGTTGCAAGGGGTTAATGCGCCCATAAATTGCGGCTTAATGATAGACCCGTAACGGCACGTTCGACCGTATATATAGGGAACGTTACGCACCGGCCCGCATATACCGGAGACCGTTATGAGATCGAATGGGTTTATATCGTTATGAGATCGACTGGGTTTATATGACGTGGTCATTAAGTCTATCAATTCAGCTACAAAGGGTCACGCGCGAGCTTGGTTGTCGTTCGCGCGCGACGGACCTTTCTCTATCCTCCAAACCACCAAATCCCTACAAGTCCTGTGTGGTTAGTATCGCGGGTGGCCCTGTCTCGCAGCCCCCATATGGATAGGTATGAGCAGTGATTAGGTGTATATGGAGCACAGTCAGATGTGCTGAATGGCTGCCACGTGGCTGTGATCTGTCTGTTTGGAATGCACAATCTACATTAGCCCCTTTTGCGCGAATGTCACGTGCGTCTGTGATGTAATCGCGCAAAATCCGCGGGTCGTTTGAATTTTGAATAATTTAATGCTTAAACCCTATTTCCCATAAGCCGTCATCATTGCCTAGGGCTCGTGGCCTTTAATAGGGGATGTCCGCTGCGCAGTAAACCAAGCGTCGTCTGCATATTCTTGCCAATTCTCGAGGCAAATCCCATTGGTCAAATCCCATTGGACGTTAATTCTCGCCTGTTTTCAAGACACTACTGATTCAGGCGAGAACAGAAGGGTCACCATCCTAAGTCCCATATAACCCCTGCAGCAGCAGGAAACATCATAGATTTTTTCCTCTTCTTTGTGATTCTGAAACTGGACTTGAACAATCATGCAACCCCCTCTGGATTTTTGCTGTTCTTCGTACTTATCTTCTCCTTCCAACTCGTACTCGCTTTGGATTCCTAATTTTGTATGCGCCCATTGTGCTCCGGAAATGGTTGCCAGGAAATCCACGAAGGAAGCGGTTGATTCACCCAAGCTTTCCAAAGACCTGTGGTGTAAAGTCCCCTATCTGGGTGGAGATGACTTTTTCCTTACCACCCTCAAGGGACCTTCGGTGGAAGACGCTCTGCATCTAGTTCCTGGACCAGAGAGTGATGATTGGGACGTGACATTCCTTTGCACAATCAGCTTCCTGCCCCATGAGCTATTCTCTCGTTTGTTCTTCACATCAGCAGCCTCCATTACTTGAATTTCATCTGGCATCTTACCATGCCAAGGAATGGACAAGAGCTCTGTTTTGATCGAGGGCGTCGATGATGACAATGAGTCGGCCGTAGTCGTTTCCATAGTTCATAAGTGCTATGTAGAAGTTTTGAATGTTTTTTTAAACGCTTTTGATGTATGGATCCTTTGTTTCCAAGTTTTGCTTATATAAAAGTGCTTTTTGCTTTCGCTTCTGATTTGCGAGTATTGAGCTCTATTTTGCTATGTCGATCGACTCATGCCGTGTAAGTATCGCACGTAGCTGCTATCTTGAAATATACCTGAAAGTGTGTAATGTAGGTGTAAACAGGTCAAGTAATACTCTAGAAGGGGGGGGTTGAATAGAGTATGCTAGCTTTTTCCAAAACTCAAGTTTTTGAAACTTTAGTAAAGAAAGTTGTTAATATCTCATAGCTTTGACATATATTTGAGAAGCTGAAAGATATAACAGCAGAGTATAGAGACTTCAAAACTTTATGACTTGAAAAGATCCAAAGCTTTGAGACTTCCAATTTAAACTGTATGTAAAAGAAGCAAAAGTAAATAGCAAGGACACAGATATTTTACAGACTTCAGTAACAATTGGACCTAGTCTTTGCCTGAGGGATCTAATCCCTCCAGGATTCAAACACAAATTCTTAATAATCACCCAGATTTAGCCCTAGATCTCAAGCCTAAGTGAGCTACCTTACACTAATACAACTTGTGGTTCCCAACCTATCTAGCTACAGACTACAGGCTACAACCTGTTGAAACAATAAGAACCTCTTGTTGTTCACTTGAACAACCAAACTACTAAGTTTAGTGATGTTTTATAAATAAAGAAAAGATGATACAATTAAGTACAGAAAGAAGAACTCAGAAAGAATAAGCTGTTTAAAGCCTGGAAGAGTTCTTCTTGATTTGAATGATCTTCAACCTACTTGAATTGATTCCATGAATGATTTGAAGAGCTGTATGTAATTGATCTTTCCAGATGATTGTCCTCTCTTCAAAATCACGACCTCTGTCTCTCTTACATGTCTCTGCAATTCAAACTTAGGTAGCTATTTTAGTCTGCAACTAATTTGAGAGATTTCAGGAACAGAATTCCTAAAATATCTCCTATCTGATAAGCTTCTGTTAACAGCTCAATTTGAATACATTGCTGATCTATTTACGGACTTTTGAGAGTCCAACAAACCTGCAAATACTTAGCAAACAAGATTAAACAAATAAAAATACAATCTAGAAAAAAGATTTGCTTGAAACAGCAGCTAACCAATAAAGAGAATCAGGCTAGACTGTCTGCTGATACTTCTTAGTTAACAGTTATATTCAATCTCATGAATATAATCTAATACCCAATATAAAGTCCACAATAATAGACAATAATCAGCATGTAACAACATCCAAGTAACACTGAATCCATATGCACACAGAATGATGGTTAGAAGAACTTAGCAGTAAAGAGTAACTTGAAAATCTCAAAGCTTTGAAGCTTTGCCTGCTAACTTCTTCAGAATGTGTATTGGACTTTCAATTTAATCTAAACCTGCAGTAATACTCTTAGAATATATATTACTGAATATAACTATATAACTAAACTTATAATCATCAAAACATAACCAAAACATGCACAAAATAGTTAGACAAATACAACATACAAGAGCTGCTACAGTAACTGAAAGCTTTGAAGCTTTCGTACTTAGCAAATTCTTATGCTTGTGTTTCTGGCTTTCATCATCAAGGAGCTAAGATCTCTGCCTGTATTTTCATATCATAATGTCCATGAGCTTCAAACTTATCAATCTCCCCCTTGATGAAGGACAAAACACATATCTGAACAATTTGATATCCTGCAACTTACAACAACAGTAAATAAATCACATAATATTCAAAAAAGAACACAGAATTGCATAGACAATCATCATCAGATCCACAAATTATTACACATTGTAAAAGTAGATACTAAACATACTAAACATCCTAAAAACATGAAACTAAAACACATAAAACACATAATCTTCTCCCCCTTTTTGACTTTCATCAAAAAATTTGAAGAAAATATTGGATATGTTCAGAGTTTTTTTTAAAAGAAAATATAAATATTATCCTAAGCTTCGAAACTGAAGAGAATAAGCAGAATAGATAGGTGAGGTTCAAGGCTTTGAAGATCCTGTATACTTTGCTACTCCTTTGCCTTTGCCCTGAGTCTCTTCTTGTTCTTCTACTGAGACTTTCTGCATCTTCTGCCTCTCCCTTAGCTGGCTCTCCTTGCTCTTCAGTATTATTTCCTTGAGCTTCCTCAGTTTGCATCCTCTCAACAACCTCATCAACCAATTTGTCCAGATTAACAGCTTCCTGTTCAGTTTCTCTGCAGCAGTGTCCTCATCTTCTGCCTCTTCATCAGACTGATCAAAGAGATCCATTGATGTCAGAACAACAGGAATACATTTCTTCTTCTTCTGTTTCTTGAGATCTTCTCCTAGAACTTCTTCTGAATCAATACTAGTCTCTCTGCTCTCTGAAGAAGGTACTTTCTCTATGTCCAAACCTTTGATGATCAGGTCAAGCTTGTTAAGCACCAAACCTTTGAACTTAGTCATATCATTGGATAAATCAAACAATCCTTGTCTCAAGTCTTCCACACCATCTTCCAGAACTTCAACCCTATCTATGATCTGTGAAAAATCCATATGACCAGGTACCTTAGGTGTTGAAGCATCTCTAGGTTTGATAAACTGCATTTCCTTCAGCTCTTTAGCACTTAACTCTGAATAGAACTTCCACTTTCCCTTAGCAGTATACACAATCCCAATACTTTGAAGGGATGCTTCATCAACTATCCCAAAACTAGTAGTAATCTTCTCTTCATCCTTCAAAGACACTCCAAAATGTTTGAAGATCAGTGGTTAAAGATTGGCATAGGGTAGAGAGTTGTTTCTAGTTCTAGTCCCACAGTAAACCATGTGTTCCATCACCACAATAGGAAGGTCTACCTCAAACCCTTGACAAATCAAGTACATCCGGATTAAAACCTTGTTTGTTACCAACTTTTTGGAGTATTCCATGGGTACCACACACCTCATGATAATATAAAATAGGATTTTGGCTTCACAGTTGAATACAGAATGTGTTAACTGTTTGGGTTCAGAAGTTGTTCCCTCCAAGAAAAACATGGATTTCACTTTCTCTAGGATCTCTTTCCTATCAGGGTAGTCACCAACCTTATACCTTATAGGCACTCCCAAGACTTTGGAGAATACCATGTGATCTAACATGATATCCACTCCAGCCACCTTTGAGGTTAGGACATATCTATCACTATCATCAAGTTCTTGTACCAGGTTTAAATAGAACAATCTGGTTAACCTAGGGTAAGCTTCTGAGGGTGGGTTTAACATAATTCTGTAGATAGTGCTTTCTGGACAGGAAGATCTTAGCCACGTGGCGATCATCCAGCACACCATATTGTGCTCCACACACACTGGATCACCAGCCGCGCTGATCCACGTGGGGGCTGCGAGACAGGGCCCTCGCATACCACCGCACGGGACTTGTAGGGACTTAGTGGTTTGGAGGCTAGAGTAAGTCCTGTCGCGTGCGAGCCAAGCCCGCGGGCGACCCCTAGTAACTGATTTTGAGAGATTTATGGCACGAGCTCCATAAACCCGGTCAACCCCATAACGGTTCCGGTATACGCGGATAACGTGCTGTAACGGTTCCTATATACACGGACGAACGTGCCGTTGTGGTTAAGCTAATTAAGCCACCATTAATGGGCGCATTAACCACACTACAACGGTCACATTCTCTGTTATATAGATCGTTAACCCTTCCATACAAGAGAGAACACACCTGATATACGCGGAAGCTCTGCCAAACTCCTGTCTCTCTCTCATACAGTGCTATTGCCTTACTCTCTCCCTACACACAACCCCACACTTCCTGTGTTCTTTCTATCCTCTGCTATTGGTGTATATTGAGTCCTCTCTGCAGGATTCTCTCGTACACATTTGGTGAACCCGACGTGAACCTACCATTGCAAGCAACCATGTCTCATGAAGATGATGTCAGTAACAGATCGCCTTCCACGGAGACCACCTCGGGAGAGGAGGCCCACCGTACTCCTACATCCACCGGTGAAGCTCCGACGTTAGAGGCCTTGGATGCTACCATCCAGATCATGGCAAAAGCTCTCAAAGCTCAGTCTACGAAGCTGGAACGGATAATGGCTATCCTGGGGACTCTCGCCCCAAATCCCGCATCAGCCACTAGCGTCTCTCAGGGAGGAGGATCTTCCACCACTCAAGGATTGGGAGTTTCAACCACACCACCCAATCCTAACCTTAAAACTCCACCGGCAACGACGCAGCTACCCTCAGTTCAGGGGCCAACAGCTCAGATGTTGCCTCTTTCCACTCACACTCCTCAACCTCCAACTCTGGTACCCAATCCGGCCTCACAATACCCCTTGCCTCCTCCATCGTCAACGTGGGGCAACGTGAATTCGCAATATGTTCCTAGCCCTCCTGTGGCATATGTGTCGCCTCCGCCTGCAACAACCCCTCCTCCTATTGCTGAGGGAAGTGCTCCGGAGTGTATGACGTCGCTGCAACGGCGCATAGAAACCATTCTGGCTCATCAATCGTTCGCGGACACCATCATCCCGAAGCTTGACAACGATCCACCTATTCCACCAGAGATCTATCTCATGCCTAATCCTGCTGGGTGCAAGGCTCCTAAATGGGAAAAGTTCGAAGATGTCAATGGGAACGCTCATGAGCATGTCATGCGTTTCATTGATGTGATGGGGCCATACGGGGCCGATCCCAAGCTGCTGATGCGCGAGTTCCCAAATTCCCTGGGGAACGTGGCCTACAAGTGGTACAGGACGTTGGAGGCCGGATCCTTAAAGACCTGGGACGACATGGTTCAGAAGTTTTACACTAAATTCTTCCAGATGGAAGAAAAGGTGACAATGATTCATCTCTCGCGGATGTATCAGAAGCGCGACGAGGATGGAGTGACGTTCATCAAGAAGTTCAGGGCCAAGTCCTTGGAATGCAAAGACGTGATACTAGAGAGCAGACTCGTGGAGATATGCCTCCAATGCATGCGAGACGAGTAAAAAGGTATGCTTATCAACCTGCAGACACCTACATTTTCGAAGTTAATCGAATGCACGAAGAATATTGAGCCTATAGTGGAGAAGCAGAAAAAGAGGAACGCCCCTGAGAGATCCCCGAGCGGGACCATTTTCAAAATTGGGAGGTCCAGTTACAAGAGAGGACGTGAGGCTGAAGTGAATACGGTCTCGCCCCAAAAGCAGCCGAAGGTAGTGAACCTCGATGCGCCACCTCTGCCATGTTCGGTAGAGAAAGCGAGTGACCTGTGCAGACAATGGCGTAAGGATGGTATCCTGCCGCCACTCGAAAGAGCACCCTCCAAGGAGATGGTAAGGGACCCAAAGTGGTGCGAATGTCACGGGAAGGTCATGCACCCCACGGCTGACTGTAAGAAGCTCAGAATCATGGTAAGCCAAAAGATGAAAAATGGCGAACTGATTGTCAGCAACCAGAGGCAAGATGAGCGAAACAATCCATTGCCTGCCCACGCGGAGCAAGAGCCGAAAGGAAAAGAGGTCGCCATGATCTCAATTATGGACCTTGAAGAGGTTGCAGAGGATGGTCTACCCATCATTGCCGAGATCCACAATGACATGGATTACAGCATAGACGCGGAGGACGAACGTGCTGATCGGATGAAGGGGTCGCATGGGTTCAGCAGGTTCTTCGATGAGATGAACTTCTCGGAGAAATGCCGGAAGGAAATGACAAAGGCGATCCTGAGGATAGCGGAAGATTACGAGGAGGATATCGTGGTCTCCAGCGGAAAGGTTTTCAGGGCATCTCGCTCTACAGAAAAGGTCATAACTTTCTCCGCAAGCGACAAGAAGACAGATGCGAGTCACCAGAAGCCTCTGTATGTTACAGCAATCATCAATAGTGTGGAGTTCAAAAGAGCGTTCGTTGACGGAGGAGCGGCAGTTAACGTTGTCTCGCTCAACACTCTGAAGCTAGCAGGAATTCCAGAGCACAAGATCGTCAAGCGTCCATCCCCGCTGATGGGATTCGGGAGCGACTCCAGAATGACGATAGGATGGATCCGTCTGGGTGTCCAGATTGGCAAAATTAAATGTTCAGCTAAATTCTATGTCATTGATGCGAACACTACGTATCACATGATTATAGGACGGGCCTGGATTCATCGCTTCGATGCGGTCCCTTCAACAGCTCACCAAGTGATGAAGGCTATCAGGAATGACAGAATAGTAGAGATACCAGCCTCGATAAATCCTTTCAACCTGGATGAAGCACACCTCAGTGAGGCGGTATGGTTCACTGAGATGGTGGATGAGCAAACGCCGGGGCCATTCAACCCCACTCCTTTGCCTCGTTGGGAAGACATCAAAGATCAGTCACCCGCATGAGTGATGGTGACAAGAGAAGAGCCTAAAGAAAAGCCGTCTACACGAGAAGAGGTACCGCGGATTGCCTACCAGCGAAAGAATGTTTATACTCTGAAAAGGATAGCAAAGCATGACCCCGAAGGCAAAGAGATAGAGAGCTTCTACGCCAACGGGAAGAAATGTTACCGCATATGAAGGTGCGCGGGGGTGTCCCCACGCAAACATGGGGATATCCCTGAGCAAATCAATCAAATTGAGCAGGTTGTGGAACCAGACAAACCAACGCCAAGTGTTTTAGAGGAAAAGCTAAAAGAAGCACCCGAATGCATGGAGGACAAGCCCAGACTGCAAAAGCAGGAGCTGAAGGAAGTATTCCTAAGCCCAAACGAAGAAAAGAAGAGGCCAGTCTTTCTGAGTGCGGACCTCACAGGCGAGGAGGAGGAAAGATTGCTACAACTTCTGACCGAGTACAAAGATGTGTTCGCATGGGAATACGATGAAATGCCTGGTCTGGACAGGAGCATCACCATGCACCGGCTAGATGTAGTCCCGGGATCCAAACCGGTAAAGCAGAGCACGAGGAGCTTTAGGACGGAGCTTAACGTTAAGATCAAGCAGGAAGTTGTCAAACTTCTGACTGCCAAATTCATCGAGCCGAATCACCATCCTACATGGTTGGATATCATTGTACCTGTGGTGAAGAAAAATGGGCGCCTTCACATTTGCGTGGACTTCCGAGACCTTAATCGTTTCTGTCCCAAATATGATTTTCCGCTTCCCAACATCGATCTGCTTATCGATTCAACCGCGGGTCATCGCATGTTCAGTTTCATAGACGGCTTCAGTGGGTACAACCAGATCAAGATGGATCCCGAAGATGCGCGAAAAACTGCGTTCATCACTCCGGTGGGAGTCTTCAATTACATAGTCATGCCTTTTGGCCTCAAGAACGCAAGCGCAACTTATCAGCGAGCCATGATGGCCCTGTTTCACAATATGATGCACAAAGAAGTAGAATTCTATGTTGACGATTTGGTTGTCAAGTCCAAGGAAGAGGCGGATCACCTGGGGGATTTGCGGAAAGTGTTCAATAGATGCAGAAGCTTTCAATTAAAGATGAACCCCATGAAGTGCGCATTTGGAGTAACATCAGGGAAATTCTTGGGATGTGTAGTACATCGTCAAGGAATAGAGCCTGATCCCGCAAAAGTATCGGCCATCACCAGCATGACGACGTCGCATAACCAGAGTGCCTTAAAGACCTTCTTGGGGAAGCTATCCTACCTGCGAAGGTTCATCCCCGAGATCGCCGAAATCACCTTCTGTTTCAGCGATCTCCTCAAGAAAGATGTTGTATATAACTGGACTGCAGGGCACGAAGCCGCGTTTGGAAAGTTAAAAGACCTGTTGACATCGTCAAAGGTAGTGATCGCACCCCAGCTCGGATCACCGCTCTTGCTGTATCTAACGTCGACGAAGAGGTCTATAGGGGCACTCTTGGCTCAGGATTATGAGGGACAAGAAAGGCCAATCTACTACATTTCTCGCCTAGTACAGCTAGCAGAGTCAAGGTACACGGACATCGAGCGTCATTGCCTTGCCTTATTCTTTGTAATAGAAAAGTTAAGGCACTATTTTGCTTCGCACAAAGTGGTGGTGGTTACAAAGAGCGATCCTATACGGTATATTTTGACTCACACTACTCCTGGGGGAAGATTGGCAAAATGGTATATGACTATTTCCCAATACGACATCACATGCGTTCGACCCCGGGCAATCAAATCGCAAGCGGTGGCGGATTTGCTAGCACAATTCCCTGATAATAGTTATGAGCCCGTAGTTGAGGAGGAACTGGAGGGTCCTGAGATCTATGCAGTTGAGTTGCCTTATTGGACGCTCCATTTTGATGGGTCATCCACAAGGAAAGGTGGAGGAATCGGGATAGTCTTGACCAGACCCAATGGAGAGGTCATACAGATGTCCGCAAAGCTTGACTTCGCAGTTACCAACAACGAAGCTGGGTATGAAGCTCCAATCGCAGGCCTTCGCGCAGCAAAGGCACTAGAAGTAAGCAATTTGACGATTATGGGGGACTCCAAGCTAATCGTCTAACAAGCCTCATGCGAGTACGGTTTAAAGGAGATAAACTTGTTGCCCTACCGAACCTTGGTACAGAAGCTGGTGCAGCAGTTCTGCGATGTCAGGTATGAGCATAAAACCAGAGCAGACAATAGGCATGCTGATGCTTTGGCCACTCTGGGATCCAAGGTTAGTGCGGATAAGTGTCCTACGAGAATCTCGATTGAAGTGCGAACGTCCTCGGCGTTGACAGAGGACGCGTGCGATGACGAACGCATGGATGATGCAGACTGGAGAAAGGCAATATTGCATGCCATCGCCGAAGGAACAAGCAACGAAAACTGGGCGTCCACCAAGGGTTATTGCATACATGACAACACCCTCTACTATAAAGGCCCAGGCGGAATACTCATGCGATGCGTCTCAGAACAGGACGGACAAGCGCTGTTAGACAAGATTCACCAACACACTTGTGGAGAAAGTGAGGTGTCAATCTATCGAAAATCTCAAAGGTACGGAATTCATTGTCCGGACATGTCAACGGCCGCGGCATTGATTCAAGGAAATTGCGAGAGTTGTGCGCTGATCAAGGACTCTCTATCAATTGCTCTGGTCGACGATGATGAGGATTGGAGGAAGCCACTCTTTGATTTTCTTACGCAGGGGATCGAGCCTGAGTCGAGAAAAGAAGCCGAAAAGCTAAAACGAAAGGCAGCCCGGTATGTGGTGCAAGAGAATATACTCTGGCGAAGGGGCCACGAGGGTAACTTACTGCCATGCCTAGATAGCAAGGAAGCACAAGAGGTGATGGACCTCTCTCATTAAGTGGAACATCAAGGAGGTGCGAAGTTATGTAGACAGCTCCTCACAGTCGGCTACTTCTGGCCCACCATGGAAGCAGATTGCCGCGCTAAAGTAAGGAGATGCCAGGAGTGTCAATTCAAAGGAAACCTAGTACACGCTCCTGCCGTATCTGAATGCGCTGGAAACACCATGGCCGTTTCATACTTGGGCCTTGGATTTTGTTGGCCTATCCTACCAGCTTCGCACGGGAACCAGTTCATTCTCACCGCGACCGAGTTATTCACTAAGTGGGTAGAAGCAATACCACTGAAGACGGCAAATGCGCTTGCGGTAGTCCAATTCATCCAAGAGAATATCATATACCGGTTCCGAATTCCTAACACAATTCTCTCGGATAATGGTACCCCCTTCGTCAACCGCCAAGTAACTGCGAAGCTAGCGGAATACAACATAAGGCAAATATGTTCTACCCCCTACTATCCGAAAGGGAACGGTCAAGCGAAGGCAATTAACAAGACGTTGCTGAGAATTTTGAGCAAGATGGTCGCAGATGACCACAAGAAATGGGCTGATTCCCTGAATATAGCCTTGTGGGCATATCAGACTTCTCCAAGGACTCCCACGGGAGTCTCCCCATTTCTCTTATGTTATGGTGCTGAAGCTGTAGTACATGTGGATGTAAAAGTCAACTCGGCAAGGTTGGCCTTCCACGCACTGTACGAAAATCAACGCGATCATGACTTGGTCCTGTTAGAAGAGAAGCGGGAGTAAGCTAAACGGACTAACAAACGATACCAAGAAAGGATCGCTCGCGCGTACAACAAAACAGTCCAACGTCGAGATTTCGCAGTTGGAGATCTGGTCCTGCGCGCATCGGACCACTGCATGCGAGAGGCGGCTCACCCAAAATTCGCAGCCAACTGGGAAGGACCCTTCGAAGTCAAAGAAGTCTTTGACAGTGGCTACTGCAACATACAAAGGCTACATGGGACAGCCTGAACCCCAAGCTCAGTCAACAAGCGTTGGATTAAGAAGTATTATCCTTAACTCCTCTCATTACATGCATTAGATTACAATGCCTACTTTACGCTTTGTATCATTAAAGATTCATGCATCTTCTCTCCCACATGAGGGAATTGTAATCTCACCTCTCCCATATGAGAGTGTTCTATAATAAAAGACTTCTCCCAAATTGGAAGAACTTTATGATGTCAGTTGTCTTTATCGCTTTATTTATTTCTCAATATCGAAAGCCTATCTGCCGTGATAGCAGCCCTATGCAAATACGATCTTAAGTGATCTTTGAAGCCTATCTGACATGATAGCAGCCCTATGCGAATACGATCTTAAGTGATCTCTTAAGCATATCTGCCATGATAGCAGCCCTATGCGAATACGATCTTAAGTGATCTCTTAAGCCTATCTGCCATGATAGCAGCACTATGCGAATGCGATCTTAAGTGATCCTGTAAGCCTATTTGCCATGATAGCAGCACTATGTGAATATGATCTTAAGTGATCCTTAAAGCCCATCCGCTGTGATGGCAGCACTAAGCAAATATGATCTTGAGTGATCTTTAAGCCTATCTGCCATGATAGCAGCACCATGCGACTATGATCTTGAATGATCTTCAAGTCTATCTGCCGTGATAGCAGCATTATGCGATTATGATCTTAAGTGATCCTCAAAGCCTATCTACCGAGATAGCAGTCGTACTTAAGTCTAATCTTAAGAGATTCTCAAACCTATCTGCCAAGATAGCAAATCCATGCAAATTCGATCTCGAACAATCTAAAAACTCATCTGCTAAGATAGCAGTTCTCATGAATGATTCTCAACCTGCGAATCTATCTATTGGATAGTAAATCGTTGCGATAACACAGAGCGCGAATATGACACTAAAAAAAGTGAAGTTTGCCAATATACATGCGAATGCAGCAATTTGTTGTGACAATAACAGCAAATCATACAAAACGATTTATTATTATGAGACAAAATGACTTACAATTTATCTGTCTAGATAACAGCTTACAAGCGAAAAGCTCAGACCGAGCTAGTTACACAGCCAACATGGCTTACAATGCATCTAAATAGTAGTCTACAAGCGGAAGTTACACATAGGGGGAATCCTTACTATAAAAGGATCAGCCTACTGGTCCTAACAGAAGCTATGCGATACAACGATCTGCGACCAAAGATCTGTAGCAAGTAGGGTGTTCCTATAAAACGAACGGCCCACTAACGCTACAAGACCTATGCGACGCTATGTTCAAGATTCCAGGATCTGACAAGGCCTCTGTCTGATAAACACCCCAAGAGATGTGCCTGAGGAACCGCCTGTTACGGCGAAGAACAGGCAAGCAGCAACTCCTAGGGCAAGAGGCTCCTTGTCCACGGAGACGAGCACAATGGCTCACCACCCCGAGTTCAAGAACGTGGTGGCGAATGATTATACTCCGGGAAAGCTAGAGGAGAAATCATCCATTCATTACGAACCAGTAAGAAGGCCAGTACGGCGCTGCACCTCGCCGGGAGGCGGCCGGAAACATGACCTGCAAACATAACAGACGAAGAAAATTCTTCGAGAAAGCATGAGGTATTATATGCATCTTCTTTATGAAAATTATGAAGATCAATAAGCCTCGTAAAGAAGATCTTGGAAGCTATTTATATGGCACAAAGCACAAGCTCGGGTTTCACAACTTGAAGTTGCCATGAATCAACGAAAGACAAGCGTTGAAGCCAGCAGTCGTAGGGACTCATGGCAAGCCACATTGTGGGATGAACAACCCAAGTAGCAGAAGACGGGGTTTATATAGACCCAGTTGAGACTCTTCAGTTGCTTAGCCGAGTCAGCAAAACTTGGAAAAAGGGTAAGAACCAATCACTTACGCCTTGAAAAGAGGTAACGATCAATTACCCTACTAAAGTATACGACGATTCAGTTGTGTATCCTAATTAATGACGGAAGGTCATGATACGGATGGACTTACCAAGGAAAGCGTGCTTATCTGATAAGCAATTAGCGCGAAAATCAAGGCAGAATATCGTTGGCTGACATCGTAATTGATACGCACGAAGATATTCGAGCAAATCCCGGAAAGGGCAAAACAGGCATTAAAATTTTGAAAAAAAAAGGGGGAGAAACCCTACCAACATTACAATAATGTTTAAACATTTTGTTCAAAACAAATTTGTTATTGTTCAAAATAAGCCTGTGACCAGGGAGTCATCAGGAGTAAACTGACGTGACAAATTTGCCACTTGCTCCACTTCTCGCTTCAACTGCTCGTAGTTGGCGTTCATTTCATGGAAGAGTTTCACAGCCTCTTCAGCTTTCTACTTTTGCTGCTCCACCTTCTGCTCCTCAGCTGGGAGGTTATGGAAACCGCGCTTTAGATTCACAGCTGCGCGAATCTGGGTGACTCTGTTGACAAGATACCCAAAGCCCAGCTTGCCTTGAACTTTGGCTTGAAGATTTTGACACGTGTTGAAAAGCAACTGCGCGCTCTGAGGAGAGATGGTCGCAGGTGTGGCCGCAGACAGCTGCTCCAAAATCCAGATGGCTTCGGTCAAAAACAGCCTCCTGTCGAAAGGTTCTATCTCCAGAGACATCACAAATGAACGGGGATGGGAGAGACGCATCTGAACCAGCCAGTCCACATCAGCTTGCTTCAACCCAAAGCAATGATAAATCAAGTTAGAATATCGAGCTTGTAAATGAAGAATGCAAGATGCGAACAACAAATGGTAACGTACCAGTTCCATCAAGGATCTCGCGCAAAGAAGGAATGCGCATTGCCGGGGCAGCTGGAGACTGTCCTCGCTCCATTGCTCTCCTATCAGCTGCGAGCTCTAGCTCCTCATAGTTGGCAGGAAGGGTATAAGCCGCACCAGGTGCGATTGCAACTCCTACCAGCGAACTCCAAAAGTTCCACGCAGGAGGAATTACTGGAGGCTCAATTCATACTGGAGGCATGGCAACAGTAGAGGTTGCGGCTCGATCCGGGAAGCCTTCGGATGCGAAAGCTTCAGCAGCATCTGCTTTTGTTCCCTCAGCAGCAGCGTTGGTATCTTCCTCCATCAGCACGGTGTCAGCCTCGGCATCATCAGAAACTTCGATGATATCCTCTAAGGGATCTCCTGCATACTCGACAGCTGCGACGGGCTTCTCGGTATGAGAACTTGGCACAGGGACATAAGATGCAGAAGGATGACTCCTCTGTCCCAGCATGGCTTCACCAGTGTTACCTGCGATACAAGACACGATGATGTGAGGTAACTTGTGTTGCACAATATTTTATTATTTTGACAAACCAAGAGCGAGCACCTCCACGCTAGGGTGGGATTGCAGTATCTTCGTCATATGCTAAGGACGCGGAACCTTGTCCTCTTAATGTATTTTCATTAAGCATATCTTTAAGATGAGCATGACCTGGGGTGCGAAGAAACAGTCATGATTATGTTTGGGTTACTAAGCCTAGTTCACAAAGGTTGTTCAAATGATTACCTGAAGGTTCACCGCACTTGCTTACTAGCCAGCGGCGAATGTCAGCTTTCGATAAGCCGTGCTTTAACTCACCAACAATCACATCTCGGTAAGTTACTGCAAGATTAAAAATCTCACCTTCATTACCGCCTGCAATCTCTTCGAAGTCCGCTTGGACTTGCTCCAGAGCAGCCGCATCCTCTTCTTGAACCGCATCATCCTCATCAGCTTGAGGAACCACATCTTCTGGAACCGCGTCTTCCTCGTCGGTTTGACGCACCAAGTCGTCGACGTGTTGCTCTTCCAGACTCCTTTGCTTTACGCGTTCGATCTCCTCTTCTTCTCGCTTTCTTCTTCTTTCAGAAGCCTCCGCAGCTGTTCTCCTAGACTCCGCGAGGATGTCCTCGTCTATGGTTTCATGAGAAACACCAGAATAAGAAACCCTCTTCTGTTCTTGGCCAAAAGGCCACTGATGGTTTTTTCATCATCTGCAAAGGAACAATTTGTTCAATCAAGATTGCGAAAAGTTAAGATAATGAGAAGGGAAGTACGATTGAGATACCTCATGACTCTTCCTCTTGTATCTCATCTCTCTCTCTCTCTCTCTTACATCTTCGACTCTTTCCTCTTCTTCATTCCCTTCTCTCGCCTCCCTTCTCTCCTCCTCCTCTTCCTCCTGACCAAACGGAACAAAGGTCTCCACTGCGAGCTCTTTCCGCGCTTTGCTTGGCATGCGACCTTTACCTTTATCCCTATAAGTAAGGGATCTCGCAGGAGGGGAAGTTGGAGCGCTCCTAGGGGAAGAGATTGTGATTCCCCTTTGTCTGAGCCTCTTTGCTCTTGGAGCAGCAGTTGCTGGGGGAGATGGATCATTCCTGGGAGGAGACAAGGCTGGAGCATTGTCTATCAGCGAATCAGCAAAAACATCCATGACTTGGCGAATCCGGGTTTAAACTGCGGGAGCCATCCTCATGCTAGCCGAACCGGTTCTCCCTGCCTTCTCGCAGCAACAATGGTGGTGACCAGCGACTTGGAACGCTCACCAGATGCGAATCTCCTCACATAGCACTACAGCAGAAAGTGGAGTATAAGTTTCGACGCATCGGAGTAAAGAAACTTAATGCGTGCAAAAGAGATTGTTTACCTTGGCGAAAGTTTCGATGTATCTGATGATGTGCGAACCACCTTTCTTCACTGCAGCCATATTCTCTTCAAGGATGGTAGAGGGACACAAGTGATTCTCGTGGTCCAACAACGAATAGCAGCCATATTGGGTGTCGTCCAGGCTACAGTTGGAACGAAAGGGGAAAGAATTCCTCTTAATCACAGGAGCTCTGCCTGGCCGAGGGATCGACTGCGTCTCAAACCTTGCTTGCTGGGTATTCCAATAAGCAACCCAGTTCTTGGAGTAGCCACCCGCGCGGTCACCTGAGGGCTGCTAGAAGGGAAGAATGCTCCTTAAGATTGTCTTACATTCGCCAGACAGCAGTCCCTTGTAGCAGCCCCTTATAATGGACTGCGGCCAGATCGATGGTGCCACCGCATCAAAGCCAAAATGGGGAGAAACGCGAGTCGGATTGACATCCACCGTGATCCTCTAATACTTAGGAGTAAGCTCACGAACATACTCCGCAAGAGCAGGAAGAGAGCCTCTCAGACACCAGCAGAAGAATTCGCGATAGCGCTCGTGGATGAGCTTCCCGTCCTCGAAAAGAAGGTCTTCCGAGAAAGCAACAGCCTTGGAAGGATACAGTTTTGGGAACCATCGCACATTCTCCACGCGCGTGGCATATGGCCTAGCTGTAAACTCGCTGCGATCATCGCATATCAGGCTCCAGGTACACTTGGGAAAGTGCGTGCCAAACCATCTTGCAGCTCTGCCACTGTTACGCTCTTCCTGCACACCTAGGACACACCACTTACTGGGCTTAGAAGGAACAGGAGCATAAGAGGGCCATCGCTCGAAGACCCACATGGTCAAGAAGGCAATGTTGACATAGGTCAGCACATCGAGGCGACCGCGCGAGTCCTTGGTTGCTAAAACCAGTTGATCCAACCTATGGTACAAGGTATCCAAGACTAGAGGCCCAAGTGCGACCTTTTGACCAAGGGTCAATTTCACAGCAAGTGGGAGGACATGGTAGAAGACCCCATCATGAGGGTGGCCATCGATCAAATACCTCGACAGCCAGGCGCAGAGAAAAGCACAAAGGGTCAGATGATAGCCCTTGCCTTTCACATAGTTTTTAGCCTTTGGGTTCTGGCTCAGAAGCTTCTTGGTGATACTACTACTCGCATAATCGCGGAAGAAGTATTGCACCCACTTGCCCCAAGTGTTCTTCGCAGACGTATCAACCAGTTGCTAGTCGGGAAGAAGCTCCGCAGGTGTCCACCGGGTGGAAATTTTCTTCGCCTCTGACAAGCATTCCTCCATCTGCTTGTACAGAGCGAGCTCCTAATCAGTCCTCAAGGGACTCAGAGGATCCACCTCGCCCACAGGAGAAAGATCATACAGCATGTGCACATCTTCGAGAGTGGGAGCAGCCGCGAACTCAGTAAAGTGGAATGTGTGAGTCGCAGGCGAGTAACGCGAAAGAAGGTTTAGAAGCATGGACTGGTCCAGCTTCACGGCAGCACCCTTCATAGCACGGACTGCAAAATATATGCCAGCATCGTTCAAAGCAATGGCATGATGGGTCAATACATGGTAAATCCACTCATCCATAAAGTCCAATTTCTGAACAAACGCTTGAGTGGAAGTCGCAGTGTACGGATAAAACCCATTTTCGACCCCCAGTCGAACCACATCCTTCGAATCGATCAATTCGAGCATGGCAGCATTGACAGCAGGGGTCAGTGTTTGCAATTCTTCAATAGGAATAGGGGTTGGCAGGTTCTTCACCTTAACCCTAGCATGGTAAAAGTCTTTGCCACCCAGATAGGGGGCTTTTCGCCATAAGGTCTGGGGGAGATCAGGTATTTCTTCGACCTCTTTAACGGGCTTAGTTCCTTTCGTCGTTGCCATTCCTGCGGAAAAGAAAGAAAAAAAGGGGGGAGAAATACACACACTTTAGTTTGAATTTCAAGATTCAGTTTGAAGCAACGAGGCTTTGTCAGAAGAAAGATGAACAGTTCAATGTCAATTTTGGGGTTTGAAAGTTCAGAATCGCTTGCATTATTGGGAATTTCAGAAACCCTACATTCAAAACCCTTACAATCTGGGGACTAATTCAGTTCTGAGTTTAAAGAACAAGGTCTTCTTCGGAGTCTACAACAAGGTAGCATGTTTTAGACAGTCATGGGTTTGCAGATCCAACACAGTTCAAAGCATACATCGATATGTTAAATAAAATTGAACAAGGCCAACCTTGTTATGGTAAAGCTTGCTTGGATGCGGACAGTTGAAGAAGACGATTGATGAGAAAGAATTGATGATTGATTATCTAAATCTGCTCTTGAAGGCTTCCGGGTATCATTCACTTTAAGAGAAAGAAGGGATGCTTTGCAACAATGGAGAGCACAGAGTATTTATCCGAAAACAAAGAAGGGTTGCGACCATTCAATAGTCGAATCACAACCGTCACCGTCGAATCGCGCAATCACAGGACAGGCTGACGTCACGCATAAACCCTAAAAGACCAGACGGCACGACTCTAGGGATTTTAGGTCATAATGACACGCACGGGGGCTGAATTTGCGTGTATTTGAATTGGTGCGTGGCGGCGACGCGTACGTTGGTTCCTACGCATGGAAGCCTATCCGGCTATGAGTCTTCACGCGCAGAAAGGGGCTAATGTAGATAGTGCTTTCTGGACAGGAAGATCTTAGCCACGTGGCGATCATCCAGCACACCATATTGTGCTCCACACACACTGGATCACCAGCCGCGCTGATCCACGTGGGGGCTGCGAGACAGGGCCCTCGCATACCACCGCACGGGACTTGTAGGGACTTAGTGGTTTGGAGGCTAGAGTAAGTCCTGTCGCGTAAGAGCCAAGCCCGCGCGCGACCCCTAGTAACTGCTTTTGAGAGATTTATGGCACGAGCTCCATAAACCCGGTCAACCCGGTCAAACCCGGTCAACCCCATAACGGTTCCGGTATACGCGGATAACGTGCTGTAACGGTTCCTATATACAGGGATGAACGTGCCGTTGTGGTTAAGCTAATTAAGCCGCCATTAATGGGCGCATTAACCACACTACAACGGTCACATTCTCTGTTATATATAAATCGTTAACCCTTCCATACAAGAGAGGACACACCTGATATACGCGGAAGCTCTGCCGAACTCATGTCTCTCTCTCATACAGTGCTATTGCCTTACGCTCTCCCTACACACAACCCCACACTTCCTGTGTTCTTTCTATCCTATGCTATTGGTGTATATTGAGTCCTCTCTGCAGGATTCTCTCGTATACAACTTCCAACAGATGAATTTCTCAAGTTCTTTATTCATTCTAGATCTAAAATCTCCAATAAATCAGAACTGATCATACTGCAAAAAGAAACCTTTGAATATGCATACCCATCCATCCAAACTTTCTTGACATCAGTATCAACAAACCAAGATTCAGGAAAGAAATTCTTACCAAAGTTTGTAGCTTTCTTGGTTTTTACTGCACTATGTTTCACCCTCTTCTTCTCAGTGGTTTCTTCACCCTTCTTCTCTGGGGTTGCTTCTGCTTTCTTGTCACCAGTTTTCTTCTCCTTTGTAGAAGATACATTCTTATTTTCTTTCTCAGCAATCACCTCTTTCTTCTTTTTGCTTGACTCCTCCTGGTCCTTGTTCCCCTTTTCTTTCACCATCTCCTCTATTGCAGATTCTGAATCTGACCCAGCCCTAGTTTCCTCTTGAACTTCCTTCCCTTTCTTGGTCTTCTTTGCAGGGGGTGAGGTCTCATGAACACTAGCCGTGTCTTCAGAGTCCGATCCATGAATGGTGATCTCCTTGTTAGCTTTTCTCTTCACCCTCTTGTTGGAGGTCTGACCTAGCTGCTTGATTCTTTCGAATTTTCTCTCCATTTGGGTAGGGTTTGAGAAATTGAGAGAATGGGGAGAAAGAGAGAGAGATAGAGACGAAGATATTGAAGTAGAGAATTAAAGAAAATAAGTCCTGAAGCTGGCTCAAGTAGGTAGAGAGTTTGATTAAAGGTAGGAGATTTGCATGCAAAAAGATTTGAGAGGATTTTCAAGATATTTGAAGATATTTTGAACAAATCTCTGAACATTTGAAAAGATTATGTAATTATCTAAAAAGTTAACACATAATTTTCCATGATCCAGTTTTTAAAGATAATGCAAATCCACTCATCAGAGCAATGAAACAGTATTTCAAAGCTTTGAAAATTTTAGAGGAATACATAAACTTCAAAGCTTTGAGCTATATTTTCAAGGCTCCAGAAAATATAATCTCAAGGCTTGAAATCACACAGATACTACACATAGTGACTGATTACTCCCCCTAAACCAATGCATCCTTGTTTAACATACCCAATTCAAGACTTAGGGATGCAAACCTCTCATCTGGTAATGGTTTAGTGAAAATATCAGCTAATTGCTTAGAAGTAGAAATAAAAGATAGAACAATGTCACCTTTCTCTGTGTGATCTCTAAGAAAATGATGTCTCACATCTATATGTTTTGTCCTTGAGTGTTGGACTGGATTATTTGATATTGAAATGGCACTTGTATTTTCACAGTTAATTGGCACATTTCTGAAATCATATCCAAGATCTCTTAGCTGCTGTGCAATCCATAAAACCTGTGAACAGCAAGCTCCAGTTGCAATATATTCAGCTTCTGCAGTTGACAAGGCTACTGAACGCTGCTTCTTTGAATGCCAACTTATCAATGAAGATCCAAAAAACTGACAACATCCAGAAGTACTCTTTCTGTCTACTTTGTAACCTGCAAAGTCTGCATATGAATATCCAGTCAACAGAAAGTTAGTCCTGCTTGGATACCAAAGCCCCAAGTCTTTGGTTCCATTCAAATATCTAAAAATCCTTTTAACATCAATTAAATGACTTTCTTTAGGATCAGCCTCAAACCTTGCACACATGCGTACACTAAACATATATCTGGTCTACTAGCAGTTAGATACAAAAGTGAACCAATCATACCTCTATATTCTTTCTGATTTACACTCTTACCAGTTGTGTCCTAGTCTAAGGACAGTGATGAACTCATAGGGGTCTTTGCAACCTTGGACTGTGACATGTTATAATTTTTCAACAAGTACAGGGTGTATTTTCCTTGATGTACAAAAATTCCTTTCTTCATTTGATGTACATGAAGTCCAAGAAAGAAATGCAGTTCTCCCATCAAGCTCATTTCAAATTCCCTGCACATTAGACTTGAAAACTCTTTTGAAAGAGCATCATTAGTAGCACCAAAAAGAATGTCATATACATATATCTGAACAACCAACATATCTTTTTCATGATTTTTGATAAAAAGAGTTTTATCAACCAGACCTCTCTTAAAACCATTTTCTAGCAAAAACTTTGAGAGTCTGTCATACCAAGCCCTTGAGGCTTGTTTAAGACCATATAAGGCTTTGTCCAGTTTGTAAACATGATCAGGAAAGATATCATTTTCAAAACCTGGTGGTTGAGCAACATATACTTCTTCTTGTAGATAACCATTCAGAAAACCACATTTAACATCCATTTGAAACTTTTTTATATGATTATGTGATGCAAATGCAAGAAGTATTCTGATAGCTTATAACCTTGTAACAGGGGCAAATGTTTCCTCATAATAAATACCTTCCTCTTGATTGTATCCCTGTGCAATCAGTCTTGCTTTGTTTCTCATAACCTTACCTTTTTCATCAAGCTTATTTCTGAATACCCATCTTATTCCAATCACTGATTGATATTTTGGTCTAGGAACCAAATTCCAGAACTTGTTCCTTTCAAATTCATTCAGCTCATTCTGCATTGCAATGATCCAATATGCATCCTCTAGTGCTTCCTTTGCATTTTTGGGCTCAATGAGTGATACAAAAGCACTGAATGCACATAGATTTCTCAATTGACCTCTTGTCTAAGTTCTAGTTGTTGGATCTGATATAATACTCTCAGCAGGATGATCTGAGAGATATTTGAACTTCTTTCTGGGTTTCCAAGTGTATGAACCTTCAAGGCTTTGAGTTCTTGATACAGTAGAAGGAGCATCATATTTCCTGTCAATCTCTGTTTCAAGGCTTTGAGATTTTGGCACAGCAGGGTGTTCAAGGCCTTGAGATTCTTCTGAAAGTTTTTGATGCTTAGTTTTGCTCTTGCTGACTTTCTCAAGGTCTTCATCAGCCTCATATTTATTCAAACTAAGATCTGCAAAACTTCCACTCAGAGAATCATCAATACTTTCATCAAAAACAACATGAAACCACTCCTCTACAACTTTAGAACTCTTATTGTAAACCCTGTAAGCTTTGCTGGTTTGAGAATAACCAAGAAACACACCTTCATCACTTCTAGCGTCAAACTTACCAAGATTATCTTTACCATTGTTATGAACAAAACAAGTACAGCCAAAATGCTTAAAGTAAGCAACACTAGGCTTCCTGCTTTTAAACAGTTCATAAGGGGTTTTCTTCAAAATTGGCATGATCAAGCATCTTTTGAGCACATAATTGGCAGTATTAACAGCTTCTGCCCACAAATACTTTGGCAAATTACTTTCAAGTAACATGGTTCTAGACATGTCTTCAAGAGTCCTATTTTTCCTCTCAACTACACCATTTGCTGAGGAGTTCTAGTCGCAGAAAAGTTGTGTGATATGCCATACTTTGCACATAATAAATCAAAATCAAGTTGATCAAATTCCCTACAATGATCACTTCTAATAGATGCAACAGGTAAATTTTTCAAAGTTTGAAGCTCCTTGCAAAGTTTAGAAAATTCAGACAATGCTTGAGACTTTTCTCTAATAAACATAACCCAAGTATATCTAGAGTAATCATCAGCTACAACAAGCATATATCTCTTACCTCTGGGTTTTTGAACTCTCATAGGACCACACAAGTCCATATGCAAAATTTCTAAGGGTCTGGAGGTACTTACAAAATTTTTTCGCTTGAATGAGCTTCTGGTTTGCTTACCTTGAATGCATGCTCTACAAAACTCATTATCTTTGAATTTAAGGATTGGTAATCCCCTCACCAAATCTTTTGAGATGAGTTTGTTCAAGGAATGCATGCTTATATGACCAAGCTTTCTGTGCCATAGTGTTGAGTCATCCTTCAAAGCTTTGAGACATTGCAGACTATCACCTGCAACTTTGTCAGTACACAGTGCATAAACATTATGTGACCTAGGAGCAATGAGAATGAAATTGCCTGATTTCTCATCTTGCACCACACATTTCTCCTTGTAAAAGACAACCTTATTACCTTTGTCACAAAGCTGAGAAATACTCAACAAATTATACTTAAGACCATCAAGTAAATAAACATCAGAAATTGAATATGCAAAATTGTTACCAACACTTCCAATACCAATTATGTTGCACTTTTCTTTGTCACCAAGTGTGATTGTTCCCTCTGATTGTTCTTTCAGTTCTGAGAATAAAGATTTCTTCCCACTCATATGCCTGGAGCATCCACTATCCAATATCCATTTCTGGTCGTTCAAATCTTTGGTGACATCCTGCAAAAAATCAATCAATGCCTTAACAGGCTATTAGACCAAGTGTAGAATTTGGATTCATACTCAGAGTCAACCATATTAGGTGGTCTAACTCCTTTTGTAACCTAAATTTGTTTCACTTGTCCCTTAAGCTGATAAGAAAAGGTATTCCTCATTATGTGAGGTTCTGTCCTTCTAAAGGGGCAAGTTAATTTTACATGTCCAATTTTACAGCAATAATGACATTTTGGTGAATGTCTGCTTCCTGCTTTCACAAATGTAGTTTGGCTTTTTCTTGGAAAATTTGGATTATATCCAATTCCACTCTTGTGAACAGACTGCAGACTTCTTCCAAGCATGAGACTTAACTTTTGAGCCAGCAAAAGTTGAAAGAATTTTCTTGGATTCTTGAAGCCTACTAGTCAAAGTAGTGTTTTGTTGTTCTAAATCATCGGAATGATTTTTTAGATCAACAAACTTATCAGTTAAAATAGTATTTTGATCAACTACTTCTTTGACTTGTGATTTGAAAGCTTTGAATCTACTATCCAAGGCTTTAAAGTCACTATCAATTTTTAAATTAGTAGCTTCAAGACATTTATTCAGAAAAAACAAATCTAAGTTTTCTTTTGCCTGCTCATGAACCTTCATTTTTAAAGATTCAAGCTCAATCCTGTAATTCTCCTCATTTAAAAACATACTCTTGAGGATTTCAGGTAGCACATCAGAAGGACTAGATAAGAGAGTTTTACCATGTCATCAATTGGTTTCTTTGCGGAATGGTTCTCTTGATGTCCAGCCATTAAACAGAGATTGGCTTGCTCATCATCAGAGTCTGAGTCTAAAGAGTCTGAATCACTCCATGAAGCCACCATTTCTTTCTTCCTTCTGTTGTCATTCTCCTTCTTTGAGAATTTCCTGTTCTTTTTCTTTTGAGGACAGTCTCTCACCAAGTTATCTGCATCTCCACATTCATAGCTATTCATAACTTTAGGTTTATATGATTGTGAAGAGGACTTACCTTTCCGATCCTTGCTAGTCGAGGATCTGAATTTTTCTTTGTAGTAACCCTTGTTTCCAGAGTTCCTCTTTTTCTTGAGAATTCTGGAAAAGGCTTTGGAAATCAAAGCTAAGGCTTCCTCATCATCATCATCTTCCTCTGGTTCAAGGCTTTGGGATTTATGTTGTATTTTGCCTTGAGTGCCAGATTCTTTATGTTGTCACTCAGTTCACCATCAACCTCCTTCATAGAGATCTCATGAGTGAGCAACTTTCCTTGCAGATCATCAAGTTCCATAATGATTAAGTCCTGAGCTTCTTCAATAGTTGTAGGTTTGGGCCCCATTTGGCTTTAGGCAAGCTTCTGAGAATCTTCCTGACTTTTTCTTCATTTGAGAATACTTTTCCCAAAGATTCCAAGTTTTTCAAAATATCTGTAAGCCTTTTGAACATATATTTGATGGACTCATCAGAGTTCATCTTAAACTGTTCATAGTGCCTCAAAAGGATATTAATCTTTGTCTGCTAGACTTGGCTAGTTCCTTCATAGGTAACAGTCAACTTATCCCAGATCTCCATTGCATTCTTGCAGTTAGATATCCTGTTGAACTCATCTGCACTAAGAGCACAATACAATAAGTTCAAAGCTTTGTAATTTTTTCAGTTCAGTAAGTGAGAGATCTTCATCAGGTTTGACAGTTCTAACACCATCCACAGTGGTGTAGAATAGGTTTGCCCCATTCACAATAATAGACCATAGTTCCATGTCCTGATCTATGATAAACATTTTCATCAATGCCTTCCAATGCACAATGTTATCACCACAGAATAATGGAGGTCTATTAGATGCCCTTCCCTGTGAGAATCCTCCTTCACCTACAAAACTCATTATCACAAGATTTTTAGATCTGTAAACTGTGACCCAAAGCTCTGATACCAATTGGAAGTGTGTAATGTAGGTGTAAACAGGCCAAGTAATACTCTAGTAGGGGGGGTTGAATAGAGTATGCTAGCTTTTGCCAAAACTCAAGTTTTTGAAACTTTAGTAAAGCAAGTTATTAATATCTCAAAGCTTTGAAATAGATTTGAGAAGCTGAAAGATATAACAGCAAAGTATAGAGGCTTCAAAGCTTTGAGACTTGGAAAGCTCCAAAGCTTTGAGACTTCCAATTTAAACTGTATGTAAAAGCAGCAAAAGTAAATAGCAAGGACACAGATATTTTATAGAGTTCAGTCACAATTGGACCTCGTCTCTGCCTCAGGGATCTAATCCCTCCAGGATTCAAACACAACTTCTTATTAATCACCCAGATTTAGCCCTAGATCTCAAGCCTAAGTGAGCTACCTTACACTTATACAGCTTGTGGTTCCCAACCTATCTAGCTACAGGCTACAACCTGTTGAAACAATAAGAACCTCTTTTGTTCACTTGAACAACCAAACTACTAAGTTTAGTGATGTTTTAGAAATAAAGAAAAGATGATACAATTAAGTACAGAAAGAAGAACTCTGAAAGAATAAGCTGTTTAAAGCTTGGAAGAGTTCTTCTTGATTTGAATGATCTTCAGCCTACTTGAATTGATTCCCTGAATGATTTGAAGATTTTTATGTAATTGATCTTTCCAGATGATTGTCCTCTCTTCAAAATCACGACCTCTGTCTCTGTTATATGTCTCTGCAATTCAAACTTAGGTAGCTATTTTATTCTGCAACTAATTTGAGAGATTTCAGGAACATAATTCCTAAAATATCTCCTATCTGATAAGCTTCTGTTAACAGCTCAATTTGAATACATTGCTGATCTGTTTATGGACTTTGGAGAGTCCAACAAACCTGCAAATACTTAGCAAACAAGATCAAACAAATAACAATACAATCTAGCAAAGAGATCTGCTTGAAACAGCAGCTAACCAATAAAGAGATCATCATGCTAGACTGTCTGCTGATACTTCTGAGTTAACAGTTATATTCAATCTCATGAATATATCTAATACCCAATATACAGTCCACAATAATAGACAATAATCATCATGTAACAACATCCAAGTAAAACTGAATCCATCTGCACACAGAAAGATGGTTAGAAGAACTTAGCAGTAAAGAGTAACTTGAAAATCTGAAAGCTTTGAAGCTTTGCCTGCTAACTTCTTCAGACTGTGTATTGGATTTTCAATCCAATCTAAACCTGCAGTGATACTCTTAGAATATAGATTAATGAATATAACTATATAACTAAACTAATAATGATCAAAACGTAACCAAAACCTGCACAAAATAGTTAGAAAAATACAGCACACAAGAGCTGCTACAGTAACTCAAAGCTTTGAAGCTTTGGTACTTAGCAAATTCTTATGCTTGTGTTTCTGGCTTTCATCATCAAGGAGCTAAGCTCTCTGCCTATATCATAATGTCCATGAGCTTCAGACTTATCAATACCTATAAACAAGCCAGCATTTCTTCGCATGATGATGCTATTAGCGAGATAGTCTTTAATTTTGCTGCTATCTGAACAGATTGGCTTTAATTCTTCTGCTATCTAAGCAGATATCCTTTAAGGAAGAATGGCTGCTATCTAGGCAGATAGGCTTATGCTCGCACGCTGCTCCTATCTAGACAGATAGGCTTATGCTCGCATATTGCTTCTATCTAGGCAGATAGGCTTAGAAAGGATTGATATCTGGGCAGATAGGCTTACAAGAGATTGCTATCTGGGCAGATAGGCTTACAAGAGATTGCTATCTAGGCAGATAGGCTTACAAGTGATTGCTATCTAGGCAGATAGGCTTTCAAGAGACTGCTATCTAGGCAGATAGGCTTACAAGAGATTTCTATCTAGGTAGATAGGCTTACAAGAGATTTAGCACTTTTGACTATCAGCCATGAAAAATAGAGCAAAAGCAACAGTTGATAAAAGAGGTCTCATATGGGAGAGTTATTATCATTAATTTAATCCTTATATGGGAGAATGTAAGTGGAAAGCCAGACACATAATAATAGAGAGTACCTATCCACAAGGATAAGGATAATAATTCTTACGCCATCGCATGTTGATCGGATTGGGGGTCGTGGTTGTCCCATGGCAGCGTTGGAAAGTCTTGTTGTAAGCACGAGAAAGCCTCTCCCTGTATTTGGAATTTGCCTTTTTGGCTTGCTCGCGCTTCTCCTCGAGCAAAATGAGGTCATGGTCACACGTATTTTCGTATATCACTAAAGGCTAACCTCCCAGAATTAACCTTGATTTCAGCAGGGAACACTGCTTCAGCTCCATAGCAAAGTAGAAATGGGGAAGCCCCTAGGACTGCAACTCGGGCGGGCTGGGCGGGTTGACACCGTTGTCCAAGCCCAAGCCCGAGTTCTGTTGGGGTTGCCCAAGCCCGGCCCAGCCCGGGTTAGGAGCATCGCCAACCCGTCCAAGCCCAAATTCGAACAAATCAATTCGGGTTCGGGTTGAATTTAGGCTAGCCCATTAAACTAAAAAAAATACATAATTATCACATTCAGCTCAATTAAAATTGTCACCTTAAAGTTAAGTTAATAACTTACATATCAAAATAGATACCAATTGTAGACACTTCAATTTTTTTACTTGAGGCTAAAAATAATGACTATATATTGTTAAAGTGAACCAAAAAAATTATCCACTTACACAAGATAAAACTAAATATTTTTGTGAAAAAAATAATCTATTAGTTATGAACATAAACATAATTAATTATATTACTAATAACTAATATAAAATAATAGATTCTTGTTAAGCATGCTATATAATAATCTTCAAATATAATATTTATATGTAATGAGTATACAAAACGGGCAATTCGGGCTAGCCCATCATTTAATATCCGTACCCAAGCCCGACCCTAATTGCAATTCGGGTTGAGAATTTTTGCCCGAACCCGTCCAGATTACTCAAAACATGTGCCCAAGCCCGACTCTAGTTCGGGCTGGGTACGGGTTGGTCGGGTTCATCCCGTCCAAGTTGCACCCCTAGAAGCCCCTATAGGTATCCTTGATGACGTGCGATGGGCCCATAGTGCCAGAGGTAAAGAGTCTGTCCATCTTTTTTGATCATCCGCGACCAATTTGCTTAAAATCCTTAGCAGGTTTTTGTTTGTAGCCTCAGCTTGGCCATTTCCCTTCGGGTAATAGGGTGTCGAGCACACTTTCCTTACCCTATATTCCATCAATTTTGCAGCTACCTGGCGATTGACAAAGGGAGTACCATTGTCAGACAAGATGGTATTAGGGATCCCGAAACGATAGATAATGTTCTCCTGAATGAATTTAACCACTGCCGAAGCATTTGCTGTCTTAAGGGGGATCGCTTCGACCCACTTGGTGAACTGCTCTGTCCCAGTAAGGATGAACTGATTTCCATGCGATGGTGGCCGAATGGGACCAATGAAGTCTAGAGACCAAGTATGAAATGGCCAAGGAGTTCCTAGAACATGCAAGTCGACCACAGGGGCATGAACCAAGTTTCTGTGGAATTGGCATTGTTGGCACCTTCTGACATTTGCGCGACAATCTGCTTCCATAGTTGGCCAGAAATAGCCTACCGTTAAGAGTTTTCTACAGAGCTTCACGCCACCTTGATGCTCCACTTTATGGGATAGGTCCATAAATCCTTGTGCCGCTTGAATATCGATGCATCTAAGTAAGTTCCCATTATGTCCTTTCCGCCAAAGCAAGTTCTCCTGCAAGACGTATCGGGCTGCTTTTCTCTTGAGCTTTTCAGCTTCCTTTCTATCACCTGGCAACATTCCATCTTGCAGGTGATTGATTATGGGTTTTCGCCAATCCCACTCTTCAATTGTAGCGATTTCCAGGGAGTCCTTTATCAACGCACATTTCTCACAGTTCCTTTGTAAGATAGCAGCATAATACAACATTTGTGGCCAATGAATTCCATATCTCTGCGCCTTTCTGTAGACGGAAACCTCATTTTCTCCGCAGGAGTGTTGATGGATTTTCTCCAGCACTGCTCGACCTTCTTCCTCCATGACGCATCGCATCAGGATTCCTCCTGGCCCCTTGTAGTACAGCAATTTATCATGTATGCAGAACCCTTTCGTGGAGACCCAGCTTTCCTTGCTTGTTCCTTCGGCCATTGCTCGCATGATAGGCTTTCTCCAGTCTGCTTCTTCGATAAATTCCTCTTCGAACAAGTCTTTTACCAGGGATGGATTTGTCTTAACCTCAATTGAGATCCTCGCTGGGCATTTATCTGAGCTGATCTTTGACCCCAAGGTAGCCAATGCATCCGCGTGTCGGTTGTCAAAGCTGGGGGTGTGCTCATACTTGATGGAATCAAATTTCTGGACCAGCTTCTGTACAATCGACCTGTAGCCCATTAAGTTGATTTCTTTCATCCCGTGTTCCCCTGAGGCTTGCTTCACTACGAGTTTGGAATATCCCATCACGATGAGATTCTGAACTTCTAAAGCTTTGCCTGCGAAAAACCCGTGAATCAAAGCCTCGTATTTAGCCTCGTTGTTGGTTATTGTAAAATCCAGCTTTGTCGACATCTGTATGACCTACCCATCAGGTTTGGTTAGCACAACTCCAATTCCTCCTCCGGATCTTGCCGATGATCCATCAAAATGCAGCTTCCAATGAGGATGATTGATCGCATATATCTCCGGCGCCTCAAGTTCTTCTTCAACCATCGGCTCATAGTTCTCATCCGGGAATTGTGCCAACAAGTCTGCCACGGCTTGAGACTTGATGGCTTTCGGGCGCGCGCACGTAATGTCATACTAGGAAATGGTCATGTACCATTTTGCCAATCTTCCGCAAGGAGACGAATGTCTCAAAAAATATCGTATAGGGTCGCTCTTGGTTACAATGACAACTTTGTGGGACGCGAAGTAATGCTTTAACTTTTCAATAACAAAAAATAAAGCTAAGCAATGTCGCTCGATATCCGTGTACCTGGATTCTACAGATCGAACCACACGCGAGATGTAGTAGATAGGTATCTCCTGTCCTTCAAGTTCCTGAGCCAACAGTACTCCAATAGACCTTTTCGTCAAAGTGAGGTATAGGAGCAAGGGCAACCCTAGCTGAGGCGCGATCATGACCCGTGGGGATGCCAACAACTCCTTGAACTTCTCAAACATAGTCTTGTGCTCTTCTGACCACTGGTATGTCGCGTTTTTTTTGAGTAAGTTGCCGAAGTAGAAAGTCAGTTCTACGATAGCTGGTACGAATCTCCTCAGATATGATAACTTCCCCAGAAATTTTTTCAACGCAGTTTGAGTTTGTGGTATAGGCAGACTAGTAATAGCCGATACCTTCGCAGGATCAGGCTCAATCCCATGCGATGTATCACGCACCCCAAAAACTTCCATGAGGTTATTCCAAAGGCGCATTTCATGGGGTTCATCTTTAGCTGGAAGGCTATGCACCTTTCAAAGACCTTTCTTAAGTCTTTCCAATGGTCGCGCTTCTTTCTTGACTTAACCACCAAGTCATCTACATAGAATTCAACCTCTTGGTTCATCATGTAATGAAACAGCGCCATCATCGCGTGTTGGTAGGTAGCTCCTGCGTTCTTCAATACGAAAGGCATCACTATGTAGTGGAACACTCCCACCGGTGTGATGAATGTTGTTTTCTTCGCATCTACAAGATCCATCTTGATCTGATTATAACCACTGAAACCGTCCATGAAGCTAAACATCTCATGTCCCTCAGTAGAGTCGATTAGGAGGTCTATGTTTTGCAATGGAAAATCATCCTTTATGCAAAACTTGTTCAAATCTCTGAAGTCCACACAAACGCGAAGGCTTCAATTCTTCTTCAGAACAGGCACGAAGTTAGCAAGACAGGTGGGATGGTGATTGTGCAACACCCCCAATCATAAGGGATGCCTCCGACCGAGGTGATGAACCCCATTGGGTACGGATAAGGATCGTCGGTTCATAGCTACAACCATCAATAACATAAAACATAATTTATTAAAATATTCTAAATAAACAAGTGATAACATTTGAAAAGATCTAAATACATTATTTAGTGAAATAATATACTATGTGATGATCCAACTAACAAGCCTCCCTATCCAGCTGTAAGTGAACGTCCCCCACCTCGAATAATAACCTGCGGTTTTAAAATAGCAAAAGCTGACGCAGTTTTATAGAAAATGATCAGCAAACGGATGAGAAAGCTAACACCCATAGCACGTAAACAGATTATGAGACATATGACAGGAATAACATATTCGCTAATAAATATCAGAAATATGTGGGGATAACGTTCTCGTTGATTTGATGTGCCAAACTTCGTATTGATCTCAGATTTCGTATTCCAACCCAAAGATGTGGTCCATCTCGGGAAATCACTGTTAATAGCATTTCTCAATATCACTTTAAATCTCAAGATAATAACTTTCACTTTTCTCAATGATAAGATAATCGAGTCCAGGAGTTCATATTACCAACTAGTTGATACGGGGCGTGACCATACCGCTTTCTCATAATGTGCAAAAGCACTACCATAACCATAACTCAATCACAAGAGGTTCGCATCATAGGGCCTCATAACCATAACATAATCAAAAGGAGGTTCGCATCATAGCGCCTCATAATCTCATAACAGTAACCATTCACAATATGTCAGAAATATATCGTATCAGGGATATGGCACAAACCCACGCACAACAGATTCCACTTTACATAATTACGAATTTTCTTCCAAGATATCACAAGATGTAAATCGGGAGCTTCAAGTAAAGTCGGTGTGGCACTTTCATAATAAATCGATGTATGATTGCGAGAGATATTCAGATTTGACCAATAAGTGAGCGTTATGCTACTATTGATAATCGTAGCCCGTGAACTGGGTAAACACGGCCTAATTTGGTAGTCGTGATTGGGACGTTACTTTCTCATCTCATAATTGAATTTGGATATTCTTCTTTCAGATTCTTATTTTTGGATTACCTTTTTTTCATATGATACTTCAAAGTAGAATATTTCAAAAACAAGTAAACAATTCAAGTAAAGCATGTATAGTATTAGTTCACAAATAACACACGTGAAACACGAAAGAATGAAAGGCACGCAACGCTATGCATATTACTTGCCAGAATCCAAAAGCGCGTCCTAGATGAAGTTATCGCCTACGAAATCGCCACCTACAATTGGAGCTTCTAACTCAATACAACCGCAACCAAATTTATTTGCTCTAATAAAAACGACCTCTATATTCTATCTCCGTTTATTTTTCTCAAAATGTCTTTTTGTATAATATTCACTTTTATGAAAAATAATAGTTATTAATTTATAAATAATAATCTAAAAAAATTAAAGAAACCTAATTTAATTAATGAAACCGAAATTAAAAACTACATCTAGTACCCCAAAAGTTTGTGAAAAGACAACTGCCTCCCTTCTAAGTTTCTGAAACTGCAAAATAACCCCCCAAAATACTTTCCAAAAATTGCATTTTCCCCCCCAACCAAGAACACTCAACCTAACGGATCAAAATATGGATTCGAAGCCTAAATATGCGATTTTGAGCATACCAATACCAAATTTCGCGAGAAATGGTTAAGAAATAGAACGGGTCAAAATCGTCGTCGATGTCGCCGGAGGTGGAGCTCAACGGGGCTTTCTACGGCTGTTCTTGGCCTCGGTTGAGGCCTCCTCTAGCTTGTTCGGACTTCCAGGAGGTGATTGGGATAAATTTGGAGGGATAGGTCGCCTCCGTTAAGCTCCGGCGAACTTCTCGCCGGAATCCATGGTGGATGCCGGCGGGTTTGCTTCTGTTGCTGCTGCGCTGCTAGTGCTGGTGCTGTTTTCATCTTCTACGTCTTCTTCTCAGTTCAAAATAGGGAGGTGGAGTGACAGAGAGAGCGGGAGAGAGACAGAGAAACCAGAATGGTGGGGGTGGTGGCTCGCAGGTGGGTTCTCCGGTGGTGGCAGCGGCCATTGTTGCCGCTGCTGCTTCTTCGCTGCTGGTCAGAACAGAGAGAAGAGAGAGAGGTACATAGACTTAGTGAGAGATAGAGATATGGTGGTGAGGTAGTGATGGTTTTGGTGGCGTCGGGGGTGGGTCTTATCGCCGGTGGCAGCGCCGGTGGTGGCTTGGCCGCTGCTGCTGCTGGTAGAGAGAAAGAGAGAGATAGAGGGAGTGAGATGGAGAGGGAGTTGTGGTGTTGGGGGTGGAGAAGGTCTCGGGGGTGGTGGAGGTGGTGTTGCCGAAGAGGCGAAGGAGGGGAAGAAACAGAAGATGGAGAGGAGAGAGAGAGAGAGAGAGAGAGAGAGAGAGAGAAAGTGAGAGAAAGATGTGTTGAAAAACACAAAAAGTGGCAGATGTTGGGGAGTGGGAAACAAAACCATTTATTATTATTATTATTATTATTATTATTATTATTATTATTATTATTATTATTATTATTATTATTATTATTATTATTATTATTATTATTATTATTATAGTATATGTAAAAGTACAAATACGGTATAAAGTACATAGTAGCTATACAGTATAAATACGTATAAGTCTAGGTGTAAAAATATGTATAGTATAAATACAAATACGAAGTATACATACGAAAAGTTTTGTAAAAGACAAATAATACCCCGAACATTAACTATTTAATGTTATCTAAAATTACAACTACCTCCCCACACGACATGTAATTTGAAAACGACGGTTTAAATTTTTACGAAAAATACGTCAATATTTTGAAAAAGACGGGGTGTTGCAGATTGGGCTCGATAAACTTTGCATTCAGCAACTTGACTATCTCCTCCTTTATCTTGACATTGATCTTTGGGTGAAAGGTTCTCGCGCTCTGCTTCACCGGCTTTGATCCTGGAATAACATCCAGTCTATGCATGGTGACCCCCTTGTCCAAGCCTGGAAATTCATCATAGTCCCATGCGAAGACATATTTGTACTCTTTCAGCAGCTTCAGCAATTCTCGCTCCTCCTCATTGTCGAGGTCCGCAGTCAAGAAGACCGGTATCCTCTTTTCTTCGGTCGGGCTTAAGAATACCTCCTTCAGCTCCTGCTTCTGAGGTTTTGGTCGGTCCTCCATGCATTCAGGAGCTTCTTTCATTTCCTGTAGTGGTGCCTTTTCCTCATCTTTGCTTGGAGCTTCTATCAGCTCGCAAATTTGCCCAGGGACACCTTCGATGGGAGGGATCGAAGATGACCCCGGGCACCTTCAGATACGATAGAACTTCTTTCCATTAGCATAAAATCTCCCAACTTGTTTGCCTTGCTCATTATGCTCGATGACCCTCTTCAGGGTATACACATTCTTCTTCTGATAGGTTATTCTTGGGGAAGCTTCCTCCTGCACAGGCTGCTTTTCTTTCGGCACCTCGCGCGTCACCATTACTCCAGCTGGTGATTGATCCTTGATATCCTCCCACCTGGGCAAGGGAGTTGGCTGAAATGGTGCTAGTCCTCATCCGCCAATTCTGTGAAACAAACCGCCTCAGAAAGATGTGCTCCGTCCAGGTTAAAGGGGTTCACAGAGGCCGGTATCTCTACTACCATGTCCTTCCATATGGCCTTCATTACCTGGTGAACTGTGGATGGTATGGCATCGAAGCGGTGGATCCATGCTCGACCAATGATCATATGATACGTAGTGTTCGCGTTTATCACATGGAATTTGGTGGAGCACTTGATTCTACCAATCTGGATTCCTAGTCGAATCCACCCAAGATTCATCCTTGAGTCACTCCCGAAACCCATCAAGGGTGATGGCCTTTTGACAATCTTGCTCTCCGGGATTCCAGCCAGCTCGAGAGTGCTGAGTGGAACCACATTCACTGCTGCTCCCCCATCGACGAAGGCTCTTTTGAACTCAATGCAATTTATCACGGCAGTCACTTACAACGACCTTTGATGGTCTGCATCTGCCTTCTTGTCCGACTCGTCGAACGTCATAAGCAGACCACCCGTTCGCGCGGCTCTAATGACTTTACCATTGGAGACTACGAGTTCTTCTCCATAGTGTTATGCCACCCTCAAGATTGCTTTTGTCATCTCATGTCTGTAGGTGCTGGAGAAGTTCATATCGTCAAATAACCTCTCGAACTTGTTGGAGCCTTTCATCCGTTCAGCTCGCGAGTCTTCTGTATCCATGCCATGTTCTTCGTCCTCGCAGATTTCAGCAACTACTAGGACTCCTGCATCATCGAATTATTCAAGGTACACGATTGAGATCATGGTTATATCCTTTCCCTTGGGCTCCTGTTGTGCATGGGACGGCGAGGGATTGATGCGCACATCCTTGGCTGGTTCATCAACGGCCAACTGCCCCTCTTTGATTTTCCTGTCCACCAGCCATCTAAGTTTCTTGCATTCCCTCATTGTATACATGACCTGTACATGGCATTGACACCATCTGGGGTGTCGCAGTTGTTCGCCAGAGAGCTTATGCTCCAGTGCCGGTAGAATTCCATCTTTTATCCACCGCTTGTACAGATTTATCGCATCCTCAATCGAACATGGAAGCGGTGGTGCCTCCCTGGGTGTGGGTCGTTGCTGCTTTTGAGGGGATGCAACAACACTCACTTCAGCTTCTCGTTCACGTTTATAGTTGAATCCCCCAATCCTAAAGCTGGAGCCTGCTGGCGCGCGATCGTTCGCATATCTCTTTTTCATCTTATCCACCAAGGGCTCAATGTTCCTGGCGCAGTCAATAAATTTTGAAAAGGTAGGCATATTCAAATTGACTAACATACCTTTATACTCGTCACGCATGCCCTGAAGGCATATCTCCACCAAACGGCTCTCAGAGACTTCATCAATGCACTCTAAGGACCTGGTTCTGAATTTCTTGATGAATGTCACCCCTTCTTCGTCGTGCTTGTGGTGCATGCGAGAGAGCTGTATGGTGGTGACCTTCTCCTCGACCTGGAAGAACTTAGTGTAGAATTTCCTCACCATGTCTTCCCATGTCTTGACAGATCCAGTTTCAAGTGTCATGTACCATTTGTACGCGACAGTCCCCAGAGATTTAGGGAATTCGCGCATCAGCAGCCTGGTATCGGTCCCATGCGGGCCTATCAATTCAACAAATCTCATCACGTGCTCCTGCGCGTTCCCACTGACCTCATCGAATTTTTCCCATTTGGGGGGCTTGTACTCAGCGGGATTGGGCATCAAATATATGTCGCGCGTGATGGGCGGTGCATTATCAACCTTTGGGATGATGGTATTAGAAAAGTATTGATTTGCAATGAGACTGTCTAGCCTTTGTTCCAAGGCTATCACATTGGAAGGTGCACTTCCTCCTGGGGTGGATGATGGGGTTGCAACAAGTCCAGGGATGTAGGGCATGTTGGGATCATAGGGAGGTGGAGGTGCGTCGCTACCCTGAACTCCCGTCGCGCATGACTGCAATGGGGGGTAGGAAGACAGATTCCCAGCAGACGCACGCTCTGGCTGGTAAGTCGGCATCAGAGAAGGCTCTTAGGATCTTGGTTGTGGCACATGCCCGTTAGGCAGAGATGCATGGGGGTTTAGGGGTGTAGCTGTGTGCGTCGTGGGCTCCATAGTGGCACCTGGAAAATTCAAGGTCCCCTCAGCACCAGGTTCTGCAGTGGATCCACGTGGAGTTAAAGCTCCTAAGGAAAGTTCTCCTAGGATCGCCATGATCTGGGCAATCTGGGCAGACTGGGCCTGCATAACCTAGGCTTGGCTTTGAATGGCTGCTTGCAACATACACAAAGAGGGATTGCTCCCAGTGGCTGTTTGGGTATTAGTGTTGGTGTTGGCGTTGGGGGTCTCCTCTCTCGAGGTTTCTTCCTCTAAAGGAGACTGATCACCATCACGAAGGTTGGCTTCAAGAGACATGGCAGGAAAGAGAGTTGAAAGCTAAGGTGGATGTATTCACGTCGGGTTCACCAAATGTGTACAGGAAAATCTTAGGAAGAGATTCGAGTGTACACCTCAAGCAGGGGATAAGATCAAGAACAAGAACACAGAGAAGTGTGGGGTAGTGAGTAGGGAGAGAGTAAGCAATGGTAACTGTGAGAGAGAGAGAGACAACTTAATGACAGAGCTTTGGTTAATCCAGAAGATCAACAAGTCCAAGAGTCCAGAAGATTCCAATGGAGGGCTAACGATCCTATATATAGTGGGGAAGTGACTATTGCAAGGAGAAATGCGCCTATAAATGGCGGCTTAATGATAGACCCGTAACGGGACATTCGACCGTATATATAGGGAACATTACGCACCGGCCTGCATATACCGGAGACCGTTAGGAGATCGACCGGGTTTATAGGACGTGGTCATTAAGTCTCTCAAGTCAGTTACAAAGGGTCGCGCGCGAGCTTGGTTGTCGATCGCGCGCGACGGACCTTACTCTAGCCTCCAAACCACTAAGTCCCTACAAGTCCCGTGTGGTTAGTATCGCAGGTGGCCCTGTCTCGCATCCCCCATATGGATAGATATGAGAAGTGATTAGGTGTATATGGAGAACATACAAATATGCTGAATGGCTGCCATGTGGCTGTAATCTATCAGTCTGGAATGCACCATCTACATAACCAAATTTTGGGGTGAAATTTCAAATAGTCCGCCAAAATGAAAGTGCATATGTGGCTAAAATATGTACCCTCCCTTTCATTTAAAGATGTAATCTTTACCATCAATTAAAACCCTACCTTTATAAAAAAAAAGAGTTATCTTATCTTCATCCCCTTATACACCACCCACTCAGATATGTTGATAGAAAAGAGAAAGACAGAGAGACAGAGAGAGAGGGGGGGAGAGGAGCAGAAGCAGCGGTGTTGAGGGGAGGAACAAGTCGTCTTCCTCCCGGTTGCAGCAGCGTCGTCGTCGTCCTGTACGTCCTTCGACGCGGCATCCAGGGTTGAACACAAGCTCGTCGTCTCCATCGTCCTCGTCGTCGTCCCGTCGCCGTCCTCGTCGTCCTACCGTCACCATAGATTGAAGCTTCGATCTATGGTGTTTTAACCCAGATATGTTGCCCCTCTGTCCTTCTCTCAGTCTCTGGTCTCTGTCTCTCTGTTCTTTTTCTTCTCCTCCATATCTTCTGGTTCTTCTTCTTCTTCTTCTTCGTTTGTGTCTGATTGTACCAGGAATCGTTCTGATTTCTGTTTGGGATTTGGGGTTGTTTATTGGTGCTGGGTTTGGTTGGCGTGGGAAGGAGATTGAGATCGGGTCGATGGGTGGATGTGTTCTGGTGTAGCTATAGGGAGGAGAAGGAGAATGGGAGGAGGGGTTTTGTGTAGTTTTATCTGGATTGGGGGTTACGATTGACATTAATCAATGTCCAAATCAATTAAAAAAATTATAAAATTAATTCATGTTTTTGGAATTAATATAAAAATATATAAATATATATATATAAATATAAACCGAAAGAGTACTTGCTGTTTTTAATAAGTGCAAATACAGCGAGGGGAAGGGTTTGCCGCGTAAAAGGTTAACATAAACGGCAAAATATTTGCCGTTTTTGATACGTCATAAACGACGAGAAAGCGTCTCTCGCCTTTTAAGGTTTAAACGGCAAGGGTTTTTCTCGCCGCTGAGCAAAAACGTCAAAATACCTTGCGGCCGAGCCAAATCTCGTCGTTTTTGCTATAAACGGCGAGAAAACCATCATAAACAGCTATAAATTATTGCCGCTTTTTTGTCCGTTTCCTGTAGTGTTTGTATATCCCGACGACCCCACAAAGAGACGCCTTGGTGTGGCCTCTGGTTTGGTTTTCAGCTGGGCCTCAAAGTTCCGTCTGGCCTGTCGCCTTCTTTTCACAACTACATTTTAAATCTTTTCACCACCTTGACCAGTAATGAGGAAAAAGTTTACTTTCTCCTCGGCATGCGGTAGATTTGGCTACATCGAAATGAAGTGATAATGAACAATTATAGTTCTATTACTCCCAAAGCTTCACTTGTAGCTCTTGGTAAGGCGATCTCTTTCCTGCCCACTGAATCAACACCTCCATATCACAAGCTCTCCACAATACTCAATTCCAATCTAAATCGATACAGTGGTTCAAGCAACAACACTAAGATCACATTAATGATTGATGCTTCTTGGAAAATGGATTTTTCGACAATTGCAGCTTGGATAAGATAGTCTCAAATTACTGAAGATGGGTTTGTTATGTTGAAGACTGACTCGGCTTTACAAGCGGAAACTTTTGGAATCTCAAAAGCTCTCAAACGGAAGTTGTCCTACGGTTACAAAGATGTTGACATCAAAACTGACTCCTTGATTACTGTCAACAATCTCAGAGGCGTGTCCAATGATTTCTGCATTCGTACGCTAATTGAGATATTCGTTTTGATTGTTGTTAGTTTAGCTCAGTCACTATCAGATTTGTAAAACGAGAAGAGGTACAAAAAATCCATAACATGATTCAATGCATCATCAATTCTTGTAATCTTGTTTTTTTTTTTTGTTCAAAAGTAAGAACTTCAATTAAGAAAGAGCAAACTGATTAACATCCAACCACCAAAACTACCACCTAAAGCAAGGGCAGAACAACCCAAAAAACCATCCTTCCTACCAGCTAACTGTTCAATATATGCTTTAGATTACATAGATGCACAACTCCACAGCAAATCTTGACAGCATTGTTTCCAAATCCCTCAGCTTCCTTCTCCATTGCTTCATGCACAACTGCTTCACTGGGCACTTAAGTTGATTCTCCTGCATCCGTTCCATCATCTGGAATCTATGACAAGTCAACATCATTCCTGCATTTTCAGCTTTCCAAAGAATGTGTTTAGCCTTCTTCTTCCTTTGAATCCAAACATAAAGATCAATTTTACCAATTTTACAAGAGTTTCCTTTAATGCTTACCATCCCTGCCCCTCTCCTATCCCCCTGGATGTTGTTCTGGTTATTTCTGGGCAGAGCCTCCATGAGATAAATTGCCATAATTTTAGCCTGAATGATGGGGGAGGTAACACCCTCCTCTTCCTCCCCAGTACTGCTTGAAATCCTGAAAGACAAGGAGTTCCTATATCTCCACAGGGTCCACATGATGGCACCTAACCAGCAAAGAGTTTTGGAGTAATCACCCATGCATGGTTGGTTAACAATGGATTTGACAAAGGGCCTAAACGAAGTATGACTCTAATAGGGCAAGGGTGTGATGGACCATAAGACTCTAGCAAATTTACAGTTGAGGAACAAATGGTCCACAGATTCATTCTCAAGGTGACACAAAACACACCTACTAGACTGGATCATTTTAAACTTATGAAGTCTATCCCTAGTAGGAAGCTTGTTAATAATGGCTTGCCAGATGAGGAACATAATTTTGTAGGGAATGTTGGTCCTCCAAAAGTCCTTCAAGGGAAAGTCCACAATAAACCCACTGCATCCCTGCTCCGTATGGCCAAAGAGGCTGCCACTAATCTTATCCTTCAGCAGCTGCTTGTAAGCCGTGCCAACAGTAAAGGACCCATAAGCTGAATAATCCCAAATGATGTTGTCTTCCTGATGCAATCTAGGCAAGGGAAGGGCCAAAATCTGACCCTGAATACCTCTAGGGAGATGACCTATCTTATCCTTATCCCAAATTTTCAACCCATCCCTTCTAGTCCTGATTAAGTCATTGACCTCCCCCCCCCCCCCCCCTCCTCAAAACTATAAGTGTCTTGCTGAAGAGCTAGAGGAGGCACCCAAGGGATCCATCTACCATTTGTAATAGAAACATTTCCTCCAGAACCAATGTCCCACCTCAGACCTTCCTTAACAAAGTCTTTAGCTGAGTAGAACCCCTGCCAGACCTTAGAAGCTCTAATATTGGTAACCCTGGTGAGGAAATCCTTCCTCTTACAGTACCTAGATGTGAAGTACCTGAAAAGCAGGGACTGTCTATCACGGGCTATCTCCCAAGTCTGCTTGGCTAGGAGAGCTTTATTCAGAACGAAGGTCTTTTAAGATTAACCCCCCCCCCCCATGGTCTTAGGCCCACACATATGATCCCAAGAGACCATATGAATAGCCTTGCTATCCCCATGACCCTTCCAAATAAAGGAAGAAAAAAGACTGCTAAGCTTGTCATGGTAAGCTTGGGGAAACTTGAAGGGGGAAAAGGGATAGATGAGAAGACTATTAAGGGTTGATGGAACAAGACAGACTCTTCCTGCTTTATTAAGCAGACAAGACTCCACCCCGCACACCTATTCTCCACCTTGCTTAGAGTTCTAGAAAAAACCCCTCCTCTCCCTCAAGATCCCCAATGCTGAGCCCCAGATACTTCCCTATTGAGTCGGCTATTGAGATTCCTAATTGACTGGCTAGAGTCATTTCACTGTGGAATGAACAGTTTGGACTAACCACCAACGAAGACTTGGTAAAGTTAATATGCTGCCCAGACTAGACACAGTAGTCGTATAAAAGTTGTTTAATAATAACACCACTTTGCTTTGAAATTTGAAAGAAGAAGACAGAATCATCTGCAAACTACAGATGAGTTATAGAGGGCCCATTGCCACTATGTCTGACTCCAATGAGGTCATTAGACTATTCAGCCTTGGCCATGGCCCAGAACAAGGTCTCAGCAGTCAAAACAAAAAGGAAGGGAGACAAGGGATCTCCCTGTCTCAAACCACACTTGGGGGAGAAGAATTATGAGATAGATCCATTCACATTAACAGCCAGTGAAGAAGTGCTGACACAGCTCATGACCAATCGAATAAAATCAAGGGGAAAATCAAACTTAATAATGGTTGCCCTGAGAAAGCTCCACTTAACCCTATCGAAAGCTTTATTCATATCAGTCTTAATACAACAATAAGTTTTATCCTTAGAAGAGTGACAAGACTTGATGAAGTGCATAATGTCACTAGCAATGGCCCCCAATGGCCCTACCTTGAAGGAAGCCAGACTGATTAAACCTAACTAGAGATGGCATAACCTTCTTAAGCCTGATAGTTAGAACCTTAGAGATAATTCTATATAGCACATTGGTTAGACTAATGGGCCTAAAATCTTTAATACTAACAGGATTATCCTTCTTAGCGATGAGGGTGATTATAGTCCTATTAGTCTCTTTCAACATGTACCCGAAATTGAGGAATGACAGGACTGCCGAGATGGTATCAGTGGCTATAATGGGCCAAAACTTTTGGAAGAACACAGGGGGAATACCATCACGGCCAGGGCTTTGAGTGGACTCATGCCAAACACAGCATTGTGCACTTCCTTTGTCGTAAAGGACTACTTCAAGAAGTCAATTTGTTGTTGAGACATCGAGCTACCAATGTGATCTAAAATGGGAAAATTAGTGTTGGAGACATCATCATTGAGATCAAAAGAACCTCTGAGAAAAGACACAATATGCTCCCTAATGTCCTCCTCATTGGAGTAAACCACCCCCTCTTCAGAAGTAATATGATCCTTGTAATCTTGTTAACTAATGTGATGTTGGTTTTCCGAAAAAAAACACATGGTAAGCTATATCTCACAATACTTCCATGTCTGATACATTCCCGGACGTAGGGAACATAGTAAATGTTGTCTGTCTCAGTATTTCCTTCAGCTATCTCATAGGAGACTGAGCTAAGAGAACCAGTTCACAACTTCACATGTCGTGATGTCACGAGTCAATAATATTGCTCTTTAGAGATAAACACACTTAGAGAAAGATGGTCACTATGAAGCATAACCAAACAAGTCATTCTCGGTTACCACTCCGTCCCACCTCTAATGCACCATTTGACTTTTTCACCCGTAATTGGGTCACTTTGACCCAGTTAATTTGGATCGCAAAAGGATGAAATTTTTCAATAATTATTTATGATCTTGTAGAATAAGAGTTACTCTACAACATTACGAAAAAATTATTTAAAAATTGTAAAATTTTGCTATCCAAATCATCGGGTCAAAGTGACCCATTAAATAGTGATAAAGTCTAAATGGTGCAAAAGAGGTGGGACGGAGTAGTATTATGTTTTCTTTGATTAGTAGGCAGAAAGAACAAAAAATTAACAGCTTAGAACAATTTCCAACCATGTTGCATTTCCCCCTCCCCCACGGGCCCACCAACTTCCCCGTCCCCCTCCCCCAAACTACTACTCATATACAACCATTCCCCCCCCCCCCCCCCCCCCCCCCCACACACACACACACCTAATTAAGTTTATTTTTAAAATATATTTAGTGATTTAAAAATAAATTATTAATAGTGATAAAAATAAATCTGAAATAATATTGATATAAATATATATTCACAAATGATAAAAAAAAAAAAAAAAAAATAATAATAATAATAATAATAATAATAATAATAATAATAATAATAACAAACCACACTTTTATTTCCAAAAAAGCACTTCTAACAGTGTTTTCTAAAATACTTATTAAATATAAATTGCTAATTATAAAAAAAATAAGATATACCAAATTGACAACTAAATAAATAACGTTAATTTTTCGTAAATATTTTGTTCAATTATCAAAAAAGTATTATTTATTTTTTATAATAAAAATAATAATTAAAATATAATAATCATAATAAAAAACACATATTATAATAATAAAATAGTACTAAGTGTAATTAACATATCCTAAAATTGGATTAATTAGCTATAATGGAGGGGGAGAGGATGTTAGGGAGGAACAGCACCCTAACCATCCCCCACCCATGCCTAAATTCTCCCCCGACCTTCCCCTCTCCCCTCATGGTTGGACATGCTCTTACACACAAGTGGCAACATAAGAATCAAGAACGCTATTCCTCACAACTATAGTTATTTGGGCAACCTACCCAATGCCCCAGGATCTTTTAAATTCGTACACAATAACTAAAGGGTAATCTAAGATTTTTCTCAACCTATATTAAATAAAGGGGCGACAAAAATAAATAAATAGATTAACGAAAAGTGAGAAGCTCAACTCCTTCAAGTAATTGAACTGAACTAAAATGATATTTTCTTGTTAACATACAGCCGACACCATAGTAGATAAAGTGAGATGTTAAGCAAACACAGCTTCATTAGATGCTGTTAGAAATGTACACCACAACCACATCAGTCCCAAATTCATTTTTTACCTTAAGCTAATAGGTAACATATATTAACTAGACCTTTCAGCATCTCTATTCCAGACTCATCATTAAGCGTTCTGATTTCTCCTTACATCCGCCCTGAAAAAGACCAACAAATCAAGTAAATACCAATTTTGCTTCATACATACAAGGCTAATTGATACATATCCGTATTTGTTTTACATGAAACTTGGTGATAATATTCAATACCCAAGTTGCTTCGGGTAACAGGTGTGATATGCACTAGCCTATATCAGATAAGGTACATGTTTAAAATTGTAAAAAATGCATGTTCAATCCAGTCATAGAAAGTATTTTTTCCTCCTAAAAAAAAGAAAGTATTTTTTTCCTAAAATAAAACAAGATCATCATGATAGTCGAATACTGCACAGAAAGTGTTTTTACCTTCTGGTCTTCCTTATTCGTCTGCTACTCTCTTCTTCCCCTTGCAATATTTTTCACTGATAAACAAGTCATAAAACTCTGCCCCTTTATCCAGCAACGCCAAACTCTCAGTGTAAGCACCAACGAAAAATTCTGACCAGCGGTATGTTAGGCTTCCTCTGATTGCAAGATCCGAAAACTTATTATCCTTGTAGTCATAGGAAAGCAAATTACCTCTCCTAACAAACAGAACTTCCCCATTCGATCTGACTCCAACTGGCCTACCCAATCCACCACTAAGATCAACTGTGAATTGCTTAACCCATGTCTCCGGTACGCCGTATTCCTTCATCATCCACATCGTACAAAAGGGTTTCGGATCATCACCAGTAAAGTGATGGAACAATGAAATGGACTCCTGATGCTCATGAAGAAGCAGCTTATCCCAACCAGAGTCGACCCGGAAAATGCTTTCAGGCACAGGCAATTCTCGAAAGATTTCATCCTTCATGTCAAATAATGAGATCAGATTCTGATGACTATCACTCACCAATGTAGTGCAAGCGATCCAATGTGAAGCTCCACGAACATAAGCTTGCTGTGAGAGTTCTTCAATGACATAATGAGGGGCTTTATCGCCTATAATCCTCCAACACCCTGAATTGAGTGAATAAACCTCAACCTTCTCTTTAAAATCAAAATGAACTATCTTAACAATCTTATAGTCATTGGTGGCTGAATCAAACCCAAATCCAAGAGCATGCTTAAAGGGACCATGAGATTGGCATGTAAAATTAGGCATTGGAACACTTACAGCCTTCCTAATCACTGGGTTCCATATGAACTTCACATGATTGTAACTCCACTTATCATCAGAAATACACACTAAACCATTACAACTACCTACAACCCTGAAATTATCCTCACACGACCAAAACGGGAAATTGAGCTTTTTGTACTCATCAAACGTGCCTTCCATTCGCAGAGAGTAGTGTTCTTTACAGGGTTTAGAGGTACAGTACCTGAGAAGAACGTGATTTCGAGTTTCGTTTTGCTGTGATTGATTCAGGTGCAGAGAGATGAAATTGGGGCTCCTGATGAGGGAGTACCATTGCTTGCAGACGGCGGTGCAGCGAACCAGATCCTCCGCCCTAACCTTTGCTAGTATGTATTCAACCAGTTCGCCGGAGATATTGTCCGACATTTCTCCGGCAGCGAGAGAAACTGTAGAAGCCCTAGAAAATCTCCACAACCCTCACGAAAATCTCCAGGAGGTGTCTACTTTTACAAACTGAAGTTTATACTATTATAGAATAATGACAATTGGCCCCAAAATATTAGGAATTTCCACTGTTGGCATTTACTTTGTTAGTTTTAGATTTTTCACCCGTGTTGGTCACTATTATTATTATTATTATTATTATTATTATTATTATTATTATTATTATTATTATTATTATTATTATTATTATTATTATTATTATTATTATTATTATTAGGCAAAATTGCACCGTAGGTACCCAAAGTTTATAAAATCCGTGAATTTAGTACCCAAACTTTAAAATGGTGCAGTCACGGTCTCACACTTTCAAAAACATTGCAAATAGATACCCAAATCTAACGTCTGTTAAATTTTCGGACGGAATTACACACGTGCCCATCACCTGACTCTTTTAATGAGGATATTTAGGGCTTTCACTCATTATCCAACTAGTGGATTATCTAACCCCGTATATGACCCGAATGTTAAACCACAACCCGATTGGATTTAACCCCTAAATACACCAAACCAGATAAGATGCCGATCGGGAGATAACTGAACTGGGTTTGGAGTGAATCGTTGCTGCGTTTCAAGGCGACGTTGCTGCGTTTCAAGGTGAAAAAATGTATGTCGTGCGAGGTCAAACGACGTTGATTTGGCCGGATTCCGGTAAGTACACTGAACATCCGATTCGTTTCTTGTTGAGTTCTGGCCTCTGGGTCTTTTTCGAGTTTCGGAAAATGAATAACTACTAGATTGAGTTCTGGGTTTAGAAATCGAATAAGACACGACTAGGTTCTGAAATTGGTTTTGGGTTATGGGTTTTTTGAAATGGGTGCTTATAGTTGACAATGAAATTGACATTTAGTAGAGAAAAACATTTGAGTGACGAAAATTGGTGCTTGGTTACTGAAAAGGGATGCATTTGAGTCACAAGAAGAAGCCACATACACAGGCAATCTGTTACAAACTTACAACCAATTTTAGAAAAAAGAGAGAGAGAGATACATAGACAGAGAGATAGGGAGATAGAGAGAACACCCCAGAAATCTCCGACCACGACGTGGCGCGTTTGCAAGGAGGCCACGATGGCAGACCCGATTCATGGACAAAACAGAGCTTTTGACTCCGGCGGCTCCAAACCTAACACGGGAAGAAGAAAAGACGGAAGAAGATCCAACCGGGTCGGGTTTAACATTCATGTCGGATACGGGGTTAAAGAATACACCAGCTGATAATGGGTGAAATATCCCCATTAAAAGAGCCATGTGATGGGCATGTGTGTAGTTCCGTCCGAATTTTAACCGACGTTAGACTTGGGTATCTTTTTGCAACGATTTTGAAAGTGTGAGACCGTGACTGCACCATTTTAAAGTTTGGGTATTAAATTCACGGATTTTGTAAACTATGGGTACCTACGGTGCAATTTTGCCTTATTATTATTATATTATTATTATTATTAGGGAATTGATTCTTGAACCGGCTGTTATTGATGGTTAAACCGAATTTTAGTTAACATGACTTTTTCGTCCTCATTTATCAATCAGTATAGTTTATTTGTTTAATATGTACTAATAATTTATTTTAGGCAATTTTATATTTTTAATACTTTCTCACTGTTTCGCCAGTAACTTTGACATTCCATTTTAAAATTTATGATTGATGATTATTCCAAACGAAATTTTGAATGTTTAGCTCTAAGTTTGGTTATTTAAAATGGTGTCTTTTGGAAAATACTGACCCCTTAATGAAAATCAAACTGGACGAAATTTAGCAAGTGGCATAGCTTTTTGTGTCTGACTATCCATTGTATATATTTCTATCCTCTCTTGGAGATGTTCATTTCTTCACTATTTCTTTTTTTTAAAGAAGATGTTCATTTCTTAATCGCCAGTCCAAGAAATTTTTCAAATTGTTCTCATGTGAGCTGATTCCAAATTCGACCTCCAAACACTTGGAATCTTTAAATATCTCGTCCTGAATTATAAAAAGAAATGTCAAATTTAATGCAAAAAAGATGAGAAAGTATTGAAATTACCGCAAATATTTTGTACACATTAATTAGGGAATACGTTACTAATTTATAAACAAGGGTAACAATGTCACGTCCATTAAAATTCGGTGTAACAATCAATAATGACCGGTGTAAGAATCAATTCCCTATTATTATTATTATTATTATTATTATTATTATTATTATTATTATTATGTCTGGTTCATCATCATTTGGCTTAAGTTCGACCAGAAATAGCCAACCTTTGTTAAAACAAAGGGATATGTTTTCCGTCATTGATATGAGTACTGTTAGTATTGTTCACCTTTAATCATTACTACCTCTGTTTCTTTAGAATGAATTGAGAGAAAATGGGCACATATTTTAAGAAATTTGTGTTTTTCACATTTTTACAAACCCCTCTCTAAAGACAAATTGGACACTACAGGGGCGTCTAATTTTACAAACGGAAATTTATACTACAGGTCGCCCAAGTTATAGAATAATGAAAATTTGCACCAAAACATTATGAAATTTCCACTGTTGGCATATTCGTTTAGGTAATTGTAATGTTCCTTTGATTGCTCTCTCTTTGTTTTGGTTTTGTTATGAATGTATGGTAAGTTTGTAATATGTGGATGCATTGTAGTTCTAGATTTCCACCTTTGTTGGTCACTGACTCACTATTAGGTCTAGTTCGCCTTTTGGCTTAAATTTGACAACGGATTGAAAGTACTAGAATTAATAGTGCTAAGAGCCTGAGACTATGAGGTGCCGGATCTATTCAAATGGTGGTTGTTTTAGTATAGTATTGATGATATTGGAGTCACGAAAATGATCAGTTTATCCACCAACTGGAGACAGAAAAAGAGTCGTAAACTTGTCAGCTCTTATCGAAGGCAATATAGTTAATTCAGGGTCAGGTCTTGCCAATATCAAATGGCTCCACTATTGTAAATCTCGTGTATTTCAAGCACCAAACTTAGAGTATGTAGGTCGAAAGAGAAAAAAAAAAGGCCCTTCATTTTCTTCTTCGGTGCGGGAAAAAAAACATGCCCTTAGTGTATTACTGGCACAGTGGCACCTATGTCCCAAATGCGAACACTTCTTAGACTAGTTAATTTAACACATTTTTTCTTCGACTTGCTAACCGAATCTTTTAGTTAAAGTCGCGTTAAAAGTCGAACATGTAAATTTTCCACCGAGACATTTTTTATGAACTTGCATTTGAATGTCTAAAAGGTAAAAAGTTTTGAAATTATGATTTCTCAACAATAACCCCTATTTTGCTTCAAGTTTGAGAAGATAGAGGCTATAGCACCTTCTATTTAAGAGAACATCTTGTCGAAACAAAATCACAATGAACTTATAACACACAAGTTCATTAAGCCCGCCGAGTAAAATCAGAACTTGATATGCGAATGGCAATGGCTTATGCAACCCAGAAACTCTTCTTCTGGGTCAGTAATGATGATATCCTCTGCAGCAACATAAACACCCAGCAGCTAGATCCATCAAATCAACAGGAAGTCCAATTAGCTCCGCCTATCACATGTATAAGTGGTGCACACTTGCAGTCTCACTGGTATTGGAGCCCCACGTGATGCTCTTTCAGAAAACTGAGAAATTTATCCCAGTTGAAGACTACTTTCCATCTTCAACGCTGCAGGGAACATGAAATTGCGATGTTCAGGTTAACATGTAGCAGAGCATTACCAATAGCCCATATTCAGTGAACAAATGCAAAACAAAAAAGAGACTTGAATAAAACCGGTACTCCCAAATACATGAGCTGATACGGAGACATTAGACGGATCGTGCAAAGCTTTAATCAAGCATTCATGCCAAACATGATCAAGAATAAGAATAAGCAGCTATAAGTCCTCTTATGAGAATCTGCTGAAAATGAAGAAGCTAAAAAATGTGAATGTTGCGTGAACCAGGACTTGGACAGGCCCAAAGAATACCTTAGAGTTTAGAAGCTATAAGCTCCAGTAAAATTACTCTTCGCGACGAGACATGCTCTGCAAAAAAAGCTTAGAACCTTTTGAAAGTCTGGCGGAGAACATTTCGACTTGCTCTGTAAAAGAGCTTAGGAAAGATAACAGGTACAGTAAATCCAATGTTAACAAACAGCGACCAACCAACTATCTGTACTCGTAAGTTGAGTAATCCAAGAATGATAACAAGTTGGACAAAGAAGCTACAATTCCCTGCAGAAATGTGAAAGGGTTGAACCTTAAACTTCGGACTTACTCTATACGAGCTCCCACACGAGAGTCATATACAAGCATGCATTCAGGTATTCAGTTACGACTATTCTAATATACATGGATAATTTCTCAAAAACAAATATACACGGATAGAGGGAACAAAGACAATGATTCTGCATCTTTTTTCATGTTTCTAATATTGTATTGGTAGGATGTTCCTAAGGTTACCTAGAGAACAGAACAGAATGTATGATAATATGGTAACAACTAAACTTTTAGATCTACTAGTATATTTATCATTACGAATCTTCTTGTCAATGTGTTGTCTAAAGAGAGCCCATCGAACACAGTTTACATCCAACAATGATAACCAATCAAATCATAAGTGTTCAAACAAGGAAAGGGTGCGCGATTATCGGAAGATAATGCTATTTTACAAAATCAAAGAATATAATAAAATTAAAGAGGTGCCAAATCCCACAATGCTTCTTCCCTACTAAATTGTTGGAATAAAGGGAAAATCATTTACGATATTTCAATAGGCCGTTCCCCAATACTCCTTCAGTATGCTCCGCAAAAGCTTACAGAGGGGAACATAGTCGCGAGTCATGTTTGGCCCATTGTGAAATGCTTAACACGGAGCTAAAACAATCCCAGGAGAGGAACAGTTTGATTATTTTAATTGAAAACAAAACAGTTGGTGGAAAAGGTGAGCTGGTTAAGCAATATAAGTGACAAAACCTACCGTTGCTTCTTAATATTAAAAAAAAGGGACAAAACTCAGGCTATCATAAGACATAGACTCCACACCAATTAAGCGACAACCAACAGTATCATTCCAAAGATGAACATGTTTCTCATTACATGAGCAAGCTTGCTGCACTGAACCGAGATATATATATATATGCTTCCTTAGAATAAAGACATCCTACATCTGGGTAATCCTAACCACCATTGGAAACATGCACTTGACCTTTGTGAGCCAAAACAAAACCTCGTCATTGATAATCTAGAAGCGAGCATGTATAGGCCTAGAACCTACATTATATGAGCTCAAACACAAGCGTGCAGTCAGGTAACCGATTCCGTCTATTAAAATATACAAGGATAGAGGGAACAAAGTCCATATATGTGTGTGTGTGTGTGTGTGTGTGTGTGTGTGTGTGTGTGTGTGTATATCTTAATGTTAGCATTGCGAATGTCTCAAAGAGAATTTTAGGAAAATTTGTGTGTGATAAAGTATGATTATGCTACGAAAATCGTACTTATACATAAGCTATTATACTTATTGGGTACTCAGACCAGAATTCTCACCAAAACAGATTTATTAAATAAAAATCTTCTATTCACTGGTACTAAGCTCAACCCATCAAGTCCTTCCATTATTGCTGTCTAAGTTCACAATCAAGACAGTCCATCCGTCACAAATTACCACCAAATAACAAGAAAAACCTACCAAATCAAAAGAAACATTGTGTTCAAGCAGGAAGGTCTGAGCAATTAGAGGAAGATAAATTACAATGACTTCTGCCCATTCAAGTGGAACCAATAAAATTGTAGTTATCACAAATAAATTGTACCGAACTTTCAAATGACTATTAACTACCAAAGGAAGTCATCAGCCGGATTTGTTTTCTGATGCCAATTGATTTAGATAAAGTCAATATGACCTAATAATAATAAGCAGCTATGCAACCTCTAACGAAAACTGATGAAGAAGCTACAAAATTTGAAAATTACGCGAATCAGAATTAGGACAACCCAAAGAATATCTTCAAAATCTATAAGCTTCAATATAATTACTCTACTCAACGAGACACAAACCGAAAGAATCTCAAAAGGACAGGGCATAACAGGTAACATGTAAGGGGACCACATAAATAGCCAACCTTTGTTCAAATAACGGGATATGTTTGCGTCAGTGATATGAGTACCCCCCCCCCCCCCTAAATCATTATTAGATTACTCTACTTACGAGAGCAGTAATTGAATAGTTGGTCCCTGCTTGATGTGGCTCTGATGTCATTTGTGGACAAGGTTCTCTTGATCCTCTTGCTTTTGTCACTTGTATTTTTGTTATTCAGCTGACCTTTTTCTACGGAATGTTAGAGATATATGCACGCCTAAATATAGGGTAAATTCCTAAATCAGTGTGATCTTAACCAGTATCGGGAACATCCAAGTTTACCTTTTTGAGCCGAAACAAAACCCCATCCTCGACAATCTAGATGCGAGCATGATAAGGCTTGGACGCATAGCTTAGAACCTACATCATATGAGCTCCTCTACGAGGTGAAACACAAGCACGTATTCAGGTACCTGATTCCGACTGTTCAAATATACAAGGCTAGAGGGAACAAAGTCCAGTATAATATATATCCTTAAACTTTATGTTAGTACGACGTTTCGAATGTCTCAAAGATTTTAAAGAAATTTTGTGTGTGTTAGAGGTATGATTATGCCACGAAAATTGTACTTATACTTATTCAGTACTGACACCAGAATTTTGACCAAACCAGATTTGGGTACCACGTTCAACTCATCAATTCCTTCACTTATTGCTGCCCATTCAAATTGTACCAGTACAGTTATGGTAGTGATTTCTAATTAATTGTACCGAACTTTCAAATGACGATCTACTACCACAGGAAATCATTAGATGAATTTGTTTTCTGATGCCAATTGATTCCGATAAAGTCAAATACTCGTATGACCAAATAATAATAAGCAGATATACGACCTCTAATTAGAAACTAGTGTAAAAGAAGCTACACCATTTGAATGTTACGCGAATTCGAATTAGGACAGCCAAAAGCATGTCTTCAAAATCTATAAGCTCCAATACAATTACTCTGCGCGAAGAGACACAAACTGAAGGAATTACAGAAGGATATGGCAGTAACACGTAAACGGAAGCTAACACAGAAATAGCCTACCTTTTCTAGCCAAATCAAACGTCAGGCCATCAATCTAATCGACCAGACTTGCTAAGTTATAAATCGTGTCTAACAGGAAGCTACACTAACACAAGCAGAAGAACAATTTGATTATTCTAGCTGGAAACATTTACATTCGATAGGAAGGGTCAGCTGAATAAAAAATCCAAGTGACAAAAGCAAGATCCTCACAAAAATCTGGTCCACAAATAACATCAAAGCCACCCCAAGCAGGGACCAACTATTGGATTACTGCACTCATTAGTTGAGTAATCAAAGAATGATCAACGAGTAACAATGCCAACTGTGATCATATCAAAGACGCAAACATATCTCATTATTTAAGCAAGCAAAATGCATTGATCATATATGTAAGCCTTCTTAATTGGGCTGATCTCAACCAATAATGCTAACATTCATACTGAACCTATGTAAGCCAAACAAAAACCTCATCCCCGACAACCGAGAAGTGAGAAAGAAACCACTATTGAATCTCGGGCTGAAATGTTAAGGGTTCGACAGGCAGCTTGGAACATACACTATAGGAGCTCCTATAAGAGTGTCACATACACGCATGCATCAGGTATTTCATTCCGACTTCTAAAATTTACCAGTACATAAAAGAATAGAAAGAACTGTGTTAATTTTTTTTTTTTTATATTTTCCATTTTCCTAATCTTTATATTAATACGATGTGTTATATGTATGACAGAATGATTACTTGGTAAACTTTTAGATGTACTAGTATATTTATTCATAAAAAATCCAAGTCCCAATTCTGACTGAAACAGGTTTAATACATAGAACCTTCTAGTCATATGTACTAAGCTCGCCTCAACAAGTCCTGTCAATGCTGTTTGTATGGGCATCTACACACATTGAACAGTGTCCATCAAATGCAATTTACATCCAACAAAAATAACCTACCAAATCACATGTAATATTGCGTTCAGCCAGGAAGGGGTACTTAATATCACACTGCTTAATCAGTGAACAAAATAAGCGAAAAAAGAGTATTGGTCTATGTGAATAAAAAAAGGAAATTTTATAGGCTGTTTCACTCTTCAGATAGCTATTCCATTACCCGTAAGAGGCTGGGCTGAGAAACAGTTCCCATTTTTTGTGTCGATGTCCACTTAAGTTTCTCGTACATCTCCTCACAAAGCTCGCAACTTTAAAACCACACACACTAGAGAGGTCAAAAACTAATACTTTTCTTGACAAGGACTCATAAATAGCGAGTAAACACAACATGAATGAACTACAAATGAATAAAATATCAGCAAAATAGGACGCTTCAAGACAAAGCAGGTAGCTAACAGCCACACACCGCAGCAGAGGATCCGAGCTTCATTAAATGATTATCTAAGAGATTGTTCTGAATCCAACATAAAAGTCAATATTCTAATTCTTACATACAACTCGAAACATCAGAGAACCCCGAGTGTCATTTAAAATATTCAGATACACACTCAAATGTAAGACAGGATAAACCTAAAACTTTCAGTGCTTCTGGAATTAAAGTATACACAAGAGAGCTACCAGTTCCGAAGGGCGCAGTAAATTGGTAACTTAAATGATGAGTTTGTTCTGAATCCAAATTAGCTAAGAGGCAAATGAATCAAAAATTGACAAGCGTGTGAGAATTTTGATTTATTTAAGCACTAAAAAGAAAAATAAGAACTCTCATCAATGGCGCCTAAATGTCTCAACATTTGACCACTAAGATCATAAGTAAAAGATAACATTTCATAGTCAGCAACATAAATTAAGACAACATTTCATAGTCATGATCATAAGTTAAGACAGCATGTGCTTAGTTACCATAAGGCTCGATAACACAGATGTCATACTTAACCAGAGAAACTGGCATGTTACACCATAACACCATACATATCTCGATTTCTTTAGCCACAAACTAGCAGGTAACAAAAAATTACTAGACCTTCCAATTTACCCTGCTTTAAACTTCGTGATTTCCTCCATCCAGCAAACCTGATGAAAACAAACGAGATCGAATAAATACAACTTCATATTCCTTTAAAAGAGACAACTACAAACACAGCTTTAGTTCGTCTCAAGACTATCAACATGAAGGATTAACAGATACGATTTCCCATGCCTCAATTGTACAGAACTTCCCTGTGGCCACTGGCTGTCAAGTTAGATCAGATACAGTTTACTTTTAACTTTATTAGTCAATTTATAATGTATTCCTATTTATACAACATAATTAAGAAAAAAAATATAATTGTAACTACTGGGCAGAAAGTATTTACCTTCTCCTACTGCTTCCTCAGCCATATTCTGCATTGATAACCACATCATAAAACGCCTCCTCAGTTCATCATACTCAGCACCATCATTGCCATCCCCAGCCATATTTTTTGCAGACAGTCACATCATAAAACTCTGCCCCTTTATCTAGCAAGACTAGACTGTTAGTGTACTTACCAACAAAAAACACAGACCATGCGTGCACTTTGCTTTTCCTGATAGGAAGTTTTGAAATCTTTTTATCCTTGTAGTTATAAGAAACCAAAGCACCATCTTTGTTGCCGAAAATAACTTCACCATTACATCTCATTCCAACTGACGTACCCAATCCATCAGTAAGATCAACAGTGAATTGCTTAACCCAAGACTCTGGAACGCCATATTCTTTCATCATCCACATCGTACAAAAGGGACTTTGACTGCCCCTATGACCCCTATCATTATAGAACAATGCAATTGATTCCTGGTACTCAAAAAGACACATCTTATCAAGAAACTCGCCTAGATAGAGAACACTGTCAGGCACCGCTATTTCTCCAAACACCTCATCTCTCATGTCAAACGACAAGATCAAATTCTTACGGCTCTCAATAAACCTAGTTGTGTAAGCGAGCCAATGAGAAGCCCCACGAACATATGCCTGTTGGGATCTTTCTCCGACCATACAAGAAGGAGCTTTATCATTTATAGTCCTCCAACACCCGGTGTTGAGCGTATAAACCTCGACCTCGGGCGGGATTTTTACACGGCCAAGGTGAGTAATCCTCACAATCTTGTAGTCATTAGTCACTGAATCAAACCCAAAACCCAGAGAACGCATGAATGGACCATGAGACTCGAATGTAACATTAGGCCTTGGAACACTGACAGCCTTCCGAATCATAGGGTTCCATATGAAAGCCACATTTCTGTCACCCCACTGATCATCAGCAATGAATACTAACCCATTACAGCAACCCACAACCCCAAAGTAAGGATCGGTTGCAAATGGAGATTTAAGCTTCTTGTACTGTCTAAATGTGTGGTCGAATCGCAAAGAGTACTGTTCGCGCTTTGGGTCCTCAGTGTAGTACCTGACGAGTAGGTGATTTCGCCGTTTGTCTTGCTCTGATTTCTTCAGGTGCAGAGTGATGAAACTGGGGCTCCTGATGAGAGAGTACCATTTCTTGCAGACGGCGGTGCAGGGAACCAGATTCTCCGCCTGAAGCCTTGCGAGAATGTCGCTCAACACATCTCCGGGAAGATTATCCGACATTGCTTCCGGAGTAGACGCAGAGTCGAGCGGAGAAGAGATTTAGATAAACCCTAGAATTCCCAATTCTCTGGAAGAAAGAAGAAGAAGAAGAAGAAAAGTTTTTGTTTTGCAAATAAGAAGAAGAAGAGGGGGACCCTTATCTTTCACTCACACATCTCTACCATACCAAAAGGCTACCATTTTAATTGTTGAAATGCTGCGTGTGTACGTGCCAACAATTAATAAACATCCAAATCTATAGTATTACACTCACTGATTTCCCGCGAAAATTTTCACAAAATCAATAACAATATCCCCATTAAAAACAGCATAATAGTCAGAAATATAATCCAAACCTGTCCAAACAGACTGGTTTGTTTGTGGATTTGTAAAATAGCGAGACTGGTTTGTTTGTGGATTTGTAAAATAGCGAGAAGATTCGATATTTTAATGCATTAGACATATTGAAGGAAGAGATTTTACCTGCCGATTACTAACCAATAGAGGTCAGATGTATTCGCCATTCCTCTTCCGCAATCTAGCAACAGATAGATGCAACCAGTCTGTATAAATTGAGATATAATAAACGTTAATATAAGAGTGAATTGTTCTTACAACACAAAATTCAATGCCTAAAACGAGATAATGGAAGCGAGTTGATGAGATGGACTCTAAGGAAAAACCCAAATGTACAGACTCTCGAGATCTTTACCTTTATCCCACGAAATGATTTGGATGTGGCTGGCTCACTTCTCAGCGGCGGTTATGGAGATCAGGGAAGTGGTGGTGATGGTGGTGGTGGCTGTTGTTGCAGTGAGATGCTCCGACGACGGACAAAACGGGTTACGGTAAGCTGCGGCAGCGCCGGATTAGGGTTTTCAGCTAACAACCGAAATGCGGAGATAGAGAGAAAGCGACTGCCGAAAGCATAAGCACTACGGTATATTGTTGTGAAATTCAAGAAATTGCAAAAGTGACCCAAATTAGTTTTTTAGGGGACCATTTTTCCAAGAGTCTTCTCCAAAGTGATTATGTAAAAAATATGGATTAGCATTTTTAATTTATTTTATGTTATATACTCATGAAACATTCGTCACACTAAATAATATGCATATGCACCTAAACTACTAGCGAGTGTGAATCTTCAATTTGCTTCAGCAAAGAAGAATAAATCTCATGGGCAAAAGCCTCCATGGATTTCACATATTGTGATTCGTACGATCATTTTGTGTAACTAGTTACTTTGATATTCGTAGTCTTAAGACTAAACGAAATATCATAATCACTCTTATCAATAGAGGATTTGTGGGTTATAATTATAACCATGAGAAATATATGGGCATTTCTTGCAATATACATATTTCTCTTTCAATAGTTTCACGCATTCAACCATTAGGGTGCGGAGATTTGAATATATTGTTGTATATGAACATAGATGCTAGAGGCATCTAAAGTACTTCAAAGTACTTCACATATATGCTCGATGCATTACCTGCAGAGCTCGTGTATATTTGTATACACACGGGTGTTGACTTTGATTTTGGCCAATATGTAGTCAAACACGATTCCACTTGTAGTGGTTTAAGAAAATCATATGATTTTAAGCGCTTTTCAAAGTAAATATCATTAATGATCATATACATAGACTCAAATGTAGGAAGTTCTTCATCTACATGAGTTGTTGCCTCTTCAAGGGCATTGATTTGATCATTTATTTATGATTCTCTTGTGTTCTCAATTGTAGTCAAATTGGATTTAACAAGATCATGATCCTTATGGAGGATCTACATGATTGCATTAGCAATCGTTACATGCTTTATATGCATCAAAACTCATATTTTAAAAGACTTCAATTGGATTTGAAGTTTGAAGTCACACGTACTAAAGTTTGATTAAGTCAATGTTCATGTCATGTAATTGGGTATATCCTCCCCCTCATGACATGAACCGTGCGATCAATGTCATAGAGATATGCCTTTGGCATATTGTTTATATATACTCGAGCCAAAAAAATAAAATAGGCGAGAATGTATCTCCTTAGGAGATATAATTTATCACACTTCAAACTTCTAGTTCTCATGAACTCTAAAATACTATCCTCTTTGGGATAGGAGTTTCACTTATGAGAATACAATCATCACATGCTCCTCCTTTAAAGGGGTTCAAATGGGATAGTTAATGAGATAGAGCATGCATAAAAATTCATCCGAGTGGATAAATATTGCACAATTCCTAAGAAGTGCACATATAGTCAATCTAATAATGATGAAGACTATTTGAAGTATTATATCAATTATTCAAGCAACCAATCACTTAGTGATGCCAACGGTAATGAACTCAATCTTGATATTTATGGACGAGTTCATGTCAAAAACCATTGATCTCTTCTAGAGACATCTTCTAGGTGCTCGATATAAGATATGCACATTTTTCAAATGTGAGATTGACAACATCCAAGCCACTTTAGGGGCTGAATAATATATATATATATATATATATATATATATATATATATATATATATATATATATATATATATATATATTGATTTTCAGAACTTCTAGTTCGACAAGTTATAGGTTACCTCTTTAAGGGTACCTTCATGGACTCAAATGTTTCATAACATGAGCCAATAAGCACACTAGGGGGCTTATGCATTTTCTGCTATTGTCTTCTTCTTTTTTTCTCTCTTGTGCGAGCCATAAAAGAAATAGGGGCTTCATAACAATCAAGAAAAAGATTAAGATGTAGAGACAAAGTAATTAGAATGAGCTAACCTTGATACTAATGAACCACGTCTTTTGTATAATTTATCTAAAATTAATAAACAAGAGAAAGAAATATTTCTTTAAGTGCAAAAATATCCAACTTCACATTATATTATATATATCTTAAGATTATATGTAATAAATATATGACGAAATAAAAACATATTTAATTCAAGGATCTTTCTCGAAGTTCAATGTGAAGCTTGTAATTGCCAAGGAGTTGGGAGGATCTTGAATCACTCAACCAAAAAAAATTACATAGATATTGGGAGGATCTTGAATAACTCAACCAAACATTTGCATAAATATTGAGAGTGAATCACTCAACCAAAAATTCTTATAGATATCAACAAAGAAATTAGACGTATTACAAGTATGCAACCATGCCTACTCACTAGGGGGCTTTATTTGCAACTACTGATGCATTTTTTTTCTGTCTCACCCCATTTTCAGGTGATCCCATGATGATATAACTATTGCAACCAAGTCGAAGACCGTGCAAATTATTTTGTCCAGAAAAATTTATGGGATTTACTCCAGGGGATGCATCTTTATTCACATAACAGAATATAATAAAGCATCCTCCCCTGGGATCCGCTACCATCTAAGCTTGGGAAATGGGTCAAACTGGTCAGATATTGACGACGTATTAGCGCGTGTATTTTTTTTTCCATAACTTCAGGTTATGGGCAAAATTCTATTGTGCATCAATCAACAATAATATTTTCTTTAATGTCCATATCCGCCAATGATAGGCTCCTCATAATTACTTTTTTTATAAAGAGGAGTAAAAATAGCAATACAAAATGAGGAGTAAAAAAAATATATGAAGACATGGTTCAACTAAGCATATGAATAGCTTATGACCAATGTATGATTATGGGATTGAATCTCTCATGGGGTTCCCTCTTTTCTTTGTAAAACTTGCAAAATTAGCAATACAGGAGGAGAAGACAAAATCGTAACTTCAAATTCAATTATGTAATTGTCACTCTAGGGAGAAAGATATATATAAAAGAACACTATAACTCTCGGTTATAGATATTTCTTTATTTGCTCCATAACTTCAAGTAACATGGTTTAACTAAGCATAGAAATAGCTTATGATCATTTTATTTTTCATCTCTGAGGGGTCACGAGTTGAAATCTCAAGTGACTTTATTCTTTTTTTTCCAGAGAGATTAGACATCGAGAAAACTAGCTAGATTATAGCGATACTTTCACGAGTTTTAAACACTAGTGATGAATTTATTTTGTTTTGTTTATTTCATAGTGTTTAATAAACTACATCAAGAAACTCGTCACACCTTAGTGGTAATGTCACGAGTTAGAAACTCGAGTGACTTCTTGCTTTTATTTTGAGATAAATAAATGATAAAATTAATCGTGCATTATGTAACAAGCAAGACCATGTATATGAGATGGCAAATGATAGGGCTCTATATGGCGTGCCAAATCGATCACTTGCTCATGCGTAATTGCTCAAATTGCGCGTCCTCAAGGTCACGAGTTGAAAACACTCTAGTGACTTATTTTATTTTATTTTACGCGTCCTTGAGGTCACGAGTTTAGAACTCTAGTGAACTATTTTTCCGCGTTTTGAGGTCACGAGTTCAAACTCTAGTGACATTATCTTTTTTGTTCTCATACGTCATTTTGTAGAGAATTTTAAAAATAAACGCACTTCTTCGACGAGATTACTCATTAAGAGACTCGCTAGAATTTAGCGGTATTGTCACGAGTTTGAAACTCTAGTGACTTATTATTTTTTTTCGGTCACTTGTATGTCACGAGTTTGAAACTCTAGTGACGTCATTCTCTACTATTTTTTTTCATGCATAATATCGTAAGAGTGAAACTCAACCCGCGTTGATAATTGTAGGTGCAACTGGGAGTTCATGAAGAAAATTAGTGACATATTTTTCTTTAGAAGCAGCAAAGATAAATAAGATATTGCTGAGCCCTATACCAGAATGGGTTGTTAGTTCGCCTGGCAGCAGGACCACATGTAATAACTTGCTACTATGTCGCTCGCCTGGGTTTAACTCCCGACAGTGACATGATTTTTTTTTCAAGGCTGAACTCTAGTAGCCTAGTAGGAGCAAAGGATATTATAGAAATAAATAGCCTTCTTAGATTAAGTCTTGCTGCAAGATAGATCAAATGGCAGGCATGCTGAGGTGATGCCTCCTGGTGCTGGGTCCAACTCTCAGGGGCAGTGTGCATTTTTTTTTGAATGAATCTCAGCAATTTTTTTTCTCAAAAAGAATAGTCATGAAAATCGCACAAAGCGGAGTAAGTAATTGGTCTACATCATATGTTCATCTCTAGATCTAAATAGATCGAGGTATTTAAAACACACAAGGCGGAGCACGTGCTTGCTCTAGATCAAATTAAATAATTTGGGGCTAGAAGAGTAAGCGCACTAAGCGGAGCATCTAAGTGCTCTAACAACCGCTGCTATTTTTTTTTTCAGTTTGAATCCATACCCGAACATATATTTTTTTTTCTCATGGGGTTCTTTTAATTCGATCATCAATCTCAACCAGCACCATATTTTTCTTTGCAAGCAGTAGGGGAGAATCGCATAATTTCTTTTTCTTTTCTGCTGGGTTCACACAAGCATTTGTTTTGCTTTTCGTTGACATGTGTGTGCTTAATAAAAAGTCTAGAGGAAGCAACGACATATTTGAGCATCTGGTCTAAGAGAATGAATCCATGATTCATCAAACCACTAGATTAGGTGGCATTAATGGAATAAATGAGCTGCTCTCAATTGTGATGCTCAATACATTGTTCCTCAGCCCAGCAAGGTTCGATCTTCAATCTGAACCTGATCATCTTTTTTTTTTTTTTTTTTTTTTTTTTTTTTTTTTTATGGCTACGAGTTTCTCTTATTTATTTTTTTTTCATATGAATAATAGAATAAAAAAAGAAAAGAGAAACACTCATAATTTATTGTTCGTATTGTTGATTTGAATCAACTCTAAAACAAGGAAGAGATGAGACTACCAATATCGAAAATTATATTTCGTTTGATCATCTTTTTTCTCGAAGAAATTCATAATCAACAATCATACCTTCTTGTTTGTTCGATTTCCCTTCCGGCAGAGCGTGCTGATAACGTGTTATAAACTAAAGAGTAGAGAAGAGAGAACAATGTTGGGAGGAATATCAAGTCTATATTATTCTCCACCAAACCACCCTTTATATAGGGTGTGGGAGTCAATCAGTATCATCTATACATGGTAGTACAATATTCTGTGAATATTCACCATATCAAATATATATTTCATAACATTTTAGTTATTGTAGACATTAATTCTAAGAACACCAAGAGTCATTCTGCTTTTAGATCACGACGAGTCCCTCTCTCTCTCTTGAATTGTATTTCCCTGTACTCTCATAATTTTCTTCCAGGTTCGTTTGTAATTGTAACACCCCCATCCTAGAGTGCTGGAGAATTACACTGAGATCCCTTAGACTCTCCGGAGGTGTCCTCCACTAAGCACAGAAATGCTCCGCAAGGTTACTAACCATAACGGTTCTGTTACAAGACGGAATTAGAGAAACTGAAATTTCAAAATAACTTATTATTATATCTCGTATATGCAGGTGTGTCAACCCTAGGTGAATGCCTACTTCCCGATTTCTAGCGTACTCACCTGCCATGTATTAAAGGCAGTGACGTCACGACATCATATTATAAGAAACAAATAAGAATTTATAACGAAAGTAGATATTTATATATGAGGTTTTGAAAAAGTTAAACATGTGCTCGGAAACATATGTCCCATCATCATGTCTCACAACACGTAGTACGTAGAATGTTATACTAGTAATTCCAAGTTATCCGTTAAGAACATAGTCGCACCAATTCCATGTTCGGTTCCCCATTCCTATACCACCCTGATCCATCCTGACATACTAGACCTTAAGTGTGCACACCCCCTCTGGATCGCAACCCAGAGGGGGAACCTAGTTGTCGAGCCGGGAGCTAGCAATGTACTGGCTATGCCCGTAGACCGGGACCCATATGTCTGATACCGCAGCAGAGCAGACGTCCGGAGCCTGTAGTGACCATACAAAGGTCTAGAGTACCCATGATTTAATTCTCAACAAGTTAATTAGAGATAGACATGTGTAAAATCCATACTCAACCAAATATTCAAAAATAGGCATGTATAAAACACATACTCACATGTTTGAGTGCGTAGCGACATCCGAGATTCCTCTTTAGTAACTCTGTGATTTCTCATTACTAACAAGTTCCTATATGTACAACTCCGTGTGAGAACTATAGCAGTTTTTTTTTCTTTTAATGTCTCATAAGTTTCCCTTATTCGTGTTCAGCTTCCACGATATACTATAAATCTACTTATCATTACTTGAACAAATCCATAGTGTAGTCTACCTTAACGCCTTGTTTCATCTCTTCCTTAGTTTAGCTATCACAGATGAAAATCTTCAATTTCGTCATATCTCCTCCATGTACCTTTTCTAGATGTTCCAGTGTGCCTCCTCCTTGTAAAATTGCTTACTTCCTTCATAGTGTCCCTTCTTAACTCAGTTGCTACAACCTTTGATGTACTTGTTCGCAATTCGACTCCACAAACTCCTTCAACCTCCTGTCTATCCTCAGGATATTACAATTATATTGTCTCGCTCCTGGCAATCCCACCACATTCTCACAATCTCTTTATGGATATTGACAATCCGAAAAACTACCTGATATTTCAAACATTCACCATCCCCGCTTTAATGTCCTATTCTCATATCTCTTATCTGACACTCTATCCCTCACTATTAACCATTCCATGCTCATCTCTCAGGTAACCCCAAGTGTCATGTGTTCCCTGATCCTCTAATTCATTTTATTCCCCTCATTCCACTACTGTTTCCTTACTACCGATAAATACCTTACTCTGACCTCCATATGCTCCTACTATCGAATGCAATGTCTCTTGATGATTCCCAACCTTAATTTAATACCTCATATACTCTAACCAATTATGTTTCTGATGCGTCACACAATTACCAATCCCACTTAAACTCCCCTTTTGTCTGTCCTTTGGTGATATGATCAATCTAATTACCTTTGCTGCTCTACTCATTTCAAGCACGTAATACTAACCGAAGCAATATTTGATGCTTAACCACTTTAGCGTATTCTTTCGTCTATGAACTTCCATTCTTAACTCCCAAATTGTGCATCCCTTATCCCTTTTCCTAATCCATGCGAATACAGATATGAATCTAATTAGTTTTTTTTGTGATTACCCACTTCTTACACACCATGATTTTAGCATCCCGTGAATATATTACAGTTCACATTTGCTAATCCAGCTATCAATCAACATCCTCTATCTCTTACTACTACCTTGATCCCTTAGCACTGAAAATGATGCTTCCTCATCCCTTACTCTTAATGTCTCCTCGTCCCTACATCAGTCTGACATCCTCCTATACCGCTCCTAATGTTCCCAATCCTAGTTGATTCATTGTGACACTTCTAAATTATTGTCTCTAAATCTCCTATCAAGCCTACTTAAGCATTCATTCCTTCACTTTGTCAACCACATCGAACCTCCCCTGACAAACGATATATAGAAATTTCTTGATGCTTTCACCTTACCACTCCTACCCTAACCCACCAACCCTTTTGATCCAAGTTCATTTACTAGCATGAATCCCTTTAGTTCCCACCATAACCAGATAAACCATAATCTTCTACAATACCTTGAGTCCTATCTCCCTGTATTTCCCCATAAACCGATAAATTCTACTCCAATGAGGACCTAGTTTCTCAAACTTAGAAATTAATCCTGACATCAGCTTCCTATAAATTCCCCCACTAGTGTTACTGATACCCTTCCAACCTCACAATTTAAAAAAAAAAATCCATGCTTCCTTATTTCAGTCCATACGAATCAACACGGCCATTTTTCTGTATCACGATCCTTCCCTGTTTCCATCCCTTATCCTAAAAATATGTCTGAGAGAACATTCCCAACCTCCTGATTACTTATTGAACCCTCCCATATCCTATCCAATGCTTTCATACTCCTTATTCTTGATACGCCTTATTCCCACGTTTTGGTGTCCTACCCGCAACTCTATTTCCTCCAACAGATTCTACCAATTCTTACTTGGTTATTAAGTATTGTATCCCCATACTAGGATGTTTGATAAGGTCATCCTACTACAAGACTACATTCCAACTTTACCGTTTTAGTTCATGTTCAATTACGCAGTTAATCAATAGTTTTGATTCTGGAGATTCTCCTCCAATTAAATGACATATCTCTTACTGACAACAGAGATATCCGCCAATAATATTGTAATATACTCGATTGGCTCATACCATACGATGTTCGTACCAACCCTTTTATCAATTTTTAGACTATTTCTCTAGCAGGGCAGGGTCATTCAGCTATAGTATTATACCTAACTTAACCATTCCCATGCCTATCTAGCCATGCAAGTTAATATATGTTTTATCTAGAAAATTCCATTCAACCATATGGCAGTTCTCTGGCTTGCAGAACAGTTATTTTCGAATAATATCATTTCTATACCAGACTGATTCTACCACAAGATTCATACAAGCCTCTTCATCCCATTCCCGGATCAAACCGATAGCAAATCCGAGTACCGTTCTATGTCCAATATTTTCCACGAGTATCACGCGGTCTTGTCATGAAAAACAGAATAGCATCTCGGATCTCAGCCTGAGAACCCAACTACATAGGCCTATTTGGCCCCCAAACATGAGCACATAGCTCACTGGCCATTGTTCTCCCCGACCATCCTATTCAAATTTTAATTTGTTTCCTACTTAGTTTTAAATTTTAAAAACTCTATCCACCTATTAAGTGAGTTTATAATTCTATCTTTTCACAGAACCTGACTCTGATACCATCTGTAACACCCCCATCCTAGAGTGCTGGAGAATTACACTGAGATCCCCTAGACTCTCGGGAGGTGTCCTCCGTTAAGAACATAAATGCTCAGCAAGGAGACTAACCCTAACAGTTCTGTTACAAGACGGAATTAGAGAAACATAAATTTCAAAATAACTTACTATTATATCTCGTATATGCTGGTGTGTCAACCCTAGGTGAATGCCTACTTCCCGATTTCCCGCGTACTCACCTGCCATGTATTAAAGGCAGTGACGTCACGACATCAGATTATACGAAACAAATAAGAATATATTACAAAAGTAGATATTTATATATGAGGTTTTGAAAACATTAAACATGTGCTCGGAAACATATGTCCCATCATCATGTCTCACAACACGTAGTAAATAGAATGTTATACTAGTAATTCCAAGTTATCCGTTAAGAACATAGTCACACCAATTCCATGTTCGGTTCCCCATTCCTATACCACCCTGATCCATCCTGACATACTAGACCTTAAGTGTGCACACCCCCTCTGGATCGCAACCCAGAGGCGGAGCCTAGTTGTCGAGCCGGGAGCTAGCAATGTACCGGCTATGCCCGTAGACTGGGACCCATATGTCTGATACCGCAGCAGAGCAGACGGCCCGAGCCTGTAGTGACCATAAAAAGCTCTAGAGTACCCATGATTTAATTCTCAACAAGTTAATTAGAGATAGACATGTGTAAAATCCATACTCAACCAAATATTCAAAAATAGGCATGTATAAAACACGTACTCACATGTTTGAGTGCGTAGCGACATCCAAGATTCCTCTTTAGTAACTCTGTGATTTCTGTTCTTTCTGATAATAAACACTATAAGTTTTATTTATTTACACTTAAGCCCCAGAGGTTTATTAGAACTACAAAATGACCCCCAAACAGTTGGCGTAGTCAAAATTAACCGAGAATAGCTCTATGACTACAATTATCCATATACGACACTCACATAACTTTCAAAACATCATTCTAGCCTAACACAACTTTATGTGAAAATTAAAATTTTGCCCCTCTTACACAGTTTTGGGTCAAACATCCTCGAAGGTCAAAACTTGGTCAAACTTGATAGTTAGATTTAGAAAAACAAAGTGAGCAACTCTAATCAAGAGTGTGAAGGCCAGAGTGTTCATTTGAATGACAATTTAGGAGGTCGAAGTTGAGTGAAATAAGCTCAAACAGCAAATTTCAGGTCCAATTTGTTATGAAACTAGAAGGAGTTTGGAAAATCCAGAAGTAGGGTCTTAAAAGTGATTCAGCAGGGATTACGGAATGTATTCAAGCTCTTTGAAACTCAAAATAGACAAAAAGATATTGTGTAACAAAGTTGAGCGGAAACAAGCAATGTTCAACACTTAGCCAATATTCAGATTGTTGACAGTTCTACAAACATTTTGTAGCAACTTTGGCTTGGACTCTAGACACACACAAGACATTACATTATAGTATATTCATATGGATTTGGAGAGCTATCCTAGACAATCAAGTGAGCGCAAGATTCATCTGAATACAACAAGTAAAGAGTAAGATACAAGAACTCAAAGTTGAGACAACATGCAGCACCAAGAACATGAATATCAAGTACACATAACAGCAGCAGCTTTGGACCCAAATTCCGGCCAACTAGAGTGGAATTAGACGCATAAATATACTTGAAGGTTGTTTTACGAAGTACTAGCAACAAACTGAGACAAAAATCAGGCAAAACCGAGGAGTAATTTAAGTTTTATAAGCCTAAGAAAAGGACAGTTTTCAAGCCCATAAGAGAACCTAAAAAGTGTGGGTCATGAAATCAATTTGATTCAAATCATCATCAGGGGAATATTTGGGGTTTACAAATGAGTTAAAGAGCAGCTAAGGATCGTGCCAAGCCAAAAATTATCAAAAATGGGCAAGGAATGAGTGAGTTCCTCATTATCGTCGGACATGGAGGTTTTCCGTCGAAAATCTCCTCGAATCCGACTGCCTAGCTATTCCTAAGACGTTTCTGGGTGGATTCTGGGTTCGCAAACTAGTTATTTAGGCCCTAGAGACCCCACAACAGCAGCTATAATTCAAAAAACGAGGTAGAAACAACAATTTTACCCGATCCCAGCGAGCCATGACGACTCCGGTGATGCTCCTGCAGATTCCGGCTACCCATACGAATTTCAGAGAGTTACAACCCGTGACTTGCACCAGTAGGTTCACAATTACCTCAGGAACAATGAAAACACAATCAATTCGACTGAAAACAAACAGAGAGGGAGCATTCGACGCCGAAATAAACTAGGATTCATGAACTCTACCTTCCATTTTTTGAAATCTAAACTTGATGAAACATCAAATTGACCTGGCGTATTGGTTCATGAACGGAGGGGATACTTGGGTGGTAGCTGCTCGGCCTGAAGTGGAGGAGGGGTGGAGTTGTGGTGGAGGAGTGGTGGTGTCATGGTGGTCTTATGATTAACTTCTAGAAGATGATGAACTATGGATGAAATATTCATCCAGGCAGTTAGTGGAGGAGGTTAATGAGTAGTTTCCACCTCAATGGCTAGGTGGAATTCATGCACAAGGTAGGAGGCTAAGTGGTACACATGCCTTAGGGGTAATTTTTGATGAATTCATGAAGTTAAGGGTAGAACTTGAATTTAGAGAACTTTATAACTTCAGAAAATTATATATTGCCCCCAAAAGATTATACAATTTTGAAGTAGCCCCATAAATCCTTAGTAATCGCATATTGGAAAAAAGAAAAAAAAACAGTCGGAAATGTAATTTTATGAAATTACATGTAGGCCCCAATTTTTTCGTAATGGCATAATTGCCCCTGATTTGAATTCACCCCAGAGTTTGTTCCTTGTGATAGATGTCAGCAAGCACTGCTGAACATGTGATTGACATAACTGACTCAATAATTCAAAAATATTACAATTTAACCCCCAATAGAATTTGCAGGGTGTTACAGTAATTCTCTCTCAACGCACAACTCATCAATCTCTACGAGCATCTCGCCCTGGATCAAACTCAAAGACATTTTCTGGATTGAAGTCAAAATTCGTGTGATATACTCTCCTAAGGTATGTAACGTGCTCTTACACTTTTGTTTGCTGCTTCTGTTAACATTCATCTAGGTTGAAAAATATCAATATTGTGCCTTTGGCTGATGATTAATTGGTAAAATGGATGAATTAGTGCTAATTTTATTAGAAAAGTACTGAAGACAATTTGATTTTACCAGTGTTATATAGTAGTATAAATCAATTTTTACCTTGTACCGTGCTCTTACTCAGGACCATATGTAACGTGATCCTACTCAGTACCGTCCGTGTGAACAATCTGGCTTCACACAAACGTTATTCCTTCTGAAGCATTCTCCCATTCATGTAACTGAGCTACTTGAGAATTGAGATCATATGTACAAAAGAAGAAAGGTAGCTTGCAGCAAATAAACTGCAACTACATAAAGACATAGAAGATCATGTCATGGCCAGTGTTAAATTTTATTAGAAAAATATAGAAATGTTAGATACAAAATGATTTTACCAGTGCTAATTTCTATTAGACTCAATATATTATGTGGTGTTTTTATATGTTAAATTGTTAATACTTCTATAATTGTGGACTTGTAGGCATGAAGGAGACATCGTGAAGTACTGAAGACTTTTACAAGGGTGAGGATACTTTGAACTTACCCAGAGAAGAAGAAAACATGGAAACCCCTGGATCTCATGGGGAGAACCATGAAGAGGAGCTAACAATTGATGACGACGGTTATCATGTCCAAGAACCGGAAGAAGGATTAACCTTTGCAAACGTGGATGACATGTTTACTTATTACAGAAAATATAAAAAACATACAGGATTTCCAATTATACGGAGGACATCGAGCAAAGATGAAAATGGTCATCTAAGATATGTTACATTTACATGTGCACTGGCTGGTAAAGTTTGTTCCTCTTCAAAGAATCGCTTAAAGCGCCAGCCAAGTACAAAAAATGAATGTCAAGCTAGTATTGCGAGCTTGCTTGGATGAGGATGGAATATGGAGGATAAGTTCCTTCCATCTCGAACATAATCTTCGTTTGAGTCCGAGCAAATCGAGATTATTCCGCTGTTATAGAGAATTAAACAGCTCAGTGAAAAGGAGACTCCTTACCAATGATGTTGCTCGAATACCCCTTAACAAAAATTCAACTCATTTGTTGTTGAATCTGGTGGGCATGAAAATATTTCTTTTTTGGAGAAGGATTGGAGAAACTATATACAAAAGGTGAGGAGGTTACAACTCGCCGAAGGAGACGCCGCTGCAGTTCAGAAATATTTTCTTAAAATGCAAGCAGAGAACGCTGATTTCTTTTATAGTTGAAGGGAGGAGCTGATCTAATCATATATAGATCTACAACATGAATCAAAGCGGAATATTCAAGTGTACCTTTTCTTCCTTAGCTCCTAGCGCAGAGGATTGATCTTGTTGTTGCTTGCTTTCACGTGCCTTCACCTTAATTTTGATCCCACCGGTCTTAGTGTTAATCACGAGGAAGAACACCTTGATTCACCCCACGTACCACCTTCTTGGATGTAGTTTGAGATAGTATAGGGTTCTCTACAACTTGAGAATGAATGTGGACAGAATAACTTTACAGTGTTATTAGCATTAAAACTTCTTCCATTGTGTAGGAGGCTGCTTCCTTATATAGGCAAAACTTCTCCTAGGTTTGCACATAAACCCCTAGGGTTTGAGCCTTTGCTACTAACCCCTTTAGGTTTGTTCCATATTAAAATTAACCCCATAAGGTTGTAGTAATTGCATTGGGCACCCCACATGGGCGCACCAATTGCTAACATCTCCCACTCGCATAGTGGGGCTTCACAATCCACAATTCATCTAGTCTCTATCAATCTCTCAACTATCTATCATCTACGAGAAGTATTGTTGCGGCCGTGGCGTGTGACCAGTGAGAGTTCCTGCAATCGGGAGTTCCATACTCTAAACTCATACGAGACGAGCTAGAAGCAGGCGCACTCTACCATTTTAAGAAACGATGCATAATAATAACTCTCGTATCCCCCAGATTCCTCTGATTGTCTCTTTGGGGATCATGAGCACTTGCCTGGTCCCGAAGGCCATGCTCAACGAGTCCACATCTCCTTTATTATATTCATATCCTGCATGATCCCATAAGATCTTGTAGGTGAGCCCAATGAAATAAAAAAGTGTGATGCGAATCTTCCTTTCCATCCATTGTGTTGATTTGATTCGAATCGGCTGCTTTCCTAGCTTTTTCTGGAAGGCCGAATCATCCATAGCTGTAAGGTGTCACGCTAAAGTAGCACCACCAAACCGTCTTTCCACAACACGGATAAAAGTACTAAGGATCTACAATGTCAATCATATTTGCATGATCTACGAGGCTCACATGATGAGGAATCCCATGGACTAATTCTACTCATCGCCTCATGGTCACTCAAAAGTGCGCATTATTAAGGGGGAATATGCGCCATAGTGTTTGAACTATGATCAGAGCGCATGTCTTATCCTGTAAGGACCACTATGCAGATGTCAATCCGGTAGCCCTTTCTAGATGGTACTTTACAGGCAGAAAGATCACAGTCACATGGCAGCCATCCAGCACACCTAGCTGTGCTCCATACACACCGGATTACCACCTATGCTTATCCACTTGGGGGCTGCGAGACAGGGCCCTCGCGTACCAACCGCACGGGACTTGTAGGGACTTGTGGTTTGGAGGAGGCTAGAGTAAGGTCCGTCACGCCCGAACGACAACCAAGCTTGCGTGCGACCTATGGTAACTGACTGAGAGGTTTAAGACTCACGTATCCCATAAATGCAAACGATCTCATAACGTTCTCCGATATATGCGGGCAGGTGCGTAACGTTCCCTATATATACGGTCGAGCGTGCCGTTACAGGGGCTATCATTAAGTCGCCATTTATGGTGCATTAACCCCCCTCAAAACGATCACTTCCCCACTATATATAGGATCGTTAGCCCTCTATTGAAAGCTCTTGGACACCCTAATCTCTCTCAGATCTTTTTCTGTCCTACTGTCTCACTTTCATGAGTAGTTGCCTTTGCTTACTCTCTCCCTACTCACACCCTGAACTTCTCTGTGTTCTATTCCAATCCCCTACTTGAGGTGTACACTTGAATCTCTCTCGAGGATTTCCTTGTACAAAATTTGGTGAGCACGACGTGAAACATCCACCTTCAAAGCTTCAACCAATTAGATTAGCACCCATGTCTCTTGAAGCCAATCGTCGTGAGGGCGATCAATCTCCTTTAAGAGAGGAAACTCAAGGAGAGGAGACCCCTAACACCAACACCAATACTATCACCAACACCCAAACAGCCACTGTAAGCAATTCTTCTTTGGAGGCATTGCAGGCTACAATTCAGAGCCAGGCCAAGGTCATGCAGGCTCAGTCCGTCCAGATCGCCCAGGTCATGGCGCTTCTGGGAGGACTTGTACAGAAAACTGCTCAGGGGGCTTTAGCCTCACCACCAGCAGCTCAGCTGAATCCGACGGGGGTGACCACCACCTCTATAGTGCACACGCCCGTTCCACCAAACTTGCAAGCTTCTCTCCCCAATGGTCCTACACCTCAGGCGTCGAGGCCCCAATCGGGCCCATCCCTGATATCTGCTGGAAATCCTCCTCCATACCCCGCGTCACTTTCACATGCGAACGGAGCTCAAGGGAGTTATGCACTCCCACCTCCGCCTCCCAACGATCCAAACATGCACTACATTCTGGGTTTGTCTGAGACGCCATCGTCAACTCCCGGGGGAAGTACGCCTGCTAGCGTTGCGACTCTGGAACATCGAATAGACAACATCATTGCAAACCACAGCTTTGCAGATACCGTCATCCAAAAAGTTGACAGTGCACCTCCCATTTCGCGGGACATATACCTGATGCCTAATCCCGCTAGGTACAAAGCACCCAAATTGGAAAAGTTCGATGAAGCTGGCGGGAATGTGCACGAGCATGTAATTAGGTTCGTCGATTTAATGGGCCCACACGATGTGGATACCAGGCTAATAATGCGCGAATTCCCTAAATCCCTGGGGACTGTTGCGTACAAATGGTACAGAACCCTTGAAGCAGGATCCGTCAAGTCATGGGAGGACATGGAAAAGAAATTCTACATCAAATTCTTCAAGTGGAGGAAAAGGTCACCACCATCCATCTCTCCCGCATGCACTAGAAGAATGATGAAGAAGGAGTCGCCTTCATCAAGAGGTTCAGGGCCAAGTCCTTAGAATTCATCGATGACGTTTTGGAAAGCCGTCTGGTGGAAATATGTCTTCAAGGCATGCGCGATGAGTATTAAGGTATGTTAATCAATTTGAACATGCCTACCTTTTCAAAGTTGATTGAATGCACCAGGAACATCGAGCCACTGGTGGACAAGATGAAGAAGAAATATACCAGCGAATGCGCGCCAGTAGGCTCTGGTTTCAAGATTGGGAGGTTCAACTACAAGCATGGACGCGATTTCGACGTGCATGCAGTGTCATCCCCTCACTAGCAACAGCGGCCCGCTCCCCGAGAGGTACCACCCCTGCCTTGTTCAATCGAAGACACAATAGACCTTTGCAAAAGGTGGCGGAAAGATGGGATCCTACCAGTAATGGAGCACAAACCCTCTGGAGATCATCTGCGAAACCCGAGGTGGTGCGAGTGCCACGGGCAGGTCACACACTCAACGAGGGAGTGCAAAAATCTAAGATGGATGGTGGACAGGAAGATAAAGGAAGGACAATTGGTTGTCAATGAACCGACCAAAGATGTACGCAACAACCCTTTACCGTCCCATGCACGGAAAGAGCCCAAATGGAAGGAGGTCGCTATGATCTCGATCATGGACCTTGAAGAGGTCGCGGAAGAAGGGATCCTAGTGGTCGCCGAAATATGCAAAGATGAAAACTATGGTGTGGACACGGAGGATTCGCGCGCTTAGCGGATGAAAAACTCCAACAAGTTCGAGAAATTCTTTAATGACATGAATTTCTCCAGCAACTGCAGGCATGAGATGATAAAGTCCATATTAAGGGTGGTAGAACACTACGGAGAGGAACTGGTCACCTCGAATGGCAAAGTTGTCAGGGCCGCACGATCGAATGGGCTGGTCATGACGTTTGATGAGTCGGAAAAAAGGCAGACGCGAGTCACCAGAGGCCGCTGTATGTGACGGTCCTCGTAAATGATGTCGAGTTCAAGAGAGCTTTCATTGATGGGGGAGCTGCGGTGAATGTGATTTGACTCAGCACCCTAGAGCTAGTTGGGATCCCGCAAAGCAAGATTGTCAAGAGGCCATCGCCATTGATGGGTATCGGCAGCGACACCAGAATGACCGTATGATGGATCCGCCTAGGAGTCCAGATTGGGAAGATTAAGTGTTTTGTCAAGTTCCATGCCATTGAGGCCAACACCACTTATCATATGATCATCGGTCAAGCATGGATCCACCGCTTCGACGCTGTGCCTTTCACGACTCATCAAGTAATGAAGGCCATTTGGAGAGACATGGTGGTCGCCATACCCGCCTCAATAAATCCATTCAATTTGGAGGAGGCGCACTTGTCTGAAGCTGTCTGGTTCACGGAGATGGCATACGAAGTTACTCCAGCTCCATTTCGGCCAACTCTCTTTACCAAATGGGAGGACATCAAGGACCAGTCACCAGCTGGTGTGATGGTGATGGGCGAAGAACCGAAGGAGAAGCAGCCTGTGCGGGAAGAAGGTCCCAAAGTAATTTACATCAAGAAGAACGTCTACACCCTGAAGAGGGCTGTCGAGCATAAGAGCGAAGGCAAGCAGGTGGGCAGATTCTATTCCACTGGAAAGAAGTGTTATCGCATCTGAAGGTGCGCGGGGTCATCTTCGACCCGACCTATCGAAGGTGTCCCTGAGAAAATTTGCGAGCTCACAGCTCCAGACGAAGACAAGGGGAAGGCACTGTTGGAAGAACTAAAGGAGGTTCCTGAGTGTATGGAGGACCGTCCAAAACCTCAGAAACAAGAACTGAAAGAAGTATTCCTAAGCCCAACTGAGGAAAAGAAGATGCCGGTCTTCTTGAGTGCGGATCTTGGCAATGAGGAAGAGCGAGAATTGCTCAAACTGATGAAAGAATACAAGGATGTTTTCGCGTGGGATTATGACGAAATGCCAGGGCTAGACCAGGACATCACCATGCATAGACTGGATGTCATCCCAGGATCAAAGCCGGTAAAGAAAAGTACGAGGAATTTCTGTCCAGAGATCAACGTCAAGATAAAGGAGGGAATAGTAAAGTTGCCGAATGCCAAGTTTATCAAACCTAACCGCCATCCAACCTGGCTCACCAACATAGTGCTGGTTCTGAAAAAGAATGGGAGCCTCCGTGTATGTGTGGACTTCAGGGACCTGAACAAATTCTTCCCGAAGGATGATTTCCCGTTACCAAACATAGATCTCTTTATCGACTCATTGCAGGCCATGAAATGTTTAGTTTCATGGATGGATTTAGCGGCAATAATCAGATTAAAATGGACCCAGAGGATGAGAAGAAGACGGCGTTCATCACGCCCGTGGGAGTCTTCAACTACTCGGTTATGCCATTTGGTCTGAAGAATGCAGGCGCTACTTATCAACGTGCAATGATGGCATTATTCCATGACATGATGCATCGGGAAGCCGAATTCTATGTGGATGATCTGGTGGTCAAGTCAAGGCAAAAGTAGGACCATTGGAAAGACTTGAGGAAGGTCTTTGACATGTGTCGGGCTTTCCAACTGAAGATGGACCCCATGAAGTGCACGTTTGGAGTAACTTCAGGAAAATTCTTAGGTTGTGTAATCCACCAGCACGGGATTGAGCCTGATCCCGCGAAGATCTCAGCCATCACCAGCTTACCCACGCCAGAGTCTCAGAGTACCTTGAAGTCATTTACGGGGAAGCTGTCGTACCTAAGGTGATTCATACCAGCTATTGCAGAGCTAACCTTTTGCTTTGCCAATTTGATCAAAAAGAACGCGACGTTCTTGTGGACGGAGGAGAATCAAGTTGCGTTCGAAAAGTTGAAGATATTATTAGCATCTCCAAGAGTTATGATCGCACCTCAACTGGGATCGCCTCTGCTACTGTACATAACGTCAACAAAGAAAGGCCTGTGTGCTACATCTCGCGTAAGATCCAGTCTGTGGAATCCAGGTACACAGATATCGAACGCCACTGCCTTGCTTTATTTTTCACTATCGAAAAGTTGAAGCACTATTTTTCTTCCCACAAAGTGGTTATCATCACAAATAATGACCCTATCCGTTACCTGCTGGGACACTCGCCTCCTTATGGGAGACTGGCCAAGTGGTACATGACCATTTTCCAGTATGACATAGTGTGTGCGCGACCAAAAGCAATCAAATCTCAAGCCTTGGCAGACTTGTTGGCACAATTTCCGGATGAGAATTGTGAACCGTTGGTAGATGGGGAATTCGAAGGGCCGGCGATATACGCGATCAACAATCTTTATTGGAAACTGCACTTTGATGGATCATCAACAAGGTCCGGTGGTGGAATTGGAGTGGTGTTGATCAAGGCTAATCAGGAGGTCATTCAGATGTCAACCAAGCTGGATTTTGCGGTAACTAACAACGAGGCTGAATACGAAGCTTTGATCGCAGGATTACTCGCATCCAAGGCCTTGGAAGTTTAGAATCTCGTCATAACGGGAGATTTTAAGCTGATAGTAAATCAAGCTTTAGGGGAGTACGCATTGAAGGAGATTAACTTGCTGAAATACAGGTCAATAGTGCAGAAGCTGGTCCAAAAGTTTGATTCTGTCAGGTATGAGCACACTCCCAGATCCGATAATCGACACGCGGATGCACTAGCTACTTTGGGGGTCGAAGATCAGCTCTGATAAGTGCCTGGAAAAAAAATCTCACTTGAAGTTAAGACAAACCCGTCTTTGGTAAAGGACCTGTGCGAAGATGAGTCTGAAGAAGTAGATTGGAGAAAGACAATAATGCGCGCGATAGCCGAAGGAACGAGCAAGGAAAGCTGGGTTTCCACGAAGGGGTTTTGCATGCATGATAAACTATTGTACCACAAAGGCCCTGGGGGAATTATGATGCGATGCGTAACAAAGGAAGAAGGTCGAGCCATTTTGGAGAAAATACATCAGCACTTGTGCGGAAAAAACGAGATTTTTATCTACAGAAAGGCGCAGAGGTATGGAATTCACTTGCCAGAGATGTCATACTTCACTGCTATCATAGAGAGCAACTGTGAAAAGTGAGCGCTAATAAAAGACTCCCTAGAGTTGGATACAATCAAGGATGACAATTGGTGGAGACCTATAATCGATTATCTGCAGGAGGGAGCTTTGCCGAGCGATAGAAAGGAAGCCGACAAGCTCAAGAGAAAGGCAGCTCGATACTTACTGCAAGAAAATTTGCTTTGGCAGAAAGGACACAATAAGAACCTACTCAAGTGTCTGAACGGTCAAGAGGTCCATGAGGTCATGGAAATGCCTCATCAGGTGGAACACCAAGGAGGCGCGAACTATGTAGAAAGCTTTTAACTGTTGGTTACTTCAAGCCAACCATGGAAGTTGATTGTCGCGCGAAGGTCAGGAGATGCCAAAAGTGCCAATTCCACGGTAATCTAGTCCACGCCCCAGCCGTTGACTTGCACGCGTTAGGGACTCCCTGACCATTCCACACTTGGTCCTTGGATTTCATTGGTCCAATCAGACCCCCTTCGCGGGGGAACCAGTTCATCCTCACAGGAACGGAACAATTCACCAAGTGGGTTGAGGCGGTCCCACTCAAAACAGCAAACGCAGCAGCTATGTTCAAGTTCATACAGGAGAAAATTATTCACCGCTTTGGGATTCCCAACACTATCCTGTCCGACAATGGAACCCCCTTTGTCAATCGACAGGTGGCCGCGAAATTAATGGAGTACAATATAAGACAGGTGTGCTCAACGCCTTATTATCCGAAGGGGAATGGACAAGAGAAGGCCACAAAAAAAATGCTGCTCAGGATTTTAAGTAAGATGGCCGCCGATGGTCATAAAAAGTGGGCAGATTCTCTAGGAACGGAACTTTGGGCGTATCGCACATCATCAAGGACTCCTACAGGGACTTATCCATTTTTGCTATGGGGCCGGAGCAGTAGTTGTAGGGTTTTAATCATGGATACGCAGCGGAAAATATGATTTATCCATTCAATACCCTCCAAGGATCACATGAAGAGAAGCATAACGATGGTAAAGGAAGAATTATGTTACACACCTTAGGGTTTCTCCTGTGATGACTTGTAACGTGAATTGTGTCACGTCTCTACGGTTGATCTACGCCTAGAGTTGAGATCTAGATCTTCCTTCTCCTTTGTGCTAGCTTGGACCGAAGGAAGAGGAAGAATAAATCACATAACACAAGGCAACAAGGAGGTTTCGACGTCCTTTGTTGGCCAACGGGTAGGGGCGGCGCAAGGGGGTCGGTTCGGCCCTCTTGTTGCTTGCTCTCTATCCTTTGTTCTCTCCCACTCAAGTTATGAACAATAGTGTCATAAGTGTGGGAAGGAAGGAAGGAGCATCCTTTATAGTCCAACAAATCCTTGTCAACTACCTAAAGGCCCTATTCTAGTCCTACTAGATTTCGATTTTGTCCCTTCCTTGCAAATTTGTCCTACTAAGTTTGCAAGGTGTTGCAAATTGATCATTCTAATTAATTAATCATATTAATTAATTCCCAAATCTAGTTAACCTCTATCTAGCGTGTGACCCCATAGGTTCTATCTAGTTGGTACCAACAATTTGGTAATATGGAGCGGTCTCTAGCAAGACATCCATTATAGCCAACTAATAGAATAGTCATCCGACAAACCTTGTGCAAGTAATTGTCCCATCCCTTTGTCTCCATATCCGTATTGGACAAGAGACATACAAGTCACACTTGTATATCCAATCCATAGTTTCTCGATCCTGGGAATAGCCTTATTCGTGCAAATAACATCAATATCCCATATTGATTTATTTGGGTCTGGCCAGACATTTCATAAGCATTATCCTTCGAGTGGTCTCAGATATTTGCTCCTGTTATGTGGGAGGGGCAAATTCTATCTATGTCTACTACGGTTTCTAAGCTTGCTTCTTATTGTATCTGGTACAGGACTTTATAGCTACCCAATTACGGTGTAGCTTTTGACGCTACCAAAATCACAATAATCCACAACTAGACAATCTAGTGACTTCAAATCTAAGGATGACAGTACCGTTGTCACCACGAGAAGCGCTTGTGACGCCACATAACATGTATGTAGCCTTCTCGGAGATGGGTCAATCCAGTACGCCATTACCCTTAATGCACACCTATGTGTTGGATCATGATATCTCTATATCAATCCAACCCCATACTAGTCTATAGATGATTGTACTATTAATCATTATATTGGACTAGGGATTTTTAAGATAAACAACATAATTGTAAATCTAAGGACTTCATTATATTTAATATCCAATAATAATACAATGAATGTTGTAGCCAAAAACAAGTTCATACTAAACTAGATTGCCTCTAGGGAATCTATTCCAACAGTCTCCCACTTGCACTAGAGCCAATCTGATGCATCCCGTATGCCAATGCTCCTAGTGTGCCCTTCATGCTTCCACTGAACAAGCGGCTTTGTAAGTGGATCTGACAGATTCTCATCTATAGGAATCTTGCATATCCGAACGTCTCTTCTATCGATAATATCTCGAATAAGATGAAACTTCCTGAGCACGTGTGTGGATTTCTGGTGTGATCGCGGCTCCTTTGATTGCGCGATCGCTCCAGTGTTGTCACAGTATAACTCTACTGGATCCGCAATGCTAGGAACCACACCAAGTTCAGAAACAAATTTTCAGATCCAAACAGCTTCCTTTGCTGCCCCTTTTGCAGCAATGTACTCAGCCTCTGTTGTAGAATCAGCCACCGTCTCCTGCTTGGAACTCTTCCAGTTCACCTCTGCTCCATTCAGGAAAAAAACATATCCGGATTGTGATCTGAAAGCATCTCTGTCGATTTGGAAGCTTGCATCTGTGTAACCTCTTACACGCAACTCTTCCTCTCCCCCAAATATCAAGAAAGCATCCTTAGTTCTTCTCAAGTACTTTAGGATATTCTTGACTGTAATCCAGTGACTCTCACCCGGATTGGATTGGTATCTGCTTGTCATACTCAAGGCATATGACACATCTGGTATAGTACATAACATGGCGTACATGATAGATCCTATGGCCGAGGCATAGGGAATTCGGCTCATGCGTTCATTCTCAATCTCATTGGAAGGACAACCACTCTTCGAAAGAGTAACTCCATGTGACATGGACAAGAATCCCTTCTTGGAATCTTGCATGTTGAACCGTTTCAACACCTTGTCAATATATGTACTTTGACTTAGGCCTAGCAGTCTTTTAGATCTATCTCTATAGATCTTTATACCAAGTATATAGGCTGCTTCCCCTAAGTCTTTCATTGAGAAACACTTTCCTAGCCAATCTTTAACAGATTGCAGCATGGGAACATCGTTTCCAATGAGTAGTATGTCCTCCACATACAAGACCAGAAAATCTACAGAGCTCCCACTAACCTTCTTGTAGACATAAGACTCATCTTCATTTCTGATGAAGCCAAACTCTTTGACTACTTCATCAAAACGTCGATTCCAACTCCTAGAAGCTTGCTTCAATCCATAAATGGATCGTTGCAGCTTTTAGACTTTGTTGGCTTGCTTTGGATCTTCAAAACCCTCCGGCTGTATCATATACACGTCCTCGAGGAGATTCCCATAGAGGAATGCTGTTTTGACATCCATCTGCCAAATCTCATAGTCGTAGTATGCTGCAATGGCAAGTAGGATTCAAATGGATTTGGTCATAGCGACTGGTGAAAAGGTTTAATTATAGTCAATACCATGAATCTGTCTGAATCCTTTAGGCACCAATCAGCCCTTATAGGTAATCACATTACCATCCATGTCGATCTTCCTCTTGAAGACCCAGTTGCACCCTATGGGTCGCGCCCCTTCGGGTGGTTCATCCAAAGTCCATACTTTGTTGGTATACATGGATTCCATCTCGAACTCATGTCTTTAAGCCACTTCTGAGAGTTTGGCCCTTTCATGGCCTCTTCATAGGTAGTAGGCGCATCATCTATGAGCATCGTGTCACTAGAGTCTGTCACGAGAAGTCCATACCTATCGGGTTCCTGGCGCAATCTACTAGATCTACGAAGCTCTTGTGTTACTTGAACATGCTGTTTCTTGTGGTTCCTGTTCATGTTCCATAGTTGGTTCCGTGATTTGTGGTTCTTGAATTTCTTGAAGTTCTAAAGTCCTCCCACTTTCTTCTTTAGAGACAAACTCTCTTTCTAGAAACACGCCGGACCGAGCAACAAACACTTTGTTCTCCGTTGGATTGTAGAAGTAGTAACCCTTAGTTTCCTTAGGGTACCCCACAAATTTACACTTATCCGACTTTGGCCCTAGCTTGTCTGATCGTAAACGCTTTACATATACATCGCAGCCCCATAAATTCATGAACGACAGTGTGTGACGCCTCCCACTCCACATCTCATGTGGTGTCTTCATGAATGATTTGGATGGAAAACGATTAATGGTGAAAGCTGCACTTAATAGAACATAGCCCCAAAATGGTAATGGAAGATCGGTTTGACACATCATAGATCGACCATATCCAATAGTGTTCAATTCCTCCTCTCGGACACGCCATTCCATTGTGACGTTCCGGGTGGAGTGAGTTGGGACACGATCCCACACTCTCTAAGATAGTTGTAAAACTCTTGGCTCAAGTACTCTCCTCCACAATCCGATCGTAGAGCCTTGATACTTTTGCCAAGTTGCTTATCTACTTCACTTTTGAATTCTTTGAACCTTTCAAAGGATTCGGATTTGGCCTTCATAAGGTATACAAATCCATATCTACTGAAATCATCAATAAATGTGATGAATTAGACGTAACCACCCCTGGAAGGCGTGGCAAATGGCCTACACACATCAGTATGTATGAACGCCAATTGCTCACTAGTCCTTCACCTTTCTTATTGAAAGGGGAATTTGTCATCTTTCCCAATAAACAATCCTCACATGTCTCATATGATTCAAAATCAAATGAGTCTAGAAATCCATCCTTATGGAGTCTAGATATACGTTTCTCGTTTATGTGGCCTAAACGACAGTGCCATAAGTAAGCAGGATTTAAATCATTTATTTTAATCCTCTTAGTATTAATGTTGTAGAAAGGATTTCTTAGATCAAGGACATATAGTCCATTATATAATTGCGCACTGCAATAGTGAATATTATTAAAATAAATTGGACACCAATTGTCCTTTATTGAAATAATTAAACCTTCCTTGTCCAAACAAGAAATAGAAATAATGTTTCTGCTCATAGCAGGCACAAAATAGCAATTATTTAATCCTAAAACTAATCCTGAAGGCAGAGACAACTCGTATACGCCCACGACCAATGCAGCAACCTTTGCTCCATTGCCAACGCGCATGTCTATCTCCCCTTTGCCAATCTTTAACTTCTCTTTAGATCCTGCAAATTTTGACAAATGTGATATCCACATCCAGTATCCAATACCCATGATGTAGAGATAGTTAAATTGACATCTACAACAAAAATACCTGGTGGTGGTGGGATCACTATTCCAAGCCTCTTGTCCTTCAGATATTTTGGGCAGTTCCTCCTCCATTGTCCAGGCTGACTTCAGTAGTGACACTCATTTTTAGTCACACCTTTGGAAATGCCACCAACAGGCTTAAGGACAGGTTCCTTGGACTTGGCAACTGACTTGCTTTTGTCCTTGGAGGATGGGGCAAACTTTTTGCCCTTTCCTTTCTGCACCATCATAATGGTCTTGCCCTTACCCTTGTTGATGCTTTGTTCAGCTGTCCTCAACATATTGAGTAAATATGGCAGTGGTTTCAAGATCTCGTTCCAGTTATACTTCATGATGAACTGTCCATAACTCTCAGACAACGATTGCTGCACGAGATCGGTTGCCAACTCTTGGCCGACCGGAAACCCTAGTCGTGCGGGATTCTCCAAGTACCCAATCATACGGAGTATGTGAGGTCCCACAGGGTTTCCTTAATCCAGATGACATTTGAACAATTCCTTAAAGACCTCATACCTCTCAACCCTTGCCATCTCTGCTTCAAGTGCTCGATCATATCGACAGCATTCATGTTCTCGTGTTGCTTCTGAAGCTCAGAGGTCATGGTGCATAGAATAAGGCAGGCCGCATCATTAGCGTCATCTACACGCTTCTGATACACCTTTAGGGCTGCAGGAGTATTGTTCTCTGGACCTGCTGGAACTTGCTCCTCTATTGCGTACAGTTTCTTCTCTTGCTTAAGAACGGTTCTCACGTTTCTGTATCAATCAAGGAAGTTGGTTCCAGAGAGCCTGTCCTTCTCAAGGACAGATCGCATGGAATGTTGTGAACTCGTTGAGTTGTTTTCCATTTGGAATCCTACAAAAGGAAAATACGCAAGTTTTAGTATTTTGTGAACTTTTGACTATATTCAATAATGACTAGTTTATCAAATATAGCTCCCACTATTTTTCTACGGATTAATAACCCTCAAGATATTAATGAGGAAAATATCCCTATATTTTCTAGTGGGCCAAGATCCATGTTTCATATCCTTTTTAGCTTGCTTTGGCAAGTCACCCAAAATTTACTACTTTAGGTAGGAACAATTCCAATTGCATCCCATGCAACTCTTGGTTCAATTGGGAAAATATCTCCTTATTTATCCATCTGTATGGATAATCCCAATTGATTGCCTCTAGATTTTAATAACATTAATAGCCTAGTTGTGTCCAACCTCTTATTTAAAGAATTGCACATTACTTGCTTGTGCCATCGCATTTCATCATTATGAACCAAGTCGCCTTGCTTTGGCATGCGTGACCTTGATAAATCATGATGATAATGATTGTTTAAATAAAGAGAAGGAAAAACACAATATTTGAATTTTGAGGGATTTTAAAATTCAATGTTAATTGTTTTGTTGATCCATATCAACTAATCTATCTATTTGAGTTTGGGCTCAACTCCAAATAATAGATCCGGGTTGTCTAATTATCTTATTATCCTAATTGCATGCATCATCCATACACCAACCACAAAATAATAAGACAATAAAATAAACAACCACAAAATAAATGAAAAGATATGGCCTTTTCTAGACTGAGATATTCCCAAGCCAATTGGAATATCTATAAACCCTAAAAGCAAACACATCTCCATGCGTCTTCATCTTTTGGTTCATCCTTTATAGTCATGTGGAATGCTCCATGTTCCATGCTCCATCTTTTGTGGCTTCCTTTGGCTTCAGGCTTCTTTTCTTCAATCTTGGCTAACAATCTATTATATCTAGTACTAGCTAACAACTATACTAAATAAAATAAAAGTTTAGGAAAAAAATGGCTCGCAGGCCATAAAACCCTAATTAATTACTACATCAAATTGACCAGCTCGCAGGCCGTAAACCAAACCACAAAATTAAACAATCACACCAAACCACATCCTAAGGCCATATCCAACCACCATGCGATTTGCACATAAACAGTTAAAATCCAATTTTAATGCACTTGGTAAATTTTAATTGATTTTAGGATTTCTAGGGTTAAAACGGTCCAAGGGGCCCACCATACCATGGCCGAACCCCTTTGGAGCCGTCCCGGGCCGAGCCTAGGAAGGTTGGCCCAACCGGAGGGGTCGGCCGACCTCCTAGGCCCTCGGCCTAGGTGGATTGGGCGGCAAGGAAGGGAGAAGGGCGGTCCCTAGGGCCGAACCTCCTTAGTTGTTTCGAAAACTACTCCTTCCTTGCTCCCCAAGTCCAAAAAGTTTCCAAATTTGAAACTAGTTTCCAAATTGGTGCCCAAACCCTAGATCTAAGATCCTAAATTTTCTCAAACTCGGTAATTCATGCATCCAATGCAAAAATTAGGTCTTGTTTTGTTTGATTACTGACAAATTGCATCATATGCTTGATTTGTCCGTTTTACGCGATAAACAATAAATTTAAAGTTTAAAACTATCAAAACGTAACACATAAACCACGTCTATGTTCTACGACCCGTGGCTCTGATACCACTGCAGGGTTTTGATCTTGAATACGCAGCGGAAAAATATAATTTATCCATTCAATAACCTCCAAGGATCACAGGAAGAGAAGCATAACGATGGCAAAGGAAGAATCATGTTACACACCTCAGGGTTTCTCCTGTGATGACTTGTAACGTGAATTGTGTCACGTCTCTACGGTTGATCCCCGCCTAGTGTTGAGATCTAGATCTTCCTTCTCCTTTGTGCTAGCTTGGACCGGAGGAAGAGGAAGAATAAATCACATAACACAAGGCAACAAGGAGGTTTCGACCTCCTTTGGTGGTCGACGGGTAGGGGACGGCGCAAGGCGGTCGGTTCGGCCCTCTTGTTGCTTGCTCTCTCTCCTTTGTTCTCTCCCACTCAAGTTATGAACAATAGTGTCATAAGTGTGGGAAGTAAGGAAGGAGCATCCTTTATATAGTCCAACAAATCCTTGTCAACTACCTACAGGCCCTATTCTAGTCCTACCAGAATTCGGTTCAGTCCCTTCCTTGCAAATTAGTCCTACTAAGTTTTCAAGGTGTTGCAAAGTGATCATTCTAATTAATTAATCATATTAAATAATTACCAAATCTAGTTCAAATCTATCTAACGCGACCCCATAGGTTCTTTCTAGTTGGTAGCAACAATTTGCTTATATGGAGCGGTCTCTAGCAAGACATCCATCCTAGCCAACTAAAAGAATAGTCATCCGACAAACCTTGTGCAAGTAATTGTCACATTCCTTTGTCTCCATATCCGGATTGGATACGATACATAAAAGTCACACTCGTATATCCAATCCAGAGTTTCTCGATCCTAGGAATAGCCTTATTCGTGCAAATAACATCAATATCCCATATTGATTTATTTGAGTCTGGCCAGACATTTCATAATGCCTCGGATATTTGCTCCCGTTATGTGGGAGGGAAAAGTTATAGCTACGTCTACTACGATTTCTAAGCTTGCTTCTTATTGTATCCGGTACACGCCTTTATAGCTACCCAGTTATAGTGTAGCGTTTGACGTTACCAAAACCACAATAATCCACAACTAGACAATCTAGTGACTTCAAGTCTAAGGATGAAAATACCGTTGTCACTACGAGATAAGCTTGTGACTCCACATAGCATGTATGTAGCCTTCTCGGAGATGGGTCAATCCAGTGCGTCATTACCCTTTATGCACACCTATGTGTTGGATCGTGGTATCTCTATATCAATTGAACCCCATACTAGTCGATAGATGATTGTCCTATCAATCATTATATTGGACTAGGGATATTTAAGAATAACAACACAATTGTAAATCTAAGTACTTAATTATATTAAATATCCAATAAATAATACAATGAATGTTCTAGCCAAAAACAAGTTCATACTAAAATAGATTGATTCTAGGGAATCTATTCCTGTTGGGTTTTGATCATGGATACGCAGCAGAAAAACAAATTTTATCCATGCAATACCCTCCAAGGATCACAGGACAAGAGACACAACGATGGTAAGGGAAGAAATCAAGTTACACACCTTAGGGTTTCTCCTGTGATGACTTGTAACGTGAATTGTGTCACGTTCTCTATAGTTGATCCACGCCTAGAGTTGAGATCTAAATCTTCCTTCTCCTTTTTGCTAGCCCGGAACGTAGGAAGAGGAAGAAGAAATCACACAACATGAGGCAACAAGGAGGTGGCGTCCTCCTTGTTGGGCCGGCGGCAAGGGGGCGGCGGCAAGGGGGCGTTCGACCTCTCTTGCTTGCTTGCTCTCTCTCCTTTTGTTCTCTCCCACTCAAGTTATGAACTAAAGGCTCATAAGTGTGGGAAGGAAGGAAGGAGCATCCTTTATATAGTCCAAAAAATCCATGCCAACTACCTAAAGGTCCTATTCTAGTCCTACTAGAATTCAATTTAGTCCCTTCCTTGCAAATTAGTCCTACTAAGTTTGCAAGGTGTTGCAAAGTGATCCTTCTAATTAATTAATCCCATTAATTAATTCCCAAATCTAGCTCAACTCTACATAGCGTGTGACCCCATAGGTTCTATTTAGTTGGTAGCAACAATTTGCTAATATGGAGCGGTTTCTAGCAAAACATCCATTCTAGCCAACTCATAGAGTAGTCATCCGAAAACCTTGTACAAGTAATTGTCTCATCCCTTTGTCTCTATATCCGGATTGGACACGAGACACACAAGACACACTCGTATATCCAATCCATAGTTTCTCGATCCATGGGAATAGCCTTATTCGTGCATATAACATCAATATCCCATATTGATTTATTTGAGTCTGGCCAGACATTCTATAAGCACTATCCCTCGAGTGGCCTAGGATATTTGCTCCCGTTATGTGGGAGGGAAAAATTCTATCTACGTCTACTACGATCTCTAAGCTTGCTTCTTATTGTATCCGGTACACGCCTTTATAACGACCCAGTTACCGTGTAGCGTTTGACGCTACCAAAATCACAATAATCCACAACTAGAATATCTAGCGATTTCAAGTCTAAGGATGACAATACCATTGCACCACGAGAAGCACTTGTGACTTAACATAACGTGTATGTAGCCTTCTCGGAGATGGGTCAATCCGGTGCGCCATTACCCTTAATGCACACCCATGTATTGGATCATGATATCTCCATATCAATCCAACCCCATACTAGTCTATAGATGATCGTCCTATTAATCATTATACTGGACTAGGGATATTTAAGATAAACAACACAATTGCAAATCTAAGGACTTCATTATATTAAATATCCAATAAATAATACGATGAATGTTCTAGCCATAATAAATTCATACTAAACTAGATTGCCTCTAGGGCATCTATTCCATCAGTCTCCCACTTGCACTAGAGCCAATCTGACGCATCTCGTATGCCCATGCTCCTAGTGTGCCCTTCATGCTTCCACTGCACAAGCAGCTTTTTAAGTGGATCTGACAGACTCTCATATTTAGGAATCTTGCATATCCGAACGTCTCCTCTATCGATAATATCTCGAATCAGATGGAACTTCCTGAGAACGTGCTTGGATTTCTGGTGCAACCTGGGCTCCTTTGATTGCGCGATCGCCCCAGTGTTGTCACAGTACAACTCAACTGGATCCGCAATGCTAGGAACCACACCAAGTTCAGAAAAAAACTTTCTGATCCAAACAGCTTCCTTTGCTGCGCCATTTGCAGCAATGTACTTAGCCTCTGTTGTAGAATCAGCCACCGTCTCTTGCTTGGAACTCTTCCAGCTCACCGCTGCTCCATTCAGGCAAAACACATATACCGATTGTGATCTAAAGTCATTTCTGTCGGTTTTTGGAAGCTTGCATCCGTGTAACCCCTTACACGCAACTCCTTCTCACCACAAAATATTAAGAAAAAATCCTTAGTTCTTCTTAAATACTTTAGGATGTTCTTGACTGCAATCCTGTGACTCTCACCTGGATTGGATTGGTATCTGCTTGTCATACTCAAGACATATGACATATCTGGTCTGGTACATAACATGGCATACATGATCGATCCTATGGTCGAAGCATAGGGAATTCCACTCATGCGTTCCTTCTCAATCTCATTGGAAGGACAACCACTCTTCGAAAGAGTGATTCCATGTGACATGGGCAAGAATCCCTTCTTGGAATCTTGCATGTTGAACTGTTTCAACACCTTGTCAATATATGTACTCTGACTTAGGCCTAGCAGTCTCTCAGATCTATCTATGTAGATCTTTATACCAAGTATATAGGCTGCTTCCCCTAAGTCCTTCATTGAGAAACACTTCCCTAGCCAATCTTTAACAGATTGCAGCATGGGAACGTTGTTTCCAATGAGTAGTATGTCCTCCACATACAAGACTAGAAAATCTACAGAGCTCCCACTAACCTTCTTGTAGACACAAGACTCATCTTCATTTCTGATGAAGCCAAACTCTTTGACTACTTCATCAAAACGTCGATTCCAACTCCTAGAAGCTTGCTTCAATCCATAAATGGATCGTTGCAGTTTACAGACTTTGTTTGCTTGCTTTGGATCTTCAAAACCATCTGGCTGTATCATATACACGTCCTCGAGGAGATTCCCATAAAGGAATGCTGTTTTGACATCCATATGCCAAATCTCATAGTCGTGGTATGCTGCAATTAGAAGTAGGATTCGGATGGATTTGGTCATAGCGACTTGTCAAAAGGTTTCATCATAGTCAATACCATGAATCTGTCTGAATCCTTTAGCCACCAATCGGCCCTTATAGGTAATCACATTACCATCCATGTCGATCTTCTTCTTGAAGACCCACTTGCACCCTATGGGCCGCGCCCCTTTGGGTGGTTCCACCAAAGTCCATACTTTTTTGGTATACATGGATTCCATCTCGGAACTCATGGTTTCTAGCCACTTCTGAGAGTCAGGGCCTTTCATGGCCTCTTCATAGCTAGTAGGCTCATCATCTATGAGCATTGTGTCACCGAAATCGGTGACGAGAAGTCCATACCTCCGGGTTCCTGGCGCACTCTACTAGATCTACGAAACTCTTGTGTTACTTGAACACGCTGTTCAACAACTTGTGGTTCCTGTTCATGTTCCATAGTTGGTTCAGTGATTTGTGGTTCTTGAATTTCTTCAAGTGCTACAGTCCTCCCACTTGCTTCTTTAGAGACAAGCTCTCTTTATAGAAACACGCCGGTCCTAGCAACAAACACTTTGTTCTCGGTTGGATTGTAGAAGTAGTAACCCTTAGTTTCCTTAGGTTACCCCACAAATTTACACTTATCCGACTTTGGCCCTAGCTTGTCTGATTGTAAATGTTTTACATAGACATCGCATCCCCAAATCTTCATGAACGATAGTGTGGGACGCCTCCCACTCCACATCTCTTGTGGTGTCTTCATGACTGATTTAGATGGAACACGGTTAATGGTGAAAGCTGCACTTAATGATCATAGCCCCAAAATGATAATGGAAGATCGGTTTGACACATCATATATCAAACCATATCTAAGAGGGTTCTATTCCTCCTCTCAGACACGCCATTCCATTGTGGTGTTCCAGGTGGAGTGAGTTGGGACACGATCCCACACTCTCTAAGATAGTCATCAAACTCTTGGCTCAAGTATTCTCCTCCACGATATGATCGTAGAGCCTTGATACTTTTGCCAAGTTGCTTCTCTACTTCACTTTTGAATTCTTTGAACATTTCAAAGGATTCAGATTTGGCCCTCATAATGTACACAAATCCATATCTATTGTAATCATCAGTAAATGTAATGAAGTAGACGTAACCACCCCTGGAAGGTGTGGCAAATGGCCCACACACATCAGTATGTATGAGCGCCAATTGCTCACTAGTCCTCTCACCTTTCTTATTGAAAGGGGACTTTGTCATTTTTCCCAATAAACAAGCCTCACATGTCTCTTATGATTCAAAATCAAATGAGTCTAGTAGTCCATCCTTATGGAGCCTAGATACACGTTTCTCGTTTATGTGGCCTAAACGACAGTTCCATAAGTAAGAAGGATTTAAATCATGTATTTTAATCCTATTGGTATTAATGTTGTAGACAAGATTGCTTAGATCAAGGACATACAGTCCATTAAATAATTGCGCACTAAAATAGTGAATATTATTAAAATAAAAGGAACAACAATTGTTCTTTATTGAAACAATAAAACCTTCCTTGTCCAAACAAGAAATAGAAATAATGTTTCTGCTCATAGCAGGCACAAAATAGCAATTATTTAATTCTAAAACTAACATGAAGGCAGAGATAGCTCGCACACGCCCACGGCTAACGCAGCAACTTTTGCTCCATTCCCAACGCGCAGATCTATCTCCCCTTTAGCCAATCTTCTACTTCTCTTTAGATCCTGCACATTTCAAAAAATTTGAGATCCACATCCAGTATCTAATACCCATGATGTAGAGATAGTTAAACTGACATCTACAACAAAAATACCTGGTGGTGGTGGAATCACTATTCCAAGCCTCTTGTCCTCCAGATATTTTGGGTAGTTCCTCCTCCAGTGTCCAGGCTGACTGCAGTAGTGACACTCACCTTTAGTCACACCTTTGGCAATGCCACCAACAGGCTTAAGGGCAGGTTCCTTGGACTTGGCAACTTACTTGCCTTTGCCCTTGGAGGATGAGGCAAACCTTTTGCCCTTTCCTTTCCAGCACCATCATAATGGCCTTGCCCTTACCCTTGTTGATGCTTTGTTCAGCTGTCCTCAACATATTGAGCAAATCTGGCAGTGGTTTAACGATCTCATTCATGTTATAGTTCATGATGAACTGTCCATAACTCTCGGACAACGATTGCAACACGAGATTGATTGCCAACTCTTGGCCGACCGGGAACCCCAGTCGGGCGAGATTATCCAAGTACCCGATCATACGGAGTACATGGGGTCCCACCGGGTTCCCCTTCTGCCAGATGACACTTGAAAAATGCCTTAGAGACCTCATACCTCTCAACCCTTGCCTGCTCTTGGAAGAGTTGCTTCAGATGCTCGATCATATCAACAACATTCATGTTTTAGTGTTGCTTCTGAAGCTCAGAAGTCATGGTGCATAGCATTAGGCAGGCCGCATCATTAGCGTCATCAATACGCCTTTAGGGCTGCAGGGGTATTGTTCTCTGGACCTGCTGGAACTTGATCCTCTATTGCGTACAGTTTCTTCTCTTGTTTGAGAACAATTCTCAAATTTCTGTACCAATCAAGGAAGTTGGTTCCAGATAGCTTGTCCTTCTCAATGACAGATCGTAGGGAATGTTGTGAACTCGATGAGTTGTTTGCCATTTGGAATTCTACAAAAAGGAAAATACGCAAGTTTTAGTATTTGTGAATTTTTGACTATATTCAATAATGCCTAGTTTATCAAATATAGCTCCCACTATTTTTCTACGGATCAATAACCCTCAAGATATTAATGCGGAAAATATCCTTATATTTTCTAGTGGGCCAAGATCCATGTTTCATCTCCTTATGAGCTTGCTTTGGCAAGTCACCCATAATTTGACTACTTTAGGTAGGAACAATTCCAATTGCATCCCTTATGCAACTCTTGGTTCAATTGGGCAAATAACTCTTTATTTATCCATCCGTATGGATAATCCCAATTGATTTGTCTCTAGGTTTTTATCCTATTAAACACCTAGTTGCGTCCAATCTCTTACTTAAACAATTTGCACACGAGGTATGCAATCGCACCACATCATTATTCACCAAGTCGCCATGCTTTGGCATGCACGATCTTGGGAAATCATGATGATGATGAGTGTTTAAAAAACGAGAAGACAAAAACGCAATATTTGAATTTTGAGGGATTTTTTTAATTCAATTTTAATTGTTTATGTTGATCCATATCAACTAATCTATCTATTTGAGTTTGGGCACAACTCCAAATAATAGATCCGGGTTGTCTAATTTTCTAATTATCCTAATTGCATGCATCAACATACACCAACCACAAAATAACTAGACAATAAAATAAACAACCACAAAAAAAAAAAAACGTGATGTGAATATGGCTTTTTCTAGACTAAGATAATTCCAAGCCAATGGAATTCTCTATGAACCCTAAAAGCAAACACTTCTCCATGCGTCGTCACCTTTAGGTCCATCCTTCATAGTTATGTGGAATGCTCCATGCTCCATCTTTTGTGGCTTCCTTTGGCTTTGGGCTTCTTTTCTTCAATCTTGGCTAACAATCTATTCTATCTAGCACTAGCTAACAACTATACTAAATAAAATAAATCTCACAAGTTGAGAAAAAAAATGGCTCGCAGGCCATAAAACACTAATTAATTATTACATCAAATTGATCAGCTCGCAGGCCGTAAACCAAACCACAAAATTTAAACAATCACACCAAACCACATCCTAAGGCCATATCCAATCACCATGCGATTTGCATATAAACAGTTAAAATCCAATTTTAACGCGCTTGGTCAATTTTAATTGATTTTAGGATTTTCTAGGGTTAAAACGGTCCATGGGGCCCAACAATCAAATTTCCCGGATCCCAAAAGAGGACCACCAAGGCCTTGGGCCGGCCGGCCCCTAGCCCGCACGGCTAGGCCGTGGGCTAGGGCTGCCCCGGCCCCTTGGCCGTCCCTTGCTTGGGCGGCAAGCAAGGAGGGGCGGTCCCCTAGGGGTCCGAACCTCCTTTGGGAGTTGTTTCCAAAACAACTCCCTTGCTTGGTTCCCAAGTTTGGTTGTTTCCTTATGAGAAAAGAACTCCTTCTTTCATAGAATGCCCAAACCCTGATCTAAGATCCTAAAATTTCCCAAACTCACTAATTCATGCATCTAATGCAAAAACTAGGTCTTGTTATGATTGATTATTGACAAATTGCATCATATGCTTGATTTGTCTTGTTTTACGCGATAAACAATAAATTTAAAGTGTAACACTATCAAAACGTAACAAATAAACCACGTTTACGCTCTACGACCTGTGGCTCTGATACCACTGTAGGGTTTTGATCATGGATATGCAGCGGAAAAACAAATTTTATCCATGCAATACCCTCCAAGGATCACAGGACAAAAGACATAACGATGGTAAGGGAAGAAATCAAGTTACACACCTTAGGGTTTCTCCTGTGATGACCTGTAAGGGCATCTCCAACCCCATGGGGGGAGGGGGAGGGGGAAGGGGAAAATCGTATAAAAATACGGTTCATGTCCAACCCCATGGTGGGAGGGGCAGGGGGAGGGGGTGCTATGGGGATACATTTAGCCTTGGGTGAGGGATGGTTAGGGGGGATTTTCCCATGGACCCCTCCCCCTCCCCCTACATGGAATGATTAATTAATTGAATATTTGATAATTTTGATTACACATACTAATATTTTGTGATTATATTATGTATTTTATTATTATGATTAATAAATTTTAATTTGTATTATTTTTAAAATTAATAATGTATTCACGATTATTAGAAAGTATATTTACGAAAAGTCATCGTTATCTTATTTTTTTGAAATTTAATAAAACTTTTTTTTATACTGTTAACAATTATAATTTCAATAATTAAAAAACACTGTTAAAAACGTCAAATTTATTCAATGAAAACGATATAAAATATATCATTGTTAATATTATTAACATCTTTTTTGTGTGTGTGTGTATATATATTGGTAAACAATTTTGCATTTACCTTTTTTGGTATTAATAATTCATTTTTAAATCATTAAATATATATTACAGATTAATTTTTTGGGTGGGGAGAAAGAAATGGGTTGGAGACGATTAGTAGTTTGGCGAAAGGGAATGGGGAAGGGGAGGGGGAAAATGGTGGGCCCGTGAGGGGAGGGGGAGGGGGAGGGGGAGATGAGGGGAGGGGGAAAAAGCAATGGGTTGGAGATGCTCTCACGTGAATTGTGTCACGTTCTCTATAGTTGATCCACGCCTAGAGTTGAGATATAGATCTTTCTTCTCCTTTGTGCTAGCCCGGAACGGAGGAAGAGGAAGAAGAAATCACGCAATACGAGGCAACAAGGAGGTGGCGTCCTCCTTTTTGGGCCTACGGCAAGGGGGCGACGGCAAGGCGGGCGTTCGGCCTCTCTTGCTTGCTTGCTCTCTCTCCTTTTGTTCTCTCCCACTCAAGTTATGAACTAAAGGCTCATAAGTGTGGGAATGAAGGAAGGAGAATCCTTTATATAGTCCAAAAAATCCTTGCCAACTACCTAAAGGACCTATTCTAGTCCTACTAGAATTCGATTTAGTCCCTTCCTTGCAAATTAGTCCTACCAAGTTTGCAAGGTGTTGCAAAGTGATCCTTCTAATTAATTAACCCCTTAATTAATTCCCAAATCTAGCTCAACTCTATATAGCGTGTGACCCCATAGGTTCTATCTAGTTGGTAGCAACAATTTGCTAATATAAAGCGGTTTCTAGCAAAACATCCATTCTAGCCAACTAATAGAATAGTCATCCGACAAACCTTGTACAAGTAATTGTCTCATCCCTTTGTCTCTATATCCGGATTGGACACGAGACACACAAGTCACACTCGTATATCCAATCCATAGTTTCTCGATCCATGGGAATAGCCTTATTCGTGCAAATAACATCAATATCCCATATTGATTTATTTGAGTCTGGCCAGACATTCGATAAGCACTATCCCTCGAGTGGCCTAGGATATTTGCTCCCGTTATGGTGAGGGACAAATTCTATCTACGTCCACTATGATCTCGAAGCTGGCTTCTTATTGTATTCGGTACACGCCTTTATTACTACCCCGTTACGGTGTAGCGTTTGACGCTACCAAAATCACAATAATCCACAACTAGAATATCTAGCGACTTCAAGTCTAAGGATGACAATACCATTGCATCACGAGAAGCACTTGTGATTTAACATAACGTGCATGTAGCCTTCTCGGAGATGGGTCAATCCGGTGCGCCATTACCCTTAATGCACACCCATGTGTTGGATCATGATATCTCCATATCAATCCAACCCCATACTAGTCTATAGATGATCGTCCTATTAATCATTATACTGGACTAGGGATATTTAAGATAAATAACACAATTGTAAATCTAAGGACTTCATTATATTAAATAGCCAATAAATAATACAATGAATGTTCTAGCCATAATAAATTCATTTTAAACTAGATTGCCTCTAGGGAATCTATTCCATCAATTCCAACAGTAGTCCCTACTGAAGTAAAGGTAAACTCATAACGGCTAGCCTTTAGTGCCTTATAAGAAAACGAGCGCGACCATGACCTCATCCTACTCAAAGAAAGATGCGAACTAGCTAACAGGACAAACCCTAAGTACAAAGAGAGGATCTCGCGGGCCTATAATAAGACTGTCCTGCATGGGGACTTCGCGGTCGGAGATCTGGTCCTACGGGCTTCCGACCATTGCATGCGCGATGCAACTCATCCCAAATTTTCTGCCAACTCGAAAGGACCTTTTGAGGTCAAGGAGGTCTTTGATAATGGTTATTGCAATATTCTACGTTGCCACGGGAGTGCCACTAATCCCACCCCGATCAATATGCGATGGCTTAATAAGTACTATCCCTAACCGTCTCTTTTTCCTTACATTTGCATTATACATTTGCTTACATCCTCCCATATGAGGATTCAATTAATGATAATAACTCTCCCATATGAGAGCTCTTTTATCAAATGATGGTTCCATTTATTTATTTTCCTTGCTCAAAGACTGATAGTCGATCACCTTGCACAAACAAAAGCCTATCTGTCTAGATAGCATCAAAACGCGAATGTAAGCCTATCTACCTTGATAGCAGTAATGAATTAAAAGCCTATCTGTTTAGATAGCAGCCAAATGCGACTTAAAGCTTATCTATTTAGATAGTAGCCAAATGCGACTTAAAGCCTATCTGTTTAGATAGTAGCCAAATGCGATTTAAAGCCTATCTGTTTAGATAGCAGCCAAACACAATTTTAAGCCTATCTGTTCAGATAGCAGCCAAGTACAACTTAAAAGCCTATCTGTTGAGATAGCAAGAAAATACAACCTACAAGTCTATCTTTCTAGATAGCATCCACGTGCGATTTTAAGTCTATCTGCCTCGATGGCGCCATTATACTAAGGAATACTAGCTTGCTCATAAATCATAACAGCTAGACGTGATATCCGCAAGACATGTGCTTGTCGATCGCATTCACATAACAAAACTCAAATGTTCATAAAGCAAAAAGCAAAATCAAAGACAATTTTATATAAGAAAAGCTTCAAAACAAAATCCATACGTCATAAGTATTCTCAAGGAACATTCAAGACTCCTACATAGAACCTAGGAACTACAGAAATAGCTACAACCACTCGTCATCATCAACGTCCTTGTTAATGCGGAAAATATCCTTATATTTTCTAGTGGGCCAAGATCCATCTTTTCATCTCCTTATGAGCTTGCTTTGGCAAGTCACCCATAATTTGACTACTTTTAGGTAGGAACAATTCCAATTGCATCCCATATGCAACTCTTGGTTCAACCGGGCAAATAACTCCTTATTTATCCATCCTTATGGATAATCCCAATTGATTGCCTCTAGGTTTCTTAATCAAATTAATAGCCTAGTTGTGTTCAACCTCTTATCTAAACAATTGCACATTGTTACGTGCCATCGCATTCCATTATTATGAACCAAGTCGCCATGCTTTGGCACGCACGAACTTGATCAATAATGATGATAATGAGTGTTTAAATAACGAGAAGGCAAGAACACAATATTTAAAATTTGAGGGATTTTAAACTCAATTTTTAATTGTTTTGTTGATCAATATCAACTAATCTATCTATTTGAGTTTGGGCACAACTCCAAATAATAGATCCGGGTTGTCTAATTATCTTATTATCCTAATTGCATGCATCATCCATACACCAAACACACAAATAATAAGACAATAAATAAACAACCACAAAACAGAAATTAAACGTGATGTGGATATGGCCTTTTCTAGACTAAGATAATTCCAAGCCAATGGAATTATCTATGAACCCTAAGCAAACACATCTTCATGCATCTTGATCTTTTGGTCCATCCTTCATAGTCATGTGGAATGCTCCATGCTCCATGCTCCATCTTTTGTGGCTTCTTTGGCTTTGGGCTTCTTTTCTCCAATCTTTGCTAACAATCTACTTTATCTAGCACTAGCCAATATCTATACTAAATAAAATAAATCTCACAAGTTGAGAAAAAAAAATGGCACGCAGGCCATAAAACCCTAATTAATTATTACAATTAATTGATCAGCTCGCAGGCCGTAAAACCAAACCACAAAATTAAACATTCACATCAAACCACATTCTAAGGCCATATCCAATCACCATGCGATTTGCATATAAACAGTTAAAATCCAATTTTAACGCGCTTGGTCAATTTTAATTGATTTTAGGATTTCTAGGGTTAAAAACGGTCCATTGGCCCAACAATCCAATTGCCCGGGCCCATTAAAGTGAACCACAAGGCCCTAGGGCCGGCCCGGCCCAAAACCCGCAAGCTAGGCCCGCAGGTTAGGGCCGCCCGGCCCCTTAGGGCGGCCAAGCTTGGGCGGCAAGCAAGGGGGCGGTCCCGAGGGGGGCCGAACCTCCTCTTGGGGTTGTTTCCAAAACAACTCCCTTGCTTGGAGCCCAAGTTTGGTTGTTTCCTTGTTTTGGGAGAACTCCTTCTTCCCAAGGATGCCCAAACCCTAGATCTAAGATCCTAAAATTTCTCAAACTCACCAATTCATGCATCCAATGCAAAAAATTGGATCTTGTTATGAGTAATTCTTGACAAATTGCATCCCATGCTTGATTTGTCTTGTTTTACGCGATAAACTATCAAATTAAGGTGTAAAACAACAAGAATGTAACACATAAACTACGTTTATGCTCTATGACCTGTGGCTCTCATACCACTGTAGGGTTTTGATTCATGGATCGCGCAAACGGAAGCATAATCAAACAAATAACCATGCAAAACCCTCCAAGGATCACAAGTCTAGATGCATAACGATAGTGAAGGTAAGAAATCATAAACACACCTTTGGGTTCTCCTTGATGACTTCAAACGCGAATAGTGTTACGTTCTCTATAGTTGATCCACGCCTAGAGTTGATCCTAGATCTCCCAAACTCCTTGGTGCTAGCCCGGAATAGGAAGAGGATGAAGGAATCACGCAAAACGAGACAAAAGAGGGGCTTCGGCCCTCTTTTTGGCCGACGGGGTGAGGGCGGCGGCAAGGGGTCTGGTTCGGCCTCCTTGTTGCTTGCTCTCTCTCCTTTGTTCTCTCCCACTCTTGTTATGTTCACTAATGAGCATAAGTTATGAGGAAGGAAGGAAAGAGGGTCCTTTATATAGTCCAACAACTCCTTGTTAACTACCTAAAGGACTCATTCTAGTCCAACTAGAATTCAATTTAGTCCCTTCCTTGCAAATTAGTCCCTACTAAGTTTGCAAGGGTTTGCAAAGTGATCCTTCTAATTAATTAATCCAATTAATTAATTCCCAAATCTAGTTCAACTCTGTATAGCGTGTGACCCCATAGGTTCTATCTAGTTGGTAGCAACTATTTGCTAATATGGAGCGGTTTCTAGCAAAACATCCATTCTAGCCAACTAATAGAATAGTCATCTAGACAACCTTTGTACAAGTAATTGTCTCATCCCTTTGCCTCCATATCCGGATTGGACACGAGACATACAAGTCACACTCGTATATCCAATCCATAGTTTCTCGATCCATGGGAATAGCCTTATTCGTGCAAATAACATCAATATCCCATATATTGATTTATTTGAGTCTGGCCAGACATTCTATAAGCACTATCCCTCGAGTGGCCTAGGATATTTGCTCCCGTTATGTGGGAGGGGCGAATCCTCTCTACGTCCACTACGATCTCTACGCTTGCTTCTCATTGTATCCAGTACACGCCTTTATAACTACCCAGTCACGGTGTAGCGTTTAACGCTACCAAGATCACAATGATCCACAACTAGAATATCTAGTGACTTCAAGTCTAAGGATGACAATACCATTGCACCGCGAGAAGCACTTGTGACTCAACATAACATGTATGTAGCCTTCTCGGAGATGGGTCAATCCAGTGCAACATTCCGTAATGCACACCTATGTGTTGGATCGTGATATTTCCATATCAATCCAACCCCATACTAGTCTATAGATGATTGTCCCATTAATCATTATACTTGACTAGGGATATTTAAGATAAACAACACAATTGTAAATCTAAGGACTTCATTATATTAAATATCCAATAAATAATAAATGAATTTTCTAGCCATATACAAATTCATACTAAACTAGATTGCCTCTAGGGCATCTATTCCAACAGTCTCCCACTTGCACTAGAGCCAATCTGGCGCATCTCGTATGCCCATACTCCTAGTGTGCCCTTGATGCTTCCACTGCGTGAGAGGCTTCGTAAGCGGGTCTGACAGATTATCATCTGTAGGAATCTTGCATATCCGAACGTCTCCTCTATCGATAATATCTCGAATCAGATGAAACTTCCTGAGCACGTGCTTGGACTTCTGGTGCGATCTTGGTTCCTTTGATTGCGCGATCGCCCCAGTGTTGTCACAGAACAACTCCACTGGATCCGCAATGCTTGGGACCACACCAAGTTCAGAAACAAACTTTCTGATCCAAACAGCCTCCTTTGCTGCGCCATTCGCAGCAATGTACTCAGCCTCTGTTGTAGAATCAGCCACCGTCTCTTGCTTGGAACTCTTCCAGCTCACCGCTGCTCCATTTAGGCAAAACACATATCCCGACTGTGATCTAAAGTCATCTCTGTCAGTTTGGAAGCTTGCATCAGTGTAACCCCTTACACGCAACTCTTCTTCACCGCCAAACATCAAGAAAGCATCCTTAGTTCTTCTCAAGTACTTTAGGATGTTCTTGACAGCAATCCAGTGACTCACCCGGATTGGACTGGTATCTGCTTGTCATACTCAAGGCATATGACACATCTCGTCTAGTACATAACATGGCGTACATGATAGATCCTATGGCCGAGGCATAGGGAATCCTACTCATGCGTTCCTTCTCAATCCCATTGGAAGGACAACCACTCTTCGAAAGAGTGATTCCATGTGACATGGGCAAGAATCCCTTCTTGGAATCTTGCATGTTGAACCGTTTCAACACCTTGTCAATATATGTACTTTGAATTAGGCCTAGCAACCTCTTAGATCTATCTCTATAGATCTTTATACCGAGTATGTAGGCTGCTTCCCCTAAGTCCTTCATTGAGAAACACTTTCCTAGCCAATCTTTCACAGATTGCAGCATAGGAATGTCGTTTCCAATGAGGAGTATGTCATCCACATACAAGACCAGAAAAGCTACAGAGCTCCCACTAACCTTCTTGTAGACACAAGACTCATATTCGTATCTGATGAAGCCATACTCTTTGACTACTTCATCAAAACGTCGATTCCAACTCCTAGAAGCTTGCTTCAATCCATAAATGGATCGTTGCAGCTTACAGACTTTGTTGGCTTGCTTTGGATCCTCAAAACCCTCCGGCTGTATCATATACACATCCTCGAGGAGATTCCTATAAAGGAATGCTGTTTTGACATCCATCTGCCAAATCTCATAGTCGTAGTATGCTGCAATTGCAAGTAGGATTCGGATGGATTTGGTCATAGCGACTGGTGAAAAGGTTTCATCATAGTCAATACCATGAATTTGTCTGAATCCTTTAGCCACCAATCGGCCCTTATAGGTAATCACATTACCATCCATGTCGATCTTCTTCTTGAAGACCCACTTGCACCCTATGGGCCGCGCCCCATCGGGTGGTTCCACCAAAGTCCATACTTTGTTGGTATACATGGATTCCATCTCGGATCTCATGGCTTCAAGCCACTTCTGTGAGTCTGGGCCACTCATGGCCTCCTCATAGGTAGTAGGCTCATCATCTATGAGCATCGTGTCACCGGAATCAGTTATGAGAAGTCCGTACCTCTCTGGTTCCTGGCGCACTCTACGAAGCTCTTGTGTTACCTGAACAGGTGGCTCCACAACCGCTTGTGATTCCTGTTCATGTTCCATAATCGGTTCAGTGATTTGTGGTTCTTGAACCTCTTCAAGTTCTACATTCCTCCCACTTGCTTCTTTAGAGACAAACTCTCTTTCTAGAAACACGCCGGTCCGAGCAACAAACACTTTGTTCTCGGTTGGATTGTAGAAGTAGTATCCCTTAGTTTCCTTAGGGTACCCCACAAACTTACACTTATCCGATTTAGGCCCTAGCTTGTCTGATTGTAAACGTTTTACATAGACATCGCAGCCCCAAATCCTCATGAACGACAGTGTGGGACGCCTCCCACTCCACATCTCATATGGTGTCTTCATGACTGATTTAGATGGAACACGGTTAATGGTGAAAGCTGCACTTAATAGAGCGTAGCCCCAAAATGACAATGGAAGATCGGTTTGACACATCATAGACCGAACCATATCCAATAGGGTTCGATTCCTCCTCTCGGACACGCCATTCCATTGTGGCGTTCCGGGTGGAGTGAGTTGGGACACGATCCCACACTCTCTAAGATAGTCCTCAAACTCTTGGCTCAAGTATTCTCCTCCACGATCCGATCGTAGAGCCTTGATACTTTTGCCAAGTTGCTTCTCTACTTCATTTTTGAATTCTTTGAACACTTTAAAGGATTCGGATTTTGCCCTCATAAGGTACACAAATCCATATCTACTGTAATCATCAGTAAATGTAATGAAGTAGACATAACCACCCCTGGCAGGCGTGGCAAATGGCCCACACACATCAGTATGTATGAGCGCCAATTGCTCACTAGTCCTCTCACCTTTCTTATTGAAAGGGGACTTTGTCATTTTTCCCAATAAACAAGCCTCACATGTCTCATATGATTCAAAATCAAATGAGTCTAGTAATCCATCCTTATGGAGTCTAGATACACGTTTCTCATTTATGTGGCCTAAACGACAATGCCATAAATAAGCAGGATTTAAATCATTTATTTTAATCCGCTTGGTATTAATGTTGTAGACAGGATTGCTTAGATCAAGGACATAAAGTCCATTAAATAATTGCACACTAAAATAGTGAATATTATTCAAATAAAAGGAACAACAATTGTTCTTTATTAAAATAATAAAACCTTCCTTGTCCAAACAAGAAATAGAAATAATGTTTCTGCTCATAGCAGGCACAAAATAGCAATTATTTAATTCTAAAACTAATCCTGAAGGCAGAGATAGCTCGCACACGCCTATGGCCAACGCAGCAACCTTTGATCCATTCCCAACGCGCAGATCTACCTCCCCTTTAGCCAATCTTTTACTTCTCTTTAGATCCTGCATATTTCGACAAATATGAGATCCACATCCAGTATCTAATAACCATGATGTAGAGACAGTTAAATTGACATCTACAACAAAAATACCTGGTGGTGGTGGAATCACTATTCCAAGCCTCTTGTCCTCCAGATATTTTGGGCAGTTCCTCCTCCAGTGTCCAGGCTGACTGCAGTAGTGACACTCACCCTTAGTCACGACCTTGGCAACGCCACCAACAGGCTTAAGGGCTTGTTCCTTGGACTTGGCAACTGACTTGCCTTTGCCCTTGGAGGAAGAGGCAAACCTTTTGCCCTTTCCTTTCTGCACCATCATAATGGCCTTGCCCTTACCCTTGTTGATGCTCTGTTCAGCCGTCCTCAACATGTTGAGCAAATCTGGCAGTGGTTTAACGATCTCGTTCATGTTATAGTTCATAATGAACTGTCCATAACTCTCGGGCAACGATTGCAACACGAGATCGGTTGCCAACTCTTGGCCGACCGGGAACCCTAGCCGGGCGAGATTCTCCAAGTACCCGATCATTCGGAGTACATGGGGTCCCACCGGGTTCCCTTCTGCCAGATGACATTTGAACAGTGACTTTGAGACCTCATACCTCTCTACCCTCGCCTGCTCTTGGAAGAGCTGCTTTAGATGTTCGATCATATCGACATCATTCATGTTCTCGTGTTGCTTCTGAAGCTCAGAGGTCATGGTGCAAAGCATTAGGCAGGCCGCATCATTAGCGTCATCAACACGCTTTTGATACGCCTTTAAGGCAGCAGGTGTCTGGTTCTCTGGACCTTCTGGAACATGCTCCTCTATTGCGTACAGTTTCTTCTCTTGCTTGAGAACAATTCTCAAGTTTCTGTACCAATCAAGAAATTTGGTTCCAGAGAGCTTGTCCTTCTCAAGGACAGATCGTAGGGAATGTTGTGAACTCGATGAGTTGTTTGCCATTTGGAATTCTACAAAAAGGAAAATACGCAAGTTTTAGTATTTGTGAATTTTTGACTATATTTAATAATGGCTAGTTTATTAAATATAGCTCCCACTATTTTTCTACGGATGAATAACCCTCAAGATATTAATGCGGAAAATATCCTTATATTTTCTAGTGGGCCAAGATCCATCTTTTCATCTCCTTATGAGCTTGCTTTGGCAAGTCACCCATAATTTGACTACTTTTAGGTAGGAACAATTCCAATTGCATCCCATATGCAACTCTTGGTTCAACCGGGAAAATAACTCCTTATTTATCCATCCTTATGGATAATCCCAATTGATTGCCTCTAGGTTTCTTAATCAAATTAATAGCCTAGTTGTGTTCAACCTCTTATCTAAACAATTGCACATTGTTACGTGCCATCGCATTCCATTATTATGAACCAAGTCGCCATGCTTTGGCACGCACGAACTTGATCAATAATGATGATAATGAGTGTTTAAATAACGAGAAGGCAAGAACACAATATTTAAAATTTGAGGGATTTTAAACTCAATTTTTAATTGTTTTGTTGATCAATATCAACTAATCTATCTATTTGAGTTTGGGCACAACTCCAAATAATAGATCCAGGTTGTCTAATTATCTTATTATCCTAATTGCATGCATCATCCATACACCAACCACACAAATAATAAGACAATAAATAAACAACCACAAAACAGAAATTAAACGTGATGTGGATATGGCCTTTTCTAGACTAAGATAATTCCAAGCCAATGGAATTATCTATGAACCCTAAGCAAACACATCTCCATGCGTCTTGATCTTTTGGTCCATCCTTCATAGTCATGTGGAATGCTCCATGCTCCATGCTCCATCTTTTGTGGCTTCTTTGGCTTTGGGCTTCTTTTCTCCAATCTTTGCTAACAATCTACTTTATCTAGCACTAGCCAATATCTATACTAAATAAAATAAATCTCACAAGTTGAGAAAAAAAAAATGGCACGCAGGCCATAAAACCCTAATTAATTATTACAATTAATTGATCAGCTCGCATGGCGTAAAACCAAACCACAAAATTAAACATTCACATCAAACCACATCCTAAGGCCATATCCAATCACCATGCGATTTGCATATAAACAGTTAAAATCCAATTTTAACGCGCTTGGTCAATTTTAATTGATTTTAGGATTTCTAGGGTTAAAAACGGTCCATGGGCCCAACAATCCAATTGCCCGTGCCCATTAAAGTGAACCACAAGGCCCTAGGGCCGGCCCGGCCCAAAACCCGCAAGCTAGGCCCGCGGGTTAGGGCCGCCCGGCCCCTTAGGGCGGCCAAGCTTGGGCGGCAAGCAAGGGGGCGGTCCCTAGGGGGGCCGAACCTCCTCTTGGGGTTGTTTCCAAAACAACTTCCTTGCTTGGAGCCCAAGTTTGGTTGTTTCCTTGTTTTGGGAGAACTCCTTCTTCCCCAAGGATGCCCAAACCCTAGATCTAAGATCCTAAAATTTCTCAAACTCACCAATTCATGCATCCAAATGCAAAAAATTGGATCTTGTTATGAGTAATTCTTGACAAATTGCATCCCATGCTTGATTTGTCTTGTTATACGTGATAAACTATCAAATTAAGGTGTAAAACAACAAGAATGTAACACATAAACTACGTTTATGCTCTATGACCTGTGGCTCTGATACCACTGTAGGGTTTTGATTCATGGATCGCGCAAACGGAAGCATAATCAAACAAATAACCATGCAAAACCCTCCAAGGATCACAAGTCTAGATGCATAACGATAGTGAAGGTAAGAAATCATAAACACACCTTTGGGTTCTCCTTGATGACTTCAAACGCGAATAGTGTCACGTTCTCTATAGTTGATCCACGCCTAGAGTTGATCCTAGATCTCCCAAACTCCTTGGTGCTAGCCCGGAATAGGAAGAGGATGAAGGAATCACGCAAAAAGAGACAAAAGAGGGGCTTCGGCCCTCTTTTTGGCCGACGGGGTGAGGGCGGCGGCAAGGGGTCGGGTTCGGCCTCCTTGTTGCTTGCTCTCTCTCCTTTGTTCTCTCCCACTCTTGTTATGTTCACTAATGAGCATAAGTTATGAGGAAGGAAGGAAGGAGGGTCCTTTATATAGTCCAACAACTCCTTTTTAACTACCTAAAGGACTTATTCTAGTCCAACTAGAATTCAATTTAGTCCCTTCCTTGCAAATTAGTCCCTACTAAGTTTGCAAGGGTTTGCAAAGTGATCCTTCTAATTAATTAATCCAATTAATTAATTCCCAAATCTAGTTCAACTCTATATAGCGTGTGACCCCATAGGTTCTATCTAGTTGGTAGCAACTATTTGCTAATATGGAGCGGTTTCTAGCAAAACATCCATTCTAGCCAACTAATAGAATAGTCATCTAGACAACCTTTTTACAAGTAATTGTCTCATCCCTTTGCCTCCATATCCGGATTGGACACGAGACATACAAGTCACACTCGTATATCCAATCCATAGTTTCTCGATCCATGGGAATAGCCTTATTCGTGCAAATAACATCAATATCCCATATATTGATTTATTTGAGTCTGGCCAGACATTCTATAAGCACTATCCCTCGAGTGGCCTAGGATATTTGCTCCCGTTATGTGGGAGGGGCAAATCCTCTCTACGTCCACTACGATCTCTACGCTTGCTTCTCATTGTATCCAGTACACGCCTTTATAACTACCCAGTCACGGTGTAGCGTTTAACGCTACCAAGATCACAATGATCCACAACTAGAATATCTAGTGACTTCAAGTCTAAGGATGACAATACCATTGCACCGCGAGAAGCACTTGTGACTCAGCATAACATGTATGTAGCCTTCTCGGAGATGGGTCAATCCAGTGCAACATTCCGTAATGCACACCTATGTGTTGGATCGTGATATCTCCATATCAATCCAACCCCATACTAGTCTATAGATGATTGTCCCATTAATCATTATACTTGACTAGGGATATTTAAGATAAACAACACAATTGTAAATCTAAGGACTTCATTATATTAAATATCCAATAAATAATAAATGAATTTTCTAGCCATATACAAATTCATACTAAACTAGATTGCCTCTAGGGCATTAATTCCAACAAGAAAGCTGATTGTGCGTAAGGAAGTTGCATCCCACTCATCACTCTCTGGTTCATGCACTGATTGCACAGTGCTTTATGACGAAGATCCTTCGAGGACAGCCTTCTCAAACATTTTTAGAGAAAAGACATCTCCACCCTTATAATAGGATTTATACCACCAGTCTTGGGAAAGCTTGCGTAAGTCAATGGTCTGCTCCATGGATGTTTTGGGAACCATTTCTGTAGCGCAATGGACACATACATAATTAGAAATCAAGGGCTGGTACAAGCTACAAAGTGGTGAAGAGTAACGTGAAGCACAAAACTCAGAAGAGGTGGCATGATTATCCAACCCTGGGTTTTGGATCCGCAAAAGGATAAATATTTTCTCTCAATTGCAAACCCAAGAGGGTTGCGATGGTGAAAGACCAACTGAAAAAAAGGGTTTATATAGGACCCAAAGTGGGTGACTCTTCAGTTCCTAGCTGAGTCAGCAACGTCTCGAGAATAGACAAGAATCAATGACCCTATTAAAGCCTACGACGCTATAGTAGCACTAGAGAATGATGACGGCTTGGCCTACTGTAACGGGCCCGTCCTATTTAAGTCTACAACAGATCAGGCAATAATGGCCTCTTATGGGGACTAGGGTCTTTCAGGCATTAAATTATTCAAAAGTCACTAAGAATTCGTGCAAAGATACTTAGCTGATTCTCAACACAGCACATATGTGATTCCGTGCGACTTTAGCCACAATATGTGCGCATAAGCCTATCTACCTAAGATAGCAGCAAGAAAAAGTTTGTCTGTTTAGATAAGTAAAATTATTAGCAAGTGTAAGCCTATCTGTCTAGATAGCAACAATGCGCGAGCATAAGCCTATCTGTCCTGATAGCAGTACTTTAATCAAGCCCATTCATGAATAATGGCAAAGCATAAACAGTTTACTGGCCGATAAAACAACAATTAAGAGCACGAAGCCAAAAGCAGCAAAGAAATGCTTATCATGCACGAATCAGCACGCGCAAAAACAGGAAAAAGATAGTTCAAAGGATCCAAAAACTTACAACCATGAAAAATAGTTCAAAAGAGAAAGCTATCGCGGTACTAAGCTACTGATCTTCGAACAAATCTTTGAGAAGAGAATCCCCGACTGACAGCTTAATGCAGTTAGAAACTAATTTCTCTAGGGGAGCCTTGTCATTTTCATTACGCCTTGAAATTTCCTCAAACTCCCTGATTGCTTTCTCAATAACTGCCTTACGCGCTGTAGATAGTGCTTTCCAGATTGACAGATCACAGCCACGTGGCAATCATCCAGAACACATAGCTGTGCTCCACACACACTAGATCACCACCCGCGTTGATCCACGTGGGGGCTGCGAGACAGGGCCCTCGCATACCACCACACGGGACTTGTAGGGACTTAGTGGTTTGAAGGCTAGAGTAAGTTCCGTCGCGCGCGAGCGACAACCAAGCCCGCACGCGACCCTTGGTAGCTGCTTTGAGAGATTTATGGAACGACCTCCATAAACCCTGTCAACCTCATAACGGTTCTGGTATGCGCGGACGAAGTGCGTAACGGTCCCTATATATACGGACGAACGTGCCGTTGTGGTTAAGGTAACTAAGCCGTCATTAATGGGCGCATTAACCCACTACAACGGTCAGATTCTCCACTATATATAGGATCGTTAACCCTTCCTTAAATAAGACTAATCACCTGAACTACGCGGAAGCTCTGCCAAAACTCTGTCTCTCTCTCATACAGTAACTATTGCTTACTCTCTCCCTACACACAACCCTATTCTTCATGTGTTCCTCCTATCCCCTGTTCTTGGTGTACTTTGAATCTTCCTCAAAGGATTTTCTCGTACACATTTGGTGAACCCGACGTGAAACTTACCATTGCAAGCAACCATGTCTCACGATGAGGATGTCAGCAACAGATCTCCCTCCACCGAGACGACCTCAGGAGAGGAAACTCGCAACAATTCCGAGGCAACCGGCGGTACTCCAACCTTGGAGACGTTGAATGCCACTATCCAGAACCAAGCGAAAGCTCTTCAAGCTCAGTCCGCACAGATGGATCAGATAATGGCCATTTTGGGAACTTTTGCCCCGAATTCGGCATCGGGAGCTGCTGTCTCTCAAGGAGCTGGAACCTCTACCACTCAGGGGACAGAGGTAATACCTACACCGCCAAACCCTAGTTTGCAAAGTCCATTAGCAATGGTGCAACCACCTTCTGTTCAGGGACAAATGGTCCAAATACCGTCACTTGTCACACATATTCCCCAACATCCAGCTGCTCCCTCCAATATCTCTTCGCAATATCCCTTGCCTTCTCCATCGGTACCCCTAACCAATGTGGCTTACACCCTAGCCCAACCGCGGTATATCTGTCTCCACCGGCTGCAACCCTTCCTCCTGCTGTGGGAGGAAGTGCACCAGCAAGCATGACAGCCTTAGAGCGGCGCATAGAGACCTTCCTGGCCAATCAACCTTTTGCGGACACCATCATTCCAAAGGTTGACAATGCCCGTCCTATCCCGCGGGAGATCTACCTGATGCCCAACCCCGCAGGGTACAAGGCCCCTAAGTGGGACAAGTTGGAGGATGTTAACGCGAATGCTCATGAGCATGTTATGCGCTTCATTGACGTAATGGGGCCATACGGGGCTGACCCCAATCTGCTGATGCGTGAGTTCCCGAAGTCTTTAGGGAACGTGGCCTACAAATGGTACAGAACGCTGGAGGCTGGATCTGTCAGGACCTGGGATGACATGGTTCAGAAGTTTTATACGAAGTTCTTCTAGATGGAGGAGAAGGTTACGATGATACATCTTTCGCGTATGTTTCAGAAGCGTGATGAGGATGGTGTCACCTTCATCAAAAAGTTCAGAGCTAAATCGTTGGAGTGCAGGGACGAAGTGCTCGAGGGCAGGCTCGTGGAGATATGCCTGCAAGGCATGCGAGATGTGTACAAGGGTATGTTAATTAACTTACAAACTCCTACTTTTTCAAACTTAATTGAATTTACCAAGAATATAGAGCCTATAGTGGAAAGGCAAAGGAAGAAACACGCCCCTGAGCGATCCCCTATGGGACCCACTTTCAAGATTGGGAGGTTTAACTACAAAAGGGGGCGCGAAGCTGAGGTCAATATAGTTTCGCCACACAAGCAACCTAGGGTTGCAACCTCGGACGCGCCGCCTCTACCATGTTCTTCAGAGGAGGTGATTGACTTATGCAAACAGTGGTGCAAGGAGGGGGTTCTGCCTCCGCTCGAAAGGATACCCTCCAAGGAGATGGTGAGGGACCCGAAGTGGTGTGACTGCCATGGAAAGATAATGCACCCCAAAACTGAGTGTAAGAAGCTAAGGCACCTCTTGATCCGGAAAATGAAAGAAGGGGAGCTGATTGTCAACGATCAGAGGCAGGACGTGCGCAATAATCCGCTGCCGGCCCATGCGGAGAAAGAGCCGAAGGAAAAAGAAGTAGCTATGATCGCGATCATGGACCTTGAGGAGAATGCGGGAGATGGTCTGCCCATCATCGCTGAAGTCCATGACGAGGAAGATTACAGCGTGGACACTGAAGAATCGCGTGCTGACAGGATGAAGGGGTCGCACGGTTTCAGAAAATTCTTTGACGAGATGAACTTTTCGGAGAAATGCCGGAAATAAATGACAAACGCAATTCTGAGGGTAGCAGAGGATTTCGAAGAGGACATTGTCGTCTCCAATGGGAAAGTTGTTAGGGCGTCTCGCTCCACAGAGAAGATAATGACTTTCTCCGAAAGCGACAAGAAGACGGATTCAAGTCATCAGAAGCCCTTGTATGTAACAGCGGTGATTAACAACGTTGAGTTCAAGAGGGCATTTGTTGATGGAGGAGCAGCCGTCAATGTGGTTTTGCTCAATACTCTGAAGTTGGTGGGAACCCCTGAGAAGAAGATCGTCAGGCGTCCATCCTCGCTAATGGTATTCAGAAGTGACTCTAGGATGACGATGGGTGGATTCGCCTTGGTATCAAGATAGGAAAAATCAAGTGTTCGGCCAAGTTCTACGTCATTGATGCGAATACTATGTATCACATGATCATAGGGCGAGCCTGGATTCATCTCTTTGACGCGGTACCGTCAACAAATCACCAAGTGATGAAGGCCATCTGGAATGACAGGGTAGTCGAGATACCGGCTTTGGTGAACCCCTTTAATCTGAATGAAGCGCATCTGACTGAAGCAGTATGGTTCACCTAAATGGCAGATGAGCAGATGCCGGGGCCATTCAATCCGACCCCTCTGCCTCGATGGGAAGACATCAAGGATCAGTCACCAGCATGAGTAATGGTGACGAGAGAGGAGGCCAAGGAAGAGGTGCCTACACGCGAAGAGGTGTCACAGGGCGCCTACCCAAAGAAGAATGTGTACACTTTGAAGAGGGTAGTAAAGCATGATCATAAGGGCAAGGAGATAGAAAGCTTCTACTCCAATGGAAAGAAATGCTACCGCATATGAAGGTGCGCGGGGGTACCCCCATCCGAGCATGGGGATATCCCTGGGAAAATCAGTCAACTTGAACAAGGCCCGGAGGAGGACAAGCTGAGGCCAGAAGTTATGGAGGATAAGTTGAAAGAAGTGCCCGAGTGTATGGAAGACAAGCCAAAGCCACAGAAGCAGGAACTAAAAGAGGTGTTCCTAAGTCCAAGCAAAGAAAAGAAAAGACCTGTTTTCCTGAGCGCAGACCTCGCAAGCGAAGAGGAAAAAAGATTGCTGCAATTGTTGACCGAATATAAGGATGTGTTTGCTTGGGAATACGATGAGATGCCCGGTCTGGACACGAGCGTGACGATGCACATATTGGACGTGGTCCCGGGATCAAAATCGGTGAAGCAAAGTGAGAGAAGTTTCAGGCCAGAAATAAATGTGAAGATCAAGCAGGAAATAGTCAAGCTGCTGACTGCTAAATTCATCGAGCCAAATCATCATCCCACTTGGTTGGCCAACGTCGTGCCGGTAGTAAAGAAGAATGGGCAACTTCGCATCTTTGTAGACTTCAGGGACTTAAACCGCTTCTGCCAAAGGACGACTTCCCGTTGCCCAACATCGATTTGCTCATAGATTGTACTGCGGGGCATCGGATGTTCAAATTCATGGATGGTTTCAACGGGTATAACCAGATCAAGATGGATCCTGAGTATGCACGGAAAACTGCGTTCATTACGCCAGTTGGGGTCTTTAACTACACAGTTATGCCCTTTGGACTCAAGAATGCGAGTGCGACTTATCAGCGAGCAATGATGGCTCTGTTCCACGACATGATGCATCAGGAGGTAGATTTTTATGGTTATGATTTGGTTGTCAAGTTCCGAGAGGAAGCGGACCATCTGGGAGACGTGCGGAAAGTATTCGAAAGATGCAGAAGTTTCCAATTGAAGATGAATCCCATGAAATGCGCATTCGGAGTGACTTCGTGGAAGTTTTTGGGATGCGTGATCCATCGCCAGGGAATTGAACCTGACCCTGCAAAATTTTTGGCTATCACCAGCATGACGGCACCGCATAATCAGAGCACTCTGAAGACGTTCCTAGGGAAACTGTCTTATCTGCTGAGATTCATCCCAGCAATTTCAGAAATAACCTTCTGCTTTGGTGATCTCCTAAAAAAGAACGCTGTGTATAATTGGACAGAGGAGCATGAAGCCGCATTTGGGAGACTGAAGGATTTGCTGACATCACCAAGAGTAATGATTGCACCGCAGCTGGGGTCGCCACTTTTGTTGTACATGACATCGACAAAGAAGTCTATAGGGGCACTGCTAGCCCAAGAATATGAAGGGCAGGAAAGGCCGATCTATTATATCTCTCGTTTAGTACAACCGGCTGAGTCAAGGTACACAGATATTGAACGCCATTGTCTTGATTTATTCTTCGTGATAGAAAAGTTAAAGCATTATTTCGTCTCGCACAAAGTCGTAGTGATTACAAAGAGCGACCCCATACGGTATCTCTTGAGTCACTCTTCTCCTTGCGGAAGATTGGAAAAATGGTACATGACCATCTCACAGTATGACATTACGTGTGCTGGACCATGAGCAATCAAATTGCAAGCAGTGGCAGATCTTTTAGCGCAGTTCCCGGATAGCAGCTACGAACACATGATAGAGGAGGAGCTGGAAGGGCCTGAGATTTATGCAGTTGAGTCGCCATACTGGGAACTTCATTTCGATGGGTCGTCAACGAGGAAAGGTGGTGGAATTGGTATTGTTTTGACTAAGCCAGATGGGGAGGTCATCCAAATGTCCACCAAACTGGATTTTCCAGTAACAAACAATGAGGCGGAGTATGAGGCCCTGATCGCGGGACTCCGCACGGCCAAGGCACTAGAAGTTAGCAATCTGAAGGTCATGGGGACTCTAAGCTAATTGTAAAGCAAGCTTCAGGCGAATATGGGTTAAAGGAGGTCAATTTATTGCCTTATCGGACTATGGTGCAGAAGCTGGTACATCAATTTTGTGATGTCAAGTACGAGCACACGCCTAGGGCCGATAATCGGCATGCAGATGCCTTAGCCACTCTGGGATATAAAATCAGTGCGGACAAATGCCCTGCGAGAATTTTTATTGAGGTTAGAGCAACTCCGGCCTTGACACAGGAGGTATGCGAGGAGGAATCCGCAGAAGAAGAAGATTGGAGAAAGCCAATACTGCGTGCAATTGCTGAGGGGACGAGCAAAGAAAATTGGGCATCCACCAAGGGATACTGCATACACGAAAATTCCCTTTAATCCAAGGGTCCGGGAGGAATACTCATGCGGTGTGTCTCGCAGCAGGAGGGGCAGGCATTATTAGAAAAGATCCACCAACACTCTTGTGGGGGAAGCGAAGTGTCTATTTATCGAAAATCCCAGAGATATGGGATTCACTGGCCAGATATGTCCACGTGTGCTGCAATCATTCAAGGAAATTATGAAAGCTGCACATTAATTAAAGACTCTTTGGAGATTGCCGTGATTGATGATGACATAGATTGGAGGAAGCCACTCTTTGATTATTTGACGGAAGGAATCGAGCCCGATCAGAGGAAGGAAGCTGAGAAACTTAAAAGAAAAGCGGCTCGATCTATGGTGCAGGAAAACATACTCTGGAGAAGAGGCCACGAGGGTAATCTACTCAGATGTCTAGATAGCCAAGAGGCGCAAGAGGTGATGGATTTGTCTCACCAAGTAGAGCATCAGGGAGGTGCGAAGCTATGAAGACAGCTCCTCACCGTTGGCTATTTCTGGCCCACAATGGAGGCAGATTGCCGCACCAAGGTGAAGAGATGTCAGGAATGTCAGTTCAAGGGCAACCTCGTGCATGCTCCTGGACTAGACTTACACGCATTGGGAACACCTTGGCCATTTCATACCCGGGCTTTTGATTTTATCGGTCCCATTCGGCTAGCCTCGCATGGAAACTTGTTCATCTTGACTGCGACTGAGTTATTTACCAAGTGGGTGGAAGCAGTGCCGCTCAAAACAGCGAATGCACTTGCAGTGGTCAAATTCGTTCAAGAGAACATCATATACCGGTTTAGGATCCCTAACACTATATTCTCGGATAACGGTACTCCTTTCGTAAATCGCCAGGTGGCTGTGAGAATGGCAGAATACAACATAAGGCAAGTCTGCTCGACGCCTTATTACCCGAATGGAAATGGTCAAGCAGAAGCAACCAATAAGACGCTGCTAAGAATTTTGAGTAAGATGGTCGCAAATGATCACAAGAAGTGGGCAAACTCTTTAAATTTGGCTTTATGGGCCTATCGCACTTTGCCTAGGACTCCCACAGGTGTTTCCCCGTTCCTTCTATGCTATGGAGCTGAAGCTGTTGTACCAGCAGAAATAAAGGTCAACTCTACAAGGATAGCCTTTCATGCCTTGTACGAAAATCAACGTGACCATGACTTGATTCTGTTGGAAGAGAAGCGTGAACAGGCTAAGATGGCTAATAAAAGATACAAGGAAAGAATTGCTCGCGCTTACAACAAAACAGTTCAACACCGATATTTTGCGGTTGGGGACTTGGTCCTGCGAGCTTCATATCATTGCATGCGGGAGGCAGCTCATCCAAAGTTTGCAGCTAACTGGGAAGGACCATTCGAAGTTAAAGAGGTCTTCGACAGCGGTTACTGCACAATCGAGAGACTTCATGGGACTGCAACAACCTCAAGCCCAATCAATATGCGATGGATCAAAAATTATTATCCTTAGCCCATCTATTTACATTTCAAGGCTATTCCTTATGTATCTATAAGTTATTTCCTCCCATACGAGGAATTTGTTCTTATGCTCCTCCCATATGAGGATGCTTTAATAATAAGAATTCTCCCATATGAGAAGAACTTTATTACATTGTTCTCTCCATTATTTTATTTACTTGTCTGCTCACATTACTTAAAAACCTATCTGCCTAGATAGCAGCTATAACATATGATCCCATGCGATCTCAAAGCCTATCTGCCTAGATAGCAGCTATATTGAATTATGATCTTAAGTGATCTAAAAGCCTATATGCCTAGATAGCAGCAATAGCAACAATGCCCCGTGCGATGCTTAGCCTATCTGCCTAGATAGCAATTACATTTAATTATGATCTTAAGTGATCTAAAAGCCTATCTTCCTAGACAGCAGCAATAGCAACAACGCCCTTGTGCGATACAAAGCCTATCTGCTTTCGATAGAAAATTATTCAAACATTATTTGGATATAAATGCGATGGAAACACAGAACCTGTTTAGACATATAGCAAGTTTGCACTCGAAATTACGATCTGTTGTACACAACAAAACAGCGAATGAAAAAGCATATTTCATTAATAGTCAAAAACGACTTACAATTTATCTGTCTAGATAGCAGCTTACAAGCAAAGGCTTATACTAAGGAAAAATACCTAATCTAAAGCTTGAATCTACGAGTTATAAAACTATGGGACGGTACACTTTCGTCGATGTCCTAGATCAAAACAGAGCTCTCATTTGATCTCCAGCCACAACAAGGATCTTTGCAAAAGCAGGAAACCTTACACAATTGTTCTTCAAAGAGATCATGAAGAACGAAGAACTTTCCGAAGAATTTCTTGGGAGCTATTTCTATAGCACAAGGCACAAACTCAGGATTCAAAAGTAGGAATTGACATGAGCTAACAAAGGTCAAGGACCGATGCCAGCAGTCATAAGGACTAATGAGAAGCCACATTTTGATGAAGAACCAAATGGCAAGAAGTAAGGTTTATATAGACTTCAGAAGGGACTCTTTAGTTCCCTGGCTGAGTCAGCACTGCCTTGGAAACGGGTAAGAATCAATTACTTACGCCTCAAAAATTGGTAAGAATCAATTACCCTACTAAAGGCTACGACAATACAGTAGCACACCCTATTTAATGACAGAAGGTCATGATAAGGATGGGGCCCACTACAAGGAAATCGTGCTTATCTAATAAATTAATAGCGCGATAGTCAAGGCAATTACGTCAATACATGACGTCATAATTGATATACATTAAAGCTTGATTGCAAAATCCTTAAAGAGCAAAAGTTAACATAAAATTCTCAATGTTTTGAAAAAAAAAGGGGGAGAAACATTAGCATTACAATATGCGCAACTCTTCTCTTAAAATAAATCCTTGATTAGAGGATCTTCTGGTGAAAACAGGAGCGATGTTTCTTTTGCTTGGTTCACTTCTTGTTTTAGCTTTTCATACTTGGCCTTCATCGCATGGAAGAGAGTGGCAGCTTCTTCAGCTTTTTTCTTTTGCTCTTCCAATTTCCGCTTTTCAAATGCGAGGTTGTGGTAGCCATATTTCAGCATTACAGATGCGAGGATTTGGGTAACCCTGTTGAGGAGGAATCCGAAGTCCAACCTGCCTTGAGCCTTAGCCTGAAGACTTTTTCATGTGTTATAAAGCGACCGTTAATTATCAGGTGAGATGGTAGCGGTGGTTGCTGCAGACAATTGCTCTAAAATCCAGATGGCTTCTGTCAAAGGGCTCCAGCTCCAAAGCTCCCGCAAATGACCACGGGTACGAAAGGCGCATACTTATGAGCCAATCCACATCAGGTTGCCTCATTCCTAGCGAAGTGATAAGTTTAGGAATGCACATTGTTAACAAAAAATAGAATACGACATATGGTAATATTATAGTATACCTGTTCCTTCGAGGATTTCATGTAGAGAAGGAATGCACAACGGGGAAAGCTGAAGCATATCCTTGCTGCATCGCTCGCCTGTCTGCTTCAACTTCGCGTTCATTATAGTTGGCAGGAATAACATAAGTGGCGGCAGGTGCGATGGAAGCTCCAACTTGCAAACCGCAAAAACTCCATGAGGCGGGAACCTGGAAAAGTTCCATCTCGATGGAAGGAATAGCAGGACTTTGTTGGGGTTCAAGTGCATTCCCAGGAATGGTAGCAGTTGAAGAAGCACCTGGAATAACTTCAGCAACAGGTGTGGTTTCTGCTTGCCTGGGGACTTCCTCGTCCGCGAGAGGTTCTTGTAGCTCAGGAGCATCCATTGGAACATCCGCATTTTCATGCGATGCTATGTCTTCCATGACCTCTTCATTTTCATGAACTCTAGCTCCAGCATCCTCTGCTTCCACCTCTTCAACTTCACCATCTCCTTCTCTTATCCTAGTGTCAACCTCGACATCATCAGAGACCTCAATAACATCTTCCAGAGGTTCTCCTACATCCTCAGTGGCCGCGACAGGTTTCTCAACATGCGAGCTTTGCTCTGGAACATATGAAATAGGAAGCTGATTCCTCTGCTCCATGTTCTCATTAGAGTCGCCAACCTCTGCCTCATTCGCAGCTGGCTCGTTATTGACAGTGTCCAGTGTGATGGCAACATCACCCACAGGAGTAGTGTTAGCGTCAGCAGGTTCAGTTGGGGCGGTACCACCTGCGAGACAAAATTGAGAAAAACGTTAAGGTAACTCGTGTTATGAATTATGATTTATTTTTAGGTCTCGCTAATAAAAAAAAATGAGCACCTCCACACTTATGTGGGATCGCAGCTCCAGCATCATATGTTACAAATGCGACACCATATCCTACAGAGGTATCTTCACTTATCACATCTTTAAGGTGAGCATGACCTGGTGGTGCGAAGAAGCTCGTTACAATAGGGAATGGGTTACCAAGATTGGTTTACAAACATTGTTTGAATGGTTACCTGAGGGTTCGCCACATTTGTTTACTAACCATCGGCGCGTATCATCTTTTGATAGGCCATGCTTTAACGCACCAATAATCACTTCTTGATAAGTTGCAGCAAGGTTAAAAATCTCACCTTCCTTGCCGCCTGTGATCTCCTCAAAGTCCTCTTGAGCATGTTCCAAGGCGGCCGCACTTGTACTGCCATCATGCAACATGCTGTTCATCCAGACCTCTATTCATGAGCTCAATGTCATCTTCCTCGTGCTTTCTCCTTCTCTCTTCTGCCTCATCACCCATTATTTTAGACTCGGCGATAATAGCTTCGTCTATAGCCTCGCTGGATGCGTCGGAGCAAGAACCTTTTGTCTTTTTCTTCTCTTTGGCCAAAAGGCCACTGATGGTCTCCGTGTCATCATCTGCGAAAGGAAATTAGTTAACAACTATTGCAAAATCCACGTTCAAAGAAGATAAGTTCATTTAAGGTACCTTCTAAACTTTCTTCTCCTATCTCTTCTCTTTCTTCTTCTTCTCTTTCATCTTCCTCTCTTTCCTCTTCTTCACTTTCTGCTTCTCTTTCTTCGTTCTCCTCTTCTTCTTCTTCCTGGCCAAAAGGGATGAATGTCTCAACCGCGAGATCTTTTTGTGTCTTGCCCGGCATGCGACTTTTGCCTTTGCCCTTGGAAGCAAGAGACTTCGCACGACGAAGTTGGAGCGTCTCTAGGAGGCGAAGAAATCGCAATTCCCTTTTGTTTTTTCTTTTTCGCCTTTGGGGCAACCTCTGCATCTACCTCAGCACCGTTGTCGATCAGGGAGCGAGAAAATACGTCCATCTCCTCGCGTATCCGAGCCTCTACCTGGGAAGCCAGTTCCATTTCCACAGGAATTTCCTTCTTTTGCCTTTTTGCCTTAACAATAGAATTGACCAAGGACGCGAAGCGCTCTCCGGATGCGAACCTTCTCAAGTAGCACTGAAAAAAGAAAATTTGGTGTAAACTTCAACGTGTTAAAGAGAGGAGTCCTTCAAGATCTGTAAAGGAGAATTGTTTACCTTGGAAAAGTCTTCACTGTACTGGATTACGCGTGCGACTCCACCCCTAACAGCAGTCATTTTCTCCTCAAGAATAGTGGCTGGGCACAAGTGGTTGTCAATATCAAGCAAGGAATAAAAACCATACTTGGAATCGTCCAAACTGCACTTCTGATGGAATGGAAAAGCATTGCTTCTAATCGCAGGAGATTTGCTGGGACGAGGAGTTGAGGATACATCAGACTTGGCCTGTTGAGCATTCCAGTAAGAGATCCAATTCTTGGTAAGGCGGCCTACACGACTCCGCGAAGGTTGGATGAAAGGCATGTTTCTAAGAAGGATCGATTTACACTTATTTATCAGCAGTCGCTTGTAGCAATTTCGTTTGATTGACTTAGGCCAAATGGAAGGAGCCACTGCATCAAAGCCAAACTGAGGTGAGACGCGAGTTTGGACAACGTCGACTGTGATCTGCTCGTATCTGGGAGTTATCTCAGAAACATTTTTGGCAAGGGCAGGAAGTGAACCTCTCAAGCACCAGCAGAAGAATTCGCAGTAGCGATCATGTCCCTTGAGAAGGGTGTCTTCTGAATAAGAGCCATCTCTACTAGGGTACAGCTTTGGGAAAAATCGCACATTGTCGATGCGAGCAGTGTAAGGCCTGGCTGTAAATTTCCTTCGATCGTCGCACACCAAACTCCATGAACACTTAGGATGATTGGTCCTATACCATCGGGCAGCTCTCCCACTTGGAAGCGCATTCTGCACAACCGGAAGGTTCCACATCTGGGTTTCGAAGGAACAGGAGCATTAGAGGGCCACCTTTCAAAGACCCACATGGTAAGAAATGAAATGTTAACAAAGGTCAACACATCAAGAGGCCCACGCGACTCCTCAATTGCGACCACCAACTGGTCTAACCGATGATACAAGGTGCCTAGCACTAGAGGTCCAAGCGCGACTTTCTGGCCAAGGGTCAACTTAACAGCAAGGGGCAGGACATGATAAAAGACCCCGTCATGACGATGACCGTCGATCAAATACCTTGACAGCCAGGCACAGAGGAAGCCGCATAAGGTCAGATGATACCCCTTTCCCTCTATATAATTCTTCGCTTCTGGTTCATTCTCCAGTATTTCTTTGGTGATTTTACTATTCGCATAGTCACGAAAGAAGTATTGCACCCATTTTCCTTAAGTGTTCTTCGCGGAGGTCTCAACCAGCTGCCATGCGGGAAGTACTTCTGCAGATGTCCAACGGGTAGAAATTTTCTTTACCTCGGTCAAACATTCCTCAATGTGCGCATAGAGAGTGAGCTCTGGACCAGGTTTCAAGGCAGTCAAAGGATCGAATTCGCCCATGGGTGAAAGTTCATACATAATTTGAACATCTTCTAAAGTGGGGGCGGCTTCAAATTCATCAAAGTGAAAAGTATGAGTCGCAGGTGACTAGCGAGAAAGAAGGTTTAGAAGCATGGTCTGATCCAGCTTCACGGCAGCACCCTTCGTAGCCCTAACAGCAAAATAGATCCCAACCTTGTCTAGCATGATGGCATGGTGAGTTAGCACATGGTCAATCCACTCATCCATTAAATCTATCTTTTGCACGAACGCCTGGGTAGAAATTTCAGTATGGGGGAAGAACCCATTTTCAACACCTAATCTTACCACGTCCTTGGAGTCAATTAACTCCAACATGGCTGGAGTAGTAAGAGGGTTCAACAGTAGCAGATCTTCAGTGGCAGGAGCTGGTAGATTCTTTACTTTAACCCTAGAATGATAAAAGTCTTTCCCACCTAGATAGGGAGCTTTCTTCCACAGGGTCCTGGGAAGATCAGGAATTTCTTCGGGTTCTTTCACAGATTTTGAGGCTTTTGTCTTGGCCATTTCTACAGAAAAGCAAGAAAAAAGGGGGGAGAAGTATATCCCCCTTTGATTCAAAATTCAAAAAGCAGTTCTGGGTTAAGCAGTTCTCGGTCGATTATAGATTCAGAATTTCAAAATTGCAGAAGATCTTCGTTTTAACTTGTTTCGATCTTTAGGGTTTAAAGAAACCCTCTCAACAGTATTTCAAACGACTTTGGGTTTCTCAAATTCAAAACAGTTCAAAATATATGGAGTGCGTTAATGAAAATTGAGCAAAGCCAACCTTGTGATGATGAAGCAAGTTGAAGAAGACGATTGGCAAGAAAGAATTGATGATTGATTATTTGTATTTGCTCTCGGAGGCTCTCAGAAAACATCCACTTTAGAGAGAGAAGCAATACTCTGCAACAATGGAGAGCATGAAGTATTTATTCGAAAGCACTGAAGAGTCGCGTCCTTTCAGTGGTCGAATCGCAACCGTCACCGCCGAATCGTGCAATCACAGGTCGACGCTGACGTTACGCCTAAAACCCTAAAAGAACAGAAGGCACGACTCTAGGGATCCTAGGTCATAATGGCATGCACGGGGGCTGATTTTGCGTGTATTTGAATTGGTGCGTGGCAACGACGCGTGCACTGGTTTTTGCGCATTGAAGTCTATCCGATTAGGTGTCTTCACGCGCAAAAACGGGGCTAATGTAGATAGTGCTTTCCAGATTGACAGGTTTTAACCACGTTGCAATCATCCAGCACACCTAGTTGTGCTTCACACACACTGGATCACCACCCGCGCTGATCCACGTGGGGGCTGCGAGAAAGGGCCCTCGCATACCACCACACGGGACTTGTAGGGACTTAGTGGTTTGGTGGCTAGAGTAAGTTCCGTCGCGCGCGAGCGAAAACCAAGCCCGCGCGCGACCCTTGGTAACTGCTTTGAGAGATTTATGGCACGAGCTCCATAAACCCGGTCAACCTCATAACGGTTCCGGTATGCCCGGACGAAGTGCGTAACGGTACTTATATATACGGACGAACGTGCCGTTGTGGTTAAGGTAATTAAGCCGCCATTAATGGGCGCATTAACCCTCTACAACGGTCATATTCTCCACTATATATAGGATCGTTAACCCTTCCTTACATAAGACTAATCACCTGAAATACGCGGAAGCTCTGCCAAAACTCTGTCTCTCTCTCTCATATAGTTACTATTTCCTTACTCTCTCCCTACACACAACCCTATTCTTCCTGTGTTACTCCTAACCCCTGTTCTTGTTGTACATTGAATCTTCCTCAAAGGATTTTCTCGTACACACGCACCTTAAGGGCGGCCTTCTCCTTGCCATAGATGGAGTACTCATACCTGGTTTGAGGAGAATTGTTGATCCTAATCAAACTTTGCACGAGGAAATCCAAGTCTAATCTCCCTGTCGCGATTTGTTGAAGGCTATTTGCGCCTGAAAGAAGACTTTGAGCACTAGTAACTGAGGTGCTTGCTGGGTTTGCCTTCTGTACTCTCTCTAAGAGAGCAGCCATCTTCTTGAGAAGAACCTCTCTATCCCATGGCCCAAGCTCCAGAACTCTAGCAAACGCAGTCAGATATGACAAGCGTACCCTCATAAGCCATTCAAGACAAGCTTGATCAATATCTGACGCGCAAAGACAAAAGCAAATTACTTAGAAAAAACATAAGATTGCGTGCCGCACACCAGAAAGGTAAACATCTTACCAGTTCCTTCAACAATCTGCTGAAGTGATGGAATGGGAGTTGATGCTGGACCACCACTGGAAGCGCCTACCTCAGCTAACTTTTGATCTGATAAAGCTTCACGTGCAAAGTACTCCTCAGTAATGGCATAATTCCTTCCAGCAACATATGGTTCAGCGAGGTGCGAGCCCCATGGAGCCCATGGATTTTGCGCAAAAAGGGCGTCTAGGTCAAAGCTAGAGGAATCAATGACCATGCTAGGAAGTGACAAATCTTCACTTAGGCCCGCTGAGGATGCAACAATTCTTGGAGTACCTTGTACAGTAGGGGAGGTCCTTGTTGGCACCCCAGTCGCGGATACAGGTTGGAAGTCGTGTCTTGATGAGGTTAAGACATAACTACATCTTCATTCCCTTCTCCCGCCTCATTCAGACTTGGAGCAGACTCCGGGCCTTATGGCGCACTTTCGCGCGCAACATCGGGCTGCGTCCCAGGAGTTGCAGTAACATGGGCATCAACAACAGGAGGTTGAACATCCATCATGGCCTGATCAGGTGCGATGTGACTCACATGAGACTCAGCTCCAATATCTCCTTGGATAGCTGCCGCATCTTAAGGCAGGGGACCTGAAGTCCTAACTTCATCAATAATCTTAACTTGCTCGACCATCGCAACAGTAGCATTAACTCCTGGAGGGGCCTCATGAGCAGCGCATCTATCAATGGCTGGGGGAGAAGGGAGTCTATCTTCCTAAACCAAGTCTCGGCTAATATGACCAGCAGGTTGCTCTTGCTCCTTCACGAGATCTTATTCTTGCTCAACTATGAACTCGAGCCTTTCCCCGTCGACATTATCGTCATCATCGATTGTAATGGCTGCCCCTCCAGAAGGCTGGTCGATCAGATTTTTGGATAAAGCATTTTCAGAGGTTCTAAAAGTAGTCTCGGAGATGCGAACAACGACACAATGGAGGCGAGGTTGTCTCGGTATAAGGAGTTGCTCTGCCAAGAGTACAAGAATCAGAATCACAAAATGCTTACAATGACAAAAACCTTCACAATCATATGGGATATTTGTGTACATACTATGACTCAGATTATCATCGGTCCCTTTTAAAGTCGCATGCCCTGATTATACGCGAGAAAGATTGTTATTACTAGTTGGAAGTAATGGAGTCACGCATAACCATCCTAAGAAAATTGCTTACCTGACGCTTCGCCACATTGGTCCACTAACCAACGACGAATGTCGCTTTTAGACACTGCATGTTTTAAGGCGTTGTAGATAAGGTCTTAATGAGATAAGGCGAATAGATATACAGTACCTTCTTCATCGCTGTCGCCAACAATATCTTGGAAATCCTGCTCGGCGCGTCTAGTTGCCCCACAACAGAATGCGATTGTCGTGCTCTTCAAGGCTCTCCTTCATGGGTCTGGCCACATCACGCTCCTCACGGAGCCTTGCTTCTTCCTCAGTTTTCTTCGCCATAGAAACAGAATTTGCGATCACATCTTCCTTAGTGGGACCCTCTGGGGCTTATTCAGCATCCTCATCATTCGCAAATGTGCTCATATCAGCAAACGTCTTAGATAGTCAAAACGCGACATAATAAATTAAAGTTATTACCCTACCGCGTAGCCAAAGGGGCCACTGGGATGAACTCGGTGAAGTCTTCCAAACTGGTCTGCCTTGAGTTCTGGCCTCTCTGGGGAGCTGTTTTCTTTCGAGGACTATGGTTCATTCGTGCACGCTTCGTCGGATTGGGAGCCGTCTCATCTATTAAAGGATCTTCAGGGGCTTTGTTTATCTTTGTATTGGCACCTTGCTCTGAAAGAGATGAGATAAAAGCTGCAAGAGGACCAAATTATGGCTTCGATCTATTGACCCATTGGTCCAGCAGGTTCAATGACAACGTTAGACGCGTCCTTTGAACGCAACATGGCGATGAGTGCGCCGCTGCGATCTCCAAAACCAAATCTCCTGAAGACACACAGAAAGCAAAATAAGAAGGAAAAATTCATCATTAAATTTAGGAAGTTGCTTTAGATGGTGATGAGTTGACAACATACCTTGTTGAACTCGTCTGCATAATCCTTTGTTTCTTTAAAAGAGTCCTTTTGAGCTGATTCAATTTTCTCCGCAAGACCAGTTCCGAGCACAGATAATGATCTTTATCTAGCGGCGAATAGAACCCGTGCTGTTTCGCATCCCTAGAGGCCTTGGATTTAAAAGGATAATCTCCTATTCCGAGCGCAGGAGCTATTGAGGGTTGAAACTGGAGGCGTGATCTAGCTTGGAGGCGAGTTTGGGCATTCTAGAAAGCAATCCAGTCCACAGCCGCCTCACCCACCCTAGTTCTGGACGGCAGAGTTAATGGGAGCATGCCAATCAGCAAATCGTTGCACTCTTGGTACAACAACCTTTTATAGAAGCTCTTCACGACCGATTTAAACCATAACGAAGGGGCTACTGCGTCAAATCCAAACTGGGGACTTACTATAACAGGGTCATAAGGAGTTATGATGAGCGAATAGCTAATACACTCTACTCCATCTTCGCCTAAAGCGGGTAGATACCCCCTCTTGCACCAATTGACAAACTTAGAGTAGCAGATTAATCCATCAATGATGTGCGCACGAGTTTACTTTACACTCTAATCAGGATACATGGTGTCTCTGAAGACAACATTGTCTAACTGTTGAATGCATGGCATGGGTTTAAAAAAGTTGGCATCATCGCATACCAGGGAGAACGAGCGACGAACAGCCTTGTTTTTGAACCAACGCCACGAGCGAGGGCAGTAGAGCTTCTTTTTAGACTTAGGCGCGTCCCACAAAGTCACGGGAGAGGGGACCGGAGTGCATAAAGGCCATCGTTCGAATACCCACATTGATAGGAACGTGACGTTGACATACGTCACCACGCGACCCGACCTTGGGACTGCTCCATGTGCGACATCGCCAAATCTAGGCGGTGATACAAAGAGCCAAGGACCAAGAGGCCTAATGCTAGTTTCTTCCCAAGAGATAGACGAACCGCTAGAGAAAGAACGTGACAAAATACACCACCGTGGGGGTGACCGTCAATGAGATATCGGGACAACCATACACAGATAAAGCCACACAGAGTATGTTGGTAACCTTTTCCTTCGAAGGAGGTGGGGGGCTTTGTATTCTTCGCAGTCACTTCTTGGGAAATTTCTTTGTTGGCGAAGTCGCGGTTGAACTTGGACCACATGTTTTTCACGCCTGAGGCAACTGATACGTATGTCTTCGCAGGCTTGCTTAATGCCCATCTAGTGGCATCTTCTTCAGGTCGCCAATACAATCCTTCATTTCTTGAAAGAACAAAAGTTTTTCGTCAGTACTTAAAGCAGCACGAGGGTCTATGGCGCCCATACAAGGAAGTTCTAGCAGCTCCTCGACATCTTCGAGCGTTGGCCCGGCCTCAAAAGTCGCAAAGTGAAAGCTGTGAGTTTTCTTTGAATAGCGCGAGAAGAAAGTCATCAGCATGTCTCTATCGAGCTTGACGCTTAACCCCTTCATCGCGCACACGGCTCCATAAATCCCTGCGCTGGTCAACTTGGTTTCAAAGTGGGTGAGAATGTACACCGTCCACTCGTCCATGTAATCCAGCTTCTCGGCGAAGGTATGGTGAAGAAGATCTGTGAAAGGGTAGAGTCCAGCTTCGAGGCCAAGTCTGTGAATGTCATTGACATTGGCGAGATCCCAATCGTCTCTTTCAGGCTCATATGTCAATTTCAAAGCGTTCGTTGGGGGAGGCATCTCAATTGAAGTGCCCTTGATAGTGGCTAGATAAAAATCATCCCCTCCTAGGTAAGGGGCCTTGCACCGTAGCTCTTTTAGGAGCTCTGCAAGGGAAACTTCTTCTTTCAAGCTTTTAGTTCTGGCCATATCTCGTTAAAGGAAATTTTTTGAGTACAAATAATAGTGAGGAACACGAGGAGCATCTGCTAGTCTAATTTGAACGAAAAATAAAGAGGGTTGAAGCACTAACGAGATTTTTGATGAAGCGCCTGAACTGCCTGGGAAATTTTATCGATAATTTGATTGAAGGTCTCGGCTTCTTGCTGATGACTCTCTCCCTGGTTCATATAATCTCGGAAGCAATGACAGTAGAAAAGTTTCAATTGAAGCTCGAAAAGGGTTTAAATAGTTCTCGAAGACTGAAGAGTCGCGACTGCTGACGAATGCTGAATCAGTGAACGCTTCGATATTCGGCGAAATTGGTGACCTATCAGATCATTCTGAGTTATTCTTACCTCGAAAATTGGCAAATATCTGTGGGTGGCGTGTGATTAACTTCGCAGTGGCCAGGCTTTGTCAGAGACTAAACGACGCTTTTTTAAACCCTAGTCGATCATTGCTATGCCTGGGGGCAAGGGATTTGAATTGTATTCAAATTGGTACGAGGATCTGCGTGGGGACCACGCATGGCTGGTTTTATGCTCCTGCACGGCAAACGCGCGCGTGACATTCGCGCAAAAGAGGGATAATGTAGATAGTACTTTCCAGCCAATCAGAACACAGCCACGTGGCAGCCATCCAGCACACCTATCTGTGCTCCATACACACCGGATCACCACCTATGCTTATCCACTTGGGGGTTGCGAGACAGGGCCCTCGCGTACCAACCACACGGGAATTGTAGGGAGTTGTGATTTGGAGGCTAGATTAAGGTTCGTCGTGCGCGAACTACAACCACGCTCGTGCACGACCTCTGGTAACTGACTGAGAGGTTTAAGGATCACGTATCCCAAAAATGCCGACGATCTCATAACGATCTCCGATATATGCGGGCAGATGCGTAATGTTCCCTATATATATGGTCGAACGTGCCGTTAAAGGGGCTATCATTAAGCCGCCATTTATGGTGCATTAACCCATCTCACAACGGTCACTTCCCCACTATATATAGGATCGTTAGCCCTCTATTGCAAACTCTTGGACACTCTAATATCTCTCAGATATTTTGCTAGCCTACTGTCTCACTTTCAAGAGCAGTGAGCAGTTGGCGCTCATACATACTGATGTGTGTGGGCCATTTGCCATGCCTGCCAGGGGTGGTTATGTCTACTTCATTACATTTACTGATGATTACAGTAGATATGGATTTGTGTACCTTATGAGGGCAAAATCCGAATCCTTTGAAGTGTTCAAAGAATTCAAGAATGAAGTAGAGAAGCAACTTAGCAAAAGTATCAAGGCTCTACGATCGGATCGTGGAGGAGAATACTTGAGCCAAGAGTTTGACGACTATCTTAGAGAGTGTGGGATCGTGTCCCAACTCACTCCACCCGGAACGCCACAATGGAATGGCGTGTCCGAGAGGAGGAATCGAACCCTATTGGATATGGTTAAATCTATGATGTGTCAAACCGATCTTCCATTATCGTTTTGGGGCCACGCTCGATTAAGTGCAGCTTTCACCATTAACCGTGTTCCATCTAAATCAGTCATGAAGACACCATATGAGATGTGGAGTGGGAGGCGTCCCACACTGTCATTCATGAGGATTTGGGGCTGCGATGTCTATGTAAAACGTTTACAATCAGACAAGCTAGGGCCAAAATCGGATAAGTGTAAGTTTGTGGGGTACCCTAAGGAAACTAAGGGTTACTACTTCTACAATCCAGCCGAGAACAAAGTGTTTGTTGCTCGGACCGGCGTGTTTCTAGAAAGAGAGTTTGTCTCTAAAGAATCAAGTGGGAGGACTGTAGAACTTGAAGAGGTTCAAGAACCACAAATCACTGAACCGATTATGGAACATGAACAGGAACCACAAGAAGTTTTGGAGGAACATGTTCAGGTGACACAAGAGCTTCGTAGATCTAGTAGAGTGCGCCAGGAACCCGAGAGGTATGGACTTCTCGTGACTGATTCTGGTGACACGATGCTCATAGATGATGAGCCTACTACCTATGAGGAGGCTATGAAGGGCCCAGACTCGCAGAAGTGGCTAGAAGCCATGAGATCCGAGATGGAATCCATGTATACCAACAAAGCATGGACTTTGGTGGAACCACCCGAAGGGGTGCGGCCCATAGGGTGCAAGTGGGTCTTCAAGAAGAATCGACATGGATGGTAATGTGATTACCTACAAGGGCCGATTGGTGGCTAAAGGATTCAGACTGATTCATCGTATTGACTATGATGAAACCTTTTCACCAGTCGCTATGACCAAATCAATCTGATCCTACTTGCGATTGCAGCATACCATGACTATGAGATTTGGCAGATGGATGTCAAAACAGCATTCCTTTATGGGAATCTCCTCGAGGACGTGTATATGATACAGCCGGAGGGTTTTGAGGATCCAAAGCAAGCCAACAAAGTCTGTAAGCTGCAACGATCCATCTATGGATTGAAGCAAGCTTCTAGGAGTTGGAATCGACGTTTTGATGAAGTAGTCAAAGAGTTTGGCTTCATCAGAAACGAAAATGAGTCTTGTGTCTACAAGAAGGTTAGTGGGAGCTCTGTAGCTTTTCTGGTCTTGTATGTGGATGACATACTACTCATTGGAAACGACGTTCCCATGCTACAATCTGTTAAAGATTGGCTAGGGAAGTGTTTCTCAATGAAGGACTTAGGGGAAGCAGCTTATATACTCGGTATAAAGATCTATAGAGATAGATCTAAGAGACTGCTAGGCGTAAGTCAAAGTACATATATTGACAAGGTGTTGAAACGGTTCAACATGCATGATTCCAAGAAGGGATTCTTGCCCATGTCACATGGAATCACTCTTTTGAAGAGTGGTTGTCCTTCCAATGAGATTGAAAAGGAACGCATGAGTAGAATTCCCTATGCCTCGGCTATAGGATCTATCATGTACGCCATGTTATGTACTAGACCAGATGTGTCATATGCCTTGAGTATGACAAGCAGATACCAATCCAATCTGGATGAGAGTCACTGGATTGCAGTGAAGAACACCCTAAAGTACTTGAGAAGAACTAAGGATGCTTTCTTGATATTTGGCGGTGATGAAGAGTTGCGTATAAGGGGTTACACTGATGCAAGCTTCCAAACCGACAGAGATGACATTAGATCACAGTCGGGATATGTGTTTTGCCTGAATGGAGCAGTGGTGAGCTGGAAGAGTTCCAAGCAAGAGACGGTAGCTGATTCTACAACAGAGGCTGAGTACATTGCTGCAAATGACGCAGCAAATGAAGCTGTTTGGATCAGAAAATTTGTTTCTGAACTTGGTGTAGTTCCTAGCGTTGCGGATACAGTCGAGTTGTACTGTGACAACACTGGGGCGATCGCGCAATCGAAGGAACCCAGGTCGCACCAGAAATCCAAGCATCTGCTCCGAAAGTTTCATCTGAGTCGAGATATTATCGATAGAGGAGACATTCGGATATGCAAGATTCCTACATATGAAAATCTGTCAGACCCGCTTACAAAGCCGCTCACGCAGTGGAAGCATGCCTAGAGGCAATCTAGTTTAGTATGAATTTATTTGTGGTTAGAAATTCATTTATTATTTATTGGATATTTAATATAATGAAGTCCTTAGATACATTTGTGTTGTTTATCTTAAATATCCCTAGTCCAGTATAATGATTAATGGGACAATCATCTATATACTAGTATGGGGTTGGATTGATATGGAGATATCATGATCCAACACATAGGTGTGCATTAGGGGTAATGTCGCACTGGATTGACCCATCTCCTAGAAGGATACATACACGTTATGTTGAGTCACAAGCGCTTCTCGCGGTACAACGGTATTGTCATCCTTAGACTTGAAGTCACTAGATATTCTAGTTGTGGATTATTGTGATTTTGGTAGCGTTAAACGCTACACCGTAACTGGGTAGTTATAAAGGCGTGTACTGGATACAATAAGAAGCAAGCTTGGAGATCGTAGTGGACGTAGATAGAATTTGTCCCTCCCACATAACGGGAGCAAATATCCTAGGCCACTCGAGGGATAGTGCTTATAGAATGTCTGGCCAAAGTCAAATAAATCAATATGGGATATTGATGTTATTTCCACGAATAAGGCTATTCCCATGGATCGAGAAACTATGGATTGGATAACGAGTGTGACTTGTATGTCTCGTGTCCAATCCGGATATAGAGACAAAGGGATGAGACAATTACTTGTACAAAGGTTGTCAAGATGACTATTCTATTAGTTGGCTAGAATGGATGTTTTGCTAGAAACCGCTCCATATTAGCAAATAGTTGCTACCAACTAGATAGAACCTATGGGGTCACACGCCATATAGAGTTGAACTAGATTTGGGAATTAATTAATTGGATTAATTAATTATAAGGATCACTTTTCAAAACCTTGCAAACTTAGTAGGGACTAATTTGCAAGGAAGGGACTAAATGAATTCTAGTAGGACTAGAATAAGTCCTTTAGGTAGTTGACAAGGAGTTGTCGGACTATATAAAGGACCTTCCTTCCTTCCCACAACTTATGTTCATAATTGAACATAACAAGAGTGGGAGAGAACAAAAAGGAGAGAGAGCAACAAGCTAGAGGAGCCGCCGCCCCCCTAGCCCTGCCGCCCGTCCCCGTCGGCCCCAAAGGAGGCCGAAACCTCCTTTGGTTCGTCTCGTTTTGCTTGATTCTTCTTCCTCTTCCTCTTTCCGGGCTAGCACCAAGGAGTGGGAGATCTAGAAATTAACTCTAGGCATGGATCAACTATAGAGAATGTGACACAATTCGCGTTCGAAGTCATCAAAGGAGAACCCTAAGGTGTGTTATTAATTTCTTCCTTTACCATCGTTATGTCACTTGACTTCTGATCCTTGGAGTGTTTTGCATGGTTAATTATTGTTTCCGTTACGCATCCATGAATCAAAACGGTACATTAAGGTTTCTAAGAAATCTAGCTCCGCTCTTGCAAGAGGGATTCTTGTATATGCTCGTTTTTATTAGGAGGGAGAGGGAGATGATCAGAGGCAAGTTTATTGTCAGCGCGCCTATATAGTCATCACGCCCGAGACTATAGCGGTCGCCATGAACTTCAAGCCTCTCAAGGATGACATTTTCGCCGACCATGAGACCATTAGGAGGTTGGATGCGGTTGAGGTAGTGAGTGCCTTTTGCTTTGAGGGGGTGCCTGGAGCGAGGTGTAATGAGAGACCCAGTTTACCTGAGTGGAATGTTTGTAGGAATTTCGTGCTTCCATGTGCGAGGTGGTTGTGCGAGCTTCTTGAGACCTGCGTTTATGGCGTTGCCGCACAACCCACGTACTCCTTCCAGCTTTTCACCATGGATTACTGTTTGTGGATAGGTAGGCGTATCAATATCCCGTACTTCATCTATCGATTTCTTATAGAGAGGACAGAACGCTATAACCGTAGATCTCCCGGGCACACTTGCTTCTCCTAAAGCTAGCACAAGATGCTAAAGCTAATTTGAGTGGTCTAGATTATGACTCTAAGGATAAGAAGAAGAAGAAGAAGAAGAAGAAGAAGAAGAAGAAGAAGAAGAAGAAGAAGAAGAAGAAGAAGAAGAAGAAGAAGAAGAAGAACAAGTTAGATGTTTATGGCGTTACCGCTCAACCCACGTACTACTTCCTACTTTGCACCATGGCTTACTGTTTGGGGATAGGTAGACGTACCAATGTCCCGTACTTCATCTATCGATTTTTTATGGAGAGGACAGAACGATATAACCGTAGATCTCCCGGGCACACTTGCTTGCTCATAAAGCTAGCACAAGATGCTAAATCTAATTTGAATGGTCTAGAGTATGACTATAAGGATAAGAAGAAGAAATTAGATGTTCCTCGTACATGGGAGAGCATACCCGACCTCCTCAAAGGCCAAATACCTATTGAATCCACACAACCTAGCAGAGGCCAAGCGAGTAGCTCGAGCTCCAACATGGAGCGACAGCTCAACACGTTCATACATATGATGGAGTCTCAGAGACTCCAAGATGATGAGGATAGAGCTAGGGAGTGGAGACATTTTGAGCACATTCGGAGTACTCAGCGCCAGCTGGGTCGTGGTATGGAGTCACTTAGCTTTGACTGCGCCCAGCAGGGTGGGTGGATTCAGGACTTGGCTGTGGCAGCCAATGTCCAGTTGCAGCACCCGCATACCTACGATGGATTGTTCCATTACCAGTCTGATGTATACCCAGATTCGAGTCCCGACGTCCGAGCTGAGAACAATGGGAGGACTCACTCCGACTAGACCCACCAGCCCTACGCTTGAGCAGCCGAGTCCTCTTGATTTCACTTTATTTTTCGTCGAGGACAACGAAGCGCTTAAGTGTGGCGGAGTTTTTAGCTATCCGCTAGTTAGCCATTGCATAGCTTGGTTACATATAGATTAGTGAGTCAGTTTGCACGTATGTGTGAGAGTTAGGATTGCATGTGCACGTTTATTTTATGCATTGTATATATTTGTTGCACTTTTTTCATTGAGTCCACCTACCCTATTCAGTTGGTTAGTCGTGTTGGTTAGTTACATATAGTGTCTAGTATATATATATATATATATATATATATATATATATATATATATATATATATATATATATATATATATACTAGACATTATATATATATATATACAAGAAAAATCCTAAAAATATAATTTTTTGAGAAAGGGCAATCAAAGAGAGTGATTGCGGAGAGGGATCAATGATATTATTCCCTAGGTAGTATGAAAATCTAAGGTGAGGTAGACGCGAGAATCTGGAGTAGGAAGGTTATAGGGCCAATGCACTCGAGAATTATGAGTAGCTGTCTCTCAGACTAAGTATCCTACAAGCGCTACACCACCGTCACTTAGGTAGTGGTCAACCCTCCTCGTAGTGGCAACGGAACAGCTATGCGAGTGATTTTTATGGGGACCTCACGTCCCGTCTCCATCGCATAGTTCCACTAGTTACCTCAATTTGATCCATCTTACCCTTTTATTCACAGCCTCAAGCCTAGGAAGCCATTCCTTGTGACTTTCATCACTAGTTAGAATTGTCCCTTCCTATGCGTCACAATAGAGGGAGTTGAGTTAGGGACGTTCGTTGAGGGTGAGCGGATATTATACATCTTGAGTGGATCTTCTCACATGTTATCTATTGAGGGGATGTGAGGGTGAGTTAGAGACGGCAGCACACTTTGGTGTGGCGGTGAGTCGTGTCCATACATCACGATCACAGGGGGAGTCTCGTAGTGCATGACATTCTTCCGCACGATATGGGGTGGGGTTGGTTGATCTTATAGGAGAATGTGCTTGTGATTCATTTACATTCTCTATATCTTAGGTGATGAGGAGGATTAGTTGGAATTGGCACGTGTTACATTGACTACCAGGTTCGTGATTTGCTTTACATTGAGTGTGGGGGTGTCGACATTGATTTTATTAAGTCATTGATTTGTCACATTCCATCCCCACGTTATCTATTGTGATATGTGATCTACTTGGATATTGTTTAAATTGAAATTGAAAAGAAAAAAGTAAAGAAAAAGAGAAAGTTGGAAGTGAAATGGAATAGGGAGCCAGAAATTAAACTTCATAAATACCGAGGAGATGAGCTATGAGTTTTGATCACTTCTTCACATTTGTGGCCGCGAGAACAGCATTGCACCGAAATTGAGGGAATGAGGGCCGGAGTTGTGAGATTCGGTGGGGTTCCTTGGATTTTGGTGAGGGAGTGTGAGAATGGGTTTGAGTTATATCATGGCTTCTAGGACTGCGCTTTTGAATATCCTATCCTACCCGTCCTAAGACGTCAACAATTTAACTGTGGATAAATATCTCGGATGGTAAGTGCTAGGGATACGTTTGATGAATGTGCGGAAGCAACTTTCTTTGTGTCCGTGCCCGTTCTATCTGACGAAACTTGCCGCAAGTTCAACCGATCATTAAAGTTATATAATCTTCTAGGTGATGTGAGAGCCTTAACATGCCGGTTTATTCTGTGAGATTGCCCAATCTCTAACTCCAAAGAAAATTTATGTTCTTTAATTCCTTGCATTGTTCATACTTGAGTTGCATTGTACATATCATGTAGTTTGCATAGTCGTATCTTTTTGTATTGAGTCGTGAGTCGTGTTGGCTAGCGGAAAGTGAATTATGCAAAGCGGTGGGTTATGCATTGGTTTGGTTGTGATATGTATGCAATGTCTCAAGTGTGGGATCCTTGTGCTTCATGGTTGCTCGAGACGAGCAAAAGAGTAAGTGTGGTGGATTTCGATAGCGCCTTCTAGTAGCTATAATTATTTAGCATTTACCACATGTTAATAGGTCTTTGGAGACTGATTTGAGCCTATTGTTAAAGAATATTAGTCGTTTTATCACTTTTTGCTCATCATGCGCTATATTGTTAGTCCGGGCGTTTCTATGCATATTTCATTGTTATTTTTCAAATATAATCGCTTGGTATGTTTTTTCATGTTTTCATGGGAGGAAAGTATGCTAATCGGGTGATAGGAGGCATGTAACGAACTTCGGAAACAATGGGAGTTCAAGTGGAGTAAAGAGAAGCTGAATTGGAGGAGCTTGGATGACCAGTCTGTACTAATCTGATAGTATCAGGAATTATACAATTAATTTGGGAGTGAGACCGTGTCAAATGAAATAAGACCCAAAGAGCTTTCCAACGATACGTCACGGAGCTTAATCGGAGTTCGGACGAAGAAGATATGGCATGGAGAAGTCAGGAGCTTAAATCAGGGGTTATTGTGCAAATACTGAAGACTTGTGACGGGTTTTGATTGAGGAAGACCTAGGGGGCTAAAATTCACTCATTCACCCTTAGAGAGAGAAGAACACAGAGGAGAGCAAGGGGACATCATTGGGAGCATCATCAAGCAAGGAGACGAGCCCGGATCGCGCGAAAATCACCCTTTCTAGCGTTTGATCTATGTTCTCTCTATTTATTCTGGTATGAACTATTCAAACAGTATGTCAAATTGTGCTATGAGTAGCTAAACTCAGACCTAGGCATCTATGGAGAGCCTAGGGTTTATGTTTTGATGATATTTTCCGGATTTTGGAGGAACTTTCATGCTAGGGTTATGATTCAATGAAGATTGTTTTGGTTTTCATCATGTTGAGTTCTTCCATTGACATGTTATGACTAAGATGTATGATGTTGATTATATATTTCTCCATTCAATCATGAACTAGGCCTAATGATGATCTTGGTAGTCTAGATATTGTTCTTAATCCTTAGTAATGTTGGAGTCATGACCCGAAATTGCTAATTAACTAGTGAGTGTGTGAAAACAACTCTACCCTAGTTGGTATGAGTAAAGAAGATCATTCTTAATCAATTATACTGAAAGGTGAGTTGAGTAGGAATGTCTAGAAGAGGGTGGATTCGGTAGTAAATAGCTGTACGTGTGGTGATGGTCTGAGAGGACATTATTTTGTGCATGATCGTTAGCCTACTAGAACGTTTCGGTAGCCGGTGTTGACCTGATAGGGACAGAAAGGTACCGGTGTGTAGAACGACAAGAGACCGAGAGGTAATTCTCAGTGCCATTACCCAACATAGGTTACTAAGAGTTGTCGTGTTTGAGCATGAAATCCGGAATTGTCAAAACTACCCTAGGTGATCTGCCTAGTCTCATCTCTATTGATTTATCCTAAATCATTTCTTTTGCATTAGTTTTACTTATTGATCTAGTCACTTGATTGAGGGTGACAACACTCCTTTGAACAGCCATTTTTACCAGTTACTTGGGTAAATTGGATTAAATTGTTAAATCTAGAGTAAAGTAAGCACCTTCCCTTGGGTTCGATAACTCAGAGTCCTAAATACTCCATTATATTACATGACCGTATACTTGCGTCCGAGCGCAGTAGTAGACACTCGCCAATACTCTAGAAGGAGGGTTGAATAGAGTATGGCAACTTTTCTAAAAGAGTGGTTTCAATGAATTTTTTGGCAAGCAATGAATATTTCAAGGCCTTGATATGAATTTCAAGTCCTTGGAATCAAAACAGATAGAAGAAAGAATGCTGATAGTTTGCAAGGCCTTGAAATGGCGTTCAAGTCCTTGAACTGAAAACATGTTTTGTGCAGTAAATAAGATAAGTATAGAAAAATAAGATAAATGCAAGGGACACAGAGATTTATAGAGTTCAGTCCACTTGGACCTACGTCTCTACCTCAGGGACTTGATCCCTGCATGATTTTCAATTCAATTCTTATTAATGAAAATCTAAGCCTTAAATCTCAAGCACAGAGAGTTCTGTTGCTCAGTTACAGCTTGTAGTTCTCACTAACCTATCTAGTACCTGCTCTAGCTAACTGATTAAACAATAATTCTCTATTGTTCACTTGAAAAACTCGCGAGAATAAGATGTAAGAAGTATTATATAAATGATATACAAATATAGATCAGAAAGAAGAACACTAAGAACTGATGAAGCAGTTGAATGTGCAGTGATCTTCTGGTGAGTGGATCGAGTGAAATGAGTCTCCTTCTGTGTAGCTCATCAATCATGAGAATGTCTGAGTATCTCCGTGTTCGTTCTGTGTTCTCTATGTTTCAATTTCTTCAGTCATCCCTCTTATGCAGCTAATTTGAATTGCAGATCTTTGGGATCTTCTCAAAACAAACTTCACTAAAAATCAGCAGCATATCTTGACTTGTCTAACAGATCTTCCCAACGACAAGTTGCTCAGTATATTCAAAGATATTGACTTGATCTTGTAGCTGAGTATTTTAGGAAGGTCCAGACATGTTTCCACAATCACAGAATCAATATGTCAACCCAATTTCCTTTTCTGCAAGAACATAGTTTAGGAAATAGTCCCTGCAAAATAGGTAACCACTTATCCCTGCAAAAAATTATTCAAACAAATAGATTAGTCACATTTTAGAGTATCAAAATTATATGTCTTTCATCATCAAATAACACATAATTAAGAATATGGGATCTGGAGTCAAATTAGAATCTAAAGCTCCCCCTAAGTCCATGCTCTATACTGCAGTGTATATTTCAAACCTTTGAAAGCTGTTTCAAGGCCTTGAAACAGACAAGCTATTTCAAGCCTTTGAACCAGCTGAACTTACAATCTCCCCCTTGATGAAATACAAAACCACAATCCTTTTATGAACTGGTTCTCTGCAAAAAAGTATTCCTTAGAGTATAGCAGAATAACCATGATAACAAACTGTATCACAAAATATCAAAACAATCCAACTTATTAAACAATTAAGCAGCAAGTCCTAGTGATCTAAACCAGATCTCTAAACCTGCCAAAAAAATACCAAAAATAAACAAATAAACACCTAAATTTCACCCCCTTTTCATCTTTCATCAAAAAAGAATGAGAAAATGTTAGATCGAAGTTTTGAAAGCTTAAAGGAAAATATTTTTAAGAAAAAACTTTGAAGAGGGATTCAAGGCCTTGAAAAGTATAGAAAGAAGAGGAAAGAATTAGGGGGTTGGGTCTTCATCTCCCTTTGGCCCAGCATCTTCTTCTCCATTGTCTTCTTCTTCATCATCCTCATCATCTTTTTGTTCTACTTCTTGAGAAGCTTCATCACCAGCATCACCAACCACTTCATCATAAAAAAGGTCTGCCTCAGTCACTACCTCTGGAGTGTTAGCCTTATTTTTCTTCTTCTGAAGATCCTTGATCAACATCCCTGGGTCTGGACTGTCAGAATCACCTTGTTCCTGTTATTCACCACCATGTTCTTGAACCACTTGTTTCCGTGTGTTCACTACCCCTGCAGCCTCATCTTGAGTAGTATGCTCACTGAATAAGTCTTTCGTTTAACCAGCCTTCTTTGATCCTTCTGCAGCCTCAGAGACTTTCTCTTCCACATGGATCATATTGAAGCTTTTTAAGATTCTTTCAACCATATACCTCACTTGTTTGAACTCAGTGCTAAACTCATTCTGATTTTCTTTCAACTCATCCATATCCTTCTCCAGAACATCACGTCTTTGAAACACCATGGAAATGTCTTGATATTGAGAGGGTAGGTTTGAAGGAGAGGTCAAGGCCTTAGGTTTTGGAAACTTCTTGGATTACAGCTCTTCTCCAAACAGATCAGAGTGTAACTTCCAATTTCCCTCACTAGTTTTCATGATTCCAATCCTTTTAAAGGCTTTCTCATCAAGCATACCAAAACCAATGGTAACAGTTTCTTCTTTGTCATTTGGAATTTCAAGGTGTTGAAAGAAAGAAGATCGAAGGTTGGTATAAGGGAAAGGGTGCTTTCTTTCCATGGTCTGGCAATAAAGCATGTTATCCATCACAATCGAAGGAAGATCAAACTCATACCCATGCATAATCAAGTACATCAACTATAACACCCTGCCAGTCAGTAACTCTTTTGAATTCTCCTTAGGCACTACACACCTCATTAAGATGATAAACAAAACTTTGGCTTCAACAGTTAGCACGGAGTGTGTTAACTATTTAGAGGTAGCAGCATTGGGTGAAAAGAATTCTTCCCTAGCAAGTTTCAAGGCTTCAGTTATGTTGGGATAGTTGTCTGTGTTATACCTCATGGGACAGCCAAAACAGTGGAAAATTCTAAGTGATCTAACTCCATGTTAATGCCATGCACTTTGGATTAAATCACCATGCTTACAGTCTTAATTTTCTTCATGTTTAGTTAGGAAAACCTAGTGAGCCAAGGGTAGCCAAGTTCTGGAGGGTTTAGAATTTTCCAAAGAGAACTTTTCTTCAACCTCTTAATGCACTCCAGATTCATGCTTTTCAACATGTTAACACTAATCATACTGCAATAGGTTACTGGTCTATAAGCAAAACCATCAAACCACAATCCTCTAGCAACATTACTAACAAACCACTTGCTATTAATGCGATATTTCTTACCAGGGGATTGTTGCTTCTCTGAATAGATATGCAGTTCCTTTCCAGTGTTCTTTTCTTGTTCTTCCTCTGTAGATTTTCCTTTTCCTTTGTCGGCCTTTGTAGGCTTATTCGTCTTCAGCTTCTTTGGACTAGCAATCTGTTCCTCTGGCTCTTTCTCAGGAGCAGAACGGTCTTTCTTCTTCTTCTTGCTAGAAGTTGGAGTCTGATCCTTCTTGATCTTCTTCTTTAGTGGAGAAGGAGCCTTTTCTGCACTTGGGGTTTTGGAACTGGAATCATTACTGAGAGTTTGAACCTCTTCCTCAGCAGTCTTCCTCTTCTTTTCAGAAACTTTCTTTGAACCTCCAGCCATTATGGTTCTATCAGAAGTTCTTCTCGTGCTTATTAGGGTTTGAGGGTACAGAAGAGAGAGGAAGGAGTGATACAAGAGAGAGACAGAGAGAGATACAGAGAGAGAGAGAGAGAATGAAAGATATAAATACTGAAGAGTTTGAGTTTGAAAAGGAAACAAATATTTTAAAATGTGCAGAATCAGTTAAATTCAAAATTGTGTTGGTGTGTGACGTGGGAAAGGATATAATATAATAAAAATTTGAAAGGAAAATAATTTTAAAAGGTAAAGGCAATTTTGAGAATTTATCTACAGAGATAGCACCCAACATTTAAAGATCCAATTTAATGACTAAGTAGCATACATAATTTTCAAGGCTTTGAAAATAGTTTCCAGGCCTTGAAAAGTTATACTGCTGAAGCAGATAAAATCAATGATTTGAAAATATTTTCAAGGCTTTGAAAATCTATTCAAAACTTTAAAACACATAATAATTACCTAAAATTTACCTGATACTCCCCCTAAACCAATGCTTCCTTGTTTAGCATGCCTAATTCTAATATCAAGGCTGAGAATCTATCTTCTGGCAGTGTTTTAGTGAAGATATATGCCAATTGCATGTTACCAGACATAAATTCAAGAGTAACATCACATTTATCAGCATTATCTCTGATGAAATGATGTTTAACATCTATGTGTTTGGTTCTTGAGTGTTGTACTTGATTCTTTATGATTGATATAGCACTGGTGTTGTCATATTTGATAGGAATATCTCTGAAATCAAATCCAAGATCTCTCATTTGCTGATCTTTCCATAACACTTGTGAACAGCAAGCTCCAGCTGCTATGTATCCAGCTTATGCTATTGAGAAGGCTACTGAATTTCGCTTCCTTGATGCCAACTGATTAGGGATGTTCCAAGAAATTGGCAGCACTAGCATCTGAATAGCCACACAAAGATAAATTAGATTGCTTAGGATACCAAATCCCTAATTCTTTGGTACCATTGAGATATCTAAAACTATTTTGACAACAACCAAGTGTGATTATTTAGGATCAACTTTAAATCTAGCACACATACAAACACTAAACATGATAATTGTTCCACTTGCAGTGAGATATAGCAATGATCGAATCATGCCTCTATACTCTTTCACAGTCACACTCTTACAAGTTTGATCCTTGTCTAGGGACAGTATAGAGCTCATAGGGGTTTTTGCTACCTTGGACTGAGACATATTTTACTTGTTAAACGAGTCCTTGGTATACTTGCTTTAATGCAGAAATATTCATATCTTCATTTGATGAATATGAAGTCCAAGAAAGAATTTTAACTCTCCTATCAAGCTCGTCTCAGATTCCCTGCTCATAAGACTTTGAGAAATCCTTGCAAAGAGAGTCATAGCTCCAAATAAAATATCATCAACATACACTTAAACTACTAGAACATCTTTCTCATGAGTCTTTATGAAAAGGGTTTTATCCACTAATCCTATTTAGAAATCATTTTCAAGTACAAACTTTGACAGTCTTTCATACCAAGCCCTTGGAGCTTGTTTCAAACCATTAAGAGTTTTGTCGAGTTCATAAACTGATCTGGAAACTCATCATTTTCAAAACCAGGAGGTTGTGAAACATGAACATCTTCTTGCGAATATCCATTTAAAAAGGCACACTTCACATCCATTTAAAAAACTTTCATATTTTTGTGATATGCAAATGCAAGTAACATTCTAATTGTATCTAACCTTTCAACAGGAGAAAAAGTCTCGTCATAATCAATACTTTCTTCCTGGTTGTAGCCTTGAGCTACCAGGCTTCCTTATTTTCTAATTACCTTGCCATTCTCATCTAACTTGTTTCTGAATACCAATCTAGTGCCTATGACAGACTGATCTTTAGGTGGAGGAACAAAATTACAAAACTTGTTCCTCTCAAATTCATTGAGTTCACATTGCATTGCAATGATCCAGTCTGCTTCTTGTAATTCTTCTTCCACATTCGTAGTCTCCATAAGAGAAACAAAATCATTGAAAGCACATTGGTTCTTCAATTGTGGTCTTGTCTGTGTACTATTGGATGGATCAGATATAATGTTGTCAGCTGGATGAGATGAAAGATATCAGAATTTCTTCCTTGGTGTCCATGGTTCAGGTTCTCCAGGAAGCTTCTCAGGTCTTTGAGAACTTGAAGTAGTGGCTTGTCAACTTTGATTCACTTGATGTTCTTTTTCAAGTCTCTGAGACTCATTTTCAAGGCCTTGATAATTTCTTCTATTTTCTTGCAAGATTTCCTTGGAACCATTTGAAGGCTCTGCTTCATCTTCTAACTCATGCTTATTTAAATTCAAGTCTGCAAAACTTTGACTTAAAGAACCATCATAGCTTTCATCAAAAATAACATGAATAATTTCTTTTAACAAGCTTGGTTCTCTTATCGTAAACTTTATAAGCTTTGCTGGTCACTGAATAACCAAAACAAGATACCTTCATCACTTCTTGTATCAAACTTACCAAGATTGTCCTTATCATTGTTTTGAACATAACAAGTGCAGCCAAAAAGTTTAAAGTAAGAGATGTTTGAATTTCTTCCTTTGAAAAGATCATAAGGAGTCTTCTTCAAGAGAGGCCTAATCAGGCACCAATTAAGTATATATTTGGCAGTGTTCACAACATCTGCCCAAAAGGATATTGGCAACTTGTTCTCTAGAAGCATTCTCCTTGACATGTATTCAAGAGTCTTGTTCTTTCTTTCAACAACACCATTCTGTTGAGGAGTTCTAGGAGCAGAGAAGTTGTGAGAGATGCCATGCTTACCAAAAAATAAATCAAAATCAAGTTCATCAAATTCTCTACCATGGTCACTTCTAATAGAAGCAATAGGCAGGTTTTTTAGGGTTTGAAGTTGTTTACAAAGCTTTGAAAATTCAGAAAGAGCTTCAGATTTGTCTCTAAGAATCATTTCCCAAGTAAATCTAGAGAAATCATCTACAATGAATAACATGTACTTCTTTCCCTTTGGAGTTGGATTTCTCATAGGAACACAGGGATCCATATGCAATAATTCGATGGGTCTAGTAGTACTTACAAATTTCTTTGGTTTGAATGAACTTCTTGTCTGTTTACCTTGAGAACAAGCTTTGCATACCTCTTCATCCTTGAACTTGTTAGAGGGTAGACCACTTACTAGTTCTTTATCAACTAACTTGTTCAAAGTGTGCAAGCTAATGTGTCTAAGCTTAATGTGCCAAAGCTTTGAATCCTCTTTCAAGGCCTTGAGACACTTTAGACTTTCTCTTGCAATTTTGTTAGTATGCAAAGTATAGAAAATGTTTGACCTTCAGGCAGTGAGGATGCAAATTCTAGATTTCTTATTTTTCACCACACGTTTCTCTTTATCAAAGATAACCTTGTTTCCATTGTCACACAACTGAGATACACTAAGCAAATTGAATTTCAATCCATTAACTAAATAGACATCACAAATAGAGTTTTCAGAATATGTACCAACTTTACTAATACCTATATGTTGCATTTGACTTTTTCACCAAGTGTGATTGAACCTTCAGATTGCTCTTTTAGTTATGAGAATAGAGATCTCTTTCCACTCATGTGTCTATAGCAACCACTGTCCATAAACCATTTATTTTCTTTGGTCTTTGTGACATCTTGCAAACATGATTCACTTCCTTAACCAGCTGTTACACCAAGCTGGAATTTAGATTCATATTTAGGGTCAACCATGTTAGGTGGTCTAACCCCTTTAGGAACACAAATATGTATAACTTTTCCTTTTAAGTTGAACTGGAAAAGTGTTCCTCATTATGTGACGGTCTCTTCTTATGAAAGGACAAGTCATCTTAACATGACCAATTATGTTACAGTAATGGCACTTAGGAGAAGTTCTGCTACCAGCCTTCACAAATCAGGCGTTGTTTTTTCAGGAAAAATTTGGATTGTAACCAATACCAGTTTTGTGAAGAGACTTTAAGCTTCCTCCAAGAATCAAGTTTAAATTGTGTTCTAAGCCAGCAAGTTTGGTCATAACTTTCTTAGAATCTTGAATTTTCTCAGGTAGAGTAGTCATTTGTTCCTCCAATTCATCAAACTGGTGTCTTAGAGCAAGAATATTGTCACTCAAAAGAGAGTTCTCAGTGACTACTTCCTTGACTTGGGTTTTCAAGGATTTGAAACTAGTTTCCAAGGCCTTGAAATCCCTGTCAGATTTCTTTTGAGAAATTTGAAGATTCTATTTTTGACAAACAAGATGCAAGTTCTGTTTTGCTTGCTCATGAACCTTTTCCTTCAAATTCCTGATTTCTTTCAGATAGTCATCTTCATTTAAAAGCATTTTTCTAAGATGATCAGAGAGGAAATATGTTGGTTTTGAAATCAAACAGCTTACCATTACCTCAATGTTCTTTTCAGAACTTTCATCATGCTTGGCCAAAAGGCTGAGGTTATTATGTTCTGCCTCAGATTCAGAATCACTTCAGGAGTCTGAGTCACTCCAAGAAGCTATCATAGCCTTCTTTCTTCTGTCATGGTCTTTCTTCGGAAAGTATTTACTTTTCTTATGTGGAAAGTATCTAATCAAATGTCCTGCATCACCACACTCAAATCAATTCAATACTTTAGGCTTATTACCATTAGAAGAAGATTTAACTTTGTAGTCTTTGCTATTGGAGGATTTGTGTCTATCCCTGCTGAAGTCTTTGTTTCCAAAGTTATTCTTGATCTTGAGAATTCTAGTCAAGGCTTTGGAAATTAGATCAAAAGAATCTTCATCATCATCTTCTTCATTTTCAAGGGTTTGAGATGGATCATTCTCCTTAGCCTTGAGAGCTTGATTCTTGACACTTTGTGGCAGTTCTCCATCAACTTCATTCATGGAAATCTCATGTGTAAGCAGCTTTCCCTACATGTCATCAAGTTGAAGTGATAATAGATCTTGAGCCTCTTTAATAGCATTAGTATTTGGTTCCCATTTGTCTTTTGGAAGGCTTCTCAAGAACTTCATGACTTTCTCCTCATTGAAAATCGATTTTCCCAAGGAGTCCAGATTGTTGACAATGTCAGTGAACCTCTTGAACATGTCCTTGATGGATTCATCTCCATTCATTTTAACCAGTTCATACTGTCTAAGAAATATGTTGATCTTTGTCGGCTTGACTTAACTGGTTCCTTAAAAGGTTACCACCAGCTTGTCCCATACTACCTCCGTTTCTTCTGGTTCGTCCTACTTTGACTTTTCAACCCGTAATTGGGTCACTTTGACTCGGTAATTTAGATAGCAAACTAATAAAAAACTTTGGAATTTTTTTATGGTGTTGTAGAATAAAGTTTACTCTACAAGACCATGCAAAAATTACCAAATTTGTGAATCCTTTAGCTAATCAAATCACCGGGACAAAGTGACCCAGTGAAGTAGGCTGAAAGAGAAGAAACAGAGGTAGTATTTATTTAGCAGTCTTGCAGCCTGAAATCCTGTTTTTTTCATCTCCACTCAAAGCACAATATAAGAAATTCATGGCTTTGTAATTTTTAGAAATTTGTTCCAACTCAAAAGAAGAAAGTGAATCCTCTGTTTTGGGAGTTCTGATCCCATCTTTCTCTTTGTAGAATGTATGAGGACCATTCCGTATGATATTCCACAATTCTATATTTTGATCAATGATGAACATTTTCATCAAAGCTTTTTAGTGCACAAAGTTTTCACCACAGAATAGAGGAGGTGTGTTAGCAGCTCTTCCCTGAGAGAAACCACCATCACCTACAGTACTCATAATCACAAGATGGTTAAATCTACGCAGTGATACAAGCTCTGATACCAATTGAAAGACAATAATGTAGGTAGAAATACATGATCAATACTCTAGAAGGGGGGACGGGTTGTATAGAGTATGAAAACTTTTGCTAAAAGAATAGTTTCAAAGAAGTTTGTGTCAAGCATTGAAAATTTCAAGGCCTTGTAATGAATATCAAGTCCTTGGAATCAAAATAGATTGTAGAAAGAATGCTAATAGTTTTTAAGGCCTTGAAATGGCTTTCAAGTCCTTGAACTGAAAACATGTTTTGTGCAGTAAATAAGCTAAGTATAGAACAATAAGATAAATGCAAAAGACACGGAGAGTTATAGAGTTCAGTCCACGTGGACCTACTTCTCTACCTCAGGAACTTGATCCCTGCAGGATTTTCAACTCAATTCTTATTAATCTAAAGCTAAGCCCTAGATCTCAAGCACAGAGAGTTCCCTTACACTATTATAGCTTTTGGTTCTTACTAAACTATCTAGTACCTGCTCTAGCTAACTGATAGCACAGTTTAGGATCTATATATTATTGTTATTTTCCACATTATCATGAGATATTTTAGCCGAATATTAGAGAATATGAGTCGTTTTGGCACTTGATGCTTTATATGCGCTTTATTGTTAGTCCGGGAGTTTGTATAAATATTTCGTTGTTATTTGTCAAATATAATCGCTTGGTATGTTATTTCATGTTGTTTTTACAGGAACGGATGCTAACCGGTTGATAGGAGGCATAGAACGAAATTCGGAAACAACGGGAGCTCAAGTGGAATCCAGGAAAGCAAAGTTGGAGGAGCTAGGATGACCAGTCTGCACTAATCTGACGATATCTTGAAATCTAAAATTAACTTAGGATTGATATCGGTGCCAAATGAAGTTAGACTCAAGGATCTTTCCAAAAATAGGTCACGGAGCTTAATCGGAGTCCGAATGAGAGAGTAATGGCCCGCGCAAGATCAGCTTACAATTCTGTCCGAGAATGACAAACTGGAGGGGCTGAAATACAATTACGGCCAAAGTACATTTAAAACTCGCCCCCAACTGGTAAAAACGGGATAGAAGACTAAGAGGGTGTCATTCACGCACACGGATGAAGAAAGAGGCGCAAGGGAGCTGAGGAGATCGATTGGGATCATCCCCAAACAAGAGATTTCCCCGTTTGATTTCATTCTCTTCTATTTTCATCAATTTTATGGAGAAACTCTTGTTTTTTAGTTGCTTTATGTATATCTAACTAATTTTGCTAGTTATATGGAGATGAGCCTGGGGTTTATGAATTAGATTTGTTTCAAGATTGTGAGATTGATTCATGTTTCGATTCAATCAATCGTATTGTTCTTCTTTGTTTATCGTATATCTTGATTACTTAGGACTATTGAAACGTCTAGGGTAACTAGAAAAACTTTGGGAAGATGATCAATGTGTTATATTAATTGTAGCTTAAAGATTATCATCGTTGTTAGTTGGATTGATTGTTCTGAACTTAATACTTAGTCTAAAAGGAGTCGCGAACCGGTTAGGCTAGCGTTCTAGGTGGGTGCTCTAAAGAGACTTTGCCGGATACGATCAAGAGCAAGAAATTATCCCAAATCATTGAGACTGAGAGGTGAGATGATTAGTACTAGTCGTGTTATTGGGTAGATTCGGTAGGTGAGATTCGACTGTTTTGTGCAACGGTGGACCGATAGGACGCGTTGCCGTGCACGTCGTTAGCCTACTAGAACCATGTCGGTGGACTGACATGACCCGTAGTCGATTGATAGGTAGAACGACATGAGACCGAGAGGAGATTGCCAGTGCTATTACCCGACACAATTAATAAGATGATAGCGTGTCTCAGTACATAATTCTGAACTGTCTAAAACCCTAGGGGATCCATAGATCACCTAGTTGTTCTCCATATTTATTTTAGAAAACCCAAAAATATTAGTTTAGTTTGTTAATTCATTTTAGTCACTTGTTTGAGGGTGACAACATTTTAATCACAATTCTTTCCTCCTTGTACCGTATTCTAAGATAATAACTAATTAAATAATCTCAAGCTTGTCCTCGTGGGATCGATAAGTCGGGGTTGAAATACCACCCTGTATTACTTAACCATGCACTCGCGGTAACATGTAAGAAAGCGGGTCAAGTTTTTGGTGTCGCTGCCGGGGACAGCGATAGATTATTTAGTTAGGATTTGGTTTAGAGTAATTTTATTTTAGTTTGTTTTTTTTTTTCTATCTTAGTGCTTCACGGGTTTCTTGTGTGCTTGTTTTTGCAGGAACGCAAGAAGCAGGAGATATAATGAGCATGTGGAGCGACGAGTATTATGAGGGGATCTCTGATTGCCCCTACTATTGTGCTAGATGCAGAGTTTGGCACACATGTGACTCATGATCAATTATATGGTGCTATAAATGGAAGAAGGATCACAAGTATGAAAACGCATTCATATTCGATCCACCACAGCTTCAGCACCACCAAGAGGACTAACATGCCAGTACGATAGACTTGTGCAAAATTATGACGAATATCCAAGTGCGGGTCACAAGAATTTCCTTGGATACACCAGAGCCACAAGATGAGCCCTTTTTCACATGACATTGAGCCCCTAATTGAGCCTTTATGGTTACTATCACAAGATGATTCGGATGAACCTCATTAGCTACCATCTGTCCAAGAGATGCAGAGGAAACTAAATATCCATGTACACTCGAGGGATGTTGCTTATTAAATGTCTTGCAAGATTCAGGTAAATCAATACGGAGATATTGATGTTATCTGCTTGCATAAGCATATTCCCAGGATCGAGAAACTATGGATTGGATATACGAGTGTGACTATTATGTCTCGTGTCCAATCCGGATATGGAGACATAGGGATAATACAATATGTGATATTGGGCACAAGGTTTGTCGGGATCACTGACTCATTTCTATTAGATGGGTGGCATGGAAGTGTTGCTAGACACCGCTCCGTGATAGTAATAAGTTACTACCAACTAAGTTGAACCTATGGGGTGACACGCCTAATAGGGTTGAACTAGATTTGGAATTAATTAATATGATTAATTAATTAAAAGGATCACTTTGCAACACCGTGCAAACTTAGTAGGACTAATATGCAAGGAAGGGAGTAATCCAAGTTTATGTAGGATTAGTAAGGGCCTTTATGCACTTAACATTGAGTTGTTGGACTATATAAAGGATGCTCCTAGCTTCCTTCCAAGAACTAATGCTCATAACTTAAGTGAGTGGGAGAAAATGCAAGAGAGAGAGAGCAAGAAAACAAGAGGCCGAAGCCCCTTGCCGTCCGCCCCCTACCCGTTGGCCACAAAGAGAGGTCGAATCCTCTCTTTGTTCTTCGTTGTGTGATTCCTTCTTCCTCTTCCTCCGGTCCAAGCTAGCACTAGGAGATGGAAGATCTAGATCTCAAATCTAGGTGTGGATCAAATGTAGAGACTAAGACACTATTCTTCGTGTGATCTCCCGAACTAAAAGGTACACATCTTCTATGCTCTTATCATGTTATGATTGTCTCTTCCTGTGATCCTTGGTGGGCTTTGAGTAGGAAAATTTTGTTATCCGCTGCGTTACCTACGTCAAACCCAACATTGGTATCATAGCCACAGGTCGTAGTGCATAACATGATTTTATGTGTTACGATTTTAGTTTATACACTGTTAAATTCATATTACGCAAAACTGAAATTAATTGGCATAGTAGATGCATATTGAATTTGATTCAAGATAAAAAAGATCTAACTTAACATTGGATGTGTAAATTGATGAGTTTAATCACATAGGATGTGAATAATTGGGTTCTTGAAAAATTAGGGTTTATGGGCACATAATTGAAAAAGGGGGTTTTCAGTTATGGAACCAATTATATGGAAACAGCCAAGCTTGGGCAACAAGGAAGGAAGGGAAGGAGACTAAGGCCGAAACCCTAGCCGCCTCCCCCTATTCCTTGTGCGCCAAGCAAGGCCGCATGTCACCTAGGGGCTGTCGGCCTAGGGTCGGCCCAAGGCGGCGTGCGGCATGAGCGGTATGAGGTAAGGGCACGTGAGAAACATATAGATGATTCTAGTGATGTGACTTGCCTCATGCTCTGCACCATGAACTCTGAGCTTCAGAAGAACCATGAGAAGATTTAGGCCTATGATATGATCATACACTTGAAACAATTGTTTCAGGAACAGGCAAGGCATGAGCGGTATGAGGTGTCCAAAGCAGTGTTCGAGAGTATTCTTGCAGAAGGGAATCTAGTTGGGCCTCATGTACTCTGAATGATCGGGTACATTGAGAAACTCACGAGACTGGGGTTCCCACTCGGCAAAGAGTTGGCTACTGATCTTGTCTTCCAATCGTTGCCTGACAGTTATAACCAGTTCATCATGAACTATAACATGAACGAGATCAGTAAGACTCTTCCATACTTGTTGAACATGCTGAAGACAGTTGAACAGAGCATCAACAAAGGCAAGGGCAAAGCCATTATGATGGTGGATAAAAGGAAGGGCAAAGGAGTTGCCTTTACTTCCAAAGGAAAGCGCAAGAATGTTGAAAAATCCAAGGAAACCCTAAAGCCTAGTGGGGGCGTGGCTAAAGGTGAATGTCACTACTGTAGCCATTCGGGTCACTGGAGGAGGAATTACCCTAAATATCTAGAGGATGAGAAGCTTGGAATAGTGATTCCACCACCAGGTATTTTTGTTATAGACGTCAATCTTTCTATTTCTTCATCTTGGGTATTGGATACTGGATGTGGTTCTCACATTTGTCGAAATGTGCAGGATTTGAAAATTGCTTTGATGTGCCTGGACTTATTTTAGAATTAGACAATTGCTTTGATGTGCCTGTTATGAGCTTAAACATTATTTCCATTTCTTGTTTGGACGAGAAGGATTTTCTATTTCAATAAAGGACAAGTGTTGCTCCATTTATTTTGATAGTATGCACTATTGTAGTGCGCATTTGTCTAATGGATTATATATCCTTGATGTAAATAATCCCATCTATAACATAAATACTAAAAGAATTAAAACTAATTATTTAAATCCTACATATCTATGGCACTGTCGTTTAGGCCATATAAATGAGAAACGTATATCTAGACTCCACAAGGATGGACTTCTAGACTCATTTTATTTGGAATCATATGAGACATGCGAATCTTGTTTATTAGGAAAAATGACAAAGTCCTCTTTCAATAAGAAAGGTGAGAGGACTAGTGAGTTACTTGCACTCATACATACCTATGTATGTGGGCCGTTCCCCACGCCTGCCAGAGGTGGTTACACCTACTTCATTACGTTTACTGATGATTTCAGTAGATATGGATTTGTATACCTTATGAAGGCCAAATCCGAATCCTTTGAATTGTTCAAAGAATTCAAGAATGAAGTAGAGAAGCAACTTGCTAAAAGTATTAAGTCTTAACGATCGGATCGCGGAGGAGAATACTTGAGCCAAGAGTTTGATGAATATCTTAGAGAGTGTGGGATAGTATCCCATCTCACTCCACCCGGAACGCTACAATGGAAAGGCGTATCCGAGAGGAGGAATCGCACACTATTGGATATGGTGCGATCTATGATGTCTCAAACGGATCTTCCAATATCATTTTGGGGACATGCTCTAATGACGGAAGCTTTTACTATTAACCGTGTTCCTTCCAAATCAGTCATGTAGACATTATATGAGATATGTACTTAGAAGCGTCCCATAGTGTCGTTTATGAAGATTTGGGGCTGCGATGTCTATGTAAAGCGTCTACAAACAGACAAGCTCGGGCCCATAGTGAATAAGTGCAAATTTGTGGGATATCCTAAGGAAACGAAAGGATATTATTTCTACAATCCCACCGAGAACAAAGTGTTTGTAGCTCGGACCGGTGTGTTTCTAGAAAGAGAGTTTGTTTCTAAAGAAGCCATTGGGATGACGATAGAACTTGAAGAAATTCAAGAACCACAAATCACTGAACCAATGATGGAACATGAACAGGAACCGCAAGGTGTTGTGGAAGAACCTGTTCAGGTCACACAGGAACTCCGTAGGTCAAGAAGGGTACGTCATGAGCTAGAGAGATACGGACTTCTCGTAACTGAGCCCGATGACATAACACTCATGGATGATGAGCATGCAACCTACGGGGAGGCCATGAAATTCCCAGACTCCAAGAAGTTGCTAGAAATCATGAGATCCAAAATGGATTTCATGTACACCAACAAAGTATGGACTTTGGTGGAACCACCTGAAGGGGCTCGGCCCATAGGGTGAAAATGGGTCTTCAAGAAGAAGACCGACTTGGATGGAAAGGTAGTTGCCTACAGGGGGAGATTGGTGGCTAAAGGGTATAGACAGATTCATGGTATTGACTATGATGAGACCTTTTCACTAGTCGCCATGACTAAATCCATACGAATCATGCTTGCTATTGCAGCATACTATGACTATGAGATTTGGCAAATGGATGTCAAAACAGCATTCCTTTATGAGAACCTCCTCGAGGACGTGCACATGACACAACCGGAGGGTTTTGAAGATCCAGAGAATGCCAATAAAGTCTGTAATCTGCAACGGTCCTTTTATGGATTGAAAAAAGCTTCTAGGAGTTGTAATCGACATTTTGATGACGCAGTCAAAGAGTTTGGCTTCGTCAAGAACGAAGATGAGCCCTGTGTTTACAAGAAGGTTAGTGGGAGCTCTGTAGAGTTTCTGGTCCTGTATGTGGATGACATACTAATCATTGGAAAAGATATTCCTACTTTGCAATCTTTTAAAGATTGGCTAGGAAAGTATTTCGCAATGAAAGACTTAGGAGATGCAGCCTATATACTTGGTATAAAGATCTATAGGGATAGATGTAGAAAGTTGCTCGACCTGAGTCAAAGTACATACATCGACAAGGTGTTGAAGAGGTTCAACATGCAAGATTTCAAGAAGGGATTCTTTCCCATGTAGCATGAAGTCACTCTTTCTAAGACTGGCTGTCCTTCCAATGAGATTGAGAAGGACCGCATGAGTAGGATACCCTATGCTTCGGCCATAGGATCCATCATGTATGTCGTGTTGTGTACTAGACCAGACGTATCATAAGAGTTGAGTATGGTGAGCAGATATCAGTCCAGTCTAGCAGATAGTCACTGGATTGCTATCAAGAACGTCCTAAAGTATTTAAGAAGAACTAAGGATGCATTCTTAATATTTGGAGGTAAGGAAGAGCTAAGTGTAATTGGTTACACTGATGCAAGCTTCCAAACCGACAAAGATGACTACAGATTGCAGTCAGGATACGTGTTTTGCCTGAATGGAATAGCTGTGAGCTGGAAGAGTTCCAAGCAAAGGACAGTTGTTGATTCTACAACTAAATCTAAGTACATTGCTGATGTGGAAGCAGCAAAAGAGGCAGTTTGGATAAAAGAAGTTTGTCGCTGAGCTCGGTGTGGTCCCTAGCATCATGGATCCCATAGAGTTGTATTGTGACAACTCCGGAGCAATTGCACAAGCCAAGGAACCACGATCACACCAGAAATCGAAGCATGTACTTAGGAGATTCCATCTTATTCGTGATATGATTGATCGAGGAGATGTGAAGATGTGCAAGATTCCAACGGATGAAAATCTTTCAGATCCACTTACAAAGCCACTTGACCGCAGCGAAAGCATGAAGGACACGCTAGATCTATAGGCATACGAGATGCACCAGATTGGCTCTAGTGCAAGTGGGAGATTGTTGGAATAGGTTCCCTATAGGCAATCTATATTTAGTATGAACAATTTTTTGGCTAGAATATTTATTTATCAATTATTTTGATATTTAATACAATGGAGTCCTTGGATGCAATGTGTTGTTTATCTTAAATATCCCTAGTCCATTATATTAGTTAATAGGACAATCAAATATAGACTAGTATGTGTGAAGATTGATATGGAGATATCAAGTCTAACACGTGGGTATGCATTAGGAGTAATGTCATACTGAATTGACCCGCGACGATAAGGATACATTAGATTATTTTAAAGTCACAATCGCTTCACGTAGTGCCAATTATATTGTAACCCTTAGACTTGAAGTCACTAGATACTCTAATTGTGGAATATCACACTTTGATGTTATCCAACGTTGTGCCTTAATCGGGCAACTATAAAGATAGCTATTGGGCATGATAGGAAGCAAGATTGGAGATCGTGGTGATGTAGAGAGGATTTGTCCCTCCCACATAATGGGATTAAATATCCATGGACACTCGAGGGATGTTTCTTATTAAATGTCTGGCCAGATTCAGGTAAATCAATACGGAGATATTGATGTTATCTACTTGCATAAGCATATTCCCAGGATCGAGAAACTATGGATTGGATATACGAGTGTGACTATTATGTCTCGTGTCCAATCCGGATTTGGAGACAAAGGGATAATACAATATGTGATATTGGGCACAAGGTTTGTCGGGATCACTGACTTATTTCTATAAGCTGGGTGGCATGGATGTGTTGCTAGACACGCTCCATTTTAGTAATAAGTTACTACCAACTAAGTAGAACCTATGGGGTCACACGCCTAATAGGGTTGAACTAGATTTGGAATTAATTAATATGATTAATTAATTATAAGGATCACTTCCAAGAACTAATGCACATAACATAAGTGAGTGGGATAACAAGAGGCTGAAGCCCCTTGCCGTCCGCCCCCTACCCGTCCGCCACAAAGAGAGGCCGAATCCTATCTTTGTTCTTCGTTGTGTGATTCCTTCTTCCTCTTCTTCCTGTCCAAGCTAGCACTAGGAAATGGAGATCTAGATCTCAACTCTAGGCGTGGATCAACCGTAGAGACGAAGACACTATTCTTCGTGTGATCTCCCGAACCAAAAGGTACACATCTTCTATGCTCTTATCACGTTATGATTGTCTCTTCCTATGATCCTTGGTGGGCTTTGAGTAGGAAACATTTGTTATTTTGTTGCGTTACCTACGTCAAAACTCAACAGTAGTCACTCTAGGTGAAATGCCCTGCAACACTTGACTTTTTTGCTCTTTACTACTTTGCACTTGGAGATCATGTCCTTTGGGGGGACACTATAAATTTATAGAGGACAACGATTATCTCAAGTGTGGGGGGTTTACACATATCTTTGCTCGCCTAAACTTGCATAACCATGTTACATACAGATTAGTGAATCAGTTTGCACGTAGGTGTCAGAGTTAGGATTGTATGTGCACGTTTAGTTATTGCATTGTATATATGTTGTCTGCACTTTTAATTATTGAGTCCACCTACCCATATTTGTTGTTAATCGATTTGGCCCAATCATATAGAGTTAGGAAAATTGAATTAAAAATAAAGAATTAAATTAAAAATTTGAGAAATCCTAAATATTGATTTTTTTCAGAAAGGGCAATCGAATAATATGAATGTGGAGAGGGCTCAATGATAGAATTTCCTTAGGAGTATGAAAATCTGAGGTAAGGTAGACGCGAGAATCTGAAGTAGGAAGGCTATAAGGCTAATGCACTTGATAATTGTGAGTAGCTGTATCTCAGACTAGTTATCCCATTAACGCTACATCACCGTCTCTTAGGTAGTCGTCAACCCTCCTCGTAGTGGCAACGGAACAGTTGTGCGAGTGATGTTTATGGGAGCCTCACGTCCCATCTCCATCCCTTAGGTCCGCTAGTTACCCCAATTTGATCCATTTACCCCTTTATTCACAGCCTCTAGCCTAGGAAGTCGTTCATTTGTGACTTTCATCACTAGTTAGAATGGTCCCTTCCTATGCGTCATGATAAAGGGAGTTAAGTTAGGGAGGTTCCTTGAGGATGAGCTGATATTATACATCTTTGGTGGATTCTCTTACATGTCATCTTTTGTGGGGATGTGAGGGTGAGGTAGAGACGGAAGCACACTTCGGTGTGGCGGTGAGTCGTGTCCTTACACCACGATCACAGGTGGAGAGCCGTAGTGCGTGATATTCTTTACGCACGTCATGGGTTGGGGATTTGTTGATCTTATAGGAGGATGTGCGTGATTATTCATTTATCTTCTCTATATCTTATGTGATGAGGAGGATCGGTTGGAAAAGCATGTTTATACATTGACTACCTGGTTTGCGAGAGTTGCTGTACATCAAGTGGACCGATTGGACGCGTTGTCGTGCAGGTCGTTACCCTACTAGAACAATATCGGTAGACGTCGGTAAACCGACATGACCCGTAGTCGATTAATAGGTAGAACGACATGAGACTGAGATGAGATTGTCAGTGTTATTACCCGACACAATTAATAAGATGATATCGTATCCAGTACATAATTCGCTAAAACCCTAGGCGATCCATAGATCACCTATTTGTTCTCCATATTTATTCTAGAAAAACCCAAAAATATTAGTTTAGTTTGTTAATTCATTTTAGTTACTTGTTTGAGGGTGACAACATTCTAATCACAATTATTTCCTCCCTGTACCATATTCTAAGCTAATAACTAATTAAATAATCTCAAGCTTGTCCTCGTTGGGTCGATAACTCGGGGTTGAAATACCGCCCTACATTACTTAATCGTGCACTTGCGGTAACACGTAAGAAAGCGTGTCACTAACTGATTAAACAAGAATTCTCTATTGTTCACTTGAACAACACACGATAATAAGATTTAAGAAGTGTTATCTAAATGATATACAGATATAGATCAGAAAGAAGAACATTAAGAACTAATGAAGCAGTTGAATGTGCAGTGATCTACTGATGAGTGGATTGCGTGAAATGAATCTCTTTCAGTGAAGGTTTTCAATCTTGAGAATGTCTTAGTATCTCTGTGTTCGTTCTCTTTTCTCTATGTTTCAATTTCTTCATTCATTCCCTCTGATGCAGCTAGTTTGGATTGCAGATCTTCAGGATCTTCTCAAAAAAAACTTCCCTAAAAATTAGCATCATATCTTGAATTTTCTAATAGATCTTTCCAACGGCTAGTTGCTCAGTATCTTCAGGGCTAGTTTGGGAATGTTGTGGCGGTGGTAGAAAGTTGTTATGTGAAAAAACTGTAGAAAGCTACTGTGAATTCTAGAAAAAATGTTGTTTGGTAAATATTACGTAGAAGCTGTTGTGAATATTGATATAAGTAATTTTGTGTTTGGTAAAATCAACTGTGAAGTTGCTGTGAGAGGGTAAAATGACAAAAATTATGACATGTGTCATTTTCGGAAAGATAACTATTGATATTTTAAAAAATTGTAAGGTCAAAATCGGTTTTAGATAAATTAATAAAAAGCACTTTATGGAAAAGCATCTCCCCCCTTGCTTCCTGAAAACTGCTGTGGGACAGCAGGAACTGTCCGGAAAAGCAGAAATTTTATTTTTACCAAACACACTAAAACTGCTCCAGCTGTCCGAAAGCAGCTGTGCTGGCAGCAGAAGCATTCCCAAACTCACCCTCAAAGATATTGACTTGATCTTATAGCTGAGTATGTTAGGAAGGTCCAGACATGTTTGCACAATCACATAATCAATCTGTCAACCCAATTTCCTTTTTTGCAAGAACAGAGTTTAGGAAATAGTCCCTCCAAAATAGGTAACTACTTATCCCTGCAAAAACTTATTCAAACAAATAGATTAGCCACAGTTTAGAGTATCAAAATGATTTGTCTCTCATCATCAAATAACACATAATCAAACATACGGGATCAGGAGTCCGATTAGAATCAAAAGCTCCCCCTCAGTTCCTGTTGTATACTGCAGTGTATATTTCAAACCTTTGAAAACTGTTTCAAGGATTTGAAACAGACAAGCCATTTCAAGCCTTTGAAACAAGCTGAACTTACAATATCCCCTTTCATAAAAGACAAAACCACAATCCTTTTAAGAACTGGGTCTCTGCAAAAAATATTCATTAGAGCATAGCAGAATAACCATGACAATAAACTGTAACACAAAATATCAAAATAATCCTACTTATTAACCAATTAAGCGGCAAGTCCTACTGATCTAAACCAGATCTCTAAACCAGCCAAAAAAAGTACCAAAAATAAACAAATAAACACCTAAATTTCTACCCCTTTTTTACTTTCATCAAAAAAGAATGAGAAAATGTTGGATCGAATTGTTGAAAGCTTATAGGAAAATAGTTTTAGAAAACAATTCAAGACTTTGAAGAGGGATTCAAGGTTCTGAAAGATAGAAAGAAGAGGCAAGAATTAGAGGGGTGGGTCTCCATCTCCCTTTGGCTCAGCATCTTCTTCTCAATGTCTTCTTCATCATCCGGATGATCTTTTTGTTCTACTTCTTGAGCAACTTCATCACCAGCATTACCAACCACTTCATCATCAAAAAGGTCTGCCTCAGTCACTATCTCTGGAATGTTTGCCTTCTTTTTCTTCTTCTTAAGATCCTTTATCAACATCCCTGAGTCTGGACTATCAGCATCATCTTGTTCCTGTTCTTCACCATCCTGTTCTTGAACCACATGTTTCTGTGTTTCCACTACCCCTGCAGCCTCATCTCGAGTAGTATGCTCACTGAATAAGTCTTTGGTTGAACCATCCTTATTTGATCCTTCTGAATCCTGAGAGACTTCCTCTTCCACATGGATCATATTGAAGCTCGTAAAGATTCTAAGGTTTCTTGGGTGACATCGCAAAACTTGGGCAGTGGTTACATTCCAAGAGTACGAACAACCGTATTATCATGAATTCATGGTTGGTATCTTCTAAAGTCCTATGATGGAGTCAATGAACTACTATGTGTGTCTATGAAGTTAGGGGTTGCTTTGGGCTTTGCTGTTTGGAGTTTTGTTACTTAAAGATCACCATAGGAGCATAGTGTTTGTCACGAAATTAACTTGGAAGTCGGAAACCAATGGGATTATACGTGTTGTATCATAGGAGTATCTTCTAGGTCCTATCTTGACCCATGTCCTGGAATAATGGTAAGGTAAAATATTAAAGGTGGATTTAGTAATTTATCAAGACTTTGGAGGTTTATATTGAAATAGTTCTTCCACTTGATGTAATCAGGCTTTGTCTATCGAATTATGGTACATATTCGGGCTTCATATAGTTAGTAAAGATCATTTACTTATCAGTTATCTCTCGATGTTATACGAAATTAGCAAACTACTTTACGTTTCATTTGAACCAAAGGTGATATTGACACGCTCCAACTGCAAGTGTGCAGCTGTGGGTGTAGTAATAAATTCCGGAAAACCGGGTTGTCGAACCCAAGAGACTTCTTATAAATTAATTAATTAATATTTCTTAACCTTTTTCGGGCACAGCGCGTTGTTTGTTTGTATAATGCTACTAAAATGAAAAGAACAATATCCTCAATTAACCGAGTGGAATGGGTCACGATTAACGAAGAATGATTTATAACGTTACTAATAAGAGGCAAAATACCGAGAATTCTCTCTGGGATCACTAAGGATGATATGAGTTATGTTTTAATTCATGAAACACTAACATGTCTTCTATTATTAATCAAGCACTACACAACTCACCGAGTTACCAAACAAGTTGTCTATGTCTAAAATAAATTTAAACCGAGTTACCAAGCCTAATTCAATTTTAATAATGCATTACGTTCATTATTCCAATTTATGATCCTAATCAACAGTACTGAGTTACCAAGTAGTGATACAACTAGGTGAAAAGTTCAATCTACCGACTAAGAATCGCGGAGTTACCACGTGAATCCTAATTAAGATCAATCCTACGTTAGCTACGCGCAAGAAAGATAGAGATTTAACACAAACTTTTCATAATAATAGAAGAACATGCTTAATTAAGTTCAAAACGTGAATCACAATCCCAAAACATCAAGTTCATATCAAACCCTAGCAACCAGACGAGAATTCCCAGCAAAAGAGGGTTTAGCCACTACACATCATGATCAAAATACCGAAATCAATGATCATAAACAAGAACTAGCGAAAAGAAAGAGTTTAGGAATCAAACGAAGAGATCCAATCGCTCCTAAAGCTCCAATGGCGTTTCCTAGCTCTCAAAACACGTCCACAAACTTGCTAACTGGCCCAAATCACGACCTAATTAACTTAAGTACGTTTCCATAATGATATTACAAATTTTGGAGAAATTACATAAAAACCCCGTGAAAATCTGCCTCTGTCAACGTTCTCTTCGTAGGAAGACTTTTCTCTTTGTAGGAAGAGTCTTCCTGCGAAGACATTTTCTCTTCCTACGAAGGTCTTCCCAGATAAGTACAGAGTGCTGTTTTGGGAAGACATTTTTAGGAGCTAAAAATTTGGCTAAGTATAAAGTCTTCTTACGAAGACTATTGTCTTCCTACGAAGACTCTTCATCCGCACTTTCTTTTTGGCTTTTTCGTTGAGTTCCTCGTTTCCGAAGCTCGTTTCCATCTCCCGCCTAATCATCGAAGCCCTATTTCCCTGCGAATCACAACAAGAAAACACAACCCGCGATCATATCACAATAAAAGCTCGAAATTACACTAGAAAAGCCCGGATTTAACAATAATATCTCAAGAACTCATATTCTCAAATATTAGCACAACTCACTCGAAAATACAAAAAAAAATCTCCATGTTGAGCACCCAAAACGCTAAAAAGTAAGGAATAAAATAACTCCAAAACAGATTTATCAGATATCTATTATTTAGAAGACTTTGTGAAATGGGTTATCTATACGAAAGGAGAAGAAGAGACTTCCTAAATCTCTGGAGAACACCTGATTCAACTCAGTCTGTAAGGTAAGACATAATTTTACGTGGTAGTTTCTTAAACGAGTACAAGACATTCATTCAACTTTGGACCAAAATTAGTAGCTTCTGTGAGCACAAATATCGAGATGTATTGGCTAAGAATGACCATCCATTGTGACTAGAGTTTCGGGGACATCACTCCCTAAGGGGGAGAGGATGCAGACCCTTCGTTCAGTAATGTTAAGTACTTGAAACCCTATTATCATAACGTCGTGTGTGGTACTGATGCTTAACAATTATAATGAGTTATAAAATTTTCAATACTACGACAATGTGGGGTGTATCAAGTGGTGGCAACTTTCTTATGTGGAATTTTTGTTTTTTATGTGGGAATTGCTTGCTTGTTGGGTAGTATTTTGCATCGAGACTATTTGTTTGATTTTAGCTTCGAGGACGAAGCTCTCTTTAAGGGAGGAAGAATGTAATACACGTCTAATTTCTAAGGGTAAAATCGTAAATTGAGAAGTAAAATAAGAATTTGGTCGCAAAAAATAGGTTGGATACTTAACGTATTTTTATTCGTGCAAAATTTTAGATTAATATTCGTAATTTAATTCGCGAGTGTTTTCTTTATTCTAGTCGCTAACGCGAGTGTAATTTAATTCGTGCAACTACCGCGAGTTTTTGTGCTTGAGAAACACCCAATAACCCTAGAAACTAGTACATCACCCACACCCAATAATTTTCAATTAATACAAAACTTTTAGAAGTTCAATTCATAAAATCTTCTTCTTCTTCTTCTTCTTCTTCTTCTTCTTCTTCTTCTTCAGCGACAATTTTTGTCACCGCCACCGACTCCACCTCTTCTCTTTCACCGCCTCCTCCTCTCTATAAAACTCCGCCATTACTCTCCTTCCCCTTTGGCAAAACACAGAATCTAGCACCAATCACAACCACCTCAGCCACCATCTTCATCCCTCTTCTCCTCCACCATCTCCACCATCATCGACTTCATACTCACCACAACACCTCTCGGCAATTTCCCCACCACCTCTCTCTATCTCTCCCTGGGCTCCCCCTCACTCACGAATCGTCAGAAACACCAACAACAACAGCAGGATTAGCGGTAGTAGCGGCCAAAGGCCACCACCGCCGCCACTGTCCCGACGGGAAAAGACCACCAAGAACCACCACCTCCATTTCTCCTCCCATCTGTCTCATTCTCTCTATTTATATCGGTTTCGAACTCAGAGGGCGAAAGGAACCGCAGTAGAAGGCGCTCGTAGTAGTGGGAGCACCCATCGCCGCAGGCAACACCATTAAAGTTGGCGGGAATCTTCACCCAGGCGATCCAGACATACCTACGCCCAAATTATGGTGTCATTCGCCTCCTAGAGGCCCAAGGAGATTGTGTACGAGAGAATCCTGCAGAGAGAACTCTGTGTACACAAAGGACAGAGAATAGAAATGGCACAGGAAGTGTTGGGTTGTGTGTAGGGAGAGAGTAAGGCAATAGTACTGTGTGAGAGAGAGACAGGATTTTGGCAGAGCTTTCGCGTATCTCGGGTCGTTCTCCTTTGTATGGAAGGGTTAACGTCCTATATATATAACGGAGAATGTGACCGTTGTAGTGTGGTTAATGCGCCCATCAATGGCGGCTTAATTAGCTTAACCACAAAGGCACGTTCGTCCGCGTATATAGGGACTGTTACAGCACGTTGTCCGTGTATACCGAAACCGTTATGGGGTTGACCAGGTTTGACCGGTTTGACCGGGTTTATGAAGATCGTGCCATAAATCTCTCAAAAGCAGTTACTAGGGGTCGCGTGCGGGCTTGGTTGTTACTCGCACGCGACAGGACTTACTCTAGCCTCCAAACCACTAAGTCCCTACAAGTCCCGTGCGGTGGTATGCGAGGGCCCTGTATCGCAGCCCCCACGTGGATCAGCGCGGCTGGTGATCCAGTGTGTGTGGAGCACATTATGGTGTGTTGGATGTTTGCCACGTGGCTAAGATCTTCTTGTCCAGAAAGCACTATCTACATTAGCCCCCTTTCTGCGCGTGAAGACTCACAGCCGGATAGGCTTCCATGCGCAGGAACCAACGTACGCGTCGCCGCCACGCACCAATTCAAACACACGCAAATTCAGCCCCCGTGCGTGCCATTATGACCTAAACCCCTAGAGTCGTGTCGTCTGGTCTTTTAGGGTTTTGGGCGTGACGTCAGCTTGTCCTGTGATTGCGCAATTCGACGGTGACGGTTGCGATTCGACTACTGAAAGGACGCAACCTTTCATTGTTTTTGGATAAATACTCTGTGCTCTCCATTGTTGCAAATTATCACTTCTTTCTCTTAAAGTGAATGATACCCGGAAGCCTTCAAGAGCAGATTCAGATAATCAATCATCAATTCTCTCTTGTCAATCGTCTTCTTCAACTGTGCGCATCCAAGCAAGCTTTACCAAAACAAGGTTGGCCTTGTTCAATTTTGTTTAATGTACCGATATATGCTTTGAACTGTGTTGGATCTGCAAACCCATGACTCTCTGAAACATATTATCCACTGAAAACTATGAAGGAGACCTTGCTCTTTGAATCCAACCTTGATTTAGTCCCCAGATTGTAAGGGTTTTGAATGTAGGGTTTCTGAAATCCCCAATAATGCAAACGATTCTGAACTTCAAACCCCAAAATTGACACTGGACTGTTCATCTTTCTTCCGGTAAATCCTCGTTGCTTCAAACTGAATCTTGAAATTCAAGCTAAAGTGTGTGTATTTTTCCCCCCTTTTTCTTGCTTTTCCGCAGGAATGGCAAAGACAAAAGGAACCAAACCCGTTAAGGAGGTCGAAGAAATACCTGATCTCCCCCAGACCTTATGGCGAAAAGCCCCCTATCTGGGTGGCAAAGACTTTTAACATGCTAGGGTTAAGGTGAAGAACCTGCCAATCCCTGTCCCTGCTGAAGAATTGCAAACGTTGACCCCCCCCCCCCCAGTTAACGCGGCCATGCTCGAATTGATCGATTCCAAGGACGTAGTTCGATTGGGGGTCGAAAATGGGTTTTTCCCGCATACTGCGATTTCCACTCAAGCGTTTGTTCAGAAATTGGACTTTATGGATGAGTGGATTGACCATGTACTGACCCATCATGCCATTGCTTTAAACGATGCTGGCATATATTTCGCAGTCCGTGCTATGAAGGGTGCTGCCGTGAAGCTGGACCAGTCCATGCTTCTAAACCTTCTCTCGCGTTACTCGCCTGCGACTCACACATTCCACTTTGCTGAGTTCGAGGCTGCCCCCACTCTTGAAGATGTACACATGCTGTATGATATGTCTCCTGTGGGTGAGGTGGATCCTTTGAGTCCCTTGAGGACTGATGCAGAGGTTGCTTTGTACAAGAAGATGGAGGAGTGCTTGTCAGAGGTGAAGAAAATTTCCACCCGGTGGACACCTACAGAACTTCTTCTCGATTGGCAGTTGGTTGACACATCTGCGAAGAACACTTGGAACAAGTGGGTGCAATACTTCTTTCGCGATTATGCGAACATTAGTATCACCAAGAAACTTCTGAGTCGGAACCCGAAAGCTAAGAACTATGTGAATGGCAAGGGTTATGACTTGACCCTATGCGCTTTCCTCTGCGCCTGGTTGTCGAGGTATTTGATCGATGGCCATCCGCATGATGGGGTCTTCTATCATGTCCTTCCTCTTGCTGTGAATATGACCCTTGGTCAGAAGGTCGCACTTGGGCCTTTAGTCTTGGGCACCCTGTACCACAAATTAGATCAACTGGTCGTAGCAATCAAGGACTCACGCGGTCGCCTCGATGTGCTGACCTATGTCAACGTTGCCTTCTTGACTATGTGGGTCTTCGAGCGATGGCCCTCTTATGCTCCTATTCCCTCTAAGCCTAGTAAATGGTGTGTCCCGGGTGCGAAGGAAGAGCGTAATAGCGGAAGGGCTGCGAGATGGTTTGGAACTCACTTTCCTAAGTGCATTTGGAGCCTGATGTGCGAAAATCGGGAAGAGTTTATAGCCAGGCCTTACGCCACGCGCATTGAAAATGTGCGATGGTTCCCAAAACTGTATCCTTCCAAGGCTGTTGCTTTCTCGGAAGAGCTCCTTTTCGAGGGCGGGGAGCATTTCCACGAGCGCTATCGCGAATTCTTCTGCTGGTGTCTGATAGGTTCTCTTCCTTCTCTTGCAGAGCATGTTCGCGAGCTCACCCCTAGGTACGAGAGAATCACTGTGGATGTTGATCCTACTCGCGTTTTTCCCCAGTTTGGCTTCGATGCGGTGGCACCATCAATCTGGCTGCAGTCTATCATAAGAGGCTGCTACAAGCGATTACTGTCTGGGGAGTGTAAAACAATCTTAAGGAGCAACATCCCCTTCGAGCAACCCCCAGGTAACCGCGAAGGTGGCTACTCCAGGAACTGGGTCGCTTATTGGAATACCCAACAGACAAGGTTTGAGACGCAGTCAACCCCTCGGCCAAGCAGAGCTCCTGTAATCAAGAGAAATTCTTTCCCTTTCCGTCCCAACTGTAGCCTGGACGACACCGAATATGGCTGCTATTCGTTGCTGGATCACGAGAATCACTTGTGTCCCTCCACCATCCTTGACGAGAAGATGGCCGCAGTTAAGAAAGGTGATTCGCATGTCATCACATACAGCGAAACTTTCGCCAAGGTAAACAATCTCTCTTGCACGTGTTAAGTTTCCTTATTCCGCTACGTTGAAACTTATGCTTCATTTTCCGTCGCAGTGCTATGTGAGGAGATTCGCATCTGGTGAGCGTTCCAAATCGCTGATCACCACCATTGTTACTGCGAGAAGACAAGGTGAACGAGTTCGGCTAGCAATGAAAATGGCTCCCACAGTTGAAACCCGAATTCGCCAAGTCATGGATGTTTTTGCTGATTCGCTGATAGACAATGCTCCAGCTTTGCCTCCACCCAGGGATGATCCGTCTCCCACAGAAACTGTTGCACCACGGGCGAAGAGACCAAGGCAGAGGGAATCACCATCTCTTCCCCTAGGAGTGCTCCAACTTCTCCTCCTGCAAGGTCCCATACTTCTAGGGACAAAGGTAAAGGTCGCATGCCAAGCAAGGCACGGAAAGAGCTCGCAGTGGAGACTTTTGTTCCAGAAGAGGAGGAGGAGAGAAGGGAGGCGAGAGAAAAGGATGATGATGAAGAAGAAGAAAGAATCGAAGATTTCAGAGAAGGAGAGAGAGACGATATACAAGATGAAGAATCGGGAGGTATCCCCATCGTACTTCTCTTCTCATTATCTTAACTTTCGCAGTCTTGATTGACCGATTCGTTCCTTTGCAGATGATGATGATGAGACCATCAGCGGCCTTTTGGCCAAGAGGCAGAAGAGGGGTTCTCACTCTGGTGTTTCCAGCGAAACCATAGACGAGGACATCCTTGCCGAGTCCAGGAGAACAGCTGCGGAGGCTGCTGAAAGAAGAAGGAAGCGAGAAGAAGAGGAGCTTGAACGCGTAAAGCAAAGGAGCCTGGAAGAGCAACACGTCGACGACTTAGTGCGTCCAACCGATGATGGAAATGCGGTTCCAGAAGAGGCGGCTCCTCAAGTTGACGAGGAGGATGCGGCTCCAGAAGAAGATGCGGCTGCTCTAGAGCAAGTCCAAGCGGACTTCAAAGATTTCGCAGGAGGTAACGAAGGTGAGATTTTTAATCTTGCAGTAACTTACCGAGATGTGATTGTTGGTGCATTAAAGCATGGCTTATCAAAAGCTGACATTCGCCGCTGGCTAGTAAGCAAGTGCGGTGAACCTTCAGGTAATCATTTGAACAACATTTGTGAACTAGGCTTAATAACCCAAACATTACCATGATTGGTTCCTTCGCGCCCCAGGTCACGCACAGCTTAAAGATATACTTAATGAAGATACGTTAATAGGCCATGGTTCCGCGTCCTTAGCCTACGACGCAGATGCTGCAATCCCACCCTCGCGTGGAGGTGCTAACTCTTGGCTTATCAAAATAATAATAAAATATTATTTAACACAAGTTACCTCACATCATCCTGTCTTGTGTCCCAGGTAATGCTGATGAAGCCATGCTGGGACAGAGGAATCATCCTTCTGCATCTTATGTCCCTGTGCCAAGTTCTCATACCGAGAAGCCCGTCGCAGCTGCCGAGTATGCGGGAGAGCCCTTCAAGGACATCATTGAAGTTTCTGATGATGCGAAGCTGACACCGTGTTGATGGAGGAAGATACCAATGCTGCTGCTGAGGAAACAGAAGCAGATGCTGCTGATGCTCTCGCATCTGAAGGCATCCCTAATCGAGCTGCAACTTCTACCGCTGCCATGCCTCCGGCGAGGACTGAGCCTGCAGTGATTCTTCCTGCGTGGAACTTTTGGAGTTCACAGGTCGGAGCTGCAATCGCACCTGGTGCAGCTTATACCCTTCCTGCCAACTATGAGGAGTTAGAGCTCGCAGATGACAGGAGGGCAATGGAGCGAGGATAGTCTTCAGCTGCCCCGGCAATGCGCATTCCTTCTTTGCGCGAGATCCTTGAAGGAACTGGTATGTTTTTATTGTTGTTCGCATCTTGCATTCTTCATTTACAAGTTTGATATTCTAACTTGGTTTAACATTTCTTAGGGTTGAAGCAATCTGATGTGGACTGGCTGGTTCGGATGCGTCTCTCCTATCCTCGATCATTTGTGAGGTCTCTGGAGATAGGGCCTTTCGACAGAAGGCTGTTTTTGACCGAAGCCATCTGGATTTTGGAGCAGCTATCTGCGGCCACACCTGCGACCATCTCTCCTCAGAGCGCGGAGTTGCTTTTCGGCATGTGTCAAAACCTTCATGCCAAAGTTCAAGGCAAGCTGGGCTTTGGGTATCTTGTCAACAGAGTCACCCAGATTCGCGCGGCCGTGAATTTGAAGCGCGGCTTCCATAACCTCGCAGCTGAGGAGCAGAAGGTGGAGCAGCAAAAGCAGAAAGCTGAAGAGGCTGTGAAGCTCTTCCATGAAATGAGCGCCAACTACGAGCGGTTGAAGCAAGAAGTGGAGCAAGTGGCAAATTTGTCACGTTAGTTTACTCCTGATGACTCCCTGGTCAAAGGCTTATTTTGAACAATAACAAATTTGTTTTGAACAAAATGTTAAAACATGAGTGTAATGTTGCTAGGGTTTCTCCCTATTTTTTTTTTCAAAATTTGAATGCCTGTTTTGCCCTTCCCGGGATTTGCTCGAATATCTTTGTGCATATCAATTATGACGTCAGCTAACAATATTCTGCCTTGATTTTCGCGCTAATTGCTTATCAGATAAGCATGCTTTCCTTGGGAAGTCCATCCGTATCATGACCTTCCGTCATTAATTAGGATACGCAACTGAATCGTCGTAGCCTTTAGTAGGGTAATTGAATGTTACCTCTTTCAAGGCGTAAGTGATTGATGCTTACCCCTTTTCCAAGCTTTGCTGACTCAGCTAGAGATTTGAAGGGTCTCGGTCGGGTCTATATAAACCCTGCCTTCCACTGCTTGGGTCTTTCATCCCAAAATGTGGCTTGCCATGAGTCCCAACGACTGCTGGCTTCAATGCTTGTCTTTCTTTGATTCATGGCAACTTCAAGTTGTGAAACCTGAGTTTGTGCTTTGTGCCATAGAAATAGCTTCCAATTTCTTCTTTACGAGGCTTATTGATCTTCATCACCATCATAAAGAAGATGCACATAATGTTTCATGCTTGCTCGAAGAATTTTCTTCGTCTATTATGCTTGCAGGTCGTGTTTCCGACCGCCTCCCGGCGAGGTGCAGCGCCGTACTGACCTTGCTACTGATTCGTGATGAACGGCGGATTTCTCCTCTAGCTTTCCCGGAGGAGGATCGTTCGCCACCATGTTCTTGAACTCGGGGTGGCGAGCCATTGTGCTCGTCTCCGTGGACAAGGAGCCTCTTGCCCTAGTAGTTGCTGCTTGCCTGTTTCTCACCGCCGCATACGCCGGAACAGGTGGTTCCTCAGTCACATCTCTTGGGGTGTTGATCAGACAGAGGCCTTGTCAAATCCTGGGATCTTGGACATATCGTCGCATAGGTCTTGTAGACATGGTAGGCCGTTCGTTTTATAGGAACACCCTACTTGCTACAGATCTTTGGTCGCATGTAGGATCGATAGGCCGATCCTTTTACAGTAAGGATTTCCCTTCTTTGTAACTTTCGCGTGTAAGCTGCTATCTAGATGAATTGTAAGCCATGTTGGTTGTGTAATTAGCTCAGTCGAAGCTTTTCCGCTTGTAAGCTGCTATCTAGACAGATAATTTGTAAGTCATTTTGACTCATAATAATAAATCGCTTTGTTTGATTTGCTGTTCTTGTTACAACAAATTGCAATTTTCGCATGCATATTGGCAAGCTTCACTTTTTTTTGTAGTGTCATATTCGCACTGTGTTATCGCTACGATTTGCTATCCAGCAGATAGATTCGCAGGTTGAGAATCATTTATGAGAACTGCTGCCTTAGCAGATGAGTTTTTAGATCGTTTGAGATCGCATTTGCATAGCTTTGATATCTCGGCAGATAGGCTTGAGAATCGCTTAAGATAGGACTCTAGTACGGCTTCTATCTTGGCAGATAGGCTTTGGAGATCACTTAAGATCATACTTGCATAGTGCTGCTATCATGGCAGATAGGCTTAAAAGATCACTTAAGATCATAGTGCTGCTATCATGGCAGATAGGCTTAGAGATCACTTAAGATCATAATGCTGCTATCATGGCAGATAGGCTTAAAGATCACGTAAGATCATAGTGCTGCTATCATGGCAGATAGGCTTAGAGATCACTTAAGATCATATTTTCATAATGCTGCCATCGCGGCGGATGGGCTTTCGCTATTGAGAAATGAAGAAATAAATAAAGCGATAAAGACGACTGAAATCATAAGGTTCTTCCCATTTGGGAGAAGTCTTTTTATTATAGAATACTCTCATATGGGAGAGGTGAGATTACAATTCCCTCGTATGGGAGAGAAGATGCATGAATTTTAGCAATACATAGCATAAAGTAGACGTTGTAATCTAACGCATATAATGAGAGGAGTTAAGGATAATACTTCTTAATCCAGCGCATGTTGACTGAGCTTGGGGTTGATATCATCCCATGTAACCTTCGTATGTTGCACTTGCCACTATCAAAGACTTCTGTGACTTCGAAGGGTCCTTCCCAGTTGGCTGCGAATTTTGGATGAGCCGTCTCTCGCATGCAGTGGTCTGATGAGCGCAAGACCAAATCTCCAACTGCAAAATCTCGACGTTGGACTGTTTTGTTCTACGCGCGAGCGATCCTTTCTTGGTATCGTTTGTTAGTCCTTTTAGCTTGCTCCCGCTTCTCTTCTAACAGGACCAAGTCATGATCGCGTTGATTGTCGTATAATGCATGGAAAGCCAGTCTTGCGGAGTTGACTTTTACCTCCGCGGGTACTACAGCTTCAGCACCATAACATAGGAGGAATGGGGAGACTCCTGTGGGAGTCCATGGAGAAGTCCGATATGCCCACAAGGCTACGTTCAAAGAATCATCCCATTTCTTGTGGTCATCCGCCACCCTCTTGCTCAAGATTCTTAACAACGTCTTGTTGGTTGCTTCCGCTTGACCATTCCCTTTCGGATAGTAGGGAGTAGAACATATCTGCCTTATGTTGTACTCTGCTAGTTTCGCAGCTACCTGGCAATTGACAAAGGGGGTTCCATTATCCGAGAGAATGGTGTTTGGAATTCCGAACCTGCATATGATGTTCTCTTGGATGAAATTGACCACGGCTAGCGCATTTGCTGTCTTTAGTGGTATTGCTTCTACCCACTTGGTGAACAACTCGGTCGCGGTGAGAATGAACTGATTCCCGTGCGAGGTTGGTTGGATGGGGCCAACAAAATCCAAAGCCCAAGTATGGAACGGCCATGGTGTTCCCAACGCATGTAGATCTACAGCAGGAGGATGCACTAGGTTGCCTTTGAATTGGCACTCCTGACACCGTCTTACTTTAGTGCGGCAATCTGCTTCCATGGAGGGCCAGAAGTAACCGACTGAGAGGAGCTGTCTGCATAACTTCGCACCTCCCTGATGTTCCACTTGATGAGAGAGGTCCATCACCTCTTGTGCTTCCTTGCTGTCTAGACATCGCAGCAGGTTACCCTCATGGCCCCTTCGCCAAAGCATATTTTCTTGCACCACATACCGTGCTGCTTTTCTCTTTAGTTTCTCGGCTTCTTTTCTCGACTCAGTCACAATACCTTGCGTGAGAAAGTCAAAGAGTGGCTTCCTCCAATCCACATCATCATCGGTCAGAGCAATTGATAGAGAGTCTTTGATCAGTGCGCAACTCTCGCAATTTCCTTGGATCAATGTTGCGGCCGTTGACATGTCCGGCCAGTGAATCCCATACCTCTGGGCTTTCCGATAGATTGACACCTCACTTTCCCCACAAGCATGTTGGTGAATCTTTTCTAACAGGGCTTGTCCCTCCTGCTGTGAGACGCATCGCATGAGTATTCCGCCAGGGCCTTTGTAGTAAAGGGTATTGTCATGTACGCAATACCCCTTTGTGGATGCCCAGTTTTCGTTGCTCGTTCCTTCTGCGATGGCACGCAATATTGACTTTCTCCATTCTGCATCATTCATGCATTCGTCGTCGCACACGTCCTCTGTCAACGCCGAGGATGTTCGCACTTCGATCGAGATTCTCGCGGGACATTTGTCCGCACTAACCTTGGATCCCAAGGTAGCTAAAGCATCAGCATGCCTATTGTCCGCTCTGGGTTTGTGCTCGTACCTGACATCGCAGAACTGCTGCACCAGTTTATGTACCAAGGTCCGGTAGGGCAAAAAGTTTATCTCCTTCAAACCATACTCGCCTGAGGCTTGTTTGACGATTAGCTTGGAGTCTCCCATAACCGTCAAGTTGCTTACTTCTAGTGCCCTTGCTGCGCGAAGACCTGCGATGAGAGCTTCATACTCTGCTTCGTTGTTGGTGACTGCGAAATCAAGCTTTGCGGACATCTGTATGACCTCTCCATCGGGTTTGGTCAAGACTATCCCAATGCCTCCACCTTTCCTTGTTGACGACCCGTCGAAATGAAGCGTCCAGTAAGGCAACTCAACTGCGTAGATTTCAGGTCCCTCCAGTTCTTCCTCAATCACAGGCTCATGACTGTTATCAGGGAACTGTGCTAGCAAATCCGCCACCGCTTGCGACTTGATTGCCGGGGTCGAACACATGTGATGTCATATTGAGAAATGGTCATATACCATTTTGCCAATCTTTCCCCAGGAGTAGTGTGAGTCAGAAGATACCGTATAGGGTCACTCTTTGTGACCACTACCACTTTGTGCGAAGCAAAATAGTGCTTTAACTTTTCTATTACAAAGAATAGGGCAAGGCAATGACGTTCGATGTCCGTGTACCATGATTCTGCTGGCTGCACTATGCGAGAAATGTAATAGATCGGCCTTTCTTGCCCCTCACTATAGACCTCTTCGTCGACGTCAGATACAACAAGAGTGGTGATCCGAGCTGAGGTGCGATCATTACCTTTGACGATGTCAACAGGTCCTTTAGCCTTCCAAACGCAGCTTCGTGCTCCGTAGTCCAGTTATATAGAGCGTCCTTCTTGAGAAGATCGCTGAAACAGAAGGTGATTTCGGCGATCGCTGGGATGAACCTTCGCAGGTAGGATAGCTTTCCTAAGAAGGTCTTCAAGGCACTTTGGTTGTGTGGCGCCGTCATGCTAGTGATGGCCGATACTTTCGCAGGATCATGCTCTATTCCTTGACGATGTACCACACATCCCAAGAATTTCCCCGATGTTACTCCGAATGCGCACTTCATGGGGTTCATCTTTAATTGAAAGCTTCTGCATCTGTTGAACACTTTCCGCAAATCCACCAGGTGGTCTGTGACGCGGATTACTAACGCGTATTACGCAAGTGCACGGTCAAGTAGTAAGAGGAGTATTTTTAGGACTCCGGGTTGTCGAACCCTCGAGGACAATCTCGCAACAGGTTTATATTTAACAATTTAGAGTAGTTCACTAGGTAACCGGAGTAAAAAGTGATAATTTGTGGTGTTGCCACCCCCAAACAAGTGGATGTAATAAAGTCAGATATAAATAATAAATTGGAATTAAGAAGAATTCTTAATCAATTAATGGAGAGGACTAGGCAATCTCGATGATCACCTAGGGTTGTAAACGATTTATGGATTATCTGAGCAACACGTTAACTATATTCTAATGAAGCCGGGTAACAGCGCTGACTATCTCCTATTTTTCTCAAGTCATTCTACTTCATGGTAGAATACAATCTCCTATCGGTCTCATGTGTCTACCGGTCCGTTCTAGTAGGCTAACGACATGCACGACAATGGGTCCTGTCGGTCCACCGCTGCACGAAACCGTCGAATCTCACCTACCGAATCTACCTACATTTGGCCAATCCTAACACGTCTCTTCTCAGTCTCAGTGATACGGGATTGATGTTCAAGTCTCATCCTAGTTAGTTAGAATCACTATCGTGCATTCACTAACTAAGCAGTGTTTCCGGTTAGCTACTCCATTAACACTGAGTATTAAGCATAGTACAAGAACAATTGAATAAAAATAAGCTAACTTTAAGCATGAATCAACTATTGAGTGAAACCCTAGTTCTTGAACCCTAGTTTATCTCCTAATCGTGTCACTCAATTAGGATTACTAACATAAACAAGAAACTAGAATTGATTCAAAAGAATAAATCAAGAAATCATGAAGCAAAGATTAAATCCGGAAAATATTCATCATTTACATGAACCCTAGGTTCTCAAATCGAGATGCCTAGCTATGGAGTTTTTCGCTACTCATAGTTGAATAAGCAAAAACAAAGAGTTTCTCCATAAAAATTGATTAAGAAAGGTAGGAAGAAGAAAAAGCAAACACTAGAGCTTCAATGGTGAAGCTTGTCTTCTTCCTCGTCGTCTCCTCTTGCTTCTCATTTTCTTCTCACGTTGATGGCTCCTCTTTTCTCTTTTCACGTCTCTCTTCTCTTAATATAGGGTGTATTAATTAATCATCAAACATTATTAATTAATAACCCTAATACCCATCTTTTTCTCCGTTGATGCGCTGATTCTGCCTTCAGATCGCACGATCACCTTATATATCCTGATCGTGCGATCTGCTGTTGTGCGTGCTTCTAATCTTCTGTCTGATCGTAGGATCACCAAATCTGATCCTGCGATCTGCTGTTGATCGTAGGATCAACTTGTGATCCTACAAGTCAGTGATTTTTCTTCTTTTTCTCTACAACCTTCGCCCACTTGATCGTGCGATCACATATTGTGATCCTGCTATCTGCTTTGATCCTAGGATCAATTTTTGATCCTACACTTCAGTGGGTTTTCTTCACTTTTCCTCTGCTCAATTTTTCTAAGTCTTCTCTTCTACTCTTCATTGGGGGTGTTAAGTGTCATTATCCAAACTTTCTAAATGACACTTTGACCCCCTTTTTCCATCTTTGTCCTCTTTTCTTCCAATTGCTTTCTCTCCCAAGCTTCCGCATATGTTCCGAAGTTCGTTTTCCTCCTCCTCTTGATCTATGAGCTCCGTTTCCTGTCCAACACAACACGAAAACACCCCGTGCGATCAAAAGTGACAAAATAAATGTAAATAATGTGAAAAACGCCCAGATTAACAATTTATCACTCAAAGCTAAACTTATCCAATTTCCTCAAGTTCATAGTGTATTTCTAATATATTCAACCCGGAAACTACACAAAACGGTACACAAACGCAGAGGAAATATAACTCTAATATAGATTTATCAAATCCCCCCACACTACCTTTTTGCGCGTCCCGAGCAAAATCAAAAACACATCTCACACTATGATTTTCAATCCACTGACTTGCATTTAACTTCACTAGCCATGTGACACAAACAACACACACACCCATGCAATCTACATGACTATACAATGCAACTCGATTATCAAACAATGCAAAAATTGAAACAACACCAATTTTTTTTTTTAGTTAGAGATTGGGCAATCTCAAAAAGTAAACCGGCAAGTCATAAGGCTCTCATATTCCCTCGGAAGTCCTATAACTTTGGTGATCGGTAGAACTTGCGGCCAGTTTCGTTAGACAGAACGGGCACGAACACAAAAAATGTTGCTTCCGCACACTCATCAAACGTATACCTAGCACTTACCTTCCGAGCTATTTATCCATGGGTTAAATTGCTGACGGTTTAGGACGGGTAGGATAGGATATTTAGAAGAGTAGTCCTAGACGTCATGATCTAACTCACAAAACCCGATTCTCACTCTCCCTCACCTAAATCCAAGGAACCACACCGAATCTCACTACTCCGGCCCTCATTCCCTCAATCTTGGTGCAACGCCGTTCTCGCGGCCACAAATATGAAGAAGTGATCTCGAACAATAGCTAATCTCCCCGGTCTTCAATTTCAAGCTTTCTCCTTTATTCCATTTCAATTTCACTTTCACTTTCTATTTTACTTTTTTTTTCTCTCTTTTTTTTTCATTTCCGCACAATAACATTAAGCACATGGAGCCGACAATACGATAGTAATATCCGAGGAGATCAAATATCAGAATTAGATAACACGGGGGTGGAATGTGTCAAATTAGTGATATAATAACATAGATGTCGACACCCCCACACTTGATGCAAAGCAAATCACGAACCCAGTAGTCAATGTGTAAACGTGCTTTTCCAACCGATCCTCCTCATCACCTAAGATATAGAGAATATAAATAAAGCATAAGCACGGACTCCTATAAGATCAACCAACCCCCACCCCATGACGTGCGGAAGAAATACCACGCACTACGGTACTCCACCTGTGATCGTGGTGTAAGGACACGACTCATCGCCACACCGAAGTGTGCTACCGTCTCTAACTCACCCTCACATCCCTTCAAAAGACGACATGTAAGAGAATCCACATAAGATGTATCAAATCAACTCACCCTCATCGAACCTCCCTAACTCAACTCCCTCTATCATGACGCATAGGAAAGGACCATTCTAACAAGTGATGAAAGTCACAATGAAGGCTTCCTAGGCTAGAGGCTGTGAATAAAAGTGGTAAACGGATCAATAGGGGTAACTAGTGGACCTAGTAGATGGAGACGGGACGTAAGGCCCCCATAAACATCACTCGCACAGCTGTTCCGTTGCCACTACGAGGAGGGTTGACGACTACCTAAGTGACGGTGGTGTAGCGCTAGTAGGATAACTAGTCTGAGAGGAAGCTACTCGCATTTCTAATGTGCATTAGCCCTATAAGTCTTCCTACTCCAGATTCTCGCGTCTACCTCACCTCAGATTTTCATACTCCTAAGGAATTCTATCATTAAGCCCTCTCCACATTCACTCTCTTCGATTGCCCTTTCTCAAAAATTTAAAATGTTATGATTTTTTTTTAATATTTCCTAACTCTATATGCTTTTGGCCAACTCGATTAAACACAAGTTTTGGGTAGGGGACTCAATAATGTAAAAGTGCTAACAAAATTCATAAACTCCACACTCCTACCACAAACCAACACAATATGAACACATAACTATATGTAACAAGGCGATGCAAACAAAGACATGGCTAGTGAACATAGATACAACCCCCCCCCCCCCGACACTTAAGCGTTTCGTTGTCCTCAACTAATTTAGAGATAATGAAGGAGGACTCATCGCTTAAATGTGTAGGCAGTGGATTGCGACATTCATCGCTCAAAAACGTAGACTTGAAAGAGAGTGTTAGAGGTACATGGGTGCCCGGACCTACATGGGCACCGTTGCCGCGAAATTGCAACAAGAAGGGGTCTTGTGGACCGTTGAAAATTTCTGGAGAAGTCTCTACTCGCCCGGATTCCGATGTGCGACTAAGATATAAATTGTAGCCCTCTCATGCGTGTGGCAACCAACATATTGGAATCGCTCCTCGACCTCGAGCAATTCTCTATTCTTTTAGCATAATCTTGTGGGGCTTTTTCTTTCCCAAATTTCGTGCAATCTCTAGCATGCACATCAAGAAGGGGAATCTGGTGCGTCTTCTGTACCTGTGTCCCTGCACACTGATTGAAAAAATAAGTCCACTCTCTCTCACCCCTCATAGTCAAATATAGAGAACTCATAAATAAATAAATAAAACATAAAGCATCCTACTCTACATGGGTTGCCTCCCAAGCAGCGCTTTGTAATTTAAGGTCGACGGCCCGACCATGTTACCTCATGAGCCTCAAAAAGGTGGTTTGGCAGGTCGTGTCGCATCCAACTTCTGGCGCCAGATACTCATGACTACCTCGTGCGCCTGCACACTCGATTCTTTACCTTTAGGATCTGGCGGATCTTCCTGTGTCAGCTCTGAAATCCCACGCACAACTTTCACAGAAAATGGCAAGTCTGGCTTCACCTCATAAGTGTACTGAGGAGTCGGTTTGAAAACCTGAAAGGTCTCCACAGTATCGTTGACCCTCATGATCAACTCTCCATTCTCCACATCAATTAAAGTCCGACCGGTAGCCAGAAAGGGCCTACCAAGAATGATCGTAACGTCACCAACTGGCATGTCAAGGATCACAAAATCTGCTGGCATGATCAAACTACCAACCCTCACAAGTAAGTCTTCTACCACCCCAATGGCCCTCTTGGACGACTTATCTGCGAACTGAAGATTGATCCAGGTTTTGCTAGGTTCCCCCACACCTAGCTTTTTAAATATTGAAAGTGGCATCAAGTTGACACTTGCCCCCAAATTACATAGAGCTCTGCCTGTATATGCCCCGCCAAGTGTAGCCTCAATAACAAAGCTACCTGGATCTTTCTTCTTCTTGGGTAGCCCATGCAAGACACATGAACTCACCTGCTCATTTAGTTTTACTGTCTGAAAGTTATCCATAGCTTTTCTCCCATAGATTGCATCCTTGATAAACCGCGCATACTTAGGCATTCGCTGCAGTTACTCAATCAAAGGAATATTGATGTGCAGTTTGGAGAAAATATTGAGAAATCTCCTGTACTCTCCAGAGTCATCCTTCTTTTTTCTAGTTTTCAATGGAAAGGTATATCTTTAGAACAAGAAGGCGATGGTAATACCTCATTGGAATTTCCCTCATCATGTGGAGTCATGCCCTTTGATTGGGGGACCATGACAGGTGTCTTCTAAGAATCGAAGACCTCATGCTCCTTAGCTTTTGATGCTTCAGCTCTAGCATGGCTCGGGTATGGTGGATCAGTCAACGAAACCCCGCTGCGAGTGGTAATGGCATTTACCTGGCGCACATTCTCTGTGTCAGACGGTAGAGAACCAGGTGCTCTAGCAGATAATTGCGTTGCAATTTGCCCAACTTGAACCTCTAGTGCACGAAGAGAAGTCTTCGTAGCCTGCAAATTAGAAGACATAGCATTGACCGTCGTGGTCATATCGTTCATGTTGTTACTCAGCTGTGTCAACGCCTTAGTGAGTACAGAAATCTCTGGGTTTGGCGCTACAACAGCCGGTGGTGGAGCCTGCGACACTGGTGCTTGTGGCATGTGCTGAAACCCAGGTGCGTATATAGCTCCAGACTGATCCCCATACCTGAAACCTGGATGATCTCTTGCGCCTGGTCTGTAGTTCCCTTGGTTCCAATTCTGCCGCTGCCCTTGTGCCCCCACAAAGTTCACATCTTTACTTGCAATCTGGGCCAAGGCTGAATCAAATTCCTGCTCCTCTACTCTTGCAACTGGCTTCTTATCCCGATACACATGCTTGGCTAAATCTGACACCATCTTGCTGATCCCAGTCTTCCATTCATCATCTTTAGGTTCAGGCAATGCTGGTAATCTCCTGGAATCATAGAGTTGTGAGTCTTGCTTAGCGAGCTGCTTCATGAGTGCATAAGCTGCTTCCTTGTCAACAGAGTACAGAAAATTGCCTCCAGGTTCTCTGTTAACCAGCTCCTGATTGTGACGTTCTAGACCATAGTAGAAGACCTTCAAAAATTTTGTAATCCCCGAAATCATGGTTTGGGCACTTCCTGATCAATGCATAAAACGGTCCCATGCATCCACCACGGTTTCATAGGCATGTTGCCGAAAGCCTAGAATATCACCCTGTAGCTCAATCACCCGTTGAACTGGATAAAACTTGGCCATGAACTCATCCACACACTGAGCCCATGTAGTGATCGAATCTGGAGCTCTTGACTGTAGCCACTTCTCAGCTGCACCCTTCAGACAGTAAGGGAAAAGAATTAGCTTCAACGCTTCTGCTGTCACATCCTTGTACTTGGTAGTCTTTATGTACGTGTTGAACCTCCCAATAAATTCATTGGGGTCTTCATCCCTGTTCCCATAGAATTGGAACTGATTGGTCACCGTCTGAATTGTCGCAGGCTTAAGATCAAAGTGCTCGGCCTGTATCTCTGGCACTACAATTGCCGGATTGTGTCCATAGGTGGACGACTGAAACTTCTCCACAATAGCCTGTCCAGACTTGTTGTATGGTGTCTGGGCGTTGCAATCATTGACCAGTTTAGACAACTCTTCCACCCGCTGATTGAGTTGCGCGTTGGTTAATTGCTCGCCCATGGTGCTCTGTTTTTGTCTTCTTCTTTGGTCTCTGAACAACTGCTCTGGGTCTTCTAGTGGGGGCACAAGCTCTCTTGGGATCCTCTGCATGCACTAAGTACCTGAAATAGCAGAAAATCAGAAAACAAATGAGAAATCAAAATAGCAAATATAACTGAAAAATAAAAGTAAACTAAACTAATTATTAACTAAAAACGTGTTGACCGTTGTCCCCGGCAACGGCGCCAAAAACTTGACACGGATTACTAACGCGTATTACGCAAGTGCACGGTCAAGTAGTAAGAGTGGAGTATTTTTAGGACTCCGGGTTGTCGAACCCTCGAGGACAATCTCGCAACAGGTTTATATTTAACAATTTAGAGTAGTTCACTAGGTAACCGGAGTAAAAAGTGATAATTTGTGGTGTTGCCACCCCCAAACAAGTGGCTGTAATAAAGTCAGAAATAAATAATAAACTGGAATTAAGAAGAATTCTTAATCAATTAATGGATAGGACTAGGCAATCTCGCTGATCACCTAGGGTTGTAAACGATTTCCGGATTATCTGAGCAACACGTTAACTATATTCTAATTAAGTCGGGTGACAGCGCTGACTATCTCCTATCGGTCTCAAGTCATTCTACTTCACGGTAGAATACAATCTCCTATCGGTCTCATGTGTCTACCGGTCCGTTCTAGTAGGCTAACGACATGCACGACAACGGGTCCTGTCGGTCCACCGTTGCACGAAACCGTCGAATCTCACCTACCGAATCTACCCACATTTGGCCAATCCTAACACGTCTCTTCTCAGTCTCAGTGATACGGGATTGATGTTCTAGTCTCATCCTAGTTAGTTAGAATCACTATCGTGCATTCACTAACTAAGCAGTGTTTCCGGTTAGCTACTCCATTAACACTGAGTATTAAGCATAGTACAAGAACAATTGAATAAAAATAAGCTAACTTTAAGCATGAATCAACTATTGAGTGAAACCCTAGTTCTTGAACCCTAGTTTATCTCCTAATCGTGTCACTCAATTAGGATTACTAACATAAACAAGAAACTATAATTGATTCAAAAGAAGAAATCAAGAAATCATGAAGCAAAGATTAAATCCGGAAAATATTCATCGTTTACATGAACCCTAGGTTCTCAAATCGAGATGCCTAGCTATGGTTGAATAAGCAAAAACAAAGAGTTTCTCCATAAAAATTGATTAAGAAAGGTAGGAAGAAGAAAAAGAAAACACTAGAGCTTCAATGGTGAAGCTTGTCTTCTTCCTCGTCGTCTACTCTTGCTTCTCCTTTTCTTCTCACGTTGATGGCTCCTCTTTTCTCTTTTCACGTCTCTCTTCTCTTAATATAGGGTGTATTAATTAATCATCAAACATTATTAATTAATAACCCTAATGCCCATCTTTTTCTCCGTCGATGCGCTGATTCTGCCTTCAGATCGCACGATCACCTTATATATCCTGATCGTGCGATATGCTGTTGTGCGTGCTTCTAATCTTCTGTCTGATCGTAGGATCACCAAATCTGATCCTGCGATCTGCTGTTGATCGTAGGATCAACTTGTGATCCTACAAGTCAGTGATTTTTCTTCTTTTTCTCTACAACCTTCGCCCACTTGATCGTGCGATCACATATTGTGATCCTGCGATCTGCTTTGATCCTAGGATCAACTTTTGATCCTACACTTCAGTGGGTTTTCTTCACTTTTCTTCTGATCAATTTTTCTAAGTCTTCTCTTCTACTCTTCATTGGGGGTGTTAAGTGTCATTATCCAAACTTTCTAAAATGACACTTTGACCCCCTTTTTCCATCTTTGTCCTCTTTTCTTCCAATTGCTTTCTCTCCCAAGCTTCCGCATATGTTCCGAAGTTCGTTTTCCTCCTCCTCTTGATCCATGAGATCCGTTTCCTATCCAACAAAACACGAAAACACCCCGTGCGATCAAAAGTGACAAAATAAATGTAAATAATGTGAAAAACGCCCAGATTAACAATTTATCACTCAAAGCTAAACTTATCCAATTTCCTCAAGTTCATAGTGTATATCTAATATATTCAACCCAGAAACTACACAAAACTGTACAAAAACGCAGAAGAAATATAACTCTAATATAGAGTTATCAGTCTGCCTCTTCCTTGGATTTGACAACCAAGTCGTCAACGTAGAATTCTACTTCCTTGTGCATCATGTCGTGGAACAGGGCCATCATGGCTCGCTGGTAAGTCGCGCCTGCGTTCTTGAGGCCAAAAGGCATAACTGTGTAATTGAAGACTCCCACTGGAGTGATGAACGCGGTTTTCTGTGCATCTTCGGGGTCCATCTTGATCTGATTGTACCCACTGAAGCCCGTCCATGAAGCTGAACATGCGATGACCCGCGGTCGAATCGATAAGTAAGTTGATGTTGGGAAGTGGAAAATCATCTTTGGAACAGAAACGATTAAGGTCTCGGAAGTCTACACAAATGCGAAGTTTCCCATTCTTCTTTACTACCGGCACGATGTTGGCCAACCATGTAGGATGGTGATTTGGCTCGATAAATTTAGCATCCAGGAGTTTGACAATTTCCTGCTTAATCTTCACGTTGAGCTCCGGCCTAAAGCTTCTTGTGCTCTGCTTTACCGGTTTGGATCCTGGAATTACATCCAACCGGTGCATGGTGATGCTCGTGTCTAGACCGGGCATCTCATCGTATTCCCATGCGAACACATCTTTGTACTCGGTCAAGAGTTGTAGCAATCTTTCCTCCTCCTCGCCTGTGAGTTCCGCACTCAGAAAGACAGACCTCTTCTTTTCTTCGCTGGGGCTTAAGAATACCTCCTTCAGCTCCTGCTTTTGCGGCCTGGGTTTGTCCTCCATGCATTCGGGTGCTTCTTTTAGATTTTCCTCTAAAACACTTGGCGTAGTTTTGTCTGGTTCCATAACCTGCTCAATTTGATTGATTTGATCAGGGATATCCCCATGCTCGCGTGAGGACACCCCCGCACACCTTCATATGCGGTAACATTTCTTCCCGTTGGCGTAGAAACTCTCTATCTCCTTGCCTTCAGGATCATGTTTTGCTATCCTTTTCAGAGTATACACGTTCTTTCGTTGGTAAGCAATCCGCGGCGCCTCTTCTCGCGTAGACGACTTTTCCTTGGCCTCCTCTCTTGTCACCATCACTCCTGCGGGTTTCTGATCTTTGATGTCCTCCCATCGGGTTAAAGGAGTGGGGTTGAACGGCCCCGGCGTTTGCTCATCTGCCATCTCAGTGAACCATACCGCCTCACTGAGATGCGCTTCATCCATGTTGAAAGGATTTATCGAAGCTGGTATCTCAACTATTCTGTCATTCCAGATAACTTTCATCACTTGGTGAGTTGTTGAAGGGACAGCATCAAAGCGATGAATCCAGACCCGGCCTATAATCATGTGATACGTAGTGTTCGCATCTATGACATAGAATTTGGCTGAACATTTGATTTTACCGATCTGGAGACCCAGACGGATCCATCCGATCGTCATTCTGGAGTCGCTTCCAAATCCCATCAGCAGGGATGGACGCCTAAAAATCTTCTGCTCTGGGATTCCAGCTAGCTTCAGAGTGTTGAGCGAGACAACGTTAACCGCTGCTCCTCCGTCGACAAATTCTCTTTTGAACTCCACACCATTGATGACTGCCGTTACATACAGAGGCTTCTGGTGGCTCGCATCTGTCTTCTTGTCGCTTGCGGAGAAAGTTATGACCTTTTCTGTAGAGCGAGATGCCCTAACAACCTTCCCGTTGGAGATTACGATATCTTCCTCGTAATATTCCGCTATCCTAAGGATTGCCCTTGTCATTTCCTTCCGGCACTTCTCCGAGAATTTCATTTCATCGAAGAACCTGCTGAACCTGTGCAACCCCTTCATCCGATCAGCACGTTCGTCCTCCGTTTCTATGATGTAATCCTCGTCGTTGTGGATCTCGGCAATGATGGGTAGACCATCCTCTGCAACCTCTTCAAGGTCCATAATAGAGATCATGGAAACCTCTTTGCCCTTCGGCTCTTGCTCCGCGTGAGCAGGCAGTGGATTGTTTCGCACATCCTTCATTTGGTCGCTGACAATCAGCTCGCCATTTTTCATCTTTTGGCTTACCATGATTCTGAGCTTCTTGCAGTCAGCCGTGAGATGCATGACCTTGCCATGACATTCACACCACTTTGGGTCCCTTACCATCTCCTTGGAGGGTGTCCTTTCAAGCGGAAGCAAGATCCCGTCTTTAAGCCATTGTATGCACAAGTCACTCGCTTCCTCTACCGAACATGGTAGAGGTGGTGCATCAAAGTTCGCGACCTTCGGCTGCTTTTGGGGCGAAACCACATTCACTTCGGCTTCACGTCCCCTTTTGTAGCTGAACCTCCCAATTTTAAAGGTAGTCCCGCTCGGGGGGCGTGCCTCTTTTTCTGCCTCTCCACTATAGGCTCTATATTCTTTGTGCATTCGATCAGTTTCGAAAATGTAGGAGTTTGCAGGTTGATAAGCACACCTTTGTACTCGTCTCGCATTCACTGCAGGCATATTTCTACGAGTCTGCTCTCGAGTATCACGTCTTTGCATTCCAAGGACTTGGCCCTGAACTTCTTGATGAATGTCACTCCATCCTCCTCGCGCTTCTGGTACATCCGCGAAAGATGAATCATTGTCACCTTTTCTTCCATCGGAAGAATTTAGTATAAAATTTCTGGACCATATCATCCCAGGTCTTCACGGATCTAGCCTCCAGTGTCCTGTACCACTTGTAGGCCACGTTCCCCAGGGATTTAGGGAACTCGCGCATCAGCAGCTTAGGATCAGCCCCGTATGGCCCCATCACGTCAATGAAACGCATAACATGCTCGTGGGCATTTCCATTGACATCTTCGAACTTGTCCCATTTAGGAGCCTTGTACCCAGCGGGGTTAGGCATGAGGTAGATCTCGCGTGGGATAGGTGGATCATTGTCGAGCTTCGGGATGATAGTGTCCGCGAACGATTGATTGGCTAGGATAGTTTCTATGCGCCGTTGCAGCGACGTCATACACTCCGGCGCATTTCCCCCAGCAGCAGGAGGAGGAGTTGTTGCAGGCGGAGGCGACACATATTTTGCGGGAGGGCTAGGAGCATATTGTGAATTCACGTTGCCCCACGTTGCCGATGGAGGAGGCAAGGGGTATTGTGAGGCCGGACTGGTTACCAAAGTTGGAGGTTCAGGAGTGTGAGTGGCAAGAGGCAACATTTGAGCTGTTAGCCCCTTAACTGAGGGTAACTGCGTAGTTGCTGGTGGGGTTTGAAGGTTAGGATTGGGTGGCGTGGTTGACACTCCCAATCCTTGAGTGGTGGATGCTCCTCCTCCCTGAGAGACGGCGGTGGCCGATGCGGGTTTGGGGCGAGAGTCCCCAGAATAGCCATTATCCGTTCCAGCTGTGCAGATTGAGCTTTGAGAGCCTTTGCCTGGTTCTGGATGGTGGCGTCCAAGGCCTCTATCGTCGGAGCTTCACCGATGGCTGTAGGAGTACGGCGGGCCTCCTCTCCCGAGGTGGTCTCCGTGGAAGGCAATCTGTTACTGACATCATCTTCATGAGACATGGTTTCTTGCAATGGTAAGTTCACGTCGGGTTCACCAAAATGTGTACGAGAGAATCCTGCAGAGAGAACTCTGTGTACACCAAGGACAGAGAATAGAAATGGCACAGGAAGTGTTGGGTTGTGTGTAGGGAGAGAGTAAGGCAATAGTACTGTGTGAGAGAGAGACAGGATTTTGGCAGAGCTTTCGCGTATCTCGGGTCGTTCTCCTTTGTATGGAAGGGTTAACGTCCTATATATATAACGGAGAATGTGACCGTTGTAGTGTGGTTAATGCGCCCATGAATGGCGGCTTAATTAGCTTAACCACAACGGCACGTTCGTCCGCGTATATAGGGACCGTTACAGCACGTTGTCCGTGTATACCAGAACCGTTATGGGGTTGACCGGGTTTGACCGGTTTGACCGGGTTTATGAAGCTCATGCCATAAATCTCTCAAAAGCAGTTACTAGGGGTCGCGTGCGGGCTTGGTTGTTACTCGCACGCGACAGGACTTACTCTAGCCTCCAAACCACTAAGTCCCTACAAGTCCCGCGCGGTGGTATGCGAGGGCCCTGTCTCGCAGCCCCCACGTGGATCAGCGCGGCTGGTGATCCAGTGTGTGTGGAGCACATTATGGTGTGCTGGATGATCGCCACGTGGCTAAGATATTCTTGTCCAGAAAGCACTATCTACAGAGATTAAATCATACCCTACCCAAGATTGAGAGGGCCTCCATCACCGACAACGAAGTCACCACCGGTCTTCTCGACGGCGAACTCGTAGAGACTCGTTTCTCGATCGTTTTCCACCATTCTTGGCCTAGGCATGCTCTAAATCATTTTATAAGTTGTTTTTGATAATCAAAATGCAAGCTTGTTAACTCGAATTGGATTCGAGTAGACCAATTAATGCGTGTTCATGTTAAGGGGGTGTAACTGTCTTTTATCAAAACTGTTTGCTAGTGTGAAGAGAGGGTGGTCGTGCTGGTATTTATGAGAAACTTTTGGGAAGTTGTGTTTGTTAACTTAGGGGGACCTGCTTGTCTTTTACTTAAATATTTCATTTTACGCTAAAATAAAAACAGTCGTTGGATTAAAAATATTTTCTAAAAATACTAGTTTTCGTTCTTGTTACAGAAAAATAACTCGGGTATTGAAATTTTATACAAACCGTTCATTAAAATTAAACAATAATGTTTTCTTGAAAACTAAACAAATATTGTTTTTTACCACATAACTTTCAATTCGGTCGTGTTCAAATACTTGTAAAATGATATTTATTTGGTAATAACATTGCTATCGTGTATGGAAGATTTAGAAATAGTTTTTCGTAGAAATTCATTACTCTCTCTTGTGAATAATCGTTTTTTTAGGAGATCACTAATCGTTTATTTCGTGTAATTACAATGACTATTTCTTCAACTCAATTCTTGTAAATAAAATTTAACACTTGTTTACTCTCTTATTTCACTAAAATTACATGCTTCTTTTAACATATAATTTTCTCTAAATAATTAGTATGTTTTAGAAGTATCTAATAAAATTGAGTGGTGATTTGAAATCATATTTAGATACCTTGGATACTGTTATTAGGAAAATATAACTAAAAATAACATTGTTGGGTTAATAAGAGGGGAACGGGTTTGTCTCGAAGATAAGTAGGACTCTTGTTGGAATTTAGAACATTGTGCTTGGACTTGTACTGATTAGGGAAATAATTTGTAGGTGACGAGTTCATAGACGAGGGCTACGTGTTCTTCTAGGGGACTATACGTGCTAATTGCTGAGGATCAATGTGAGTATACATGCCAAGTCTTGAATACCTAGCTTCCTTCGTGTCAAACGTGATTTTTATAACTTGTCTCAAAATTGTATTTTTACTTGGCACTTGTTGGATCTTTTTATGAAAGAATGTAATGTAGGTAGTAATACATGATCAATACTCTAGAAGGGGGCGGGGGGGGGGGGGGGGTTGAATAGAGTATGGCAACTTTTGCCAAAAGAGTGGTTTCAAAGAAATTTGTAGAAAGCGGAAAGTATTTCAAGGCCATGAAATGAGTTTTTAGTCCTTGGAATCAAACAGAGAGTAGAAAAGTTTGTTGATAGTTTTCAAGGCCTTGAAGAGGATTTCAATTCCTTGAAATGAAACTTGTTTTGAGCTGTAAGTGGACAAGTATAAAAATGAAATGCATAAGGCAAGAGACACAAGATATATAGAGTTCAGTCCACTAGGACCTACGTCTCTACCTGAGGGATTTAGTCCTTGCAGGATTTTCAACTCAATTCTTATTAATCAAAAGCTAAGCCCCAGATCTCAAGCACAGAGACTTCCTTTACTCTGTTATAGCTTGTCGTTCTCACTAACCTATCTAGTACCTTCTCTAGCAAACTGATTCAACAAGAATTCTCTGTTGTTTACTTGAACAACCCTCGAGAATAAGATAAGATGAAGTATTATCAAAATGATATACAAAATCAGTACAAAAAGAAGAACACTGAGAACAAGTGAAGCTGTTGAGTATGCAGTGATCTTCTGATTATTGGATTGAGTGAAATGAATCTCCTTATGCATTGCTTATCAATCCTTGAGTGTGTTTGAATGTCTCTGTGAAAGTTCTCTTCGAATTCTCTCAGCAAATCTCTCTTTTATGCTGCTAGTTTGAAATGCAGATTTTTAGGATCTTCTTCAAACAGATTTTCCTGAAATCAAGCAGCATATCTTGACTCTCTAACTGCTCTTCCCAACGGCTAGTTGCTTAGTATCTTCAGAGATACTGACTTGATCTTTTATCTAAGAATGTTAGGAATGTCCAGGCTAGATTGCACAAACACATAATCAATTTCACATCTCTATTTCCTTTCCTGGAAATATACAGATTATGAAATAGTTCATGCAAAATAGGTAGCTAATTAATCCTGCATAAACTAAGTCAAACAGAGAGATAGCAATAGTTTTGATTGATATATTGGGTTTTTCATTCATCATCAAATAAGGCATAAACAAGTATAAGCAATTATGAATCAGATTAGGAGGAAAGACTCCCCCTAATTTCATGGCATACACTGCAGTATAGTTTCAAGCCTTTGACAGTTGTTTCAAGGCCTTGAAACAGTGCAGTTTCAAACCTTTAAAACGTGCTGAACTTACAGTTTACTTGTTCCTTATAAAATCTCACACAATAGTTAATAATCCGTAATAAATTAAAAATGAAAGATTAGTGAGGGAAACGCCATTTTATTATTTACGAATGGTTTGATCGTGGTTGGCACGACCACCCGACCCATTGATATTTGTCCATGTTGCAATTTGCCCTGGGTTGGCACCTTGTACTCACTCCTTCTGGGCACAAAGACCCTGATAGGGGGGTGTCAACACTTACGGTCTTGGAAGTGGGTTTGGGATATATTTGTGATACCTTTGGATTTTTCCCGTTCAACTCAAAATTAAAATGGAATTTCTGGTTGGAAGTTTGTTGATGAGAAACTGGATCTTTATGATTAAATGGGAGTCTCAGCTTGGATTATTGGAATTGAATGAGAAGTCTCAGATGAGTATATTGAATATGGATTAAAGATTGGTTACTGGAAATTTCCAGAAATGTGACAGGAATTCAAGAATATCTTATTAGTCAACTGTATTTTACTTCCGTTGTCACTGTTATTATTTATTGTTTCACTTAAATCATTTCTTATGTGTTTGACATATTTGGTTGTTGCTCACTCAGTATTTATTGCTGACTTTCAAAAACTGAGAAACATGTTTTCCTTCCCACCGCAGGTCTAGGAGCTGGAGACTATGGGTTGCCTGGGCGCGAGACTCACCTAGAGTGACTTCAAAAGTAGTATCAAGAAATTGTTAGTTAATCACTATGTAGTTGTAGCCAGCTCTTGTGACTCCTTTAGACTGAGGGTGGAGTTCGTCACTTTTAGTGATTTTTAGAACACATTCTCCTTCTTAGAGTACGAAAAGACATGATCATGGGCGCAAGTGTCCTGAAGTTTGGCACACTAAAAGGGTAAAAGTGTAATTTTTAAACTGAAAGGTTGAAGAGTGTTTTTGCATCAAACTTAAGGTGGTCAAAGTGTTTTTAACCCAAAAAACGATGTACAAGAAAATGGTAATTTTCACTTACACCCCTTCAATTTTGGTGAATCTTCGCTTCAACCCCTCCTTGTTTGGAAATCTTCACTTACCCCCTTTTCACCTCCAAAACTCTTATTACAAACACGCCTTCTTTCAAATAACTCTGTTAGTGGGTGGGGTTAGTGACCAAAAGATTCTTTTCGGACCAAATTGCCCTTAATGAGGCTTTAATAGCCTGTGGATCCCCAAAGTCTTCTAACAAATACAACCTCTGTTTCTCTCTTTCAGCTTACTTCACTATTTGACACAATTCAATGGGTCACTTTGAACCGGTAATTTGGTTAGCAAAATGTACACAAAATTTGGCAATCTTTGCATGATCTTGTAGAGTGAATTTTACTCCACAATAATATGAAAAAATTGTCAAAAATTACATCGTTTTGTTATCCAAAGCACTGAGTCAAAGTGACCCAGTTACGAATAAAAAAAGTCAGCCTAAGTTGAAAGAGAAGAAATAGAGGTAGTATAACTTTACCTTCTTCAATTATAATATATCTGACTAAAGTACCCCAAGTCCATATTAACCACCACCATTTTCCTCCTTTCACCACTCCACCTTCATTTTCCCTTCATTTCTCTTCAGATAGGCAGTGAATGTATGATTTTCCTTGAACTTATTTCCTGTCTTTTTTTCTCTTAATAAAAATGCGAGCACTGACACATTTGTCCATATTAATATTGTTTATTAAGAAATATTGATAATTATTTTGGAATAAAGTGTAATTATTACATTTTATATTTTACGAGTGATGTCTAGAGTAAAAAAAAAAAAAAAAAAAAAAAAGAAACTAAGACGTATTGTACATACTCTTGCACTGTTTCAGTTTTCAAAAACTAGCTAATCAAAGGTGCCTTAGAGCATCTCCAACCATGTCGCATTTCCCCCTCCCCCCACCTCCCCCTCCCCCCCCCCACGGGCCCACCAATCTCCCCCTCCCCCTCCCCCTCACCCTCTCCCAAACTACTACTCATCTTCAACCATTCCCCTCCCCCCACCTAATTAGATTTATTTTTAAAATATATGTAATGATTTAAAATAAATTATTTGATAAAAATAAATATGAAATAATATTAATATAAATATATACTCACAAAAATTATAAAATAATAATAATAGCAATAATAACAATAATAAATTTCTCATTTTAACCATGTTTTCAAAAATAATAATAAATATAAATGCTAATTATAAAAAAATAATAAGATATATCAAATTGACAACAAAATAAAATGACGATAATTTTCATAATTATTTTGTTCAATTATCGTAAAAATACATTTATATTTTTATAATAAAAATAATAATTAAACTATATTAATCATAATTAAAAATGCATATTATAATAATAAAATAGTAGTAAGTGTAATTAACATATCCCTAAATTGGATTAATTAGCTATAATGGTGGGGGAGGGGGAGGGGGATGTTAGGGGGGAAATGCACCCTAACCATCCCCCACCCATGCCTAAATTCTCCCCCCACCTTCCCCCTCCCCCTCCCCCTCCCCCTCCCCCCTCATGGTTGGACATTGACCGTATTTTTATACGGTTTCCCCCCTCCCCCCTCATGGTTGGAGATGCTCTTAGAAAAGTAAGTTTATTTTTTTCTTTTCGAATAAATTAAAAAGTTAAGTTAAACTAATACCACTTTGTTCCTTATCTTTCTCTCCATTTTTATTTCGGCACGTTCCCACTCTTTCTATCCCTTTTCTTATTTGGCAAGTTTTAGGTTGTGAAAAATTTCAATTTATCCAAAAAAAGAATACTCCACATGAGTTGAAGTTTACTTTTTGGTGCTTCTACAACCCCACTAAGGGATAAAAAAAGAGAATTATCCTTGAATTGATGTCTCTCCTTAATCCAAGACCATTCTCTAGGGAAGAAAGACAAATAACAGAGTGATAGTAACAATAACTACATTTTGGGTCAATTGAGATGTTTATGAAATTAACACTGAAGCCAACTCGATCTGCATGATAAACTTATTTCTCTTAATGTCAATACAATTTAGATGCCTATAAAACAAATGAGTGCGAAATAAATTAATTCGTGAATAAATGGAACTTAAAAATTCTTACTACCTCTGTTTTTTCTGTATCAGCCTACTTACTATTCATTGGGTCATTTTGACCCGGTGATTTGATTAGTAAAATAATAGAAGAATTTTGTTATCTTTGTAGAGTCTTGTAAAGTAAAAATTTACTCTACAATACTTTAAAATATTGTCAAAAAAATACATCATTTAGATATTCTATCACCGAGTCAAAATGATATAGTTACGTGTTCAAAAGCCAAACCATGACGTTCAGAAGAAACGAATGTGGTATAGTTAGTGTAAGGAATAAAAAAAAAACAAAAGAGCTAAAAAAGAAAAATAGAAGGAAAAAACAAGTTCATGGAAGAAAACGAAAAGATAAGATTAGACTTTTAACGACTCATATCTTGTTTAAAAGTCAAAAAAACGCTCTGACCTCTTTCTAGATTTTAGAGAGAGAAAGTAGATCTGGTTTCTTCTCCGGCGAGTAGCGCCGTCTTGGTGTTGTCCATCCAGTCTTCCTTCTTCTCCGCTTCTGTTGTGGTAATTGGTTTCTCTCATACCGATGAGTTTTTTCCATGGATCTTCTCGAGCTTATCTGGTTTTGGATTCTCCATGGTGGTTTCTTGCCGCCACTCTCTTCCAGGTTCTTCGCTGGCCGCCACTTTGGTCAGCTTGGCCGATTCAAGTCCCATGGCGCGATATGAAACTGTTGTTCTTACAGTCCAGCACCTCTCTGGCCTCTTCCACTGCCGTGGCTGTCCTCGCCGAGGTACTTGACTGCGTTTCTGCAGTTTGCTCACCGCTACCAGGCGGCTTCTTCACTGTGGCACCGCCTCACACTGCCTCACCGACCTTAGTCCGTGTGTCTTTCCACCGCCAACAACACCAAACATATATGAATTTCCTGAACATCTTAAGGCATGTTTGGTGCTTATTGCTATGAACAAGTCTGCGACTTGTTTGGTTACAAGTTTTTTCATCTTTATGATGTTGTTGTTCCTCCTAATGTATTTGACATGTTTTTCCCCTTGTTAACCCTTGTATAGTTCTGGATCTTCTGTTAGTAATATCCGCTTGTAAATTCTGGTACTTAATAATAGTTTAGTTTTGAAAAAAAATTAGACTTTTGTTTAAAGAAGAAGAAGATAGGATAAGTCTTCGACAACGAATGTCACATCAATCCCTCCCTTTGATCAGATATATTCTATCTCCCTTCCTCAATCAATTTCACCATTTCACTTCCTCTCAAACAATGTGCTCTCTCTCTTCTCTGTCTCCCACTCGATCTTCTTTCTCTTTACTATTCCTCAGTTCCTTCTATTTTTGCCAACTTCTATGGTCGACTATGGCATCAGGGCTGCATTGTAGAGTGTCGATCGGAATAGGAGGTGGTGGTCGTTCTTCGAGGTGGTCTTGGTGTTGGTTGGGCGGTCCTCCTCTGCTCCTTCTCTCTTGGTCCTTCAGTTGGTTGGTTCACCGCAGCACCTAACGTCTAGCGCCGCCGCACCACACCCCTAGCTGCCAACACAACCACCGCACCACACCGTTAGAGAGAAGAAGAGTGAGGGTAATGTGGTCATTAAAGTTGTCAGATTATTTTATTGGTGACTTTTCACATGACCCGTCAAACTCCGTTAGTCTCCCTTAGAGAAAAGGGATGTGAGTGAAGTTAACCAAACTAGAAGAGGTGTAAGTGAAGATTTGTCAAAATTGAGGGGGTGTAAGTGAACATTACCTAAAAGAAAAAGTAAAGACTGAAGATGGAAGTCGCCGAACTGGGAGAGAGCAGGGGAATTTTGGTAAAAAACCAATATGCACCTTTGTGGGTGCATATTAACCATAAGTTCAAAAAGTTGGTGGGAAGTACCCACCAACTAATAATCATAAGTTAACTTTTGGTTTGTTATAGTTAGTGGGTCCCATTTGATTTTTTTAACATTTTCTCCATGGTGGGTCTCTCTTTGTTTTTTTAAGGTTTTCCATGTGGCAAGAGGGGGTCCTACCCAAATATTTATTTGCTGAATTTTTTCTCCAAATTTGCATGCATGCACTACTCTCTCTCTCTCTCTCTTCATTCAACAACAACAACAACAACAACATCTCCCTCACCCTAGAAAATTAAATTCACTCAACAACCTTGTTCAACTAGAAAATTAAATTCAACTACCTAAGATGTCAAACCTTAAAATGTACCTCAGTTCATCAATTTTGACACCCAAAAGTTGTTGTTTCTCTCTCTAGTCTATTCCAAAACCTCCATTGTTGGGTTTCAAAACAAAAACAAAGTTCGTTCGTTTGAAGACTTCGAATCCGTCGGAAACAAGAGTAAGTTTATCAACCTTAGTATCCCTTCGTTTTATCTTTTCATTTCAAAAGTAGTATTTTGAAAAAATTCGTATATTCATTTTTCAACATTTTCGGAGATGTTCTGAAAATAGTATGAGATTCACCTTGAGGATATTGCGAAGGTCTTTGGAAGCCCTACAAGAATCCCCAATACGATCGATTTAAGTTCCATTTTGAGCTTGGGCATACAGAGGGCGTCCGGAACCAAGGCTAATTTTTCACCCAGAAGCCCAGGGGCGCATACAGGGGCTTCTAGGAACTGCCTAGGCACCCCTGTATGCGCCCCTGGGCTTCTGGGTGAAAAATTTTTCAACCAGAAGCCCAGGGGCGTATACAGGGGCTTCTAGGAATTGCCTAGGCACCCCTGTAAGCGCCCCTGGGCTTCTGGGTGAAATTTTTTCAACCAGAAGCCCAGGGGCGTATACAGGGGCTTCTAGGAACTGCCTAGGCACCCCTGTATGCGCCCCTGGGCTTCTGGGTGAAAAAATTTCCACCTAGAAGCCCAGGGGCGCATACAGGGGCTTCTAGGAACCGCCTAGGCACCCCTGTATGCGCCCCTGGGCCTCTGGGTGAAAACTGAAGCCCAGGGGCGTATACAGGGGCTTCTAGGAACCGCCTAGGCACCCCTGTATGCGCCCCTGGGCTTCTGGGTGAAAAATTTGCCTTGCTTCCCAGCTGGGGGGCGCCTCTATACCCTAATTCGGGCATACGCTTAGGCGCCCTGGGGGGTGATGTATACGCCCGTGTATTGTTTCAGACGCCCTGGGCATACACTTAGGCGCCCTGGGGGGGTTATTGACTTTTCGGTGTTGACTTGTGACTTCTTAGTTGACCGTTGTGACATTATTGACTTTTCGGTTATCTGCAGGAATGGGGAAAATCACTGTGCAACTCATGTGGAATGGAGTTTGGGAGCTCGTCAATGGAAAATTTTTCTACGCACGCGGGGTAAACTACAAATCGAAGACGATGGTGCTGAAACAGGAGGAAATTCCCACACTCCATAGTCTGAAGGAACGAGTTGCTTCCAGAATGGGATTGGACAAGCACCTAGCTCCATTCATAGAGTTAAGTTACATGCGACAAGGGATGGAGCAGTATGAGCCATCAGAAATCACCGACGAAGACGATGTTTTGTTAATATTTGAGACATATGAACCAAAGGAGATCGTTCCCATGTTTGCCAAGTACGACAATGACGGCTCGGTTGCAGCTGGGGGACAGTATTTGCAGAAGATGAATCCTCGCAGGGGAAATTCGGAGCTTCGTGCGTTACTTACTGATGATAGTCAGGAACATGAAGGCCCAACCTGGGAGGCCGGTTTTAACGAAACAGCGGTCTTGGTGGCGAACAACACATTTCAGGATGCAGCAGCGTTGGAAGGACCGCTTGACACGAATGTCGGGGGTTGGGAACATGAATGCCCAACCTGGGAGGCCGGTTTTAACGAAACAGCGGTCTTGGTGGCGAACAACACATGTCAGGATGCAACAGCATTAGAAAGATTGTTTGACACTAATGTCGGTGGTCCTAGTTACGAGGGTGGATGTTTGTCGGAGAATCCCGACTTGAACGAAGATCCGAACGCTGACCCGCACGGGCCATCAAGTGGAGATGACACAACGGACGACGATGTACCGGTTAACAGGGGTCCTTGGGCCACAGGTTTACAGCATCATCCCACACTTGCGATTGAAGCCGACGCCGTTGCCAGTAACAGCAGGCCCGATGGATCTACGTTAAAGCTTGATGATTTGTTTGAATCAGCAAAGGAAATCAAGAATATCCTACGGGGTCCTGCAACTCAACAAGGGTGGCAATGGACAAGTGTAAAGACAGAGAGCACAAGGGTCGTTCTCAAATGTCGCGATCCTCATTGTCAGTGGTACATGGCTGCTTATAAACGGAAACAAGAGAGATTTTACACGGTTAAGCGATACAAAAACATCCACACTTGTTCCGCGATCACCACAAATTTCAAGCATGCGAACGTGAATGTCGATGACATCGCCTATGGAATGATTGATCGATATCGGAACGGGCAGCCTCGCCCTAGCAGACATGACATCGTCGCGTACGTGCAACTTGCCTTCAAGTGCTCCGTCACTAAATGGATATGCTACCAGTCTAGGCAGAGGGCGTTCCAGATCATTCACGGTAGCCGAGAAGAACAGTACCAACAACTCCCTGCATTCTTCTACATGTTGGAGTCTTTGAACCCTGGGTCCTACACGAAGATAGAGCGCGACGAGGAAAGCAGATTCAAGTACTGTTTCATGGGTATAAAAGCTCAGCTGGATGGAATCAACTTCATGCGACCACTAGTGGTCATCGATGCCGGTCACATGAAGAACGAGCCATTGCAGGTCGTAGTTGCGACAATGGTCGATGGACGGAGGCAGTGTTATCCAATTGCATGGGGCATAATTGACACCGAGTGCAATGAGGTCTGGGGGTGGTTCCTTCAGCAGCTGAAGCTTTTCGTCCCGAACGACAAGTATCTCACATTTCTTTCCGACAGGCATCAGGCCATTAAACACGCAGTCGCGACAGAGTACCCAAATGCACAACATGTGCACTGCTGGTGGCACATCAAATCGAACTTGATAAAGCTGTATGGCCCCGGAAAGTGGGTGAATCTCTTCTGGAATGCTGCGGAGGCCGACACTATAGATAAATGTCGCAGTTTTCTTCACACATTGGCAGTGGAGCACCCTGCGAAACGTAATTTCCCAAATAATGAGAGTTTGTCAATCGCAGAATACCTTATGGAAAAATGTCCTCCCGAGAAATGGAGTCGGGCGTTCGCGGTCAACACTAGATTTGACATGTTCTCTTCCAATCACGCAGAATCTATGAACTCAATGTTAAAGGATGCGAGATATCATTGCGTGCTCTCGTACTGTTCGTTTGCGCTCAGACAAACGTCTCAGTGGTTTTACGATAGGCGGACCGAAACTGGCACTTGGAACACAAAGTTGACCCCAGAGCGCGAGGCAATCATGCAGAAGAATCTTAACGACACAAAAATGCTACACGTCACACAGCTGGATGCACTTGAATTCCGTGTAACAGGTAGGAACCATGGCACTGCCAAAGTGTACTTCTCGGAGGGGTACTGGGTTTGCGATTGCGGCAAGTTCCAGTTGGACTGGCAACCGTGTGTCCACGCTTGTGCGTGCGCTCCAATACTTCGAAAACAAAATCCTCATATGGGGATGGAAGAAGGGTTGCCTCCTTCAGACGGGCTTGTCATGTACAATTTCACGAGCAGCACCTACAGTGCGGACTTCTACAAGAGAGCTTACGCCGGGAAAATTGAGGTTATTCCTGATCGTATAGACTGGGATACACGTCGGATCCCACCGGAGATAAGCAACATTGTCACTCTTCCACCAGTGAAGGTAGTGAAACGTGGAGCACCACAGACAACCAGGATACCGTCTGAAGGAGAAAAACGTAGGTATGGTACTAGGAAGCACAAGTGCTCTCGATGTGATAAGGAAGGCCATAACGTGAAGACATGCCCCACGAGGGAGGATGACCGGCTAATTACACATGATTGAAACTTGTTGCTTATTGATTAATGCAAGTTTAGTAGTTGCGGATGTAATATTTAAGTCTTTTGAAGTTGGTTTTGGTGGTTGTAATCTTATCTAGTTTAATGTAGTCCACTAAAAAAGTAAACGGTCGGTGTTGTGGTCAAACTATAGTCAAGTATTCAGTGCATCCTAAGTCATGCCACTTGTTTCGGCAATGTAATGTCAAAATAGAACCAAAAAGTCAAACAAATTGAAAATGGAGCCATAGGGGCGTATATCCTTATTCGGGCGCCCTAGTAAGGATACAGGGCGCCCGAATTAGGGTATAGAGGCGCCCCCCAGCTGGGAAGCAAGGCAAATTTTTCACCCAGAAGCCCAGGGGCGCATACAGGGGTGCCTAGGCGGTTCCTAGAAGCCCATGTATACGCCCCTGGGCTTCAGTTTTCACCCAGAAGCCCAGGGGCGCATACAGGGGTGCCTAGGCGGTTCCTAGAAGCCCCTGTATGCGCCCCAGGGCTTCTAGGTGAAAAATTTTTCACCCAGAAGCCCAGGGGCGCATAGAGGGGTGCCTAGGCGGTTCCTAGAAGCCCCTTTATGCGCCCCTGGGCTTCTGGGTGAAAAATAATTCACCCAGAAGCCCAGGGGCGCATACAGGGGTGCCTAGGCAGTTCCTAGAAGCCCCTGTATGCGCCCCTGGGCTTCTGGGTGAAAAATTTTTCACCCAGAAGCCCAAGGGCGTATACAGGGGTGCCTAGGCAATTCCTAGAAGCCCCTGTATACGCCCCTGGGCTTCTGGTTGAAAAAATTTCACCCAGAAGCCCAGGGGCGCATACAGGGGGGCCTAGGCAGTTCCTAAGCATGAGGTTTTAATAAGTTTTTTTAGGCAGTGCTTGTAATATTTGTTTTAATAATTTGTTTCATTGCTCGAATCGGTTGTTTCATTGATCACAAAAAAGCAAATAAACTATAATGACAAAAAAATTTCATTGATCACGTCAATCACAAAAGATGGAATAATCAGTCATGAATACAACTACACGTAAGGATACCAAATTGGTTCTCCTGGCGGGTCTATTCTATTGCCATATGTGTCTACAGTGATGAATCTAAAAAAAGTCTTCCATATTGCCACCGCATATTCTTTCCTTATAAGCTTCTGGTCCCCTTGGTATGATTGAAACTCTCCTCTAATTGTGGGATCCTCGATGACCTTCTCGATCATGCGCAACATATACAACGCACTGCAACTTGGGAGATCACATTGGTGTCTCAGCTCCTTAATCTTCGGCAATTTGAATACCTTAAGGACCTTCGGGAAAAACTTGGCCCGGTTAGCAACTTGCTCTTCCCCAAACTCCTGCAGCAATCTCAGAAAATTTGTGCACAGTCGAGCCAAGTCCCAATTATTACGCCCCGAAAACTTCATTGGATCGTACACCTTCACACAAATCCGTCCCTTCTCGAACACGTCTATGTAAACGAGAATCCAATGTTGAAATCCCTTCACTGGCCGCTTAGTCCTCCAAGGCATGAACCACCTCCTCGCAAGCGATCCCTTGGAACCCCTCATAGGCTTGTTACCTCTAAGGTATTCAGAAGTCTTCTTCTTTAGGGTTTCAAAATCATAATCTACTTGAAAAGCTTTGAACCAATCCTCATCCGTAATAACCGTGTCCGTCCTTGGAGCGCCAAACTTTTTTGAGTAATTAAGCCTCTGGGTATACGTGCATTCGTCTACATGTTCCCACCCGAAAAGTTTTCCTACTTCCATTATGTAACGGAAGAATGGCCGAGATCTTTGCTTTATCCCACAATCCAAATATGGGTAAAGTATATCTTCGTCATTAAGCCAGATGTCAAAACACCGATGCAACTTGGGGTCTTGCTTACACATGTCGGCCACGGAGAATCCAGGCTTCATATGGTTCGCAAAGATATCGATAGACGGGTTATATAATTTGGCGTACGGCGTCTTCTCCCAAGGGATCTTTGCACGGTTTCGAAGCAGATATCGACCGCCTTCCATTGGTTGCAGGTAGTCCAATTCATGCACGGGCACCATTTCAGTGTACATAGAGCGAGGGGTCCAGCACTCTTCTTTTTCCTTGTGCTCGCCTACTTCAAAAAATGGATTCTGCCCGTCCGCAGTGAAGGGGTTAAAACATGTAGCCTATCCCAGCGAGACTGCTCTTCTGGTTCATCCGTCACCCCTTCATCCAACTCTTCATCCGAGATCTCATCTTGGGCCAACTCTGTTTCCTCGTTTATCCCATCGATGTCGCCGTGAAACTCTATTTCCTCGTTTCCTGATCCATCCTGAAGAATTATGAAAATTTGTACAGTCGAAAATATAACATCACGAAATTAGAGAAAGCAATGATTCACCGCCAATAGTACCTGTGACATGGAGGGCCCTACTTCCTTGATGCAGGGAACATCGTGATAAACACTTAACAGCCTATCTTGTTAAGTGTCTACCTCGTTGGTGACGGCATCCAAGCACGAGTTTAACTCGTGAGTCCCAATAAAGTGTGCCACCCAGATTCTGAGGTACCACCCGTTCACTTCGTATTTCACAGAGAAGTTCGGAACGAGTGTTCTGAGGTGCTTCATGAAGAAACACACATAGAATCCACAGTCATGCCTACAACAAAAATAATTCACAAATAGATAAGAAAATAATGTAAAAAAATGAATTGCAACTAAAATTAAGTGTAGTTCACAAACCCGTTATTCTGGTGCGGAATCTCGGACCACACATATTTTGGTTTCCATGTCATTATGTCCTCCTTGTAAGCGACTTTATAATGGGCGCAAAGGCTATCGTGAATTAACTTCACTTTATGTTCCACCCGCCTCTCCATATACTCATCGGATGAGTCAAATACGAAAACACCCTTGTGTTCTAAGCTCACCACAAGCAGATAGTAGTGATGATCCCGGATGCCTATTGGGAGTGCAATCTGAAAAGCAACATAAAATACGAAGTATTAGAATATGATTACAATACGAACTAAAATATGAAGTTATTAGAATATGATTACCATGGAGAGCTCAGATATAGAAGCAGGAAGATATTTGTGGTCTAGGTAAAATGGTAACTCTTGATCATATACTCCGAAAATATTTATTGGTGCATAACAAATTTTTCGATCATGTTTCTTCTCTTCAGCCGTCAGAATGGCCGTCATGCACATCATCGTCTGCAAGCATTTACAACTTAGAAAATTGTCGACAAATTACAAAAAAATGCAAGTTAAATAAAAACTTACCGAGTCTGTCATCCACTCATCGCGTGAATACTCGTACGCGTGTGAGCACGTTATCTTGTCGCCACCACTGATGTTAACCAATACCTTTCTGTAAACAAAAATAAAGTTAAATTACACAAATGATACGATACTAATAAGAGCTAAATAAAAGGAAAATTGTAAAATATTGATCTCTTACTGGCTAAAAATAGAAAGCCGTCTGGTCTTTTCTTTGGGCGTGGCGGTAGGAGGCTCGACCATGCTCTTAGTGACCCGAGTGAAGTAGGAATGCCACCAGCACTGGTCGATGCTTGGTTCATCAGGAAATGAAACACTGATCGGTGCAACTGGTAGATCGGGACATTCACTAACAGGTTGTGCCTCGGCATTAGGCAATTCTGCGCGTTGTTCCTCGGCATGTGAGACTAATGGTGAAGTCTGACCAACGGGTTGTGCCCCTTCTTCCTCGACAGTTTGGACCAATGGTGAATCGCGAGCATCGTTAGAATCTTGTGTGCCCATCTGTCTAGTACCACTGGTTTTGTCTGTCAACCCATCTAGCCTCTCCATCAACCCATCTAGCCTCGCCGTCACATCATCCAGATTCCTCATACACGCATCGATATTCACCTTCAGCTCATTCTTCATTCTCTGAAAAGCCATCTCCTTGTTTGTCATTCGGGATTTCATCGTTGTCATACCCAAATCCATTCTTGTCATTTGGGACTTCATCGAAGTCAGCATACTGATGATAAGATCCATCCCATCTACCATTTCCTCAGTCCGGGCTCTCTTTCTTGGTTGTGCCTCCTCAGTTTCCTCGGACACTTCATCAGTCTCCCTTTCGCGATCCTGACGCTTCTTCGACCTTTGCTCGGCACCTACTTCCCCACTGGGTGAGGACAGGGGTGCGTTAATCATTCGATCAAAATCCTCCCTAACGCGCTCTTCAGTCATGACATCATGTGGAGCTGCAGCAGGTGGGCTTGGCAATGGCGTTGGAGCTGCAGCAGGTGGGCTTGGCAATGGCGTTGGAGCTGCAGCAGGTTGCTGACTCTTTTTCTGAGTTTGCCTTTTTCCCTTGGTTGTCGCCGGCCTTGGCACATCGGCCTCCCCTTCACTTGGCGGTGGCGTTCCACTTGTTCGCTTACTCTTTTTCTGAGTTTGCTTTTTTCCCTGCTTTTCACTTGTTTTCTTACTCGCACCCAAATTCCTCGTCGTCTTAGTCCTCGACATCTGAAACGGTTGCATCTGAATAGCTGCACCGGAGTAGACAACGCATCGGCCACCCAACTTACTCGTCAGGTCCGGAAACAATGGAAGATACGGATTAGCTTCCATATGAGCCAAGTACTGAAGCCAGTACCAACTCTGCTCCTCCGCAGGAGTGGGGTGAAGTGTCGGGCGAACATATGTGATTGACGCCACAAGCCTGGTCACTGATTCATCATCAGCCCTGACCTGTAGAGGATAGTACGCCGCCACTCTGGGAAGTACCCCTTCGTCCCTGCTAGCCAAGAGGGGTACCATCTGTGGGATTGCTTCGTAGGCCCAAGCCTGCGCGGAGAGACGAATCGCAGTAAGCATATAACATTTTAGATTTAACTAACAATAAAAAATGCATAACTAACACAATTACCGCAGCAACGAAAGGGAAGGCGGTGAGCGAGTAAGTTGGTTTGGTAAAGTCGCAATGTTTCATCCCTTTGAGTAAATCGTCAAAGCATTCCATACCCCAATCGTAGGCGTTACAGAACTCAAAGTCATTGCACTTCTGTATCACTGCGGCGGGCAGCACATCATGGCCGCCGGTGTTGTGCCATAACCTACCGATTATTGCAGCAACTAATAACTTCACAAATCTTTCCAACGTAGCCGAGTCCATTTGCTTATCAGGATGTTCGCTATCGAGGCCTTCCAGATAATTCTCCAGTGTAGTACCATTCACTTTCCCGTACACACTCGTGAAATTGGGGCCAAACACGGTCTGAACAAGGGCATAATCTGCCATCCTCTCGTCGAGCTGCTCATCGTTATGAGACTTAAAGACGTTAAGTCCACTACAGAGAACAAACTCTTGTAGGGAGAACCGCAGCGGGAAGGTCCCAAAGTTGAACCATATTTCACGGTCATGAGGGTTAGTGTTAATCCGACGCTGGATAAGTAAGTCGAGGAGCGTCTTCGAGAACACTTGGTCATATCGATAGGTCAAAAGCCATGCCAAGTTAGGGAGCCGCTCTCGCACTAACGTCCTAACGTCTTCCCGTCTGGTAAGCCTTGTAAACACTATCCATGACCTCTTCCGCGAACGAAACGTCAACTTATACCTCCTTAATTCGGCTCGATTAGCGGCAGCGGGTAAACGACCAAGTTGGTCCAAGGAGATCAAATCCTGTCAAATAAACCAATAAGTAGTCAATTATCAATAAGTACTCAGAAAATTAGTCATAACTTTATGAACTAATCACAATTTTCTCAAGTTCCCAGCACGGGCGCATACAAGCTGAAAACTTGGAAAACAAAACACTGAGTATGCCAAGGGGGGCATACAGGGGCGTCCTGTAAGCCCCCTTGGCTTACTCTGTCAAAAAATTCTTCAATTTCTCAGCGGGGGCGCATACCTCATGTTTTGGGGCATACAACGTAGTCTGTATGCGCCCCAGCTGGGAAACAAGGCAAATTTTTCACCCACAAGCCCAGGGGCGCATACAGGGGTGCCTAGGCAGTTCCTAGAAGCCCCTGTATGCGCCCCTGGGCTTCTGGGTGAAAAATTTGCCTTGTTCCCAGCTGGGGCGCATACAGAACATGCTGTATACGCCCCAGCTGGGAAGCAAGGCAAATTTTCACCCAGAAGCCCAGGGGCGCATACAGGGGCTTCTAGGAACTGCCTAGGCACCCCTGTATGCGCCCCTGGGCTTCTGGGTGTAAAACTTGCCTTGCTTCCCAGCTGGGGCGCATACAGCATGTTCTGTATGCCCCAGCACATGAAGTATGCGCCCTAGATGTGAAACAAGGAAAATTTTTAACCCAGTTGCCCAGGGGCGCATACAGGGGCGCCTGGTCGGATGCTAGACGCCCCTGTATGCGCCCCTGGGCAACTGGGTCAAAAATTTTCCTTGTTTCACATCTAGGGCGCATACAACATCTTCTGTATGCCCCAACACACAAAAGTATGCGCCCCAAGGCGCCCTTCATGATTTTCAGTCAAAATTTATCAAATTGTATACGCCCTATGTGATTAATCAGTCAAAATTGATGTTCTTGTACGCCCAGTGGTTCATCAACATGATTTTTACATGAACGTAGTCGTGAAATTTACAGAACAGTTTGATTTCATGAACCAATTTTGCACCAAAAAAGCAACACAATATCAATTTTATCTAACCCTAGAACATGAGTTTGATGAATAAAACTTGAAGAGGTGAAAGAAACTCACCTCTTGGGCCACATTGGCCGGTGCAGAGGGAGGAGGCGGTGCCGGAAGAGCCGCCGCCGCAGCCACTACACCCGTCGGCGCCGGAGAAGAGGACGGGGAAGACACCCCTTGGCCGCCGGAGTTGAGATCTCCAAGCACTTGGTTCACCGTGTGTGTGGGAGAGGGTTGGGAGTCCATGAGAGCGAGAGAGAGAGGAGTGTTGGTGGTCGCCAGAGAGTATGGAGGTGGAGGAAGAAAGTGAAGAGAGTGAAGAGAGTGTTGATGAAGAAGAAGGAGAAACCGTTGGGTTTCTTTGTTTTAATCGGGAGAGAAGAGAGAGAGGGGAGAGAGGTGAGAGTAAAAGTAACTTTTTGAATTTTTATTGTTTTTTAATATGAACTGATTTTATTAGTCTAATTAGGTTATTACTTTTTAATTATTTTCTCAAATAAAGGTCAAAATAGAAGACAAAAAGTCTATGGTTAGTTTGCACCAAAAAAGTGATAAATGGTTTTTTTCCCAATTTCTTCGAGAGAGCATTTGAATCCCTAAAACCCCAAATTCGCAGCAGCTGGAAATGCTTCTTTTCTGAAGGAGACGAGCGATTATGGAATCATCCTCTTCAGCAGCTCTTATTATTCGTTCAGCCTCTCCTGAAGAAGAAGAAGACAGAAATGGACTGAAGAAAGAGTTAGCAGAAGATGATATAATCGAGATCTTCGCGAGACTGCCGGTGAAGTCTCTGTTACGGTTCAGGTCTGTCTCCAAGTTCTGGTATTCACTAATCATTTCTCCTAATTTCATCGCCTTGCACTCTTCACATAGCCACCGCAAGAACCAAGTCTCCCTTTTGTCATATTCGCCTAAGAAAAATGTTGCTCCCCGTAATCGCAACGCTGTTGCTAGGCCTCAAAACCCTACCTTCTCTTTTGGAATCGGTGATATCACGGAAAATCTAACATTTTCCCGTCACGAGGACGGTGTTGAAATCGTGGTTTGTTTCAATGGAGTGGTATGCTTATCTCTCTCAGAACACCCACAGCAGAAATATGCCCTTTGGAACCCTGCCACTAGACAGCTTAGGAAAATTGGGGATGCTCCAATGGTTGGTCCTATTAGAGGCGATCTGAGGAATATCGAAAAGGGTTGGTATGGCTCTGGATTTTACTTCGATCCAGTCACAAATGCTTTCAAGATTGCACAGATTAGATTGATTGTTAAAGAAGCAGAAGAAACTAGGGCGCATATCAATTTGTTCTCTACTGTTACTAATTCATGGACCGAGAAGAATATACCTGTCCCTTATCGGATCAAGACGAGTGGTTCAAGTTACTATAGTACTATTAGAGGCACCTCATGTGTGAATGGGTATATGCATTGGGATGTAGCTACCATTCAAGCCAGTAAATCCGGATCAGGAGATAATATATGTTTACACTTTGACCAAGAAGATATGTACATTTTAAGCTATAACTTCAATGATGAGGTCTTTAAAAGGATTGAGATGCCATCCACGCCCTTCGCTGCTTTCTATCATCTTACTGCCTACAAAGGATCTCTTGCTGTATTTGGCCATGAGCGGACTGCTTCTCATTGCGCATATGATGAGGTTGACGTGTGGGCGTTGAATGATTGTGGTGGTGCCAATCACTCCTGGTCTAAACTACTGACTTGTAAACCATCATTTAAGATTAGATTGGCTCTAGGGTTTTTCAGAAAGGATAACGTTGATTTGATACTCTTATGGAAGGATCAGGACCCTATTTCCTACTTTTATGATCTAGAGACTGGGAATACCAAGAAGTTCTGGAAAAAAGACAACGGATGGCATACCTTTCTATACAGTGAGAGCCTTGCAGAACTTCAATAATCAGGTAAACAACTAGTTATATCCATGTTTTGGGTCTTTTTCATAAACATACGCAATGTCATTTGTCAATATAGCTCTTGTTTTTTCTTATTCATATTCACTTGTGCTCTTTATCTAGATGAACTGATTATGAATCCAAGAGAAGCTTTATATGTTCTCTAACAGCCAAGTCAAATCCACTTCCCTCGTGGAAATTTTATGTGAAAATTTTGGGGCATCCTCACTTTGAAGGAAAAAGACGTGATAAACTACCATTGATGGGTTAAGTATATTATGAAGATTATCAAGAATAATTCAAAACTGCCCTTCTTTATAATGAAGATTGGGTATGTATTTGCTTAAGTAGGAAAATTAAGAAAAAAGGGGACATTAATAGGGATACAGTGGAACCAATGAGCTTGATTGCTCCATATAAAATTCGCTTGCAGTTATGAATAACAGTAACATCCCCAAGAATACCTTTTACCACCTCAGTAACTTGAGTCAGTTGCATGTTAAAGACAAATCCTTTCCTTATTTCTTTTGATCAAATTGTCTGATTTCTGTCTTTGTCTTGTTGGATACATCAATAAGTAATATTTACTTCAGATGATAGGAATGTTTTCCCATTTGCAAATTACAAATTTGCACTTCTTGTTAGCCAAATCCATATTAGGTGGTACTGCAATAGAGATAAGTATAACACTGAATTTAGGAATGTAACTGTAATAGCTAAGATAGTTTCATATGAGTAAAAAAGAGCCTCTACAACCTCAAAGAGGGAAAACAATTAGCTTGAAAGCCTTTCAAGCAAAACAGGTGTTTCTCACATAAATACTCAAGAGACATTTTTTTTCGTCCTCTTGATATCTCTGGCCTGATGAATTCTTCAATTTTTCAAAGTGGATGAAACATGATAGAGAATTAAAATGTACAGATTATACAGAAGAAACGAAAGACCGAAAAAGAGAAGGAAACATCATGATTCTTTTTAGATAAAGTACATGCTATATTTTTGGGAAAGACCAACCCGACATCAGATAATCATCAACTGGGTTGTAATAACAATTTATAGACACTTGTATCCCACATGATATTTTGGATTGCTAACAATCAATAAATTAGTTAGAGGAAGAGCAGCATATATGAGGCAAGCTGACTATTCTTAGCTTGCTGTGATAAAAATAAGCTAACACTCTTAAGTTTGAATTTTGAAGGTAGGTAGACGCGGGGTCTGTATCTATTTTTGTGGGTTTCATTGCTTGTGTTGTCGTCAAAGTTAAACTTTTTCATTCTTCTCTTCAGGGGGTAGAATTGGAACCTGCGGAATTGTCGTAGTTGTTAAAATGCGATTAGTACCATGTGTTGGAACTTCTTTTTCTTTTATGGTATATAATTTTGTTGTCGTATATATACAATCATCCTTCATGATAGCGGAAATGGATATATGCGTAGTTATGACACGGATCCATCTATTCTTAAAGTTGTACAATGAATGGAACGGCATAACTAGCTTATGTAGTGAATGATTTTTCAAAAAAATATATGGTGAGATGTGGAGAAAGACATTAATTTTCGGCTCTTTTTACAAGCCGAACTAAAACAATTATTTATGAAAGCATATATGAGTTTTGATAGAGGAAGCAGTATGAATTACTCCCTTTGAGGGTAAAACAATGGAGCCGACACACCACTCAAAACAGCCACTATCACAATAGTAATGGGCTACACTCATCCTGGCACACACCATTCTAGTACACTAGAGTACCATCAACATCCATGAAAACAGTAATCTTGGGATTACATAAACATCCAGATAAATGATCTGGGGGTTTATCTGGGGAATTGATAAAAGATATGTAGGGGAATCCAATCGAAGTCCAGCCCAAGGTTATGTAAAAAATAACTCTCCTGAGATGAAAAAGAGGTGGCTTCATTGTTCTTCACCGGAAGCTGGCAGCAGTACTTGCTGCCTCTGTTTTCATTCTGTTCTCTATACAGTGGGTCAAGTTCACTCCTTCACCGCTCTCTATGCCACTCTAGCTGGCTAACAAAATATTATGGATTTCCCATTTCGTATTATTTTTTAGTTAATACTCTAGTGAGCATTTATTTGGTGTTCGGAATCCAACCTATGCGGGGTAGCCGCTCTGACAATAGGTAACATCATGATATTTAAGCATCACTGCTTGTTCTTGATACAGACAGATTCACAGGTTCATACCTACTGGTCTGTGTATTATGTTGTATCTTAACCTATGTATTGTGTATAGTAAGATCTGCAAAACCGGAAATATGGTGTATATACATTTTCTTGTGTATGCCTATTTAACAAGTTGAAGTGTCTTAGTATGTAATTTATTGATGGTGTAAGAAAAGAACGGTAGATAAAGATATTAAACTTCTAGTGACAGTAAAAGTTCGCTTTTGAATTTGATACTAGGCATGTTGGTTACGGAAGACCCTCAGATTTGGGTTACGTTATTGGGGGTCTGTTTGAGTGCATCCGAGGTTTGTGCTACTTTGGAGGTGGCTCAATCACAGCAAGTTTGGGAAAATGTATTTGAAAATTGAAATACATCCTCAGATTGTAGTTTGCTCGTGCAATCCTAAGCCGAGCTCCTATCAACATACATTAATGCATTCGTTAAAAGTTCACTCATATTTTAACCAAGTTCACGATTTCTCACATCATGAAATTTTTATACAATACGGCTGGTGGTGACCAGATATAACCGTGTTCTTAATGAGGCTCTGGGTCTGAATCATTCTTGCTCACCTCTTTATATTTTGCTTTCAACTTTACTTGAGTTGCTTTTTACTAATTTTGTTCATATTTTCTGTTTTCAGCAAATTGCCAGAGTTTCCTGATTTCCGCAGAATGAATATATGAATCATGTAAGCTAACAAACAAACTGTTTCTGCTATGGTGACATCCAGATTTGCCTCTTCTGTCTGCCTACAGATCAAGATCTCGTTTGAGGGGAATTCAAATTTAGCTTGTCTGGATCTTTTGTTGTGTAAAGCTAGTCTCGTGTTTATTGTAGACCTAGTATTATTAACTTGTGCTTGTGTAGTTGTGTATACTTGAAACCCTTGTACTGGTATATATCAATAGTATGTGGGCTTGGTACTTGAATCTCTTGAAACTATTGGAAGTATTGGGTAAAATGCGCTCGTATGTGTACATTTGGTTTAAGTTACCTAATCATTCTTGTAACTTATATTATTTACCAGGTAGGGTTAAATTTACAAAATCAGTAAGACACATTGAAGCATACTGCTTGTTTTTTACTTGGTGAGGAGCAGTATTTCAAACTATGGTCAAAATGGGTGCATAGATGTCGGAACTTAACCTATACCGACTCCTATGAGGTTCTTGTTCGGTATGGGATTGCACACATCTATCATCTATGGTCATGCTGGCGTCATAGACCCGTTGCAGGCACCTGTTTCATGGAATCGTTTATGGTCAAGTAAAGTTTGTATGTTGATACTTCGTGTGTTGTTAGGGGACCTGCATATTTGACCTTTGTTGATGGTTTACAGTTGAGGGTAAATGCTTGATTTGGTTCTTGCAGTGGGAAGCAGGGTTCATATCAAACTGAGATTGATACAGAGTAAAAAGTTCACTAACAATTCACGGCAATATGATGGCCAATGCTGTGATGAAGCATGAGCATGATATATACTAAGGTTCCGTCTTTTAACTATTGTTGCTCACAAATTTTTTGTTCTATTCATTTTATCTTAGTAACTTTATAACACCCCTAGAGCTGGCAAACGAGGGGTTGAGACTTGAGAGCATATAAACAGGTTCAAGTATGAATTTACACAACTTGCCCAATTCGGTTATTCATCCTTAAAGTTATAATGGACCAACGCAAACCCAAACTTGCAAAAGGTCCGATGACCAACATACTGGCTACCATCACCTGTCCACCACCCATAATCCAAACTAACTTGTAAAGGATGCCAATTTTGTTGTATCTCTGTGTTTCCGGCTGTGGTAGCCTTTCTAAAAAAGAAAGGGTAAAAGACACTCTCACCCCCTAGAATTTGAATACACTTTCACCCTTTTCAATGTTGAAAAGGACACTTTCACCCCTTTAGTGTGCCCAACTCCAGGAAACTTACACCCTTTTTTGTGGTTGTTAGTTTGGACTTGGGGTTCCCTAATAATAGCTTTTAGGAAAAAATTGCTATGGTGTAAAATATGGGGTAACCAAAGAGCGTAATGGACTTTTTGCATTATATAGGATGAGTTTGGTATGACTTATTTGCAACTTAAGCTGATTTATCAGTTATGTCGAAAAAGCCTACGGCAAAAAAGATAAAGAAAAAATATATGCGGTGTAAAAGTTAAGAAGTCCAAATGCATTATCACTTCCTTAAGCTTTTTTTTAGAGTCACTCTCATAAGCTATTGAAGCTTAATATTTGACAGACTTTATAGAATAACGGATCCTCTCCAGCCGCCCCTCCGTCCAGCCCGTGCAGCCGCAATCGTGACCCTTGAATAATATGTGATACTAGATCGTGCATTAACGGATGATTGTGCATTAATGGCAAGGACGGACCTGTGTGGAACCAAGCAGGGGCCATGGCCCCCCTACACTTTGAGAAATAATGAATATTACCCTTGTACTTTCAGATATTTACAAAAGTGTGCTAGCGGCCACCCCTGTAATTTCTAAAATAACATAATGAACTCAACTTTTACCTCTTGTATTTAACATGCCCCCCCCCCTTGAGAATATTTTACGGGTCCGTCCCAGATTAACAGAGAGTAACAACATTAACAGAGAGGATCCCTACACCTTCGTTCACCACCCACACGGGAGAGGTTCTTGCGTTCTTCCACTCACACTCAATCCATTCTTCAATAAAATATATATCAGAAAATTACAAGGGGAGAGTCCAATTACACCCAAAAGTCGAGGATGGACAAATTGGAAAATCCCACGTCGAGTGATGGTGGTCTCGGTGTGGGATGTGGCCGTGCGAAATTGCAGCAGCAGCTGCCGGACAAAGAGGAACACCGGTGTGTGTGAGTAAGAGAGAGAGAGAGAGAGAGAGAGAGTGGAACGGGCAGAGAGGGAGGAGAGCATGGCATTGGCGCCGGTGGTATGATGGGTAGGACTGCAACTCGGGCGGGCTGGGCGGGTTGACACCCTTGTCCAAGCCCAAGCCCAACCCATCCCAAGTTAAGAACATCTCCAGCCCATCTAAGCCCGAATCCGAACAAACCAATTCTGGATCGGGTTGAATTCGGACTAACCCATTAAACTAAAAAAATTTACCTAATTATCACATTCAACTCAATTAAAATTGGCCACTTGAATTTTAGTTAATAACTTACATATAAAAATAGATACCGAATGTAGACACTTCAATTTTTTTATTTAAGGCTAAAAATAATGACTATATATTGTTGGAGTGAATTAAAAAGATTTTGCCCACTTATGCTATGGCTCTAATGAGATTTCCCAAATCCTTCTGTGATCAAATCAAAAGGTTTTTGCAAATTTTTGGTGGGGTGGAAAGGATGTGGATGACAACAAATTGCACTGGAAGAAATGGAGCTCTTTGTGCAAAAGAAAGGTGGATGGTGGTATAGGCTTCAAATATTTAAATATGTATTACCTATCTCTCTTAGCAAAGCAGGCTTGGAGGATAACTTCTGAAAGGGGTACTAAGAAAGTCTTCAAAGGGAAGTATTTCCCTAACTCTACTTTCTGGGTTGCTAATAAACCCTCTGGCGGGTCTTGGGCCTGGAGCAGCATAGTTGAGGGAAGAAATGTGTTGACAGGGGGTTGGAGATGGTGCATTGGTAATGGTGAAAATTTTAATGTGTGGAGTGATCCCTGGCTGTCAAGAGAAAATAACAATTTTGTCACTTCTTTCAGAGGGATTAATTGCGATATCAACAAAGTGTTTGATCTAATATATCACAGCACAAGACAATGGAAAAGTGATTTAGTTAGAGAGATCTTCAATGAAGAGGATGCTTCGACGATTCTATCAATGGCTGTAGAATCTTATGATAACGAAGATAAGAAAATTTGGATTAAATTTTCCACTGGTGAGCTTACTGTAAAATCAGTTGACAACTTTCTTCTTGGAGAGCAAAAATTCCTAGAAGAGCATATTAGTAATTCAAGCTTAGAGGGGATTTGGAAAAAAAATGTGGAACGCAAAATTTCAACCTAAACTCATGTTATTCATGTGGAGAGCACTTTGTGGGTGCTGCAAGTTAAAGCAGCATTAAGAAAAAGAGGTATGAGCTTTGTTGATGACATATGTTACCTTTGTGGTTCTTACGAAGAATCTGAAATCATTTATTAAAAAATTGCTCTTTTACATTGGAGGTATGGAAATGATCTCCACTAAGATTCTTGTTTAATGCTCCAAGTGATCTTGAACTACCAAAGTGGTGGGATTATGTGATAAATTTTGCAGAAAACTGTAAGGAGAAAGATGTTATTATGGGCATATTCTTAAAAACAAGCTGGGTGATCTGGAGATGTAGAAACGATGCAGTGTTGAAAGATGTAAGGTGGACACCTTTGCAGATTTCAAAGAAGGCTATTCCAAAGTTCTAGGAATATTTTGATGTATTTGCATCCAAGACTGCTGTTACAAAAGTCTCCTCAAAGCTTACTGTTGTGGAAGATCTTGAAGCTGTATTTTTCACTGATGCCTATTTCCATGTAGCTGCAAGACTGAGAAGTACTGCATTTATCCTTATGGGAAGCAATTAAGAGGTGGTTTTGAAGTGTTCAAAGGTGGTAAGATTCATCTCAGATCCTCTAATTCTCGAAGACCTACCAATTAGAGATACTTTATTATGGGCTCTCAATATGCACTCCAAGAAGATTCTGATTCGAGGCTGATGGTGGATTTCTTGAATGCAAATCATTCCTCTTCTCATTATTCAGTATTGACTAAATTCTTATTTTGTGGGTTTTCTTTTGTTAGCACAGAGAAGAATTTGTTAGCACATAACTGTTCTAGAAGTGCTGTGGGTTTATCTCCTTCTTTTTGAAGTTTTTTACCTCTTGTACTCTGTTGGCTGTTTGAGCCTTTTAATCAAAGCTTCTACTTCCTTTAAAAAAAAAGTTTATACAAGAAAGGAACACTAAATATCTCGTGAAAAAAAAATCTATTAGTTAAAAACATAAACGTAATTAAAAATGTCACTAATAATTTATATAAAAGTAATAGATTCTTGATATATATGTTATATAAATATAACATTTTTATAGGTAATGAGTACACAAACTGGGCAATTTGGGCTAGTCCATCTTTTAATATTCGTACCCAAGTCTGACCCTAAATTGTAATTCGGGTTGAGATTTTTGCCCAAGTCCGTCCAAATTACTCAAAACATGTGTCCAAGCGCGACTTCAGCCTGGGCTGGGTTTCAGGTTGGTCGGGCGCAACCCGTCCAAGTTGCACCCCTACCGACGGGGTGGCTAATTGGCTTCGGGACAACAAACAGCAGCAACAACCCCGCTAAAGGAGGCCGCCGCTGACATTTGTTGTCCGACAGAGAGGGGAAAGACCCGAGAAGGAGAGATGGAGGTTGGTGGTGTTGCCGAAGGTGAGGGCAGGACCCATGAGTCCGCGATGATGGTGGTGGTTGGCTCACGGAGAAAGTTATCCATGGTCTAATAGTAGTCATCCTCTGTTAACACTTGTAAAACCCATATCATTCGAAACAAAATCGACAGTTTAGATTTGACAACTGGACGGGCTGGACGGTGGGGCGGCTTGAGAGGATCCGTTCCCAAGATATTCAAGCCGGGCATATCTTTGTTCCAATATGGGTTTTTACTCTAATTATTCTAAACAATGGGTAACTACTTGTACGTAACCCAAATCATAGAAGGGTCAGTGTGATACCAAAACGATTTTCAAAACGAAGACGGACCGTCAACATATCTACTGAGATAGAGAATAAACCCTTGTTCTCAGTCTGTCATGATCAACGGATATGTATCCGACGACAATCGAACTCTACTTACCAGAGTTGCCGGCAGATCTAACGGTTGAAATCCTCTCCAGACTCCCGATCAAAGCCCTCGCCGTCTGCCGACTCGTTTGCAAAGACTGGCTCTTCCTAATCTCAGACCGCCGGTTCTTGAAGCTACACCTCTCGAGGTCGCCGGCCGGCGTATTGCTGATTCCCAACAACGACAACCTAATCACCGAACCACTTCGTTTGATCGACACAGACACCCTCATAACTCGATGTCCAAGAGAAACCCAGTTGAAATTGAACTCCAATATCGACGTCCCTCTTCCCGGCCACCGGCACTGGTTCATGAACTCCGTCAATGGGTTACTCTGTTTCACCGACGGCAACAAAACCCACATCTGCAATCCAATTTTAGGTGAGCAATTCGTGTTACCCAGTGAACCCCCAATTCACTATCTTGAATATAAACTTAGTGCTTTGGGGTATAGTGGAAGGACAAATCAGTACAAGGTCATAGAGTTTGTGAATTTGGGGGATAAGTATAAGGTTCTCGCTAGGGTTTATACATTTGGGGAAAGGTTGTGGAGGAACATAGGACATGTTCCTTGCTATATGGACTTTCCTAGGACTATTGATGCTGTTTTGGGTGGTGTCATTCATTGGCTTGCTCCCTCTGGAACTAGTTCATGCCTCGTTGGTTGCTTTGGTTTCGAAAACGACCAATTGGGGTGGCTTCCAGGACCTCATGAGTTAGTTGTAACGGATGAAGAACTTGATGGCGGTATTGGTCTTCGTGTGCTTGGGAATAGTTTAGCTATGTTTGTGAATTATAATATGTCTCAAGTCGCTATATGGATCATGAACGATTACGGTGTTATGGGGTCTTGGAGCAAGTTCTATGTCATTCAATTGGTGGATACAAGACTTTGGGGTTGTTATCAACCAGTTATGATCCTAAAAGATGGGGAGATTGTACTGTCACTCAATGGTACCTGTCTGGTGATTTATAATCCCAAACTGAATGTATTACGGGATTTTTATATGCACGGGACAGGCTCAACATATGTTTCAATTGCTTTTGTTCCGAGCTTTGTGTCACTTGATGATGTTGCCAAAGGAGAAAACATCAAGGTACGCGCATTTATCTGCTTCAACAAAACCGTTTATATACATCTTCTTTGGCTTCTCGCAACGAGATAATAGTTGCTAACCTGGAGTCGTCTTGTGATGTTTTTATTGCTTTTTCACGTCTTTAATGCTCACATAAGCATACTTTATTCATTCGAGAGGGTTGACTAATGACTAGGACAGCTCTTCCTTTACAAAGATGAGTCTGCAGTCTATGCAACAGAGTTTTACTGGGAACATGATCATGGTCGTTCCTTTATGCGTTCATGCAAGCAAGAAAGCTCTCAAACCATGTATAACTGATATATATATATAGTTGTACGAGCGCGAAGGCAAATTTTCTTGGGATTCTTGCGAACCTGCTTCTGATTAGTCCTTCATTTAATGTTTTGTGTCAGGTTTTGAGCGTTTTGTTTCCATTACACAAAAGAATACACAATGTACTCTCTACCGTCATACACAGTAGATTCTCAAATGGTATCTTGAATTCTTGACTATCCAACACTAAATATAACTCCGGAAACTTTTTGAGAGAAGTCGTAGTGAATGTGAGCTAGGTCTGCATATAATGATTGTTCTTCGGCTCGTTTGAACTCTATGTTATGTGTGATCTGTTGGCTTCCGGAAATTGTTTACATTTCTGAGTGTCGTTCACACATATAGAGTCTCCAGTTATATGTTTATGCCTCATACTAACAGAAGATTTTCATCATGCAGAAAAAGGCAGAAAAAAGAATAGGGAGAAAAAGGAAGAGGGAGCATACTCTGCTATAGAAGTCAAATGACCAGTTCATCGATGTGAACGTGACTCAGGTATTTGAGACATAGCTAATGCGGCCTAATGTTTTTTCTGTACAAGTTCTTCATTTTCTAGAGAACTTTTGACTTATAGCGCCTATACAGTATATACAGAGCGATACATGCACTATGCGAGTTGACAGATAACCCGCACGCGGTATTGATATTACTGACATCGCGCTCCCAAAAGCAGACATCCGTTATCATATTATTGGTTCGAGATGTCAGTAAAATAAAAAATGTTTGTGGACAATGTCACTAAAATACTGGGTGGAGCTTACATGTCAATTCTCATAGTGTATGTATCGCACGGTAAGCAAACATATGCTACATTGGGGTTATATGTCAGAAGTTCTTTTCTAGACTATCCATAACAACCCATTTGTGCCTATAGAAGCATGTCTAGTTTCTGCAAAATGCACCATTCTCGAATCCCCAAAAGTCCTTCACCATGGTGGGATTGAATTTTGAGATAAAAGATGTGCAGCTGTTAGGTACCGACTATTTTCAGCCTACTATTCATCTCTACTCCAAACTCCAAAGTAACACAACCAGATTACAATTCATCTGTAGAGTAAAAATATGCAAGGTCCTTCCATGACATAATATTTTAAGAGCGTCGTTACCTAGATTATTTCATCAGGATCTTTTGAGTAAACTACGCATCTTTGTTTTCTACTGATGTCCCTTATTGAACTACATGCGCCCAATTCTGCAAGAATTCACTCTGAATAGTCTCATATGGGTGCTTTTTATACCTGAAATTACCTTCTTCAGATTATAAAGGCTGGGTTGTCTCCTTTGTGTGGGGGGGGGGGGGGGGGGGGGGGGGGTGCAGAGTGAAGAAGCCTTAAGTTGTAAGAATGGAGTAAAAGCGAAGCATAAAGCCAGAGATAATGCAAAAAATATGCTTTTCAAGTTTATTTACACGTAATTAACCTCTTATTTTTACGACATTGGTGCTAGGGGACTGAAGAAAGCATGCGAGATAGGCCTTTTCCGCATAGGAATGCTCTACTCCTAGCTCTGCAATTTGGTCAGCAGTCATTCGCCCTTCAGCGCCGGTTTTGATACTCCAAAAATAAAGATCAAAATGTATCTGCACACTGTGCCGGCGTTTTTTCAACTCAAATTTTATACGAATATTGTAATCTCAGCATGTTTCTCCCTTCTTTTCGGATTTGTGTCTGTTTTCTTGTCTGGTTGTATGCTGATAGAGTACTTGAATGATATTCTTCCAATGGTTTGAGTCTTTTGACTAGTTTTCCGATTCCTAGGGTCAGTGGATCAGCTTTTTTTTTTGTATGAACTGCTGATGAAGATGGTTTAATTCCACGCTAGTTATTCACTTGTCACAGAGACTGAGAAATCATGAATGAATACAGGAAAAATGGTCCTCGGTTTTCATTTACTAGTGGTGATTGTGGAAAGTCACCGAGTAATTAACATAATTAATTTTCATCTACTAGTAGAGATAGCACATCACATTGCAAATGTTTGTAGGATTCGTACCCACAATAAGTTAGAAATTTCGAAATCCATAATAGAGTTGTGCTAGGATCAAAGAAACTTGTCACTGCCAATAATGTCTGCTGGATCCAATGTCTTAGGCTTCTGGGGTTTCCACAGAGATGGACTTTGCTCTCCATGTTTGTTGAATTCCCTTTGGTGGACTTCAACTGTTTTGGTCCTGGGATCATCAATTGTTATATGTTTTTATACAAAATTTATATGTCAGAGGTGAACAGGTTATTAGCATAGATTTGGTTTTGAGTTTCAAGATCAACGCATCCTCATAGGGTAGCTTCTTTTTTGAACCGACACAGTCACACAGAGATTAGGTTTTGGGAATTTGTAATTACTAACTACTTCATCAGTTAATAAGAAAACTTATTTTCTACTATCAAAAAAATATGAGGACTCTCAAGATGTCAAGCATCAACATTTTACTTCTCAAGATATGCTTCGATCAACTATGATGGTGGGATTTGTCATACAGTATTAAATTTCCTACAACATCTGATATTTTCTCTCATTCATCTGTCTAGCATCGACATATGGTACATTCTTGATATTTTACATATAACTGCTGTTTTTTTTTTTTTTTTTTTTTTTTGAAAAGACATATACCCGCTGTTGACACAATGCTATATGTATATATACATACATAAATATATATATTTTTTAATTTTTTATTTCGTTGAGTCCTCTCTCAGGGGTCAATCCCCCAGAGTCGGGCCAAATTTTCTTTTGCAACTTTCATAGTTGTGGTTCTCTAAATCTTTCATCTGATGATCCCACCGGTGTTGTAATTCTTCTTTTTATTTCCTTCCCAGAATGTTACTATATCCATCTAATAACTTTGCACCACCACCACCACACCTGTCGCCTTGATGGAAAATGCTAGTCAAAATTATCATTTCTGCGAAGCATGCCTGTTAGATATTTTTTTTCTCCCTGAACTTCACAAAATATCTGCAAAGCTCAACTGAAACAACACGGCAAAGACTTGGACCAAAATTTGAAAGAACACCTCAATGCACGAAACATGCATTCTACACGTACCCTTCATTCTCTGAATAGTACATTAAGCATTAATTGGTGCTCTGCAAGTGGTAAACTTCGACATAGTCGAAAAATTTACATTTTGTACATAATCATAGGCCAGTTCCAGTAAGTGCATAATTTTTTATAGGGTAAAAGACAATGACCACCCCTGGGTTTAGGGAAAAACCCACAGACCACCCCTGGGTTTTGGATAAAGACACTACGCACCTTTTTTTGGATGGAGGCAAACAGTGCACTAACAGCACACACAAAATGACCATTTTATCCCTGAAATATCATAAAATTACCTTCTATATGTTACCCCAATTTCTCTCTCCCCCTCATTTCTAACCCTAATTCCTCTCACTTCCCTCTTTCTCTCTTCCCCTCCTCTCTTACTGACGTCCTTCTAATCCTCACGACTCACCTCTCCGAACCCTCTCTCTCTCTCTGATCTATCTTCGTCGTCTTCATCCTCTACGCAAGCCCCGAAAAAAAAGAGCAAACTTTCTCCCTTTGATTCCTCCGTCAAAGCCCTAGCTTTCAATCTCAATTCCTCGAGTTAGATCTGTTCAATCCCTCACCTTTTTCTGCTTATGGATTCGCTCCTTATAATTCTACTCGCCTTTGATCTGCTGTGGAGTCTCAACCTCAACTCAATTCTGTATTTTTCCTGATTGAAAAATCGATGGAACAATCTGCTCCAAATGTCACAAAGATTACCTCTCGAATCGGAGGAGAGGGAGGAGGTGCGGCGCTGGACAAGTATCGGGACTGAGATCGTTGGTTGGAGAAGTCTCGGTTTGCCCCGACGACGGAATCGACGGCGTTGGAGTGGAATGAGCCCGGGGCTGATCTGTAGCGGGTGAGGCCTCCGCCGCTGCCATTGGGGCCCATTGAGCCCTGCGACAACGAGGACGACGAAGATGGGTTATACATAGTGGTGGGTTGGTGCTCTATTTGGGTTCAAAAACAGAGGATTTTTATGAGTTTCTTTCAATGGAGATGAGAAATGCTCTGCTTCTGAAGCTGTTTTCTTCTTCTCCTTCAGATGTTTGAGAGAGAGAGAAAGAAGATAGTGGGGGCTGAGAGGCGGTTTCAGTGAATAATATGATGATGATGATGCCATTTCAGCCAAGGTGAAAGAACAACTTCAATTCATCTCTGAGCTTGAGTTTTTGCTAATTTAGATTTGAATCTCAGATTTGTGGGCTTTTAATCTGTTCCTTCATCTGGTGAATGAATGGGATCTTTGATTATAGGTTTGGATAAGTTGTTGATGTGTTGATTATTTGATGAATGAATGTGATGATAATTGTAGAGAATTGTGGTGGTAATTGTAGAGAATTTATTGAATTTTGTTGTTCTTGATATAGATAAACAAGTTTTGATACAATTTTTCTAATATTCTGATTTATTGAGATGTTCTTGGTGTTCTTGATGTTCTTGGAGTACTTTGTGATAAACATGGACAAAAAAGTCCAAAGAAACACACAAGGGCAGTATGGTCCGAAAAAAATCAATCAACCGCTTTTCTAACGGAACATAACAGAAGGGTGCTAAGTGTCCACAAAATATTCCGTTAAATGGGTGCGGAGTGTCTTTATCCAAAATCCAGGGGTGGTCTGTGGGTTTTTCCCTAAACCCAGGGGTGGTAATTGTCTTTTACCCTTTTTTATATGTCAGTGTTTCCTAGAGGAGGGTTTTCTTGCTGTGCAAATATCAATGCATCAATAAATATAGTGTCAAAGATGTGAAATTAAGGAAAACAGCTCAATTGTTCCTCATCATTCCAACTTCTTAGATACCACCAGTCATATTTAACTATATGGGCTGCATTGAGATGATTTCATCATCACCGCAATTGTTTCTAGTCCATCTTTGTGCTTGTTTCATCATCTTTTATAGTTTGGAATTTCCTCCTTCTGTACAAGATTCTTTCACTGAACCCGCGTTAACAGCACCAGGGAATGAAGCTGATATGCAATCGTCGCTGAATGAGGGATGGAGTTACCCGCAATCCTTTTAGGGGCACTTAGTTCATGGCACCAAGTCTACTCTCAGGGTTCCAAAACTTGAAAACAATATCATTTTGTTTAGGAAAAAAACAATATCATTTTTACTTCATTAAATCTTCTCTCAAGGGCCGACCCCCAAAGTCTAAGTCAAAGTCTATTTGTCTTTTGCGACTTTCATGGTTGTGGGCCTCTTCAGGAATGATCCCACCAGTGTTGTCATTTTTTTTTTGCTTCGTCTTTGTACTCTGTACCACCACCACCACACATGTTGCCTTCTCTTACACTTGTCTACCGTCATAGTAAACATTGGTGCCTGTATCTATAGCTGGGGCTCTGCATGTGGTGACTTTAGAAGGTTTTGGTAGACTTTTCTACAATGACTTCAAAAACTATATCTATTGGAAATATGGATGATGTTTGCTGGGTCAATGTGTCTCTTTCTTGGGTGTCCGTAGAGGGGGGCTTCCTTGAATTAATTTCTTGCATCTGAGGCACACATATCTCAACATGTATAAATATGATGCTCAAAAGATGTGCAAGGAAAACATCTCAATTGCTTCTTATCTTCCAACTTTGGAGATGATGATTTCATCATCACCTCAATTGTTTCTGTTCTTGCTTTGGGCTTCTTTTCTCATGCTTGGCAGTATCAAATTCCCTCCTTTTGCGTGCGGTTCTTTCACTGAACATGTAACAGCTGCAACAGGGAATGAAACTGACATGCAATCATTGCTCGCATTCAAGGGTGAAATTACCAGTGATCCTTTTGGGGCACTTAAATCGTGGAACCATTCTGTCCACTTCTGTCAGTGGTTTGGTGTCACGTGTGGCCTCCTACACCGCCAGAGAGTCACTAAGTTGGACTTAGATCATCAGAAATTGAAGGGTTCCATAACCCCTCACATTGGAAATCTCAGCTTCCTGCAGGTGTTGTTGTTGCGCAACAACAGCTTGGGTTCGCGAATTCCACCAGAAATCGGGCGATTGAGAAGGCTGCAAACAATTTCCCTGCTGAGTAATGATATTGGTGGCGAAATTCCGGTCAATTTATCAAGGTGCTCTAACCTTGTTCTCCTTGAATTAAGTGACAACAATTTGGAAGGCAAGATCCCTGCAGAAATCGGTATGCTTTCTAAGCTAGAGTTACTTTATATCGGTCACAACTTCAAAATAGGTGGAGGTATCCCTACTAGTTCTGCAAACATGTCATCTCTTCGAGTTTTATACGCACCAGAAAATGTTATCGATGGGACTTGGGAGTATCCCAGACGAATTGGGCCGGTTGAGAAACTTGGAGTTTTTGCAAGTTGGTTTCAACAAGTTGGTCGGCACAATTCCCCCTTCAATATGGAATCTCTCTTACATGGAAATTTTTTTCGTGGCGGATAATCAAATTGGAGGAAGGCTTCCTTCAGGCCTTGGAGGAATAATATTTCCACGTCTCTCTCAACTCAACATCTTCACCAACTTGTTTACTGGATATATTCCTGTTTCAATATCTAATGCCTCCTACCTAGTGCAGCTGGATATGAGTGACAACAAGCTGAGTGGAGATGTCCCTCCAACAGAGAAACTTGTAAACCTTCGCAGGCTCGATTTCAGCTATAATTTTTTCGGAACTGCAGGTGAAGTTCATGACTTGAGGTTTTTATCATCATTAACAAACGCCTCCAATTTGGAGTCTTTGTCTATTTACAACAACAGTTTTGGAGGAGAGTTGCCTAGCTCGATTGGAAATCTTTCGAGTAGTAATCTTAAGGGTCTACAATTGGGTAAAAATAAAATATCTGGAATCATTCCCCAGGAAGTAGGCAATCTAATAAATTTAGAGAAACTCGATTTCAGGGACAATCAATTGACAGGTAACATTCCTTCAACTATTAGCAATCTGAATAAGCTACAGTTACTTGCTCTCAACAGAAACAATTTGACCAGGATCATTCCACCTTCGTTTGGGAACTTGAGCATTTTGTTGTATCTTTATATGAATGGAAATAATCTTCATGGTACAATTCCTTCAAGTCTTGGGGAATGCAATAAACTATTGCAACTCCTAGTTTATTCAAACAATCTTCAAGGTAACATACCAAGGGAAATTTTATCTGCTTCATCATTACTTAGTCTAGGCCTTGGAAGCAACCGTTTGACTGGAAACCTTCCAACAGAAGTTGGAACTTTGGTAAATCTTTACGAACTTCATATTGATGGAAATATGTTGTCCGGTCAAATACCAAACACTCTTGCCAATTGTGTCGATCTAAGAACACTAGACATGGGAGTCAACAACTTCTCTGGTATTCTTCCTTCTTCCTTAAAATCATTAAGAAGTCTAGAGAATCTTAATCTTTCTGAGAATAATTTCTCGGGCTCAATTCCGAAGTATCTCGAGGAATTCCCTTTTTTACAGTCTTTAAATCTTTCCTTCAATGATTTTGAGGGTGCGGTTCCTGAACGAGGTGTTTTCATGAATACTACAAGTTTCAGTTTCGACGGGAACATTAAGCTTTGTGGAGGTATTTCTGATCTTCGCTTACCTAGCTGCAACTCTAAGCCTCCCGAGAAGAAGCTTATGGTGAAGCTACTAACTGGCTTAGCTCTGGGGGTCACCGGAGCTGTCTTGGTTTTGCTTTTTATCTACCTCTACTTCTCCAAGAAGTCCAAGAAACTACCATCACTTCGTTCTCCTTGGAATGCTCTCCTGAAGTTGTCGTACCAAAATCTCTATGAAGCCACTGATGGGTTCTCCGATGCCAATTTAATTGGTGTGGGAAGCTTTGCTTCAGTGTACAGAGGACTTCTTCATCAAGGTCAACAAATGGTGGCAGTGAAAGTTCTGAACCTTGATCACCAAGGAGCCTCGAGAAGTTTTCTAGCAGAGTGTGAGGCTATAAGAAGAATTAGGCATCGAAACCTTCTCAAAGTTCTCACTGCATGCTCGAGTATTGACCATCAAGGTAATGATTTCAAAGCCCTCGTCTACGAGTTCATGCACAATGGGAGTCTAGATGACTGGCTGCATTTGTCTGAAAGCAAAGATGAGATGGAAGGTGATGCAAAAAGCCTAGATCTTTTTCAAAGGTTGGATATCGTAATTGGTGTGGCCTTTGCGGTTGAATACCTCCACCATCGGTGCGAAGAAAAAATTGTTCACTGTGATCTGAAGCCAAGCAACATTCTTCTCGACAGTGATATGGTTGCACATGTTGGTGATTTTGGATTGGCAAAGTTAATTCAAGAAAGCACAACTAATCGATCTTCTGAAAACCAGTCAAGCACCATTGGTCTAAGGGGATCTGTTGGATACGTCGCTCCAGGTATCCCCTTTGTTATTTCCAGTAAATTTGTTACTGACTTAATCTGAATAACTATGTTCGCTTCAATTCTCATTTACATGATAGGGACATAACATGAATCTAAATTGCAGAATATGGGATGGGGAATAAGGTTTCAACCTTTGCTGATGTCTACAGCTATGGCATCATCGTACTAGAGATGTTTTCTGGGAAGAGACCTACCGACCATCATTTGTTCAATGGCGGTTTCAGTATCCGAGACTACGTCGAGATGGCCTTGCCTGAACAAGTGGAGACAGTTGCTGATCCAAGGCTACTAATGTTTGATGAGAAAGGAAACACCACAAGAAGCGATACTCTAGATCAAGGTTTCACTCTTGGCAGTGAAAAGATCAAAGAGTGTCTGATTAAGTTGTTCAGGGTTGGAATTGCTTGTGCTCAGGAGCTTCCAAGGGATCGGATGGCTATTAATGATGTTCTAGCTCAGTTGCACGCAATCAAGAAGGCTGTAGCAAGGACTGGTGAAGTGCTCGTAGTTGGAATAGCTACACCTCCAATACGGTCTTAAGTTCCATATAAATAGGTATAGTTTCTGTACTATAAAATGTTTTCATGTTACAGTATATTTCATGAAATTTTTCGGCCTTCTATTATTTATTTTTTATTTTTTTTTTGCAGGTATCGTCATAATGGCTTTGTGAATATTGATCTGGATGTGTGCATCTAGCGAACACAGTGTTGAGAATTAGGTTACAGAAACAGAAAGGGGAGAGAGAAGAGGAAGAAGATGAGAAAAGTTCTGTGCATATTACTCCAATACCGTACATCAAGAGTATATATATACGTCACTTATACCAACATAACAACTTCAACAAACTCTCTAAACTAAATGACATAACTGCACTTTCACTTTAGCAATGTAACAGATACACCCTTATATCTCTCAACATACCCCCTCAAACAAAACTCACTGAGCAAAAGTGAGTTGCAGTTTGTCCTTTAAACCACAAAACACAGAATGAGACAAGGACTTAGTAAAAATATCAGCTAACTGATCATGAGAAGGAACATGAGTGATATGAAGCAGCTTGGCAACTACCATTTCCCGCACAAAATGATAGTCAATTTCTATGTGCTTGGTCCGGGCATGAAACACAGGATTGGAGGCCAAAGCAATAGCCGACACATTATCACACAACAGCTGGGGTTGCAGAAAAGAAACATGCAGATCTTTTAGCAGGTAAGTTAGCCATTTTACCTCAGCTGCTACTGCTGCCAGAGCTCTGTACTCTGCTTCAGTAGTAGATCTAGCAACTGTAGGTTGCTTTTTAGAGCACCAAGACACCAAATTAGCCCCAAGAAAGACGCAATACCCAGTGGTAGACCTTCTATCAGTCTTACAGCCAGCCCAATCAGCATCACTATAGGCAGAAATGTGAAAAGGAAGAGTAGATGAAACAAACAACAGGCCTTGACCCAAAGTGCCTTTGAGATACCTTAGAGTTCTCTTGAGATGTTGAAAGTGCTCAGCCGTAGGAGAGTGCATGTGTTGGCAGAGAACATTCACAGCAAATTGCACATCAGGTCTGGTGACAGTGAGGTACTGCAAAGCGCCAACCATGCTTCTAAACCAAGTCACAGAGGCAGAATCCACAGGAGATGGATCAGCATTATGAGAAGAGTCGTTACAAGTAGAGGAGGCAACATATGTAGGAGTAACCACTGGTTTACTCTCAGCCAACCCAGCTTTGTGGAGTAAATCTTTTATGTATTTTGTCTGATGCAACACCATGCCATTAGAAGATTTTGTCACCTCAATCCCAAGAAAGTAATGCACATAACCCATATCTTTAAGAGCAAAGTGCTGCTGCATAGATTGAAGTAGTGAATTAACAGCTGCTGGATCACTCCCAGTGAGGAGGATATCATCCACGTAGACCAAGATCAACATTAGTGTAGTGGGAGTTTTGAGCACAAACAAGGAAGTGTCAGCCACACTTGGAACAAAACCAAGAGACAACAAAAAATTTGACAATTTCTGATACCAGGCCCTGGGGGCCTGCTTTAACCCATAAAGAGATTTCTGCAGCTTACACACATAATGAGGGTACTGAGGATGAATGAACCCATCTGGTTGAGACATATATACTTCTTCGGAGATGTCCCCATGAAGAAAAGCATTAGAGACGTCTAATTGTCTAATAGGCCAGTGCTGAGACAAAGCCAAAGAAAAAACCACTCTAATAGTGACATGTTTGGCCACTGGACTAAAAGTATCAGTGTAGTCCACCCCAAATTCCTGTAAATAGCCTTTAGCCACCAACCTAGCTTTATACCTGGAGATTGTCCCATCTGGAGCTCTCTTAATTTTATAAATCCATCTGCAGCCAATAGGCTTCCTATTTGTAGGTAAAGGAACTAACACCCAAGTGTGTTGTTGAACCAAGGCTGTGTATTCTTCATTCATAGCTTTCTGCCAATGAGAGCAAGAATTGGCTTGTTTGAAGGTAGTAGGTTCTGTTGTCAAATAATTGGTTGCTGTCAAATGTGCCTGATACCTAGGATTGGGCTTTAGCACACCCAGTTTAGATCTGGTAAGCATCGAATGTGTGTTTCCATGAACAGAACAGGGACCTGGAGAAGAGGAAGAAGAAGAAGAAACACTAGGAATGTGGGAGTTTTCATTTGTGTTCTTATTTTCCTTCTATGTTTGCTGTAACTGACTTTGGAGTCTGAAGACAATGTTTCATTATTCCTTTTGTTTGTATCAATTAACAGTGTCTTTTTCTCAGAGGCCGCCAGGCTTTCAATTGCATGGGGGAAACAATCAATATTCACCCACAGCAGTCACCGTCCTGATGTATAGTTTAAATTATAGATGTTTGGTTTGGAAAATTGGGAAAGTGTGTTAATTACCACTTTCTTTTTCACAAATCCGTTCTAAGATTAGCGAACATTTCTTGGACTAATAACGTGGAAATGTGATCTGAGCATTGTAGTCTTTTAGAAGGAAATCTAGGCTGTCCAGTCCTTAGGACTCAGGTAAAATGTTCCTGATTACTTCTGGTTATTTTTAGGTGTAGACGGGGAGAGGAGCACTACTAACCTTCTAACCCCAGAACGATAAGAAACCAAATCAGTTGTAAATTAAACACTAATTAAGAATTACATTTGCAGGCTCTGTGGTGATCTTCCAGAAACCAGAGTTCATCTTTTTTGTTTCTCTTGCAAGCTGACAACACTTCCAAGCTATCTGTAAGCGTTCCCTCTTCACTCCGTGTCCCAAGTGTCTTTTCTTTTTTCAGGGTGAATCTAGCTGTCTTCGCTGACAACACTTCCAAGCAATCCATTCTTGTGAATTCCCAGGTGTTTGTCACACTCTTATTCCTAGCATTTCTGGTGCTTGGTTGCCTCAAACAGTGAATACCTTCTCTAGAAATCAACTGATTTTTAAACATAGACCTTTCACTAGTACCGGTGTGTGTTATCTAGCTCCCTCTAAATGCTATAAGGTCCAAACTTTGAAGATGAAGTTCACTAGGAGCCACATCAATCTGGTCAGAGTTTGGAACTTCCCTACCAATCATGTGAGCTAGGTTTGTTGTTTTCCCTAATTCTTTTGAACTAGGCCCTTTCGTAGAGGTGGGACGTGGGTGTAAAACACATCTGGGAGATTTGTTGATAAAAAAAACTGATTTTAATTTATCTAAAATAAAGATGAAAAATGTGAACCCAATATCATTCTTGGCCTAGCTTTCATAATCACGTGTGGTGGTATCGAGTTCGATTCCCTGCATAGATCGAAAATTTCATTTTCTGAAACCGAATTTTGGAATCTTGCTTTTATCTTTCAAAGTCAAGAGATAACATTCTGCTTTGTCACTTGTTTCCGCGTGTGATTTGAAATGACATGGGTTATGACGGAATTGAAATTACTGACATCCAAATAGGTTGGATTTGATCAAATCCAAGTCCTTTAAATATGTCCAAACACTGGATTTGACCCCAAATCCCTCCAAGTTTATATCCAGCCCCGAATTCAAGTACATCCAGACAGACCCTATGTGTCTGACAGTTCTTTTGGTGATGAATGCAGCAAGTTCAACGCCAAATTCAGGTTAGTAAATGAAGGAATTGATGAAGCATTTTACACATGAATTGAAGTCCAAACATCGAATAATCCACATATGGAATCAGATTTCAAAATAAATCGTTGAGCAAGAAGTTATGGTATCTAAAAATGGCATCGGGCCTCAGCACATGAACTGACAGTAAAGAACAACAAAGTTCATAAAGATTTACAGGAGATTTTATGATAAATTTATTGATGCTATCAACATATATGATAGCCTGACATGAAGAGATTGTTACAGAACTTGAGTGAAAGTCAAGTTGCTACCTGTTACAAGGTAGCCCCCTTCTTATTTATACTAATAATAAAAACAACTAATTACATACTAACCCAACTAGTCTTACCACATAACGAATAAGTCCTTAACACTCCCCCTCAAGCTGGAGCATAAATATCATAAGCTCCAAGCTTGTTACAAGTACACTTGATCCGGGAACCTGCTAAGGGTTTGGTGAACATATCAGCTAACAGATCCATAGACCTAACATGCACGGCCTCAATAATTTTCATCAACATTTTCTCCCTAACAAAATGACAGTCAATTTCGATATGTTTCGTCCTCTCATGGAAGACTGGATTAGATGCAATGTGAATTGCTGCCTGATTATCACAAAATAAAGTCATAGGACTAGGACTTTCAAACTTAAGTTCCTCCAACATATGCTTCACCCATATCAACTCACATGTTGTATGTGCCATAGCTCAATACTCTGCTTCAGCACTGGAACGAGCCGCTACAGATTGTTTCTTGCTCTTCCACGAAATCAAATTACCTCCGACAAATACACAATACCCTGAAGTGGACTTCCGATCTATAGGGCATCCTGCGCAATCTGCGTCTGTGTATGCCTTGACTTGGGTATGGCCATTATTCTTGTATAATAAACCTAAATCAGGAGCACCCTTCAAGAAGCGCAAGATTCTTATTAAAGCATCCCAATGGCTGGTCCTTGGAGCTCCTAAGAATTGGCTTAAAACACTTACTGCAAATGAGATGTCTGGACGCGTCACAGTTAAATATTTCAGCTGACCCACCAACCTTCTATATTTTCCTGGATCAGATAACAACTCCCCCTCGTCAACCAACAACTGGCTATTAGGCTCCATTGGAGACTCAATGGGTTTCGAGCCCAACATTCCAGTTTCACTTAACAAGTCTAAGGTGTATTTTCTTTGGGACAGACAAATACCCTCATTAGAATAAGCAACTTCAATCCCCAAGAAATACCTTTCAAATCATGAATTCCAGACAAATCGTCACCTGTAATAACAATGTCATCCACGTACACAATCAACAAAATACGGCCAGCTGAAGAGTGACGATAAAATACAAAATGGTCAACACTACATCTTAAAAGACCAAATTCAATAACCACATCACTGAACCGTCCAAACCAAGCTCGGGGAGACTGTTTCAATCCATAGAGTGATTTCTTTAAACGACATACTTTATCATACTCCCCCTGAGCAACAAACCCAGGCGGTTGCTCCATATATACCTCCTCATCTAGGTCGCCATGAAGAAACGCGTTTTTAATATCTAGTTGATGTAAAGTCCAACGAAAATTGGCAGCAAGGGAAATAAACAATCGGACTGAAGCAATCTTAGCAACTGGGGAAAATGTATCCACATAATCTAGACCATAAACTTGTGTGTACTCTTTAGCAACTAAATGCGCCTTCAGACGATCAACACTACCATCTGGATTTGTTTTAACAGTGAACACCCACTTGCATCCAACAATGGTTTTATCGGGAGGAAGAGTAACTAGATCCCAAGTGTCATTATCTAGCAAAGCCCGCATCTACTCAACCATAGCACCCCTCCAACCAACATGAGAAAGTGCCTCGTGAACTGACCGGGGAAGAGGATTAGAAGACAAGGCCGACACAAACGAAGAGTAGGATGGGGAAAATGATCATAAGAGACGAAGTTAGAGATAGGGTGGTGAGTGCAAGAACGTTTACCCTTTCTAAGAGCTATAGGAAGATCATCAGAATGGGAGATAGATGTGTTTGTAGATGAAGTATCTAGTGGGGAGGGTGGTGCGGGATCAACATGTTCTAGTGTCCGACGCCGTGAGTACACCTGCAGAAATGGGGTAGTGAGACGACTTGGGGTAGAATTCAGAGGAGAAGAAGGAGATCCAGCAACAATATGTGAAGGAGACACGTTAACAGGCATGGGAAGGGGAAGAACAACATCCAGGTCTGACTGAGAATGGGCATCAGAATAATATGGTGTGGACTCAAAAAATGTAACATCCGCACACACAAGAAAATGTTGACCAGATGGATCGTAGCAACGGTAACATTTTTGTGTCCGAGAATATCCCAAAAAGATGCATTTGATAGCTCTTGGATCCAACTTATCACGACCGGGAGCCAATTGATGAACAAAACATACACAACCAAAAACTCGTGGTGGAAGGGGGAATGAGAGACACGGGGAAATATGACTGAGTGAGGAGTGCGACCATTTAGGACTGAAGACGGCATACGATTAATCAAATAACATGCAGTTAGGATAGCATCACCCCAAAAAGGCTTAGGAACATTTCCCTCGAATAAAAGAGCACGAGAAACTTCAAGCAAGTGTTGGTTCTTACGCTCTGCTACACCATTTTGTTGTGGTGTGTAAGAACAAGAGGACTGGTGAATCATACCATGCTCACACATATAAGAAGAGAATGGATGAGAAAAATATTCTGGAGCGTTATCACTGCGTAAAATTCGAATGGGAACACCAAACCGAGTCTTTATTTCAGCACAAAAAGCAGTGAATATGGAAAACAATTCTGAACGACTTTTCATTAAATATAACCATGTCATACGAGAATAATCATCAACAAATGTCACAAAATAGCGGAAACCAAGCTTTCATTCAATTCTATTGGGACCCCAAATATCTAAATGGACTAACGAAAAAGGACATGACTCTCGTTTATTAACTCGGGAAGCAAACGGTACACGATGATGCTTTCCGAGTTGACATGACTCACAATCTAAAACTGAAACATGACGCAAATCAGGAACTAATGCTTTGAGACTAGAGAGGGAGGGATGACCGAGACGACGATGAATCTGATGAGGGGATGCTGCAACTGAACAAGCCACATGTGTGGGTGGAGTTTGAGAATTGAAGTAATAAAGGCCATTAGACTCATGACCTTCTCCAATCTTCTTCTTCGTCTGCAGATCCTGAATGATAACAGAGTTAGGAGAGAAAGTGACGGAGCAATTCAAATGTTTGGTAAGCTTGCTCACAGACACTTAATTGAAAGGAAAGCTGGGAACGTATAAAACAGATGACAACGGTAGGTGAGGAAAAAGTTGTATAGTACCAGTTCCTTCAACAGATGAACCATCTGCTAAAGTCACTTCAGGAAATATGGTGGAATGACGAAATGTAGAGAACACACTGGATGTACCTGACATATGGTCTGTGGCACCAGAATCAATCACCCAAGGCTTAGGACTAGATGTAAAACATGATGTTGGACGGGGACCATGTTGTGCAAGGGATGCTATAGGAGTGGAAGCTTGTTGAGAGGTCTTATATTGTAGAAATTGTGCATACTCTTCCTCTGAAATAGCCACTGTCTTAGCTTGAGCTTCCTGAGAAACTGGAGGCTCTGCAAGCTCAAATGAACTCACATTGGCATACTTAGGATAGCCAACAATATCCCAACAAGTAGATTTCGTATGACAGTGTTCCCGCAATGATCGCACAAACGCTGTGAATAGTGATGCGGTTGAGAATTATTAGACTGTGGATACCGCTGTATCGGAGGACCAGGAGTGCGCTGTGATGTAGAGAAGCCACGAACAGACTGAGTGAATGGAGAAGGTGAAAAACCACGACCACGACCTCTCCCTCGTCCTGCCCCATCTCGATTATTACCACTACCCCTTGAAGAAAATCCCCCATCTCGTATATTACCATCACGTAAGGTCTGATTAAATAAGGCTGAACGATCAGAAGTGGGTGGTGCTACACTCTTTGGAGGATCACGAGAAGTAGTAGATCTCATAACTCTAGAAAATGCATCCGCAAGTGAAGGCAGTTCTGGACCAGCCAACATTTGATTGCGAACTGAGTCAAATTCTGGACGTAACCCAGCTAAAAACTTCACGACAGTCATCTGTTCCCTTTGAATCTGCATCTTAGTCACATCCGATGTTATCGGCAGAACTACATTAAGTTCTTCATGAATCCTTTTAATTGCTGCAAAATAATCAACGACGGACGATGTACTTTGATCCATCTTATGAAACTCATCCATGAGATCATACATTCGCGTTAGATTATTGGAATAAAGCAGCTGAATATACTCCCATAATTCTTTACAAGTATCCAAGTGAGTGCACAAATCAGCAATATGAGGCTCCATAGAATTCCATAGTTGGGACAAAATGGCTGCATCTTTTTGAATCCATTCAGATAGCTTAGCTTCCTCTTTGGGTGTTGTACCCGTTAGGTAATTTTGTGTGTCTTGCCCAGTGAGTGCAATTTTTACTGCCTTGGACCATTGTGAATAGTTGCTACCATTCAACTTACGAGTAGTCAACGGCGGAGGTATTGTAGTTGCAGACATGATCACACCAGAGAAAAAATCTGAAACCAACTCCAAAACAACACAAAAGAAAACTGGTTTGGTACCTCCACTGATTAAGTTGGCATTCACTCACAGTACACAATCAACCATAAGGGATTAAATAAACTTCACAAAAACCAATAGTACGAGTGTTGGAATAGATGCCCTAGAGGCAATCTAGTTTAGTATGAATTATTTGTGGCTAGAAATTCATTTCTTATTTATTGGATATTTAATATAATGAAGTCCTTAGATTTACAATTGTGTTGTTTATCTTAAATATCCCTAGTCAAGTATAATTATTAAATGGGACAATCATCTATAGACTAGTATGGGGTTGGATTGATATAGAGATATCATGATCCAACACATAGGTGTGCATTAGGGAATGTTGCACTGGATTGACCCATCTCCGAGAAGGCTACATACACGTTATGTTGAGTCACAAGCGCTTCTCGCGGTGCAATGGTATTGTCATCCTTAGACTTGAAGCCACTAGATATTCTAGTTGTGGATTATTGTGATCTTGGTAGCGTTAAACGCTACACCGTAACTGGGTAGTTATAAAGGCGTGTACTGGATACAATAAGAAGCAAGCTTAGAGATCGTAGTGGACGTAGATAGGATTTGTCCCTCCGACATAAAGGGAGCAAATATCTTAGGCCACTCGAGGGATAGTGCTTATAGAATGTCTGGCCAGACTTAAATAAATCAATACGGGATATTGATGTTATTTGCACGAATAAGGCTATTCTCATGGATCGAGAAACTATGGATTGGATATACGAGTGTGACTTGTATGTCTCGTGTCCAATCCGGATATAGAGACAAAGGGATGAGACAATTACTTGTAAAAAGGTTGTCAAGATGACTATTCTATTAGTTGGCTAGAATGGATGTTTTGCTAGAGACCGCTCCATATTAGCAAATAGTTGCTACCAACTAGATAGAACCTATGGGGTCACACGCTATATAGAGTTGAACTAGATTTGGGAATTAATTAATTGGATTAATTAATTAGAAGGATCACTTTTCAAACCCTTGCAAACTTAGTAGGGACTAATTTGCAAGGAAGGGACTAAATTGAATTCTAGTAGGACTAGAATAAGTCCTTTAGGTAGTTAACAAGGAGTTGTTGGACTATATAAAGGACCTTCCTTCCTTCCTTCCCACATAACTTATGCTCATTAAGTGAACATAACAAGAGTGGGAGAGAACAAAAGGAGAGAGAGCAAGCAACAAGGAGGCCCGAACCGCCCCCTTGCCGCCGCCCCGTCCCCGTCGGCCAAAGGAGGCCGAGACCCTCCTTTGGGTCTCGTTTTGCGTGATTTCTTCTTCCTCTTCCTCTTCCGGGCTAGCACCAAAGGAGTTGGGAGATCTAGGATCAACTCTAGGCGTGGATCAACTATAGAGAACGTGACACAATTCGCGTTTGAAGTCATCAAGGAGAACCCAAAGGTGTGTTTATGATTTCTAACCCTTACCATCGTTATGTCTCTTGACTTGTGATCCTTGGAGGGTTTTGCATGGTTTTATGTTTGATTATGCGTCTGTTGTGCGATCCATGAATCAAAACCCTACAGTGGTATCAGAGCCACAGGTCGTAGAGCATAAACGTGGTTTATGTGTTACGTTTTAGTTGTTTTACACCTTAATTTGATTGTTTATCGCGTAAAACAAGACAAATCAAGCATGGGATGCAATTTGTCAGTAATTAATCATAACAAGATCCAATTTTTGCATTGGATGCATGAATTGGTGAATTTGAGAAATTTTAGGATCTTAGATCTAGGGTTTGGGCATCCTTGGGGAAGAACGAGTTCTCCCAAAACAAGGAAACAACCAAACTTTGGCACCAAGCAAGGGAGTTGTTTCGGTTCGGCCCCCCTAGGGACCGCCCCCCTTGCTTGCCGCCCAAGCTTGGCCGCCCTAGGGGCCGGGCGGCCCTAACCCGCGGGCCTAGGCTTGTGGGTTTTGGGCCGGCCCGGCCCTAGGGCCTTGTGGTTCACTTTATTGGGCCCGGGCAATTTGATTGTTGGGCCCATGGACCGTTTTAACCCTAGAAATCCTAAAATCAATTAAAATTGACCAAGCGCGTTAAAATTGGATTTTAACTGTTTATGTGCAAATCGCATGGTGATTGGATATGGCCTTAGGATGTGGTTTGATGAGGATGTTTAATTTTGTGGTTTGGTTTTACGGCCTGCGAGCTGATCAACTAATTGTAATAATTAATTAGGGTTTTATGGCCTGCGTGCCATTTTTTTCTCAGCTTGTGAGATTTATTTTATTTAGTATAGAAGTTAGCTAGTGCTAGATAAAGTAGATTGTTAGCCAAGATTGGAGAAAAGAAGGCCAAAGCCAAAGAAGCCACAAAACATGGAGCATGGAGCATTCCACAAGACTATGAAGGATGGACCAAAAGATCAAGACGCATGGAGATGTGTTTGTTTAGGGCTCATAGATAATTCCATTGGCTTGGAATTATCTTAGTCTAGAAAAGGCCATATCCACATCACGTTTAATTTCTGTTTTGTGGTTGTTTATTTTATTGTCTTATTATTGTGTGGTTGGTGTATGGATGATGCATGCAATTAGGATAATAAGATAATTAGACAACCCTGATCTATTATTTGGAGTTGTGCCCAAACTCAAATAGATAGATTAGTTGATATTGATCAACAAAACGATTAAGATTGAATTTAAAAATCCCTCAAAATTCAAATATTGTGTTCTTGCCTTCTCGTTATTTAAACACTCATTATCATCATTATTTATCAAGTTCGTGCGTGCCAAAGCATGGCGACTTGGTTCATAATGATGGAATGCGATGGCACGTAACAATGTGCAATTGTTTAAATAAGAGGTTGAACACAACTAGGCTATTAATTTGATTAAGAAACCTAGAGGCAATCAATTGGGATTATCCATATGGATGGATAAATAAGGAGTTATTTGCCCAATTGAACCAAGAGTTGCATAAGGGATGCAATTGGAATTGTTCCTACCTAAAGTAGTCAAATTATGGGTGACTTGCCAAAGCAAGCTCATAAGGAGATAAAAGATGGATCTTGGCCCACTAGAAAATATAAGGATATTTTCCGCATTAATATCTTGAGGGTTATTAATCCGTAGAAAAATAGTGGGAGCTATATTTGATAAACTAGCCATTATTAAATATAGTCAAAAAATTCACAAATACTAAAACTTGCGTATTTTCCTTTTGTAGAATTCCAAATGGCAAACAACTCATCGAGTTCACAACATTCCCTACGATCTGTCCTTGAGAAGGACAAGCTCTCTGGAACCAACGTTCTTGATTGGTACAGAAACTTGAGAATTGTTCTCAAGCAAGAGAAGAATCTGTACGCAATAGAGGAGCATGTTCCAGAAGGTCCAGAGAACCAAACACCTGCTGCCTTAAAGGCGTATCAAAAGCGTGTTGATGACGCTAATGATGCGGCCTGCCTAATGCTTTGCACCATGACTTCTGAGCTTCAGAAGCAACACGAAAACATGAATGCTGTCGATATGATCGAACATCTAAAGCAGCTCTTCCAAGAGCAGGCGAGGGTAGAGAGGTATGAGGTCTCAAAGGCACTATTCAAATGTCATCTGGCAGAAGGGAACCCGGTAGGACCCCATGTACTCCGAATGATCGGGTACTTGGAGAATCTCGCCCGACTGGGGTTCCCGGTCGGCCAAGAGTTGGCAACCGATCTCGTGTTGCAATCGTTGCCCGAGAGTTATGGACAGTTCATTATGACTATAACATGAACGAGATCGTTAAACCACTGCCAGATTTACTCAACATGTTGAGGACGGCTGAACAGAGCATCAACAAGGGTAAGGGCAAGGCCATAATGATGGTACAGAAAGGAAAGGGCAAAAGGTTTGCCTCTTCCTCCAAGGTCAAAGGCAAGTCAGTTGCCAAGTCCAACGAACCTGCCCTTAAGCCTGTTGGTGGCATTGCCAAGGCCGTGACTAAAGGTGAGTGTCACTATTGCAGTCAGCTTGGACACTGGAGGAGGAACTGCTCAAAATATCTGGAGGACAAGAGGCTTGGAATAGTGATTCCACCACCACCAGGTATTTTTGTTGTAGATGTCAATTTAACTGTCTCTACATCATGGGTATTAGATACTGGATGTGGATCTCATATTTGTCGAAATATGCAGGATCTAAAGAGAAGTAGAAGATTGGCTAAAGGAGAGGTAGATCTGCGCGTTGGGAATGGAGCAAAGGTTGCTGCGTTGGCCATAGGCGTGTGCGAGCTATCTCTGCCTTCAGGATTAGTTTTAGAATTAAATAATTGCTATTTTGTGCCTGCTATGAGCAGAAACATTATTTCTATTTCTTGTTTGGACAAGGATGGTTTTATTATTTCAATAAAGAACAATTGTTGTTCCTTTTATTTAAATAATATTCACTATTTTAGTGCGCAATTATTTAATGGACTTTATGTCCTTGATCTAAGCAATCCTGTCTACAACATTAATACCAAGCGGATTAAAATAAATGATTTAAATCCTGCTTATTTATGGCACTGTCGTTTAGGCCACATAAATGAGAAACGTGTATCTAGACTCCATAAGGATGGATTACTAGACTCATTTGATTTTGAATCATATGAGACATGTGAGGCTTGTTTATTGGGAAAAATGACAAAGTCCCCTTTCAATAAGAAAGGTGAGAGGACTAGTGAGCAATTGGCACTCATACATACCGATGTGTGTGGGCCATTTGCCACGCCTGCCAGGGGTGGTTATGTCTACTTCATTACATTTACTGATGATTACAGTAGATATGGATTTGTGTACCTTATGAGGGCGAAATCCGAATCCTTTGAAGTGTTCAAAGAATTCAAGAATGAATTAGAGAAGCAACTTGGCAAAATTATAAAGGCTCTACGATTGAATCGTGGAGGAGAATACTTGAGCCAAGAGTTTGACGACTATCTTAGAGAGTGTGGGATCGTGTCCCAACTCACTCCACCCAGAACGCCACAATGGAATGGCGTGTCCGAGAGGAGGAATCGAACCCTATTGGATATGGTTCGATCTATGATGTGTCAAACCGATCTTCCATTGTCATTTTGGGGCTACGCTCTATTAAGTGCAGCTTTCACCATTAACCGTGTTCCATCTAAATCAGTCATGAAAACACCATATGAGATGTGGAGTGGGAGGCGTCCCACATTGTCGTTCATGAGGATTTGGGGCTGCGATGTCTATGTAAAACGTTTACAATCAGACAAGCTAGGGCCTAAATCGGATAAGTGTAAATTTGTGGGGTACCCTAAGGAAACTAAGGGATACTACTTCTACAATCCAACCGAGAACAAAGTGTTTGTTGCTCGGACCGGCGTGTTTCTAGAAAGAGAGTTTGTCTCTAAAGAAGCAAGTGGGAAGAATGTAGAACTTGAAGAGGTTCAAGAACCACAAATCACTGAACCGATTATGGAACATGAACAGGAACCACAAGCAGTTGTGGAGCCACCTGTTCAGGTAACACAAGAGCTTCGTAGATCTAGTAGAGTGCGCCAGGAACCCGAGAGGTATGGACTTCTCGTAACCGATTCCGGCGACACGATGCTCATAGATGATGAGCCTACTACCTACGAAGAGGCCATTAGTGGCCCAGACTCTCAGAAGTGGCTGGAAGCCATGAGATCCGAGATGGAATCCATGTACACCAACAAAGTATGGACTTTGGTGGAACCACCCGATGGGGAGCGGCCCATAGGGTGCAAGTGGGTCTTCAAGAAGAAGATCGACATGGATGGTAATGTGATTACCTATAAGGGCCGATTGGTGGCTAAAGGATTCAGACAGATTCATGGTATTGACTATGATGAAACCTTTTCACCAGTCGCTATGACCAAATCCATCCGAATCCTACTTGCAATTGCAGCATACCATGACTATGAGATTTGGCAGATGGATGTCAAAACAGCATTCCTTTATGGGAATCTCCTCGAGGACGTGTATATGATACAACCGGAGGGTTTTGAGGATCCAAAGCAAGCCAACAAAGTCTGTAAGCTGCAACGATCCATTTATGGATTGAAACAAGCTTCTAGGAGTTGGAATCGACGTTTTGATGAATTGGTCAAAGAGTTTGGCTTCATCAGAAACGAAGATGAGTCTTGTGTCTACAAGAAGGTTAGTGGGAGCTCTGTAGCTTTTCTGGTCTTGTATGTGGATGACATACTACTCATTGGAAACGACATTCCCATGCTGCAATCTGTTAAATATTGGCTAGGAAAGTGTTTCTCAATGAAAGACTTAGGGGAAGCAGCCAATATACTCGGTATAAAGATCTATAGAGATAGATCTAAGAGGTTGCAAGGCCTAAGTCAAAGTACATATATTGACAAGGTGTTGAAACGTTTCAACATGCAAGATTCCAAGAAGGGATTCTTGCCCATGTCACATGGAATCACTCTTTCGAAGAGTGGTTGTCCTTCCAATGAGATTGAGAAGGAACGCATGAGTAGAATCCCCTATGCCTCGGCCATAGGATCTATCATGTACGCCATGTTATGTACTAGACCAGATGTGTCATATGCCTTGAGTATGACAAGCAAATACCAATCCAATCCGGGTGAGAGTCACTGGATTGCAGTCAAGAACATCCTAAAGTACTTGAGAAGAACTAAGGATGCTTTCTTGATATTTGGCGGTGAGGAAGAGTTGCGTGTAAGGGGTTACACTGATGCAAGCTTCCAAACCGACAAAGATGACTTTAGATCACAATCGGGATATGTGTTTTGCCTGAATGGAGCAGCGGTGAGCTAGAAGAGTTCCAAGCAAGAGACGGTAGCTGATTCTACAACAGAGGCTGAGTACATTGCTGCAAATGGCGCAGCAAAGGAGGCTGTTTGGATCATAAAGTTTGTTTCTGAACTTGGTGTGGTCCCTAGCATTGCAGATACAGTGGATTTGTTCTGTGACAACACTGGGGTGATCGCGCAATCAAAGGAACCCAGATCGCACCAGAAGTCCAAGCACGTGCTCAGGAAGTTTCATCTGATTCGAGATATTATCGATAGAGGAGACGTTCGGATATGCAAGATTCCTACAGATGATAATCTGTCAGACCCGCTTACGAAGCCTCTAACGCAGTGGAAGCATGAAGGGCACACTAGGAGTATGGGCATACGAGATGCGCCAGATTGGCTCTAGTGCAAGTGGGAGACTGTTGGAATAGATGCCCTAGAGGCAATCTAGTTTAGTATGAATTATTTGTGGCTAGAAATTCATTTATTATTTATTGGATATTTAATATAATGAAGTCCTTAGATTTACAATTGTGTTGTTTATCTTAAATATCCCTAGTCAAGTATAATGATTAAATGGGACAATCATCTATAGACTAGTATGGGGTTGGATTGATATGGAGATATCATGATCCAACACATAGGTGTGCATAAGGGAATGTTGCACTAGATTGACCCATCTCCGAGAAGGATACATACACGTTATGTTGAGTCACAAGCGCTTCTCGCGGTGCAATGGTATTGTCATCCTTAGAATTGAAGCCACTAGATATTCTAGTTGTGGATTATTGTGATCTTGGTAGCGTTAAACGCTACACCGTAACTGGGTAGTTATAAAGGCGTGTACTGGATACAATAAGAAGCAAGCTTAGAGATCGTAGTGGACGTAGATAGGATTTGTCCCTCCCACATAACGGGAGCAAATATCCTAGGCCACTCGAGGGATAGTGCTTATAGAATGTCTGGCCAGACTCAAATAAATCAATACGGGATATTGATGTTATTTGCACGAATAAGGCTATTCCCATGGATCGAGAAACTATGGATTGGATATACGAGTGTGACTTGTATGTCTCGTGTCCAATCCGGATATAGAGACAAAGGGATGAGACAATTACTTGTACAAAGGTTGTCAAGATGACTATTCTATTAGTTGGCTAGAATGGATGTTTTGCTAGAGACCGCTCCATATTAGCAAATAGTTGCTACCAACTAGATAGAACCTATGGGGTCACACGCTATATAGAGTTGAACTAGATTTGGGAATTAATTAATTGGATTAATTAATTAGAAGGATCACTTTGCAAACCCTTGCAAACTTAGTAGGGACTAATTTGCAAGGAAGGGACTAAATTGAATTCTAGTAGGACTAGAATAAGTCCTTTAGGTAGTTAACAAGGAGTTGTTGGACTATATAAAGGACCTTCCTTCCTTCCTTCTCACATAACTTATGCTCATTAAGTGAACATAACAAGAGTGGGAGAGAACAAAAGGAGAGAGAGCAAGCAACAAGGAGGCCCGAACCGCCCTCTTGCCGCCGCCCCGTCCCCGTCGGCCAAAGGAGGCCGAGACCCTCCTTTGGGTCTCGTTTTGCGTGATTTCTTCTTCCTCTTCCTCTTCCGGGCTAGCACCAAAGGAGTTGGGCGATCTAGGATCAACTCTAGGCGTGGATCAACTATAGAGAACGTGACACAATTCGCGTTTGAAGTCATCAAGGAGAACCCAAAGGTGTGTTTATGATTTCTAACCCTTACCATCGTTATGTCTCTTGACTTGTGATCCTTGGAGGGTTTTGCATGTTTTTATGTTTGATTATGCTTCCGTTGTGCGATCCATGAATCAAAACCCTACAACGAGCATCATAATAAAGGGGCTCAGAACACACGTCAACATACCCAATCACTGAACCAGAAATAACTCACAGAAAAAAGCTTTGTAGAAGGCTGGAGAGGCTGACTAGTTGCTTTGTAACTTCAGAGAAACTGGAAAAACCAAACTGGAGCAGTACGAGAGAGATACCCAGGCTCAGGCTAGGGCCTAGCAGAGGGTGGAGGGATGTTAGTTGTGAGAAGAAGGTGGTGCGGCGGTGGTAGGTAGTGGTGGCGGCTGGTTATTGCAGGTTAGGGTTAACGCTAGGGTTAATGCCGTCAAACCTGCTCTGATACCATGTTACAGAATGTGAGTGAAAGTCAATTTGCTACCTGTTACAAGGTAGTCCCCTTCTTATTTATACTAATAATAAAAACAACTAATTACATACTAACCCAACTAGTCTTACCACATAACAAATAAGTCCTTAACAGAGATTATACAACAATAAGCACAAGATATGGACTACAAACAAAGTGAGTTAAGGGTTGATTTACCGGTCTAGGAAACCTGCCGGAAATATGAATGTCCAAGAATCAAAACACATGATTACGTGTTTCCAGGCATGATTTGATGTCATAGAAATGATTCACAAAACAAAGAGACATCATGGAATCAAACAGAACACAATTTGGCACAGATACAGAGGATTAACCGAATCTTTGACCACGTACCACTCCGATTATTCTCTTCCCTATCATGGGGATTTTTTTAACTATTCACCGGGTCACTTTGATTCGGTGTTTTTTTTTTTTTTTTTTTTTTGAAATGCACTTTGACCAAGTGATTTTGATAGCTAAATGATGCAACTTTTCGATAATTTTTTCATGGTATTGTAAAAGTAAAAGTTGTTCTATTGTTGAAATCTAAAGTGGGAAGAAGAATTGTTCCATTCATCTTAATCAGAGAGAAGATACATTGTGGCTATATATAGACGATAATACAAAAGGTAAAGATCAATTAGCTATCTATACATGGAAGGTCAACTATCTAATATGGTAAATATATACACATTAACACCCCCCCCCCTCAAACTGAAGCCGGTGGAGAAGTGTCGAGCTGAAGTTTGGAGACCAAGTCATTAAAGCTCCCAGGGGGATGAGCCTTTGTGTGGATATCGGCAGTTTGTTCCAAAGTACCAGTGTGTTGAAGATGAATATTGCCTACAAGAAGGTGTTGTCAGACAAAGTGGCAATCAATTTCAATATGTTTGGTGCGTTCATGATACATGTAGTTGTGGGCAATCTGAATAGCACTACGACTGTCACATCAAACTGTAGTCGCAGAAATCTGTGGAGCACCCATGTAGGCTAAAAGCCATCGGAGCCATATAAGTTCTTGCGTAGCATCAGCTAATGCTCGATATTCTGCCTCGTTACTGGAGAGAGCAACAACACTTTGTTTCTTGCTCCTCCAAGAAATAAGTGAATCCCCTAAGAAGAAACATTAGCCTGTAGTGGAACGACAATCAGTGGGATCACCTGCCCAGTCAGCGTCGACAAAGCCTCGTAACACTGGAGCGGAGTGTGATGAGAAGCGAAGTCCATGGAATATAGTACCCTTGACGTACCGAAAAATTCAAAGAACGGCAGAGAAATGTGTTGAGCGCGGAGCTGACATGAATTAACTGACCTGATGAACAGCATAAGCAATGTCTGGGCGAGTATCTGTCAAGTAAACCAAACTGCATACCAAGTGTCGATATCGGGTATCATCTTTGAGAAGTTCTCCATCGGAGGGAGTGAGCTTAAGGTTGGGCTCCAAAGGGAGGCAATCTTTTGGTCTGTTATCCCTGCTCGAGCAATAATGTCTGAGGCATATTTTGTCTGAGATAGAGAGTATCCTTCAGTAGTGGGCGTAACCTCAAGACCGAGAAAGTAACTGAGAGGTACCAAATCCTTCATCTCGAAGTGGTGACTCAAGGATTCCTTAAGCTCATTAATGCCTGCATGATCATCACCAGTGATAATCATATCGTCAACATAAAGCAATAAGAGGATAATCTATGTGCGTTGCGGCGTACAAAGAGAACAGAGTCATAAGGACTGGAAATAAAGACAAGTTGAGTCACTGTGGCGCTGAACTTGGCAAACCAAGCACGGGGGGCTTGCTTGAGTCCATATAGGGCTCGACGAAGATGACAAACCATATGAGGGGGAACATCAAGGTCGGGTGGTGGTTTCATGTAGACCTCCTCTGTAAGATCGTCATTAAGAAATGCGTTCTTAACATCCATCTGAAAGAGAGACCAATGGCAAAGAGCAGCTACTGCTAACAGAGTGCGAACAGACGTAAGTCGAGCAACTGGAGAGAATGTTTCCTCATAGTCAATTCCATATTCCTGTGAAAAGCCCTTAGCAACAAGACGAGCTTTGTATCGCTCAACTGAACCATCAGAACGGGTCTTGATCTTATAAACCCACTTGGAACCAATAGGGGTCTTGTCAGGTGGAAAAGGAACCAAATCCCAAGTGTGGGTTTTGGCTGAGGCATCTAATTCATCACTCATTGCTTGCTGCCACAAAGGGTTAGTGCTAGCTTCACGAAAAGAATTAGGCTCATGGTGTCGAATAATAGCTGAAGAGCAGTGATAATCATGCATCCAAGAGGGAGGATTACGAACCCTAGTAGAATGTCGAACAGGTAAAGGTGGGGAAGATGATGTAACCTCACCTGTAGGGGGCACAAAATCTGATTTAGTAGGCTCGTCAACAGTGGTAGCAGGTCTATCAGACTCAGGAACTGTTGGTGGCGCAGAACTGTCAAATATAGAATCGTCATGTGCCAGCTCAAAGGACTCAGTAGGGGAGTCATCCGGGAAAAGATCATATGATGGATTTTTCATAGCAGGATGGTCTACAGTGGTGGAGGATTCTAACGAAGAGATGGTGGAAAATAACTTGTGTTCTCAAAAGATAACATGGCGAGAGATACGAAGACGTTTAGACACAGGATCCCGACATCTATAGCCTTTATGTTCAATACCATACCCCAGGAAGCAACATATGCGAGAGAGAGGTTCTAGTTTGTTGTGTTCATGTGGTTGGAGAAGGACGAAACAGACACATCCGAACACATGAAGAGATGAATAGTCAGGGGATTTTCAATACAATTTCTCTTACGAGGTCATGTTTTGAATGGTAGGGGTAGGTACACGGTTGATAGTGTAAACCACAGTTAAAGCAGCTTCAACCCATAAGCGTTTAGGGCATGAGGAGGAGATAAGAAGTGCACGAACAGTGTCAAGTATGTGCCGATGTTTGCGTTCGGCACGCCCATTTTTTTGGGAGGCTCCAGGACAAGAGCGATGAGGAAGAGTGTCGTGACGGCAAAGAGTAGCAAGAAATTTGCTATCTCGATATTCTGCAACATTATCTGATCTAAAGACTTTGATATGGCAATAAAATTGTGTTTGAACCATAGAAGAAAAGTCAAGGTAGATTCGGGGAAACTCAGAGCGATTTTTGAAAAGATAGAGCCACGTGTAGCGAGTGAAATCATCAACAAATATCACAAAGTATCGCGAACCACCCATAGTAGCATGTGGAGAGGGACCCCAAACATCAGAATGGACTAAATCAAAAGGTGCAAATGAAACTGAATTACTCTTATTAAAGGGTAAAGTAGGTTGTTTGGCCAATTGATAAGAAGAACAGTTCAACTGTTCAGATTTAATGGAGCCTAATTGACCACTTAATATCAATGTTTTCAATACACCAAAAGAAACATGCCCTAAGCTGGAATGCCAAAAACTGAAGGGAGAAGATGCGGTGGATGCCACAGAGTGATGAGACTGAAGGAGATGCAGCGGAAGGTGAAGGTTTGTGAGCTCAAACAATCTTCCAACCCTACGGCCGGTCCCAAGTATCTCCTTTGTCTTAGGGTCCTATACAAGACAACCATTAAGAGAGAAAGGGACATCAAGACCAAGTTCACAAAGTTGACCCACATAAATAAGATTCAATGCAAGTTTGGGAATCAAATAAGTATCAGGAAGAGACAAGTTTTCAGTGGATATGGAACCATGATGTGTGATATGCATGTGTGACCCATCAACAGTGTGAATGGTGGGGGAATGAGTAGGCAATTATTTGGATGAGAATAATGATGAATGAGATGTCATGTGATCGCAACAACCTGAATCAAAATACCAAGGAGTACATGAGGCAGCCTATAGAGCTGGTTGAGGACTAGAAATGGACAAAACCTGTTTAAGGAGGGAAGCAAGATCGTCGTTGGAGATAGTGGTATGGGAACTATTGGGTTTTGAAGAATCATAGGCAGCAGCAGCAGAGTGTGATGATCCTTTGCCCTTATATCCACCTCGAGAAGTAGAACCACCACGACGAGGACCATTATTAGATTTTTGATGACCAGACGCCTTTGGTGCTGCAGGATTAGTACAATCAATATCAAAATGTCCATACTGAGTACAATTACGACAATACCGCTTCGGGAAAGTAGTAATGATGTGACCGTCCTCATGGCAATATTTGCAAGAATGATGTGTAGTAGGTGCACAAGAATGAAATTGTGGCACACGAGGAATAGACAAAGCCATATCTTGCTGAACTGGAGAGCGGGTCAGACCTAGACGAGTCTCTGCAGATAGTAACTCAGCAACAACACCATCAAGAGTAGGGAGAGGGTATCTGTGAAGAAGACTGGCGCGGACAGGCATATATGCATCATTCAATGCCATAAGAAACTGAAGAAGGCGGAAGCGATCTCTATAAGTCAAGTAGAGAATAGCATCATCGACACATTTCCACTTGGGTTCAGACTGAGCCAACTGGTCCCATGCAATATGCATCTGAGCCAAAAAGGCGTTAATAGACTGTCATGGTTCTTGTCGCATGTTTCCAAAATCTTTAGGCAGCTGGTACCGATGAGAGAGGTCAACAGTAGTTTATCGAGATGAAAGAATATCCCATGCTTCTTTTGCAACTTCAAAGCACCCTAGCTGATTACGGATGGAGGGAACATATGTGTTACGAATCCATGTGATGATTCGGGCAGGCATTAATGAGCTTAAGGAATCCTTGAGTCACCACTTCGAGACGAAGGATTTGGGACCTCTCAGTTACTTTCTCGGTCTTGAGGTTACATACACTACTGAAAGATACTCCCTATCCGAGCTAAAATACGGATAGGAGCGAACCGAATACAAGATCCAAAAACGTGAATCCGGATCAGGGCTAAGTGACGACGGAGAAGTGGCGCGTGTGAGCGCGTGAGAAGGCGGAACGAGCTCCGACAAAGTGCATGGCGCTCGCCTTTTTCTTGCGGAGGGATCTGGGTTGATATTGAAGTAAGAGAATGGTTTGAAATCGTCAAAAGAAGCTGTTTACAGAGAGGGCGAGTATCGCGACAAACGAACAGAGTTTGCGTCTCTTGTTCGACGGTAAATAAAAATGGGCATAGTTAGTAAAATACGGGACGGAAATAAATCGTTGTTCGGTACGTACGTGTATTATACGATTTTATGTTAAAAATACGTTAGTAAAAATTCGGCTTAAAAATACGGAATTTGATTAATTCGAATATTCTATACGTACGTGTATAATTCGTATACTAGTTATTCATTCGGAATTAAAAATACGGGTGCATTTCTTAGTATTTTAGCATATATAATGAGTTATTTGTGTCCCACATTGCAATATTTTTAAATTTTTATTAAATATTTAAAAATAATATGTAAAGCATGTACTCATGTGTTTATCATTTTTGATAAATACACTATTTACTCATGACTAATACATTACTTATGCAAAATAATATCAAAATATTTTTGATCAAAACTTCTATCAAAAAGCTATTGCGCATTCCCTAATCTTTAAGCCTTAATTATTCTGAAAATTAATACTATAACACATAAGACTCAAGATGCATACGCATGCATATATATAGCTATTTCAAAATACTTATACATATTTATAATAAATCATTGTAAATCTATATACTAATAAATATTTAAAATAAAGAAAATATTATTCTTTACACTATTATTCTTTCGAAAAAATATTTCTAGTAAGGAAATTGTAAGAAAATATTTAATAATAACTAATTACTATAACTGATAATATTTTGGATGACAATTTATTCGCTGCAATTTTGTATGGAAGAAGTTTTATTCGGAAGTATTATACGTTAAAACGTTAAATACGAGTATTAAACTTTTTTGGTCAAAAGTTCGAGTATTTTTCATTAGGTCCAGCAATAGTACGAAATACGGAAGTATTTTTCATTTATACGTACGGACGGGTATTAAACGGAAAAATTCGGAGTATTTACTAACTAGGAAAATGGGTGCCAGGAGCTTTTAGGGCTCTGATACCATGTTGAAATCTAAAGTGGGAAGAAGAATTGTTCCATTCATCTTAATCAGAGAGAAGATACATCGTGGCTATATATAGACGATAATACAAAAGGTAAAGATCAATTAGCTATCTATACATGGAAGGTCAACTATCTAATATGAGAAATATATATACACATTAACATCTATAATGCGGTGAAAAAATTATCAAAAAATCGTATCGTTTTGCGATCCAAATCATCGGGTGAGCCAAATGTAAAAAAAAATCAAATGATGGGGAAGAGAAGAATCAGTGGTATGAGTTTTTCACATACATCCTATTAGATAGTATTGGTAAACTTCTTAGTCATTCTTGTATTTTTCTTTCTTTCGTTATTGAGCTGGTTTCTCACAAATGAGTTGTCTTACATTTAGGACAGTACACCATGGTAAAGAAGATGACCAGGACGAATTAACATCAATTTTTTCGGCGGCGTGTGCTTTTGGGATGTTTGCCATCACTCACTGTCTCTAGGACGATGCAATTACTGAGGCTCTTCAGGCTACAAATTGCTAGATGGTGAAAATTGTCCTCCCAAACTTCTGTATTTCATTAGAAATTAAAAAAAAAACTAATACCAAAACTAATTGCTGTTTAATCCCTAAATTAAGTATAAGCTATTGCTATTACACCCCCGCAGTCGGAGCTGGAGAATGATGAACGTTCAAACTGGAGCGGAACCTTTCAAATAACTGGTGAGGCAGACCTTTGTTGAAGATATCCGCATACTAGAAGTCAGCGGGCATGTGAAGAAACCGAAGTTGGCCGAGACGAAATTTTTTCCGTATAAAGTTAAGATCGATCTCAATATGTTTCGTGAGTTGATCCTGAACCGGATCACCCGATAAGTAGACTGCACTAACATTGTCACAATAGCAGAGTGAGACCTTCGGAAGAAGAACCTTAAGCTCAAGAAGAAGATTGCGAAGCCAACATAGCTCAGAAACAACGTTGGCCACGCCACGGTACTGGGCCTCGGCGCTAGAACGAGAGACAGTGGCTTGTCGTTTGGACGACCAGCTGAGAAGGTTGTCCCCATTAAAGGTGAAAAAATCGGAGGTGGAGCGACGTGTGTCCGGGCAGCCTGCCCAATCCGCATTAGTTTACGGAATGAGACCCATGGAGGCAATAGCTGATATGTGAAACCCGATGAAAGGGGAGTATGCAGATGAATATGCAGCACAGATACTCTAGAAGGGGGGGTGGGTTGAATAGAGTATGCCAACTTTTTGCAAAACTAGAGGAGGAAAATAGTTTTAGTTTTAGTGCAAAGGAGTTCAAGGCCTTGAACACAAATTCAAGCCTTTGGAATGAAATACAATTTGCAATAAAATAGAAAGTCTTTTTCAAGGCCTTGAAAAGAGTTTCAAACCCTTGAAAAAGAGACAAGTTTAAGTGCTGCAAAAGACAAAGGATTTATAGAGTTCAGTCCACTTGGACCTACGTCTCTACCACAGAGATCTTCTCCCTGCAGGATTTTTGACTCAATTCTTATTAAGCTAAGCCCTAGATCTCAAGCACAGAGAATTGCCTTACTCTGTTACAGCTTGTGGTTCTCCCTAACCTATTAAGTACCTGCTCTAGCTAACTGATTAACTAAGAATTTTCTATTGTTCAATTTGAACAATCATTGAGAATGAAGTATAGAAGTATTACAGTAATGATCTACCAATAAAGTACAATACAGAAGAACACTAGAGTAGAAAACTGCAGTGAAGAATGCAGTGAACTTCTGTGTGTTGGATTGTGAGAGTGATGAACTTCTTTGATGCTTGTCAATCCAGAATTGTGTCTCTATTTTCGCCCGTTGAGTGTTTTTTTTTTCATTCTTCAAATTGGGCTCTATTTATACAGTTTGAAACTCTGCAAATCTTCCCAGATTTTCAACAACAACTTCCTGTATTTTAGGCAACAGCTTTGACTCTCTTCAACAACCTTCTCCAACGGATAGTTGATCACAATCTTCAGAGGTTTCGCTGTGATCTTGTCTTTAAACAAATTGAGAAGCTGTTAAGAAGATCTGATTGATCACAGGATCCTCTTCACTAAGTAGTTTCCTTCCTGCAAAAGTCAGATAAGGAAACAAATCCTGCAAATATAGGAAGTAAAATTTCCCTGCAAAACTGAGGCAAAACAATGGATTAAAACATGTTTAGATATATCAAAAAAAATTGTATTTCATCATCAAATAATAACACATTAAGTACATGGATGAGAGGGATGGTATTAAATCAAAAAGAGTTTAGAAAAACTACCCCTCAGAACATGTATGCAGGTCAGACAGTTTCAAGGCTTTGAATCCTAGTTCAAGGCCTTGAAATAGCTCTTGTGAAACCTGATTTGAGGCTTTGAAACCTTGTTCAAGGCCTTGAAATACCTAAGTATTTCAAGTCCATGAAACATGTGACCTTACAATCTCCCCCTTGATGAAAGACAAAACCTGAACTGTTTTGATTCTAAGTATCTGCAAAAATTACTGATTAGTACACAATTCACATAATAACACAGTAATTCCAAAAGATCCAACTTATTAACAAAAACTGCAAGTAGCAGAAAATCCTGCAGACCAAAATATAGGTCATCTGAACAGCAAACAAAATCAAAACAAAACAACCTAAAATTTTTCTCCCTCTTTTTGACTTTCATAAAAAATAATGAGAGTATGTTGGATCAGTGTCTGGAAATATTTGAAAATAGAAGTTAAAGACTTACAAGAAATAATGGGAAAGAAAGAGTAGGCAGGATTAAGGGGTTGGGTCTTCATCTCCATCTTGATCTCCCTCTTCTTCCTCACTGTCATCATCAGTCTTATCCTGTTCTTCTTGTTCCTCTCATTCTCACCAGCAGCAGTCACTTCTTCAGTCTTGTCCTTGTGACACGCTCCAACTGCAAGTGTACAAATGTCGGTGTAGTGATAAAGTTCTGGAAAACTGGGTTGTCGAACCCAAGAGACTTCTTGTAAATTAATTAATATTTCTTAACCTTTTGTGGGCACAGCGCGTTGTTTGTTTGTCTAATGCTCCTAAAATGAAAAGAACAATATCATCAATAACCGCGTGGAAAGGGTCACGATTAACGAAGAATGATTTATAACGTTACTAATAAAATGAAAAATACCGGGAATTCTCTCTAGGATCACTAATGACGATATGAGTTATGTTTTGATTCATGAAACACTAACATGTCTACTATTATTAACCAAGCACTACACAACTCACCGACTTACCAAACAAATTGTTTATGTCTAAATCAAATTTAAATCGAGTTACCAAGCCTAATTCAATTTTAAGCATGCATTACGTTCATTATTCTAGTTTATGATCCTAATCAACACTACCGAGTTACCAAGTAGTGATACAACTAGGTGAAAAATTCAATTTACCGACTAAGAATCACCGAGTTACCGCGCGAATCCTAATTAAGATCAATCCTACGTTAGCTACACGCGGGAAATATAGAGTTTTAACATAAACTTTTCTTAATAATAAAATAACATGATTAATTAAGTTCAAAGCGTGAATCACAACCCCAAAACATCAGGTTCATATCAAACCCTAGCTACCAAACGATAATTCCCAGCAAAAGAGGGTTTAGCTACGATTACACATGATCAAGATACAAAGTTTCATGATCACAAATCAAAACTAGAGAGAGGGAAGAGAAAAGATCAAACAAAGCGTCTCCCAAGCTTACCAAAGCTCCAAGCACTTGTCTCCAACTCTAAGATACTGAAAAACTATGCCCTATCCCGTTCTAATATGTTTCCATAGTGTTTAGAACAAGTTACAAGTAATTACACAAAAGCCCCAACGAATCTGCTATTTCTGGCGATCTCTTCGTAGGAACAGTCTTCGTACGAAGACTTTTTTCTCTTCGTACGAAGGCCTTCTTAGGAAGAGTCTTCGTATGAAGACTTTTTCTCTTCGAACGAAGGCCTTCCCAGATAAGTACTGCAAGCTGTTTTGGGAAGATAATTTTCAGACTCAAAAAATTTTCTAAGTATAATGTCTTCATACGAAGACAATTCTCTTCGTACGAAGAGAAGTCTGAGCCACCCAAAAACATCATTTTTCGACTATTTTCCGATTCCTTGCCCGCACCTTTGCTTCCTTAAGTATCTCCTCGACCTCGAGACTCCTTTTATGCTATAAAAATTCCCAAATTCCTGGGAACCCTTCATTCATCAATTCTGCTCCTCGAAAGGTGTGTTTGGTATTTCCGGATGCTTTTGGCTGCGTTTTATCTCTTTGAGCATCCTTTTTTACATAACTTTTTTCGTCTGGACTCCAATAAATGTGATTTGTTCACATTTAGATTCCTTTTGCGATGTAGACTTCATCCATGTAGAGAAATTTCAGTTTCCGGATGATTTTCTCGTTTTTCTCAATTATTGCCCAATTCTGGCGAAAACATCCAAAACGCGCCAAATTCGCCTCTTTCTTCTATTCCGAAGCTCGTGTCTTCTCTCCACTTGATTCCCGCATACGTAATTCCTGTCAAACAACAACAAGAACACTAACACGAAGATCAAATGTGATAAATTATCAAAATCATACTAAAAACCATTAAGAAACGCCTGAATTGTGCATTAAAGGTCAAAAACATCTAAAACTGCATTTTCTTTATAATTTGGCTCAAATCTTGACACTTTTCATCGAAACGCACACAAATAACAATGTAAAGTGTATGTATGACAACTCTTATTACGGAGTTATCACCTTGGTAGCAGCCTTTGGAGATTTCTTCTTTTTATTCAAAGTAATCAGCAGATCATCTGAGTCAGGACTGTTTACTTCATCTCCTTCCTGAGCAGTTTGTTCTACCACTTGTTTTCCCTTATCTTTGACTGAGCAGCCTCTTACTGGTTGGAATGTTCACTTGGGAAATTCTTGTCTGAACCACCTTTATTTGTATCTTCTTCATCCTCAGGAACATCAAACACAGTCATGCTTCTAAAGATGATTTCCACCATGTATTTGACCTGTGAGAGATTTGTCTCAAACCCATGCTGATTCTATTTGATCTCACTGTTATCCATCTCTACACCATCAAGTCTCTGAAGGATGGAAGACAAATCAGGAGGTTGAGAGGTCTGGCTTGAAGTAGGGGTCAAGGTTTTGGGCTTGACAAACTTCTTTGCATTGAGCTCTTCTTCTGTCAAATCAGAATACAACTTCCAAATCTTTTCTTTTGTCTTAACCACTCAATCTTCTCAAAGGATTTCTCATTCAGCACACCAATTCCAGAATTGATAGACTCCTCACCAGTAGTAGGAATTTCAAGGTGTTGAAAGAAAATAGTTAGCAGATTTGCATAAGGCAAATGATGCTTTCTCTGATCTGTTTGGCTGAACAACATATGCTCCATTACATTTTTCTGCAGATCAATCTCATAGCCATGCATAACCAGATACATAATATAGAGTATTCTCTCAGTGATTAACTCCTTTGAATGTTCCCTTGGAAAGATGCATCTCATCAATATAGTGAATAACACTTTGGCTTCAACACTTAACACAAAGTGTGTTAATTGTTTGGATGATGCACGAACATTTGGTAAAAGGAATTAATGTCTGGATAACTTCAAGGCTTCATTCTTAGACGGATGATTTTGTGTGTCATACCTCTTGGGACTTCCTAGAACAGTTGAGAACTCAGAATGATCCAACTCCATAGTAACACCAGCAACTACAGTCTTAATTACCAAGTGTGGGGAATTCTTAATTTGCTTCATGTTAAGATAAAACAGTCTGGTAAGCCTAGGGTATACTAGCTCAGGAGGATTTAGCATGAACCACAAAGAACTTTTCTTCAGCATGGTAATGCAGTTGAGATTCATTCCATTTAACACATGCATGTTGACCAAGCTACAGAAAGCAATAGGCCTAGAAGCAAAGTCATCTAACCACTGACCTTTTGAAGAATTTGAGATGAACCAAGATTCATCAGGAGCAGTATTCTTTGTGTAGATCTGCAATGCTTTCTCCACATTGTCTTCTGGCTATTCCTATGTTACCTTTCCTTTCCCTTTTTCAGCTTGAGTTGCCTTCTTCTTTTTCTTCAAATTCTTGGGGCTAGAGATCTCTATTTCAGGTTACTTCTCTCAAGCAGCTTTCTCTTTCTTCTTCTTTGTCTTCTTCTTTTCTAAGGAGTGAGTTGCATCCTTCTTGACTTTCTTTTTGGGTGGAGAAAGTTCTGCAACTGCCTCTGAACTAGAATTTCCAGATCTAAAGTCTCCACTAATCTCTTGAACTTCATCCACTGCTGCCTTTATTTTCTTCTCTGTACTCTGTTTTGATCCTCCGGCCATCTTAATTCTGTCTGAGGCTTTTCTAGTGATCATTAGGGTTTGGGAGAAGAAGAGAGAGAGGTGGATTTAATACAGAGTGAAGGAGAGGAGAATGAGATAAATACTCAGAGATTTTGTATTTGAAAAGGAAACTGCAATATTTTTTCTGATCCTAAAAGATCTGTAATGACCAACAAAGATTCAAATCTTTGAAGCCGTTGGAAATAAATAACTTAATACTATATTTGGCTGAAAATAAATTTTAAAAAAGGTAGGGGAAATATTGAGAAAATATCTACAGAGATAGCACCCAATACTGAAAGATCCAAAACTTATTCACTAATCAGTTATCAGACTTATTTTCAAGGCTTTGAAAATAGTTTCAAGGTCTTGAAATGTTGTTAAGTTGAAGCACATAAGACCAAAGCTTTGAATAGATTTTCAAGGCTTTGAAAATCAGTTCAAACCTTTGAAGCACATAAAAGACTTACCTTCCTTACCTGATGCTCCCCCTAAACCAATGCATCCTTATTTAGCATGCCTAATTCCAGTCTTAGAGTTGATCAAAATCTTTCATCTGGCAATGGTTTAGTGAAGACATCTGCAAGTTGCATGTTAGTAGAAACAAATTCAAGAACAATATCACCTTTCTCGGCATGATCTCTGATGAAATGATGTCTAACATCAATATGCTTGGTTCTTGAATGTTGTACTGGATTCTTTGTGATAGATATTGCACTAGTGTAGTCACATTTGATGGGAATACTTCTGAAATCGAATCCAAGATCCCTCAACTGTTGAGCAATCCACAACACTTGTGAACAACATGCTCCAGCATATATATATTCAGCTTCAGCTGTTGATAGAGAAACTGAGTTTTGTTTCTTGGAGTGCCAACTGATCAGAGATGATCCAATAAATTGTCAAGTTCCATAAGTGCTTTTTCTATCAACTTTGTAACCTGCAAAATCAGCATCTGAAAATCCATGCAAAGAGAAGTTAGCTTGGATACCAAAGCCCTAAGTCTTTGGTACCATTTTGATATCTAAGCATTCTCTTCACATCAGTTAAGTGTGATTCTGTTGGATTAGCTTGAAATCTTGCACACATACATACACTGAACATGATATCTGGTCTACTAGCAATAAGTTATAGTGATGATCCAATCATACATCTATACTTTTTCACATTGACACTCTTACCAGATTCATCTTTATCTAAAGACAGTGTAGAACTCATTGGAGTCCTGATCTCTTTGGATTGAGACATGTGATACTTGTTCAGCAAGTCCTTATTATACTTGCTTTGATGCAGAAAGATGCCCTTCTTCAGTTGATGTATTTGAAGTCCAAGGAAGAAGTTCAACTCTCCCATCATGCTCATTTCAAATTCCCTGCTCATAAGACTTGAGAATTATTTTCATAGAGAATCATTAGTAGCTCCGAACAGAATATCATCAACATAAATTTGAACTTCAAGTAAATCTTTCTCATGAGTTTTTATCAAAAGGGTCTTATCTACCAGTCCTCTTTTGAAATCATTTTCAAGCAGAAACTTTGACAATATTTCATACCAAGCCCTTGGAGCTTATTTCAAACCATAAAGAGCTTTGTCAAGTTTATAAACATGATCAGGAAACTTATCACTTTCAAAACCAGGAGGTTTTGCAACATAAACTTCTTCTTGCAAATATCCATTCAGAAATGCACATTTCACATCCATTTGAAATAGCTTCATGTTTTTGAAAGATGCAAATGCAAGCAGAATTCTAAATACTTCTAACCTGGAAACTGGGGAAATTGTTTCCTCATCATCAATACCTTCATCTTGATTGTAACCTTGAGCAACTAACCTTGCTTTGTTTCTGATCACCTTGCCATTCTCATCCAGTTTGTTTCTGAACACCCATCTGGTACCAATGACAGACTGATTTGTAGGTGGAGGAACTAGGTTCCATATCTTGTTTCTTTCAAATTCATTGAGTTCACTTTCCATTGCTATAATCCATTCTACTTATTGTAAAGCTTCCTTCACAGTTTTGGGTTCTACAAGAGAAATGAAGGCATTGAAAACACAAAGATTCTTCAACTGTGACCTTGTTTGTGTACCAGTGGTTGGGTCAGAGATGATATTGTCAGCTGGATGAGATGAAAGATATTTTAATCTCTTTCTTGGAGACCATGGTTCAGGTTCTCCATAGATATTTTCTGGTCTTGAAGTAGTGGCCTGATCATTCATCTCTTTCTGATCATCTTTGTCAAGGATTTGATCTCTATTTTCAAGGCCTTGAGACCTATTTTCAAGGTCTTGAAAATGGCTTCTGTTTCCTTCTGAACCTTTCTTTAACCCAAGAGATTTCTCAGCTTCTTCTTCTGATTCATGCTTGTTCAGATTCAGGTCTGCAAAACTTTCACTCAAAGAACCATCATAGCTTTCATCAAAAATAACATGAATACCTTCTTAAACCATCTTGGTTCTTTTATTATAAACTCTATAAGCTTTGCTAGTAAAAGAGTAAACAAGAAATATACCTTCATCACTTCTTGCATCAAACTTACCCAAGTTGTCCTTACCATTGTTGTGGACATAACATGTGCAGCCAAAGGGTCTGAAGTATGAGATGTTTAGCTTTCTACATCTAAAAAGTTAATAGGGGGTTTTCTTCAAGATAGGCCTGATCAAGCACCTGTTCAGAATATAATTTGTTGTATTCACAGCTTTTTCCAATAATGTTTTGGCAATTTATTTTCTAGAAGCGTTGTCCTTGACATGTCTTCAAGAGTTCTGTTCTTTCTTTCAACAAGTCCATTCTGTTGAGGAGTTCTAGGAGCAGAGAAATTGTGAGAGATACCATGCTTAGCACAGAACAAGTCAAATTCTAATTGATCAAATTCTCTACCATGATCAGTTCTTATTGAATCTATGGGTAGGTTTTTCAAGTTTTGAAGTTCTCTGCAAAGCTTTGAAAATTCAGAGAGGGCTTCATATTTTTCTTTCAAAAATATAACCCACGTATATCTAGAATAATCATCTACAATGACTAGCATATACCTCCTATCTTTTGGATTTGTTGTCCTCATAGAACCCCACAAATCCATGTGAAGTAGTTCAATAGGTCTAGAGGTACTTACAAACTTCTTTGGTTTGAATGAGCTTCTGGTCTTCTTACCCTGAGCACAAGATTTGCATACATCATCTTCTTTGAACTTGATATATGGTAATCCTCTTACCAGGTCCTTGGAGATCAATTTGTTCAAGGTATGCAAGCTATGTGACTAAGCTTTCTGTGCCAAACCCTTGAATCCTCTTTCAAGGCCTTGAGGCACTTTAAGCTTTTACCTGCAACTTTGTTAGTCTGAAAAGTATAAACATTGTTTGATCTAGAGGCTGTGAGAATGCAATTTCCTGATTTCTCATTTTGCACCACACACTTCTCTTTATCAAAGATAATCTTGTTGCCCTTATCACAAAGCTGAGAAACACTAAGCAAGTTAAATTTCAAACCATCAACTAGATACACATCAGAAATAGAATTTTCAGAATCTGTACAACCTTTACCAATACCAAGAATGTTGCATTTGCCTTTGTCACCAAGAGTAATTGAACCTTCAGATTGCTCTTTCAATTTTGAGAATAGGGATCTCTTTCCACTCATGTGTCTTCAGGATCAACCATGTTAGGTGGTCTGACCCCTTTAGGAACCCAAATATGTCTGACTTGTCCTTTAAGTTGAAATGGAAATGTGTTCCTCATTATATGTGGGCCTCTTCTCTTGAAAGGACAAGTCATCTTCATATGACCAATCTTGTTGCAAAAGTGACACTTAGGAGAAGTTTTACTTCCAGCTTTCACAAATCTGGTATTGTTGTTTCTTGGAAAGTTTGGATTGTAACCAATACCAGTTTTATGGACAGACTTTGAACTTCCTCCAAGAATCAAGTTTAACTTATGTTCTGAGCCTGCAAGCTTGACTTTGACTAATTTAGATTCTTGAAGTTTCTCAAAAAGAGTAGTATTTTGTTTATCTGATTCATCAACCTGATGTTTCATATTAACAAGGTTGTGACTCAGCAAAGAGTTCTCAGTGACTACTTCCTTGAAATCTGTTTTTAAGGCTTTGAAACTGGTTTTCAAGGCCTTGAAATCACTGTCAGATTTTCTTCTGAGAGATTTCAAGATTCTTATTTAGACAAACAAGTTGTAAATTCTCTCTTGCTTGCTCATGAACTTTTTCTTTCAAAAGTCTAATCTCTTTCAGATAATCATCTTCATTTAAAAGCATTGTTCTGAGATAATCTGAAAGAGCATCTTTTGGTTTTGAAATCAGGCAGTTTACCATTACCTCAATGTTCTTCTCAGAACTTTCATCATGCTTGGCCATGAAGCATAGGTTGGCATGTTCTTCTTCAAATTCATATTCACTTGAGCTATATGAATCACTCCATGAGGCTATCATAGCTTTCTTTATCCTGTCATGGTCTTTCTTTTGAAAGCTCTTGCTTTTCTTGTGTGGACGATCTCTTATCAAATGTCCTGCATCACCACACTCAAAGAAGTTCATGACTTTGGATTTATTTTGTGAATAAGACTTACCTTTGTAGTCCTTGCTACTGGATGATTTGTTCCTTTCTCAGTTGAAGTCTTTGTTTCCAAAGTTTTTCTTCATCTTGAGAATTCTGGTTAAGGCTTTGGAGATCAATGCAAAAGGATCTTCATCATCATCATATTCAGTTTCAAGGCTTTGAATTTTCTCATTCTCTTTGGCCTTGAGTGCTAAGTTCTTGACATCTTCAGGTAGCTCTCCATCAGCTTCATTCATGGATATTTCATGTGTCATGAGCTTCCCTTGTAGGTCATCAAGTCGTAGTGATGAGAGATCTTGAGCTTCTTCAATGGTTGTTTTCTTTGGTTCCCATTTGGCCTTTGGAAGACTTCTCAGTATCTTCCTCACCTTTTCTTTATTGGAAATATGTTTTCCCAAAGAATCAAGGTTGGTTACAATGCCTGTGAACCTCTTGAACATCTCTCTGATTGAATCATCTGCATTCATCTTGAACAGCTCATATTGCCTGAGATAGATGTTGATCTTGGTTTGCTTGACTTGACTAGTTCCTTCAAATGTCACCACAAGCTTGTACCAGATTTCTTTGGCAGTCATGCAGCCTGAAATCCTGTTGAATTCATCTGTATTCAAAGCACAATACAAGATGTTAATAGCTTTGTAATTCTTAGAAAATTGTTCTAACTCAGAGGATGAGAGTGAGTCTTCAGATTTGGGAATTTTGGTCCCTTCTTTCTCTGTAAAGAAAGTGTGAGGTCCACTCTGAATAATGGTCCAAAGCTCTATGTCCTGATCAATGATGAACATCTTATCAGGGCTTTCCAGTGAGCAAAGTTGTCTCCACAAAATAGAGGAGATCTATTGGAAGCTCTTCCCTGTGAGAAACCACCATCACCTACAGTACTCATGATCACCAGATGGTTAAATCTTATACAGTGATACAAGCTCTGATACCAATTGAAAGGGGAGTATGCAGATGAATATGCAACACAGATACTCTATAAGGCGGGGGGGGGGGGGGGGTTGAATAGAGTATGCCAACTTTTTGAAAAACTAGAGGAGGAAAAGAGTTTTAGTTTTAGTGCAAAGGAGTTCTAGGCCTTGAAAAAAAATTCAATCCTTTGGAATGAAATACAATTTGCAATAAAACAGACAAGTCTTTTTCATAGCCTTGAAAAGAGTTTCAAACCCTTGAAAAACAGACAAGTTAAGTGCCGCAAAAACTATGAATGTGACTGAACTGTAAATGGAAGAGACAAAGGATTTATAGAGTTCAGTCCACTTGAACCTACCTCTCTACCTCAGGGATTTTCTCCCTGAAAGATTTTCAACTCAATTCTTATTAATCAAAAGCTAAGCCCTAGATCTCAAGCACAGAGAATTGTCTTACTCTGTTACATCTTGTAGTTCTTCCTAACCTATCTAGTACCTGCTCTAGCTAACTGATTAACTAATAATTCTCTATTGTTCAATTTGAACAATCCTTGAGAATGAAGTATAGAAGTATTACAGAAATGATCTACCAATAAAGTACAATACAGAACAACACTAGAGTAGAAAATCGCACTGAAGAATGCAGTGAACTTCTGTGTGTTGGATTGCGAGAGTGATGAACTTCTTTGAAGCTTGTCAATCCAGAATTGTTTCTCTCTTTTTGCCCGTTGAGTTTTTTGTTTTTTTATGCTTCAAATTGGGTTCTATTTATACAGTTTGAAACTCTGCAAATCTTCCCAGATTTTCAGCAACAACTTCCTGTATTTAAGGCAACAGCTTAGACTCTCTTCAACAGCCTTCTCCATCGGATAGTTGATCGCAATCTTCAGATATTTTGTTGTGATCTTGTCTTTAAGCAAATTGAGAAGCTGTTAAGAAGATCTGATTGATCACAGGATCCTCTTCACTAAGTAGTTTCCTTCCTGCAAAAGTCAAATAAGGAAACAAATCCTGCTAATACAGGAAGTTAATTTCCCTGCAAAACTGAGTCAAAACAATGGATTAAAACATTTTAGATATATCAAAACTTTTTGTATTTCATCATCAAATAATAACACATTAATTACAGGGATGAGAGGGATGGTATTAAATCGAAAAGATTTTAGAAAAACTCCCCTTCAGAACATGTATGCAGGTCAGACAGTTTCAAGGCTTTGAATGCTGGTTCAAGGCCTTGAAATAGCTCTTCCTGTGAAACCTGATTCAAGGCTTTGAAAACTTGTTCAAGGCCTTGAAATACCTAAGTATTTCAAGTCCATGAAACATGTGACCTTACACCCGAGATCAAGAGGGCCACTTACATAGCGAAGTACGCGTTTCAACGCGCTAAAATGATGCTCTCGAGGATCGTGCATGAAGAGGCTGATCTGCTGAACAACATATGAGATGTCAAGACGGGTGAGTGTGAGGTACTAAAGAGCACCAGCTAAGCTGCGGTAGGAAGTGGGATCATCAACCGGAGGTCCCGAACCCATGGTAAGTTTAGGGCCAGTCTCAACCGGAGTTCTAACCGGCTTACAGCCGACCATCGATGCACGTTTTAGAATCTCAGAGGCATACTGACGGTGAGAGAGAACCATACCAGATGCAGTGCGAGTGACAAAAAATGCCTTGAAAATGATGTAGAGGTCCAAGGTTAGTCATAGCAAACTCAGTCGAAAGCTGAGGAATAATCCTCTGCACAACTGTAGAAGAAGATCATGTAATAATGATATCGTTGACCTAGAGGAGGAGGTAGACAATATCTGATCCCTGACTGTAGAAGAACAGAGAATCATCACACCGACAAATGGAGAACCCCACTGGGCCCGTGAAAAAGGCAGGAAAACGCTGAAACCACGTGCGTGGTGCCTGTTTCATCCCATAGAGGGACTTAGGAAGACGACAGACATGATCCGGATGGTGAAGATCCCGATAGCCCGGTGGCTGATGCATATGCACTACCTCATCCAAATCACCATGCAAGAAAGCATTCTTGACATCCAACTGGCGAATACTCCAAGCATGAGAGACGGCTAGAGTGAGAACAGTACAGATGGTGGCTGGTTTGACAACAACACTAAAAGTCTCATCAAAATCAACACCCACTAACTAAGATTTTCCATACGCCACCAGACGGGCTTTGTACCGCTAAAGAGTACCATCAGCCCGAAACTTGTGACGGGATTACCAAATGGCACGGAGAGTGTTTTCCCCAGACGGTCGAGGAACCAACTCCCAAGTCTGATTCGTAATCATAGCCTCAAACTCATCATCCATTGCAGCTTCACAGTGTGGGTCTAAAAGGGCAGACACATGGGATTTTGGCAAGGGAGACACAAAAGATGGAGATTGAGTATGAAAGGTGAGATGGGAGATGGGTTTATGGATATCGTGCTGGGCTCGGGTTCTCATATGAGGGGAGAGGGGTGGAGCCAGTGGGTTAGGAGAGTCTAGTTCTGGACACAGCAGGGAGACCGTGACAGCTGGGGAGGCAGGAGGCTGAGGATGAGCATGAGGTGGAGGAGGATGAGGTGGGGTCGAGGCAGAAACAGGAGGTGCGGTAGGGCGACGAGTGTAGTGAAGAGGGAATGGTGGGGTTAGCGGAGAGGGAGCCGAGGGGTTGTGAGTATGACCAGACATATCTATAGGAGGAAGACCATCGTCATGGTCAAAGATCGTATGCCCGGGAAGTGACACAGAAACCGGTGTGGAAAACGAGAAAACATGCTCATCAAACGTAACATGACGAGAAATGTGAATGCGACCAGTAGAGATGTCGAGACACCGATAACCTGATAGTTTGAAGGGTAACCAAGAAACACACATCGAGTGGACCGAGGGGCAAGCTTGTTGGGAGACACAGCAGTCAGATTAGGGTAACACAGACACCCAAAGGTACAAAGATGATCGCATGTGGGAAGACGATGGTAGACAATGGTGGTAGGAATATCACCGTTGAGAGCTTTGGTGGGGAGAATGTTGTGGAGATAGACATCAGTGAGAACAGACTCAACCCAGAAGCGAGGAGACATGGAGGCCTTAGAGAGTAGGGTACGAGATATGTCATTGATACGACGTATCATACGTTCGGCCTTGCCGTTTTGAGGAGACGTTTGTGGAAAAGCAAATAAAAAACAAGGCCAGTGGACTTGGCGAACTCATGAAACACAAAGTTATCGAATTCCCCCCAAGGTCACACTGAAAACTCTTTGTGTCACGAAAAAACTGGGTATGCACATACGTGTTTGAAGTGAGTGAAAGCATCTGATTTGAGTTTTAAAGGAAAACCCATAGAAAATGCGAGTAATCATCAAGTAAGAGAAGATAATACTTGAAATTAGATTTGCTAGAAACAGGGGATGTCTAAATATCACTATGAATAATGTCAAACTGAGCCATAATACAAGATTGTGAAGGGAAATCTAACGTGTTTGCCGAGTTGGCATGAATGGCACAATTCGGTCTGCTCAGTTTTATTAAAAGAAATGAAATGACTAGAGCTAAGACGATCTAAGACGTGGCGACCAGGATGTTCAAGACGGTTTTGCAAAACTGGGGCTGGAAGAATGGCAAGAGACTGGGCTGGAGAGGGAGACGGGGTGGAAATAAGAGGATAGAGTTCCCCTTAACTATTTCTCCGAAGTAAAAGGGTCCCCGAGTGAAGGTCCTTCACAGAGAATCTAGTCGGGTCACACTCGATAGAGACACTATTATCAATGGTGAACTGACGGAGAGAGACAAGATTTTTAATGATGTTTGGAGCAAGAAGGAAATTTTTGAGGTGTAGGGGACGGGCTAGGGTAGTAATAGTCTGCTATCAGGAACCGCACACTGGAATTTGCATCCCATTACCGACCATCATATTAGAAATTGGAGAACTTGATGAGACAGATGAGAGCGTACCTGTCCGAGATGTGAGATGAGAGGAGGCCCCAAAGTCCATGTACCAATTCTTACCCGGAGCATTAAGGGTCATGCCAGGAAGTTCTGAACTCAAAGCACTGACAGAGTGAGACGAACCCGCAGTGGCAGAAAGATTCTGCGAACGCTGAGAAGGTCCTGGACCAAGAATACCAGACGTAACTGTAGGCTGAGAGGGTCCTTACTGTTTCCAACCCGATGTCGGGGGATAGTGCTCGACTGAGCAGTCGGGGATGACGGGGCAGGACACCACACCCATTTGTCGTGACGGGAGGCAGGGTGTTGCTGTGGGTGCTGCTGAGTGTTTACCCGACCTTTTCGGCCAGAGTGACGACGACCACCATGATGGATTTGTGGTGGTATCGTAGGAAAAGAAGCATCTGTCTAGCGAGATCCTTGATACAAAACCATTGCAAACCAAGAAAACACAACGTAAAACTTCAAGAAGAGGAGAAGACGATGTACAATGAGGCTGTTCGCGGCTAGAGCGCTCAAATTTCTCAATTGATCAGCAACCAAAGAAAACACATGGGCCCAACAAAACATACACAAGCAACTTCACTTAAATAAAGAAGACGAAATGCTAATAGAGTGGACCACAAAAGGAATAACAAATGAACCCACAAAAGTAGAGCACAATCAATCTGTTGAAGGCGTGTATCCTGCACCGAATGCCTTGAGGAGATACGGACGAAGAGAAAGCAGAGGCTTGCGAAGGTGAGGACTCTTCCTGTCGTTTCCGGAGAAAAGAGTGATTGAGATGGGGCTGTGTTTATAGCAGTTGTGATCTGTGATCTAGGGAAAAGGGGAAATCGCGGCTCAGTGCCGCTGTTTGGCAACGAATACGTCAATGAAAAGAGATTGCCGGTGGGAGAAAGAGGCGATGGGCGCGACTTGGACGAGCACTGAACACAGCTTCGGAAGCCGAGCCAACGAGCCGATGAACCTGGAACACGCGCAGAGCCGAGCGGGCGCGTGAATCGGAGCCGAAGAGGAGAAAGCGCGTGAATCGAAACCGATTCTGAGAAAAGTGGCTTCTTGATGCACTTTTGGGATTTTCTGGTCGTCGTTCACAGAGATGACACGTTGAGGTGGTTCACCGTCGCTGTAGGCGGAGGTTTTGAGGACTAATCACGTCGCAGAGTGAGACGGAGAGGGAGAACGAGAGAGGGATAGGGGGCGGAAGCAGTGGAGAACGGATTTAGACCACTATGCGGCGACGGCGGTGCACTGGGGGAAGGCCTGCGACGGCGGCGGAAGTTGCTGCTAGGGTTTCTCAGATACCATGCTATATGGTGAAAATTGTCGTCCCGGACTTCTGTATTTCATTAGCAAAATTAAAAATGTTGATACCAAAACTAATTATAGTTTAGTCCCTAAATTAATTATAATTTATTGCTATTACAAAAATTTCTGGCATGTTTTGGCTGAAAATCTCACATAGGCTCAATAACTCCAGCACTACCAATCTCACCTCATTTAAAACTGAAAACAAACTGAGGCATAGGTTCCCAGTCGCCACACCTACCCAAATTGCCACGCGACCCGCACGAAATTCCACCCCCACCACCTACTACCACTGGAGTCTAAATTAATGGCCCAAAGCAATTACAAACAACCAAGGCTCCACTCCTAGCACTGTAAAGACCAAAGAGTGTCTGGTTTTACTATTTAAGGTTGGAATTTCTTATGCTCAGGAACTGTCAAGGGATCGAATAGCAACTCAGGATTCCATAATTCAGTTGCACGCTATCAAAAAGGCTTTACTCAAGACTGTCATATTGCATGGAGTTGGAAGAGCTATGTTAAGGAACGAGATTACTCCCGTATTATATGTTCCCTAATTTAGGCAATCAACAATCGTCTCTTCCATGATTTACAGAATCACTCAGATGTTTTTATAAATTATTTCTAGTTTACCAGATTACACCATGTATATAGAAAATCTCTCTTGTATTTATATGGACCATAATTCCTTGGAAATAAATTCACAATTCATTCAACTCTCAAATGGCATCAGAGCTGCAAATTTTTTTCTACATGATCCACATCTCCCTCTCGTCCCAAATTGTAAGGTGACAATCTCCTTGTTCTCGGATGCCGGCAATTCAACCACACTAGCTTCAACGATTTAACTTAATGACCCAGCCAACTTTCTAATCAAACTCTCCTCCGCCAATTTTCCAATTTGGCGTCGAAAAATTGAGGGCCACCCTAATTGGGCTTCGATCTCCAAGGACACATCAATGGCACCACCAAAGCACCATCATGTTACACCGATGCCGCCAAATCAGTTCCCCACCCTAAGTAGTCTATATGGTTTGTAAAGAACCAAATCCTCATCAACGCACTGCTTGGAAGATGCACAAAGGAGGTTCTACCACTGATATCTGAGGCTCCCACTACTTGAATCGTGTGGATCACACTCATGGAAAGCTACACCAGGGCTTTTGAAACAGGATGAGCCAGAATGGGATCCCGCAATATTTCTAGTGTTTGTCAATTCGAGAACAAGATAGCTCATTTCATGTAGTGCATTATATATGATTATTATAAAATATCTGAGTCTTTCTTTCTAGATACTCTGTGATGCTAACCCATGTTCTTGCAGGCGATTTAGGCGTCTTGAATCTGTTCTAGCAAGAAATCATTAGATATCCTCAGTTATGTGATCCTTGGTTTTAGGTATTTCTCCTAGAAGTTTCTGAGTCAGGCAAAGGTCTATGATTATTCATGTAGCATCAATTTTCCAACACTGCAAAAGAGAAAAGGACCAAAGAGAAGTAGGAACTACCTAGCACCCCTCTTGGTCACACACGGATCCCTATGGAGACTCTGTGCAGCTAAGTGCGACTGGGGTTGATTTCTGCTTGTTCCTTGTCGCTCTGTCTAGCTCTTTTGGTAGTTTCAGTCAATCAATTATTCTTCTTAGATATTCTTTAAGACCTTAGATAGCAAATCTAGAATTGAGTCTTTATCTGTTAGACTAAACCAACGCACTTTATAGTTTATTCTTAGTTTGGTTTACTCCTAACTTTCCTTCTCAGGCGTAGAACACGATGAATGTTTCCCCACGGTAAAATTCTTGTGTGTGACGTCTCTGTTACTTTGCTTGTAACTATTTTAACAATTAGATTAGTTCTACGCTTAAACTTTATAAAACTGCATATATATATTATCTTTATGCAAGTTCTTGTATTAGTATAGATCATGTCTTAGAGTTCTATCTAATACTCGATATATCAAATCGTCTACAAGAATCATTACATTTGGCTCTACCATTGTAGTATTTCGGTGTGTCGTGTAGTGTCACAAATTGAGGGTGTAAAGAAGCATGCACACTCTTACTCATGTGGTATATTGTCCACACCTGTCCGCTCCCTCCCCTTTTCAGCTTCTCTTGGATGATTCATCGCACTCAAGAACAAGCTTTCTCGCAATCCGCACGAAAATCATTCCATTTTAGAGTATATCAAGGATACGAAGGACATAGCCAATGATCTTTATCTAGCGCAGAGCCAAGTGTCAAGAATTAACCATCTCATCTCCATCATCAATAAACTTGGAGTCAATTACTCCCCGATCTTGGCTGCCCTTCGAGTTCACAATACAGGGGTCTTTATTGTTCCACTCACGTCAATCCTTGAGCACGAGCGCTCCCTGCAAACAGCAGAATCAAAAGTTGCACCTCTCCTAGCCATACACAACATGACACAGTGTCAATCAAGAAGGTATATCATCAGAGTGCATACCCTCGGTACCCGCACAATTGTGGTCACTGAAAATCAAGTGTGCCACAAGCAATCATAAAATGCACGCAATGCCTTGGTTTCCCCTCAGCAGCCTCGACCAGCACTGGCATCCTGATCAGCATTATCACTTCTGCAACTTCGCATGGCATGTTGTTCACGATTACTGAAAACTTGCATTCTTCACGCGTAACCACAACCACCAAGTAAGACCTAAACACTTGCGATCAACACAACAATGACTCAAATTCTTAAGATCCTTAGATGTGTGGATGTTCGATAGTGGTGCATCCCATCATGTTACCCCTGGCATAGATGAACTTCAGGACTTCTCAACCTACTATGGTCCTGAAGAATTTTTCTTGGAAATGGTGTAAGTCTATCTATCTCTCACATTGGTAGAACTAATCCCTCCATATCTTCTCGTCCTCTTAATCTATCTAATGTCCATGTTTCCTAAATTACGTTACAATCTTGTCTTGGTCTCTCAACTTTGTCAATCTGACCAGGATTCTATTAAATTCTTCTCCTCTCATATATTTGTGAAGGAATGCTTGGCCAACACAACTCTTCTATGCGGTGAAAATCGTGATGGATTCTACTATGCACCTCGTATCGATTTCCCTATCATCAACACACCATTTGTCTTGAACATCCATCGACTCCATCATAGACTTGCTCACCCCTGAAATAGAACATTAAGGCTTATCTTACAGAAATGTAATTTCTCAATACCCCAATCTAGCCTTAGGAACTTCTCATGTACTTTGTGTCATATCAATAAAATTCATAAGTTACCATTTTCACAAAACTCTTAACTCTTGCCCGCTTGAGCTTATTTATAGTGATGTATCAAGCCCTAACCAAATATCTACTATGTAATCTTTGTTATCCACTTCACAAAATATGCGTGGCTCCATCCCCCCAAGATAATATCCCATGTGGATTCAATCATCTCTCAATTGAAACACATAGTAGAGAAGAGTTTTTTTTCCCAAATGATTGTCATTGTATTCTCTTACAATGGTGGTGAGTTCATTACACTCCTACCTCAGCTTAATCTTCATGGTATCACTCATCTCACCACCCCTCGACATACCCCAAAACAAAACAGCACTTTTAACCGTAGATGTCGCCACATTCTTTAAACTGGTATCTCTCCTCTCCATGCCGCATCACTTCCCTTCAGTTATTGGCCGCATGCCTTCCAAACCGATTTCTATCTCATTAATTAAGAAATTTAACTAACTGAACTTCTGAAAGAGCTAGAGCAGTAGTCTAAAGAGTCAGGTAGAAAAACCCTAGTCGCCCCTTGCAGTGCACGGCTCCCAAGGGGTGCGTATTGCACTGCATGCGAGCCAGAGAGGCTTAACTACATCTTTGATCCTCTTATTTTTTTAATTTAGATAGTTAAGTCCCTAGACTCTTGATTGATGCAAGATGAATACTCGTAGACCTAAGAATCAAATTTAACAGCGGGAAGAATACCCAAAAACCTTTGGAATGATATTTTAATGTCATCTTGGTGCACTAGTTTTTAAAACGCTTGAATTGCCTACAAGGAAAGGGTTAGCATCACAGTGACTCTTGATAAAGAGATACCAAACCATTTATAATAAATTTATACTATGCACTACATGATCTGATACATTTTTGTACTGAAATTGAAAACTACAGTCCAGGATCCTAAATTGACATAATTTGTATCATCCTATTTCACGTCCGAAGATAAGCCTCTGATTGCACTTCAAGATATGACATTCTGGTGTAGAACGCTTGAGGTTTATGCAAAGGCATCTTTGTCAGTATCAAGATCGGGAATATTAGCTAGAACAACTGCATGTGAAATATAGTCCTCTAAGATTTGCAGAAACCCTAACCATTGCTCACTATGTGCGTAAGTTTCCACTCCTTGATGGTGAATCGCCGGGTATGTGGAAATCTGAAGAGTTTTCCCCATTCAGCGGTAGGACGAGATTGGAAGATGGATAGAAACACATCGAAAGGAGGGGGATGTTGGGACTCAGTGGTGTCGAGGCCCTTTTCTAAGCTAAATTGTCGTCAAAACCTATTGACCCTTTAAGCAGTTTCGTCGTATGCTCCTGTAAAATCATAAGTAAGCATGCTAGGTATTGCATGGAACCGTCTTTGAAGAAACCCTTCATCATCATTTTTCAACAAAGGGATGTCCATATTACTAGCTTTCAAGGAGCTAGTGTCAATGCGAGGGATAAAGAGGTCAGGATTTTTAGAAATATGAAGAAGCCAAGGTGAAGGGCTCATAGTCATCAAAGCGAGTGAAAAGAGGGAATTCAATGGAGTACACAGTTGGTAGGAAAGCGGTAGAGAGGAGGGTGGCAGAAAGAACATGATGTATCCATTGTGACAACGTGAATAAGTTAAAAAATAAGACTGATGACAATCAGTATTTGACATAGGTAAAAATGTTGTTATGACCCATGGAGAGAAATTGCGCACAACAAGCTGGTCCAGTTGTCTGTAAAGATTGGCTAAAAAGAGGGTCGCTAAAGGAAACCACTTCCACAGGAGAGAACTACGACTAACAGAAAATGTTCTTTCCCTTACACTGCCGGAAGGGTAGCTAAGATAGATCACCAGCTATTGTAGGCATCCCTAAAAAGCTTGATAATTCATGTGCAGATCATCTGTAGCTCCAACTATTGGGTTTCGGGAAATCAAACGCATTGGATATAACAAAAAAAATTCATAAAACCCACCAAGGACCCATGTGAATGAGCATAATCTGATGATTTTATGTTTACCTCGGCCGCATTGAATGATGAAGATCACAAGCGTTGAAAAGAAGCGACGCTTATATGATATCCACACGAATGGTGCTAGCCTGCTGGAGGAAGGCAAACAATTTCATCTCACAAAATCGGCTGGACTTGGAAAAATACTCTCAAACACTAGGTATTCTGTAATTGATACGAATATTGTTAAAAACATCCATCATCCCTGGCCACACTGAAGGTTACTTGTATGGATGAGAGAGTTTTACTTGCCCTCTAATCCTAACAGTAATGATTAGTAAACATTCAAGTCTCAAAATCCAAACTTACTCTTTAGTCCAAATAATGAGCATCTAATTCATGTTTGATCCATTCTTGTGTGTGACCCTGTATGTTCCTTATTATTTTGGCAGTAACAATTATAAACATTGAGCGACATCTAGCAATACATCAATGCTACCCAAGTAATAGGAATGGGCGTGATCTAACGAAATTGATGCTCTTGAAAACACTCTCAATCATGTACTTCATATGCCTGAACTCATTACTCAGCTGATACTGTCCCTGTTTTAGCTGATCCAGTTCATTTTCTATAAAGTCCAGCTTTTGAAGAACTCGAGATTTGTCCTGAGTGGTAGAAGGTAGGGCTACTGGAGTGTTTAAGGACTTAGTATTTGAAAACTTCTTGGCTTTCAACTCATCACCAGACAATTCAAGGTAGATTTCTATTTTCTCTCACTAGTTTTCAAAATTCTAATCCTTTCAAAACACTTCTCATCTATCACTCGAAAACCAGTAGTGATTGTCTCTTCCTTTTCAAAAGGTATTTCCAGATGGTGAAAGAAAAGTGGGAGGAAGGTTGGCATAGGGTAGAGGATGTTTCATGTTCTTGGTACAACAGTACAACATGTGTTCCACTACAATGCTTGGCAGATCAATCTCATATCCATGCATCAAAAAATTACACCAGATACAATACTCTATCAGATAACAATTCCTTAGAAATTTGTTTTGGTACCACACACCTCATTGGGATATTAAACATCATTTTGGCTTCAACAGTTAACACATAATGAGTTAACTACTTAGAGGTAGTAGCTACGTTTGGCAAAAATAACTCTTCCTTAGCCATCTTTATACCATCAGTCTTGCTATGGTAGTTTCCTGTATTGTACCTCTTTTGACAACCCAAGACTCTATCAAATTCAGCATTATCTAAGTCAATCTCAATACCAACTACCTTAGATGATAAAGTTAAACCCAGAGTATTCACTTGTTTCAAATTCAGTTAAAAGATTCTGGTAAGCCTAGGGTATGCAATCTCAGAGGGGTTAATGATTTTCCAAATTGAAGTCTGTTTCAATCTCCTAATACACTTCAAATCCATATTATCAGCATGCTGATAGCACCTTTTAGGAGCGATATATTACCTCCATTTTACCAAATTATGATGAGAGATTTGAGCTTAATTGTAGAGAATATGAGTTGTTTTGTCAATTGTTTCTCACCATGTGCTATATTGTTAGTCCAGGCGTTTTCTATGCATATTTCATTGTTATTTGTCAAATATAATCGCTTGGTATGTTTTTTCATGTTGTTTTGGCAGGGACGGATGCTAATCGGTTGATAGGAGGCATTGAACAAACTTCGGAAACAATGCGAGCTCAAGTGGAGTAAAGAGAAGCCGAATTGGATGAGCTTGGATGACCAGTTTGCACTATTTTGATCCTAGCTGGAGTTCTACAAATAATTTTGGAGTTAGACCGGTGCCAAATAAAATTAGACTCCGAGAGCTTTCCAACGATAGGTCACGGAGGTAAATCCGAGTTCGGACGAAAAAGATATGGCCTATTGAAGTCAGGAGCAGATTTCAGGAGGCTATTGTGCAAACACTGAAGTCTTCTGCGGGTTATGATAGAAGAACGACCTAGGGACGGAAAAATCACCATTCGCCTATTGAGTGCCACGATCAAGGAGGAGAGCAAGGAGACTCCATTGGGAGCAACCTCAAGCAAGGGGAAGAGCCCGGATCGCGCCAATCTTCACGATTTCTAGCGTTTGATCTCTTCTTCCCTCTTTTAATCACTTGTATGGAGAAACTTTGTTGTGTTGCTACAATTGCAAGTTGTAGCTAAAAGTTTTTCTAGGCTTCCCTAGAGAGCCTAGGGTTTATGTAGACAATGTTTTCCGGATTTTAGACTTGTCTCATGCTTTTGGATTTTAATCTATTGGATGAAGTTTGAATTCATGAACGTATTAATGAGTGTAGTCTATTAACACGACTATGTTAGGAATTGATATTAATGAACTTAGGGTTTATTCTTAGATTGTAATCTTGCTTAATGTTAATTTTTATTCTAGTTATTGTTCATATGTTGTGCTTAATCCTTGGCAAGAATGGAGTAATTAACCGGACTTGTTAATTAGCTAGCGAGTGCGTGAGAGCGGCTTAGACCTAGTTGTGATGAGATATGAACAACAATCTTTAATCACTGAGACTGAGAAGAGAAGTGCGTAGGATTGGCCTTAGTGGGTAGATTCGGTAGGAAATAGTGAGGTGTTCGTGTGGTGGTGGTCTGAGAGGACATCATTTCGTGCGTTGTCGTTAGCCTACTAGAACGGACCGGTAGAGGTAGGTGGACCGATAGGACACCAAGTAGACCGTGACATAGAACGACAAAAGACGGAGAGGATATTGTCAGTGCTATTACCCTGCTTAACTAGAATAGGATTAATGTGTTACATAGCTAATCCGGAAATCGTCTACAGCCCTAGGTGATCTAGTGATTGCCTTTTATCCATATTTGATTAATAAATTAAAAAACTAAAAAATATTAGTTTAGTTGTTACTTTATTTCAGTCACCTGTTTGAGGGTGACAAATGTTTAACTCACAACTTCGTCCTCCTTGTACTGTATTCTATGCTAATAACTAATTAAATAATCTCAAGCTTTTCCTCGTGGGATCGATAACTCTGGGTTGAAATATTACCCTATATTACTTGAACCGTACACTTGCGGTAACACGTAAGAATTCGTGTCAAGTTTTTGGCGCCGTTGCCGGGGACAGCGGTAGATTATTTAGTTAGGAGTTAGTTTAGAGTATTTCTTTTATTTTAGTTTTGTTTAATTTTCTTTCTATCTCTCTGCTTCACGGGTTTCTTGTGAGTTTGTTTTTGCAGGAACACAAGAAGCAGGAGACATGATGAGCATGTCGAGCGAGGAAGATTATGAGGGGATCTCTGATTACCCCTACTATTGTGCTAGATGCAGAATTTGGCACACGAATGACTGCTCAGTAATTCGGTCCTATAAATGCAAGAAGGATCACAAGTATGAAGACGCGTGCATTTTTGATCCACCCCAACTTCATCAGCACCAAGAAGACTCGTCAGCGGATATGGCAGAACGGCGCAGTATTATGGAGGATATCCAAGTGTGCGTCAAGTTCTTGTCTGTTGTTACACAATTTTCACTAGAGGATTCAGCCACAGGTATGGAATACGTGAGGGAGATGATGAAGAGGTTAATGAAACAAGTAGAGAAACTGTCAGCGGCAGGGGAATCAGGTATCCAAGTGCCAGAAGAGGATCCCTTTCCACGTGACATTGAGCCTAAATTTGAGCCTCCATCATCATCACCACAAGAGGACAATTTGGATGACACCTACATTGGGGGCTTGTGGGGTTCTGATAATGAAGCTAATGAAGTACTTGTGACTGTTGCTATAGAGGATTTGGAAATCAGCAAGTGGGGGTGTGGATGAGATGCATGTTTTTACTAAAGAGAATCAAGCACCTATGACGTACTACTGGGACCAATTTATGGAGCATGATGCATTTGAGCCCAGTGGTACTTCGTGGAAGCTGATTAAGAATAAAAAGTGTAAGATGAAAAGAGTCGGATTCTACTATTGTTCACCATCTTCTTTGCTCATGGGTTCACTTGTGGTAACACGTAAGAAATCGTGTCAACTTCTACACTTCTCCACCATCTGCACAACACAGGGTGCACGTGAAGTTTGGAAAAGATATGGTGGAAGAAGAAGAAGTGGAGAGTTATCCTTCACTATCCTAGAGGGTTGAGGTAACTGGGTCGGGCTGTCGATCTTAAATTATAAGCTCTTTTTGGGAGGCAACCCAATGTAGAGTAGAGTTTGATATTTTTTTTCGTTTTTATTTTTGAGTTCTCCACATTTGATTTTTAGGGGTGAGAGAGTGTTGTTTTAATATTATCTATGAGTGTGCAGGACACAGGTACCGAAGAACTCTACGGATTCCCATTCTTGATGCATATGCATGATTTCGCACGCAAAATGAGGAACAAATAGCTAACCGGGAGAATTGAGCTTGATAAAGAAGCTACTCAAGGTCTAGGATTAGCCAATTAGTCATGGGGAGCATGGTAGCGAGTTTGAGTATCGGGGTTGCACGCATCGGAATCCGGAGTGAAAATAGAGTTCAAGAGCTTTGGAGGCGAGATTCTTTGAAAAAGAGAGATAAATTGAGAAGAAATGGAAAATTTCTTGTTTTGGTAATTTTTCTAGTCAGAAATGGATTCCTCGACGAATGTGGAGTCCATTGGTGAAAGAATCGTGCGAATCGGAGATCGGACGAAGAAACTAGAGCAAAAACAAGGTGGTCTACTCCAGTGATTTCGGCACCCATTTCGGGCCAAAATGGGGGCCGAAATCAACCTATTTCGGCCTCAAATAAGACAAGGGTCTGCTTTATTTTTGCCCATTGATTTCGTGCCCCATTTCGGGCCGAAATGGGGGCCGAAATCAGCCGGACGGCTCACTTTTTGGGGGTATTTTTGATACTTTTTTGGGGTTATTTTGACATTTTGGAGGATTTTTAAAGCCAAGAACCAACCAACAACTCCCCTAACACCCCAATTTGGATCAAACACTCCTTCTCTTCATCTTCTTCCTCTCCAAACCCTCAAGAACACCAACACACCCCAAACCCAAAACGCATCCAAATCGCAAAGTTTTTGAGATAGTGAGCGGATTAACTCTTGAGCTTTTGAGATAGTGAACGGATTGAGTGTGGGTGAATTCAAAGAGGAAGAGCTCCAAGAACTTAAATCTTCCAATTCGTTGCTTTGGAGGGGGATTCGGCCATAGCTCAAAGATGAACTTAAGACGGGAACACCGAGGAGCACATCAAGGGTATACTTGCTTCAACTTGCTCGAGCTTTAGGAAAATTTGGTCGACCGATTCGTTCCTTTCTTGACCAATTTTCGGGAAACCAATCCTGTAAGAATCGTACTCTGGGATCATTGGTACCATATTTTCTCTCTCTCTCTCTTTAAATAATCGCTCTAGACGATATGATTCATTTTACGCAAAGTGCCATGCAACACTTGTCTTTTTAAATCCTTACACTTTGAGATCATGTCATTGGGAGGACACTCTAAATTCATTGAGGACAATGATTATCTCAAGTGTGGGGTGGTTTACGCATATCTTTGCTTTCCTTAACTTGCATAGCATTGTTACCTGTAGATTAGTGAGTCACTTTGCACGGAGGAGTCCGAGTTAGAATTGCATGTGCACGTTAAATTATTGCATTGTATATATATTTATTTCACTTCTAATTATTGAGCCCACCTACCCACCCGTTGTGAGTTAATCGAGTTGGCCCGAGCATATAGAGTTAGGAAAATAAAATGAAGAAAAAAAATTGCAAAAATCCTAAAATACTAAACATTGTTTTTTTTTTAGAAAGGGCAATTGAAGAGAGTGGGTGTGGAGAGGGCTCAATGATAGAAATTCCCTAGAAGTAGGACAATCAGAGGTGAGGTAGACGCGAGAATCTGGAGTAGGAAGGCTATAGGGCTAATGCACCCGAGAATTGTGAGTAGTTGTCTCTCAAACTAGTTATCCTACTAGCGCTACACCGCCGTCATTTAGGTAGTCGTCAACCCTCCTCGTAGTGGCAACGGAACAGCTGTGCGAGTGACTTTTATGGGGACCTCGCGTCCCGTCTCCATCTCCTAGGTCCACTAGTTACCCCAATTTGATCCATTTACCCCTTTTATTCACAACCTCTAGCCTACGAAGCTTTTCCTTGTGACTTTCATCACTAGTTAGAATGGTCCCTTCCTATGCGTCATGATAGAGGGAGTTGAGTTAGGGAGGTTCGTTGAGGGTGAGCTGATATTATACATCTTACGTGGATCTTCTTACATGTCATCTTTTGAGGGGATGTGAGGGTGAGTTAGAGACGGTAGCACACTTCGGTGTGGCGGTGAGTCGTGTCCATACACCACGATCACAGGTGGAGTGCCGTAGTGCGTGACATTATTTCCACACAATACGGCATGGGGTTGGTTGATCTTATAGGAGGGCGTTCTTGCACTTCATTCATATTTTCTACATCTTAGGTGATGAGGAGGATCGGTTGGAATTAACACGTTTACATATTGACTATCGGGTTTTGGATATGCTTTACATCGAGTGTGGGGGTGTCGACACATATTTGATCATCATTTGATTCGACACATTTCACCCCCACGATATCAATATTGATTTGATCTCCTTGGATATTGTATCATCATTGGTGGCTCCATGTGATTTATTGTGTTGAAAAAAAAAGAACAAAAAAAACGGAAATAAAAAAAAAGAAAGTGAAAGGAATAAAGGAGCAAGCTTGGAAGTGAAGACCGGGGAGATTAGCTATGAGTTTTTTTATCACTTCTTCACATTTGTGAGGGAATGAGGGCCGGAGTAGCTAGTTTGGTGGGGCTCCTTGGATTTTGGTGAGGGAGTGTGAGCATGGGTTTTTGTGAGATATATCATGACGTCTAGGACTGTGCATCAAAATATCCTATCATACCAGTTCTAAGCCGTCAACAATTGAAACCCATGGATAAATAGCTCAGATGGTAAGTGTTAGGGATACGTTTGATGAGTGTGCGAAAGCAACTTATTGAGTGTTCGTGCCCGTTCTGTCTGACGAAACTGGCCGCAAGTTCTACCGATCACCAAAGTTTAGAATCTTTTAGGGGATATGAGAGCCTTATGACATGCCGGTTTGTTCTTCGAGATTTCCCAATCTCCAACCAAAAAGAAAAAAAAATATGTTCTTTACTTGATTGCATTGTTTATCGAGTTGCATTATTTAAAGTCATGTAGAGTGCATAGTCCAGCGTTTGAGTCGTCCTGCCTAAGGCAAAGTAAAGATATATGTGAATCTCGAAAGCAAGTGTTGCTCGGGACGAGCAAGAAGGTAGTGTGGGGGGATTTGATAGCACCTTTTAGGAGCTATCTATTACCTCCATTTTACCACATTATCATGAGAGATTTGAGCTTAATTGGAGAGAATATGAGTCATTTTGTCGCTTGTTGCTCACCATGTGCTATATTGTTAGTTCGGACGTTTTCTATGCATATTTCATTGTTATTTGTAAAATATAATCGCTTGGTATGTTTTTTCATGTTGTTTTGGCAGGGATGGATGCCAATCGGTTGATAGGAGGCATGGAACGAACTTCGGAAATAATGGGAGCTCACGTGGAGTGAAGAGAAGCCGAATTGGATGAGCTTGGATGACCAGTCTGAACTATTTTGATCCTATCTGGAGTTCTACAAATAATTTTGGAGTGAGACCGGTGCCAAATGAAATTAGACTCCGAGAGCTTTCCAACGATAGGTCACTGGGCTAAATCCGAGTTCGGACGAAAAAGATATGGCCTATTGAAGTCAGGAGCAGATTTTAGGGGGCTATTGTGCAATTACTGAAGTCTTCAGCGGGTTATGATAGAAAGAACGATCTAGGGACGAAAAAATCACCATTCGCGCCTATAGCGAGCCACGATCAAGGAGGCGAGCAAGGATACTCCATTGGGAGCAACCTCAAGCAAGGGGAAGAGCCCGGATCGCGCCAATCTTCACGATTTCTAGCGTTTGATCTCTTCTTCCCTCTTTTAATCACTTGTATGGAGAAATTTTGTTGTGTTGCTACGATTTCAAGTAGTAGCTAGACATTTTGCTAGGCTTCTCTAGAGAGCCTAGGGTTTATGTAGACAATGTTTTCCGGATTTTAGACTTGTCTCATGCTTTTGGATTTTGATCTATTGGATGAAGTTTGAATTCATGAACGTGTTAATGAGTGTAGTCTATTGACACGACTATGTTAGGAATGTTGGAATAGATGCCCTAGAGACAATCTAGTTTAGTATGAATTTATTTGTGGCTAGAAATTCATTTATTATTTATTGGATATTTAATATAATGAAGTCCTTAGATTTACAATTGTGTTTTTATCTTAAATATCCCTAGTCCAGTATAATGATTAATGGGACAATCATCTATAGACTAGTATGGGGTTGGATTGATATGGAGATATCATGACCAACACATAGATGTGCATTAAGGGTAATGACGCACTGGATTGACCAATCTCCGAGAAGGCTACATACACGTTATGTTGAGTCACAAGCGCTTCTCGCGGTGCAATGGTATTGTCATCATTAGACTTGAAGTCACTAGATATTCTAGTTGTGGATTATTGTGATTTCGGTAGCGTTAAACGCTACACCGTAACTGGGTAGTTATAAAGGCGTGTACCGGATACAATAAGAAGCAAGCTTAGAGATCGTAGTGGACGTAGATAGAATTTTTCTCTCCCACATAACGGGAGCAAATATCCTAGGCCACTCGAGGGATAGTGCTTATAGAATGTCTGGCCAGACTCAAGTAAATCAATATGGGATATTGATGTTATTTGCACGAATAAGGCTATTCCCATGGATCGAGAAACTGTGGATTGGATATACAAGTGTGACTTGTATGTCTCGTGTCCAACCCGGATATAGAGACAAAGGGATGAGACAAATACTTGTACAAAGGTTGTCAAGATGACTATTCTATTAGTTGGCTAGAATAGATGTTTTGCTAGAAACCGCTCCATATTAGCAAATTGTTGCTACCAACTAGATAGAACCTATGGGGTCACACACTATACAGAGTTGAACTAGATTTGAGAATTAATTAATTGGATTAATTAATTAGAAGGATCACTTTGCAAAACCTTGCAAACTTAGTAGGGACTAATTTGCAAGGAAGGGACTAAATTGAATTCTAGTAGGACTAGAATAAGTCCTTTAGGTAGTTGGCAAGGATTTGTTGGACTATATAAAGGATCTTCCTTCCTTCCTTTCCCACACTTATGATTCATTAGATCATAACTTGAGTGGGAGAGAACAAAAGGAGAGAGAGAGAGAAAGCAAGCTAAGGAGCTCGCCGCCCCCTAGCTCGCCGCCGCCCGTCCCCGTCGGCCCTAAGGAGGCCGAACCTCCTTGGTTTGGTCTCGTTTTGCGTGATTCTTCTTCCTCTTCCTCTTTCCGGGCTAGCACCAAGGATTGGAAGATCTAGAAATCAACTCTAGGCGTGGATCAACAATAGAGAACGTGACACAATTTGCATTTGAAGTCATCAAAGGAGAACCCTAAGGTGTGTTATTGATTTCTTCCTTTACCATCGTTATGTCTCTTGACTTGTGATCCTTGGAGGGTTTTGCATGGTAAATTATTGTTTCCGTTGCGCATCCATGAATCAAAACCGAACAGTGGTATCAGAGCCACAGGTCGTAGAGCATAAACGTTGTTTATGTGTTACGTTTTGATAGTTTTACACCTTAAAATTGTTGTTTATCGCGTAAAACAAGACAAATCAAGCATGAGATGCAATTTGTCAATAATCAATCATAACAAGATCTAGTTTTTGCATTGGATTCATGAATTAGTGAGTTTGAGAAATTTTAGGATCTTAGATCTAGGGTTTGGACATCCTTGGGGAAGAAGAAGTTCTTCCCAAACAAGGAAACAACCAAACTTGGGCAACAAGCAAGGGAGTTGTTTTGGAAACAACTCCCTAAGAGGTTCGCCCCCCTCCCAAAGGGACCGCCCCTCTTGCTTGCCGCCCAAGCAAGGCCGCCCTAGGGGCCGGGGCAGCCCTAGCCCGCGGCCTAGCTGCGTGGGCTAGCGGCCGGCCGGCCCTAGGGCCTTGCGGTTCACCTTTTGGGCCCGAGCAATTGGATTGTTGGGCCCCATGGACCGTTTTAACCCTAGAAAATCCTAAAATCAATTAAAATTGACCAAGCGCGTTAAAATTGGATTTTAACTGTTTATGTGCAATTTGCATGGTGATTGGATATGGCCTTAGGATGTGGTTTGTTGTGGATGTTAAATTTTTGTGGTTTGGTTTACGGCCTGCGAGTTGATCAATTAATTGTAATAATTAATTAGGGTTTTATGGCCTGCGAGCCATTTTTTTTCTCAACTTGTGAGATTTATTTTATTTAGTATAGAAGTTAGCTAGTGCTAGATAAAGTAGATTGTTAGTCAAGATTGAAGAAAAGAATCCCAAAGCCAAAAGGAGCCACAAAAGATGGAGCATGGAGCATTCCACATGACTATGAAGGATGGACCAAAAGATCAAGACGCAAGGAGATGTGTTTGCTTTTAGGTTTCATAGATCCATTGGCTTGGAATTATCTTAGTCTAGAAAAGGCCATATCCACATTACGTTTATTTTTGTTTTGTGGTTGTTTCCTTTATTGTCTTATTATTTTGTGGTTGGTGTATGGATGATGCATGCAATTAGGATAATAAGATAATTAGACAACCCGGATCTATTATTTGGAGTTGTGCCAAAACTCAAATAGATGATTAGTTGATATTGATCAACAAAACAATTAAAATTGAATTCAAAACTCCGTCAAAATTCAAATATTGTGTTCTTGCCTTCTCGTTATTTAAACACTCATTATCATCATGATTTATCAAGTTCGTGCATGCCAAAGCATGGCGACTTGGTTCATAATGATGGAATGCGATGGCACAAGCTAGTAATGTGCAATTGTTTAAATAAGAGGTTGAACACAACTAGGCTATTAATGTGATTAAGAAACTTAGAGGCAATCAATTGGGATTATCCATATGGATGGATAAATAAGGAGTTATTTGCCCAATTGAACCAAGAGTTGCATAAGGGATGCAATTGGAATTGTTCCTACCTAAAGTGGTCAAATTATGGGTGATTTGCCAAAGCAAGCTCATAAGGAGATGAAACATGGATCTTGGCCCACTAGAAAATATAAGGATATTTTCCGCATTAATATCTTGAGGGTTATTAATTCATAGAAAAATAGTGGGAGCTATATTTGATAAACTAGCCATTATTGAATATAGTCAAAGAAAAAATTCACAAATACTAAAACTTGCGTATTTTCCTTTTGTAGAATTCCAAATGGCAAACAACTCATCGAGTTCACAACATTACCTACGATCTGTCCTTGAGAAGGACAAGCTCTCTGGAACCAACTTCCTTGATTGGTACAGAAACTTGAGAATCATTCTCAAGCAAGAGAAGAAACTGTACGCAATAGAGGAGCATGTTCCAGCAGGTCCAGAGAACCAAACACCTGCAGCCCTAAAGGCGTATCAAAAGCGTGTTGATGACGCTAATGATGCAGCCTGCCTTATGCTATGCACCATGACTTCTGAGCTTCAGAAGAAACACGAAAACATGAATGTTGTCGATATGATTGAGCATCTGAAGCAGCTCTTCTAAGAGCAGGCAAGGGGTGAGAGGTATGAGGTATCTAAGGCACTGTTCAAGTGTCATCTGGCAGAAGGGAACCCGGTGGGACCCCATGTACTCCGTATGATCGAGTACTTGGAGAATCTCGCCCGAATGGGGTTCCCGGTCGGCCAAGAGTTGGCAACCGATCTCGTGTTGCAATCTTTGCCCGAGAGTTATGGACAGTTCATCATGAACTATAACATGAACGAGATCGTGAAACCACTGTCATATTTGCTCAATATGTTGAGGACAGCTGAACAAAGCATCAACAAGGGTAAGGGCAAGGCCATTATGATGGTGCAGAAAGGAAAGGGCAAAAGGTTTGCCTCATCCTCCAAAGGCAAAGGCAAGTTAGTTGCCAAGTCTAAGGAACTTGCCCTTAAGCCTGTTGGTGGCATTGCCAAAGGTGTGACTAAAGGTGAGTGTCACTACTGCAGTCAGCCTGGACACTGGAGAAGGAACTGCCCAAAATATCTGGAGGACAAGAGGATTGGAATAGTGATTCCACCACCACCAGGTATTTTTGTTGTAGATGTCAATTTAACTTTCTCTACATCATGGGTATTAGATACTGGATGTGGATCTCACATTTGTCGAAATGTAAAGGATCTAAAGAGAAGTATAAGTTTGGCTAAAGGGGAGATAGATATGCGCGTTGGGAATGGAGCAAAAGTTGCTGCGTTGGCCGTAGGCGTGTGCGAGCTATCTCTGCCTTCAAGATTAGTTTTAGAATTAAATATTTGCTATTTTGTGCCTGCTATGAGCAGAAACAATATTTCTATTTCTTGTTTGGACAAGGATGGCTTTATTATTTCAATAAAGAACAATTGTTGTTCCTTTTATTTGAATAATATTCACTATTTAGTGCGCAGTTATTTAATGGACTATATGTCCTTGATCTAAACAATCATGTCTACAACATTAATAACAAGCAGATTAAAATAAATGATTTAAATCCTGCTTATTTATGGCACTGTCGTTTAGGCCACATAAACGAGAAACGTGTATATGGACTCCATAAGGATGGACTACTAGACTCATTTGATTTTGAATCATATGAGACATGTGAGCCTTGTTTATTGGGAAAAAAGACAAAGTCCTCTTTCAATAAGAAAGGTGAGAGGACTAGTGAGCAATTGGCGCTCATACATACTGATGTGTGTGGGCCATTTGCCACGCCTGCCAGGGGTGGTTACGTCTACTTCATTACATTTACTGATGACTACAGTAGATATGGATTTGTGTACCTCATGAGGGCCAAATACGAATCCTTTGAAGTGTTCAAAGAATTCAAGAATTAAGTAGAGAAGCAAATTGGCAAAAGTATCAAGGCTCTACGATAGGATCGTGGAGGAGAATACTTGAGCCAAGAGTTTGACGACTATCTTAGAGAGTAAGGGATCGTGTCCCAACTCACTCCACCCGGAACGCCACAATGGAATGGCGTGTCTGAAAGGAGGAATCGAACTCTATTGGATATGGTTCGATCTATGATGTGTCAAACCGATTTTCCATTATCATTTTAGGGGCCACGCTCTATTAAGTGCAGCTTTCACCATTAACCGTGTTCCATCCAAATCAGTCATGAAGACACCATATGAGATGTGGAGTGGTAGGCGTCCCACTCTGTCATTCATGAGGATTTGGTGCTGCGATGTCTATGTAAAACGTTTACAATCAGACAAGCTAGGGCCAAAATCGGATAAGTGTAAATTTGTGGGGTACCCTAAGGAAACTAAGGGTTACTACTTCTACAATCCAGCCGAGAACAAAGTGTTTGTTGCTCGGACCGGCGTGTTTCTAGAAAGAGAGTTTGTCTCTAAAGAAGCAAGTGGGATGACTGTAGAACTTGAAGAGGTTCAAGAACCACAAATCACTGAACCGATTATGGAACATGAGCAGGAACCACAAACAGTTGTGGAGCAACCTGTTCAGGTAACACAAGAGCTTCGTAGATCTAGTAGAGTGCGCCAGGAACCCGAGAGGTATGGACTTCTCGTGACCGATTCCGGTGACACGATGCTCATTGATGATGAGCCTACTACCCATGAAGAGGCCATAAAGGGCCGAGACTCTCAGAAGTGGCTAGAAGCCATGAGATCCGAGATGGAATCCATGTATACCAACAAAGTATGGACTTTGGTGGAACCACCCGAAGGGGCGCGCCCCATAGGGTGCAAGTGGGTCTTCAAGAAGAAGATCGACATGGATGGTAATGTGATTACCTATAAGGGCCGATTGGTGGCTAAAGGATTCAGACATATTCATGGTATTGACTATGATGAAACCTTTTCACCAGTCGCTATGACCAAATCCATCCGAATCCTACTTGCGGTTGCAGCATACCATGACTATGAGATTTGACAGATGGATGTCAAAACAGCATTCCTTTATGGGAATCTCCTCGAGGACGTGTATATCATACAGCCCAAGGGTTTTGAGGATCCAAAGCAAGCCAACAAAGTCTGTAAGCTGCAATCCATTTATGGATTGAAGCAAGCTTATAGGAGTTGGAATCGACGTTTGATGAAGTAGTCAAAGAGTTTGGCTTCATCAGAAATGAAGATGAGTCTTGTGTCTACAAGAAGGTTAGTGGGAGCTCTGTAGCTTTTCTGGTCTTGTATGTGGATGACATACTACTCATTGGAAACAACGTTCCCATGCTGCAATCTGTTAAAGATTGGCTAGGGAAGTGTTTCTCAATGAAGGACTTAGGGGAAGCAGCCTATATACTCGATATAAAGATCTATAGAGATAGATCTAAGAGACTGCTAGGCCTAAGTCAAAGTACATATATTGACAAGGTGTTGAAACGGTCCAAGAAGGGATTCTTGCCCATGTCACATGGAATCACTCTTTCGAAGAGTGGTTGTCCTTCCAATGAGATTGAGAAGGAACGCATGAGTAGAATTCCCTATGCCTCGTCCATAGGATCTATCATGTACGCCATGTTATGTACTAGACCAGATGTGTCATATGACTTGAGTATGACAAGCAGATACCAATCCAATCCAGGTGAGAGTCACTAGATTGCAGTCATGAACATCCTAAAGTACTTGAGAAGAACTAAGGATGCCTTCTTGATATTTGGTGGTGAGGAAGAGTTGCGTGTAAGGGGTTACACTGATGCAAGCTTCCAAACCGACAGAGATGACTTTAGATCACAGTCGGGATATGTGTTTTGCCTGAGTGGAGTAGCGGTGAGCTGGAAGAGTTCCAAGAAAGAGACGGTGGCTGATTCTACAACAGAGGCTGAGTACATTGCTGCAAATGGCGCAACAAAGGAAGCTGTTTGGATCAGAAAATTTGTTTCTGAACTTGGTGTGGTTCCTAGCATTGCGGATCCAGTTGAGTTGTACTGTGACAACACTGAGGCGATCCCGCAATCAAAGGAACCCAGGTCGCTCCAAAAATCCAAGCACGTGCTCAGGAAGTTTCATCTGATTCGAGATATTATCGATAGAGAAGACGTTCGGATATGCAAGATTCCTACAGATGAGAATCTGTCAGATCCACTTACAAAGTCGCTCACGCAGTGGAAGCATGAAGGGCACACTAGGAGTATGGGCATACGAGATGCGCCAGATTGGCTCTAGTGCAAGTGAGAGACTGTTGGAATAGATGCCTTAGAGGCAATCTAGTTTAGTATGAATTTATTTGTGGCTAGAAATTCATTTATTATTTATTGGATATTTAATATAATGAAGTCCTTAGATTTACAATTGTGTTGTTTATCTTAAATATCCCTAGTGCAGTATAATGATTAATGGGACAATCATCTATAAACTAGTATGGGGTTGGATTGATATGGAGATATCATGATCCAACACATAGGTGTGCATTAAGGGTAATGACGCACTGGATTGACCCATTTCCGAGAAGGCTACATACACGTTATGTTGAGTCACAAGCGCTTATCGCGGTGCAATGGTATTGTCATCCTTAGACTTGAAGACTAGATATTCTAGTTGTGGATTATTGTAATTTTGGTAGCGTTAAACGCTACAATGTAACTGGTTAGTTATAAAGGCGTGTACCGAATACAATAAGAAGCAAGCTTAGAGATCGTAGTGGACGTAGATAGAATTTGTCCCTTCCACATAACGTGAGCAAATATCCTAGGCCACTCGAGGGATAGTGCTTATAGAATGACTGGCCAGACTCAAATAAATCAATATGGGATATTGATGTTATTTGCACGAATAAGGCTATTCCCATGGATCGAGAAACTGTGGATTGGATATACGAGTGTGACTTGAATGTCTCGTGTCCAATCCGGATATAGAGACAAAGGGATGAGACAAATACTTGTACAAAGGTTGTCAAGATGACTATTCTATTAGTTGGCTAGAATGGAGGTTTTGCTAGAAACCGCTCCATATTAGCGAATTGCTGCTACCAACTAGATAGAACCTATGGGGTCACACGCTATATAGAGTCGAACTAGATTTGGGAATTAATTAATTGGATTAATTAATTAGATGGATCACTTTGCAAAACCTTGCAAACTTAGTAGGGACTAATTTGCAAGGAAGGGACTAAATTGAATTCTAGTAGGACTAGAATAAGTCCTTTAGGTAGTTGGCAAGGATTTGTTGGACTATATAAAGGACCTTCCTTAATTCCTTCCCACACTTGTGATTCATTGATCATAACTTGAGTGGGAGAGAACAAAAGGAGAGAGAGAGCAAGCAAGCTAAGGAGCTCGCCGCCCCCTAGCTCGCCGCCGCCCGTCCCCGTCGGCCCCAAGGAGGCCGAACCTCCTTGGTTTGGTCTCGTTTTGCGTGATTCTTCTTCCTCTTCCTCTTTTTGGGCTAGAACCAAGGATTGGAAGATCTAGAAATCAACTCTAGGCGTGGATCAACTATAGAGAACGTGACACAATTCGCGTTTGAAGTCATCAAAGGAGAACCCTAAGGTGTGTTATTGATTTCTTCCTTTACCATCGGTATGTCTCTTGACTTGTGATCCTTGTAGGGTTTTGAATGGTTAATTATTGTTTCCGTTGCGCACCCATGAATCAAAACCCAACAAGGAATTGATATTCATGAACTTAGGGTTTATTCTTAGATTGTAATCTTGCTTAATGTTAATTTTTATTCTAGTTATTGTTCATATGTTGTGCTTAATCCTTGGCAAGAATTGAGTAATTAACCGGTTTTGTTAATTAGCTAGAGAGTGCGTGAGAGCGTCTTACACCTAGTTGTGATGAGATATGAACAACAATCCTTAATCACTTAGACTGAGAAGAGAACTCTGTAGGATTGGCCTTAGTGGGTAGATTTGGTAGGAAATAGTGAGGCGTTCGTGTGGTGGTGGTCTGAGAGGACATCATTCCGTGAACTGTCGTTAGCCTACTAGAACGGACCGGTAGATGTAGGTGGACCGATAGGACAAGTAGACCGTGACGTAGAACGACAGAAGACCGAGAGGAGATTGTCGGTGCTATTACCCGACTGAACTAGAATAGGATTAACGTGTTACATAGCTAATACGGAAATCATCTACAGCCATAGGTGATCTAGAGATTTCCTAGTTTCTCCATATTTGATTAATAAATTAAAAAAACCAGAAATATTAGTTTAGTTGTTATTTTATTTCAGTCACCTGTTTGAGGGTGACAAATGTTTAAATCACAATTTCTTCCTCCTTGTACTGTATTCTATGCTAATAACTAATTAAATAATGTCAAGCTTATCCTTGTGGGATCGATAACTCGGGGTTGAAATATTACCCTATATTACTTGAATCGTGCACTTGCGGTAACACGTAAGAGTTCGTGTCACATGCTAGTAATGATCATACTACAGTAAGCAATTGGAATAGATGCAAATCCATCTAACCAAATTCCACGAGAAGTATGATTGATGAACCAATGATCAGAAATAGATTTCTTACCAGAAGATGATTTATTTTCAGTGTAAATCTGAATAGCTTCCGTTTGTCCTTTTCTGAAGTCTTAGTTGTTGGAATAGGTGCCCTAGAGGCAATCTTTTTAGTATGAATAGTGTTTTTGGCTAGAAACATTCATTGTATTATTTATGCTTATATTTAATATAATGAAGTCCTCAAATTGCAAATATGTTGTTTATCTTAAATATCCCTAGTAATTATATTGATTAACAGGACGATCAACTATAGATTAGTATGGGGTTGGATTGATATGGAGATATCACGATCCAACACATGGGTATGCATTAGGAGTAATAGCATACTAGATTGACCCATGACGAGAAGGCTACATACAGGTAATGTAAAGTCACAAGTTCTTCTCGTAGTGACAACGGTATTGTCATCCTTAGACTTGAAGTCGCAAGATCCTCTATTTGTGGAATATTGTATTTTGACATCGTCAAACGCGACATCGTAACTGGAGAGTAATAAAGGCGTTAGTCGGATATGTTAATGAAGCAATATTAGAGATGGTATTGACGTAGATAGGATTTGTCCCTCCCACATAACGGGAGTAGATATCCACGACCACTCGAGGGATGGTGCTCATAGAATGTCTGGCCAGACTCAGATAAATCAATATAGGATATTGATTATCTGCATGAATGAGACTATTCTCAGGATCGAGAAACTATGGATTGGATATAGGAGTGTGACTTGTATCTCTAGTGTTCAATCCAGATATAGAGACAAAGGGATGAGACTATACTTGCACAAGGTATGTCGGATGACTATTTCGATTAGTTGGGTAGCGTGGATGTCTTGCTAGAGGCCGCTCCAAGTTAGTAAATTGTTACTACCAACTAAGTAGAAACCTATGGGATTCCACTCCCTATGGATTATACCGGACTTGGAAATTAATTAATATGATTAAATTAATTAGAATGATCAATACGCAATTACTTGCAAACTTAGTAGGACTAATTTGCAAGTTGAACTAATCCGTGTATGGACAGGATTAGGATAGGGGCTTTTATGCAGTCAACAAGGAGTTGCTGGACTATATAAAGGACACTCCTAGCTTCCTTCCCACAACTAATGCTCATAACACATTGAGTGGGAGAGAAAAGCAAAGAGAGAGAGAGCAAATCCAAAGGAGGCCGAACCCCTTGGGACCACCCCTACTCCTTCGGCCACAACAAGAGGGTCGAGACCCTCTTTTGGTGTTGGTTGTGTGATCATCTTATTCTTCTTCCATCGTTCCTAGCTAGCACAAGGTCTTGGAAGATCCGTATTCTAACCTAGGCGTGAACTAGCCATACCGATGTGAATACTATTTCACATGCGAAGTCATCAAAGGAGATTCAAAAGGTTTTTTGATACTAATCCCTTAATATCGTTATGAATTCTAGACTTGTGATCCTTGTAGGTTCTTGAAAAGGATTAATTATTATTTATTTCGCTACGTATCCATTATCAAAACCCTACATTATTCCCCTTCACATTGTCTGATTTATGAGATTCTTTTAACTTTCTTCACCTTTCTTGCACTACCAATCTGAACACCTTTTTGTTTCCCATAAGTAGCTACTTGATCTGACTTCTTCTTGCGAGAAGTAGCTATTTGATCATCCTTGTCCTTTTTTATTTTATTACTAGCAGTTCTAGAACTTGAGCTGTCACTGATAGCTTGAACTTATTCTTCTTCTCCAGCTTTTCTTTTCTTCCCTGTTTTCTTCTTTGAGCTTCCAGCCATCTTGATTCTTTGAGAAGATCTCTGCGAATCCATAGGGTTTAGAAGAGAGAGGCATGAAAGATAGAAGAGGGAGATAAAAGAGAGAAGATATATACTGAAGAGTTGGACTGAAAAAAGGAAACTAAATATTTCCTAATATTTAAGGAAGGAAAATTTGTTTAAAATTCAAACTCGTTTGGAAAGGAAAAAGTATTATACTAATTCGAAAAAAATCCGTTTTAAAAGGTAAAAATAATGTCAGTCAATTATCTACAAAGATGACACCCAGAATTAGTGATACTCCATTGAACTATATAGTATAAAGATATATATTTAAAGATTTGAAGGAATTTCAAGGGTTTGAAAAATGGTTATACTGCAGACAAATTTTTCAAGACCTTGAAAAGCTTTTCAAGGGTTTGAAAAACTTTTCAAAACATTGAAACACAAATGATTTCCTTGATGCTCCCCCTAAACCAATGCTTCCTTATTCAACATGCCAAATTCTAATCTCAATGTTGTGAATCTATCCTCTGGCAGTGGTTTAGTGAAGATATCTGCAAACTGCAAGTTAGTTTGCACAAATGATAGAGATACATCATCCTTATCCACATGATCTCTAATGAAGTGATGTCTGACATCAATGTGCTTAGTCCTTGTGTTGTACTGGATTCTTTGTAATTAAGATAGCTAGCACTAGTGTTGCTACATTTGATGGGAATATCTCTAAAGTCGTAACCGATATCTCTCATCTGTTGAGCTATCCACATCACTTGTGAGCAGGAAGCTCCAGCTGCTATGTATTCAGCTTCTGCTATTGATAAAGATACTGAATTTTGCATTTTAGAATGGTAGCTTATCAGGGATGATCCAAGGAATTGGCAACATCCTGAAGTGCTTTTTCTGTAAACTTTATATCCTGCAAAATCAACATCTGAATAGCCACAGAGAGAGAAGTTAGAATCTTTAGGATACCAAAGCCCTAAGACTTTGGGACCATTGACATATCTGAAAATTCTTTTGACATCAACTAAGTAAGACTCTTTAGGGTCAGCTTGGAATCTAGCACACATACAAACACTAAACATAATGTCTGGCCTACTTGCAGTAAGATAGAGAAGTGAACCAATCATACCTCTGAACTCTTTCTCATTTACACTCTTACCATTTTGATCCTTGTCTAAGGATTGTGTAAAGCTCATGAGAGTTTTGGCTACCTTGGATTGAGACATGTTATACTTGTTCAGCAAATCCTTGATGTAGTTATTCTGGTGTAGGAAAATTCATTTCTTCATTTGATGTACATGAAGCCCAAGAAAGATATTTAGCTCTCCCATCAAGCTCATCTCAAATTCCCGTCTCATAAGACTAGAGAAATCCTTGGAAAGAGTAGCACCAAATAGAATATCATCATATACTTGTACTACTAAAATGTCTTTCTCATGTGTTTTTATGAAAAGAGTTTTGTCAACTAAGCCTCTTTTGAAATCATTTTCAAGTAGAAATTTTGACAATCTTTCATACCAAGCTCTTGGAGCTTGTTTAAGGCCATAAAGAGTTTTTTCGTGCTTATAAACATGATTTGGAAACTCATCACTTTCAAAACCACGAGTTGAGCAACATATAATTCTTCTTGCATATAACCATTTAAAAATGCACATTTAACATCCATTTGAAAATTTTTGATGTTCTTATGTAATGAAAATGCAAGTAATATTATTATTGCTTCCAACCTGGCCACAGGAGAAATAGTCTCCTCATAATCTATACCTCAAATTTGTTGATCCGTTCCGTTACGGTCCGGAACGACCTAAACTGTTTGTTTCGTAAGCAAAACGGCACGGATCAATGCTTGATTCGTACCGGTCCGAATTCCGGACTGTTGCGCCACGGTCCAGTGAGATTGGGGATATTGGGCGTGATCCGGTTTGTTCCACCGTGTTCCGTTCTGGTACCAAATTAATTTTGAAAATTAAATCGCCAGTAGGGGAGTCGAACTCAGGACCTCCACTGTACCTTAGCAACAACTTACCGCTGGGCCACTTGTTGTTATTGTAATATGTTTCACTTTATTTAATACATTATACACTTTACTATAATTATTTGTGTCAGAAATGTAACTTTTTAATGATTATTTGATAAATAAATTAGTTTAGTGATTTCAATATTTAATTTCATATTAACTTATTAAGTACAAATAATTTATTCTATTATCAAATAATCATATTGTTCTATATTTTTAACATAATTCAAGTTCATTTGTTTTCATAACATATATGATGTTGTTGATGAGTTATTTGAATCAAAACATTAGTCATATTTAGACTTTATATTGTAATTTAATTAAATTTATAAGATATTATTATTAAAATACATATTATGTATATTGTATACATATAATATATAAAAAGTGTGGTAAATCCGGAACAGATCGCCGTTTCGTCCGAATCCCGGATCGTTCCGTTCCCAAGAGTAAAACGGAACGGCGACCTAAACGAATTTCGCAACTATGTTATATCTTCTTTCTGGTTGTAGCCTTGAGCTACTAGTCTTGCCTTATTCCTGATAACCTTATCATTTTCATCCAGCTTGTTTCCGAATACCCACATTGTTCCAATTATAGACTGATCTTTGGGAGGAGGAACTAGATTCCAGACTTTATTCCTGTCAAATTCACTCAGCTCACGTTGCATTGCAATGATCTAATCTACTTCTTGTAGTGCTTCTTTCACAATATTAGGTTCTACAAGAGACACAAAAGCATTAAAAGCAAACAAGTTCTTTAACTGAGATCTTATTTGTGTACCAGTGGATGTATTAAAAATGATGTTTTCTGTTGGATGAGATGACAAATATTTGAACTTCTTTCTTGGTATCCAGGGTTCTGGTTCTCCAGGAATCTTTTCAAGGCTTGAGAGCTTGATGTAGTAGCTTGTCCACTCCCTGTTCCTTGAGGTTCTGATTCAAGGCTTTGAGAGCCACATTCAAGGCTTTAAAAATTTCTTCTGTTTTATGAATGTTAATCTTAGAACTGTTCACTGGATTTGCTTCATCCTCTTACTCATGCTTGTTCAAATTTAAGTGTGCAAAACCTTCACTGAAAGAACAATCTTTGCTTTCATCAAATATAACATGTATACTTTCCTCAAAAATATTGGCTCTCTTATTATAAACTCTGTAGGCTTTGCTAGTCAAAGAATAACCAAGGAAAATACCTTCATTATTCCAGATTATCCTTACCATTGTTGTGAACAAAGCAAGTACATCCAAACGGTTTGAAATAAGAAATGTTTGGCTTTCTGACTTTGAAAAGTTCATAAGGATTCTTCTTCAAAATATGCCTAATCAGGCATCTGTTCAAAATTTAATGTGCATTATTAACAGCCTCTGCCCAAAAAGACTTTGGCAATTTGTTTTCTAAAAGCATTGTCCTAGACATGTCCTCAAGAGTCCTGTTTTCCTTTCAACTACACCATTTTGTTGAGGAGTTCTGGGAGCATAAGAATTGTGAGAAATGTCATACTTAGCACATAATAATCAAACTCCAGTTGATCAAATTCTATGCCATGATCACTCCTTATAGAAGTAATAGGAATGTGTTTTCAAAGTTTGGAACTCTTTACACAGTTTTAAAAATTCAGACAGTTCATCAAACTTCTCTCTTTAAAACATAACCCAAGTAAATCTAGAGAAATCATCTGCAATAACCAGCATATACTTCTTACCCTTTGGAATTGGAACTCTCATAGGACCACACAGATCCATATCAAGCAGTTCAATAGGTCTAGTTGTACTTACAAAGTTCTTAGGCTTGAATGAGCTGCTTGTATGTTTTCCTTGAGCACAAGCTTTTGACTCTGCATCCTTAAACTTGATAGATGGCAGTGATCTGACCAGGTCTTTAAAGACTAGTTTGTTCAGTGTATGCAAACAAGATAGATGGCGATGTGTCCAAGATTTCTGTGCCAGAGCTTTGAATCCTCTTTCAAAGCCTTGAGACATTTCAGACTTTCTTCTGCTACTGTGTTAGTATTCAAAGATTCAAAATTGTTTGACCTTGGAGCAGTGAGAATGCAATTGCCAGATTTTTTATCTTGCACCACACATTTCTCCTTGTCAAAATTAATCTCATTACCTTTGTCACAGAGTTGAGATACACTAAGCAGGTTAAACTTTAGACAATCTACAAGATAAACATTTGAAATAGAATTTTCAAAACCACTACCAATTTTACCAATTCCTATGATATTGAATTTTCCTTTGTCTCCTAGTGTGATTGTCCCCCTGATTTTTCTTTCAGTTCATTGAATAATGAACTCTCGCCACAATGTGCCTGGAGCAACCACTATCCATAATCCACTTATTCTCTTTGCTCTTGGTGACAACCTGCAAACACAATTCACTGCCTTATCCAGCTATTAGACCAAGTGTGATATTTTAAATTATATTCAGAATCAACCTTGTTAGGGGGTCTGATCCATTTAGGAACCCAAATCTGTCTCACCTGTCGCTTAAGGTTACCTTTAAATGTATTCATTATGATGTGATGTTCTGTTCTTCTAAAGGGACATGTCATCTTAACATGACCGATCTTACCACATAAAAAACATTTTGGAGAATGTGTGTTACCTGCTTTCAAAAATATGGTATTGTTTTTTCTTGGAAAGTTTAGATTATATCCAATATCAGTTTTGTGGACAGAATGCATACTTCCTCCAAGAATCAATTTATGATTATGTTCAAAGCCTGCAAGTTTTGTCAAAACATTCTTAGAGTCTTGATGTTTCTTAGCCAGAAAAGTCTTTTGTTCCTCTAATTTATCATGTTGGTGTCTTAGAGCAACAAGGTTGTCACTGAAAAGTGAGTTCTCGGTTACAACTTCTTAGACTTGATTTTTCAAGGCTTTGAAATTGGTTTCCAAAGCTTTGAAATCTCTGTCAGTCTTTGTGTGAGAAATTTCAAGATTCTTTTTCTGGCAAACTAATTGCAAATTCTCTTTTACTTGCTCCTGAACTTTCTCCTTTATAGACTTGATTTCATTTAAGTAGTCTTGTTCGTTCAAAAGCATTGTTTTCTGAATTTTAGAAAGTTTATGTGCAGGTTTAGATATTAGTCTATTCACCATTACCTCAATGTTATTTTTTGACCTTTCATCATGTTTGGCCATAAGACATAGGTTGTCTTGATCTTCTTCAGAATCTGATTCACTTGAAGAATCAGAGTCACTCCGTGAAGCTACCATGACATTCTTCCTTTTGTCATTGTCCTTCTTTTGAAAGTGCTTGCTTTTCTTGTGAGGGAAATCTCTGATCAAGTGTCCTGCATCACCACATTCAAATCAATTCATTCCTTTAGATTTATGGGAAGAGGACTTACCTTTTTAGTTCTTACTACTTGATTATCTGAATTTTTCTCTGCTGAAGTCTTTGTTTTCAAATTTCTTCTTCATCTTGAGAATCCTTGTCAAGGCTTTGGAAATGAGAGCAAAATGATCTTCTTCTTAATCATCTTATTCTTTTTAAAGGCTTTAAGGTTTTTCACTCTCTTTGGCCTTGAGTGTAAGATTCTTGATACTCTCTAGTAATTCTCCATTAGATTCACTCATGGAGATCTCACGTTTGAGTAGCTTTCCGTGTAAATCATCTAGTTGGAGAGAGGACATATCTTGAGCTTCTTCAATGGCTGTAGTCTTTGGCTACCATTTGGCTCTGGGAAGACTTATCCAAATCTTTCTGACTTTCTCTTCATTGTAGAATGATTATGATACAAACCAGTATCGTTTCCATGTATTGCTACGGATAAACTAAAACTAAGAATTACGAAAAACAAACTTAAATAACTCAAATAAAAATAACTACTTATTCCATGCCTAAAACTGAACAACTACACTGTTTAAATAGTAAAATAAGCTAACCCTAACCTAGTCTGCTCGACATAAAGGGCTCGGCCCGGTCTACTAACTAAATAATCGTCTAATGAAACTAATTAAATAAATAACATAATAAACTAATTAATAATAATAATTCTAATCAATGATAATAATTATATTGTGGACCCGGATCATACGGTTGACCCGTATCAGATTTCCTAAAGGAATCCAGGTTGTTGACAATGTCACTAAATCTCTTGAACTTGTCTTTGATGGATTCATATCCATTCATCTTGGATAGCTCATACTGTCTAAGGAATATGTTGATCTTAGTTTGCTTCACTTGGCTGGTTCCTTCAATGGTGACCACCAATTTGTCCCAGATCTCCTTAGCAGTATTGCAGGTAGATGTCCTGTTGAATTCATCTACATTCAAATATAAGTATAAAAGATTCATGTCTCTCTAATTCTTTGAAAGTTGTTCTAATTCAGAAGTAGAGAGAGATTTTTCCGGTTTAGGAGTTCTAATCACATCCATTTCTGTTTAGTATATGTGAGGTTCATTATTGATAATAGACAACAGTCCAATGTAATGATCAATGATGAACATTTTCATCAAGGCTTTCCACTGTACAAAATTGTCTCCACAATAGAGAGGAGGTCTTAGGAGTTCTTCCCTGTGAGAAACCACCTTCACCTACATTACTCATGATCACAAGATTGTTAGATATGTACAGTGATACAAGCTCTAATACCAATTGAAGACTTAATGTAGGTATGAGGTTACAGGATCTGATACTCTAGAGGGGGTTGAATAGAGTATGGCTACTTTTTCTAAATATGTGGTTTTAAAACAAAATGAGAAGAACTTGAAGTATTTCAAAGCTTTGCACTTCAAGGCTTTGAAACCTAAACAGACAGTTTAAAAAATTCTGAGATAAGTAAAAAACATAACTGCAAGACAATGAACACAATGATTGTTACGAAGCTTGGTCCCAAGGGACCTACTCTCCGCCCGAGGGATCTAATTCCTCTAGGATTTCAACAGCTTCTTATTTATCAAAAGTTAAGCCTTGGATCTCAGGCCAAGAGAATTGCCTTACTCTTTTCCAGCATGTGGTTCTTCCTAACCTATACAGTAACATCTCTAGCTAACTGATACAATAAGAGTAACAATTTTTCCTATTGAAAAAATTAACTCTAACAGATGATTAAGTAATATAACATAACGATATGCAAATAAAGCTATGGATGAAGAACACTGTAAAGACAGTCCAGCAATGAAGCTTGAAGTGTTCTTCAGGAATCTGGAATGGATTGAATGGATGAATGGTCTTCTTCAATGATACTTGTCAATTTGTGAGAGTGTATTGATCACTGTGTAACGCTCTGTACTTCTCAATCTCTATGAATTAGTCTATATGTCTGTCAATTTGAAATGCAGATTATAAAGGGAGCTTCAACAGAATTCCCTAAAAATCCTCTTGCAGAAGATTGAGTCTCAACAACTTTTTTCCAACGGCTAGCTGCATGATGTTCTCAATTAATTTTGATATGATCTTCATTCTGCAAGCCTAAGGAAAGTCCAGACAACCTGCCATAAGAATAACTTCAATCTACAGATTCTGCAATCCTGCAAATAAGGAAAGTTTAGCTAAACCTGCAACACATAGTTACTTAAAAATCCCTGCAAAAAAACTTAGGCAAATGATAAGATCAAAGCATGTTATAACGCATAATTAGTTTGTCTTTTATCATATAATATAGCATGATCAAGTGTAGGAGATTAGAGAATGAATAGGAGTAAGAACTCCCCCTTAGGGTGTGAAGTAACTTTCAGAATTGGGGAGGGTGTGAAGTAACTTTCAGAATTGGGGAGGGTTTGCTGACATTTTTGGGTAATTTGGGGTGGGAAACAAGCCATTAAGCCTAAATATAATATAGAAACATATACTCCCACATACACAAACTGGCATTGAAGCTCGATCTCAGAAAAGCCAAAATGGTTGTCTAGTGTCAAGCATTTTCGCCAAACCTCCTATCACAAAGCTAACCAATTTGACGCTGAGCTTTGATTCGTTTACTAAACATTGACATTCATAAAAGCCAAAGTGGGATTCAGTTTCTTGAAGGCGACTATGGAAAAACTGGGATTCAATGGGCGTTGGGTCAGGCTTATCCACGAGTGTATTTCCATGGCTTCTTTCAATTTTTCTATTCATGGCGAAACCAACTGACACATTATTCATGAACATGGATTATGAAAGGGATTCCCTCTCTCCCCTTACATGTTCCTTATTGTTTACGAGACCCTCTTGCGTGCTCTGTTTCGTGCGGTCCAGAAAGGCAGACGTTCGAGTATCTCGACTTCTCGAGGGGGGCCTATCATATCCTATATCTTCTTCGCAGATGACAACATTATTTTCATTAAGGCCACTTCCGAGGAGATCTCATTTATCCACTATCTACTGTACTAATACAAAGCAGCTTCAGGTCAAAAATGTAAATTTAGATAAATCAACTGTTGTCTTTTCTTATAATGTCCCGTTTCTTGACATGATAGGTTTCAGTTATCTTCTCAGCGTGAAAGAGGTTGCTAGCCACGAGACGTATCTTGGTCTTCCAACCTCCATTGGGAAAAAAAGATAGTCAGCTTCGAAAACCTCTCGGAAAAGTTATCTAACAAGTTAAAAGGATTGAAACAAACCCATTTTCCTTCCCAAGTAGATTGGTTATTATCAAGGCGGTTGTACAATCAGACCCAGTCTACACTATGAGTTGCTTTAGCATTCCTATGTCGCTATATCGTAAGATGGAGTCCATGGCTAGCAGCTTTTTATGGGATAAACAAGACCACGAAAGAGGAGGACGTTGGATGCCGTGGGATTCTCTTAAAAACCCGAAGAACGAAGGTTAGATTGGCTTTAAATATCTAGATGATTTCAATAGTTCTCTTCTAGTGAAACAATTGTGGCGGCTCCTCGCACCAAACTCCCTCGTTAGCAGGGTTTTAAACATAAATATTATCCTAACTCAGACATTATGGATGCAATGTCTGAGTAGAATAGCTTTTTTTTCTTGGAGATCCAATATTCGCAGCTCGAAGCAAATTATACAAAGTGGACTTCTCTGGAAAGTTGGTGATGGACGCAGTATTCGAATCCTTCATGACCCGTGGCTCAAGAGGTCGCCGTCCTTTCGACTGATCTCTTTCTTGCTGCGGCTAATTTGCGCATGGCATATTTTATCTCCACAGACCACGGATGGAACTGTGACATTTTCCCAAAAAAAGGGCTTAGCATTGAAGTTGAGGAGATCCTAAAAGTTCTAATTGCATTTCAGCCAAGAGCAGATTGTAGGCGCTGGCACTTCACCGCGAACGTTAAGTATTCTCCTTTCTAGGGCTATGAGCAGGTCAAACTTCGAGAAAGTTAACGTATCAAGTTTTCTCATCTTCGAACCAGCTTTTGGAATGGTTAACGTTGCTTTGGAGAACCAAAGTACAACCTAGATTGCTGTATACGGTTTGGAGATCGGCGAAGGACTCTCTAGCAACTAGAAACAAAATCAGTATTTTCAGAAATGATGTCTACGGAATATGCCATATATGCACAGTTAAGGATGAAACCCCCACCCATCTTTTTATGGAGTGTTCTCTCTCGGAATCCATTCTCAACAAAAAAGGTTAGCGATATTAAATTTTAGATTCCGGCGGTCTATCCAACACTTTCTAACCTTGCACGCGATCTCTTTTGTATTGCACTGGAGAAATCGAAACGATGCAATCTTTCAGAACGCAACCAAGTCTGAACACGGAATGCTGCAACTCATCGTCTGTTTTCTAAAAGACGATTTAAGCCCTTCAGTTTCTACCAGATGATGCATATGGGATGAATAATCCCCCCATTCAAATATAGATGCTGCTTTTCCCCTTAAAAAAGGAAAAGCCTAAGCAGTTACGCTACAGTCACACATTTGAATGGATCCTCCCTAAATCACAGAACTAACAAATTAAAGTACTCATATAATTCCTTTAAAAAAAGTAGACTCGTAATTTAAGCATGTTCTGACAAATGGAAACTAAACCACTAATTTGTCCTCTAAAGGTCAAAACACAACATAAAAAGGATAAATAGAATATGGGGAAGCCTACTCGGTGCTTTTGGAGTTACTCACATTGCATTCCCTAACGTCTAAAGTCTAAAAAAGAATGTGTAAAAGCTAAACAATTCTTGCAGCCATGATGTTTCGAGCGTTTACAACATCAGTAGCGCCAGGAGCACCAAAACATTTCTCAGGCAGAAAAAATTTCTTTCTTTCATCTGTAGCCACTTTCCTGCTGCGTTTTCTCTTCTCTGCGAAAGGCTGAACCTTCCTCACTGAAATCCGCCGATTACCCTCTGAAAATCTCCCCCTCTTCCTCGTTCTCTCCGTAGAGAACGTCAAATCTCTCTCTCCGATGTCCGACTACATCCCAATCGAAGTTGTCACAGAGATCCTCAAATGGCTGCCGGTGAAGTCGCTGCTGCGTTTCAGATGCGTTTGCAAGACATGGGATTTGCTCATCACAAGCTCCGATTTCCTCTCTCTGCACCTCAATCGAAGCCCTGTTTCTTATCCCAGCGACAACGCCCGAACCCTGGTAAGGCATTACTCTCAAAATCGCAGAAGCGAAGTATACACTGTTCATCCAGATAATGATAGATTTGAAGAGAATCAGTATGAAATTGAATTTCCATTCGTGGGTCAGTCCAGATATTGCTTTAGGGTTGTGGGTTTTTGCAATGGTATTCTGTGTTTGTCTAATGATGACATGTTTGGGTACACCAATAGTGTAATCCTGTGGAACCCTTCAATTAGGAGGTACTTGAGTGTTCCGGGACAATGCAGTAGAAGTGAGAACAATGGTGTTGTTGAAGTTTTTGTTTTTGGGTTTGGGGCTGTTGCCAAGACTAATGACCTCAAGGTTGTGAAAATCAGATATAATCACCAAGAAGATGATGGGTTCTTGGTACCTTCTGAGGTCGAAATTCATGAGGTCGGTTCGCCCGGTTGGAGAAGAATTCAAGCCCCGATTCCGTATCCTATAGTGGAACATTTCTGGTCTCATGCTTATACCAATGGGTTTTGTCACTGGATTGCTTACCATGTTTTCAAGAAAAATGAAGTTAGAACTTTCCGTAACTTGATCTTGTCGTTTGATTTGGGTAGTGAAGTTTTCTCTGAGCTAAATCTGCCACAACCTTTAATGGTTGTGTCTCCTCTCAAACTGTCCATCACAATGTTTGGAGGCTTTCTTTCGGTTTTCCAGTATGATCGACGAACATGGGCTAATAGTTGTTCTATATGGGTAATGAAAGAATATGGAAATGACAGTTCTTGGATTAATCAGTTCAACGTTGATCTGGAAGGAAGATTGGGCGCGGTGTTGAGTCTTCGGCGAAACGGGGATATATTGTTGGCTGGAAGAAATGGAGGACTAGTTTCATACAACCAGGAGGACAAAATGATCAAGAGCTTAGGGTTTTTTGGGACCAAGGACTCATTTTATGTTGATAGCTATAGAGAAAGCCTTGTTTTACTAACAGAAGGGCGTATGGTTCTTGGACGCGATCCAGAATTGGAAGAATCTGATTCGGACGAGTCGGGCTCGGAGGATGACCGTGACCAAGTTACAACAGATGGCATTGCTCTTATGTTGCAGTTAGCTATTGATCAGTTCTTTTCTGCTTTATGTCATAACGTGTAAGATGCTTATCCTTTGTTATTGGATGGTTACTTCTCGGACATGTTAAGAATCTAGTGTTAGTTTAATGACTTTGCTAACCTAGATGGTTGTTGTTTTATTTGCTTTCCTTTAAAATAGCCTTCCGTGGCACCAATTGAGAAGCTGTATTAATAAATGTTGGAATCTTTGTGTTAATTGAAAGCTTGTAGCAATGAATGTTGGGATCTTTGAGTTAACTGTTCTCCGTTGAAATACCGAACTCGGTTGGGTTTTTCCGGTGATGATCTACTGTATTTGTTGGAGTTATGATACTTTCTCCACATCTCTATTTACCACTTTTCTTTCACTTATATCTGCTATTGAGCGGTAGCAAACTGGTTTTACCTGTGCTAAATGCATGTTGCAGCAGCTCTGAGTGAACGTTATGCCTTGTTTATGTTGTTGATAAAGATGTGTGGAATGTGGATAGAGTATTTGGCTCCTACAGTTTTCCATCTCGTTATTCATTGGAAATAACCTACTATTTCTAGTTATTTGCATCCACTGGAAGTAGCCTTCCACTGAAACCTTTACAAAAAATGGTGGGATATTTAGATTAATTGTTCTCCATTGAAATGACGAACTCAGTTGGGTTCTTTCATTTATGATCTATTATGCCAGTGCTGTTTCTGATTGTTTTTATACACGTGTGGATACAAGGCTTCACAAGATCATGCTCGAAGTTAGTATTTTGTTTCAATTCTGACAGCATTGATCAGCATAACTGTTGTGGATGTTAAATAATTATTTAGATATAGTAATTTCCTTTTCCTGCATTGTGAATTACGACATTGAATATTCCATGGAAATGCAAGTCACTTGCAAGGGCAATGGACTTCTCTTGTTTCTTATATATGTTATGAACTATTGGATTGTGCGAAATGTGCTTCCACTCTACTCGCTTATGTGTGCTTCTAGGTAATGTTATATAGCGATCTGCATATATGATTCGGTCAAGGTCACATATTTCAGTATCCTTTTCTGCATTTATGACTCGTGTATACTGGTTTCAGATGATGAATTATACCCCTTTGGTGAAATCTTGATCAGTTATCTGCTTATCTAGGGTCAATCTATCGAGGGCTTTTAGTATTTAAGAGTGTTTGTAGACATGGGTTCAGGGCAAATGCAGAATGTTCAGTTTTTTTTTTTTTTTTTTTTTTTTTTTTTTTTTTTTTTTTTTTTTTTTTTGGTACCATGGATTAGTATGGTATTGGAGCCAAAAATGTATATTCACATTGCAACTAGTTCAAGTCTACAGTGTAGTAAGTATTAGACATTAATGTTGCTATTTCAAAACTTTACCGCTACCTTCCGGAAATGTGAACCTGTATCTCATAACTGATGAGATCATGGATATTGTTAGTCACATACAGTGTTTGTTTTAAACATTTTTGAAGTGAGGACAGGTAAAATGATGAGAAATTTCCAGGGTAGCGCTGATGAGTTTGCAGCTGGAGTTTCAGGAGTTTCTTGGCTTATGTTCAGGTGATCAGTCAATACTGCTCTCAACTTGTTTTCTCGTAGTTTTATGCTCGAATTATTGATCCGAATTATTTGTTAATTGGTAAAAACGTTTTATATCTGCCAGCTGATCCAAAGTCAGCAGCAATGGTATAAGCCTTGATGTACGGGTTCATTTTTAATCTATGCAGTTTCTTCCATTCAATAATACAGTTAATGCCGTCTTGTATAGTAGGAGAAGAAGGTAATTCCTCTATCTCGAAGGGACCGGTGCATAATAATATAATCTCATGAAGCAACACATAATAAAATAAAATATTAAATTTAACTATATGAGAGCTCTTCATACTGTACAAGTATGACATTTCAAAATAAATGATGCTAGCATTGCCATTGGTTTCCACCAATTTGTTCTACATTTTTTCCCTTTCGTGACCAAATATTTGTATGGCATATGAAGTGGTTTCACATGGGTGTTATTAGATTATAACCATAAAACTGGATAGTGATAACACTAGTGACACCCCCTTCTGGAAGCACACCTCCTCTTCAAATATTGACTTTGACCCAAGCTGAGCTTCTTTTCCCTTGGAAGATATTATGGAAAATACGTACATGTCTTCTCTTCACTATAAGCATCTCAAGCTATACTCGCATTGACAAGAAATCCGTCAAGGTCAAGAATGTTCTGGTATTAACCTATATAGTTGTATTGGGGTTATTTCGCTATTATTAAGAGTTCTGTGGCTTAAGTATTACTCTCCAGACCTCTGTAAAGCACCACAAAGTGTGATGTGGTGTTTCTCATATTTGTAACGGTTATAAGCAGGACTATTAATATTTCTCTTCTCTTAGGTTTAGGGTTAAGGTGGTTGTAACCTTCAATTTCTCTCTAATGAAATATTTGCGTTCTTTCGTTTCTTTCTCTGTTTTTTTCATCTTCTTCATCAAACCCTAAAGGGCTTTTCATGATATCACAGCCAGGTTCAGGTTTCTGATGCTCTCTACTAGCACAATCGACTCTCAATTCATCACCACCATGGTCCCCACTCGCTCTGGTTCAAATCAGAGCAACCCGTTTCTTCTTCTGTCAAATATAGACAATCTTATGCCATTCAAACTCGATAATACAAACTTTGGGCTAAGGCTTCTATGCGGAAAAAAACACTATATAGACCGGGTTTCGGTGAAAAACAAGTAATACCCGGAACTATTCATGAAATTTAGTGACCGGTGACTTGCTGTAGCCGGTAGACCATGAAGCGATAACATGTATCATGAAAAATGTTCAGTGGAATATCTTTCAATAACCATGGTATATGAAATGCGTTTGAAGCCGTGAAACTTCGACCACATGTGTTCGGAAAAGGAACTCACTGCAGCCATTGATTGAGGAATTGTCACGAACTTTGATCTTCCAAAGTTTTCGTTTACCAGAGAGCCCACGACAGCCATTGATTGTGGATTAGTCACGAACTTTGATCTTCTAAAGTTTTCGTTTATCTGAGAACCCACGACAACCATTGATTGAGAAATTGACACAAAGTTTGATCTTCCAATATACGCAACCGCAACAGTACGTCAGCCGCGTCCATTTTATAAAACCTTGATCTGAGCTTCATTTCTGTGTCCATACTCAGCTTTTCAAGCTACTAAGAACTCCTCATCAAAAAAAATCAACTGCTAATGAAAATCTTCATCTTCGTCACTTCATTTTCGGAGTCATCATTACTATCCATAACTACAATTGGATCTTTTTTCCCCTGAGGTGCACTTTCCACATCATTTGAATTGAACCACGTTATATCAGGTGTGTTCGTGTGATCTTCTTTCGTCCAATTCACCGTTCTCTAAGCTCTGCCCGGATCACAACACTTCTGATAAATATTTTACGGAGTTACGCACTCGCTAGATAGTAAAGATTTTTCCCCAGATGCCACTACATTTTGTGGCAGCAGCGATCAAATACACGTGTATTGTTATAATGTATTTGAGGATGCTAGAGTCGGAGCCATTGTTTGGTGAGGTAATTTCAACTGATCGATTTATCCTTGGATTTTTGCAACTGGTGTGGGAACATCAATTTATTCATCGACGGCACATATTGGAAAATTCTCTTTAATTTTCAAGAAGGTACCCCGACCTTTAATCTCGCCAATTACTACTACACAAATGATATTACACCTCCACTTATTACACCTTCACTAATTGGTACGACGAACGGAATCTCCAGTAGACATATAACCATATCCACCATAATGCATATTGCTGCCATAATTACATCTTTGTGCCTGAAAGGCAATGAGAACTTGTACATGAACATCTGCTTTGGTATTCAACTTGGTAGACTCAGATTGTAAGTTCAATTCCTCGGAGAGAGACCTCAAGCGCAGCAGTTAAAAGGAGTTCGTCTTGAAAATATCAAACTCTTTAGGCACTTTTTTTTTGAGATATGAAGAGTAAGATCTTCATGGACAGGCTCACTTCCTTGACCCAACAAATAAGAAACAGTCAAATTACTCCATTGCAGTTCCTACTGATGTCTGATGACATAGACACAGATCACTTAGAATACACATATAATTTGTTGCAGCTATGAATTGGGTGATCAATACCTTAGCATCAAATTGGCAAAGCAACGAGCTAGGAGGCATAGGAATCGAAGCTGCGTGAATTGGGTTGCTCAGAGGTCGTGCGGCCTGGATTAGGAGGTGGTGCGTCCTGGTTTGGTGACTATTGTGGTCGTACGACCGTGTTGACCAGTCGTGCGACATGTACCGGGTTTGGGTTGGAATTGTTTCCTTGTTCGTTTTGGCAATGTTTGGACGTTGCTTTGTCCACAAGTCAGTAGTAGACTCTTCTATTGATGAGAGTGGGTTCTCGTTGATTGTAATTGTCTCTCTCATCAGTTGTTTTGACCGTGGACGTAGCTAGTCTCAAAACTAGTGAACCAAGTTAAATAGTTGTCTTGTTCTTAGTCTCGTCACTCTTCTTGGTTCCTAAAAAGTGGTATCGTGCTTCCGCATTCGTATTCTATTAGCTTACATCAAGCATGCAACATCTTCGGGGGAGGGATCCAGCGTGGGCTTTTCTCAATAGAGTATTTTATGCAAGTACAGTTTATGAAAAACACAAGATTAGAGATCTTCAACAGAGAAGAAATTTTGGATCGTAGTATTTTCCAAATGAAACCACGCTACAGAATATTTATAGTGTTGAACACAGAAGAAAACGAATATACATTTCTGGGAACCACGCAAGTAATTCTATATTTATCATCCATACTCCATATTCATAATTTACGGCAGGAATTTATAACACAAATCAAGAAGCTATGGGTAGAGCATATCAATCTCCTAATATAAGTTGCACAAAACAGTTTTACCACATTTTCAATCATTCAGCCGCACCATGGATTTCTTTTGTTTACCTGACTTCCGACTCCTTTTTCATAATACATCCTGCATTTGCGGGGTTGGTGGGTCGTTTGTTGTAGTGTATTCTTGCAACATGGCTTGCTTAGATATGTGTCCTTTTGCTTCCAATGTTTTCTGCCTATTGACTACTGCTTGACTCACGTGACCATCAATCTGCCAACACCACTCTAGTAGTCCTGCAATATCCTCTTTCATCTCATTGAGTTCGTCATATATTTCATCATTGTTTTTTCATCCTCTTCAATATCCTTCCTCACGAGTATTCTTATCCACTTGAGGCATGTACTGAACTTTCTTTTCTTATGCTATTTGGTTCTTTAGAATCAGTAGGAACAATCGGATCTCAAATGAAGATCCGTGGTTGGAGTCAGTACTTTTTGGTTTGATAGAGTGTCATCGTGCACAACATTTACCAGGGGATCAAAATACAGGATATGCAGTATTAAATACAAACATATATATAAGCAAACCCAAATAATAGCAGCAAAGCATAACATCAAACCCACTCACGGAGCATAAGATGGGATTTAGTATATTTTAACTATGCAAAAGCTGCAACGTTTGCATGTGTTTGTAATTTATACTACATCAATATGTTAATGCATGATATTTAGCTTCAGTAGGAGGATGCTGCATGATAGTATCTTACTCCTTCGCAATGTTTGAGTGAGTAGGCGGGGCAGAGTCATCATCTCTTTTTCTTTTGGCATCATAATTCGCAAAGGTACTGCAATGGTCCTTACAGAATTTTTCTTTCCATTCTTCCAGCCTCACCATGAAATTGATCTCGACATCACGTTCTTCCATATCCAATGCATTTCCCATTCCAATAATTCTACTTTTTCCTTGTCTAGCTAAAGTTCCTCTTGTTTCAATGGGATCTTCTGTTCCAATATTTTAGTAACTTCTTTGGCTCGGTCAATTTTTTGGTCCGGGAGAATCAGCCATTTCTGATACAGATTTGTCAGCGGCAAGTAGTGGACGCCAATTTCTCTGTTCTTCACCTGCGGATGAAGCAATTGTTGGCGACGACTTGTCGTCGGTGTGAAGTATTGAGGTATTCATATCTTCATTTTCCATTGTTACTCTGTAGCAATCAGGGGAAAATTCATAATTTTAGACAAGTGCGATTGGTAAAATTCAGTCGGAGTTATATTATATGTTGATGGCAATGCAGGTATGTGGGTCCCGGCTATATATGTCAATTTATAATTAGGTAAGTCGTTTGGAAGGAAGCATTCGCGTTAGGGCACAGTTACAATTATAGAAACCGTGAATTAATTATTTCGTATGATCATTGTTTGTACGTCTAAGGAAAACACTTCCTTAAGCTGCACGACAATTTATTCCTAGCTTTGTATAATTTTTGAATAGTGCAGTGCCTCGTGCAGCTTTATCAGACGGGCCATATGTCGGTACAGTTACGATGATCCATTATTTGACTGTGATTAATATACTGCTAAATTTGTATGATTAACTCCTGCATTTGCTATTTCAGTCAATGTTTTGTTTCCATTGTTCAATCAACAACTGTTTGGTTCATTACAATATTACATCATTTTCCAACAGTAATTACTACAATTTTTTTCGCATACATCAGGATAGTTAGCACACAGAGTTCTTTACTAAGAAATGATGGCTACGAGCCTACGAACAATACGCTTTTATACACATATATAACTTATGAAATCAGCTTGTTGGTACCCATGTTACCAATGGATTATATGAATGGAAGATGCGAAAAATAATTTAGTGGTAATCTACTAAAGAACATAATTGTAGCCATAGAATTCAATCACTATATTTAGTGCAACGATAGTACAACTGCAGATAATATATACAGAGTATATGTTTAGAATATTTGAAGACTTAATTATTCTGTTAACTGCAACTTCAGCTTTGATTGTTACAATTGGGAAATAAAGAAAAAAGGTGATCAATTAGTTACCAAAACAAGAAACCAGAGCAATGACGGAACCAAGAAATAGAAGTGCCCAATTATATAAGTTCATTACTCAATAAAACCTAATCAAATTGGAAAAGGTGAGGTGTTATACCGATCTCTGAAGTTTGATTGTATAGCAAAACCCAATCGGTACATATACGAAGTAAAATTAATAAAACGATTGAATAGGGTTTCATTAGAAACAACAGAGGGAGGATACTTACAAGAACATAGCAGATAGTTGGCATCCACGAATTCAGTTACCGATCTCAATGAAGAGATGTCGCCAGAGGAAAAGGTGAGGACAGAGTTGTATTGGCGTTGGCGAGATTGTCCAAGTAGATGAGAGGAGAAGGTAGTGTGGGGGTGAAATGGCACGTTTTTTCTGCATGATAATACAACATGGTGGAACGGGAAAAATTTTTGAGTTGACAATGCCGAGGAGGTGTAGTAGCGGAAGAGTTGTTGTTTTTTTTTAGAAGAAAACATAGTAGTTTTTTATCATAAAAGTGATGCCTTTTTTATGACATCTAAGTTATTACTTAATGGTTAAATATTCCTAGTTAAGTGTATTTGGCACCATACAAGTCACACATAAACAATTACAAAAATATCAAGACATTATTATGGTAATGGATGACATGGGAGGATGCATATAACTTAAGATGATATTAGAGCATATTCCCCTAACAATTATAATTTTGTGAAGTCGCGTAACACTTTGCGCGTTTTGTGCGGTTCTAATTTCATTGTAAATGTATGATAAATGATTTGTTAGCACAATTGTATGAGAAAGATCGGCATGTTGTATAGCAAGTAAGAAACAAATGAATATTACACAAAGTGAACTTAACAGATTTTTAGTCTACTTCAGTTTTTGAAGGGGAGTTAAACTTGTCAGTTTGCGTAAATACCTGTATTAGCATTTATCTTAGCACTGACAATATTTGTATTGGTTTGGTCTTAGTTTGTCGCATTAAGCTGTGTTCATATAATATATGTAAATTTAAGTAAACGGATACAAATATACATACGTTGCTTGATATATTACCAAAAGACTAAGCATTAGCGAATTTATATACGCTCATAGATATTTGCGTACATATATATAGAAGTTATTATTACTAACATTATACAGCTTGACATACAAAAATTAAGAGATAATATACATACGTTTCTTGATAGATTACCAAAAGACTAAGCGTTAGCGAATTTATATATACTGATTGATGTTTGCGTACACACACACACACACACACACACACACACACACACACACACATATATATATATAGAAGTTATTATTACTAAAATTCTACATACTTCAAGACTATCAGCCTAGTATCACAAATTCCATTACATTGCCTGGACTTGCTTTCCTACATCCTTCAAAGCCAACAATATACTGACCAACAGTGGAGATTTGGATCTAGCGTTAGAGCAATTGAATGATTTCTATTCGTCTAATATATTTAAAGTACGGTGTAATTAGGATTCTCTTGTAAAGTGGGCGACAGTTTCTATGGATCATCTTACCCGCAAGAATTTTTCTTCGACTTATAGCACACGATATAAGTGAAGTTAGACTAAACATAGTGCTTCATTGCAATGAATTCTTTCAGATGTATCACCTAAAACCTCAATGACGTTGACATGAATCCAAATCCCGTACCAGTCAGGCACGATCCGCGTTCGAGGTAACTTAGGGACAATGATCTACATATACTGTTGACAATTTCCAAAATAAAAAGTTAGAGCATGCATGAGGGAGGACACACCCCTACAGTCCACAATCAAAATAGGCTTCGTAAAACACAAGAGCAAACATGGAGATTGTTTATCTGGAAATAGAAACACAGGGAAAGCGACAATTAGAACCAGGAGCACCAGCATGCTTGTCAAGATCAGCAGCACTGTTGGTTGGTCTGGGACATATTGCCGGGAGACAAAGTTGTGGAAACAAGTGGATATATGCTTGCACAAATCCAGTATAGGGCTAGTGTTGTGAGAAGTATGAGCATAGCAAATTTTTACAACATTAGAGCAATCAAGTTTAATTAAATGGTAATGTAGATCAGTAGTAGCGGCCTACAAACATAGCCCGACAACCCACAAGGTCATGCAATTGCCTTGAATAGAACCCAGGTACCCACAATGTCATGAAAAAGAAACTCTGTATGTAACTTGTACAACCTGCCACAAACATCATGATATGTGGAAAGCATCTTGTTCAACAAATGGCTACAAAACCAAACTAAAAAGATAGAAACATTCCAGAGACTGAGGCCGAATGCCAATTCGACAAATTAAAGTATTTGTTGGCCCACAAATAAACTCAATCACAGCTATTCACGATGTGCTCGTCAGCGCCTTTTACGTTTTTAATAGCATTCAAGTTAGCCAGCCACATCAAGTATATCGCTCAACAGTCACGCTATAGATATACCGAGAATTTCAACAGTGGCCCGGGGTTACGTTTTTAATAGCATTCAAATTAGCCATTTGACCGAGATCAGCACAATAAATGTTTCAACAGTAGCAGCTAGTAATACCAGACTAGGACACTATCATTTTGAAGTTGCGATTATTCGAGGGGTGCATTACCCGTTCCTTCAACCTTGAACATTGTCCCATTACTGAAGGACTGCATCCCGAAACAACTTCGTACCAAACCTTAGCTTTTCTTTGTCTATTTAAAACGATAACGTCAGAAATAGGGAACTCATACATAAAAAATGCGTACAACAGGGTGATAGAGGGAGAGAGATGAGACCTTTCTTATGTTGTTTGAAGTCGTCCAAGTCAAGTGGCTCGGCAAGGTAGCCATGTAGTTAGCCTTTACCACCAGAATGGTTACCTCTCTCCCATTCAGCTCTACCACGGCTTCGAAGACTGAAAATTCGTGCAGGCACATAGCATACAGAAGTCCTATAGCCGTCTTGCCAAAAGTGAGAATGCTAAACCCACGGTGGCGCATAAGAATGCTAGCCCTTCATCGGCTTATATTCTTTAAGGAGAGCAACCAGCTCTTGGTTGCCCATGCCGGTCACCTGCAATTCAAAATGAGATGTTTGATTGTCATAAAAGTAAAGAAATTTGTCTATAAAAAGAACCACCACAGAGCAAGAAATATCACTGATCTCGTTCATAATACTTCATGTGTGAATGATAAACAAAAAACCCACCATGCCATCAACCATTTATCCTAAGAGGTGTTCCTGATACAAACCATTGGAGGCCAAACAATCTGATACTGCGACAGTGGTGGCGGACATATCCATTCCTTAGGAGGTTCGACTGGGCGGCACCACTATGCTAGCTTTACTTTAAGACATTCTACAAATTCTCGATGGGGAGTGTTGTATTTTGGTGTATCTCTGGCGGGCTTCAGCTCATACATCGTACAACTGCAATGACCGGAACCAGCCGAACATACAGGACACCTCCTTTCTTTTGAAGGTTGACCGTTCACAAGCGCTTTGTCCAATTCTCTGAAAAGCTCCGCGATTTTGTTGGAAAACATCTCGCCGGTATCGTCGCTGTCGTCAGAATCATAACTCGCCGGACTTCGAACTTCTTGTTGTTCATGTAGCAGTTAAGTGTAAGTTAACAGTTTAACTGAAGAATATAACTAATTGATAAGATACTAGGGAATTGCCCGTGCCCGAGGGCACTACCTCAAAAAACACTAGGGAACGTTTCACCAATTGTAATGTCATCAAACAAAATAAGTACTTTATCCACAAACTTTACACACGTTATTTTTTAGGTACATCAGTTTGATATTACAATAACAATTATTCAAAAAAAATTCTTAAATGTTCCCTCTCAACTTTTTCTACATGCTTAAAGATATTTCAAAACTAATAATGTTAGACATTATTTAAATACTTCAAAACTAATACTTCCTACCCATGTTTAAAAGAGAAAGGGAGACTTCTATTCTATAAAACAACATGTTTAACTAACCTATGGCTTTTCAGCCTTTAGATTAAATAAATCAGCCCCTAGATCTCACCTACCACCCACTTAACTACCCACTACTTAACTACCCATTTAACTACCCACTACTTGAAAATTTACCATCTGTCTCGGATTAATTTACATAATTATCAAAAGTGTGAAAGAACATGACTTGATGGATAGCATATAAAGTTACCGGAGACGCCATTTTCATCTTCCCCTCCAGCAAAATCGATTATGAAACGTGCTTTTAGTGCCCTCGGGCACGGGCAATCTCCTAGTCTAAAAATATATGGAGGAAGTTGTGTACATGGAGGAAGTAGTGGTGGGGCCCACTACTAACAACTAACCTCCTCCCATATTTTTAGAAACTCTAACTATAAGAGGGTGAGATCTAAACGTTAGGGTTCATTTATTCTAAAGTCTGAAATAAATTCATTTGTCTTGTTGTATTGAATAGATGATACTAAGGGATTGCCCGTGCCCAAGGGCACTACCTCAAAAAACACTAAGAACGTTTCACCAATTTTAATGTCATCAAAAAAAGTAAGTACTTCATCCACAAGCTTTAAACACGTTATTTTTAAGGTAAACGTTTACATCAAGTTGACTTTATAATTACAATTATTGAAAACTTTTTTCTTAAATGTTCTCTCTCGATTTGATTTTGAAAATAATCTACATGCTTTAAAGACATTTCAAAACTAATAAGGTTAGACAATTATTGATCAATTCCAATCCCAGAAAAGTGGAGAAAGCAAAAGAGATGCAATCAAATATCTTTCCCAGAAATGAAAGACCAAAGTGAAAGCTTTCTCTCAAAATTGTCACCTTCATTACTTTACGAATTCTCTTGCAATTTAGCCGTTACGATTTCCAATCAGCAATTACTTAAACATAGGTTTCATTCAACATCACATATTGAGACCGTTGGATAATCTCCTTTATAGACCCAAATTAGGGTTTATGTACGTTCATTCAGCACACTTTGGTGCCATTTCAATATGAGCAAAAATCTCTCCGTTCATTCAGCACGTTCATTCCGCAAGGTTTCTTTCAGTATAAAGCACACGAGAGTTGAAATACTAATGTATGCAAATAGCGATATAACTGGGTATGAATATTGTTAATGGAGTGCTAAATAACAAAATATTGATATCATGCAGGGTTCCCAATTTGGACATAAGGGAAAACTATGGGAAGAGATTAAACAAAACATGCAACAAATTCGGTGTGTCTACCCTCTTTAAAGTTTTGAGGCAACATATCATTAATAAGACGATTGTCAATGTATCACACCCAAAAAAATTATTTCAGAACAATATGTCAACATCCCTGGCTTGTCCATCAGAGCAGCAAGAACAGAGTGTAATACCCCGTATTTAAGTTAAGAGTTATTTGGTCATTTCGGAAAAATATTTGAAAATTTTGAGAAATTTATATTTCAAACTTATTAATGACTTTTCTTAATTTTAAAATATAAGGATGTCATTTGACTTCTATGAGGATATATATTTTTAATTTGGGGTTATTATGTAGTTTTTGAAACATAGATGATACTATATGAAACTCATTTTGTATATCTAGGACATACTTGTAGTTTTCTAAAAGTGATTTATACAAAGTGTTTTATTTAAAATAATTTGGATATTTTATAATTTATGAAAGTTATCTTTTAAGTGTTAGCTATTAATTGATTTTTTTTTCACCCCTCAATTTTTGACTTTCATCATCACCCATCAACTCTTTTATTTTATATTCACATCCCAATTTCTTCATACACTACTTTGGTCAATCCCATTAAAATAAGAGATCATAGTTATTCAATCTATGTATGTATTCATCCTCTTGTTGCATCAACACCCCATCACCATCACTCTTTGCCTACATCTCTCATTTTTTTTTTTACATCTTTTCATTCTCCTCAAGAACAATCAATGAAACTCTCACCAACCTCCACCATCAAGACATCAACCCCATCTTTCATTCACAATTCCTCATTTGTTTTTCTCTTCAAGAGCACTCATACTAGCTCTATTCTCTCTCTCAAAACCCCATTCCCGTTTTTGGGTGTTGACTTCACAAAAATTTCATCAAAACTCATTTTTATGGTCTCCAAACCATGATAAACTTGATTCCAAGGGTTATATCACCATGGAGGGGAGTTATTTTACCATTCTACTCATGGATTAATGGTCAATTTCACTCATTTCCTCACAATCTTCTTGAATATGAGGGTAACATTTCTTCTAGTCTTCAATTCATTCATGCATGTCCATCTTTTGCTTTGATTGATGAAACCTCATCTTAGTTTTCTTCATCTACATGCTTGATTCTTCATTTCCATTGTTAGATCATGTGATTGACTCCAAAATTTTGACTATTTCATGAAACTCACACTAAAACTCATATGCACTTTGTAAATTTCTTGGTAGTTGCACTTGCATGTCAAGAAAATTTTGATAATTTGTGTCAAGAGCATGTGAAAAATCTTACTTCATGCCTAAAATGATGTTATTTGTGTGAAAATCAAGTCTCCATAAGTTGCATGCATCTTTTGAACCAAACTTGTTGATTTTTGGGAAAAATGCATATTGACACAATCTGACCAGTTTGTGAAAAACGTATATTATCTCCAAATTTTGTCTCTGTGAAATTTTTAACTTTTGCATGTTTTGAAACTAGACTCAGAGATGGTTATTTTGAGAAAAAAACCAACTCCATAGCCATTTTGGTTAGGGAGATATGCTCATTTTAAGTTGCATGTTTTCTGAAACTCTGTTTCAGTACCAATCTTGCCATTTTTATTAAAAAACCCATTTTCAGAAACCTATGGCATCTCATCTTTCTTGTTATCAAATTAGACACATAGGGGATTCATTGTGGAGAAGATGAGCTTTATTTATATTCTCCAAGTGGTAGTAATCCCCTTGCAAAGTTGAAAGTTTTTGCAAAACTCTTCTCTGCATAGCAGTGATTGTTATTTTTGTAACTTGAGTTTTATAATAGCTATGCATGATTTTCTTGATGTTTCTGAAAGTAGATACATGTAGGTTCATCATATATTAATTGCAAAATTTTAAGAGGTGCTTTGATATGGTAAATATGGCTCTAAAGTCAGAGCTTCAATTCTGTCCAGAATTGTAGTTTCACCGCTTTTAGAAAACTTGAATTTTTAAAATTCTAAGTGTATTATTTGATTTATTTTGATAAGTGAACATCATTATATGTGCATTGGTTACATATAGGACTATGTGGATGTAGGTTTGCATTTTTATAATGCATGTGTAAATTAGTTGTAACGAATACATTATACGTGTGATTGTAGACTTCGACCTTGTAGGAGTGAGCGGTTGTCGTTGGAGTGCTAGGCTTAGTTTCTTGAGTTTGGTTGTGCTTCATCTCAGTGGTAAGTACATATGTACGACCTTTTCATATCAAAATGTGCGTATGTGTTTGATGCTTCAAATGAATACTTGATATATGAAAAAGTATGAGAATGCATGTTTTCCTCTCGAATGTTGTTAAACTATTTTATTCATCTCCTTTGAGAACTCTCGGAAATTACTTGTGAAATGTTGATATTCTAATTCTGTTTATGTGAAAGAGAAGACATAAAATACCTCTAATAGACTTAGGAAGATGTACAGAGTACCGATATTAATGGGAGGCGTCAAGCGATCCTCCATTTTCTTATGGCTAAGACCATTGAAGCAATGCTTCTTATTATTGGATAGAACGTCAATGTTCAAAAATCCGCCCCCGATGAGCCAAAATGTATCAAGATATTGAGGCCAAGGGGTTTATAGAGCTATAGAGTGCTACTTATACTTGTAAGGGTCACTACGGTATAGGGGTGTCGACACTTAAGGCCTTTTAGCTAATGTTGTGAGCGGGGTTGACGAATGGGCTCCCTTAACGCTCGGGTGAAATAGGGTTTGATAGACCCTAGAAGGAACCCTTAGTGATTATTTCGTGATCCCTCTGTTTACATCGATCCTGCTGGTGGCTCTTGACACGCCTCAGCTAAATTAAACTGTTGATTGAAGTCAAAATTAAAAATTGACTACTTTATTAATGTTGTTTGTGGCTCTGGATTGCCCTAATCAAATGAAATGATTTGACATGCTTTGGCTACTCATGAACTAAGTTATCCTCTTAAATGGACTTGTTTACTCTGGTTATGTTACGAACTACTCATGGTTTCTCAATGTTATTAAATTGAGAGGTTTTTGTTACTCGTTTACTTCCAGTTGTTCCAAATTCTCCAACATGATAGCTTTACTATTTAAATCTTCTAATTTGTTTCAACTCATGCTTCCGTGCCACTCGTTGCTTTACATGTCGTAGTATGTATTTACTCAGTTTTTACTCATTATTTCTTCAAAACTGCGTCGGCTTTTGCCATTTTAAAACCGCAGGTCATCAATTAAGGTGGGAGATGGGAACGCGTATCGAGACGAAGATGTTTAGCTTAAAGTTAGATCACTTAGTAGATCACATAGATTATTTCAAACACATTATATTTGTAATCTTACCTTTTCAAGATTGTTGTATTTATTAAATAAAATGTAATATTGGTAACTATATTTCTACTTTTGGTTATCGATTGTCTCTTTAACCCTGAACCGAGATCTCGGGTCGTTTCACAGAGTCTGTGGCATTACAGGGTCATCCTAACAATTCAGAACTCCAACCTACATTGATCAAAAATGAAATCAAAAAGGAGGAAACAACAAATATCACACTACAAAATCAGAATCAACACAACATGCGGGGCAGAATCTGAATCACCACTCTGAAAATGATTTCAGAATCCACAGACAACATACATGCATCACTATCTTGTAACCAATGAGATCTACAACGGTAAACATGTGAAACAAAAGTTTACAATACCTTCTTGGTATTTTTTCGAGGTGCCTCTGGATATGCTTCTGCTGCTCTCTTCTTGCCTTTTCTTCTTTCCACCTTAGTTCAAAAAACCGAGTCAAAGAACAACAACAACAACAACACACCTGTGATTTCCAGTAGCTGGCCATGAACACCAGATATCGACAAGAGAGAGAAAATGGCATGGTTTGAGTTGCAAGATCAAACCTAGAGTAGGTTGTTGATTTGGTTATTTTAACATTCAGCCTCTAGAGTCTGATGGCGTCAGAGAGTGAGTATCCCGATGAAGATTTTAATAGATTCTTCAAAGTATGGCCTGTGAGAGAGAGAGAGAGATGAAGATTTTTTCTGATTCCTCAAATCATGGCCTGTGAGAGCGAACTCTTCGGTGACTACACCTATCATTAATGGTTGAGTTGAAAATAGTTTTGAACATTTTACCTTTTTTATGTATGTCATGATTTCTATTAATTTCTCAATACATTGGATTGTACTACCGGTACGTACCACTCTTTAGTAAAACTCCACGATGCTTAGTTAATGTTTTTTATGTTTCGCACACTAGTTGAAATCTAGGATTAAAAATATTTCGTCGAAACTCTACCTATTTCTAAGCAATGTAGTAGTCATTCCAAAAAAAATAAACCTCAGGCTTTTTCTGCGAGATTGTGTGTTGAATACCAATGTGGAAGACCTTCTCGAGCTCCGTTCTAACCCGTGAGCCATAAAAATATTTCAGTGCAAATAAGGAGTGAATTGTCGTGTCCGTGAGCAAAAGTGGTTGAATAGACTTATCACAAATAAAAATAAAAAATGAGATCGAATGGGTAAGTTTCAAAGAGTGTTACATGATTCAAATTGTTTTTATTAGTAACAAATGAGTTTTTGTTACTAATAGTGGTAGTATATTTCTGCATACATTTATATTGTAAAAAATAGTTTTTAAAAACGGCAAAAGCGGCGCGGAGCGGCCGTGTTGTAACGGAAGCGGCAGTGGGCGCGACCGTTTTTCCCGTTACGCGTTGTGTGAATTTTGTTCACACAAAAAATGGTCGTTTCGCGTCGGTAACGAGAAAAACAGCTGTTTCGTCGAGGAAATCAGGAAAAACAGAGAAAACTTTCGTGAATGTTTTCTAAAATCCACACATTTGATCCCCGTTCTCCGTTACAGTCCCTCCGATATAGTCTAATCCTGTTACAAGCGACCGCGACCGATACGTCAGCCGCTTCTGTTTTTTAAAACCTTGTTGTAGAAGCTTCTTAAATTTAAAATAACAACCCTAAATGTATAACAACAACTAAAAACATTAGCTCGTTGGGTTACAACTAGTTCATGTTTGGGAACTCAGATTTTAATCCAAGTTGATTAAAATCGGCCATATTAATTTAATTTCAGCTATTATGACACAATATTTAAGCTGATAATCTGCATATTAAACTAATCTCAGTGAAATTGTAAAATTTGGATTATGCGGCAGAAAATAAAACAAATAATATTGATGTGTTTTCACATCAGGATGATTTTTCAAGCCATGGAGATTTTCATTTTTCACATCAGGAGACGCTTTAGCAAAACCTATAAACCGCGAACCAATCTTCTCCTCCCATGTTGAAGCTCCCACCGAACTTCTCTGGCAAACTAAATTCAATTCTTTTAACATTACTCCATGATTGAGCATGAACTTCACTAAATTCACCGCCTTCTCTTCCATGCCACACACTGCTTGAATCCGTATGAATATAAAAAACACACACACACTTTAAAAAAAAAAACACATTAATTTGAATATAAAATTTGTGTGAACTCTTGTTTCTAAAAAGCATAATTGTCCCAGTTTCGAATCCGGCTAAACATACGATTATGATGCAAGTCAATAATGAACAAAGTTGTGGGACCTCTCAAATATGTTGCAAGTGTTATGACGCAATTCAATAAAATTACAAATATTTTTGGTTATTTTTTAGGAGCTTTTATTATGATTTTATTTTAATTAGTAATATTATATTTTTTATAACAACATCTATTCTATTAAACATGATGGTTGACTTTATTTCAGTCTTTAGATTAAATCAACCTGAACCTTTAGATCTCACCCACTTATTGTTAGAACTAGGTCATAACACGTGTCGTTGACACTATTGACATTTTAGATCAAAATCATTTTAGCATAATTAATTTTACAACATTGTGACAAAAATAACAATTTGTAATAAACTTAGAATTATAACTTATGTTTTATAAAAGGACTAAAATATTGAAGGATAACATTTTGGGAAAGAGCAAGGAAAAAAAGAAGAGTGAAAATAATAGGTTAGAAACCAATCAAACCTTGGTGTTGTCACTTATCCGTGCATGACCTATTTGTTGAGAGTTTAGTTTGTGTGACCCATCATTATTGATAGAGAAAGCTGGATGTGAGCTCTAGGATTTAAAAGAATCTAACGGTTCAATAGAGGACACCATCACATTAGTGAACAGTGAAAGGGTTATCTATCTTAGTATATAGATTCCCAAAAATATAGGAGGGGTTAGTTGTTAGTAGTGGGCCCCACCACCACTTCCTCCCTTCCTCTTGTGGTTCCACCCGGACCAGGTTGTTACATACACGGATCCGGATGGTCCCCGACCCGGATCAGATTTGGAATTTCTAGGCTAGAGCAATGCTCGAGAAGGCATAGGGTGATTCTAAAAAAAAAAGAAGGCATAGGGTGAACGAAGTAAATGAGACTTCAAGTTTCTATATAAAACATAAAGTAAATGTGGTAACCCTAATATTTAAGTTATAAAAGTATTTATTAATTTATTTTAATTGTTTTAGTTAAATAGTATTACTATTATTATGTGTCCAGTTAGATTAAATAACTATTTTTGATAAGATGTTCATTGTGGGTGCTAAATTGTTAATTGTTAAGTTTCTTTGGTGTTATGCATAACCAAGAAATAAGTTAGAGGAGTGTTAAGGGAATAATTAAAATTTGTTTAGCAAGTATGATAATGTGTTTTAATTGTACAAGTACTACGTAGTAATTTTGCCACACGCGTAACTATATGTTTATACTGTCGAGTTTAGAATCTCAAAGAGTTGTAGAATGGTGCAATTGTTGCACCAAATTATTCCCCCCATGTGCATGAACAAACTCTCCCACTTGTCACTCCCCCCTCAACACTTGTCACTCCCCCACCAACACCACATGTCTCTCTCTCCCTCCCAATTCTTCCTCCACTTTCTCCTCCTCCACCAAACCATCAGTCCCTCCTCTCATTCATCTCATCTTATGAAAAAAAAAATTCCTCCTCTCATTTTTACTAGCAAGTCCCTCATCTTCTCAAATTCTCAAAACAATGGAAGTGTAACTCCCAATCTCTTCTCAAATTTCATCAAATCACTCTAAGAGCTCTACCTTAAGAGGCTAGGAAGCACAATCACAACCTCACCACCATCATTTGAGGTACAAAATTCATCTCTTGAGTCTAGTTTTCACTTTTATTCATATGGATTAGCCATACATGTCAACAAAATCAAGTCTAATGGGTATTCACACTTAGGATCATTGAAGAATATGTTATGACTAGTTGTAAGTAGGTGATTTAGAGTTTTTTTCGGTGTAATTTCATGTTTTGGTAGAGTAATTTCTTCATGCATCAAGCTTTGGAGTATGAAAAATCACAAAACTCATGTTTTGAGTCCATTTTCACAAAATTATGAAAAATATTTAGAACTTTCAGAAAATTATGAAAACTTTACAGTTTGTATATTTGCATGTGTTATTTATACATTAAAAATTTCAGAACAAATGGAGCTAATTGAATTTTTAATCCACCGAAAACCGGGTCTGATTTGATACTCTGTTCAACTCTGAACCAGTCCGGTAAATTATCAATTTCATGTACTCATACTACTTCAATTCTTATCAAATTTGTATATGTTTTTCCTAGAAATGTTATCTACCTACTGTAAAAGTTTTATAATTTTTGGAATTTATATGAATATTTTATGAGTTTATTTTTAAGGCTGCTACCAGCCCATGTTTTTGTACCAAAACAGATCCGAAATATTATGTTTAAAAATATTTAGAAAATTTTATAATTCTTGATATTACAGTATGTTATCGGTGAACTCTTTATCTACGTAACCTAAAAATTCCGTGTCCCGGATAATTATTTTGAATCAGATATGAATTTGTGAACTATCGATGGTTACACGTTGCCTACAAGTAAAATGTAGAAACTTTTTCATATAAGTTTACAAACTTTATGTTTGGGTCCAAATTATATTTTATTATGTTTATAAGATATTTTTACCATGTTAGTTAGTAAATTCTATGGTTTTTCTAAGTGGAACGTTATGAATCCCCTAGGTTGCAATGCATGTATAACTAGAAAGTATATGTGATTCGCGTCACTTATGTTATTCTTCTATATTCTTTTTTTATGTGTATCTAGATCAAGTTAGGACCTAGCTAAGCTCCGCGGTAAGATTCTTAGAGTTGAGACTAATTCGGGCATAGCGAGGTGAGTTACTTTACCTCCCAAAGTTTGTACCCAGCCTCACTTATTGTTTCGATATGTATACGTTTTAAATTGGTCCCTTTATATGATTTACATGTTTCAATGTTTATGATGAAATGTTTCAAGTTATAAATGTTCAATTGTTATTTGCAACCCGATTTGTATTCACAATTGATTATTATGACCCCATGGACTCAATATACAATTTAAGATAATTCTTTATGACTCAAGACATGTTTTAGAATGGCCACGATACCGGAGTGAAACCCCCTGTCGGGTATAGGCAGGCTATGGCCCTTTTGCCCGGGCAATATAAGCAGGCACGCGTCGCCTCACGAACCGTCGTGTTGGACATGTCCCTATGTTATGTTATGTCATGATGGTTATCACGGGCCTAATAAAAACTAGTATGATTCATGCAAGTATGCTCTCAGTTACACATGTTACGCTTTTAAATTTTATGAAATAATATTATTCTCAAGTTTATGAAATGATTTAATTCATGTCCATGGAATAAGTTTAGCCTTTCCGTTTTCCAAACCTTCGGAGGGACGTAACCGTAACTCACTCAGCTAGTTGAGCTCACCCTTTTGGGACTTTATTTTTTCAGATAACAAGGAGACCGAGAACGCCCTAGAGTGATTAACTTGCTTGAGGTGTGGCTGCTTTGTTTTGGATACCTAAGCTATGTCGTGTAGGATATCTATGAACTTTCTTTTGAATGTGTAAGCTATGTTAGCATATTTTGGCCTAAGGAGGCTTTTGGCTATGTATAAATTGGAATTATGTGTGTATGACTCATGGACTAAGTTTGTTGTTATCCCTCGCTACCCTCAAATTATGCTCTGTCATGTCACAAGTCGAGCGGGCTAAATAATCTTTTATTTACAAGTACAAGTTTTGGAACCTTTCAACCGAAACAATAGTTATTTTTATCTCACATATCAATTTTGTCATTTTTATCCTTGACGACCCCTAAACGTTTTCTTAGTTACGCTTCCGCTAACAAAAAAAATATGTCATTATTAAAGCTACTTTTCATAATTTACTTGTTTAGCCCTTGATGAGTTAAGGCGTCACCGGCGCCTGTCGCACTTCACTCCCGCTGATCGGGGTCGACGGGAGAGGGGTGTGACAACTTGTGGTATCAGAGCAATAGGTTATAGAGACCGTAGTTATTAATACTAGGAAACCTTTTATGTGTTTACTAGATAAGTATGATAGTAAGGTTCTTGGTACCATCAATATGCGTGCGTAAATTTATGCTTATGTATGCATGTATTATGTTAGCTCGTTGCTTTAGGGATAATAGTATGTTATAAGAAAATTTTATAACTTCCACCTAGGACGATGAACAGCCTAAGTAGGATTGGTTTGGGAGATGGGAACGGCAACAACGCTATGGGTGACAAGACCACTGGCCACGTGCAACATGAGACAAACACCGAAAACGAGGGCGGAGGATCATCGGCTGGAGGAAACTCTCATGGATTGGAGCGAGCCGTTGAAGGACTTATGCAAATGCTCTCAGGTAGTTCAAGGGTGACGATTGACAAGTTCAAGGCGCTGGGACCCCCATCGTTTAATGGAGCAACTGATCCGACAACCCCTGAATCATGGGTTTTAGAGATGGAGAAGAACTTTGATGTCCTACAGTGTGATGAGCAGCAGAAGGTCAACTTTGCGACATACACCCTTAAGGATGAAGCATATAGGTGGTGGTTGATGTTAAAGCTCAATCGTCCAAACCTCACCTGGAACCAATTTGTGGAGGCCTTTAATGATAAGTACTTCCCTCCCGCGTTACAGAATATGAAAGTAAACGAGTTCTTGACTCTCACCCAGAGGAAACTCATAGTCGCTCAGTATGAGGCTCAGTTCACAACGTTGTCTCGTTACGCTCCGTATGTGGTTGATACCGAGGGGAATAAAGCACGTAAGTTTGAAAGCGGTCTTCGCATGGGCATCAGGAACAGGGTTGAACTACTGAAGCTTCCAACCTACAATGATGTCGTGAAACGAGAAATGATGGCTGAAAGAGGAACTGAGGAGTTCAATAGACAGAGGGAGCAGAAAAAGAGGAACGACACGATCAAGAATACTTAGAGGATTGGGCCGAATCAAAGCACGTCTTTCAAGAAGTTGGGCAGCGGTTCCAACTTCAGTAAGAGCGCTTCATCCAACACAAGTGGTAGTTACCCACGATGCTCTAAGTGCAACAAGCTTCATAGGGGTGCATGCTACTTTGGTTCCAACGTGTGTTATCGATGTGGGAAGCCGGGTCACATTTTGAAAGAATGCCCAACTGCTAAGACAACTCCCTCTAGTGCACCAAGTGTTTCAGTTCACCAGCCTCAACCTACTGGAGCCCCACAGAATCGACAGGGTAGAGCTTTTGCCCTAGTTTCGGGAGACGTTCAGGCAGCTGCATCCGTCGTGGCAGGTACTTTACCTATTGAAGCAACTCCTGCTCATGTGTTAATTGATTCTGGTTCTATACATTCTTTTGTTGCTTGTCATTTTGTTGGTAATATCCATAAGTATCCGGAACCATTAGGCTTTACGCTTAGTGTGTCTACACCTGCTGGCATAACCTTGGGTAGTTCCTCTATATATCGTAAATGTGGAATCGTGGTAGATGGGATCCCTTTAGTTGTCGACTCGATACCCTTAGGAATTCATAACTTTGACGTTATCTTGGGAATGGATTGGCTTGCCCTAAATCATTCCACCATAGATTGTTCGAACAAGAAGGTTGTATTTTGCATTCCAGGGATGTCAGAGTTTACCTTTTCAGGAGATGGAGTAGTATCCCACCTTACGTGTTTTCCGCTATGAAAGCGAATAAGCTACTCATGAAAGGGTGTCAGGGTTACCTTGCTTGGATTTTGGACAAATCCTCTAAAGAGCTCAGTCCTAAGGATATTCCGGTAGTAAATGAATACCAAGATGTATTCCCTGATGACTTAACCAATTTACCTCCAGAGAAAGAAATTGAGTTTAGTATTGATGTGATTCCCGGAACCTCACCTATCTCGAAAGCCCCATATAGAATGGCCCCTGCGGAATTGAGAGAGTTAAAGGTACAGATTCAGGAACTGCTTGATAAGGGGTTTATAAGGCCTAGTACCTTGCCTTGGAGAGCACCTGTTTTATTTTACAAGAAGAAGGATGGTACAATGAGGTTATGCATTGATTATAGGGAATTGAAAAAGGTCACCATAAAGAATAAGTACCCGTTTCCAAGAATCGATGACTTGTTTGACCAGTTACAGGGAGCTAAGGTATTTTCTAATATTGACTTGAGGTCAGGATACCACCAGTTACGCATCAAAGAAGATGATGTACCCAAGAGTGCATTCCGCACTAGGTATGGCCACTATGAGTTTCTTGTGATGCCATTCGGCTTGACCAATGCCCTGCAGCGTTTATGGATTTAATGAATAGGGTATTCCAGCCGTATATAGATGACTTCATTATAGTATTTATTGATGACATCCTGGTTTACTCTAAGAGCGAGGAAGATCATGACCGACATTTGCGAGTTGTCCTGCAGACCCTACGGGAAAAGAAGTTGTATGCAAAGTTTAGTAAGTGCGAGTTTTGGTTGCAACATATATCATTTTTAGTACATGTCGTGTCAAAGGATGGGATATCGGTAGACCCGCAGAAGGTTGAATCTGTAGTGAACTGGCCTAGACCGACCAATGTTCCAGAAATTCGTAGTTTCCTTGGACTAGCGGGTTATTACCGGAAATTTGTAAAGGATTTCTCTTTTTTGGCGTCCCCATTAACCAGGCTAACGCGGAAGGAAGTGCCATTTCAATGGACTGATGAGTGTGAAAATAGTTTTCAGGATTTTAAGAATAGACTGGTGTCATCTCCCATCTTGGCATTGCCTAGAGGATCAGGAGGATTTGTTATATATAGTGATGCCTCAAAGAAAGGTTTAGGGTGTGTTCTAATGGAGAATGGAAAGGTGATTGCTTATGCTTCAAGGCAACTGAAACCCTACGAAGTGAATTACCCAACGCATGACCTAGAACTTGCGGCGGTGATCTTTGCTCATAAGATCTGGCGGCACTATTTGTACGGGGAGTCTTGCGTGATTTACACGGATCATAAGAGCCTAAGTATTTATTCAGTCAGAAGGAGTTGAACATGAGACAACGGAGGTGGGTGGAGTTAATGAAGGACTGCGATCTCACCATTCACTATCACCCGGGGAAGGCTAATGTTGTGGCAGACGCCTTGAGTAGGAAATCTTTCGGAAACCTCACTTACCTCCTCACTACACAAGAAAAGCTGAAAGAGGAAATCGAGAAGCTAGAACTGGAATTAATCCCTCATGGAACATCTAGTTGCGTATATGCACTCACGGTCCAACCCGCATTGATAGACGAGATTCGAGAAGCACAGCAAAATGATCCTACTCTTGTAATGATTCGAGATGAAGTGACTGAAGGAAGGAGTACTGACTTCTCTATCCATGATGGAATCCTGAAGTACCATGGTCGTGTATGTGTCCCAAATGATCCAGAGATCAAGCTTAGAGTACTCCAACAAGATCACCACTCCAGCTTCGCAGTACACCCAGGATCCACCAATATGTACCAAGACCTTCGCGAGCTTTTCTGGTGGACGGGAATGAAGCGAGAGATTACAGACTTCGTGGCTCGATTTCTTCATTGCCAGCAAGTCAAGGCGGAACAACAACAACCAGGAGGACTTCTCCAACCCCTTCATATTCCTGAGTGGAAGTGAGAGCATATAACAATGGATTTTGTCACTGGGCTTCCAAGATCGTCATGTGGAAACAATGCTATTTGGGTTATAGTCGATCGACTGACTAAATCAGCTCATTTCTTGGCCGTGAAGACGACTCATTCACTACAGAAGCTGGCTCAATTGTATATTCAAGAAATTATTCGTCTGCATGGGATAGCGGTTTCTATTGTGTCAGACCGCGATCCGAGGTTTGTATCAAGGTTTTGGAAGGGACTACAGGAGGCTTTAGGTACGAAGTTGAACTTTAGCACATCTTTTCATCCTCAGACAGATTGTCAATCGGAAAGGGTTATTCAGACGCTTGAAGATTTGCTTCGCCTTTGTGTTTTGGATTTCAAGGGAGGATGGGAGGAACACCTTCCCTTAATCGAATTTTCTTACAATAATAGCTTCCAAGCAAGTATCAGGATGGCTTCCTTCGAGGCGCTGTATGGAAGGAAGTGCAGGTCTCCTATTTGTTGGGCAGAGGTGGGTGAAAAAAAATTGTATGGTCCAGAGTTGGTGAAGATGACAACCGAAAAGATTCGAACTATCCAGGAACGTCTTAAAACCGCTCAGAGCCTTCAGAAAAGTTATAGTGACAACCGAAGAAGGGAATTAGAATTTTATGTGGGGGACCATGTGTTTCTGAAAGTGTCTCCAACCAAGGGTGTGATGCGATTTAGCAAGAAAGGAAAACTAAGCCCTCGCTATGTTGGACCGTTTGAGATTCTAGAAAGGGTAGGACCAGTTGCTTATCGCTTGGCGTTACCCCCTGAAATGGAGAAAGTACACAATGTATTTCACGTGTCCATGCTTAAAAAGTATGTGTACGATCCGAGCCTTGTGATAGAGTATGAGCCACTAAACGTGCAAGAAGATCTTACCTACCAGGAGGTGCCGGTGGAGATCTTAGCGCGAAGGGATAAAGTTTTGAGGAGTAAAGTCATACTGTTGGTGAAGGTTCTTTGGAGAAATCATGCGGTTGAAGAAGCAACGTGGAAGCGTGAGGATGAGATAAGGTCAGAGTATCCGCACCTTTTCAACTGAGGAAGCTCGAGTTTGGGGAAAAACTCTCTCTAAGGTGGGTAGGATGTGGTAACCCTAATATTTAAGTTATAAAATTATTTATTAATTTATTTAATTGTTTTAGTTAAATATTATTACTATTATTATGTGCCCAACTAGATTAAATAACTATTTTTTTATAAGATGTTCATTGTGGGTGCTAAATTGTTAATTGTTAAGTTTCTTTGGTGTTATGCATAACCAAGAATATAAGTTAGCATGAAAAACGTTTAGAGATTGTAATAGAACTTTAAATTAATCAATCTTGCTTTTCCTCAAAAAAAAAAAGAATATAAGTTAGAGGAGTGTTAAGGGAATAATTAAAATTTGTTTAGCAAGTATGATAATGTGTTTTAATTGTACAAGTACTACGTAGTAATTTTGCCACACGCGTAACTATATGTTTATACGTGTCGAGTTTAGAATCTCATAGAGTTGTAGAATGGTGCAATTGTTTCACCAAATTATTCCCCCATGTGCATGAACAAACTCTCCCACTTGTCACTCCCCCCTCAACACTTGTCACTCCCCCACAACACCACATGTCTCTCTCTCTCCCTCCCAATTCTTCCTCCACTTTCTCCTCCTCCACCAAACCATCCGTCCCTCCTCTCATTCATCTCATCTTATGATTTTTTTTCTCCTCTCATTGTTACTAGCAAGTCCCTCATCTTCTCAAGTTCTCAAAACAATGGAAGCGTAACTCTCAATCTCTTCTCAAATTTCATCAAATCACTCTAACAGCTCTACCTTAGGAGGCTAGGAAGCACAATCACAACCTCACCACCATCAATGGAGGTACAAAATTCATCTCTTGAGTCTAGTTTTCACTTCCATTCATATGGATTAGCCATGCATGTCAACAAAATGAAGTCTAATGGCTATTCACACTTAGGATCATTGAAGAATATGTCATGACTAGTTGTAAGTACGTGATTTAGAATTTTTTTTGGTGTAATTTCATATTTTGGTAGAGTAATTACTTCATGCATCAAGCTTTGGAGTATGAAAAATCACAAAACTCATGTTTTAAATCCATTTTCACAACATTAGGAAAAATATTTAGAATTTTCAGAAAATTCTGAAAAATTTACTGTTTGTGTATTTGTATTTGTTTTTTATACTGTAACATTTTCAGAACAAATGGAGCTAAATTGAATTTTCAATCCACCAAAAATCGGGTCTGATTTGATACTTTGTTCAACTCTGAACCAGTCCGGTAAATCATCAATTTCATATATTTATACTACTGCAATTCTTATCAAATTTGGAGATGTTGTTCCCAGACATGTTGTCTACCTACTGTAAAAAAATTATCATTTTTGGAAATTATATGAATATTTTATGAATTTATTTCTAAGGCTGCTACCAGCCCATGTTTTTGTACCAAAACAGATCCGAAATATTATGTTTAAAAATATTTAGAAAATTTTATAATTCTTGATATTACAGTATGTTATCGGTGAACTCTTTATCTACGTAATGTAAAAATTCCGAGTCCCGGATAATTATTTTGAATCAGATATGAATTTGTGAACTATCGATGGTTACACTTTGCCTACAAGTAAAATGTAGAAACTTTTTCATATAAGTTTTACAAACTTTAAGTTTGGGTCCAAATTATATTTTATTATGTTTATAAGATATTTTTACCATGTTAGTTTGTAAATTATATAGTTTTTGTAAGTGGCACGTTATGAATCCCCTAGGTTGCAACGCATGTAGTACTAGAAAGTATATGTGATTCGCGTCACTTATGTTATTCTTCTATATTCTTGTGTTATGTGTATCTAGATCAATTTAGGACCTAGCTAGCTCCGCGGTAAGATTCTTAGAGTTGAGACTAATTCGGGCATAGCGAGGTGAGTTACTTTACCTCCCAAAGTTTGTACCCAGCCTCACTTATTGTTTCGATATGTATACGTTTTAAATTGGTCCCTTTATATGATTTACATGTTTTAATGTTTATGATGAAATTTTTCAAGTTATAAATGTTCAATTTTTATTTGCAACACGATTTGTTTCACAAATGATTATTATGACCCCATGTACTCAATAAACGATTTAAGATAATTCTTTATGACTAAAGACATGTTTTAGAAAGGCCACGATACCGGAGTGAAACCCCATGTCGGGTATAGGTAGGCTATGGCCCCTTTGCCGGGGCAATATAAGCAGGCACGCGTCGCCTCACGAACCGTCGTGTTGGACATGTCCCTACGTTATGTTATGTCATGATGGTTATCACGGGCCTAATAAAAACTAGTATGATTCATGCAAGTATGTTCTCAGTTACACATGTTACACTTTTACATTTTATGAAATAATATTATTCTCAAGTTTATGAAATGATTTAATTCATGTCCATGGAATAAGTTTAGCCTTTCCGTTTTCCAAAGCTACGGAGGGACGTAACCGTAACTCACTGAGCTAGTTGAGCTCACCCTTTTGAGACTTTATTTGTTTCAAGTAACAAGGAGACCGAGAACGCCCTAGAGTGATTAACTTTCTTGAGGTGTGGCTTCTTTGTTTTGGATAACTAAGCTATGTCGTGTAGGATATATATGAAATTTCTTTTGAATATGTAAGCTATGTTAGCATATTTTGGCCTAAGGAGGCTTTTGGCTATGTATAAAGTGGAATTATGTATGTATCACTCATGGACTAAGTTTGTTGTTATCCCTCGCTACCCTCGAATTATGCTATGTCATGTCACAAGTCGAGCGGGCTAAATAATCTTTTATTTACAAGCACAAGTTTTGGAACTTTTCATCCGAAACAATAGTTATTTTTATCTCACATATCAATTTTCTCATTTTTATCCTTGACGACCACTAAACGTTTTCTTAGTTACGCTTCCGCTAACAAAAAAAATATATATCATTATTAAAGCTACTTTTCATAATTTACTTTTTTAGCCCCTTGATGAGTTAAGGCCTCACCGGTGCCTTTCGCACTTCCCTCCCGCTAATCGGGGTCGACGGGAGAGGGGTGTGACAGTAAACCTGAGGTTTCTTCCGACCTGCCATAGTTCAAAAGAAATTTAGTAATGGGGGAGGATCTTTCGAAGAAGTCTATTTTAGAAACTGCACAATATGATCTGTTGAGAGTCATCACAACACGTGTTGCCGAAAATTCGTTTGTGGATTTCATCTCGCTGAGTGCAACAAGCACGACCCTGAATCTTCGATTGCTTGGAGAGGACCGATTCCTCTACCTTAAGCCTGCTAACATTTACCCTCTAACCCACTTGCCGGAATGGGTTCTGAAGAACGAAGAATTTTTTAAGGACTGACTGTTGGAGGGTGCAGAATCTCGACGCCGCCTTCTGGCTTGGTATGGTAAGTCTCTGCAGTTGTGCACAAGAGATTCCGGCGGGGAGACCTCCGTGTACACCGTATGTAGAGGATCAGAGATGGCACAGGAAGAGTTGGGTTGTGCGTAGGGAGAGAGTAAGGCAGTAGCAATGTCTGAGAGAGAGACAGAGGTTTGGCAGAGCTTCCGCGTATGGCTAGTGTGTCCTCCTTTGTATGGAAAGGTTAACGTCCTATATATAGCAGGGAACGTGACCGTTGTAGTGTGTTTAATGCGCCCATTAATGGCGGCTTAATTAGCTTAACCACAACGGCACGTTCGTCCTCATATATAGGGACCGTTACAGCACGTTATGCGCGAATACCGGAACCGTTACGAGGTTGACCGGGTTTGACCGGATTGACCGGGTTTATGGAGCTCGTGCCATAAATCTCTCAAAGAAGTTACTAAAGGTCGCGCGCGGGCTTGGCTCGCACGCGACAAGGCTTACTCTAGCCTCCAAACCACTAAGTCCCTACAAGTCCCGTGCAGTGGTATGCGAGGGCTCTGTCTCGCAGCCCCCACATGGATCAGCTCGGCTGGTGATCCAGTGTGTACGGAGCACAATATGGTGTGCTGGATGGTTGCCACGTGGCCAAGATCTGTCAGCTCAGAAAGCACTATCTACATTAGCCCCCTTTCTGCGCGTGAAGACTCATAGCTGTATAGACTTCCATGCGCGGAAACCAACATACGCGTCGCCGCCACGCACCAATTCAAACACGAGTAAATTCAGCCCCCGTGTGTGCCATTATGACCTAAAACCCCTAGAGTCGTGCCGCCTGGCCTTTAGGGTTTTAGGCGTGACGTCAGCTTGTCCTGTGATTGCGCGATTCGACGGTGACGGTTGCGATTCGACTACTGAAAGGACGCAACCCTTCATTGTTTTTGGATAAATACTTTGTACTCTCCATTGTTGCAAAGCATCACTTCTTTCTCTTAAAGTGAATGATACCCGGAGGTCTTCGAGAGCAGATTCAGATAATCAATCACCAGTTCAGAACTGCAAATCGTCTTCTTCAACTGTGTGTATCCAAGCAGGCTTCGCGAAAACAAGGTTGGCCTTATTCAATTTCAATTTAGAATACTGGTGTATGCTTTGAACTGTGTTGGATCTGCAAACCCATGACATATTATCTGTTGAAACGTGTGAAGAAGCTCCAATCTTTGAACCCAATTTTGATTTAATCCTCTAATGATAAGGACCTTGGATGTAGGGCTTTTGAAATCTCTGATAATGCAAACAATTCCAATCCCTAATTTCTGAAATTGATACCAGAAACTGTTCATCTTTCTTCGCATAGATCTTGAATCTCGAAATTCAAACTGAAGTGTGGCCTATTTCTCCCCCTTTTTTTTCTTTCTCTTCCGCAAGAATGGCCAAGACAAAAGGAACCAGACCTACCAAGGAGGACGAAGAAATACCTGATCTTCCGCAAGCTTTATGGCGAAAAGCCCCCTATCTGGGTGGCAAAGACTTCTACCACGCAAGGGTAAGGCATGGAAACTGCCTTCCGTCCCGAATGAGGGATTGCTAACATTGACTCCTCTAGTTAACTCAGCCTTGCTCGAGTTGATTGGCTCCGAGGACGTGGTTCGATTGGGAATCGAAAATGGGTACTTCCCCTATGCTGCGATTTCCACGCAAGCTTTTGTCCAGAAATTGGACTACATGGATGAGTGGATTGACCACGTGTTGACCGATCATGCTGCGACCCTCAACGAGGCCGGCGTATACTTCGCCGTTCGTGCTATAAAGGGTGCTGCCGTGAAGCTGGACCAGTCCATGCTTCTAAACCTTCTTTCCCGCTACTCGCCTGCGACTCACACGTTTCACTTTGCTGAGTTCGAGGCTGCCCCCACACTCGAGGATGTGCATATGCTGTATGATCTATCTCCCATGGGTGAGGTGGACCCTTTGAGTCCCTTGAGGATGGATGCGGAGATCGCTTTGTACACGCAGATGGAGGAGTGCCTATCAGAGGTAAAGAAGATCTCCACCCGGTGGACCACTACCAAAGCCCTTCCTAACTGGCAGTTGGTCGATACGTCTGCGAAGAATACTTGGAACAAATGGGTACAGTACTTCTTCCGTGACTACGCGAACAGCAGCATCACCAAGAAGCTTCTGAGTCAGGACCCAGAGGCCAAAAATTATGTGGAGGGTAAGGGCTATCACTTGGCCCTTTGTGCTTTCCTCTGTGCCTGGATGTCGAGATACTTAATCGATGGTCACCCGCATGACGGGGTCTTCTATCACGTTCTGCCGCTTGCTGTGAAGCTCGCCCTTGGCCAGAGATTCGCACTCGGACCCTTGGTTTTGGGTACGCTGTACTATAGACTGGATCAGCTAGTTGTGGCCATGAAAGAGTCGCGTGGCCGCCTCGACATACTGACTTTCGTCAACATTGCCTTCTTGACGATGTGGGTCTTGGAGCGATGGCCGTCCTATGCCCCAACTGCTTCTAAGCCCAACAAGTGGTGTCCCCCAGGCGAGGTGGAGGAGCGTAACAGTGGCAGAGCGGCGAGGTGGTTCGGAGCGAACAATACCAAGTGCGTTTGGAGCCTGATATGCGACAACCGGCAAGAGTTCATTGCTAGGCCCTATGCCGCGCGTATTGAGAACGTGCGATGGTTTCCAAAGCTGTACCCTTCTAAGGGCATTGTCTTCTCAGAAGAGCTCCTCTTTGAAGAGGGATCGCGTTTCCATGAACGCTACCGCGAATTCTTTTGCTGGTGTCTGCGAGGTTCCCTTCCTGCTCTCGCAGAGCATATTTGTGAGCTCGCGCCGAGGTATGAGAGGATTACCGTGGATGTCGACCCCACTCGCGTTTCTCCCCAGTTCGGCTTTGATGCAGTGGCACCATCAATCTGGCCACAGTCTATCATCAGAGGTTGCTATAAGCGCTTGCTGACAAAGGAGTGCAAAACAGTCTTTATGAACAATCTTCCCTTTGAGCAGCCTGCAGGTAACCGCGAGGGCGGTTGTTCCAAGAACTGGCTCGCATACTGGATCGCCCAGCAGACGAGAATTGAGACACAGTCGGCCCCCCAGCCAAGTAGAGCTCCCTTGATCAAAAGAAACTCTTTTCCATTTTGTCCCAATTGCAGTCTGGTCGAGTCTGAATATGGTTGCTACTCATTGTTGGATCATGAGAACCATCTGTGCCCTACCATCATTCTGGATGAAAAGCTCGCCGCAGTTAGGAAAGGCGACTCGCATGTTGTCAGATATAGCGAGACTTTCGCTAAGGTAAGCAACTTCTTTTGCATGTGTTGAGCTTCTTGATTTTCTCATATTGACATCTTTATTCCACACTGCTTGCTGTAGTGCCATGTGCGGAGGTTCGCATCTGGTGATCGTTCCAAGTCGCTGGTCAACACCATTGTTACTACAAGAAGACAAGGACAGTCGTTCTTTCTGGAATCGAGGATGGATCCTGAGGCCGAAACCAGGATTCGCGCAGTCATGAATGCTTTTGCTGACTCGCTGATAGACAACGCTCCGGCCTCGTCTCCACCCAGAGATAATCCGTCTCCTCCAGCGACTGCCGCGCCGAGAGCGAAGAGACCCAGGCAAAAGGGAATCACAATTTCTTCCCCTAGAAGTGCTCCAACTTCCCCTCCAGCGAGGTCCCTTTCTGCCAAGGACAAAGGCAAAGGTCGCATGCCCAGTAGAGCGCGGAAGGAGCTCGAAGTCGAGACCTTCGTTCCATTCAACCAGGAGGAAGAATAGGAGAAGCAGGAGCCAAGAGAAGGAGATGAAGAAGAAGAAAGAGCAAATGTGATACGTGAGGAAGAATCAGGAGGTACCTCCATCGCGTTTCCCCTCTTATTATCGTAATTCTTTTGCAACTCGATTTTGAACCAATCGTTTCTTCGCAGATGATGATGATGATGAGACCATCGGTGGCCTTTTGGCCAAGAGACAAAAGAGGGATGCTCATTCTGACATTCCAGACGAACCCCTAAGCGAGGACGTTCTTGCCGAGTCCAGGAAGACAGCCGCGGAAGCTGCTGAGAGAAGAAGGCAGCGAGAAGAAGAGAAGCTCGAGCGTGTGAAGCAGCGGAGCCTCGAAGAGCAACATGTTGACGACTTAGTGCGTCCCACTGATGAGGAAGATGTGCTTCCCGAAGAGGTAGCTCCTCAGGCTGAGGAGGAGGATATGGCTCCAGAAGAGGATGCAGCAGCTTTGGAGCAAGCCCAAGCAGATTTTGAAGAAATCGCAGGCGGCAATAAAGGTGAGATTTTTAATCTCGCAGTAACTTATAGAGATGTTGTAGTGGGTGCATTAAAGCATCGTGTGTCAAAAGCTGACATTCGCCGCTGGCTAGTAGGCAAGTGCGGTGAACCCTCAGGTAATCACTTGATCGATGTGCATGGACTAGACTTAGCAACTTGAATCATGTTCATGACTAGTTTCTTCGCATCCCAGGTCACGCTCATTTTAAAGACATGCTTAATGAGGACAGACTAATAGGGCATGGTTCCACGTCTTTAGTGTATGACGAAGATACTTCAATCCCACCTTCGCGTGGAAGTGCTTGCTCTTAGCTTTAGCAAAGATAGTAAAATAACGTACAATACGAGTTACTTCATACTATCGCATTTTGTATCGCAGGCGATGCTGATGAACCTGTGCTGGAGCAAAGAAGTCAGCCTTCTGCGTCCTCTGTTCCGATTCCGAGTTCCCATACCGAGAAGCCCGTCGCAGCTGCTGAACATGCAGGAGAGCCTCTTGAGGACATCATCGAACTTTCTGATGATGCCGAAGCTGACGCTGTGCTAATGGAGGAAGATGCCCATGCTGGCGCTGAGGAAGTAAGAACAAGTACTGTTGATGCAACCGCATCTGAGAGTGTCCCTCGCCAAGCAACTTCGACTGTCACTACGCCTCCAGCGATGACTGAGTCGGCGGCACATCTTCCTGCGTGGAGCTTTTGGGGCTCGCAGGTCGGGACTGCAATCGCAGCTGGTGCGGCTTATACTCTTCCTCCTAACTATGAGGGGTTAGAGCTCGCAGCTGATAGGAGAGCTATGGAGCGAGGGCAGTCTTCGACCTCTCCAGTAATGCGCATTCCTTCTCTTCGTGAGATCCTTGAAGGAACTGGTAAGCAGAGGTTTGCTGTTTGCATCTCGCATTATTCATTTGCGAGTTCGATAGCATAACTTAGCTTCGACATTGCTTTAGGTTTGAAGCAATCCGATGTGGACTGGCTAGTTCGAATGCGCCTCACCTACCCCCAATCATTTGCGAGATCTCTGGAGATAGGGCCCTTTGACAGGAGGCTGTTTCTTACCGAGGCCATTTGGATTTTGGAGCAGCTGTCTGCGGCCACGCCTGCGACCATTTCTGCCCAGAGTGCCGAATTGCTTTTTGGCATGTGCCAAAATCTTCTTACCAAAGTTCAAGGCAGGCTGGGTTTCAAGTTTCTTATGAAAAGAGTTACTTTGATTCGCGCAGCCGTAACTTTGAAACTCGGCCACCAAAACCTCGCAGCTGAGAAGCAGAAGGTGGAGCAGCAAAAGCAAAAGGTTGAAGAGGCTCTGAAGCTCTATCATGAGATGAATGCCAAGTGCGAGCAATTGAAGCAGGAAGTGGAGCAAGTAGAGAATCTGAGCCGTCAGTTCACCCCTCATGACTCCTTGATCAAGAATTTGCTTTGACTTTTGAATTTGAAAAATTAGCAAACAAATAGCTGGAACATTAATGTAATGCTGAAACATTAATGTAATGTTGCTAGGGTTTCTCCCCCCCTTTTTTTTAACAAAAGAATCGACATGCCCGTTTTGCCCTTTCCGGGATTTGATGGGATATCTCTGTGCATATCCAATTATGACATCAGCAATTGATATTATGCCTTGATTTTCGCGCTAATTTCTCATTAGATAAGCACGCTTTCCTTGGGAAGTCCATCCGAATCATGACTATCCGTAATTAATTAGGATACGCAATTGAATCGTCGTAGCCCTTAGTAGGGTAATTGATTGTTACCGCTTTTCAAGGCGAAAGTGATTGATCCTTACCCTCTTTTCAAATTCTGCTGACTCTTCTTGGCAACCGAAGAGTCTCCACAAGGTCTATATAAACCCTGCCTTCTGCCATTTGGGTTCTTCATCCCAAAAATGTGCTTTGCCGTGAGTCCTTACGACTGCTGGCTTCAACGCTTGTTTTTCGTTGATTCATGGCAACTCCAAGTTGTGAATCCTGAGTTTGCGCTTTGTGCTATAGAAATAGTTTCCAAGATCCGCTTTATGAGGCTTATTGATCTTTATAACCATCATGAAGAAGATGGAGATGATATCTCATATGTGTTCGAAGAATTTTCTTCGTCTATTATGTTTGCAGGTCATGTTTCCGGCCGCCTCCCGGAGAGGTGCAGCGCCGTAGTGACCGTGCTACCGACTCGTAATGAACGGCGGAATTCTCCTCCAGCATCGCTGGAGGAGAACTTACTGCCCCCACGTTCGTGAGCTCAGGGTGGCGAACCGTTGTGTTCGTTCCCGCAGATAAGGCCCCCCTGTCATTCGGAGTTTCTGCTTGCATGTTGTACGCCGGAACCGGTGGTTCCTCAGGCGCATCTCATGGGGTACTGATCAGATAAGGGCCTTGTCAAATGCTGGGATCTTGAACGTATGGCTTCATGTGGCTCTCGTAGGACGCTCTTTTTATAGCAAGTACCTACTTGCGATAGATCTTCGGCCGCAGATCTCGCATAGCCGGTGCTAGGACCGTTAGATTCATCCTTTTCCAGTCAGGATTCCTGCGATGTGTAACTTCTCGCTTATAAATTACTTATCGAATGCATTGTAAGCCATGTTGGCTGCGTAGTTAGATTTGAGCTTTTTCGCTTGTAAGCTGCTATCTAGACAGATAAATTGTAAGTCTTTTTGACTCATAATGATAAACGGTTTTTGTATTATCTGCTGTGTCGTTACAACAAAATACAATTTCGCATGCGTATCGGCATATTTCGCCTTGTGTAATGCTATATACATACTTCGCATTTGCTATCTGCCGTATAAATTCGCAGATGTTTTATTAGATCGTTCGAGATCGTGTTTGCGCAGCTGTGCCATCTTGGCAGATGGGCTTGTGACTTGCTTTCAGATTCAAATGCAAGTGTTATCACATCAGATCACTTTAAGATCATTTTGCATGACGTTGCTATCACAATAGATAGACTTAAGAACGAATTTGAAATCGCATTTGTATAACGCTGCTGTCACGGCAGATAGGCTTGAAAGATCGTTTAAGATCACGTTCGCATATGTTGCTATCGTGGCAGATAGGCTTTGGAAGATCAATTAAGATCATTTTTTTCGCATGAGCTGCTATCGTGGCAGATAGGCTTTAGAAGATCAATTAAGATCATTTTGCGTAGGCTGCTATCGTGGCAGATAGGCTTTAGAAGATCAATTAAGATCATTTTTTCGCATGAGCTGCTATCGTGGCAGATAGGCTTAGAAGATCAATTAAGATCGCATTTGCATAGGCTGCTATCGTAACAGATAGGCTTTAGAAGATCAATTAAGATCATTTTTTTCATAGGTTGCTATCATGACAGATAGGCTTAGAAGATCAATTAAGATCGCATTTCGCATAGGTTGCTATCGTGACAGATAGGCTTTAGAAGATCAATTAAGATCGCATTTCGCATAGGTTGCTATCGTGACAGATAGGCTTTAGAAGATCAATTAAGATCATTTTTCGCATAGGTTGCTATCGTGACAGATAGGCTTAGAAGATCAATTAAGATCGCATTTCGCATAGGTTGCTATCGTGACAGATAGGCTTTAGAAGATCAATTAAGATCATTTTTCGCATAGGTTGCTATCGTGACAGATAGGCTTAGAAGATCATTTGAGATCATATTCGAATAAGTTGCTATTGTGGCGAATAGCCCAACGTTAACAATAATCACAAACTAGATGAAATAATATTAACAGCTAGGAATATGAAGATCTCATTTGGGAGAATCCTTTTATTATAGTGCTCTCATATGGGAGAGATGAGCTTACAATTCTCTCATATGGGAGAGGAGATTGTGTAAATCATAGCCATACAAGACATGAAGCAACGTTATAATAAAACGCATGAAATGAGAGAAGTCAAGGATAGTACTTCTTAATCCAGCGCATGTTGACTGAACTCGGGGTTGAGGTTGTTCCGTGCAACCTCCGTATGCTGCAGTAGCCACTGTCAAAGACTTCTGTGACTTCGAAAGGTCCTTCCCAATTGGCTGCGAATTTTGGATGAGCCGCCTCTCGCATGCAATGGTCAGATGCGCGCAGGACCAAATCTCCAACTGCGAAATCTGTTCGCTGGACCGTCTTATTGTAAGCACGAGCGATCCTTTCTTGATACCGCTTGTTGGTCCTTTAAGCTTGTTCTCGCTTTTCCTCCAGCAAGACTAAGTCATGATCGCGTTGATTGTCGTATAGTGCGTGGAAGGCCAATCTCGCCGAATTAACTCTCACCTCCGCAGGTTGTAGGGTTTTGATTCATGGATCGCGCAACGGAAGCATAATCAAACAAACAACCATGCAAAACCCTCCAAGGATCACAAGTCTAGATGCATAACGATAGTGAAGGTAAGAAATCATAAACACACCTTTGGGTTCTCCTTGATGACTTCAAACGCGAATAGTGTCACGTTCTCTATAGTTGATCCACGCCTAGAGTTGATCCTAGATCTCCAATCTCCTTGGTGCTAGCCCGGAATGAGAGGAGGGTGAAGGAATCACGCAAAACGAGACAAAAGAAGGGGCTCGGCCCTTCCTTTTGGCCGACGGGGTGAGGGGCGGCGGCAAGGGGCGGCGTCGCTCCTTGTTGCTTGCTCTCTCTCTCCTTTGTTCTCTCCCACTCTTGTTATGTTCTCTTTAGAGCATAAGTTATGAGGAAGGAAGGAAGGAGGGTCCTTTATATAGTCCAACAACTCCTTGTTAACTACCTAAAGGACTTATTCTAGTCCTACTAGAATTCAATTTAGTCACTTCCTTGCAAATTAGTCCCTACTAAGTTTGCAAGGGTTTGCAAAGTGATCCTTCTAATTAATTAATCCAATTAATTAATTCCCAAATCTAGTACAACTCTATATAGCGTGTGACCCCATAGGTTCTATCTAGTTGGTAGCAACTCTTTGCTAATATGGAGCGGTTTCTAGCAAAACATCCATTCTAGCCAACTAATAGAATAGTCATCTAGACAACCTTGTACAAGTATTTGTCTCATCCCTTTGCCTCCATATCCGGATTGGACACGAGACATACAAGTCACACTCGTATATCTAATCCCTAGTTTCTCGATCTATGGAATAGCCTTATTCGTACAAATAACATCAATATCCCATATATTGATTTATTTGAGTCTGGCCAGACATTCTATAAGCACTATCCTTCGAGTGGCCTAGGATATTTGCTCCCGTTATGTGGGAGGGGCAAATCCTCTCTACGTCCACTACGATCTCTAAGCTTGCTTCTCATTGTATCCAGTACACGCCTTTATAACTACCCAGTTACGGTGTAGCGTTTAACGCTACCAAGATCACAATGATCCACAACTAGAATATCTAGTGACTTCAAGTCTAAGGATGACAATACCATTGTACCCGAGAAGCACTTGTGACTCAACATAACGTGTATGTAGCCTTCTCGGTGATGGGTCAATCCAGTGTAACATTCCGTAATGCACACCTATGTGTTGGATCGTGATATCTCCATATCAATCCAACCCCATACTAGTCTATAGATGATTGTCCCATTAATCATTATACTTGACTAGGGATATTTAAGATAAACAACATGATTGTAAATCTAAGGACTTCATTATATTAAATATCCAATAAATAATAAATGAATTTTCTAGCCATTTACAAATTCATACTAAACTAGATTGCCTCTAGGGCATCTATTCCAACAGTCTCCCACTTGCACTAGAGCCAATCTGGCACATCTCGTATGCCCATACTCCTAGTGTGCCCTTCATGCTTCCACTGCGTGAGAGGCTTTGTAAGCGGGTCTGACAGATTATCATCTGTAGGAATCTAGCATATCCGAACGTCTCCTCTATCGATAATATCTCGAATCAGATGAAACTTCCTGAGCACGTGCTTGGACTTCTGGTGCGATCTTGGTTCCTTTGACTGCGCGATCGCGCCAGTGTTGTCACAGAACAACTCCACTGGATCCCCAATGCTAGGGACCACACCAAGTTCAGAAACAAACTTTCTGATCCAAACAGCCTCCCTTGCTGCGCCATTTGCAGCAATGTACTCAGCCTCTGTTGTAGAATCAGCCACCGTCTCTTGCTTGGAACTCTTCCAGCTCACCGCTGCTCCATTCAGGCAAAACACATATCCCGACTGTGATCTAAAGTCATCTCTATCGGTCTGGAAGCTTGCATCAGTGTAACCCCTTACACGCAACTCTTCCTCACCGCCAAACATCAAGAAAGCATCCTTAGTTCTTCTCAAGTACTTTAGGATGTTCTTGACAGCAATCCAGTGACTCTCACCTGGATTGGATTGGTATCTGCTTGTCATACTCAAGGCATATGACACATCTGGTCTAGTACATAACATGGCGTACATGATAGACCCTATGGCTGAGGCATAGGGAATCCTACTCATGCGTTCCTTCTCAATCTCATTGGAAGGACAACCACTCTTCGAAAGAGTGATTCCATGTGACATGGGCAAGAATCCCTTCTTGGAATCTTGCATGTTGAACCGTTTCAACACCTTGTCAATATATGTACTTTGACTTAGGCCTAGCAACCTCTTAGATCTATCTCTATAGATCTTTATACCGAGTATATAGGCTGCTTCCCCTAAGTCCTTCATTGAGAAACACTTTCCTAGCCAATCTTTCACAGATTGCAGCATGGGAATGTCGTTTCCAATGAGTAGTATGTCATCCACATACAAGACCAGAAAAGCTACAGAGCTCCCACTAACCTTCTTGTAGACACAAGACTCATCTTCGTTTCTGATGAAGCCAAACTCTTTGACCACTTCATCAAAACGTCGATTCCAACTCCTAGAAGCTTGCTTTAATCCTTAAATGGATCGTTGTAGTTTACAGACTTTGTTGGCTTGCTTTGGATCCTCAAAACCCTCCGGCTGTATCATATACACGTCCTCGAGGAGATTCCCATAAAGGAATGCTGTTTTGACATCCATCTGCCAAATCTCATAGTCGTAGTATGCTGCAATTGCAAGTAGGATTCGGATGGATTTGGTCATTGCGACTGGTGAAAAGGTTTCATCATAGTCAATACCATGAATCTGTCTGAATCCTTTAGCCACCAATCGGCCCTTATAGGTGATCACATTACCATCCATGTCGATCTTCTTCTTGAAGACCCATTTGCACCCTATGGGCCACGCCCCATCAGGTGGTTCCACCAAAGTCCATACTTTGTTGGTATACATGGATTCCATCTCGGATCTCATGGCCTCAAGCCACTTCTGCGAGTCTGGGCCACTCATGGCCTCCTCATAGGTAGTAGGCTCATCATCTATGAGCATCGTGTCACCGGAATCAGTTACGAGAAGTCCGTACCTCTCGGGTTCCTGGCGCACTCTACTAGATCTACGAAGCTCTTGTGTTACCTGAACAGGTGGATCCACAACTGCTTGTGATTCCTGTTCATGTTCCATAATCGGTTCAGTGATTTGAACTTCTTCAAGTTCTACATTCCTCCCACTTGCTTCTTTAGAGACAAACTCTCTTTCTAGAAACACTCCGGTCCGAGCAACAAACACTTTGTTCTCGGTTGGATTGTAGAAGTAGTATCCCTTAGTTTCCTTAGGGTACCCCACAAATTTACACTTATCCGATTTAGGCCCTAGCTTGTCTGATTGTAAAAGCTTTACATAGACATCGCAGCCCCAAATCCTCATGAACGACAGTGTGGGACGCCTCCCACTCCACATCTCATATGGTGTCTTCATGACTGATTTAGATGGAACACGGTTAATGGTGAAAGCTGCACTTAATAGAGCGTAGCCCCAAAACGACAATGGGAGATCGGTTTGACACATCATAGACCGAACCATATCCAATAGGGTTCGATTCCTCCTCTCGGACACGCCATTCCACTGTGGCGTTCCGGGTGGAGTGAGTTGGGACACAATCCCACACTCTCTAAGATAGTCGTCAAACTCTTGGCTCAAGTATTCTCCTCCACGATCCGATCGTAGAGCCTTGATACTTTTGCCAAGTTGCTTCTCTACTTCATTCTTGAATTCTTTGAACACTTCAAAGGATTCGGATTTTGCCCTCATAAGGTACACAAATCCATATCTACTGTAATCATCAGTAAATGTAATGAAGTAGACATAACCACCCCTGGCAGGCGTGGCAAATGGCCCACACACATCGGTATGTATGAGCGCCAATTGCTCACTAGTCCTCTCACCTTTCTTATTGAAAGGGGACTTTGTCATTTTACCCAATAAACAAGCCTCACATGTCTCATATGATTCAAAATCAAATGAGTCTAGTAATCCATCCTTATGGAGTATAGATACACGTTTCTCATTTATGTGGCCTAAACGACAATGCCATAAATAAGCAGGATTTAAACCATCTGTTTTAATCCGCTTGGTATTAATGTTGTAGACAGGATTGCTTAGATCAAGGAAATAAAGTCCATTAAATAATTGCGCACTAAAATAGTGAATATTATTCAAATAAAAGGAACAACAATTGTTCTTTATTGAAATAATAAAACCTTCCTTGTCCAAACAAGAAATAGAAATAATGTTTCTGCTCATAGCAGGCACAAAATAGCAATTATTTAATTCTAAAACTAATCCTGAAGGCAGAGATAGCTCGCACACGCCTATGGCCAACGCAGCAACCTTTGCTCCATTCCCAACGCGTAGATCTACCTCCCCTTTAGCCAATCTTTTACTTCTCTTTAGATCCTGCATATTTCGACAAATATGAGATCCACATCCAGTATCTAATACCCATGATGTAGAGACAGTTAAATTGACATCTACAACAAAAATACCTGGTGGTGGTGGAATCACTATTCCAAGCCTCTTGTCCTCCAGATATTTTGGGCAGTTCCTCCTCCAGTGTCCAGGTTGACTACAGTAGTGACATTCACCCTTAGTCACGACCTTGGCAATGCCACCAACAGGCTTAAGGGCTTGTTCCTTGGACTTGGCAACTGACTTGCCTTTGCCCTTGGAGGAAGAGGCAAACTTTTTGCCCTTTCCTTTATGCACCATCATAATGGCCTTGCCCTTACCCTTGTTGATGCTCTGTTCAGCCGTCCTCAACATGTTGAGCAAATCTGGCAGTGGTTTAACGATCTCGTTCATGTTATAGTTCATAATGAACTGTCCATAACTCTCGGGCAACGATTGCAACACGAGATCGGTTGCCAACTCTTGGCCGACCGGGAACCCAAGCCGGGCGAGATTCTCCAAGTACCCGATCATTCGGAGTACATGGGGTCCCACCGGGTTCCCTTCTGCCAGATGACATTTGAACAGTGCCTTTGAGACCTCATACCTCTCTACCCTCGCCTGCTCTTGGAAGAGCTGCTTTAGATGTTCGATCATATCGACAGCATTCATGTTCTCATGTTGCTTCTGAAGCTCAGAGGTCAAAGCATTAGGCAGGCCGCATCATTAGCGTCATCAACACGCTTTTGATACGCCTTTAAGGCAGCAGGTGTCTGATTCTCTGGACTTTCTGGAACATGCTCCTCTATTGCGTACAGTTTCTTCTCTTGTTTGAGAACAATTCTCAAGTTTCTGTACCAATCGAGAAAGTTGGTTCCAGAGAGCTTGTCCTTCTCAAGGACAGATCGTAGGGAGTGTTGTGAACTCGATGAGTTGTTTGCCATTTGGAATTCTACAAAAAGGAAAATACGCAAGTTTTAGTATTTGTGAATTTTTTGACTATAATTAATAATGGCTAGTTTATTAAATATAGCTCCCACTATTTTTCTACGGATTAATAACCCTCAAGATATTAATGCGGAAAATATCCTTATATTTTCTAGTGGGCCAAGATCCATCTTTTCATCTCCTTATGAGCTTGCTTTGGCAAGTCACCCATAATTTGACTACTTCTAGGTAGGAACAATTCCAATTGCATCCCATATGCAACTCTTGGTTCAATCGGGCAAATAACTCCTTATTTATCCATCCATATGGATAATCCCAATTGATTGCCTCTAGGTTTCTTAATCAAATTAATAGCCTAGTTGTGTTCAACCTCTTATCTAAACAATTGCACATTGTTACGTGCCACCGCATTCCATCATTATGAACCAAGTCGCCATGCTTTGGCATGCACGAACTTGATAAATAATGATGATAATGAGTGTTTAAATAACGAGAAGGCAAGAACACAATATTTGAAATTTGAGGGATTTTTAAATTTTAACTATTTTGTTGATCAATATCAACTAATCTATCTATTTGAGTTTGGGCACAACTCCAAATAATAGATCCGGGTTGTCTAATTATCTTATTATCCTAATTGCATGCATCATCCATACACCAACCACACAAATAATAAGACAATAAATAAACAACCACAAAACAGAAATTAAACGTGATGTGGATATGGCATTTTCTAGACTAAGATAATTCCAAGCCAATGGAATTATCTATGAACCCTAAGCAAACACATCTCCATGCGTCTTGATCTTTTGGTCCATCCTTCATAGTCATGTGGAATGCTCCATGCTCCATGCTCCATCTTTTGTGGCTCCTTTGGCTTTGGGCTTCTTTTCTCCAATCTTGACTAACAATCTACTTTATCTAGCACTAACTAATATCTTACTAAATAAAATAAATCTCACAAGTTGAGAAAAAAAATGGCACGCAGGCCATAAAACCCTAATTAATTATTACAATTAATTGATCGGCTCGCAGGCCGTAAAACCAAACCACAAAATTAAACATCCACATCAAACCACATCCTAAGGCCATATCCAATCACCATGCGATTTGCACATAAACAGTTAAAATCCAATTTTAACGCGCTTGGTCAATTTTAATTGATTTTAGGATTTCTAGGGTTAAAACGGTCCATGGGCCCAACAATCCAATTGCCCGGGCCCAAACAAAGTGAACCATAAGGCCCTAGGGCCGGCCCGGCCCAAAACCCGCAAGCTAGGCCCGCGGGTTAGGGCCGCCCGGCCCCTTAGGGCGCCAATCTTGGGCGGCAAGCAAGGGGGCGGTCCCCTAGGGGGCCGAACCTCCTTATGGAGGTTGTTTCCAAAACAACCTCCTTGCTTGGAGCCCAAGTTTGGTTGTTTCCTTGTTTTGGGAGAACTCCTTCTTCCCCAAGGATGCCCAAACCCTAGATCTAAGATCCTAAAATTTCTCAAACTCACCAATTCATGCATCCAATGCAAAATTGGGTCTTGTTATGATTTAATTATTGACAAATTGCATCTCATGCTTGATTTGTCTTGTTTTACGCGATAAACAACAATTTAAGGTGTAAAACAACAAGAATGTAACACATAAACTACGTTTATGCTCTATGACCTGCGGCTCTGATACCACTGTAGGGTTTTGATTCATGGATCGCGCAACGGAAGCATAATCAAACAAACAACCATGCAAAACCCTCCAAGGATCACAAGTCTAGATGCATAACGATAGTGAAGGTAAGAAATCATAAACACACCTTTGGGTTCTCCTTGATGACTTCAAACGCGAATAGTGTCACGTTCTCTATAGTTGATCCACGCCTAGAGTTGATCCTAGATCTCCAATCTCCTTGGTGCTAGCCCGGAATGAGAGGAGGGTGAAGGAATCACGCAAAACGAGACAAAAGAAGGGGCTCGGCCCTTCCTTTTGGCCGACGGGGTGAGGGGCGGCGGCAAGGGGCGGCGTCGCTCCTTGTTGCTTGCTCTCTCTCTCCTTTGTTCTCTCCCACTCTTGTTATGTTCTCTTTAGAGCATAAGTTATGAGGAAGGAAGGAAGGAGGGTCCTTTATATAGTCCAACAACTCCTTGTTAACTACCTAAAGGACTTATTCTAGTCCTACTAGAATTCAATTTAGTCCCTTCCTTGCAAATTAGTCCCTACTAAGTTTGCAAGGGTTTGCAAAGTGATCCTTCTAATTAATTAATCCAATTAATTAATTCCCAAATCTAGTACAACTCTATATAGCGTGTGACCCAATAGGTTCTATCTAGTTGGTAGCATCTCTTTGCTAATATGGAGCGGTTTCTAGCAAAACATCCATTCTAGCCAACTAATAGAATAGTCATCTAGACAACCTTGTACAAGTATTTGTCTCATCCCTTTGCCTCCATATCCGGATTGGACACGAGACATACAAGTCACACTCGTATATCCAATCCCTAGTTTCTCGATCTATGGAATAGCCTTATTCGTACAAATAACATCAATATCCCATATATTGATTTATTTGAGTCTGGCCAGACATTCTATAAGCACTATCCTTCGAGTGGCCTAGGATATTTGCTCCCGTTATGTGGGAGGGGCAAATCCTCTCTACGTCCACTACGATCTCTAAGCTTGCTTCTCATTGTATCCAGTACACGCCTTTATAACTACCCAGTTACGGTGTAGCATTTAACGCTACCAAGATCACAATGATCCACAACTAGAATATCTAGTGACTTCAAGTCTAAGGATGACAATACCATTGTACCCGAGAAGCACTTGTGACTCAACATAACGTGTATGTAGCCTTCTCGGTGATGGGTCAATCCAGTGTAACATTCCGTAATGCACACCTATGTGTTGGATCGTGATATCTCCATATCAATCCAACCCCATACTAGTCTATAGATGATTGTCCCATTAATCATTATACTTGACTAGGGATATTTAAGATAAACAACATGATTCTAAATCTAAGGACTTCATTATATTAAATATCCAATAAATAATAAATGAATTTTCTAGCCATTTACAAATTCATACTAAACTAGATTGCCTCTAGGGCATCTATTCCAACACAGGTACCACGGCCTCGGCCCCATAGCATAGTAGGAATGGTGAGACCCCCGTGGGTGTCCTTGGAGAAGTTCGGTAAGCCCACAGGGCTATGCTTAGAGAATCAGCCCACTTCTTGTGGTCATCTGCGACCATCTTGCTCAAAATCCTCAACAGCGTTTTGTTGGTCGCCTCGGCTTGCCCATTCCCTTTCGGGTAGTAAGGGGTGGAACATATCTGTCTGATATTGTACTCTGCTAACTTCGCAGCCACCTGGCGATTAACAAAAGGAGTACCATTATCTGAAAGGATAGTGTTGGGAATTCCGAACCTGCATATGATGTTTTCTTGGATGAAATTGACCACAGCTAGCGCATTTGCCGTCTTCAGTGGTATCGCCTCCACCCACTTGGTGAACAGCTCGGTTGCGGTGAGGATAAAATGATTCCCATGCGAAGTTGGTCGGATGGGACCAATGAAATCCAGCGCCCATGTGTGAAATGGCCATGGCGTTCCCAATGCATGTAGATCCACAGCAGGAGCGTGCACTAGGTTTCCTTTGAATTGACACTCCTGGCAGCGCCGTACTTTGGTGCGGCAATCAGCCTCCATCGTGGGCCAGAAACATCCAATTCAGAGGAGCTGCCTGCATAATTTTGCACCTCCTTGGTGTTCCACCTGATGAGAAAGGTTCGTGACTTCATGTGCTTCCCTGCCGTCTAGACATCGCAGCAAGTTGCCCTCATGACCTCTTCGCCAAAGTAAGTTCTCCTGCACCACATATCGGGATGCTTTCCTTTTCAACTTCTCCGCTTCTTTTCTTGATTCGGGTAAGTTGCCCTGGGTGAGAAAGTCAAAGAGTGGCTTCCTCCAATCCGTGTCATCATCAGTTAGAGCGATGAGTAGAGAATCTTTGATCAGTGCGCAACTCTCGCACTTCCCTTGCATCAGGGTCGCGGCTGTTGACATGTCTGGCCAATGGATGCCATATCTCTGAGCCTTCCGATAGATTGACACCTCGCTTTCTCCGCAAGCATGTTGGTGAATCTTTTCTAACAGCAGCTGTCCCTCTTGCTCGGAGACGCATCGCATGAGTATTCCGCCAGGGCCCTTGTAGTAAAGGGTGTTGTCATGTATGCAATACCCCTTTGTAAGTGCCCAGCTTTCACTGCTTGTGCCTTCTGCGATAGCTCGTAAGACTGCCTTTCTCCAGTCTGTATCATCCATGTGTTCGTCGTCGCACGCATCTTCTGTCAACACCGACGATGTTCGCACTTCGATGGAGATCCTTGCGGGAAATTTATCTGTACTAACCTTGGATCCCAAGGTGGCCAAAGCATCTGCATGCCTGTTGTCTGCTCGGGGCTTGTGCTCGTACCTCACATCGCAGAATTGCTGCACCAGCTTTTGTACCAGAGTCCGGTAGGACAGAAGGTTAATCTCCTTCAAACCGTACTCGCCCGAGGCTTGCTTGACGATCAAATTGGAGTCTCCCATGACCGTCAGATTGCTTACTTCCAAATCCTTCGCTGCACGCATCCCCGCTATGAGGGCTTCATATTCTGCCTCGTTGTTGGTGACTGCGAAGTCGAGCTTTGCGGACATTTGTATAACCTCCCCATCTGGCTTGGTCAAGACTATCCCAATGCCCCCGCATTTCCTTGTTGACGAACCGTCGAAATGGAGCGTCCAATAGGGCACGTCGACTGCATATATCTCAGGTCCCTCGAATTCTTCTTCGATCACGGGCTCGTGGCTGTTGTCGGGGAACTGTGCCAACAGATCCGCTACCGCCTGCGACTTGATCGCTCGCGTTCGCACGCATGTGATATCGTATTGAGAGATGGTCATGTACCATTTCGCCAACCTTCCTCCAGGAGTAGTGTGAGTTAGCAGATATCGTATGGGATCGCTCTTGGTGACCACTACTACTTTGTGCGACGCAAAGTAGTGTTTCAACTTCTCTATCACGAAGAACAAGGCAAGACAATGACGTCCGATTTATGTGTACCTTGATTCAGCAGGCTGCACAATGCGAGAGATATAGTAGATAGGCCTCTCTTGACCCTCGTACTCCTGAGCCAAGAGTGCTCCAATGGACCTCCTTGTTGACGTCAGATATAGCAGAAGCGGTGATCCCAGTTGAGGTGCGATCATTATTTTTGAAGACGTCAGCAGATCCTTCAGCCTTTCGAACGCAGCTTCGTGCTCCGGAGTCCAGCTGCATACGGCATCTTTCTTGAGAAGGGTACTAAAACAGCAGGTGATTTCGGCAATCGCTGGGATGAATCTCCGCAGATATGATAGCTTTCCCAAAAATGTCTTCAAGGCACTTTGGTTATGGGGCGGCATCATGCCAGTGATGGCTGATACTTTCGCAGGGTCAGGCTCGATTCCTTGGCGATGAACCACGCATCCCAAGAACTTCCCTGATGTTACCCCGAATGCGCACTTCATGGGATTCATCTTCAGTTGAAAGCGTCTACATCTATTGAACACTTTCCGCAAATCCGCGAGGTGATCTGCTTCCTGCTTGGATTTAACCACCAGGTCGTCCACATAAAATTCCACTTCCTTGTGCATCATGTCGTGGAACAGGGCCATCATGGCCCGCTGATAGGTTGCACCCGCGTTTTTGAGACCGAACGGCATCACTGTGTAGTTGAACACCCCCACCGGAGTGATGAATGCAGTTTTCTGCGCATCTTCAGGGTCCATCTTGATCTGGTTGTACCCGCTGAAGCCGTCCATGAAACTGAACATGCGATGGCCCGCTGTTGAATCGATAAGCAAATCGATGTTGGGAAGTGGAAAATCGTCCTTTGGGCAGAAACGATTGAGATCCCGGAAATCCACGCAGATGCGAAGCTGTCCGTTCTTCTTTACCACTGGCACAATGTTGGCCAGCCATGTGGGATGATGATTCGGCTCTATGAACTTGGCATCCAAGAGTTTGACAATCTCCTGTTTGATCTTCACGTTAAGCTCCGGCCTGAAGCTTCTTGTGCTCTGCTTTACCGGCTTAGACCCTGGGATGATGTCTAAACGGTGCATAGTGATACCTGTATCCAGACCTGGCATCTCATCATACTCCCATGCGAACACATCCTTGTATTCAGTAAGGAGCTGTAGCAGTCCTTTCTCCTCTTCGCTTGTGAGGTCCGCACTTAGAAAGACTGGCCTCTTCTTTTCCTCGTTCGGGCTGAGGAACACTTCCTTTAGCTCTTGCTTTTGCGGTTTGGGCCTGTCTTCCATGCATTCGGGTACTTCTTTGAGTTTCTCATCTGGAGTGCTCTGCGTTGGCTTTTCCGTTACCGCAATCTGCTCGATTTGGTTGATTTGCCCAGGGATATCCCCATGCCCGTGTGAGGACATCCCCGCGCACCTTAATATGCGATAGCACTTCTTCCCGTTGGCGTAGAAACTCTCTATCTCTTTTCCTTCAGGGTCATGCTTTTCTATTCTCTTCAACGTGTACACGTTCTTTCGCTGGTAGGCGATCTGTGGCGCCTCTTCCCGCGTGGGCGGCTTTTCCTTGGTGTCTTCCCTTGTCACCATTACTCCCGCAGGTGACTGGTCCTTGATATCTTCCCATAGAGGTAAAGGAGTAGGGTTGAATGGTCCCGGTGTTTGCTCGCCCGCCATCTCGGTGAACCACACCGCCTCGCTGAGATGTGCTTCATCCAAGTTGAATGGATTTGTTGAAGCCGGTATCTCGACTATTCTGTCGTTCCAGATAGCTTTCATGACCTGGTGAGCTGTTGAAGGAACCGCGTCAAAGCGATGAATCCAGGCTCGACCTATGATCATGTGATACGTGGTGTTCGCATCTATGACATAGAACTTCGCTGAGCACTTGATTTTGCCAATCTGAACGCCCAGGCGGATCCATCCGATCGTCATTCTAGAATCGCTTCCAAATCCCATCAGCGAAGATGGACGCCTAACAATCTTGTGCTCGGGGATCCCTGCTAGCTTCAGTGTGTGGAGCGAAACGACGTTGACCGCTGCTCCTCCATCGACGAATGCTCTTTTGAACTCGACGCCATTGATGATGGCTGTCACATACAGAGGCCTCTGATGGCTCGCATCTGTCTTTTTGTCGCTGGCAGAAAAGGTCATAATCTTTTCTGTAGAGCGGGACGCCCTGATAACTTTCCCGTTGGAGACTACAAGATCCTCCTCGTAGTCCTCTGCTATCCTCAAGATTGCTTTCGTCATTTCTGTCCTGCATTTCTCCGAGAAGTTCATCTCGTCGAAGAATCTGCTGAAGCCGTGCGACCCCTTCATCCGGTTAGCACGTTCATCCTCCGTGTCTACGCTGTAGTCCTCATCCTTATGGACTTCGGCAATGATGGGTAGACCATCTTCTGCGACCTCTTCCAGTTCCACAATCGAGATCATGGCGACCTCTTTAACCTTCGAGTCTTGCTCCGCATGAGCAGGAAGTGGATTGTTGCGCACATCCTTCCTGTGGTCGCTGACGATCAGCTCGCCGTTCTTCATCTTCTGATTGAATACAATCCTGAGCTTCTTACATTCCGTTGTGGGATGCATGACCTTGCCGTGATACTCGTACCACTTCGGGTCCCTCACCATCTCCTTGGAGGGTACCTTCTCGAGCGGCGGTAGGACACCGTCCTTGCGCCATTGTCTGCAGAGGTCGCTTGCCTCCTCCACCGAACATGGAAGAGGTGGTACGTCGAAGTTCACAACCTTCGCCTGCTTCTGGGGAGAAACTGTATTGACCTCAGCTTCGCGTCCCCTCTTGTAACTGAATCTCCCGATTTTGTAGGTAGTGTTGGAATAGATGCCCTAGAGGCAATCGTAGATTTAGTATGAACAATGTTTTGGCTAGAATATTCATTTATTATTTATGGCGATATTTAATATAATGAAGTCCTTAGATAAATTGTGTTATTTATCTTAAATATCCCTAGTCAATTATATTGATTAATAGGACAATCAAATATAGACTAGTATGTGGGTAGATTGATATGGAGATATCAAGTCTAACACATAGGTATGCATTAGGAGTAATGGCATACTGGATTGACCCACAACGAAAAGGATACATTAGATTATGTGAAGTCACAATCGCTTTTCGTAGTGCTAATATTATTGCAATCCTTGGACTTGAAGTCACTAGATACTCTAGTTGTGAAATATTGCGCTTTGATGTTATCAAACGTTACACCGTAACTGGGTAATCATAAAGGTGGCTATCGGGCGTGATAGGAAGCAAGCTTAGAGATCGTAGTGATGTAGATAGGATTTGTCCCTCCCACATAATGGGGGTAAATATCCACGGCCACTCGAGGGATAAGGCTTATTGAATGTCTGGCCAGACTCAGATAAATTAATATAGAGATATTAATGTTATCTACAAGCATAAGCATATTCCCAGGATCGAGGAACTATGGATTGGATATACGAGTGTGACTATTTATGTCTCGTGTCCAATCCGGATATGGAGACAAAGGGATAATGCAATATGACATATTGGGCACAAAGGTTTGTCGGGATCACTGACTATTTCTATTGGTTGGGTTGCATGGATGTGTTGCTAGACACCGCTCCATGTTAGTAATAGTTACTACCAACTGTATAGAAACCTATGGGGTCACACGTCAAATAGAGTAGAGTTAGATTTGGGATTAATTAATATGGATTAATTAATAGAAGGATCATTGTGCAACACCTTGCAAACTTAGTAGGACTAATTTGCAAGGAAGGGAATAGTTCTAGTCCTACTAGAACAAGAAAAAACTCTTTTATGGAAACAACAAGGAGTTGTTGGAGTATATAAAGGAGGCTCTAGCTTCCTTCCCACTACATGAGTTATTAGTCATAACACACAAAAGAGTGGGAGAGAGCAAAAGAGAGAGCAAGACAAGGTGCTAGGGCCGAAACCCTAGCCACCCGTCCGCCCCTTACCCGACGGCAAGAGAGGGCCGCCCCTCCCTTGTGCTTTGGTGATTTGTTGCTTTGATCTTCATCCCTCTTCCTCCAAGGTTCAAGCTAGCACTTGAAGGAAGGAAGAATCTAGATCTCACCTCTAGACGTGGATCAACCGTAGAGACGAGGACATCATTCTTCGTGTGATCTCACAAATCAAAAGGTACACATCTTCTATGTCCTTAATCATGTTATGATGTCTCTTCCTGTGATCCTTGGTGGGCTTTGAGTATGATTATTTTGTTATTCCGCTGCGTTACCTACGTCAAAACCCAACAGTGGTATCAGAGCCACAGGTCGTAGAGCATAACATGATATTATGTGTTTACGATTTCAGTTCATACACCGTATTATTGTTTATTACGCGAAAACTGAAAAATTGGCATAGTAGATGCAATATTGAATTTGATTCAATCAAACAAGACCCAATTTAACATTGGATGTTAGAATTGGTGAGTTTAATCACATAGGATGTGAATAATTGGGTTCTTGAAAAATTAGGGTTCATGGGCACATGATTGAAAAGGGGTTTTCAATTATGGAAACAAAATTATGGAAACAAATTCATATGGAAACAATCTTGCTTGGGCAACAAGGAAGGAGGAAGGGGACTAGGGCCGAAACCCTAGCCACCCGCCCCTCCCTTGGGCGCCAAGCAAGGCCGCGGCCCCCCTTAGGCGTGCGGCGGTCCTAGGGTTCGGGCCACTTGTTGGCTTGGACCCTTTGGACCGTTGTGAAACCCTAGTTACCCAATTTCATTAAAATTAAACAAGCGCGTTAAAAATTGGTTTTAACTATATTATGTGCTTTATTGCATGGTGGATGGATATGGCCTAGGATTGTGGATGTTTATTGTTTTGTGGTTTGGTTTACGGCCTGCGAGCTGATCAAATTAATGTAATAATTAATTAAGTTTTACGGCCTGCGAGTCGTTCTTTTTCTCCTCAACATGTGAGGCTTTTGTTATTTATTTATTCTAGATGTTAGGCTAGAATTAGAAATATTTAGATGATAGCCAAGAGCATGGAGAAGAAGACTGGAGAACCAAAGGAGCCAAAAGACATCCCTAGACGCGCAGCTATGGTGGAGCACATGGAGATGAGCTCGGCACTTTAGGGCAATTAGATATTATCATTGGCTTGATAATATCATTAGTCTAGAGGCCATATCCATGCCACGTTTTTTTTATTTTGTGGATGTTTATTGTTCATGCCTTGTTATTTATTTTGTGTGTATGGCGCTACAAGCAAAACGATAACAAGATAATAATAAACAAGGTTGGTCTTTTATTGTGGATAGCCCAATCCAAATAATTAGACCATGTTGATAAAGATCAACCAAACAAATTAAAAAGAAATCCCTCAATTAAATATTGCGTTTTGCCTTCTCTTGCCAAAACACCCTTCATGATCATGGCCTATTAAAATTCGGGCTTGCCAAAGCAAGGCGATTTTAATTTTTCATGATGTGTTGCGGACGACGCAAGCTAGTAATGCGTGTATGTTGAAGGCAAGAGGTTGGACGCAACTAGGCAAGATTCAAATGGATTGATGAGCTTAGAGGCATGACAATTAGGAGTTATCCAATTGGATAAAGAATAAAAGAAATTTATTCACCTAATTGGACCAAGAGTTGCATGGGATGCAATTGGAATGGTTCCTACCTAAATAACCAATTCTTGGGTGACTTGCCAAAGCAAGCTCAAGAAGAAGTGAAATAAGGATCTTGGACCCACTAGAAAATATAAAGATATTTTCCGCTTTAATGGTGAGGGCTATTAATCCGAGAAAAATAGTGGGAGCTATATTTGATGATCTAGCCCTTGTTAAATATAGTTAAATTGTTCAAAATACTAAATTGCATATTTCTCGTTTTGTAGAATTCCAAATGGCAAACAACAACGCATCGAGTTCATCCCTACGATTTGTCCTTGAGAAGGATAAATTGTCTGGAACAAATTTCCTTGACTGGTACAGAAACTTGAGGATTGTCCTCAAGCAAGAAAAGAAGCTGTACGTCTTGGACACTCCAATTCCAGACCCACCACAAGATGAGTCTCTACTAGCGGCAGTAAGGGCACGTCAGAAACATATTGATGATTCTAATGACGTGACTTGCCTTATGCTTTGTACCATGACTAGTGAGCTTCAGAAGCAACACGAAAACATGGAAGCCTATGATATGATCAGACACTTGAAACAATTGTTTCAGGAACAGGCAAGGCATGAGCGCTATGAGGTGTCTAAAGCATTGTTCAAAAGTAGTCTTGCAGAAGGGAATCCAGTAGGCCCTCATGTACTCCGAATGATCGGGTACATAGAGAACCTTGAGAGACTGGGGTTCCCACTCGGCCAGGACTTGGCGACTGATCTCGTCTTGCAATCGTTGCCTGACAGTTATAATCAGTTCATTATGAACTATAATATGAATGAGATCAACAAGTCTTTGCCAGACCTATTCAACATGCTAAAGACAGCTGAGCAAAGCATCAATAAAGGCAAGGGCAAGGCCATAATGATGGTACACAAGAAGAAGGGCAAGTCAGTTGCATCTACTTCAAAAGGAAAACGCAAGAAAGTTGCGAAATCCAAGGATGCCCTAAAGCCTAGTGGAGGTGTGGCTAAAGGTGAATGTCACTACTGCAGCCAGCCGGGTCACTGGAGGAGGAATTGCCCTAAGTATCTGGAGGATAAGAAGCTTGGAATAGTGATTCCACCACCACCAGGTATTTATGTTATAGACGTCAATCTTTCTATTTCATCATCCTGGGTATTGGATACCGGATGTGGTTCTCACATTTTTCGTAATGTGCAGGATTTGAAAAGAAGTAGAAGATTGCGAAAAGGGGAGATAGACTTGCGCGTCGGGAATGGAGCAAAGGTTTCTGCATTAGCTGTAGGCGTTTATGAGCTATCTTTGCCTTCTGGACTTATTTTAGAATTAGACAATTGCTTTTATGTGCCTGCTATGAGCAGAAACATTATTTCCGTTTCTTGTTTGGACGAAAAAGGTTTTTCTATTTCAATAAAGGACAAGTGTTGCTCCATTTATTTTGATAGTATGCACTATTTTAGTGCGCATTTGTCTAATGGATTGTATATCCTTGATCTAAATAATCCAATCTATAACATAAATACTAAAAGGATTAAAACTAACGATTTAAATCCTACATATCTATGGCACTGTCGTTTAGGCCATATAAATGAGAAACGCATATCTAGACTCCATAAGGATGGACTTCTAGACTCATTTGATTTGGAATCGTATGAGACATGTGAATCTTGTTTATTGGGAAAGATGACAAAGTCCCCTTTCAATAAGAAAGGCGAGCGGACTAGTGAGTTATTGGCACTCATACATACTGATGTATGCGGACCATTCCCCACGCCTGCCAGAGGTGGTTATACCTACTTCATCACATTTACTGATGATTTCAGTAGATATGGATTTGTATACCTTATGAAGGCCAAATCCGAATCCTTTGAATTGTTCAAAGAATTCAAGAGTGAAGTAGAGAAGCAACTTGGCAAGAGTATTAAAGCTCTACGATCGGATCGTGGAGGAGAATACTTAAGCCAAGAGTTTGATGAGTATCTTAGAGAGTGTGGGATTGTATCCCAGCTCACTCCACCCGGAACACCACAATGGAATGGTGTATCCGAGAGGAGGAATCGCACTTTATTAGATATGGTGCGATCTATGATGTCTCAAACAGATCTTCCGATATCCTTTTGGGGACATGCTCTAATGACGGCAACTTTTACCATTAACCGTGTTCCATCCAAATCAGTCATGAAGACGCCATATGAGATATGGACTGGGAGGCGTCCCATAGTGTCGTTTATGAAGATTTGGGGCTGCGACGTTTATGTAAAGCGTTTACAAACAGACAAGCTCGGGCCTAAAGCGGATAAGTGTAAGTTTGTGGGATATCCTAAGGAAACTAAAGGATATTACTTCTATAACCCTACCGAGAACAAAGTGTTTGTTGCTCGGACCGGCGTGTTTCTAGAAAGAGAACTAGTCTCCAAAGAAGCAAGTGGGAGGGTTGTAGAACTTGAAGAAATTCATGAACCACAAAACACTGAACCGATAATGGAACATGAACAGGAACCACAAGAAGTTGTGGAAGAACCTGTTCAGGTAACACAAGAACTCCATAGATCAGGAAGAGTGCGTCATGAGCCAGAGAGGTATGGACTTCTCGTGACTGAGCCCGATGACGTACCACTCATGGATGATGAGCCTGCAAACTATGGAGAAGCCATGAGTGGCCCAGACTCTAAGAAGTGGCTTGAATCCATGAGATCCGAAATGGATTCCATGTACACCAACAAAGTATGGACTTTGGTGGAACCACCCGAAGGGGCTCGACCCATAGGGTGCAAGTGGGTCTTCAAGAAGAAGACCAACATGGATGGCAAGGTAGTTGCCTATAAGGGGTGATTGGTGGCCAAAGGTTATAGACAGATTCATGGTATTGACTATGATGAGACCTTTTCACCAGTCGCCATGACTAAATCCATTCGAATCTTACTTGCTATTGCAGCATACTACGACTATGAGATTTGGCAAATGGATGTCAAAACAGCGTTCCTTTATGGGAACCTCCTTGAGGATGTGTACATGACACAACCAGAGGGTTTTGAGGATCCAGAGAATGCCAATAAAGTCTGTAAGCTGCAAAGATCCATTTATGGATTAAAGCAAGCTTCTAGGAGCTGGAATCGACGTTTTGATGACGCGGTCAAAGAGTTTGTCTTCATCAAGAACGAAGATGAGCCTTGTGTTTACAAGAAGGTTAGTGGGAGCTCTATAGTATTTCTGGTCTTGTATGTGGATGACATACTAATCATTGGCAATGATATTCCTACTCTGCAATCTGTTAAAGATTGGCTAGGAAAGTGCTTTGCAATGAAATACTTAGGAGACGCAGCCTATATACTGGGTATAAAGATCTATAGAGATAGATCTAAAAGGTTGCTTGGCCTAAGTCAGAGTACATATATTGACAAGGTGTTGAAGAGGTTCAACATGCAAGATTCCAAGAAGGGATTCTTGCCCATGTCACATGGAGTCACTCTTTCCAAGAATGATTGTCCCTCCAATGAGATGGAGAAGGACCGCATGAATAGGATACCCTATGCTTCGGCCATAGGATCCATCATGTACGCCATGCTATGTACTAGACCAGATGTGTCATACGCGTTGAGTATGGTGAGCAGATATCAGTCCAATCCGGGTGAGAGTCACTGGATTGCTGTCAAGAACATCCTAAAGTACTTAAGAAGAACTAAGGATGTGTTCTTGATATTTGGAGAAATGGAAGAGCTAAGTGTAAAGGGCTACACTGACGCAAGCTTCCAAACCGACAAGGACGATTACAGATCGCAGTCTGGATACGTGTTTTGCCTGAATGGAGGAGCTGTGAGCTGGAAGAGTTCCAAGCAAGGCACAGTTGCTGATTCTACAACAGAAGCTGAGTACATTGCTGCTGCGGAAGCAGCAAAAGAGGCAGTATGGATAAAGAAGTTTATCACTGAGCTCGGTGTGGTCCCTAGCATAGTGGATCCTGTAGACTTGTACTGTGACAACTCTGGGGCAATCGCACAGGCAAAGGAACCAAGATCGCACCAAAAGTCAAAGCATGTACTTAGGAGATTCCATCTTATTCGTGATATGATCGATCGAGGAGATGTGAAGATATGCAAGATTCCGACAGATGACAACGTGTCAGATCCGCTCACGAAACCTCTTGCGCAGCGAAAGCATGAAGGGCACGCCAGATCTATAGGGATACGAGATGCGCCAGATTGGCTCTAGTGCAAGTGGGAGACTGTTGGAATAGATGCCCTAGAGGCAATCGTAGATTTAGTATGAACAATGTTTTGGCTAGAATATTCATTTATTATTTATGGCGATATTTAATATAATGAAGTCCTTAGATAAATTGTGTTATTTATCTTAAATATCCCTAGTCAATTATATTGATTAATAGGACAATCAAATATAGACTAGTATGTGGGTAGATTGATATGGAGATATCAAGTCTAACACATAGGTATGCATTAGGAGTAATGGCATACTGGATTGACCCACAACGAAAAGGATACATTAGATTATGTGAAGTCACAATCGCTTTTCGTAGTGCTAATATTATTGCAATCCTTGGACTTGAAGTCACTAGATACTCTAGTTGTGAAATATTGCGCTTTGATGTTATCAAACGTTACACCGTAACTGGGTAATCATAAAGGTGGCTATCGGGCGTGATAGGAAGCAAGCTTAGAGATCGTAGTGATGTAGATAGGATTTGTCCCTCCCACATAATGGGGGTAAATATCCACGGCCACTCGAGGGATAAGGCTTATTGAATGTCTGGCCAGACTCAGATAAATTAATATAGAGATATTAATGTTATCTGCAAGCATAAGCATATTCCCAGGATCGAGGAACTATGGATTGGATATACGAGTGTGACTATTTATGTCTCGTGTCCAATCCGGATATGGAGACAAAGGGATAATGCAATATGACATATTGGGCACAAAGGTTTGTCGGGATCACTGACTATTTCTATTGGTTGGGTTGCATGGATGTGTTGCTAGACACCGCTCCATGTTAGTAATAGTTACTACCAACTGTATAGAAACCTATGGGGTCACACGTCAAATAGAGTAGAGTTAGATTTGGGATTAATTAATATGGATTAATTAATAGAAGGATCATTGTGCAACACCTTGCAAACTTAGTAGGACTAATTTGCAAGGAAGGGAATAGTTCTAGTCCTACTAGAACAAGAAAAAACTCTTTTATGGAAACAACAAGGAGTTGTTGGAGTATATAAAGGAGGCTCTAGCTTCCTTCCCACTACATGAGTTATTAGTCATAACACACAAAAGAGTGGGAGAGAGCAAAAGAGAGAGCAAGACAAGGTGCTAGGGCCGAAACCCTAGCCACCCGTCCGCCCCTTACCCGACGGCAAGAGAGGGCCGCCCCTCCCTTGTGCTTTGGTGATTTGTTGCTTTGATCTTCATCCCTCTTCCTCCAAGGTTCAAGCTAGCACTTGAAGGAAGGAAGAATCTAGATCTCACCTCTAGACGTGGATCAACCGTAGAGACGAGGACATCATTCTTCGTGTGATCTCACAAATCAAAAGGTACACATCTTCTATGTCCTTAATCATGTTATGATGTCTCTTCCTGTGATCCTTGGTGGGCTTTGAGTAGGATTATTTTGTTATTCCGCTGCGTTACCTACGTCAAAACCCAACAGGTAGTACCGCTCGAGGATCGCTCCGGAGCATTTTTCTTTTTCTGTCTCTCCACTATAGGCTCGATGTTCTTCGTGCACTCGATGAGCTTTGAAAACGTAGGTGTTTGCAGGTTGATGAGCATACCTTTGTATTCGTCTCGCATGCACTGCAGGCATATCTCTACAAGCCGACTTTCGAGCATTGGATCTTTGCATTCCAAGGACTTCGCCCTGAACTTCTTGATGAAAGTTATCCCGCCCTCCTCGCGCTTCTGATACATCCGCGAGAGGTGGATCATTGTCACCTTTTCTTCCATCTGGAAGAACTTGGTATAGAACTTCTGGACCATGTCGTCCCAAGTCTTCACGGATCCGGCCTCCAACGTTCTGTACCACTTGTACGCTACGTTCCCCAAGGATTTTGGGAACTCTCGCATCAGCAATTTGGGATCGGCTCCGTATGGCCCCATGACATCGATGAAACGCATGACATGCTCATGAGCGTTCCCGTTGACATCCTCGAACTTGTCCCATTTAGGAGCCTTACACCCCACCGGGTTAGGCATGAGATAGATCTCCCGCGGGATGGGTGGATCGTTGTCTAGCTTCGGGATGATGGTATCCGCGAATGATTGGTGAGCCAGAATAGTGTCCATGCGCTTCTGCAGAGACGTCATACATTCTGGAATGCTTCCCTCGGTAGCAGGAGGAGGGGTTGCCACAGGCGGAGGCGACACATATGCCGCCGAAGGATTGGGGACATATTGGCTGCTCGCATTGCCCCAGATCGCCGTTGGAGGAGGCAAGGGATACTGCGACGCCGAATTAGGTACCAAAGCCGGAGGCTGAGGAGTATGAGCAGTGAGAGGCAATATCTGAGCTGTTGACCCCTGAATTGAAGGTAGCTGCGTAGTCGCCGGTGGAGTCTGCAGATTAGGGTTGGGAGGTGTGGTTGACACTCCCAGTCTTGGAGCGGTAGGGGCTCCTCCTCCTTGAGGGACGGCGATGGCTGGTGAAGGGTTCGGCTTAAGGGTGCCCAGAACGGCCACGATCCGTTCTAGCTGTGCAGACTGAGCTTTGAGAGCTTTCGCCTGACCTTGGACGGTAGCGTCCAAGGATTCTAGCGTCGGTGCCTCGCCGGGGGTCGTAGGAGTACGGCGGGTCTCCTCTCCCGAGGCAGCTTCAGTGGAAGGCGATCTGTTGCTGATATCATCCTCCTGAGACATGGTTGCTTTCGTTGGTAAGTTCACGTCAGGTTCACCAAAATGTGCACAAGAGATTCCGGCGGGGAGACCTCCGTGTACATCGTATGTAGAGGATCAGAGATGGCACAGGAAGAGTTGGATTGTGCGTAGGGAGAGAGTAAGGCAGTAGCAATGTCTGAGAGAGAGACAGAGGTTTGGCAGAGCTTCCGCGTATGGCTAGTGTGTCCTCCTTTGTATGGAAAGGTTAACGTCCTATATATAGCAGGGAACGTGACCGTTGTAGTGTGGTTAATGCACCCATTAATGGCGGCTTAATTAGCTTAACCACAACGGCACGTTCGTCCTCATATATAGGGACCGTTACAGCACGTTATGCGCGAATACCGGAACCGTTACGAGGTTGACCGGGTTTGACCGGATTGACCGGGTTTATGGGCTCGTGCCATAAATCTCTCAAAGCAGTTACTAAAGGTCGTGCGCGGGCTTGGCTCGCACGCGACAGGGCTTACTCTAGCCTCCAAACCACTAAGTCCCTACAAGTCCCGTGCAGTGGTATGCGAGGGCTCTGTCTCGCAGCCCCCACATGGATCAGCTCGGCTGGTGATCCAGTGTGTACGGAGCACAATATGGTGTGCTGGATGGTTGCCACGTGGCCAAGATCTGTCAGCTCAGAAAGCACTATCTACAGCAGTCATCACATACCTTGTGAATCCGTTACTGCTAGTCATATTTACATTCTTTAAATGTCTTCTTGATGTATACTTGCAGTATGTATTTATCATATATGATAACTGGAAGGAAGCAAAGAAGTATCCATCGGACGCGGAAAAGTGGGGGCATTTTCTCGCTAAGTTAGTAATGGGTCTGCTCTCCCTTATTCACGTCCAACAGAATCCTGACTCAGATCGGTTCCTACGAGAGCTTAGGGAATAATATCTGCTTGTTTATTTGCATAGTGCGTTGGAATGGCTATTTGATGAACCTAAGATAATATATTGTCTATGTACTATTCGTCGAAAGTCTCGGAGCGAGCATTTGCGGCGCGGCATGAATTTTGTAAGAAATCTACCCAGCCATAGGTCTGCCCATGACAACGATACTGATCGTTATCCTTGTGACATGTGTAAGTGGATGTTAGAGGCAAAATGTCTATGTATTAAGATCTTTCATTGTATAACAACGCTGGGAATTGCCTACAAGATTCTTTCCTGTCTCATGAAGAATGAACAGTATCTTCAGGGTTCAGATCTTCAAAAAGATCTGGAATTTCAGCTCCAAAACCATTTCCTCAAGATGCTCAATTCCTTCGATACCTAATTTCTTTAGAAGGGTAATGGTGATAGTTGACATAGATGACACCACCAATTTATCCATCTCCATATATGTCGCCGAACCACCATCGGCGGCGGGGGAACATGCTCTAGCCAGAGCAGGTGGTGGTGGAACCACGTAAGTCAACTGGAGCTCCACGCTGACATGGAAGCTGGGAGCTTCAAGCTCACCTCTGAAACTGCCATTGATGTCTAGTGCAACATATGCAGATGAGTGATAGAAAGTACTAGTGTTATTGGTGTTATGTCATCGTGTGTGGGAGAAAACATTTAAGAGCATCTCCAATCATCCTCAATTTCTCCATATTTGGTGATTTTTTTGAATATTTTAGTCTCCAACCTCAAATCTCCATTTCTCTATTTCTCCAAAAAAAATGGGGATTTGTTTTAGGCCTCCAACCTTGTTTGACCAAAAAATCTCCATTTCTCCATTCTCTAGTTTTTCTCCATTTATTTTGAGGTGGAGATGTTCATCTCCAACCACCCTCCATTTCTCAAAAAAAAATCTCCATTGGAGAATGGAGATTCATCTCCATTTCATTTATTAGCGTGTAAAATAAATAACTTAACTCTAATTGTGTATATTAGTGACTTAGGCATATATATTATTGGTAAAATTATGATATATTGACAATTGTTAACTATTACGAATAAAAATAATAATATGAGTTTATTTTTGTTCTATTAACTTATAAATAAAATTAAAAATTAACATTTACATCAAATTATACAAGCTTGAATCATAATGCATAACATAATAGTGGAACAAGAGTGCGATTAATATCTGAATGGTTACACTTTTGATGATGAGCAACAACCCACTAAACTAGACAACATGTTGTGCTTTCTAGAGAATATAACAGGGAAACATTCATGGATTTCTTTGGTCTCCATCGAGATTTGATAAATGAGGGTGAGCATCATGAACTACGAAGAAGACTCGTTGCACAGTTGTGGGATATGCGTGATCAAATAGATTATGATGGTGAATGAGATGTATTGTGTGAAATTTTAATCATTTGATGTATGCTTTAATTAAATTTATAATTTAGATTATCGTATTGAAATTAAATTACTAAAAATTATGTTGAAACTAGCATTAATATTTCTTTGAAAGAATTTTGGTGTTAACAATTGGAGACTGAAATCTCCATCTCCATAAATGGAGAAACGGAGATATATATTATTTTATGATTTGGAGTAAAATTTGATTGTATTGGTTGGAGACTAAAATCTCCATTCTTCCTCCAAAAGTGGAGAAATAGAGAAACGGAGGTAGAGTGGTTGGAGGCTACTCCATTTTTTTCCACCAAAAATGGAGAATGGAGGAAAAAATGGAGATAATGTTTGGAGATGCTCTAATGATTTGGTTAACCAAACCGTAGAAAATGATAGAGTGAGAGACTGTACTAGTACTTTATGGTGGTGTTTGGGAGAAAAGATTTAATGATTTGGTTGTTGTTGTGATGAGGAGAGTTAGATTTTAAAGAGAGAAAGAAAAAACTAGTGGCCCAACCTAATTTTTATATGATGAAAAAGTTTTTAAAAAATGCTTTTCTATTGGGTTTCTAAAAAAAATGCTTCTCAAATGACTCTCTCTACATGTGTAGTCTGAATTTAATTGCGTGTTTTCGAGGGTGGAGAGAAAATTTAATGCGTGATTTCGAGGGTGGAGTGATAAATTTATTGCGTGGTTTCGAGGGTGGAGGGAAAAATGTATCTCGTGGTTTCGCGGGTGGAGAGAGAAATGTATTGCATGGTTTCGAGGGTGAAGAGAGAAATGTATTCCGTCTTTTTTAGAGTGGAGAGAGAAATTTATTGCGGTGTTTAAGAGAGAATAGAGGTGACCATTCAATTTGTGGCCCCTCAGAGTGTCTTCCCATGTTTTATAATTGCACACTAGGTGATTGCCCGTGCCCGAGGACACTATCCAAAAAACACGTTTTATAATCGATTTCGCTGGAGGAGAAGATGAAAATAGCATCCCCGGTAATTTTATATGATATCCATCAAGTCATGTACTTACACACTTTTGATAATTACTTAAAACTAATCCGAGAGAGAGGGTAAATTTTCAAGTAGTGGTAGTTAAGTGGGTAGTTAAGCAGTGGGTAGTTAAGTGGGTGGTAGGTAAGATCTATAAGTGTTGGTACTGACTTATTTAATCTAAAAGCTGAAAAGCCATAAGTTAGTTAAACCATGCTGTTTTATAGAATATATTTTATTTTTAAATTTCTTGCATTTAGATGTGAATATCACTAGTTTTTAAAGAATTTGGGCCCAAATTTTTGGGGGCCCTAGGCGGTGGAGTGGTAGAGACGGCGAGTACTCCGTCCCCCCTTTTTGCGAAAAATCAAATTGAGACAAGTCTATGGTGTGCAAGGCAAGCAGTAGTCATGATGGGTCACTAGCATGCCTATAATCATGGGTCTGCTGTATATTTATACTCTCCCACATACAAGAAATACATATATATATATATAGGTAGTACATAAATAACACTAGGGCTGTAAATGAACCAAGCCGTTCGCGAATAACTAGTGTTCGGCTCCCCAAATCTCGTTATTTCAGTTCGAAAAAATAAATAAATGGACTCATACTTAAGATTTCTTTGGAGCGTTTGTTTGTTTTGTTCGTGAACAACTGTTATTTATATTATTATATGTATTTTACAAATAAAATGTATTCTTTCAAATTCGTAAGTGAATTCACTTTAATTATTTTAGTTTTCTCGTGTTTTATCATATTTTTAAAGTATAGTTGAAAGAGATCATTGCGAAAAAATTATCCTAAAATGTTAAGATTAAAATATTGACACATAAATACATTAATATTTCTTTAACCATTGTCTCGATTGTAGGCTCGTGTTAGACTTGAGTTTGAATAAAATTTAATCAAACAAACTCAAACAGCAAAAAAAATTGTTCGACTCGAGTTCGTGTTCGTTCTTATTTTAAACAAACAGCCAATACTCGGTTCGGATCGGTTCGTTTACAGCCCTACATAACACTACTACTTTCGTAACACTCCATAACACACATGAAATGGTCAATATTAACATTATAGGTGGCTAATGTGAAATTTCCACTGTCCAACTTAATTAGCCCAAAATCATATTATAATAGTCGTAAACAAATCTAATTAGTTCTTAAGGGTACTTTGGTTTTCAAGGATTAGCGGTATTAGTTGGTACTGGACTAAAGATAGTCCAAGTATTAGTATTGTTTTTTGATGACGTGGGAATCCGCAGCCACTACCCTTCGGGTGTGCACTGGGTAAACCCCCGCTCTAGTGTAATAGCCTGCGAACCACACTAGAGAGGTAAACCACCTTGAGAAAACCCGAGCTGATAGGCTCGCATTTGAGAAGGCCAACAAGCTGCCCTTGGGTTGTCCCAAGGTTTGAACTCAACGCAAATGCCCAAAGTCTTAAGAATGCTCACCCGACCAAGTCAACTACACCCCGAAGGGTAGTCCTGGTATTTTCTTTTGATGACGTGGGAACCCGCAGCCACTACCCTTCGGGTGTGCACTGGGTAAACCCCAGCTCTAGTGCAATAGCCTGCAAACCACACTAGAGAGGCAAACTAGCCTGAGAAAACCTAGACTGATAGGGTCGCTGTTGAGAAGGCGAAAAGGCTTCCCTTGGGTTGCCCCAAGGTTTGAACTCAAGACCTCAAGTCAAATGCCCAAAGTCTTAATAATGCTCACCCGACCAACTAAACTACACCCCGAAGGGTCCAAGTATTAGTTAATACTGTGTTTGGTTGTTCATGACTAATTTTTATACTAGTACTAAATAATGAAAAGATGAGGTTTAATACCCCAAATTAGTACCCTCTCATATGAGGGTATTAGCTGGATAGAATTATTTGTATCTTAATGTTTAATTAATACTGCACGAAACCAAACACATTATTAATTATAGTTCAGCTAATCCAATTCAATCCTATCAGGAAAATTTAATCCAGTCCAGTCCAATCTGAATAGTCTGGAAAACCAAACGTGCCATAAACGAATAAAATAATGCGGGATGTCACACATAAACTAAAAAAATGAAGTAAATTATTATGGGAAAAATTCTAAGTAAGAAACTTGCAAAAATAAAATCGGGATTCATTGATGTTAGTTTAGCAGTGGCTTGATGGCACAGGGAATACTCTAGTTGCATTATACAAGACAAAAACACTTTAAAGTGGAAATGATTAAAATCGGGCATCAAACACTCACTATATATCTTCTCACTCAACTCTATGAAGAAGATATGAGTCTTTAGTTTTTTCCAGAATATAGGCCAGGTGGAAATTTAGCCAGCTTTTACACCAGCTGTTGGAGCTAGTTTTTGGAAAAAACTGGACTAAGGAGATGCTCTACTATTCATTGAACCAAATAGGAGTTCTTTATTTCACCATTTGCCGTTGTCATACCACCAATAAGTGAAGTATGGTACTAATGGATGTAACAACGCGGAAAGAATGTGTTACATGTAAACAAGCTAATTCTAAGGTTCAACCCAATGGTTTGTACACTCCTCTACCTATTCCTACTCACCCTTGGACTGACATATCTTTGGACTTTGTGTTAGAATTACCTAGAACTAAATCTGGAAAAGATTCAATCTTTGTGGTTGTATATAGGTTTTCTAAACTGACACATTTCATAGCTTGTCATAAAACTGATGATGCATCTCATGTAGCTTAATTATTTCGGATAGGGAAATTGTGAGATTACATGGCATGCCTAGAACAATTGTTTTGGATAGAGACACTAAGTTTTTAAGCTATTTGTGGAACAACATTATGGTCAAAACTAGGTACTAAATTGGTGTTTTCAACTACTTGTCACCCACAATCTGATGGGCAAACTGAGGTTGTTAATAGAACATTGTCCACTTTGCTAAGAGCCTTAATCAATAAGAACTTAAAAGCTTGGGATGCATGTTTACCCCATGTTGAATTTGCATATAATCATGTTGTGCATTCTGCTTCTAAATATTCACCATTTTAGGTTGTTTATCGCTTTAATCCTTTATCTCCTTTGGATCTGACCCCTTTACCTTTGAGTGAATGATCTAGTATTGGTGGGGAGTGAAGGGGTGTGCAGTAGGTAGAAATACAGGATCAATACTATAGAAAATACTACAAATCGGTCCAAAAATGGCTTCATTAATCGGTTCATCAAGTCCATGAACACTGCATGAGCGTTGGTCAAACCGAACGATATAACCGTGAACTCATAGTGGTCGTACTTGTGCTAAAGGCGGTCTTTGGAATATCCTTCTCGTTATGCGAAGTGATGATATCAGGATCTCATATCGATCTTAGAGAAAACACTAGCTCCTTGCAGCTGATAGAACAAATCGTCAATCCGGGGTAGCGGATATTTTTTCTTGATTGTTGCACTATTCAACTCCCGGTAAATCGATGCATAGTCGTAAACTTTCGTCTTTCTTCCTCACGAACAGCACTAGTGCTCCCCAGGGTGACACACTAGATCGTATGTACCCCTTTTGTAAAAGTTCCTGTATATGATCCTTCAGCTCCTTCAATTCCGCAGGTGCGATCCGATACGGCTCCTTGGAGATGGGTGCAGTCCCAGGTGCCAAGTCTAGAGTAAACTCCACTTCTCGTAGAGGTTGCATTCCGGGAAGTTCTTCTAAGAACACATCAGGAAACTCCCTCACGACCGGTATCTATTTCGGCACATTTTCCTTCTTGGTTACATCTTGGACATAACACAAGTAGGCAGAGTTCCCCTTCTTCACTTGATTGACTATTGTCAGAGCCGACACTAGTCTGATCCGAGGTTCCGTGGTGATACCATGATAGGTGATCTTTTCTCCTTTATGCCCCTTAAATCGAACCTTCTGATCATAGCAGTCAATAAATGCCCGATATTTCCAAAGCCAGTCCATTCCTAGGATCACATATATACCCCCTATGTTAAATTTATTAGATTGGCGGGTAAGATACTGGTTAGAATTTTCAGTTCAACTCCTTCGAATACAGTGTCATAGACAGTTATTTTGCCGTTGGGTGTCGCTACTGGGATGGATATGCTAAATGAATTAGGCAAACCCAATTTGTTAACAAACGATGATGATATAAAGGAATAGGATGCACCAGAATCAAATTGTACGGAAGCAGGTTGCTCATAAATAGTGAAAGTACCCATGACAATTCCATGTGCAGCTTCAGCCTCAGTCTTTGTCAGCAAAATAATTCGTCCCACGTTTGCATTTTAAGCTCCTGCTCCTGCTCCATTGTTGTTGTTCCCGTATCCAGCATTATTGTTTCCAACCCTGGGTTGACCTATGTTTTGTCCTGCACTACCTGGGTTGTAGTTCCGTTGCCTGCCATAGCCGTTTCCTCCACTGTTCTGGTAGTAGTGGTTCCCATTCTACTGGTTCCCAAACTGCTGGTTGCGTCCAACGTTGTTCCCGTTCTGCAGGCGGTTTCACTGGTAGTTGTTCTGTTGTGGCCTTCCGAAGTTGCCTCCTTTGTTTATTGGCTGGTTTCCGACTGGTGGTAGTCGACACTCATAAGCTTGGTGCCCCCTCTTGCCACAGTTAATGCAAGTGACTATGTTTCCTGCACAATCCTCTCCAGGATGGTTTCGTGGGCACTTCTTATAGTATTAATGACAAATTTGCTGAGCTCCAGTGTTTTGTTGATTGTCACGATATTTCCCTTGGTTGCCTCCTCCATTGTTAGGCTTGAACCTCTGATTTCCCCTTGGCGAAGTTGTTGGTTCTTCCTCCTGCCTCATCTAGCTTACATTTCTTGCGTTTCTCTTCTTGGGTAACACGAACCCGCTAGATGTCTGAAGCTCTTTCGTAGGCTTTGTGAAGAGTAGAGTAGGTTTTGCTCAGTAGAGACTCTTGTAGCCTTTTGTGCAGTCCACCGATGAATCTGGAAACTTTGGAATCTTCATCAGGCACCATGTTGCCTACAAACCGCGTCAGCTCTGTAAATTTCCGAAAATACTCAGTCACAGAGTCATTTCCTTTCTGCAGATTCTGGAATTTCTTCTCTTCTCTCCTCTTCACATGATGAGGGTAGAAGCGAGCTCTAAGCGCAGTGTGAAGGGCCTCCCAATTGAAGTTGGGTTCGGCTAGCGGAGTCTCTTGTACATTTCTCCACCAGAGGTTCGCTTCACTTTTTACGTAAAATACCGCACAATTGACTTTTTTATCATCAGGACATTCTACCGTCTCACGGATTTTATCCATTTCCATAATCCAGTCTTTCAACTCAATAGGATCTTCTTTCCCAGTGAGCTCCGTTGGTTTCATTTCGGCTACTTTCTTGGCCCAGTTAGTTCCTACCTGACCTCCGTTATTCATCATCTGAGCCATTTGCGCGAGGAATTTCTCCATAGAGATGTTATCAGCCATCTGTTCCAGTCAAACTTTCCTAAATTCATATCGCAAGGTTTCTATCAGTCACATCCTACAGTATCCTTGGTTAGGATTGTGGGAACCTCGATAATCATCTCACAATTTCAAAGTTAATATAGTTAACAAACTAACATGCGTCATATAGCAATTTCACAATAAAGCACATAATACTCATGTCTGCACACCTCATCTCTGCAATCAAGAGAGTACTTCTAGTACAAATCAAATTATGCTTTCCTCCTTCTCATCATACAGATCAACAATAATATGCATCTCAAATAAACTCATAAAACTGCAATACAGGATGAGGGTGGGCGGCAATAATCAAGACCTAGGCTACCCATAATCCGAACGGCTTTTCCAGTTTTTAATTATCTTGCCCTATGTCAATTTTAGGTTTCCCAGGTTTTTAATTCCCTATTAATGGATTGTCTGCTCTGATACCACCTGCAACAAACTCATTATCCGGCTCGGGCAAGACCGGGTGGGCGATGCTAAACGTAACGGCGGAAATCAAAAACATAACATCCCAAACAATTTCTTTTATTACATAATATTAAACATCACAAAAGTCTCTAAATAATATACACACGTTTTGAACCTTTCTTGAAACCAATAGAGTTTTCATCTTCTTCTTCTGATTCATGCTTGTTCATATTCAAATCTGCAAAACTTTCACTCAAAGAACCATCATAGCTTTCATAAAAAATAACATGAAAACTTTCTTCAACCATCTTGGTTATTTTATTATAAACTCTATAAGCTTTGCTAGTCAGAGAGTAACCAAGAAAGATACCTTCATCACTTCTTGCACCAAACTTACCCAAGTTGTCCTTTCCATTGTTGTGGACAAAACATGTGCAACCAAAGGGTTTGAAGTATGAAATGTTTTGATTTCTCCCTTTAAAAAGTTCATAGGGGGTCTTCTTCAATATAGGTCTGATAAAGCACCTGTTCAAAATGTAATTTGATGTATTCACAGCTTCTGCCCAATAGTATTTTGGCAGCTTGTTTTCTAAAAGCATTGTTCTTGACATATCTTCAAGAGTCATGTTCTTTCTTTCAACAACTCCATTCTATTGAGGAGTTATAGGAGCACAGAAATTGTGATAGATACCATGTTTAACACAGAACAAATCAAATTCTAATTGATCAAACTCTCTACCATGATCACTTCTGATTGAAGCAATAGGTAGGTTTTTCAAGGTTTGAAGTTTTCTGCAAAGCTTTGAAACTTCAGAGAGGGCTTCAGATGTTTATTTCTTAAATATAACCCAAGTAAATCTAGAATATTCATCTACAATAACTAGCATATAGTTCTTACCTTTTGAAGTGGGGGTCCTCATAGGACCACAGAGATCCATATGAAGTAATTCAATAGGTCTAGTAGTACGTACAAACTTCTTTGGCTTGAATGAGCTTCTGGTCTGCTTACCCTGAGCACAGGCATTGAATACTTCATCATATTTGAACTTAATAGATGGTAATCCTCTTATTACATATGTGGAGATCTATTTGTTCAAGGTATGCAAGCTGATGTGACCAAGCTTTCTGTGCCAAAGCTTTGAATCCTCTTTAAAGGCCTTGAGGCACTTCAAGATTTTACCTGTAACTTTGTTAGTCTGAAAAGTATAATCATTGTTTGATCTAGAGGTTGTGAGAATGCAATTGCCTGATTTCTTATTTTGCACCACACACTTCTCTTTATCAAAGATAACCTTATTACCATTGTCACAAAGCTAAGATACACTAAGCAAGTTAAATTTCAATCCATCAACTAGATATACATCAGAAATTGAATTTTCAGAATCTGTACCAACTTTACTAATACCAAGAATGTTGCATTTGCCTTTGTCACCAAGTGTAATTGAACCTTCTTATTGCTCTTTCAATTTTGCGAATAGAGATCTCTTTCCACTCATGTGTCTTGAGCAACCACTGTCCATAAACAACTTACAATCTTTAACATTGGTGACAACCTGCAAACACCAATCACTGCCTTACCCAATTATTAGACCAAGTGTGGAATTTGGATTCATACTCAGGATCAACCATGTTGGGTGGTCTGACCCCTTTAGGAACCCAAATCTGTCTGACTTGTCTTTTGAGCTAAAATGGGAATGTGTTCCTCATTATGTTAGGTTCTATTCTTCTGAAAGGACAATTCATCTTAACATGACCAATTTTATTGCAGTAATGAAAATTAGGAGTTTTCTTTCCAGCTTTCAAAAATCTTGTATGGTTCTTTCTTGGAAAATTTTGATTGTATCCAATACCAGTTTTGTGAACAGACTTTGAACTTACTCCAAGAATCAAGTTCAACTTGTGTTCTGAGCCTGCAAGCTTGGCTTTGACTAATTCAGATTCTTGGAGTTTCTCATTAAGAGTAGTCTTTTGTTTATCTAGTTCATCAACTTGATGTGTTAGATTTACAAGGCTATCACTCAGTAGAGAGTTCTTAGTGACAACTTCCTTGACTTGCAAGGCTTTGAAACTGGTTTTCAAGGCCTTGAAATCACTATCAATTTTCTTCTGAGAATTTTCAAGATTCTGATTCAGACAAACAAGTTGTAAATACTCTTTTGCTTGCTCATGAACTTTTTCTTTCAAAAATCTAAGATCCTATAAATAGTCCTCTTCATTTAAAAGCATTGTTCTAAGATAATCTCAGAGGGCTTCTTTTGGTTTTGAAATCAAACAGTTTACCATTAACTCAATGTTATTTTCAGAACTTTCATCATGCTTGGTCATGAAGCATAGGTTGGCATGTTCTTCTTCAGATTGAGAGTCACTTGAGGTATCTGAATCACTCCATGAAGCTATCATAGCTTTCTTTCTACTGTCATGATATTTCTTATGGAAGTTCTTGCTTTTCTTTTGCGGACAGTCTCTAATCAAGTTTCCCACGTCACCACACTCAAAGTAATTCATGATGTTAAATTTGTGAAGAAGACTTACATTTGTAGTCCTTGCTACTTGATGATCTGTGTCTTTCTTTGTTGAAGTCTTTGTTTCCAAAGTTTTTCTTCATCTTAAGAATTTTGGTCAAGGCTTTGGAAATCAAAGCTTCCCTTATAGGTCATCAAGTTGAAGTGATGTGAGATCTTGAGGTTCCTCAATTGCAGTAGTCTCTGGTTCCCATTTTGCCTTTGGAAGACTTCTCAGAATCTTCCTCACCTTTTCTTCATTGGAAATATGATTTCCAAGTGAATCAAGGTTACTGAATAGTATGTGAACCTTTTGAACATGTCTCTGACTGGGAAAATTCTTGTCAGAACCATCTTTCTTGATACCTTCTTCAGCTTGAAAGACATCCTCAGGCACATCAAACACAGTCATGCTTCTAAAGATGGTCTCCACCATGTACTTTACCTTCCTGAGATCAGTCTCAAACCCATGCTGATTTTCTTTGATTTCACTAGAGTCCATATCTAAACCATCAAGTATCTGAAGAATTGAAGACAAATCACGAGGGTGTGAGGCCTGGCTTGAATTAGGGGCCAAGGTCTTGGTCTTAAGAATCTTCTTTGCACCCAGTTCCTCTTCTGTCAACTCTGAATATAACTTCCAAGTTTTTGCCTTGGTCTTCACCACTCCAATCTTCTCAAATGCTTTCTCATTAAGCAAACCAAACCCAGAAGTGATAGTCTCTTCATCAGCAGTTGGAATCTCAAGGTGTTGGAAGAAAAATGTGAGAAAATTTGCATAAGGTAAAGGATGCTTTCTCTGATCTGTTTGGCTAAACAGCATGTGTTCCATTACAAGCTTATGAAGGTCAATGTCATACCCATGCATAATCAGATACATTATGTATAGCACTCTCTCAGTGATCAACTCCTTGGAATGTTCCCTTGGAAAGATACATCTCATCAAGATAGTGAATAGAACTTTGGCTTCAACATTTAACACATAGTGTGTTAACTGTTTAGATGAGGTAGGGATGTTGGGTAGAAAGTATTCTTCTTTGGCCAACTTCAAAACTTCACTTTTTGGAGAATGGTTCTGTGTGTCATACCTCTTAGGACAGCCTAGGACAGATGTAAACTCAACATGATCTAGCTCCATATTAACACCAGCAACTCTAATCTTGATTACTAAGTGTGGAGAGTTCTTAAGTTGCTTTATGTTGAGATAGAAGAATATGGTAAGTCGTCGGTAGGCTAGCTCAGGAGGGTTTAGCATGAACCATAGAGAGCTTTTCTTTAACATAGTAATGCAATTCAGATTCATTCCAAGCAACATAGGAAGACTGATCAAGCAACAGAAAGCAATAGGTCTAGAAGCAAAACCATCCAACCACTGACCTTTGGAAGTGTTTTTGATGAACCAAGATTCATCAGGAGCAGAGTTATTTGAATAGATCTCCAAGGCCCTTTCCACATTATCTTCTGGTTCTTCCACTGTCACCTTTTATTTTCCCTTTTCAGCTTGAGAGGCCTTCTTCTTTTTCTTCAGCTTCTTGGGACTTGAGATCTGTGTTTCTGGTTGCTTTTCTGCAGCAGTCTTCTCTTTCTTCTTCTTCTTCTTCTTCTTGTCTGAAGATGGTGTCACATCCTTCCTGGTTTTCTTTTTTGGTGGAGGAAGTTCTGCAACAGCTTCTGCACTGGGAGTCCTAGAACTTGAATCCCCACTGATTGTTTGAACTTCATCCTCAACTGTCTTTCTCTTCTTCTTTGTACTATACTTTGAACCGCCGGCCATCTTGATTTTGTCAGAGGCTCTTCTAGTGCTCATTAGGGTTTTGGAGAAGAATAGAGAGAGGCAGGAATGATACGAGAGAAGGAGAAGAGAGGAAGATAAATACTAAAAGAGTTTGAGTTTAAAAAGAAAACTGCAATTTCATTCTGATCTCAAAAGATTTGTAATGATCAGAGAAGATTCAAATCTTTGAAGCCGTTGGAAACAAATATTTAATACTATACTAGGTTGAAAAAGGTAGGGGCAATATTAAGCAAATATCTACAAAGATAGCACCCAATACTGAATGATCCAAGAATTGTTAGCTAACCAGTCATCAGACTTATTTACAAGGCTTTGAGAATAATTTCAAGGTCTTGAAATGCTGCCATACTGAACCAAATAAAATCAAAGCTTTGAAAAGATTTTCAAGGCTTTGAAAATCAGTTCAAACCTTTGAAACACATAATAACTTACCTTCCTTTCCTGATGCTCCCCATAAACCAATGAATCTTTATTTAGCATGCCTAATTCCAGCCTTAGAGTTGAAAATCTTTCATCTGGAAATGGTTTAGTGAACATACCTGCAAGTTGCATGTTAGTAGAAACAAATTCAAGAACAATATCACCTTTCTCAGCATGATCTCTAATGAAATGGTGTCTGACATCAATATGCTTGGTTCTTGAATGCTGAACTGGATTCTTTGTAATTGATATTGCACTGGTGTTTTCAAATTTGATAGGTATACTTATGAAGTTAAATCCAAGATCTCTCAACTGTTGGCCAATCCATAAGACTTGTGAGCAACAGGCTCCAGCAGCTATATATTCAGCTTCAGCTGTTGATAAAGCAACTGAGTTTTGTTTCTTGGAGTGTCAACTGATCAAGGAGGATCCAATGAATTGGCAAGTTCCTGAAGTGCTTTTCCTATCAACTTTGTAACCTGCAAATTCGGCATCTGAAAATCCATGCAAAGAAAAATTAGAGTGTCTTGGATACGAAAGCCCTAAGTCTTTGGTACCATTGAGATATCTGAAGATTCTTTTCACAGCACTTAAGTGTGATTCCTTTGGATCAGCTTGAAATCTTGCACACATACATTGACTAAACATGATATCTGGTCTACTAGCAGTAAGGTATAGTAATTATCCAATCATACCTCTATACTCTTTCACATTGACACTCTTACCAGATTCATCAGTATCTAAGAACAGTGTAGAACTCATAGGGGTCTTGATTTCTTTGGATTGAGACATACTGTACTTGTTCAACAAGTCCCTAGTGTACTTGCTTTGATGTAGAAAGATGCCCTTCTTCAACTGATCTATTTGAAGTCCAAGGAAGAAGTTCAACTCTCCCATCATGCTCATTTCAAATTCCCTGCTCATAAGACTTGAGAATTCATTGCATAATAGATCATTAGTAGCTCCAAATAAAATATCATGAACATAAATCTGAACTACAAGTAAATCTTTCTCATGAGTCTTTATGAAAAGGGTCTTTTCTACTAATCCTCTTTTGAAATCATTTTCAAGCAAAAACTTTGACAATCTTTCATACCAATCTCTTGGAGCTTGTTTCAAACCATAAAGAGCTTTGTCAAGTTTGTAAACATGATCTGGAAACTTGTCATTTTTAAAACCAGGAGGTTGTGCAACATGAACTTCTTCTTTCAAGTAACCATTCAAAAATGCACATTTTACATCCATCTGAAAAAGTTTTAATGTTCTTGTAGGATGCAAAGGCAAGTAAAATTTTAATTGCTTCTAACCCGGCCACAGGAGCAAAAGTTTCCTCATAATCAATACCTTCATCTTGGTTGTAACCTTGAGCAACTAACTTTGCTTCGTTCCTGATCACTTTTCCATTTTCATGCAGTTTGTTTCTGAACACCCATGTGGTACAAATGACAGACTGGTTTGTTGATGGGGGAACTAGGTTCCACACCTTATTTCTTTCAAACTCATTGAGTTCACTTTGCATAGCTATAATTCAGTCTGCTTCTTGTAATGCTTCCTTCATAGTTTTAGGTTCTACAAGAGAAATAGAAGCATTAAAAGCACAAAGATTCTTCAACTGTGATCTTTTTTCTGTACCAGTGGTTGGATCAGAGATGATGTTGTCAGCTGGATGAGATGAAAGATATTTGAATCTCTTTCTTGGAGACCAGGGTTCAATTTCTCCATATTGCTTCTCTGGTCTTGAAGTAGTAGCCTGATCACTCATGTCTTTCTGGTCATCCTTATCAAGGCTTTGATATTTATATTCAAGGCCTTGAGACCTATTTTCAAGGTCTTGAAACTGGCTTCTGTTTCCCTCTAAACCTTTCTTGAAACCAAGTGAGTTTTCATCTTCTTCTGATTCATGCTTGTTCAGATTCAAATCTACAAAACTTTCACTCAAAGAACCATCATAACTTTCATCAAAAATAACATGAATACTTTCTTCAACAAGCTTGGTTCTTTTATTATAAACTCTATAAGCTTTGCTAGTCAGAGAGTAACCAAGAAAGATACCTTCATCACTTCTTGCATCAAACTTACCCAAGTTGTCATTTCCATTGTTGTGGACAAAACATGTGCAACCAAAGGTTTTGAAGTATGAAATGTTTGCTTTCTCCCTTTAAAAAGTTCATAGGGGGTTTTCTTCAATATAGATCTGATCAAGCACCTGTTCAAAATATAATTTGTTTTATTCACGGCTTCTTACCTTTTGGAGTTGGAGTCCTCATAGGACCACGAAGATCCATATGAAGTAATTCAATAGGTCTAGTAGTACTTACAAACTTCTTTGGATTGAATGAGCTTCTGGTCTGCTTACCCTGTGCACAGGCTTTGCATACTTCATCATCTTTGAACTTAATAGATGGTAATACTCTTACCAGATCTTTGGAGATCAAATTGTTTAAGGTATGCAAGCTGATGTGACCAAGCTTTCTGTTTCAAAGCTTTGAATCCTCTTTCAAGGCCTTGAGGCACTTCAAACTTTTACCTGCAACTTTGTTAGTCTGAAAAATATAAACATTGTTTGATCTAGAGGCTGTGAGAATACAGTTGCCTAATTTCTCATTTTGTACCACACACTTCTCTTTATCAAATATAACCTAATTACCATTGTCACAAAGCTGAGATACACTAAGCAAATTAAATTTCAATCCATCAACTAGATATACATCAGAGATTGAATTTTCAGAATCTGTACCAACTTTACCAATACCAGAATGTTGCATTTGCCTTTGTCACCATGTGTAATTGAACCTTCTGATTTCTCTTTCAATTCTAAGAATAGAGATCTCTTTCCACTCATGTGTCTTGAGCAACCACTGTCCATAAACCACTTCTGTTCTTTGACATTGGTGACAACCTGCAAACACCAATCACTGCCTTACCCAGTTGTTAGACCAAGTGTAGAATTCGGACTCATACACAGGATCAACCATGTTGGGTGGTCTGACCCCTTTAGGAACCCAAATCTGTCTAAATTTTCCTTTGAGCTGAAATGGGAATGTGTTCCTCATTATGTGAGGGTCTCTTCTTCTGAAAGGACAAGTAATCTTAACATGACCAATTTTATTGCAGAAATTACACTTAGGAGAAGTTTTGTTTCCAGCTTTCACAAACCTGGTATGGTTCTTCTTGGAAAATTTGGATTGTATCCAATACCAGTTTAGTGAACAGACTTTGAACTTTCTCCAATAATCAAGTTCAACTTGTGTTCTGAGCCTGCAAGTTTGGCTTTGACTAATTCAGATTCTTGGAGTTTCTCAGTAAGAGTAGTATTTTGTTTATTTAATTCATCAACTTGATGTCTTAGATTAACAAGGCTATCACTCAGTAGAGAGTTCTCAGTGACTACTTCCTTGACTTGTGTTTTCAAGGCTTTGAAACTGGTTTTCAAGGCCTTGAAATCACTGTCAGTTTTCTTCTGAGAAATTTTAAGATTCTGATTCAGACAAACAAGTTGTGAATTCTCTTTTGCCCTCTCATGAACTTTTTCTTTCAAAACTCTAATCTCCTTCAGTTAGTCCTCTTCATTTAAAAGAATTATTCTAAGATAATCTGAGAGGGCTTCTTTTGGTTTTCAAATCAAACAGTTTATCATTACCTCAGTGTTCTTTTCAGAACTTTCATCATGCTTGGACATGAAGCATAGGTTGGCATGTTCTTCTTCAGATTGAGAGTCACTTGAGGTATCTGAATCACTCCATGAAGCTATCATAGCTTTCTTTCTTATGTCATGATATTTCTTCTGGAAGTTCTTGCTTTTCTTGTGTGGACAGTCTCTAATCAAGTGTCCTGCATCACCACACTCAAATCAATTCATGACTTTTGATTTATTATTTTGTGAAGAAGACTTACCTTCGTAGTCCTTTCTAGTGGATTATATGTGTCTTTCTCTGTTGAAGTCTTTGTTTCCAAAGTTTTTCTTCATCTTAAGGATTTTGGTCAAGGATTTGGAAATCAAAGCAAATGGATCTTCATCATCATCCTCAGTTTCAAGGCTTCAAATTTTCTCATTTTCTTTGGCCTTGAGTGCTAAGTTCTTGACACCTTTCGGTAGCTCTCCATCAGCTTCATTCATGGATATTTCATGTGTAAAAAGCTTCCCTTGTAGGTCATCAAGTTGAAGTGATGAGAGTCTTGAGCTTCCTGAATTGCAGTAGTCTTTGGTTCCCATTTTGCCTTTGGAAGACTTCTCTGAATGTTCCTCACCTTTTCTTCATTGGAAATATGCTTTCCAAGTGAATCAAGGTTATTGACTATATCTGTGAACCTTTTGAACATGTCTCTGATTGACTCATCTGCATTCATTTTGAGCGACTCATATTGTCTGAGATAGATGTTGATCTTGGTTTGCTTGACTTGACTGGTTCCTTCAAATGTGACCACAAGCTTATCCATATCTCTTTGGCAGTCTTACAGCCTGAAATCCTGTTGAATTCATCTGTACTCAAAGCACAATACAAGATGTTAATAGCTTTGAAACTTTTAGAGAATTATTCTAATTCAGATGAAGAGAGAGAGAGTCCTCCGATTTTGGAGTTTTAATTCCATCTTTCTTTGTATAGAAAGTGTGAGGTCCATTCTGAATAATGGTCCTTAGCTCTATGTCTTGATCAATGATGAACATTTTCATCAGGGCTTTCCAGTGAGCAAAATTATCTCCAAAAAATAGTGGAGGTCTGTTAGTAGCTCTTCCCTGTGAGAAATCACGATCACCTGCAGTACTCATGATCACCAGATGATTAAATCTATACAGTGATACAAGCTCTGATACCAATTGAAAGGGGAGTAAGCAGGTAGAAATGCAGCACATATACTCTAGAGGGGGGGGGGGTTGAATAGAGTATGCCAACTTTTGTAAAACTTTAAAATATAAGAGATTATGTGAAGAGCAATGAAGTTCAAAGCCTTGAAAACAGTTTCAAGCCTTGGAATGAAATAAATTTTGAATGAAATACAGACAAGTCTTTTTCAAAGCCTTGAAAAAAGTTTCAAACCCTTGAAAACAGACTAGTTTGAATGCTGTAAAAACTAAGTATGAGAATGAAAATGTAAATGCAAGAGACACAGGATTTATAGAGTTCAGTCCACTTGGACCTATGTCTCTACCTCAAGGATCTTCTCCCTGCAGGATTTTCAACACAATTCTTATTAATCAAAAGCTAAGCCCTAGATCTCAAGCACGGAGATATGCCTTACTCTGTTATAGCTTGTGGTTCTCTCTAACCTATCTAGTACCTGCTCTAGCTAACTGATTAACTAAGAATTCTCTATTGTTTACTTTAAACAATCCTTGAGAATGAGAGCTAGAAGTAGTATAAGAATGATATACAAATTAAGCTCAGAATAGAAGAACACTAGAAGTGAAAAACTGCAGATTAAAATGTAGTGATCTTCTGTGAGATGGATGGTGAGAATGATGTGCTTCTTTGATGCTTGTCAATCCTGAAATGTGTCTCTATTTTTGCCCGTTCATTGTTGTTTTTGTTGCTTCAAAATGATCTCTATTTATACAGCTCAGATGCTCTGCAAATCTTCCCTGATTTTCAGCAACAAACTTCCTGTTTTGTAGGCAACAACTTTGACTCTTTTAACAACCTTCTCCAACGGATAGTTGATCATAATCTTCAAAGATATTGTCCCGATCTTGTCTTTAAGCAGATTGAGAAGTTGTCAAGAGTGTCTGACTGATTACAGAATCACATTCTCTCAATGTTTCCTTTCCTGCAAAACCCAGGTTAGGAAACCAATCCTGCAAAATAGGAAATAAAATTTCTCTGCAAAACTAAGTCAAACAGGCTAAACAGGTGAGGTCTATGTGAATCAAAAACTTTTGTTTTTCATCATCAAGTAATAACAAATCACATATAGGGGTGAGAGAGTTAGAATAAGATCGGAAGTATTCTGAAAAACTCCCCCTTAGAATATGCTTACAATTTGGACAGTTTCAAGGCTTTGAACAGTGTTTCAAGGCCTGCTATTTCAAGCCTGTGAAACTTGTGATTCAAGGCTTTGAAAATTGGTTCAAGGCCTTGAAATAGCTCTGTATTTCAAGCCTGTGAACCCTGTGAACTTGACGCGATTTACTAACGTGTTTAAACGAAAGCGCACGGTCAAGTAATATAGGGGTGGTGTTTCAACCCCGAGTTATCGATCCCACGAGGAGAAACTTGAGATTATTTAATTAATAGAATAATGTAGATTACTGTAATAGGAGGAAAGAATTGTGATAAATGAGTTCGTCACCCACAAACAAGTGACCGAAAAATGAAATAACAACTAAACTAATATTTTTGTATTTTTTATTTTTAATAGATAGACATGGAAGAACTAGGCAGTCTTTAGATCACCTAGGGCTGCAGACGATTTCCAGTTCAGCTATGTAACACGTCAATCCAGTTCTAGTTCAGCCGGGTAATAGGCTACGACACTATCATGTCGGTCTCATGTCATTTTACGTCTTGGTTAACTACAATCTCCTCTCGGTCTCATGTTGTCTACCGGTCTGTTCTAGCAGGTCATCTACTGGTACGATAACGGGTCCTGTCGGCCCACCGTTTCACGGAATATCTAAATAATCCTACCGAATCTACCCACACTAGGCCAATCCTAACACTTCTCCTTTTCGGTCTCGGTGATTCGGGATTGTGTTCAAATTATCTACACAATTAGGTTGAGTCACTGTCGTGCACTCATCTAATTAGCTAGTACGTCCGGGTAGCTACTCCATTCATACTAAAGATTAAGCGTAGAACAAGAACATGTAACTAGAACGAATATTAACTTTAAGCAAGAAATTGATTCACAAAATAAACCATAGTTTCGTCGAATATCAAATCATATCCTAATCATGTCAATAGACTAACATCAACAAGTTCAAGAAACTAACATTCAATTGAAGAATCAAATCTAAATGCGTGAAACAAAGTCTGAAATCCGGAAAATAACCGTCTACATAAACCCTAGGCTCTCGTAGAGATGCCTAGAAAAGTATTTAGCTAAGAAGAATCAACCAAACACGGTGCAATAGTTTCTCCATACAGAGATTGAGAAAGAAGAAGAAGAAAATAAAAAACCTAGTTCTCCAATGGTGGCTTTTGTGTTCTCTTCGTCCCCGTCTTCTTACTTGTCGTCCTCCCTTTTTTATCTGCTCCAAATATGCGTGAATACTTCCTCAAGGATGAACTCCTAGGTTAGAAGAAGTTCCCAAAGCTCAAACTCTTTAAAAATTACAAAACAACCCAAAAAATTGCGGTTTAGCCCTTTGTTCACACTAACAGAATTGTTGTTCGCACGAACACAGCTTTACTCTCTGTCCGCACGAACACTTTTTTTGTTTGTACAATTTTGCAGCCCCTTTTCACCCTTTTTGGCTGTCCCGAAAATTTTCTAAGTGTTTTTGTTCGCACGAACACAAAAGTGTTCGCACGAACACCCCTGGAGATGACCTCAGATTTTCATCCTCTTCGACGGACCTTAACTTTCTCTTCCGATCTCCGTTTTAGCTCTGTGACCTATCGTTGGAAAGCTCTTTGAGTCTAATTTCATTTTACACTGGTTTCACTCCAAAATTTATTGTAGAAATCGAGATACTATCAAAATAGTGTAGATTGGTCACTTTTGCTCCTCTGACTTTGCTTCTCTTGCTTCCTCTTGAATTTGCTTTGTTTCCGAAGTTCGTTTCATGCCTCCTAGCCATCGTTTAGCATCCGTTCCTTTCAAGACAACATGAACAACCATACCAAGCGATTACGTTTGACAAATAACATCGAAATATGCATCGAAATGCCTGGATTAACAATAAAGTGCTAAAAACTCAACTTTCTACGTTTTCTCAACATTCATAGTGTAAAACTCATATTTCAACCCCGAAATCAAGCAAAACGATATTAAATATGTAAGAAATATAACTCTAATAAAGAGCTATCAACCGCTAAGTTGTATTAAACGTCAGCAAGTACCCCAACTATTAACAAAGCAAGAGAGTTAAGGCACGCTAACCTCCTACCAATTTTTGAAAGTACAAACAACTCCCCCTATGTTATGCTATACACAGTTTTATTAAACTAAACTTTTACCCCCTCAAGAATAACTTCAATTTCATCAAAATAAAAGCGGAATTAAGCTAGCAAGATGAGATTTTGACTATGTAAATCAACTAATTAGAGGATTTAGAACATACCTAGGCTTCTAAATTTACTATTTTACCCTCGCTAATTAGATGGGGTATTACATTCAGAAGCATGGATAACATAGTGCACATTGATGAGAAGTGGTTCTACATTCAAAAAGTGAATGACAAATACATTCTCCTACCACTAGAGGAAGTACCATATGATGATTGCCAATCCAAACACTTTGTTGGTAAAGTAATGTTCATGTGCTGTGTTGGGAGGCCTCTATATGACATTAATGGCGAGTGTGTGTGGGATGCAAAGATTGGTGTGTGGCCATTTGTGGAAGATGTTGCAGCTAGGAGATCATCAGTTAATAGACCAGCAGGTACAATTGAAGTCAAACCAAACTGTGACTAAGGAGGTAATGAATGACATGTTGATCAACATTATAACTACAGGGATTAAGTCAAAGTGGCCAAACATGTTGTCAAAAGACATATTGATTCAACAAGACAATGCAACACCACATGTGCATAATGAGTATGTGAATTTTATTGCAGCTGCAAACTCAGATGGATTCAACATGAAGCTAATCAATCAACCAGCAAAGTCACCAGATTGTAACATTCTGGATTTAGGCTTCTTCAACTCAATTCAAAGCCTCCAAACTAAAATGCAAACAAAGACAACAACGGATCTCATTGCTGCAGTACAAATGACATATGAAGGGAAAGAAGATCAAACAGTAGACAATGTGTATCTGGACCTACAATTGGTGATGATAGAGATTATGGTTGCAACGGGTCACAACTTCAAGCTTCCACATATAGGTAAAGGCAAGTTGAGAAACTTGGGTTTGCTACCAAGAAGTTTCACAGTTCAAACTCAAATTGTAATGGACTGCATTGACTACATGAAAGAGATGGAAGAAAAGATAGGCAATCCTTCATTGTTGGAAGGATTATGGTATGATCCAGAATAGGCATACCATAGGATCACTGAACTTTTGTTGCAACTAGACACAATTGTAGGTACTGTTGTATTTTGCTACAACTATGCATTGTTGCATGCATCAATAGGCCTTTTGCAAGTTGCAATCATTTTGGACATGAATGTATTTTGAAAATCATAATATATTTTGAATCAATCCTCAAACCACTCGAGGGATAAAATTACTAGATTGATTGTGTTTGGTTGAGGTGGTACCACGCTGTGAATCACAGTATTTACTCTAACACCTATAAACCAAACAAGTGTTAGATCAAACCAATCAATACTCATAGTGCACATTGATGAGAAGTGGTTCTACATTCAAAAAGTGAATGACAAATACATTCTCCTACCACTAGAGGAAGTACCATATGATGATTGCCAATCCAAACACTTTGTTGGTAAAGTAATGTTCATGTGCTGTGTTGGGAGGCCTCTATATGACATTAATGGCGAGTGTGTGTGGGATGCAAAGATTGGTGTGTGGCCATTTGTGGAAGATGTTGCAGTTAGGAGATCATCAGTTAATAGACCAGCAGGTACAATTGAAGTCAAACCAAACTGTGACTAAGGAGGTAATGAATGACATGTTGATCAACATTATAACTACAGGGATTAAGTCAAAGTGGCCAAACATGTTGTCAAAAGACATATTGATTCAACAAGACAATGCAACACCACATGTGCATAATGAGTATGTGAATTTTATTGCAGCTGCAAACTCAGATGGATTCAACATGAAGCTAATCAATCAACCAGCAAAGTCACCAGATTGTAACATTCTGGATTTAGGCTTCTTCAACTCAATTCAAAGCCTCCAAACTAAGATGCAAACAAAGACAACAACGGATCTCATTGCTGCAGTACAAATGACATATGAAGGGAAAGAAGATCAAACAGTAGACAATGTGTATCTGAACCTACAATTGGTGATGATAGAGATTATGGTTGCAACGGGTCACAACTTCAAGCTTCCACAAATAGGTAAAGGCAAGTTGAGAAACTTGGGTTTGCTACCAAGAAGTTTCACAGTTCAAACTCAAATTGTAATGGACTGCACTGACTACATGAAAGAGATGGAAGAAAAGATAGGCAATCCTTCATTGTTGGAAGGATTATGGTATGATCCAGAATAGGCATACCATAGGATCACTGAACTTTTGTTGCAACTAGACACAATTGTAGGTACTGTTGTATTTTGCTACAACTATGCATAGTTGCATGCATCAATAGGCCTTTTGCAAGTTGCAATCATTTTGGACATGAATGTATTTTGAAAATCATAATATATTTTGAATCAATCCTCAAACCACTCGAGGGATAAAATTACTAGATTGATTGTGTTTGGTTGAGGTGGTACCACGCTGTGAATCACAGTATTTACTCTAACACCTATAAACCAAACAAGTGTTAGATCAAACCAATCAATACTCATACCGGTTGTGGATTTATATCATTGGATTGATTGTATTGGGTTTGGTGTAACCACAATGTGTGTATGACACACACTTTGCTTACTCTAACACCTTAACACCCAAAGTTTGATGTAAACTTTCAAAGGATTCCTTGTAACACTGTGCCTAGTTACACTCAGTCCATCTTTGATATGGATCTATAATTAAGTAAGTAGTATAGTAATGGATGCACAAGTATTAGAAATACCAAGTTCACAGCAGAAACACATCATTCCAGGGCACACTATGTTACCAACAATCAAGAGGTGTATGATCATGAAACAACAACAACATACACATGCAAGAACAGTATGATCACAGAGGATCCCATGATCTAATTGAACAACAAGCCCAGTGAATATGTATGATATGAATCCATCATTGAGTGAGTAGTCTAATAATGGAAGCACAAGTAATAACATCATGATCACATCACATGATCTAATTGGGCATGAAGCAGTAACATGTACAGTAAACATAGAAAGAGGCAAGGACAGCAAGAACATGAACAGTCACCATGTCAAGAACCAAGAACAGTATGAAGATGAACATGAACAGGCAGAATATTATGATCATGAAACAGCAACAACATAGACATAGAAGAAAAGTTTGATCAGGAAACAGCAACAACAAACACATCACATGATCTAATTGGGCATAAATCATGAGCAGTAACCATAGAAAGAGGCAAGAACAGTATGAACATGAACAGTCACCCTTCAAGAACCAAGAACAATATGAAGATGAGCATCAACACGTCAGAACATTATAGAGTTGAAAAAGTAATCTCCCTCCAATTCGAAGCATTTGGGTAGAAGGATCCGAAACATGAAATCAATGTTTCTTGATAGTGATCTTTGTATTTCTCAGGAAGACCCAAAACACCAAGATGTACATAATCCTCCTTTGAATAGCCACCGTCAAAGATCCATGCATTGCCGGATTAAATTGGATCTGGAAGCCTAAAAGTCTCTGTCTCCGATTCGTCTTCTGAATCGGGAACCCATGGTACGACGTCAGAGATCTCCTCAAATGAATCACCGACCCATGTATCAACAGATTCAAACCCCATCAGAGGATTAGGGTTCATGATTCAGTGAAACCCTTCAAACCCTAGAACAGATCGATGAAGCAAAAGGGCTAGAAGATGAGATCCGTTGATTTTCTCTGCATATCAATGGATAATATGGTCTGATCTGTGGAGAAACAACCACCAATCTGCCGTTCACGGTGGTGGAAGAGAGAGATGCAGAGAGGCGGACGAGAAGAAACAGAGAATGCTAGTGAGAAAATGAGAAGACACAAATGAGGGTTCTCAAACAAATCGGGCGGTTTCGATCTTTAGTAGGGTTAGATTGGGTTGTTTGTTTGTTTGGGATTGAGTTTAGACTAGGGCAGATTGGATTTAGGTTTAGTTTAGTGTAATTGATTGGGCCACTAATCAGTATAAGTTGTGGCCCAATCTGATTAGAAAATAGTGTATTTTATTTATTTGTGGGGAAAGGTGTGGGGGTATTATTAGTTTTTTTTTTCAAAGGGGTATTATGAGTTCATAACATTTTTATTTTAAAAAAGAAAAAGGGGAGATAGAAAGGAGCGGGCGGAAATAGAAAAAGGGGCTAAAAAAAGAAACGGAGTGGTATGCTATGCTCATCTCAATCCTCAAAATGCCCCTGACGCTCCCTCTCATCAGCAAGAAAGAGTAGAAGGACAAAACTGGAAAAAGTCAAACCCGCACCGACAGATAAAAACACACCCCAACAGAAGAACTCGTCTTTCCTAAAAAGTTGAAAAAACCCATCTTGGTGTTGGTGGTGTGAGACCAGAGTTGAAACCCAGAGGCCTCTGCTGCTGCTACTACTTTCTCAGATACACCGAGAGATAGAGAGAGAGAGATGCGGATGTTTTTGAGGGTGGTTGCCCATCTCTCTTTGCGTATCTCTCTGTGCAGTAGCACAAGAAAGATGAAGCCGATGATTTCATCTCTCTCGAAACAAATCAACCGCCCTCTTCCCTTCTGCTTCGTCGTCGTCGTCGTTGTTGCTGCTGCTGCTTCTGCTGTTATTATTATTATTATTATTATTATTATTGGTGGCCACCAAGAAGAGGCAGTGAGGATAAATCTTCTTCGTCTGGGGGTTTCAGATCTGATGAAGTTGGATTTCCTATTCCTCTCCTGGCGGGGCAACTAGAAGGTCGGCGGTACTGGTCAGACAAAAGAAAGGAGGCTTCGATCAACCATTCAATTGGTTCGTCCCTCTTCACTCTCATACTCATACGAGCACTAGACGCCTCTTTTAGTTGCAGCCATGGTGGAATTAGTGATATTCAACCTTCTCAGCCAGATCACTCTGGTAATAGATCTGAGTCTCTCTTCCCCTCTCTCCTCCATAGAGACACACATGCATGGCTACGTTTCGCTCATCCAAACACCCCCAATGTACTGGACCACTCCATTTGAAAGCAGATGGTTCACAATTAAACTGATAAAAACAGATACCACACTTGATCTTAGCCAAAATCCTGAGAAAGGTATTCAATCTCTTTCCTTTCTCGAGGCCATGATGATATTTTTATGGAGTTTCATGTATCAGAGGTTGCGAGTGTTTGAAACCCAATTCTTGGCGAGGCAATTTCGTGGACAGGAATTAGAAGCATTTATACCCTTTCTAATGAAATTACAGTGACAGAGAGACAGACACACAGAGAGAGAGAGAATAACATTTGCTTCTGGCATTGTCTTCAATTGATTCATCCTTTAGGGGGCACTAAGTGATTTTGTGCCTAAGTAGAGGTGTAGTTTCTGCCTTTTACTGTGAATTTGCAGCTATTGTTGGGACCTCTGCTCTCTCCTCTGATACTAGAAGTGGACTCCAGTATCTGAGCCAGAAGTGAATGGGGCCGATGTTGCTGCGACAATCGGAGATCCAAGAGAGAGATGTGGATGTTTCTGAGAGTGGTTGCCTATCTCTCTCTGTGGATATCTTCGATACGGGCCTGTGATTACATCTTTTCCCTCTGAGAGTTGTTACTTGAGGTCAACAACTAAGCATAAGTGAGATGAGGGTATTTTTCAAAGACCAATTCGCCGGACCGGTAGCACGCCAATTCTTTGAGAATTCATCTTGCTCAAAAACCCCAGAGTTGAGACCCAGTAATGGAGGAGGCATCTGCTGCTACTTCTACTAGTCGTCTCTCGGATACAACGAGAGATAGCGAGAGATGTGGATGTTCCTGAGGGTGGTTGCCCATCTCTCTTCGCTTATCTGTGTAGTAGCGCAAGATGAAGCCGATGATTTCATTTCTCTCGTAACAAATCAACCGCCCTCTTCCCTTCAGCTTCATCGTCGTCGTCCTTGTCACCATCGTTGTTGTTGTTGCTGCTGCTGTTATTATTATTCATTATTATTATTATTATTATTATTATTGTTGGTCGCCACCATGAAGAAGAGGCAGTGAGGATAAATCTTCTTGTTCTGGGGGTTCAGATCTGATGAAGTTGGGTATCCTCCTATCCCTCTCCTGGCAGGGCAACTTCAAGGTCGGCGGTGCTGGTCAGACAGGAGGAGGAGGCTTCGATCATCCATTCAATTGGTTCGTCCCTCTTCTCTCTTGTACTCACTAGACGCCTCCTTTATTTGCAGCCATGGTGGAATTAGTGATATTCACCCTTCTCAGCCTGATCACTCTGTTAAATAGATCTGAGTCTCTTCACAACGCATCCTCTTCCATTCGCTCATCCAAACATCCCCAATGTACTGGACCTCTCCCTTTGAAAGCAGATGGTTCACATATCAGATTTTAAACTAATAAGAACAGATACTACACTTGATCTTAGTCAATATCACGAGAAAGGTATTCGATCTCTTTCCTTTCTCTGCTGCTGCTACTACTATCAGAGGCAATGATGATATTTTTATGGAGTTTCATGTATCAGAGGTTGCTGAGTGTTTGAGACCCATTTCTTGGCGAGGCAATTTCATGGACAGGAACCGGAAGCATTTATACCTTTTCTAATGAAATTACAGTGACAGAGAGAGAATGATATTTGCTTCTGGCTTCTGGCATTGTCTTGAATTGATTCATCCTTTAGGAGCAATGGGGGATTTTGTGCCTAACTATAGGTGTAGTTTCTGTCTTTTACCGTGAATTTGCAGTCATTGTTGGGGCCTCTGATTCTAGAAGTGGACTCCAGTATCTGAGCCAGAACTGAATGAGGCTGATGTTGCTGCGACAATCGGAGATCCAAGAGAGAGATGTGGATGTTTCTGAGGGTGGTTGCCCATCTGTCTCTGTGGATATCTTCGAGATGGGCCTGTGATTTCATCTTCTCCCTCTTCAGTAAATCAACCATCCTCCAACTCCAAACTGCTCTTCTGCTTGAGTTGTTACTGAGCAGTTGCTATTAAAAAGCCCAGAAATTGGGTACCACCTGTGCAATTTTATCTCATTATTGTGGTTATGCAACATCACAGTTTCGATAAACTGGGGTTATGCAATAAGTGATTAAGCCTTGTTATTATTGTTATTCATGAATAACCAGAGGCTGTGATGATCAATCTTCTTCTGGGGTTCAGATCTGAGAGTTTAGTGGTATCCGATCCATTTCTTGGCGGGGTAACAAGGATGCCAGTGCGGGACAGGAAGAGATTGATTCTTCTCTATCTCTCTTATGTTTCTCTTACTAGTGAGCCTCCTTTAGTTGCAGCCATGATGGAGTCAGTGGAAGTGCCCTTCTCAGCCTGTTCACCACAACAGATCTGAGTCTCATGGGTCTATCTCTTCATAGACATGCATGTCTATTTTTCTACCCAGATTGACAAATACATAGAATTTGGTGGATGAGTTTGGAAATCTGTTAGTACTGGTTAGTCCCTCTCTCCAATCAGAATTTGGTGAATTATTTTGGCTTAGAACTTAGAATCTTGATCTGATGCTCTTAATGCTGTGACTTGAACCTTTTCCATTTGGGAATTCATACTTGCACAGTTGCGCTATTTTATTTTATCCTTGCACTCCCTTTTTAGTTAGTAGTAGTAGTAGCAGTAGACATTAACGATAGATCTTCTTCTCTTTGGTTCAGATATGTAGGTTGGAAATTTGACCCATTTCATGGCGAGGCACAAGGAGGCCAATGCAAGTCAGGAAGAGGCTTGATCAGAGAGATGGGATGTTTTAAAATAAGATCACTATAAAAGCCTGTTTGTTATCAGCCTAAAACAAAAACGAAAAGTGAAAATGAGGATGAGGCTTGATCAGAGAGATGGGATGTTTTAACGAGGTGGTTGCTCCTCTCTGCAACTTCGTTGATAATCAAATCCAGTGATTTTTCATTTTCTTCAACAACCCTCAAATTACTTTCTTTCTTGTTGCTGCTAGTCTGCTGCTACTACTGGTATTATTTGAGGCCATGACGATATTTCTAAGGAGCAAAATAGAGGGTTGAGACTGTTTAACCCATTTCTTGGCGAGGTAATTCCAAGGGCACTTGGAGAGAGCTTGTTGTAAGTTTTATTTCCGGACCAACTCAGCCAAACATGAAGGTCTTTTAGAAGATTCTTAACTATGAAGGTTTTCCCATTTTATTTTTTTTACCTAACTTCTAGTCTCAAAGCATAGTCTAACATAAAAAAGCTGAAAAAGAAAATGAGAATGTGAATTTCTATCATCTAAAATCCATACAATCGGCTGAAAATATTCTGAGGGTGAAAAATCCAGCATATCTGAAATAAAAAATCTATTTGGTATGAGCTAAAATTATAACATATTATTTTGAATCATTTTACAAAATCTATTGAATTTTTTAATCAATTACTTGAATACACCCCCTAAGCCGCTACAAATTAAAACTACGTTTTGCAAAATCTCCAAAGTTGGAGATTCTACTATTCCTTTCAAATTAATTGAGTATGCATATTTTCAGCTTCAGATTTTAGGTGTTGCCGAATGAATTTAGCTGAAAAGATTGATTTCATTCCAATGGGATTAAAATTTGGGATGCCTAACATGCCCTGAGGCTTGAGCAGGGATGGGAAGTTTCAACCAGGTTGTTGCCCCTCCCCTGCACATTGGGCAACTCCTAACACGATCATCATAGCCAATAATTTTTGTTTCCTTCCAGAACCATCAAATGTTAGCACCAAAATTCGCCTCGATGGAATCGTTCCCCAAATTGGTCTCGATGAAATCGTTTTCTTCAATAATTTTCGTCTGATTACTCTTCGTCCTGTCATACTATATTAAAGGGTGGTTCCAAAAATTATTCTCTTACATTTAAAAAGTCGCCAACTTTTTCACTTTGTTTCTCTTCATACTCTTTTCACTTGCACACTTTTTCACTTTCGAAGATAAACTAACATATATATGGCAATGTACAATTTTATAAATTTATCTGGTAAAAAACAGCTCCTTAAAACTCTTTAAAAGTCCACAAAGACTATTATTTTGAGATTAAGTATGTTTTATGTTTAACCCGGATTGTGCCGTCCTAAGTCACGAAGGGCTGATAGATACCCAATCCCTTGGGTCAAGCCCTAAGATCATAAAAATCCTAGCCCTACTCAGACCCGTTTGGTTATGCTTTTGCTTTCTAGTACGCTGTTTTTGATGTGTTCGATAATCTATCTGCTTCTAGATAGCAACTCCTTTCTCACCGCAATTATGGAGGGGAGGGTTGCTTTTTGGCCCTGCTTTTTGATAAAACAATAATTACCAAACACAAAATGCCAAAAGTGTTTAGCAGGTTGCCACTTGCCAACCACTTTTTATGTGTATTTCCATGGCTACTTTCTTACCGTACTTCCTGCACAACAGCTTTCTAAAGCTCCACAGCATACCCGAACTAGCCCTTACGGTTGTATACGGTTCGGTTTGAGCCGCAAAAACCAAACCCAGAAACGAATGAGGCTTCTTCTTCTTTGGCCGTTGCTACCAGAGCCAAGAGAATTAGAGAGAGATGTTGTTGTTCGTTGAGGGTGGTTGCCCATCTCTCTCTTTGTATATCCATCTATTTGCCTATCGATCTGGATGTGTAGTAGTGATGATGGAAGCCGATGATTTCATACCTCGTTGCATAAACATGCTTGCGTATATTTCTGCGGCCAAAATGCACTGATGATACCCAAATTTTGGACTCCATTACACCCGATCAACCAACTTTTTAATGGTTGCAAGAGTTGGGCTACTGCTACTGGATCTATGTGAGGCTATGCTGAAATGATGATATTTCTAGAGTTTACTATGCATCAGAGACTGAATAGTTTAAGACCCATTTCTTGGCGAGGCGGTTCCTAGGACATTGGTGGGAAGGATTAATATCCCTTCTCTACTAAAATTACAGAGAAGAAAATGTTTATTTTCTTTGGCCTTGTTTGGGTAAGGTATAATTAAACTGATTTGTCCTCTGGATTTCGCAGCCATGGTGGGGACATCTATTCTCTCCTCTGAACTATCACATCTGAGCCTCCTCGCAATTCATTTCATTTCTCTCATCTGAGTCAGAATTCGGTGGATAGATCTGATGTAGCAGAACAGAATTGCCCAAATTGGGTTTTTTCTTTTTTCTTTGAGGAGTTCTAGACTTAGTTGTGTAACTGGTACTCATAAAATAGAACTTTCAACCCAAATGATTCTGGCAGTCTCTGCCTGGTCAAAATATATCTGCGCCTCACCATCTTTGCAAACCAAATATCTGCTTGGCGTTGTTGATTTAACATCAACTTGTTCTGCTTGTTGATTTAACATCAGAAAGCTACCCCCTCTGCACATTGTTGAAACGGGTGGGAGGGGGGGGGGGAGCATTATTTAAGACCACAGGTTGGTCCTTTGCGACACATCCTAATCACGGGAGGGTAAAATGCAATTAACCGTTATTATTTTTCACATACATCAGGAGACTGTGATGATCAATGTTCTTCTGGGTTCAGATCTGGAGTTGGGTATCTGCCCCATTTCCTGGCGGGCAACAAGCAGCTGGTGCGGGTGAGAAGGAGATATTTTACCAGTAATTGGTTCTTATCTCTATTCTCTTTCCGTCACATGGCACATCTTTGAGTTGCAACCATGATGGAGACAGAAATACCCCTTCTCAGCCTGATCACTTTTACAGATCTGAGTCTCTTCTTTTTCTCGCATAAACATGCAGGTGCAAGTTTATACAATCAGTAGAGGCACAAGATTGATTAGCTTTGAGTTTCTTTTGCAAATTACAGGTCCAAGTTCATACAATCGGTAGAGGTTATGTGGTTTCTTCCTTCAATAGCTAAACATGTTTGAAATGTCACGGTAGATATTTTCTTTCTTTCAGAGAAGCGAAATTCAGTCTACTTTCTGTACTATGCAAGCATCTGGAATGCATCAATGAGAATACACTTTCTGATCAATTTTGATATGACTGTAAAATGTAAATTCTTTGTGTCTTATTTTTGTTTGATCTGTCAGGTACTCGTGCATCAACTTGTCAGATGCAGAAAATTTAAAACTGGGAAAGATCGGCAATACGTGCAGAAAGAAACTGTAAGTGCAGATAAATGAGATGTGATAACTGGGTGCATTACTGTTGTTGTATGTTGGATACTTGGATGAATGGGGTGGAGAAAAGTGATTGTGACTTAGATCGTGGAGGCTATTTCATTGTCAAGGTGCTGAAAAGGTGCAAAATGTCTATTCCTTGTAGCATAAAAGTTCATAGCTCCGACATTTTTAGTTGCTTTAGTTTTGTGTTGTTTGGATTAAATGGTTTATTGGGTTTAGGTACTTAAGATCATGTCATACACGATATCTTGGAACTGTTGTCATCGTGTATGTTCATCTTAGAAAGTGGGTAGATCTTTCTGTATCTTTAATAATTTGCAGAGTTACATGTTTAGATGTTCAATTAGCATTTACTTGAATCCCTCTGCAGCAATTGACAATTCAACTGTTTCTGACACTTTCAAGCTGTTATGTATGTGGTTTATGCTTACTTTTTAAAGAATGTATAATATCTTAATAGAGATTAGTACCAGCGGTAGCAACCTACCTGTATTTTAGCGGCAGGTTGCTTTACCCGCTGTTGGTTCCGTTTCTTAGTATTAACTACTCAGGTCAATGTTGTTTACAATCTTTAGGATGTGCTAAAAAAAGACTTGACATGATGACCAAATTCCTTCATTAATATAGAATAATATATAGAGATTGGAAGTAAGACTGCGAGCTATAAACAGCGAACTAATGACATAACAAAAAGTTCTACTGCTCCTATTGGTGAAGGAGCAGTAAAAAAGCCTAGTTATCTATGACCGTGGTAATACTAAAATACTATCGGCTTTCTCACTTCTCTGTTTAGGCTTTGGCCGGCAAGTAGCAAATTTATGTCTCCCATTCAATACTTTAATGCACTTGTCTACTAGTTATCTCCAGAGTTTCTAAAAAAAGTACTTGGTAGTTCTCTTCAGTGACAAAGGTGGACACATTTAAATATTGTGCAGTAGTGTAATCAGATAGGCACAGTAAGAAGAAAAAGCAGAACTACACTCTAGAGTAGAGTGCAAAATGATCATCTTTTATTTTAAAATACACCTGACTAATCATAATAATACAAGAGATTGTCCTCTGTGCTCTGTTATAGTCTTTGTCTCTGTCAATTCCAGACCTTCATAATAATTCATATTGCACAGGAGCAAATTTGCTCAAAAATGCATATGATTTTTAATCAAGGTCAAGAACATCATGTAGTCAACTTACAACTAAATCTTACAATTTCGGGCCCGGAAATTGAACCCAATTTCGATCTCTTGAACATTGGATGATCTTAGATTAAAGTGAACTAGTTCTTGTATACCTTTTTTGTATGATAAATGTCGATGTCCGGTCAGCTTGCGCACGACTAGCTCTCTAGCTCCACAGGCCTTGATTAGCATGTACTGGCCTCGAAGATATGGTTTGTAATTTGTGGGGTTTGAATTTGGAACCTCGGGAAGACCTCTAAGACCAATGTCCTCACGACTAAATGCATGTTTGCCAACTATACTTCTAAGCGAGTAGAAAAATAGTGGTCTGAATAAAAATCATTTGGGTAGGCCTCTAACATGTGAGAACATGTGAGCTGCAATTTTTTTTTTTTTTTTTTTTTTTTTAAGCTGCCTGTTTTGGTACAGACTGGTGTTTTCTAAGCGTTTTGTTTGTTTTTCAGCAGGTACCGAACAGGCTCTAAGCCAACCCCTTGGGTTGGGTTCTTGTAAGCTCCGAGAAAGAAAGAAATGAAAAGGAGAAGCGAAAGATTGAAATTGGAAATGAGAATGAGCTTGAGCAGAGAGAAGGGAACTTATAAGGGGGTGGTTGCCCCTCTTTGCGAGTTTGACGACTCTTAATAATGTCATCACGGCCAATGGTTGTCATTTTCTTCAACCATCAAAGTAGCAGCCAAAATGCCCTTTTTGATATGGGTAAAAGACACTTTCACCCCCTGTAGTTTGACTGAAAGACACTTTCACCTCTCGTAGATGACAGACACTAACCGCCCTCTTGAAAAGACTATTAAACCCTTGTACGTAAAAGATTGGACGGTGAGACTACTGCTACCACCGCCGCTGCTGCTGCTACTACTACTACTACTACTACTATTACCACTATTAGAGGCTATGATGATTTTTTTCCAAAGCTTCGAATGCATCAGAGATTGGATTGTTTGAGACCCATTGCTTGGCAAGGCAATTCCGGGGGCATGGATGGGAGGGATTCAAATCCTTTTCTATCAAAATTATGGAGACGGAGAAGAAGATTATTATTTGTTTATTTATTTATTTATTTTGCCTCATCTGGGTAAGGAATCGGTGATGTGATTTGTCTTCTGGACTTTGCAGCCATGGTGGGAACATCGATTCTCTTCTCTGATGCCATAAAAGAACAACCATATCTGAGCCTCATAATGTATTCGCTTCATTTCTCTCCTCTAATACACACAGCTCTGATGTGCAGCAGGAGACTAGACTTTGGCTTTTCTCTCTTTTTTTTTTCAACTTTGGAAAGTTCCATACATAGTTCTTTGGCTTGAACCATTTTACAAGAGTTTCTTGAACCTAAAAGTTGAATTTTAACCAATATATTCATGCCACACCTTCTTCAAGGGACGCTCTTTACTGACATTTTTATCATACATCTCAAAGTTAGCTGAAGAGATTTTAGTGAAACTTGGATGGGAAAAGGTTAGTGTATAAATGTTCCATTTATTTGTTTTGTAACAAAACAATTTGTTAGCATTATGTACCAGACACTAGTTTATGCTCATTTGGATTTTTGTGATAATGGGTTACAGTTTACACCCTCTATAACAGTGGTAACTACTAATTTACCGTCGGCTAGTGAGGCTATTTCTCACTTTTCTTCGGCTTTGGCCGGTAATTAGCAAATTCATGCACTTGTCCACTTTTTATCTCCAATTTTTCTAAAAAGAAAAGAAAAAATATGTTTTCAGTGACATTTGACAAAGGTGGACAAATATTGGTTTTGTGCAGTACTGTAATCAGATAGGCATAGTAAAGAAAGAAAAAAGTGGCACTAGACCAGAGAGTAAATATCGACTTTAGAGTAGAGATCAAAATGCCATTTTGGATTATATCTCATCATAATAATACCAGAGATTGTTTTGTGTTATCATCATTGCAGACCTTCATTGCACTGGAGCAAATTGGCTTGAATAGACTTTGGGTGATAAGCAAACCGAGCTGGGTGGTAGCCTATGTTACACGGACTTGGGTGCGGGTATCGGGTCCGATATGAATCCAGAGCCCGGATTCGAAAACTTACTTAAAAGTAGGATACGTAGACTCGGCCAAAAAGTATCTAGTTTTTGGACAAGGGCGTTGGAATATGGTAATAAAATATTATTTCTAAATATATTTATAAAATGTCATACATGAGAATGCAGAAAATGAAGAATTGTAATTTGTTTAGGTAAGTTTGGTGTATATAACTGCTATATATCTAAACTACAAGGAGTATATTGAAATATAGTACACAACTTGTTTTTTCTTTTGATAGCCTGTTGAAATATAATTTGGCCCAGCCAAGTGTTTTGAGTAAACCCAAAACTAAACCTGATTGACCCTTAACTTTTCTTTGATCGAAACCTAACTGCCTTTGCAACTACCTCTTTCATCGTACTGCTTCTTCTGATGTATATCGACGATAGACCCGCCGTGCCAGAGATGAGGGTGGATCCCGAAGGCGAGGGCGAGAGATGGCGACCAAATCTTTGTCGAATCCAGAGGTAGACGTAGTCAACGTGTCCGGTGGAATTTAACCACACCCGCCACACATCCAGTGCCCACACCCATGTCGGATCCTATCGACACGGTACGACGACGATTTAGAAGAGTCCGGGTAAAGTAGGTGGTAGCATACTGATAAGTCTCAAAAAGGAAAAATAGTCTTGTCTAGGTAGGGGATATGAAATATTGGGTTGAGGTTTGATGGGATATTGGGTGGGATATGACTGATGGGAGAAAAGCTATGATATAGAATTTTGTGCTCATATGTTTTGGTAATGCAGGATATGATGGAGGGTATTTGTAGAAACGACCAAATTTTTCTTTAACTAGTGACTTACAGTTTCCAAACTTCTAAAGTGTCCAAATGTTAAATGACATTATATTGTTACTATTGAGAATAAGTAATATAAATCCTCAATAAGTTTATTTAAATTTAACACAAAGTTTAAATAACAAATAAGTAATTAGTTTAGTGAATGAACCACATTTCCATTAGAAATATGATCATTAAGGGTTTGATAGCTCCGGATTTCTCGGAGACTCTAAGGTACGGCGATTAGGGTTTGATTCTCCGACGGTGAACTCAGACTCCTCCGGCGATCTCACAGTCACGTCTCGCATTCGTTCATCCTCCCCTGTGATCTACGTCTGGTCCGATGGCATCCCCCCGGTTAGCAGAAGACCAGAACTCACAGAAGAAGAAGAACGAGTTGTAGTCTTCAATTCTGACTACTGTTTGGAGGCTATTCAAAACTTGGGTCCGTGTCTGATTGGTGGTTTTCTTCTCCCCTCCAAGATAAATACTAGGGGTATGAAATCTCTTTTTAAGAAAATCTGGGCCGAGGGAGACGACATCAAGATTCATGAATCTTCCCCAAACCGCTTCGTTTTCTTGTTTCCTTCAAAGGATTCCATGGATAAAGCTTTGGAAGGAGGGCCTTGGCTCTTCGACGGGAATGTACTGGAACTCAAGCCTTGGATAGCCGGAGCTCGAACGGACACCGCAACCTTTTCTCACCTGGAGGTTTGGGTTCAGGTACGGAACCTTCCCACGTTCTTGAGTAATCCAGATGATTTCAAGAAGGCTATTGAGGGTTTTTCCGAAATCCTTAAAGTTGATGAGAGGGTTTTTACAAGCTTCCGTGGCGATTTCATGCGTGCTAGGGTGAAAACTGATATCCCCAAACCTCTCCAGAGGGGATGTTTTATTGAATTTCTTGACCAAAAGCTATGGCTAGACTTCGTATACGAGCGATTCCCTCGCTTTGTGGATGGTGTGGGCGGTGTACCCACTACACGGTTTCTTGCGAAAAAGTTTCCGAGCAAGTAAAATGAAATAAAGACCAAGGGTACGGTGATTTGCTGCTGTCAAAAGCCACCGCCAAAAAGGAAAAAGTCTAGCAACGTCCCCAGGCAAGGGGAGTCGGTTCCGGCAAAGGAGGAAGGGACTGAAAACAGAGAAAGTCGACGAAGCGAACAACATACTAGCAAAAATGATAAAACTTCGGCCGGAAAGCAAGGAGACAAAGGTAAAATTCCGGGAACATCGTCTCCCCGCAGATCATCAGCTTCTGACTCTGACTCCTCGATGGAGCTTTCCGAAGGCAATGGCTATCAAGCGTTGAAGGTCTACACTAATCCCTTGGCGAAGGATAAGCGCAAACTACAAGCAGGGGCATTGGATAGATAAAATTCAAGCAACTGGATCTCCTAGATTGATAGTATGGCTTCGGGGCAAACCGTTAAGAGCTCCAAAACAAAGCACAAAACCGGTCAGATCATACTTAGCCCAAATCCAAAAGAGAAACAACCAGATCGTCGCTCAAGTTCAGTTCGTTTCAATGCGAGAATGGCTGGTCTTGGGGCTGTGATATCACCGGATAATATGGCGGACGGGATGGTTGACGCATGCATGAACACAACTAACGAAATGGTGGCGACTGCGATGCAGTCCCGCCAACCATCATGAATGCGATAAGCTGGAACATACGGGGACTTGGGAACCTCCGTAATGTTCTTGAGCTACATAACCTCATGAGAGGAAAGTCCCCAAATATCGTCTTCTTGATGGAGATAAGGCTTAACCCTGAGGAGTTTGATTAAATCAGGCTTCGGCTAGGGTTTAGCGGCAGTGCTTCTGTTTCGTTTATTGGTCGCAATGGTGGCTTGGGCCTCCTTTGGAATGACAGTCTTGATGTTACGGTAATAAACAGTTCGAAGTTTTTCATTACTTTCTTGGTTACTGATTCTAGTTTGCAGATTCAGTGGCAATTTACGGGTTTTTACGGTGACCCAGAAAGCAACGAATGGAAAAATTCGTGGGAATTATCAGGAAGGCTTCGTAACCCTAATAATATCGCATGGTGTGTTTTGGGCGATTTTAACGCCTATTTAACTGATGATGAGAAGCAGGGTGGTCGACCAAAAGATCGACATCTTATGGAGGATTTCCGAAATGCGCTATCCATTAACGAGTTATTTGACTTGCGCTTCAGCGGCCCCAAGTTCACATGGACGAGCAACCCTCGTATTGGGAGACGCATCTGAGAACGCATTGACAGAGTGGTAGCGGATCTGCCATGGTTGGACTTGTTCGGTGAGGCCAAGGTTTCACAACTTGCGGCTGCAGTATCGGACCACCTCCCTATTGAGCTTTGTTGGGTGCCGTCCCAACCTAAAGCTCCCCGTTTTCACTTCGAGGAGATGTGGTTGACCCATGCAGAGTGTAAACCGTTCATCTCAAGGTGTTGGGGGGAGTTTCAGCATATGGGGCTTAATAATAAGCTTGTTGCGACAGGCAGACGTCTAAAGCAGTGGGACCGAACGATTTTAGGTAATTTCAGACGAAAGATTGCGGTACTACGCTACTTGATCCAAGATCTTCAGAACAGTGACGATATCGATGCTGTTTTTGAAGACATTTGTAAGTACAAACATGAGCTTAATTTGTTACTTTCTAATGAGGAAACTATGTGGGTGCAGAGATCTAGAGTTCTTTGGTTAAAGAACGGTGACCGTAACAACCGATTTTTCCATCGGAAAGCTTCCCTCTGAAAAGCTCGTAACCACCTTAAAGGTCTTGAGGATCAAAATGAAAATTGGTGTACCTCAATACATGATATCGTATCAATTTTTAATGGCCGTTTCAGAGCCATATTCACGTCTCAAGCCCCTTCGGCTTCGGACATGAAACCCCTTTTGCAGTTTGCTGAGCCGTTTATCTCTCAGGCTCAAAGGATACTTCTCAATTTCCCTTTCTCTCGGCAGAAGCTTGAGCTCTCCCTTTCTCAGATGGGGCCGGCTAAGGCGCCGGGTCCGGACGGCTTCCCAGCTTTGTTCTTCAAAGAAAACTGGGATCTGATTGGAGACGAGGTCTCTCACGTGTGCTTGCAGATTCTTAATCATAACGGGAGCCTTGAGGTCTTCAATGATACAGTCATTGCATTGATCCCCCAAAGTCAAGCAGGCACGTCAGCCGGGACAGTTGCGTCCCATTAGTCTTTGTTCAGTTGTTTAAAAATTGATTACGACGACCATAGCTAATCGTCTAAAGCATGTGTTGGGTTCGTGTATCTCGGAGTTCCAAAGTGCTTTTGTCCCAGGTAGACTCATTACAGACAACATTCTTGTGGCTTTCGAAATGCTTCACTCTATGCGAACGCTTAAGAAGGGGAAGACAGGTTTCATAAGCTGGATATGGCCAAAGCCTATGACAGAGTTGAGTTGTGCTTCCTTGAGTCTACAATGAGTAGAATGGGGTTCTCCAATCGATGGATTCAGCTCATTCATGAATGTATTTCAACCTCTACCTTTTCTTTCTCCATTCATGGGGAAAAGAAGGGGAGAATCGTGTGTAACACCCCTCGTTTCCCGAGTCTTCTGTTCCGGACCGGAGAGCCCGGGAGGGTGCTACTCAAAATGAATCGGCGGAAATCGAGAACAAAACTCTTCCATAGTTATATATTACAAACCATAAATTGTATCAAAGTAACATTACATACTATTAAACAAGATGATTGTGTAGGTGCAACATTTATTTGGTACTAACATAACTAGGTGAGTCTGCTATCCCTTAAGCAAAGAAACAAGACCGCAGTTTTTCCAAAGTCAGCACAAAATGCTGAATAAGTAAACACCCAAACGTGTAAACCGGATAAGAGGCATGTTTTTCTTTTAATAAAAGAGGATAGTTTAGAAGTAACCAAACATGTTATTGAAATTGACCAGATATGAGAAGTATAAAACCTTCAACACTTTACGTAGCGTTCTCAAACCATTCTCATTTATATAATAAGGAGAACATCATCAATTCTCATCATTTCCACAATTAGGGGATTCTCAAAGTATCAATTCTTCCATCTTTCACGTGAAAAACCAGATTTATTATTCACTTGTAGCGAGGAACGAACCAATCCATCGCAATAATCCATCACAGTATCTCATAAGTAACCAACCATATCCCATGAATCCAAGACCTTAAGTGCCGGCACCCCCCTAAGACTTCTTGCGGGCAGAGAGGTGAGTACATGGAGCAGCCTGGGGCTAATTGCAACCGAGAAAAATATCACAATATAAAAGTATCCAAATATGGTTCCACCGCACAATTGTTTCCACTTTACATTATTACGTATTATTAATTCCGTGTGATAGTTTCCAAAGAATCATTTAGACAAGTATTTGAAATCTCAAGTCGAACACGTATATCATAAATCACATGTTGAGACATAAATTATAAAAATCATTAGACACTAACGGAGGACGGGCACATTAGGTAAGACATATTTACTTACCTTAAGTAGCACGACAATTATCACGATAAAGCTCCTACGGGTACACATAGCCCTCGTCCACGAACTCGTCACCTACAATTTATAATTCCTAAATCAATTACAAGTCCAAAGTGTGCAAATATGTTATGCAAAAATTTCTCTAAGTCTCATTTGAAATTACCCCCCCCCATTATCCCATTAATTATTAGCATGTAATATTTATATAATAAACCGATGACGTAAACAATTGTATTTTTCTCGTAAAAATCACTACTTATATAAATACTAACTCTTAAAAATTATTAAGTAAGATATCACATATTTCAATTTATACATTCTCTTATTTAGAAAATAATAATACATTTTTACGGCACATTTATTTGTAAGTGACTACAAAGTTTAATTCAACCTAATTTAATTAAAGCTAATTATTTATTTGAAAAAGTATATACTATAAACGAATTAGATTCATAAATTAAATTCACAAAAAATATTAATTCTAAGTAAATAAGTGTTTAATCATACATAATTATAACTTTATTTTGGGAGAAATAATTTCTAATATCTACAAATAATAAAATTTTAACTATTTATAAATAGAAGAGTTTACTATTAAATATATCGTAAATTAACTCTCTAACTTATTTTATTTTATCAATATTAAACAAATAACATATTTTGCTCAAAACACTAATTTATAAGTACTTAAAATATTTATTTAGTCACACTAAATTTATATGATTAAATCAACTATATAATTTATCTTTGCTTATTTTTCAAGAAAACAAAAATATTTCATATTAAATAATACATATATAATTTTAATAGCAAAAACATCTTTTATATAATTAAAACGATAACTAGAAATGTTATAAATTAATTCTAATACAAAATTACAAATTTAATTTTATATTTTATATGCAATTTATGTAAACAACGAATAGATCCCCCAACTTTTCATAAATGACATGCAATAACCTCCCACTAGCAAAACAGTTTCAACATGCTACACTTGCAGCCCCAACTTTTATGAAAATATAACAAGTACCCCCCAAGCATGAACACACGTACAAGCTTCTCAATCCCACAACCCAATTCGATTTAAACCTAACAAAATCAAATTGTTATGATCAATAATGAATCAGAGGGTGATTTAGGAGTTACCCAAGCGAACAATCGCGAGAAACGGTTAAGATTTGGGTCCGGCTGGGTTCGCCGTCGATGGTGGCCGGCGCTGATGGTCGAATCTGTCGATTCCGGCATGCTCTTATTCGATTGGCAACGGCTATAGCTTCCTCGGGTCTCCTGGAGTCGTTTGGTATTGATTTGAGGGAGTGGGTAGCGTCGGGTGGTTCGGGCCGAGCTTCTCGTCGACGTTAATGGCTGCCGGCGGCTTGTGGGTGGCTCTAGGTTGTTTCTGCAGCAAATTGCTACTGCTGCTGCTCCTCTAGTCGAAACAGAGAGGATAGGAAGGAGAAGGGTTGTAACAGAGGGAGAGAAGAGAGGTGCAGGTGGTGGTGGCGGTGTTTCTCACCGTCGGGATTTCGCCGGAGATTGCAGCGGCTTGAGTTGCTGTTGTTTCTGCTGGGCGTCGGAGGGAGAGAGAGATAGAAAAGAGATTTGGGGGAGGGGAAGAGAGAAACAAGTAGTGGTGGTGGTGGTTGTTCACCGTTGGGAACGGCGGCGGCCTTGTACCGCTGCTCTGTTTCGCCGGCCAAAACAGAGGGCAGAGAGGGAGACAGAGAGAGAGGTCGGGGTTGGTGAGGGAGAGAGAGAGAGATTGGTAGCTGTAGTGGTGGAGTTGGTGCTGGTGGTGGAGGTGGTGGTGTACGCTGGTGGTGGTGTGAAGAAATGAAGAAGAAGAAGAAGTATAAGAAAAATGGTGGGGGAAGAAGACAAATTCTCCTTGTTTTTGGAGAAAAATTCAACAGATAGTGGAGTGTTTTTGGGAGAAACAATTCTCTCATTTTTTATTACCTTTTTTTTCATTATTTAATTCACTTACCTTTATTTATCCTTTAAGTATTTGGCTTTCTTCAAACTACAACTATCGTCCCCTGAAATAACTAGTATATCTTTTCTTAAAGTATAAATACCTCCCCATTTCACATTTAAACTTCACGATTTGCTATTAATTTACCCGTATTAAAAGGGGGTATTAAATCCTTCCCCCCTTAAATAGAGCTTCGTCCTCGAAGCGCAAACCAACTAATCCACGATACGCTAATATAAGATTTTATATGTATCATAACAGCCAAGTCACATAATATGATATGTAGGAACAGTCAACACGCACAAGATATTAATTGCATTAATATTTACTTCGATGTGGCACGGGGATTAAGGCACGAAAACTAAAGGGTTACATTCCTCTCCCCCTTAGAGGAGTGACGTCCTCGGAACTCAGTTTACTCCTACAAAGAGGTGCGGATACTTCTTTCTCATTTCATCCTCTACTTCCCAAGTAGCCTCTTCCGTCTGATGGTTCGTCCACAAAACTTTCACTAGCTTAACGCTCTTGGTACGCGTGTCCCTTGTCTTGGTATCGAGGATCTTGACATGATGCTCTTCATATGTCAAAGACGGGTCTAACTCAATTGGTTCGGGATCCAACACGTGAGATGGATCGGGTACATATTTCTTTAATTGTGACACGTGAAAAACATTGTGTACTCGTCCCAAATTAGAAGGTAAGTCTAGTCGGAACACAACTCCTCCAATTCTCTTTGAGAATGTCATATGGGCCGATAAACTTTGGGCTCAATTTCCCTTTTTGATTGAATCTTGTCACTCCTTTTGTAGGTGAAACCTTTAGAAACACTTTTTCACCCACTTGGAACTCTAATGGTCTCCTTTTCTGATCTGCATAGGAATTTTGTCTGTCTTGTGCTGCCTTCATTCGTTGCTGGATGAGTCGTACTTGATCTGTCCTTTCCTCAATCATTTGTGGGCCTAACACCACTGTCTCGCTGATGTCACTCCAACATAGAGGTGTCCGACACTTCCTCCCATACAAAGCTTCGTGGGGTGCCATGCCTATGCTGGCGTGATAGCTGTTGTTGTAAGAGAACTCTATCAGTGGTAGCTTGTCAACCCATGATCCTTGGAAGTCCATGACACAAGCCCTTAGCATGTCCTCCAAAGTTTAACGTGTAAACCCCACGACATGCTAGTTTGGTATGGGTTTAAAAGATGTAACAGGAATGATGGGTTTAAAAGATGTAACAGGAATGCTAAGATGTTTAACGTGTAAACCCTCGTTTCATTAACTAGAAGAATTTGACGACGTATTCAAGATACTAGTTGGAATGGTAATTTGGAGTTAGGGTATAAGAGAATTACTTATTATGATCAAAGTGAGTTATCTTAGAGACGTCCGGGAAGATCCCACCCACCCACTATGAACTCCACTTGTCCATCTTTCGACGCGTTTTAACTAGGATATGACAGTCTTAGTTATTGGATGGTCTTGATGGCAAATTCGATTATACTTGTCCATGAGTTGTACTCGACAAACAAATCTAGACTAAATCGTCATTAATGATTTGGGGGATATGAGGATATCTAGTTAGGTTAGGCGTTACTTGGAGTCTGGTTACCTTAATATTTCTTGAGGATCATTCGGTTATATCTTGCTTTTGGATTTATAGACTCACTTGGAAATAATAATTTTTAAAATATGAAGTAAATATTGTTGGTTCACTGCAGATCATTTACAAGACTTGGATATTCCCTATGAAAGATCGTGATATGTTTATTCTAAAGTTTTAAATTTGGTGTTATCTCAATGTTAAAGTTTCGGTCTGAAGATTATTTCAAGGTTTTAACCAAGATTTTAGAAGTCCGCATTTGGAATATGTTATTTCATACTGATGAATCAGAAGTTATTTTTCTATTAAGGTAAATTTTAGAAGCTTTTTATATTGCTTAACTATCTCAGAAATACTTGGAGTACCGTTACGATGTTTAGCTTACAATTAGGACGTGTGGATTATTTTAAGAATTTTATGCTACGTGTATGCCACTTTGAGGTTCTAACGTTTTGTTAAAGGGGAATATTGTATTTTCTTCAATCATGCGCTGTTTAGCTTATGAGGTGTGGCATGCAATTTATGGAGATGATAGTATGAGTTTCTAGGATGGAAATGTCAATAAAAGTTTGGTTTTTGTATAGGAAGTGGAGGCATATTATAACTTTACGTTCGGAGATTTGTTTGGATATAGGCATGGTGTTGGTCAGTGTTTCAAGTAATTTGATTAAATTCTTGTGAATCCACGATTACAAGTCAAGTGATAAATTTGAACTATGAAGAGTCTTGGGTTAAAATCATCATTTGGAGTTTGATTAAAATAATAGGTGGAAGCGTATGTTTTGTGATCACGTGGATGGAATACAAAATCTCTAATTTCTTCTAGGAGCAACAATTGGTTAATAAAGTGTTATCTCAGGTATTCCAAAGTACTAGGCTCATAGAAAAACCTACCATGAGAAATTTTGCTCCAAATATGATCTTAAGACATAGTTACACATTTCAAGGGTATAGAGTTTAGTAACAGATTTCCACAAATGACCAGCCATAAAGTTAAAAATCTCTATTAGCTTAAATATTCGACTTTCCACAAGATGTTTACACATGAATTGGCAATATGAGATATGAGATGTATATGATTATGTGCTAGTATGAACATTTGACGAAAGGCAAAGACATTATGAGAAGTATGTTGACATAGCCAGGCAGACTTGCTTAGAGAAATTGATTTAAGAATTTGACATGACAGCATAGTAGAATCACATATTTGATTTGGGCCAAAGACATTTTTCAAAGAAGAGGAAAGACGTATAGTAGAGAACTTACACGCTTATATGCATATGATATGTTATGTTTTCTATTGTATGATATATTAGAGGATGGAATAGATTATGGTGTAGTGAGCAAGATAGATTACACATTTACAACACCCTAAAAGAGTCATGAATTAGACTTCATTATCAATGTTAGAAATCATGGACTTACTAAAAATTTCTAGTAATACAACCAACATAAGGAGATAAATCAAAACAGAACCAACTTACCATAAGACGACGAGCAGACTCATGTGATACCACAAACGAAGGAACCTAAAAGTAAGCGATCTAGACAGTTTAACACCATATCCTAGGCGAGATCAACCTAAATATCAGGCAAACAAATGTCAGGATGAGAGAACCTTCTAACCAAGAATTTTGAATAAAATTTAAGGAGACGTTGAAAGTTAGACCAAATGAAGAGACGTTGAAAGTTAGACTAAATGTCACATGATTAAACCTCAAAGTTTTAGATATTGATATGATCGAGGATTCTCAGTAATATGCAGATTGGTAAACCTATACGAGTCGTTTGGTCGTTACGTAACTCGAAGTTATGCTTGGATAGCTTATTATTTGAAGTCTTATCACTGAATAATTACTTCGGGGGCCATTAGATGCTCAATCTCTTATCAGCTGTTTTACGAAGTTTGTGCAATTTTATCAGGATTACTCTACATATTATTTGAAGCAACGAATATAAAAGTTCCTTACCAGTCCTTGTAAAATGTGTTAAACAAAAGAGCTAGTGGAGGCAATGCCTTACCTTTCATTCGGGCAGGTTAAAATTCGACCAGATGATAAGGGTATGACTACCTAGATTTCATTAAGGGGGGAGGTTACTATCTATCATTAAGAAATAGAATAGACAAGCGACTTCTAAAAGTCATTTAAGCAGTAGGATCTTGCAGGATACCTAAATTTCCGACTAAACCCATTTCGGAAGATAAATAAAATTTTAAATAAGGATACACTCTAGAACAAGAATGATATGGTCCACATGCTACAACGAAAGAAGAGTACCCATGACTTGTATTCGACCAGTATAATCATCCCTCGTGGCAACTTATATTGAGTTCCGGGGACGTCACTCTTCTAAGGGGGAGAGGAATGTAACCCTCCAATTTCCGTAACCTTAATCCTTGCACCTCTCATGCGCCGCATGTACCAAATTAAATATTAATAAAGTTATCATATCATATTATATGCGTTGGCTGTTGGGATATACAGAGAATATTATAGTAACAGTTCGTTGATTAGTGGGTTAAGCTAAGCTTCGAGGACGAACCTCTCTTTAAGGGGGGAAGGATTTAAAACCCCGTATTTTTCTGAATATTTTGACGTATTTTTCGTAAAATTTGAACAGTTACTTTTCAATTATATGACTAGTAGGGGAGGTAGTTGTAATTTTGGATAATATTATATAGTTGATGTTGGGGGTATATTTTGATTTTTACGAAAACTTTTAGTATTTAATACTTATATTTTGTGTTTATACCATATGTAGCGTATACCGTACCTATACTTATACATATACGTATTTAATACCGTATTTTATACTTATGTACTAATAATAATAATAATAATAATAATAATAATAATAAATAGAATAAAATAAAATAAACAAACTCTCTCCTGACAATTCTCTCCACCCCAACATCTTCTTCATCCCCAACACCTCTTTCTCCCTCTCTCACGTTATCTCTCCCTCATCCTCTATTTATTCTTTTCTTCTTCTCCTCCTCTCACCCGACAACACCACCATCACCACCTCCTCCTCCATCTCCCTCACCTCTCTGCCTTCCCTCCTCTCTGTCGAGCACCACCAGGAGAAGGCAGCTGCAGCAGCAGCTGGAAGCCACAACCAACCACCACCGCCGCTGCCACCGGCGGGAAGACCCCGACGCAACCAACCACGCCATCACCACCACCATCTCCATAGCCTCCACCACGACCCATCTCTCCCTCTTAATCTCTCTCTTCCCCTCTGTTTTTTCGGCAGAAAGCAACAACAGCACCGGCGTCCTTCCCGACGAGAAGATCTCCAGAAAAATGGCCGCCACCACCACTGCCATCTATCTCCCTCTCCTTCCCCAGCTCTCTCCCTCTCACTCCTCTCTGCCTTGATAGAAGTAACCACCATCATCCACAACAGCAGCAGAGGAAGCAACAGTTAAAGCCGCCAAGAACCCACCGGCAAAACCTCCATTAATTCCGGCGAGAATTTTGCCGGAGCTCAACCGTAACGACCCACCTATCAAAACTTGTACCATTCAACTCAGAGAAGCCCGACCAAGTGAGAGGAAGCCTCCACTGAGGCCAAGAACCACCGGAGAAGCCCCGACGAAGCTCCATCTCCGGCGACACCGACGACGATCTCGACCTGTCCCGTTTCTTCACTATTTCTCGCAAATTTGGACTGGGTATGACTAAAATCTTCTCCTAAGTTGTTTTCTATAATCAAAATAATGTTTTAAGTCCTTAAATACAAGACTTGATTTGTTAGTTTGAGTGTTCTTGATTTGGGGGTTAAAGTATAATTTTCAGAAAGTTTTCTGGGGGTTATAATGTCTTTTCAGAAACTTAGGGAGAGGCAAATGTCATTTCAGAAACTTTTTGGAGGTACTAGATGCAGTTTACAATTTCAGATTCATTTATAAAATTAGTTTTTCTTTAATTTATTTAGATTTATTATGTAATAATTAATAACTATATTTTTGGGGTAAATATTAAAGAAGAAATTAGTTTGGGGTATTATTTGCACAATTTGAAACTTGGAGGGTATGTATCGTTGAATCTGAAACGGTTTTTCTTGAGTAGGGATCATTGTTTGTTATTCAAAAGAATAAAAAGGGGGAGCTAAATGTCGTTTACTAAAACCATATATATATATATGAAATTAAAAATATGAAATTCGGATTACAATTATTTTCTAAGCATTCTAGCCTGCATTCCAATTATATAGAAGAGATTTTGGTATTGAAACTTTATTTCGTATATGCATTTCAAAGTAAACTAGATTTGTATAATATATTGGGCCTATTTATTAAATAATCAATATTATTTTGTTTAAATAGTTAATCTCAAAGTATCATAGATTGACATTCTAAATGAATTGGTTGTAAATATCGCTTTTAGAATAAACTAGTTAGAAAATAATTTGAGGAATATTTATGAATATTTTATTAATACTTTATCTTTCTCCAAATTGAAAATAGTTATCTTCATGTTTATAAGTAGATGTTAAATGATACTTATTTTTCCTAATAGATATTTTTATGGTATCATCTCCTAAAATAAGTTAGTGTATAGTCTTTTTAAGAACATATCTCCAATAATTAGTTTCGTTAATTGAATAATTTATTTTCTAGGAAGAATTTACTCTTGAAAAGTTAAAAATAATTGTTAGAATATATATATATATATAATAAAATGTGTTGTATTATAATAAAGTTTAAGCTAAAATTTATAATTGAGAAGTTCTAAATCTAAATTCATTCTCTCGCTATTTGAAATATACAAGTATCATTCACAAATTTGAGAATTTATATTAAATAAGTATTTTGAGGATGTAATTACGAAACTAGCACACTCTTGACGAGTATAATGACAAAGATATATTTAGAGTTTGTATTAAATTAAAGTAGACTCCCTTACGACGACACTAGAGTTCATAGCATATCACATCGCCCACTTGCATTATACGTGATAGTTGGAATTGGAATTGAAGTTGATTAGAAATTATAAATTTGTAGGTGACGAGTTTCGTAGACAGGGGCTATGTCTATTCGTAGTTCCTAGAGGGTGCTATTCGCTATCGGATTGAGGTAAGTAGACATGCCAAGCCTAGCGTGCCCTGGCTTCTTTTGTGTCGAAATATGATTTTATATCTGTCTCAAAATGTGTTTTATGACTTACATGCTTTACATGAGATTGATTACGTTTTGAGATAAATGTTTTGAGAATGTCACACGAGACTAATAATTCGTTAATAACGTAAAGTGGAAAGAGTTGTGTGGGGATTATTATTGTCGATGTTGACTTCGGTCACTCGGCCTATGATAGATTGTCGTGTTGTCTTCGTGTCACTCGAACGTTTTTATTTCAAACCCGGTCGCGACCTGCCGGGTGTCTCCATGTACTTACCTCTCTGGCCGCGAGAAGTCTTAGGGGGGTGCCGGCACTTATGGTCATGGTAGCTAGTGAAAGGATAGAAGCTCCCAACAAGTTAATAATATGAAGATCTTTGAGAAATGATTTTTATGAAAGGAAAGAAGAGATAAATTGGGAATAATTTTCCCCATTTGAGATACAAGAGAAGGATCGAGATGCAAAGTAAAAAGGAAGAGAATTTCAGAAGTGTTCCAGTATTTGTACTTTAGTCTTCAAGGATTTACTCAGTATTGTTCATTCTCATTTATGATTGTTTTTGAAAAGATATGCCTCATAATCTGTTTACAAGCTCGGGTGTTTACTTACTCAGTATTTCATTGGTGACTTTAGAAAAACTGCGGTCTTTGTTTCTTTCCCCCGCAGGTCTTAAGAGCTGGATTGGGGTAGCGGGATTCGACACTCATCTAGTATTCGTTAGTACTTGAATAAGCCGAAATCTTAGTATCACTTCATCTCATGTAACAATGTATTATGTTGAGATAATTAAAAGTTTGTAATATATAAATATCAGATATGTTGTTCTTGATTTCCGCCGCTTCATTTTGAGTAGCACCCTCCTAGGCTCTCCGGTCGGGAACGGAAAGCTTGGGAACAAGGGGTGTTAAGCCCATATTTATTCTTGTTTGTTAGTGAGACGTCCCGTGCACTCACGAAAGCAGTCAGGGAGGATTCTCTTTCCGGAGTTGATGCTTCGCGAGGGGGCCAAAGCTTTCCCACATCTTCTTTGCTGATGATAGTTTGGTCTTCATCAAGGCCACGGCTGAAGAAATCAACTTCTTCTGGCACACTCTTCAGCTCTACGAGATTGCTTTCGGTCAAAAGGTAAACTTCGATTGATAGACCTGGTCTCTGCAACCTACTTGGTATGAGTCAATCATTTAGTCACGAGAAATATCTTGGCTTACCAAATTCAATTGGAAAGAAAAGTATCTCTAGTTTCAGCAATTTAGCGGACAAGGTGGCTAACAATTAAGGGGTGGAAGAAGAACCTCTCCTATGCAGGGAGGGAAGTTTTGATCAAGGCGGTCTCCCAATCGATGCCTGTTTATACTATGTCATGTTTTAAGATTCCTGTTTCTCTTTGTGACAAGCTTGAGCGCATCTCTTGTCAGTTCTTTTGGGGCAAACAACGTGATCAGAAAGGAGGTCACTGAATCTCTTGGGAATCCCTAAAGAAAAAAAAAGCGGAAGGTGGAATTGGCTTTAAAGATTTGAAGGAATTTAACAATGCTTTGCTTGCAAAGCAATATTGGCGCATCTTTAAAATGGACTCTCTTATGAGTCGGGTATTCAAACATAAATATGCTCCTCACAAAGATCTTTTCTCAGCCACGGTTTCTTCGAACTCATCTTATTGGCGGTCAATTTTCGGAGCTCAAGACATTATTCGGGCGGGGGTTAGATGGAAAGTTGGAGATGGTAGAAGCATTCGGATTTCCGAGGATCCATGGTTGAAACGACTGCCGAGTTTCCGTACAATTATGAGGCCGCACGGGGCTACATGTATGCATGTCTCTGATTTTATCACAGTGGATAAAACATGGGATATTGACAAGTTGAATGCTATGGGCTTCGCTCCGGATGTGACGGAAATAAAGCAGGTTAAAGTCTCGCAGCAGGCTGAAGCTGATGCATTGTGTTGGCACTTTTCAGAGGACGAAAATTACTCGGTTCCGTCGGGATATGAACTGAGTCGACGACAAACAATGAGTGATTTAATTTCAGAATCCATGTCGGGGACGGCTTCGCCTTGGCTCACGGTGCTGTGGAAGAAAAGGGTCCAACCAAAAATCATCTATACCGTGTGGAGGGCGGCTCAAAATTCTCTATCAATAAAGATGAATGTGTACCGTTTCAAGAAGAACATTTCGGTTGATTGCACTTTTTTCCATAGCCACCCCGAAACCGCCACCCACCTGTTCATGAAATGCTCGGTCGCCGTGAAACTGTGGGACCGCTTCGGTACTGTATTTAGAGAGAGCAAGTTTGGGGAGATCACCGATTGGATCCCAACCGTATTTCCGACGCTTTCATCTAAGGAAAGGACGAGCTTCTGCAAAATCCTATGGCGGATTTGGAAGCACCGTAATGGTGTTGTGTTCCAAAATGAGTGCCTCACCGACGAAGCACTCTACAGATCGGTGTTGGAGTATGTTGATCTCACTGCTGAGCTTGCTTCGAGACAGAGAAGGGAAGCTTCGGACGAGGTCTTGCCTTTCTCCTGCTGGCGGCCACCGGACGTTGGTATGGTCAAGTTGAATACAGACGGTGCGTGGAAGGCTTCCGATCACAAAGCTACTTCGAGTGCGGTCCTTCGGGATCACCAGGGCTCCGTGGTAGCTGCGGTAGCATCTCCTTTGTTCACGGCATCGTCGGCGTTTGAGGCAGAAACGGCTGCCATTAGAGACGGTCTCATTATTGCCGCTGAAAATGGGAAGAGGAAAATTATCGTGGAGTCGGATGCGAAGAGGGTTATTGAAGCAATCAACAACATTAGAAGGCTCCAGGCGGATAGATCGGATAACAGAGATTTCCTCAGAACCATTCACGAGCTGTCTCAAACGTTTAATTTCATTTCTTTTACCTATAGCCATCGCTCTACCAATCTAGTAGCCCATGAGTTTGCTAAATTTGGTTTAACAATCCCAAATAAATTTGTTTGGCTAGGTAATTACCCATCTTGAGTCCAGCAGCTTCTTCTACATGATGTAATGGGGATGAACAATCCCAATGTTTTGCATTAATGGAAGTTGATCTTTTTCTCGAAAAAAAAAAGAAATATGATCATTAGATATAGTAAGTCATTTTATATCCTATAAGCCATTGATATATATATATATATATGTATATATATATGTATGTATACACACACACACTAGGGGATTGCCCATGCCGAGGGCACTACCCTGACCAAAACTCTAAACAAATGATAACGGGAAGAGATTATGCATCCATACAAATGCTTGTCAAAATACTAACTTTTCCTAAATAGAAAAATGTATGATATTCACTCAACCGTCACAAAGGAAAAATCTTACATTGACATTTAACAGTTTCAAAATTATGAAACATCACAAGATTAGCTGATTAGAAAAGCATATGAAAGATAAAGCGGTCGATACATTCAGTATAACAATTTGTAGCACCTGATGTCTCTTATCAATCTTCGTTGACTTCATTCATTGAACACATTTAACTGAAGTGCCAAGTGTCCAACTTCCTGCGAGCAAGACATAAGAACATCTCCAAGAGATGGCCTATAAGTTGTTTTGGCACAAATTTAGGCTAGTTTTGCTCAAAAATCATCTCCAAATCTGGTGCAAAATCTGGCCTAAATTTGAGTCAAACCTATAATTGGACCAGTTCTGGCCTAAACTGAGGACAATTTGGAAGTTGGTATAAAAAATTAAAAAACTTTGATTTATTACTCTGCTCCTCCTAATCCTCCACTGCTCCTCCAACGTTCGTATTCACTGTTGCAACGGTAACTTTATAAATACTTGGCAACAATTAAAGTGAAAAACACAAAAAAAATTATAAAAATTACCTAAAACTTGATTCATTAGTATAATTAATTCGATATTAATTTAATAAAGTGTGATAATTATTAAATATAGTAAAATAATTATTTAATAATGAAAACTATAAATAATAAAATAATACTTGTGGCCTATATTTAGGCCAGCTGCTGGAGCAATAACTCAAAAAGTGCAGATGTAAAATTTAGGACATGTACAAATATAGTACAAGGAAAATTCAACTGTTGGAGATGCTTTAAGTAATTCAAAACCCTGAAAGAATGTTTGTTCACTCTCACAATGATCCATCGAACCAAAAAGAAAATCACATCAACAGTATTCATTAGACATTCATTTACGCCACTATGAGGGAGTAGAACATGGAAAAAATATGATAAAACTGCAACTAAAGTTACCGGACAATCCTATACGATTTGCTTGTTATTACATCTTCTTACTTAGTTAAAGTTCTGTTTTCGTTCCTGAGAGAAAGTCATGCTTCCAACATGCTTGTCGAGCTGGTGTCTATCAGTGACCCTTGTGGTATTGTTGTAGTATGTTCGGTTGTCCTCTTTGACCAAACAACTGAAAAATGTAGCCCTAATATCAGTAAGACAGTAAATAAAGTCATCAGAAGCTCCATTTCTGAATAATGTCTAAGAGATAATATTATTGAAGAGAACATATGTCAACTCCTGAATAATGTCTAAGAGATAACATCAAATGGGATTGATCATTTACCCCTATTATTTATTAACAACGTCTTAGAAATTGAAGAAACCATGGAAACTAAATACCATCAATACTAAAATGAATATAGTTCAATTTATGTAAATTTATTCATCTTTTGGAAGTTCAGTTGGTAAAAGAGAGTATAACAATTACATGGCATGTCAATTTTAAGTAACTGTATGGACGGAAATGTCAATCCTGAATACACAACGAAATCCTTAGCAAAATTTGATCAAATTTTAAGGTTCTCAAATTAAGAAGTCCAATCTTAAAATTATGCTAATGAGGTCCCGAGCTTGACTCGTTGAGGGGAATAAGCTGATTTAAGGCTCTAAGAGTTACCTGATGATAGAAATAGGATTCATGTGATTTAGCCACGATGGAGTAGGTCCGTGAATAGTTGATATTTCTGTATGAAAAAAAAATAGCTTTGAGTAACAGGGATGTAAAGCAGCAACACCACCAATCATCATAAGTGATTCTCTCTATTTGTGGATATACAATAAGAGTACTAAAAACAATAAGAACAAACTGAACTAAACTTGAGAAATTAACAGGTTAAAATAAATTCCAACTGGAAACGAAATTACATACCTGAGTAACCTGAACGATGAATTGGTAAATCTTGAACTGTTGCTACACTGGGTGAATCACCTAGTTGGACCACTGGCACGTAGGAGCATTTTCCATACCTTGCCACATAAATTTATGTAAACCCTCATTTAGAATTAAAGCTTCTGACAAACCATATAGAGAAATATAATTTTTCCAGGAGAGTATGATCAATGAACCAGATTTTTAAAACAAGAGCACCCACAACTATCAATTTTTTATACTGAAATACTCTATAATCATAATATGTTGTATAATTGAATACATTTTAAGTAATTATTCAAATGAACATTGATGGTGTCCTACATTTGGCAGAGAAATGAGACAATTTTATGAATTTGTTATAATGTTACCGATCAGCCACCATTACCATCAAGGGCATCCCTGAATATAATCAGCCGAAGGTAAGAAAATAATGAGAATCTCAACAGGTTGGAATGACACACGAAAAATTAAGTTCCAAAATCTCATAATGTTAATATACAACACCGCATGAATAACCATCGAAACAAAAGATTTTTTCGGAATTCATGAAACCTGTTACCGGTAAGCCATAATCTGCCACTGAAAGCTGTAGAATGTGTCAAATAGAAAATTCAGCACAGAGAATACACATTATTTGAAAACTAACCACTACAAAAAATTGGGTTTATTACGACGAGTAAACCCGTCGTTATATCCCGAAAATTCGTCGATAGAAAACAAAGAAGACAAAAAAAGTCCGTCCAAAATGCGTCGGAATAGCTCCATCGTTAGTTCGACGGGGCGACATCATATCCCTGTGGTCCGTAAATGTTTTTACCGACCAAAAAAAATTTTGGCCAAAACTTTTGTCGACGATTATTTCGACAAACTTTTTCTAATCGTGGAATTTATCGCGACAGCTATTCTCGTCGTCTTTTGTCTTTGTACGAATATTTTTTTCGTCGTTATTTATTATCTATTTTCGTAACTTTTATGCTGTTTGCCAAATTTTTTCGTGAACGACGACCATAGTACTTGTCTTTATTTCTTAAAACGATAATTTTACTCGTCGTATATAGTCATTTTGCTCACTAATTGTTCGTCGAGGAGTGGTCATCTATAAAAATAATATTTTTTATAAATAAATACTGAATTCATAAAAAATTTGAGAAGAAATGAAATTTCTATTAATATCAACCGAACCCAGTGTACCAAAAATTTGTACATTTACATCAACTACAACGTAAAATTCTAACAAACTATATATCATCCAAATCAAAACTACAAACTTAGCATAATCTACACTAGCTAGGTACGTAATTGTGAATAGGGAAGCTCCGATGTGAAGGTGTATCGTGCATAGGAGGTGGAGGCGACCTTGAGTTCTTGCAAGCTACACGGTCATGCAATCGTCGTGTTGGGAGTCCGATTCACAAAACCTGAAGACATTCACAAATAGCATATAAATTTTCTGACAAGTATGAACAAGAATTATGTACATGCAGTATAAGGTGTATGCTAAACCCAACTCAGCTAGCTAGCTGTTCACCTGATATACAAAATTCACATTCTTAAATCTGATTCACACAAATAACAATGGACAACTGCCGGAAGAAGGCACAACAGTGACATTGTCAAATGCAATTTTAAGCTCTCAGGGAGCCCTCATCTCAATTCAGCTATACCGATAAACTTCCATAACTTCTGAGAGCATACAATGTACATATAATATTGTGCGTGGAGTGTGTGAATTGTATGCATGGTCTCTGTAAGATCGGGTTGTTCAAGGCTTGGAATAGTTTAGCTATTTCAAGGCGTTGAACCAGCTTTCAAATCCTAGAATCAGTTCTCAGAGGCTTGAAGCTATTTTCAAGGCCTTGAAACTGGATTCAAAGCCTTGAAACTGCTTAACATGTGTGAATATTCTCAGGGGGAGTTTTCTGCAAGCTCTCTGATTTGATTCCCTCTATATCTTTCATATATTTGATTCACTGTTATTAGATGATGAAAGACAAATTATTCTAACACTTTGAACATAGAATATCATCTGTTTGACTTTCATATTGCAGGAAATTTAATTTCAAGTTTTGCAGGATAGTTTCCTATACTGATCTTGTGCAGATTTGGAAATAGTTGGACACTTTGATCCTGTGATCAATCAGACTTGGATGACAGCTTCTCAAGGTGTTTAAAAGAAAGATCACAAAAAAATCTCTGAAGATTGTGATCATCCAACCGTTGGAGAAGATGTCAAAGAAGTCAAACTCTGTTGCCTTCAAAATAGGAAGTTTGTTGCTGAAAATCTGGGAAGATTTACAGAGCTGTTTGAAGTTTAAATAGAGCTCAATTCTGAAGCAACTAGACACAACACTCAACGGGCAAAAAGAGAGAAAGAGTTCTGGATTGACAAGCATCAATGAAGTTCATTATTCTTCCAATCCATTTAACAGAAAATCAATGCATACTTCACTGCATTTTCAACACTCTATGTGTTCTTTTGTATTGTACTCCATTGGTAGATCATTTTTTTAGTATCTCTATATTCATTCTCAAGGATTGTTCAAAGTGAACAATAGAGAATTCTTAGTTAATCAGTTAGCTAGAGCAGGTACTAGACTGGTTAGGGAAAACCACAAGCCGTAACAGAGTAAGGGAACTCTCTGTGATTGAGTTTTAGGGCTTACCTTTTGATTAATAAGAATTGTGTTGAAAATCCTACAGGGATCTAATACCTGAGGTAGAGACGTGGGTCCAAGTGGACTGAACTCTATAAATCACTTGCCTCTTGCATTTACAGTTCATTCTTTTTCATAGTATTTGCAGCACACACAACTGTCTGTTTTTCAAGGGTTTGAACTTGTTTTCAAGACCTTGAAAAAGGCTTACTTGCTTTATACAAACTGCATTTCATCCAAGGGCTTGAACTTGTTTTCAAGGCCTTGAACTTATCTGTTTTCACAAGGTTTCGTCTTCCTAGCAAATTTTGCAAAAAGTTGGCATACTCTATTCAACCCCCCTTATAGAGTATCTTAGTTGCATTAACACCTGCACACTCACACTTTCAGTCTCCACCAAGCAGGAGTCTCCACCCACACCACGCAGGGTCTCGAGCGAGCAATATGCAGCATACAGCAGTGGAAGTGTCAAACATATATAGTGAGTGTTTCAGTGCGTGTTCCATGCATAGCTTCCACCTGGCAGGAGCCTCCACCCACACCACGCAGGGGTCTCGTTTACGATTTTCAGATGCGAGGAACAGTCAGATGATGTAAAGTATTGCGGGGTAATTTACCTCTATTGGCGACGGAACTCGTCCTTCAACAAAATACTCTGCAAATATTTTGGAGATTTCTGGCCTGGTATTTTTTGGACATCACATAAGGCGCTAATATATACTACAAGTTATCAATGTTCTATAACATTCAAATTTTACCTGCAACAGGTGAGTGGAAAAAAGTTATTATAATTTTGTAATGTTGTCACCCCTAACCAATGAGGTGGTTCATGAGCCTATACCTACTGCACTAATCTCTAAACCAGCAATGATCTCTCTGCAACCACATCCTTAAACCCATCAATGATTTCTCTGAAACTAAATTTTTAAACCATCATTTATTAATCGATTTGTTACTCTAAAGCTATGTTACTCTAAAAACCCATGTATTATTATACTTTGGTCTGCTTCGCTTGAAAGTTCCAAGTTAGAGATATCACTCGCTATGTATGTATGTTGTTTGCAACATAACAATACACATATGGGAGGGCAGTTGGTTGAAAGAGTTTAGAATTCACCAGCTCCAAAACAAACAACTGCAGAGAGGGTCAACCACCCTCCAAAAAATATCTTCATCTCTCTGCAGATTGAGCCTCATTCTCGAGTCATTATTATAAAAAAAATTGCATCATTTTGCTATAAGAGAAGAAACAGAGTGGTTCTAAGAGACTGTTTGGTATCAGCTTAAAGAAACAAAATTCTGACTAAGTCAACCGATAGTAGACTGCGACCAATTCGCCAGCCGGTTAAAGAGCAAATTTTAAACTCCACGGACATCACAAAGCCAAATGTTTATACCGAAGAAAACAATGTTAAAACTATATTCAGAACATTTCCACCCCTAATCAATGAGGTTCATCATTAACCTATACCTACTGACCTGCACTACTCTTTAAACCATCAGTAATTTTGATATGAAACCACATCTTCAAACTAGAATTTATTAAACTCAATTAATCCCCAACCCCCACCTATCAATCTTTAAACTCTCAATCTTCTCCTAACCCCCCAGCTCCCAACTGTGTATAAAACCAGAGCCTACAGCCTTGTACATTTCATTACACCTTTCATCTTCCTATATAGAGTTTTGCTTTTGTGAAAGCATGTCGATGTCAACGATCTCCACAAGGTTGATTTCGTTATGTTCTGTTTGTTTTGATGCAACATTGTGATGCATGGAATGATCACAAAGATGTTGCTTCAGATAGTCAGAACATAACGATGCCAACCTCTGTTTATCATAGACCAACTTCTCATCGACGGCAATTCCACAATGAGATATTCAGAATCTCGTCTACCACCACCCGGGCGCGGAGAATCATCACAGATAAAGCTGGCATGGCGGTCTAAAATCTATCGGGTTGCTGCATGTATGGTGCATCTACCATAGTATGCCCCAACCCAATATGTTGCTGTATTCGATGGTCGATGAACCATACTATGCAGTAACCCCATAGGTTTTGGACATCCAACCCATCTTTCTTGTGATGCATTGAATAACCACGAAGAAGCTGCTAAATTTAGTGCTATTACTTCACATCTACTCGCTCTTAATTTTCTCACATGTCACAACTAATGCACCCAGACAATAGTTACTCTAAAAGCTGTGTTAGACGATCATAAAACAAGGTTTCCCTCCAAAAGGGAATTTTAACATCAAGAATAGACTGGAGAATCATCAACATCAAGAAGAAAGTGGACTTAGGACAAGGTTGCGCGATCATAAGACAAGGTGATCGGAATAATATGTTGTGAATAAACATGCAAATTGACCAACTTTAAATATTCTCCTATCACACGTTAATGTGACTCGAGAGTCGAACCCAAGGGATCAGGGAAATTGCAAATACACGAAGCTAGGTATCCTAAAACGAATCACAAGTAAGAGTGGTTGATTTTTGGGTGATTTGAACTAATTACCTAAATCCTAATGTAAACTACTGAACTATTTTAAGAGAATAAGTAATAGAAGAATGTAAGCAAATTAAGTTGAGTTTAAGAAATAATAGAGATCAGTGGGTTAGGGTATTGAATCCTCTTTGAGTTTCTCAGGTTGATGCTCAAGTCAAGACTTCAATTCGGACTAATATTCACAATCCAATTAGTCGAGAGCACAATGACTTATGTCAACGACATAAATTAACTAATAGAAATCAGATTAATCTATCTCACAGAAGATAGATCATGTAATCTCTAACAAACAATTCACGTATAAGCTGAATAAACCCTTTTGACTGCATAAATCAGCTCGCAGAATGACTATCTAATCAGAACAAGTCTATTACTATCATTCAATTGCATTATTCAACACAAACACTTCTCAAATTGAGCTAAAAATACTTGAATTCCAATCACACATTCTAAAACTAGTCAAAAAATCAAATCTGCAATTGCTATGGTTTGATCGAAATAAAGATTGAACATCAACCCAATTCAACTCAAAAATTCATCAACACCCTAAACCCAGATGAGTTTAGTTGGACATTGAAATTAACGCAATAGCAAAGCTAAATTGATAAGAAGAAGAAGGGAAGAAATTTCTCATTGTCCAGAAAGTTTAGCGTGCTTGGTGCTCGTCGAATCCAATCCGAGCAGCCCCCTTCTTCTCCCTCTTCCTTCTCTGCTCCTTGCCACTGCTACTGCTGCGTTCTTTACTCAAAATAACCGCTGCCCAGGTCTGCAAGTCAGCGCCGTCGTAGTCTGATCGTCTTCTCCAGAGAGTCCCGGTCTGGTCGTCCTCTTCTCTTTCTCTCTTCTACGCTGCCTCCTTTCTCTTCTTTTCTCCCTCCATTTCTTCCAGTTTTATTTTTTTTTTTTTTTTTTTTTTTTTTGTGACCCCTTTCTTGCTGCCCAGAACTGGGCTTATTTTAGCCCCAAACTGATTTGTGAAAGAGCAAAACAGCCCCCCTGAGTTTCAACAATCACAAAACCGTCTCACTCCTCCTCTAGTTTGCAAATAGGCCTTCTTTATTTCATTCAATTTGCATCTGAACCCACATTGAGTTTAAGCTGCTTCTAATGAATTGCTCCATTCATTTTTGCGGCAAAAAGTTCTGGGAATAAATTATTCTGAACATGAATAGCACATTATTCAAAGAAACTAAGTGTACAAGAATAGCACTTTTTATGCAAATTTCGCACAGACCGCGTACTTCAAAATAAGCAGGGCAATGCATCATTTTCTGAATAATTGCACTAACAAATACACCAAATTAGACCTAAAATAGCTATCAAATAGATAGCTATCAACACCCCACACTTGCTTCTTTGCTAGGCCTCAAGCCAAATAAAATGAAAAGAGTTGCAGAACACATTTTACTAATAAACTAGCAGCCATACGCAACAGTGCACTCAAAGAAGGATTTACATCCAAAGCTCAAATTATAAACAACAGGCTATGTACTTCATTAAACTTATGGAGTCAGGCTATGGTCTCAGTCAGTTTTATTTTCCCCACATTGATTCAAAATATATACTGACACATAGCAAACCCTCGTATCAAAACATTAACAACTCCAGTGCTTAAAAGTAACAAAAAGTGTCACTCCATCAACAAAAAGGTTTAAGTAGTCTAACCGCCTCCTCCTTCCATTTGTAATTTTCTCAGACTCGAAATTGAGAAGCATCCGGAAAGATACACTCTCTCAAGCACAATTTCAGATTTTACTTAGAACTATTGCATTGCTCATCCGACTTAACTTCTGAGAATGTTATTCACTTAAACAGTGTCGAACCATTAGATCTACTTAGCCCTTGTAGCGGATGCGGGTGCCAGTGACTCCCAGCTCATTTCAAAGCTTAGGGCACTAAGATTTAATACTCTCCTACGGGCTCGCATCCGAGCTAAGCACCCCCGGAACGACTAAAAACAATTAAGCACATTGGTGCAGTTTTGTTCTTTTTTTTGTTCTTCTTTTTTTCAGCTTTAATAAGAAATTGAACCAAGCATAACATACACGAAATATCGCGCATTTCTCAACATGCTTAGCAATCTCGAGTCAAATGAAAATTTTACAAAGTTCAGGAGCAAACGAATAAAATCATCTCACCGTGATGATAGTGAAATGAAACATACAATCTGCATGAAGGACTACTCCTAAGCAAGGGTTTGTTTATGCAATCTACTCAAATTTGCCATAATCATGTATATGTTTCAAATCAAATCACTCAGATAAGGACTGAAAATCAACATTAGCTGTTGGGAACTCCACCAATTTAATTATGTACATCTCCATGTTTCCTAATTTCTTTGTAATTTTTTTTAATTTTTAGCCCTTTTTTTACAAGAACCACAAAGAACCACACCCCCACACTTAAACTGTGCAGTGTCCACAGTGCACGATGCAGCAACAATGAGAAACAAAAAGGGTGCAGCAACAGTGATAAAACAAGCAGGTAACCATCGGCACCGACATATTTTTTTCCTTAAAATAGATTGGTCAGTGAATCCAATAAAAAATATCAACCCTCTAACCTGACAGCATCCTACATCATCTCTTAACACAAACCTGACCTCGTATTCTCCTAATAGTTCAAGGTACTTCAACAAATTAAGGCCAGAATCTACTTATTCTGGAGGCGAAAGTTGCATACACCGAGCACTTCGAGCAAAGATAGTAAACTGCATGCCTAGGGGGAATAAAAAGTTTGAAAACCAAACATGAAATGAGAATTTAATGGGGAAATGCAATTTGACTTGTGGGATGATATCACTGCTACATAGGAAGAAAAAAACCTCCTTTTTGTGACACCAAGAAGATCAATAGATAGTTGCCTACCAAATAATTTTCTCCCAAACCAAGTGTGCGACCAACGAAACCGTGACACATAGCATTAGAGAAAATGAAGCACAATTGTAGTGCAAGTGTGTTGGTGGTAAAAGAAAATAAATAACAGTAAAGTAAGTGAAGGTTCTCGGACGTCCTTTTAAATGACTGAAGACGTCGCTGGGGCTCAATAAAATGCAGCGGTGCAGAGGCACGAGGCCGTCAAATAATCTCTGCAATCCATTCAAATCCTCCTAAATGCCATCTGACCTTTCCCAGAAGAGCAAACCTACATCAAGTCCCTTCTACCCTCATAAAATGAATAGTCAATCCCCCCTCTTAAATTCAGTGTTCACCTCATTCGGAACTGACTATATGACTACCAGAAGGCGAGCACCTCTGGCTGAAACTTTGAGAGGAATTCGGTGCTGGCCATGCTACTGTTTTATCTTAGATCTAAAGTTCACCAGAAGGCGAGCATCTGTTCGACTCACAGATAGAAACTAACTCAAACAAATTAACTGAATCAATCTTAACTAACTCTAACAATGGGAAAATCACATAAACAACTATAACTAAATAAATAACCAACTAACTAAAAATTTCGGGCTGCCTCCTAGAAGCGCTAAGTTTAACGTCTTCAGCCAGACGTGTTCTAAATCAGCTCTTCTTATTATAAACATGGTCCACTAAATGGAGGGTTTTTCAACATCTGTAGTCTGCTCAAGGGGACCCATAACTGGTTTAAGCATCTGACCATCGACAACTAAGACACTACCATCACCAGGATTACGGATACGAATTGCTCCAGAAGGAAAAGTTTCGACAACCTCATATGGTCCAGTCCATCTAGACCTCAATTTGCCAGGGAATAACCGTAACTTGGCATTGAACAACCAAACTTTCTGTTTCGGCTCAAAAGATTTCCTCGAAATCATTTTATCGTGAATAAGCTTCATCTTTTCTTTATAAAGTTTGGAATTCTCATATCGCATCTCCTCAAGTTCATTAAGTTGGAGCTTTCGATTTTCTCCCGTTGCTTGCACATCAAAATTAAATGATTTAATTGTCCAATATGCACGATGTTTAAGCTCTACAGGCAAGTGACACGTTTTCCGAAGACTAAACGATATGGAGACATGACAATAGGTGTTTTATAGGCTGTTCTATACTAGGGGATTGCCCGTGCCCGAGGGCACTACCCCAAACAAACAATAAGAACATCGTTTACCTGTATGCTCATGAAACAAATAAGAAGTCATCGTAGAAGTCATAAAATGAGGTTTAATATCAAGCTTTCCCACAAACCTTTGCACCATATACGGGCCATAAAAGCTGTTTCTATGTCAAATATGTATATTTACATCAGATAATTTACAACAACCGTAAACTTACAAATCGACCTTAAAATTTTACACCTCCAGAATTACTGAAACAACGATCCATCATAAGTGAGTTTTGATTCCTTTCCTGAAGATACCAAACCTGCTATAGCTCCAAATGGTACCAAGGGACCATCTTGTAATAAAAACTAAACTGATGATCAAAATCAAGTATAGTAAACCGAACGTGAGACTAAAAATAAAGGTGGTGATCAACCCAGCCTCCCTGCATAATTAAACACGAAATTAGAGTCAGACCTGTTACAGAATTAAACACCAAATTAGAAAGACAATTACAATAAGAGACAACAAATATGCCTTAATTTGTCAGTGTCTGGTCCATCTCAAAGAGAAAATGACCAACAAATAATCAGCCATGTAGGTTTACGGGCTATCTCGGACAAAAAAACCAATAACTAATTTTATCGTAAAAGAAACTAAGCAATACATACACAGACGCAATGGGAAATAAGAGTGTGGACCTCACCCGGATTGTTTCGAGTGGCGGGTAATATACACCTTTAGTAAAACTAAATTTCACTATTTTACACACAAACATGTCAAAATTACTTTGGTGGTCATGGTTAGTTTCTCACTACTGAATCAGGCTTGAAAGTTAACTCTTTGGTGTGTGTGTGATCAGTTATCTCTTTATAAAGTTCTTTATATGAAATTCAAAAACGCATGAAAATTTATTAACTAATCAGCATCGAACACACATACATGAAAATGTACAAATTTGCCTTCCACTGTAGCAGTGACCATTTTCCTCACGCCGTTCTGCTGCAATCGTTCTTTTTGCCAACACAACATTTCTTAAAACACATTAAGATGTGAGTTCTACAGTGTCTTTTACTTTTTACTTCGCTCCAGTTGCTTTGCACCTTTTAGGCATTTTAATGAATTTTCCAAGTACATGTGCATAAGAACAAATCAAACCATGCATTTTCAACCGAACTTCGATATAGGCAGATCAAAATCTGAAACTCAAACTACAACGACCTACACTGGAAATTAGTTCCAAATGTATTTCCTTATACTTATTTCAGACATGTAGAGAAAGTGATGGTTTTTAATCCATTTTCTGGATCTAAAAATTGATGCGAGTGTGTTGCATTTTTAAACCGGACGTTTTTATATCAGGGACCTCGAGCACGTTCCTTCAATTATAAGCACAATTTTTAAACCGGACGTTTTTAAAACCATTCATAACAATGATCATCCGCATCACAATTTCATGCCACAGAAGTCTTCCATAAAAATAGTCAGTTCAAAAAAATCTATATATGCTCCAAATTCTTAGTCGAAAAGATCATTCACCCCAGAATGTTAAAGCATCTGGAACTTAATCATTTTTTTTCAATGAAATGGAACTTAAAATGATTCCAAGTTATTAAATGTGACGTACTGATAGAAAATTTCAAGTTTAGAACACATTAACTTGGCTCAAATTAAAGCTAAAAATAGAGAGAAATAAGGAAGAACTGTATATTCTATGGTACAAAGAAAGAAAATGATATAACAGTAGAACCTCAATCAATACTTCAATTTATTAGGGTGCTGAAGTAGAAACTCACAAATTAAACATACTCACAAAATCAGCATTGCAAGAGAAAAAGACCTATTACCTGATATCTCGATATACTATGTTTCTCTGTGCTAATCAAAATCAGCACAGAGAAAGCAAAGCATTCGCGAAATATCCCAACTTTCAAACCAACCAAAGAGAGCAACATAAACTACAAAAATACCAAAATCAATACTAATTTTAATAGCAGGGCTTACCTCACAGGGTTGTACTCGAGCACTGCAATCAGATTTAGACTAACACCCTGTCCAGAATCAAACCCAAAATCAGAGTTACAATCATATAAACCTAACCTGAAGCCTAACCTGAAACTGTGTTAACTTACTGTATTTGCCACTTTAGATTGTCTATTCATATTCACAATCTGCCTTGACAGTTTCCTACTGTATTTGGATTGGAAGTATTAATTTTGGCATTTTTTTCGAAGATTCTATCCCCTAGAGTAACAGAGTATATCATGAGAAGAGAAGGGAAATACGGAAAAAATTGAAAACTAATATATCATGAGCGGAGAGAAGAGAGAAAATTGAAAACAATGAAACAGAGAACCAATTCCACCAACATCGTGGCTTTTCAGCAAGCAGGTCAAAGAACCAATTCCACCAACATACAATTACTTACAGTAAACAAATTATAAACCCTAGAGGAGATGAAGATAAGAACGGAAGAAAAGAAAGCAACAAAACTATCAACACTGTTCGTACCTGTGGTGAGAATCGGCGCTGGTGACGGCGGCGGCGATTTGGTGGTCGATGGCGGCGCGATGTGGTGTTCGCTTATTCCCTTCTCGAACCCGAAGTGACAATTGCTAGACAATCGGGCTTCTCTGAAGGCATTTAGTTACGCATCTTGCTGTATTTTTGATGTGCTTTCTTCTGCTTCTCTGTGGCTGGTCGTGGGAGTGGGAAGGGGGAGGGAGGAAGTGGGAGAGAAGGAAGAAGGTGTAGAATTCAGTTGAGGTCGTGTGTCTGAGGTCGTGTGTTTGATTTTTTTTTCAAAATTCATAAAGCAGGTAAAATCTAAGGGCCGGGGTGAATTCAATCTAACGGCTGAAATAAAGTCAACCGTTCTAATTTATAGAATAGATGCCCAAAGTGCATCAGTAAGCCGTTGGGACCAGTCCTTACGATCAGGCCTAACAGTTTTCTCTAGAATGGATTTGATTTCACGATTTGAGACCTCAACTTGCCCACTAGTCTGGGGGTGGTATGGAGCAGCCAGCTTATGGGTGACAGAGTACTTTCTAAGCAAGGCTTCAAAGGCCCTATGAATGAAATGACTCCCTCCATCACTGATTACAACTCGCGGGGTTTCAAAACGACAAAATATATGATCTCTCATAAACTGAACTACTACCTTGTGATCATTTGTCCTAGTGGCAGCAGCCTCTACCCACTTAGAAACGTAATCAACCGCCACAAGAATATACACAAAGCCAAAAAACGACGGGAACGGTCCCATGAAATCAATTCCCCCAAACATAAAAAATTTCACACACTAGGATGGGGCTCAGGGGCATCATATCCCTCTTAGACATATTTACAGTACATTGGCACTTCTCACACCTCTTATAGAATTCATGTGCATCTCTAAAGAGAGTAGGCCAAAAGAATCCGCATTGAAGAACCTTTGCAGCTGTACGACGCCCACCAAAATGTCCCCCACATGCTGAGGAGTGACAAAAGGACAATATACTCTCTTGCTCACACTCTGGAATGCATCTCCTCAGTATTTGGTCTGAACACATTTTAAGCAAGTGAGGATCCTCCGAAAAATATTGTTTAAACTGAGAGAAAAACCTATCCTTTTCCACCTTATACCAATGGGTAGGAATCTGACCTATAGCGAGGTAATTAACGATGTGACGAAACCAGGGAACTTGTGAATGTGAGACAGCAAAGAGCTGCTCATCAGGGAATCGTTCTCTAAACAGAGGAGAGTCAGGAGGCTCGGCATCTAGGATTCGTGATAAGTAGTCAGCCACCACATTCTCATTCCCTTTTTTGTCTCTAATTTCCACATCGAACTCTTGAAGAAATAATACCCAACGAATCAGCCGCGGTTTTGTATCCTTTTTGGAAAAAAGATACCTAAGAGATGCATGATCAGTGAAAACAACCACGTTAGAACCGAGAATGTATGACCTAAATTTATCTAGAGCAAATAACACATCAAGCAACTCTTTTCCAGTAGTCTTATAATTCTTTTGAGCTTCATCTAGAGTTTTACTGGCATAATAAATTACAACAGGCAACCTATCTCTCCTGTGACCTAACACTGCACCAATAGCATAATCTGAAGCATCACACATTATCTCAAATGGTAAGGAATAATCAGGGGATTGGATGATTGGAGCGGTGGTCAATGCAGCCCTTAGAGTTTTGAATGCCTTTGTGCATTCATCATCAAAATTAAATTGAGTGTCATTCGCTAGAAGGGAGCATAATGGTCGTGAAATCTTGCTGAAATCTTTTATGAAACGGGTAGAAACTAGCATTCCCTAAGAAGGACCTAACTTGTTTCACCGTTTTCGGTGGTGGGAGACTAGATATCAACTCAACCTTAGCCTTATCAATTGAAATTCCCTCTTTTGACACTATGTGACCTAAGACAATCCCCTGTTTTACCATGAAATGACTCTTCTCCCAACTCAAGACCAAATCTGACTCCTGACATCGCTTTAAAACTAGGGACAGATTACACAGACACTCATCAAATGATGCACAAAAAATAGAAAAATCGTCCATGAATACTTCTAAAAATTTATCAATCATATCAGAAAAAATGGCCATCATGAACCTTTGAAAAGTTGCAGGAGCATTACATAACCCGAATGGCATTCTGCATTATGAAAATGTGCCGAACGGACAAGTAAAAGTTGTCTTTTCTTGGTCCTCGGGGTACACTGCAACCTGATTATAACCTGAGTACCCGTCAAGGAAACAATAGTAACTTTGTCCCGATAATCTATCTAAAATCTGGTCAATGAAGGGGAGAGGAAAATGGTCCTTTCTAGTTAAAGCGTTTAGTTTTCTATAATCTATGCATACTCGCCAACCAGTGGTTGTGCGAGTTGGAACTAACTCTCCCTGGGCATTGGGCACTACATTGATGCCTGACTTCTTAGGAACCACTTGAATGGGGCTCACCCAAGGGCTGTCCGAGATGTGATATATGATTCCCGCCTCCAGGAGTTTCACTACCTCTTTCTTAACAACATCTCTCATGTTAGGTTTCAGTCTTCTTTGCATCTCGCGAGAAGGCTTAGAACCTTCTTCTATATGAATTTTATGCATACAAACTGAAGGATCTATCCCTTTTAAGTCGGCCACAGACCACTCGATCGCTTTCTTATTTTCACACAGAACCTCTACAAGCCTAGACTCTTGATCAGAACTCAAATCAGAAGCTATGATGACAGGTAAGCTATTTTCGGAACCTAGGTATGCGTATTTAAGGCTTGAGGGTAAGGTTTTGAGTTCCAACTGTGGTGGAGCCTCAATCGACGGTGGCATAGTGGTGGCTGAAAGAGGTTGAAGAGACTCAAAATCAGGCATCCTAAAATGTGATCCCGTCTTACACTTTGACCCTAACAATGCTTGAATCTCTTCAATATACGAAGCTACTTCAAAATGATTAACCTCAAAAAGGGAAAGCAAAGCCTCTAAAGGGTCTGGTGACAACAAACTTGGGAGAGACTCCTCCACAAGTGAATCAACTGGATCAATAAAGAAGCACTCACGATCGTCAGAATGGTTCAGACTTTTCATTGCATTAGCCACATTCAGTTTAACCCTCATATTCCCGAAGGCAACTTCCATCACTCCAGTCCTAAAACGAATGGTAGCATCGGCCGTAGCTAAGAAATGACGCCCTAAGATAACTGGAGTGTTTGAATTCGACGTTTCTGGATCCATGTCAAGAACAATAAAGTCAACAGGTAAGAAAAAATTATCAAATTTAAGAATGATATCCTCGACAATACCGTGAGGAACTCTCACAGACCGATCAGCGAGTTGAAGTGTCACAGGGGTAGGTTTTAACTCTCCTATATTTAACTTCTCAAAAAAAGCGTAGGGGAGTAAATTAACCCTAGCTCCTAGGTCAAGAAGTGCCCTATCAATGCAATGTTATCCTATGACACATGATATTGTGAAAGCCCATGGATCTTTCAGTTTTGGAGGCGTGTTAGTAGTCAAAATACAACTAAAATTTTCAGCTAAGCGCACTTTCTTTGGGACATGAGGTTGAAAACGCCTCTTTTGAACACACAAATCCTTCAAAAATTTAGCATATGCAGGGATTTGGTTAATAACATCAAGTAATGGTAAATTTATTTTTACTTGCTTAAGTACTTCCATGAACTCTTCCCTTTTTCCCTATTTTGATGGCTTATATTCGTACAGAGCATTAGGAAAGGGAACTTTTGGGACATACTTAGTTCATGGAATTGTTCCATAAAATTAAAGCAATGGAGAATCAGCCTTATAACTAGAAGTCTCGGGAAAATTAGATTCGTGCTCAGAATCTACAACTTTATTCTCGTCTAAACTGACTCCATTATCAACAAGTTTACCACTTCTTAGAACTGTCACCGCTTTAACTTGGCCATGGTTTACCTCATTCGTTGAGGCACCATTACGACCCCTAGGATTGTCTTGAGGTTGGGAAGGCAAGGGGCCCTCCTCCCTATGACTCAATGTGGACGCTAACTGTCCTAGCTGGGTCTCTAGCCTACTTATAGCATGAGTGTGACTATTGAAAATTTGGCTGGTCTAATCTAAACTACTTAGTGCTTTTAGAAATTTCTCCTCAAAATCAGAATTATACTTAGGTGACTCTCGCATGGGGTTGTGTTGTGCATATTGAGTGGAAGGATCATACCTGGGCCCAGTTGAAAAACCGGGTGGATATAACATACCACTCGCATTACTACCTTACTGCATTTGCTGCAATGGAGCCTCCTGTCCTTGTTGTTTCCATGAAAAAATTTGGATGGATCCTCCAACCTGGATTGTAGGTATTCGAATAAGGGTTGTTGTTCCTATTGTACCCTTGAGCCGCGAACGCTTGATCCTGCATACCTGAGTACATTGAAGGACATTCATTAGTGACATGCGTATTGCTAGAACAAGTTGCACAAATATCAAGTGAAGATGCAAAAGATGCAATTAAGTTTACTGGGGAACTTTTAGCTTCCAACATCTTATCAAATCTCTCTGTTACTGTGTCTATCTTCCCTTCTAAATGAGAATAATGAGCAACCTCATTAACATCTCTTTTCAGTACCATACTCCCATTTCTACCAGTTTCTACTTGCACTGTCACAGCACATTGTTTAGAATTACGACTTAGGCTTTCAAAGAGGTCCGACGCTTACATGCAGAGTCTACTACAGTTTGGTGTCGCTCAGAGAGCCCATCATAGAAACTATTACAGAGTGCCCACTTCAGAATCTCATGGTGAGGGCAACTTTTAATTAGATTCTTGAATTGCTTCCAAATCTCATGTAATTGTTCACTATCTAATTGGCGGAAGCGGCTGATTGCGTGTCTAACTTGGGAGGTCTTGGCAATTGGGAAAAACTGTGTAAGGAATTTCTTTTTCATATCCTCCCATGATGCGATACTTCCTGCAGGTAGAGAGGTAAACCACTCCTTCACTTCGTCCCTCAAAGAGAAAGGAAAAGCTCGAAGGCACAAATTATCGTCACTCACTCCCCTCACCTTATATGTCATGAATACTTCTGCAACTCCGTGTATATGTGTATAAGGATATTCAGAGACAAGACCCCTAAATATTGGAAGCATGGCGAAGCTTTGTTGCTTAATTTCGAAGTGAGTCTCACCTACGTCAGGAAAAACAATACTACTAGGTGAAGTGTATGCAGAGGGGGTAAAGTGGTCAGCCAAAGGTCGAATACCATTATTAGCCATGGTGATTATCTGTGGTGTCCGAGAGTTTTTAAGTCTACGCGAAGTTCGCTCTAACTCCGGATCAACGGGAAGTAATGGAAGTTTCAGTGAACGTCGACCAAACATGAAAGAATGAAACACAATATAAAGAGAAGGAGAGAAAAAAGTATTGAAACAAACAAACTATTGCTAATTTTTTTTCTATTTTTAACTAGATTAAAAAAAAGTCCTCAGTTACTCAAGTAAAGATAACTAACTAGCCTATATGCAAATGTGTGCCAATCCCCGGCAACGACGCCAAAAAGTTGATCGGAATAATATGGTGTGAATAAACGTGCAAAATAACCAACTTTAAATATTCTCCTATCACACGTTAATGTGACTCGAGAGTCGAACCCAAGGTATCGGGGCAATTGTAAATACACGAAGCTAGGTATCCTAAACCGAAGCACAAGTAAGAGTGGTTGATTTTTGGGTGATTTGAACTAATTACCTAAATCCTAATGTAAACTACTGAACTATTTTTAAGAGTACTAGTAATAGAAGAATGAAAGCAAATTGAGTTGAGTTTAAGAAATAATAGAGATCAGTGGGTTAGGGTATTAAATCCTCTTTGAGTTTCTCAGGTTGATGCTCAAGTCAAGACTTTAATCAGGACTAGTATTCACAATCCAATTAGTCGAGAGCACAATGAATTATGTCAACGACATAAATTAACTAATAGAAATCAGATTAATCTATCTCACAGACGATAAATCATGTAATCTCTAACAAACAATTCACGTATAAGCTGAATAAACCCTTTTGACTACATAAATCATCTCGCAGAATGACTATCTAATCAAAACAAGTCTATTACTATCATTCAATTGCATTATTCAACCCAAACACCTCTCAAATTGAGCTCAAAATACTTGAATTCCAATCACACATTCTGAAACTGGTCAAAAAAATCAAATCTGCAATTGCTATGGTTTGATCGAAATAAAGATTGAACATCAACCCAATTCAGCTAAAAAATTCATCAACACCCTAAACCCAGATGAGTTTAGTTAAGAGACATTGAAATTAACGCAATAGCAAAGATAAATTGAGATGAAGAAGAAGGGAAGAAATTTCTCATTGTCCAGAAAGTTTAGCGTGCTTGGTGCTCGTCGAATCCAATCCCAGCAGCCCCCTTCTTCTCCCTCTTCCTACTCTGCTCCTTGCCGCTGATACTACTGCGTTCTTTACTCAAAATAACCGCTGCCCAGGTCTGCAAGTCAGCGCCGTCGTAGTCTGATCGTCTTCTCCAGAGAGTCCCGGTCTGGTCGTCCTCTTCTCTTTCTCTCTTCTACGCTGCCTCCTTTCTCTTCTTTTCTCCCCCGATTTCTTCTAGTTTTTTTTTCTTTGGCCTTCTGTTCGTGCCCCCTTTCTTGCTGCCCAGAACTGGGCTTATTTTATCCCCAAACAGATTTGTGAAAGAGCAAAACAGCCCCCCTGAGTTTCAACAATCACAAAACCGCCTCACTCCTCCTTTAGTTTGCAAATAGGCCTTCTTTATTTCATTCACTTTGCATCTGAACCCACATTGAGTTTAAGCTGCTTCTAATGAATTGCTCCATTCATTTCTGCGGCAAAAAATTCTGGGAATAAATTATTCTGAACATGAATAGCACTTTATTCAAAGCAACTAAGTGTACAAGAATAGCACTTTTTATGCAAATTTCGCACAAACCGCGTACTTCAGAATAAGCAGGGCAATGCATCATTTTCTGAATAATTGCACTAACAAATACACCAAATTAGGCCGAAAATAGCTATCAAATAGATAGCTATCACAAGGTAGTTACTCTAAAAGAATTTTTACTCTAAAAGCTATGTTGCCGATCATAAGACAAGGTTTTCCTCAAAACGGGAATATCAACATCAATAAGAGAGTGGACTTAAAGGAAATTAAAGGGGGTAACAAAATATGTTTACCTCCTGCGAAAGTCCAAACAGTGCCCACTCATCCATACTATCGATTAATGTTCTCTAACGTGGAAATGTTACCTGCAACAGGTGACAGGAAATACAGTTTAGTTTTGTTTATTCATCTTACGTTGATGTGAAAATTATGGATCAACAAGATAAAAGAAACAAAGTTTACCTATGCTGAAATTCCATGCAGTGCACAACCATTATCGAAAATGAACGTGAGAGTGAAAATGAAGTAATTTGGACCAGGGCATTGGTAAGGCACGAGAATTCAATGGTAAATTCATGGATCGTTGCTAGTGATGAAAAATTGGGGATCACTAGAGCGCAAACAGTTAGCATTCAGTAGATTATAATAATCATGTAGAGGCCCAGTCCAGTACTACATGGAAACAAACAGCGAGCATGAAGGACATCATAATAAACTAATAAGCCACTAATCATTATGACCATTCACAAAAAATTTGTGCAGTAACCGTTCGAATTCCCTAAACTGCCTCATTTGAACAACATTAATGTACAAGGCAATCAATTAGTCAATTACTTGCATGTTTAATGAGGAGGAAAAAAAGAGAAACTGACAGCTGATTAACTCTATTTAATCGCATACATCCATTCCAAAATAGTCACATCAAATTAAATCACTTCTCCAAGACTCCATCAAAGTTTAGTCCCCAAAATCCCATTACCATGAAACCAATTCGCAAACGCCTGCGTGAAGAGGAGGAGGTCACCAATCGTTTCACAGGGCTGCCAGGGTCCAATAAGAATGCTCCAATTTCATCTCTGATTCATCGGATGAAGATTCAAGGAGCGAGGACTTCCCTTCAGTGAGGTTGTATAAGAAGAGGCAAACTACAATGGAGGAAAGCCGACGAAAAATATAAGAGACTGAATGGAGAATCCAGTTACTTGAGCAGATGAAGATTGAAAATTGTAGGTTGGTTGTGCCTCTCGAATTCTATGAAGAAACCGGTGAATCCGTTTTCCAAATCAAAAAGAGATACAGGGGGGCTACCGGGACAAAGCTTTCACACAAGCATGAACCAGGCAAAGGCCCCGGCAGATGAACAACTCAAAGAGGACAATGCGGACTAGACTTCTATTTTCTGAAATTTTCCTTCTTATCTTTCTCTTATTCATGGTAATGTATTGTTTCTATATATGTATGGCCGGTTGTCTTTAATGGATAGTTTTATTTAATTTTCAATTACTTGACTTATTAGTGAAATAAATTCCTTTGGTAACTCATCCGTTCATTGTCTACCGCATGCGGGTAGCTGCGAAGGACATTTTGACCCGGTTTGAATGCACCAAAGTGTTCTTATTATTTTGCAAATATTATCGGCGGGTCAAAATGTCCTTCGCAACTCCACCCATAATAGAGAGGTTGAACGGATAAAATAACAACTATCACACTCAAGTTCTAGGAAAACTAATATATGCGACGGGCTACGCATCTATTAGGACAAGGATCTCGCAGGCGATATGAACGTCCCCTCAACACGCAATTGGGAACATAGACGACATTACAAAGGTGTGTTTTGTCAATCAAGAAGAGATACGTAGAACAGATATAGACCTGTATATTGAATGAACAGAGGGATATACGGAGAGAGGCTCAGATCTGTACTCATGAAAACCAGATAAGAGATCGATTGGTCACTGGCTGCAAAAATGAATTTGGCTCGCCATGCATACCATGACACTCTATTGGCTACAGAGAGTGAATTCGGTATATCAAAATCATCACGTCCTCTTCAGTGACCGTGAAGAAGCTCCGATATGTACTCATTAAAAACAAATAAGAGATGATCATAGCAGGCTGAAAACAAAAATTTGCCTCGCCATTCATAATACTCTCTAACAGCTTCAACGAGTGAATTCGATAGATCCATATCATCACGGCCTCACAGTGAGCGCTAACAGTGAGCAAAAAATGCTCAAATCAGTACTCAGTAAAAGCAAATAAGTGATGATCACAGCACGCTGCAAATAATGCAACCCTTATTTGGCAAGTTACGAAACGGGTGTCAAAATAATTAGCATATGCATCATTCGTAACTTTCAAAGAAGTTGATTCATCAAGCCATTTATATCATACTTCAACTGTACTGAAATAAAATCCATTTGAAATTCCTCTGTTCATCATCTATCATGTACAGGGTCTCGCGAAGGCCATTTCGACCAGGTTTGCAGACACACAGCTTTGCAATGTATTAGCCAGCATTATGAGCGGGTCGAAGAGCCTTTACATGCCCGTATTAGCCAGCATTATGAGGGAAATAAATAATCGAAGTCAATCCCGTAAAGTGAACAAGGCACACCTCATATTAAACCTTTTTCACAGGTATCATTGGCACCCCTAATCAATGAGGTGGTTCATGAACCTATGCCTAGTAAGCTGCAGTAATCTTGAAACCATTCAGCACATATTTCTCTAAAACCACATCTTTAAACCAGTATTTATTATCACTAACCACCATCCTCTCCATCTTATTACTCTCCATCTTTTCCTAACCCCACAGCCTCCCAACTGTGTATAAAATCAAAGCCTACAACCTTGTCCATGTTTGTCAATATTCTCATAGGTCACAAGTAATGCATCCACATAATAAAGTAAAAGCTATAAACTAGCTGCCACATAAGACAAGTTTTCCCTCCAAAAGGGAATTTCAACATCAAGAAGAGACTGACTGGACTTAAAGGAAATAAAGGGGGAATCAGAATATGCTTTATGCATGTTCTCACAAAAGCACCAAAAAGTTAAACCTTGAGACCATCAGTATTTGGAAGATGACTACACAGCTCATGTACACAATATGCAAAAGTTGTGTTTTTTTTGGCAAACAAACAAACAAACACACACACACACAAAACATGCACAAGTTGTGTTAATAGCACCTCCAGTAATTTTATGTTGAAAAAAAAATACAAATTAGCCATCGAAATGTAATTAAGTATTAATTTAATTAAAATATTACTTAAATCCAAAATTCAATATAATTAACTCCTAACTAAATAATCTACCTGCAAAAAAAACTTACAAGAAACCTGTGAAGCACAGAGATAGAAACAAAATAAAACAAACTAAAAGAAAAGTACTCTAAACTAACTCCTAACTAAATAATCTACCGCTGTCCCCGGAAACGGCGCCAAAAACTTGACACACTTTCTTACGTGTCACCGCAAGTGCACGATTCAAGTAATATAGAGTAATATTTCAACCCCGAGTTATCGATCCCACGAGGACAAGCTTGAAATTATTTAATTAGTTATTAGTTAAGAGTACTGTAACTGGGAGGAAGAATTGTGATTGATTAATATTTGAAATAAAAAACTAAACTAATATTTGTGGGTTTTTATTTTTATGAAAGAAATATGGAGAAACTAGGCATTCTCTAGATCACCTAGGGCTGTAGACGATTTCCGTATTAGCAAAGTAACTCGTTAATCCTATTATAGTTAAGTCGGGTAATAATACTGACAATCTCCTCTCGGTCTCATGTCGTTCTACGTCACGGTCTACTTGGTGTCCTGTCGGTGCACCTACATCTACCGGTCCGTTCTAGTAGGCTAACGACAGTGCACAGAATGATGTCCTCTCAGACCACTACCACACGAACACCTCACTATCTCCTACCGAATCTACCCACATAGGCCAATCCTACACACTTCTCTTCTCAGTCTCAGTGATTAAGGATTGTTGTTCATATCTCATCACAACTAGGTCTAAGTCGCTCTCACGCACTCGCTAGCTAATTAACAAGTCTGGTTAATTACTCCATTCTTGCCAAGGATTAAGCATAGCATATGAACAATTAGCTAAAACAAATATTAAATTTAAGCAAGATTACAATATATGAAGAACACGAAGATTCATGAGTTATCAATTCCTACCCTAGCCGTGTCAATAGACTATGATCCTCAACAAGTTCATGAAATCAAATGTCATCCAATAGATCAAATCAATAAGCATGAAACCAAGTCTTAAACTCGCAAAACATAATCGTCTACATAAACCCTAGGCTCTCTAGAGAATCATAGAAAAACATCTAGTTACTACTAACAATCGAAGCAACACAACAAAGTTTCCCCAAAAAAATGATTAAAAGAGATAAGAGATCAAACGCTAGAAATCGTGAAGATTGGCGCGATCCGGGCTCTTCTCCTTGCTTGAGGTTGCTCCCAATGGAGTCTCCTTGCTCTCCTCCTTGATCGTGGCTCCCAATAGGCGTGAATGATCCTTATTTTCGTCCCTAGGTCGTCCTTCCTTCATAACCCGCAGAAGTCTCCAATAATTGCACAATAGCCCCCTGAATCTGCTCCTGACTTCAAAACGCGATATCTTCTTCGTCCGAACTCCGATTTAGTTCCGTGACCAATCGATGGAAAGCTCTCTGAGTTAATTTCATATGGAATTTGTCTCAACCCCAAATGAGATGTAGAACTTCGGATATGATCAAAATAGTGCAGACTGGTCATCCAAGCTCCTCCAATTCGGCTTCTCTTCACTCCACTTGAGCTCCCGTTGTTTGTGAAGTTCGCTCCATGCCTCGTATCAATCGATTAGCATCCGTTCCTGCAAAGACAACATGAACAAACATACCAAGCGATTATATTTTACAAATAACAATGAAATATGCATAGAAAATGCCCGGACTAACAATATAGCACATGGTAGCAACAAGTGATAAAACGACCTAGAATCTCTAACATTAGGCTCAATAACTCTCCAAATACATATTATCATGTGGTAAATGCTAAAGAATTGTAGCCCCTAAAAGGTGCTATCAAACTCCCCCACACTTACTCTCTTGCTCGTCTCGAGCAACAATGAAGCACAAACCTCTCACACTTGAGACATTGCATACATATCACAACCAAACTAATGCATACCCCACCGCTTTGCATACTTCACTTTCCTCTAGCGAACACGACTCACGACTCAATACACAAAGACACGACTATGCAAACTACATGATATGTACAATGCAACTCAAGTATGTACAATGCAAAGAATTAAAGAACAAATATTTTTTTTTTTTTTTTTTTTTTTCGTAAAGATTGGGCCATCTCAAAGAACAAACCGGCATGTCATAAGGCTCTCACATCCCCTAGAAGATTATATAACTTTGGTGATCGGTAGAACTTGCGGCCAATTTCGTCAGACAGAACGGGCACGAACACAAAATAAGTTGCTTCCGCACACTGATCAAACGTATCCCTCTATCATGACGCATAGGAAGGGACCATTCTAATTAGTGATAGAAGTCACAAGGAACGGCTTCCTAGGCTAGAGGCTGTGAATAAAAGGGGTAAACGGATCAAATCGGGGTAACTAGTGGACCTAGACGATGGAGACGGGACGTGAGGTCCCCATTAAAATCACTCGCAAAGTTGTTCCGTTGCCACTACGAGGAGTGTTGACGACTACCTAAGTGACGGTGGTGTAGCGCTAGTAGGATAACTAGTTTAAGAGGCAGCTACTCACAATTCTCGAGTGCATTGGCCCTATAGCATTCCTACTCCAGATTCTCGCGTGTCTACCTCACCTCAGATTTTCATACTACCTAGGGAATACTATCATTGAGCCCTCTCCACGCTTACTCTCTTCAATTGCCCTTTCTAAAAAAAATCAATTTTTATGATTTTTCTTATTTTTAATTATTTTTTGTTTTGTTTTTTTTTTATTTGACACTATATATAACTGGCCAACTCGACTAACCAACAAAGTATGGTTGGTGGACTCAATAAATAAAAGTGCAACAATAATATACCATGCATAAAATAAACGTGCACATGCAAAACTAACCGACTCGACATCTACATGCAAACGCGACTTTCTAAACTACATGTAACAAGGCTATGCAATGGCCAACTCGCGGATAGCTAAAAACTCCCCCACACTTAAGCGCTTCGTTGTCCTCAACGAAAAATAGAGTAAAATCAAGAGGATTTGGCTGCTCAAGCGTAGGGCCGGTGGGTCTAGCGGAGTGAGTGCACGTGAGGTCTAGTCGGAGTGAGCTAAAAAAGTATCCAATAATCCAAGTATGAGCAAGTAAATTTTTTCAAGAAACTAAGCCCTAAGAGTGCCTAAGAAAGAATTAAAGCTGAGAGAGAGAAAATTGTACCAAATTTTTCGGGAACACAAGCTAGTGAAGGTATGAGTACCTCCTTAAGCTCCTCGGTGTCCCCGTCTTAAGTTCCTCTTTGAGCTTTGGTCGAATCCCCCTCCAAAACAATGAATCGGAATATTTACGTTCTTGGAGATCTCCCTCTTTGAATTCCCCCACACTCAATCCGCTCACTATCTCAAAAGCTCAAGAGTTAATCAACTCACTATCTCAAAAACTTCGCGATTTGGATGCGTTTTGGGTTTGGGGTGTGTTGGTGTTATTGAGGGTTTGGAGAGGAAGAAGATGAAGAAAAGTAGTGTTTGATCCAAATTGGGGGTGTTAGGGGACTTGTTGGTTGGTTCTTAACTTCAAAAATCCTTCAAAATGTCGAAATAACCCCCAACAAGCATCAAAAATACCCCCAAAAAGTGAGCTGACCGGGCCATTCCGGCCCGAAATGGAGCCCGAAATCACTGTAGCTTTTCAAAGCAGAATGCCCTTTTCATTTCGGGCCGAAATAGGGGCATTTCGGCCTCCATTTCGGCCCGAAATGGTGCCTGAAATGCCTGGAACTCTCCAACTTGTTTTTTCTCTATCTTCTTCATCCGACATCCGTTTTGCGCGGTTCTTGGACCGTTGGACTCCACACTCGACGAGGAATCTATTTTTGACTAGAAAATACCTAAACCAAGAAATATTCCATTTGTTCTCAATTTATCTCTCTTGTGCAAATAATCTCGCCTTCAAAGTTCTTGAACTCTATTTTTACTCCGGGTTCCGATGCGTGCAACCCCAATACTCCAACTCGCTACCATGCTCCTCATGACTTATTGGCTACTCCTCGACCTCGAGTAGCTTCTTTATCAAGCTCAATGCTTCAAGTTAGCTAGTTGTTCCTCGTTTTGTGTGCGAAATCATGCACATGCATCAAGAATGGGAATCCGGAGAGTTCTTCGGTACCTGTGCCCTGTACACTCGTAGAGAATATTAAAACAACTCTCTCTCACCCCTCACAATCAAATATGGAGAACTCAAAAACAAAAACGAAACAAAATATCAAACTCTACTCAACATTGGGTTGCCTCCCAAGAAGCGCTTGTAATTTAAGGTCGACGGCACGACCCGGTTACCTCAACCGTCTAGGATAGTGAAGGATGCTTAACTTTCCAACTCTTCTTCTTCCACCATCTCTTTTCCAGAACTTCACGTGCACCCCTGTGCTTCGAACATGGTGGACAATTGTAGAAGGTGACCCTTTTCATCTTACACTTTTTCTTCTTAATCAGCTTCCACAAATTACTAATGGGCTCAGGTGAATCTCTAGCCATGAAATCATCCCAGTAGTACCTTTCTGGTGCTAAATTCTCTTCAGTCGACGCATGCATTTCACTCATACCCCCACACTTGCTGATTTCCAAAGCCTCAATAACAACAATCACAAGTGTTTCATCAACTTCATCATCAGCACCCCACAAGCTCTCAATGTATGTGTCATCCCAATCATGCCACGGCTGTAAGATAATTTGAGATTTCCTTGCAGCGAGCATCGCCTCCTCTATTGTTGGACACACAACTTCACCCCAATCTGAATCAGAGTCTGAGTCTTCATAAATGGAAGAGTCCACCAATGGTTCATGGACACTGCATGCTTCGCTCGGCTCATGTATCTCTTCTTCCACGACTGCAGCTTGGGATGCGGAGTCTCGTTCTTTCTCCATCCTAGCCATCCGTGTCCTTTGCATCTCTAGGACAGCTGGTAGCCAATGAGGTTCATCCGAACCATCTTGTGATGGTGTCCATAGAGACTCAATTAAGGGCTCAATGGCATGTGGCAGAGGCTCCTCTTGTGGCTCATCTCTAAGAAGGGACATCCTTGTGATGCGCGCTTGGATCTCCCCCATAATATTGTGCAAGTCTTCCATGCTTGCTGATGAGTCCTCTTGATGCTGATGACGGTGGATCGAATATGCATGCATCGTCATACTTGTGATCCTTATTGCATTTGTAGCACCAAATCATTGAGCATGTGTCATCATTGTGCCAAACTCTGCATTTAGCACAGTAGTAGGGGTAATAAGAGCTCCTCACATAATCCTCGTCGCTCCACATGCTCATTACGTCTCCTGCTTCATGTGTTCCTGCAAAACAAACTCACAAGAAACCCGTGAAGCACAAAGATAGAAACAAAATAAAACAAACTAAAAGAAAAGTACTCTAAACTAACTCCTAACTAAATAATCTACCGCTGTCCCCAGCAACGGCGCCAAAAACTTGACACACTTTCTTTTGTGTCACCGCAAGGGCACGGTTCAAGTAATATAGGGTAATAATTCAACCTCGAGTTATCGATCCCACGAGGACAAGCTTGAAATTATTTAATTAGTTATTAGTTAAGAGTACGGTAACTGGGAGGAGGAATTGTGATTGATTAATAATTGAAATAAACAACTAAACTAATATTTTTGGGTTTTTATTTTTATGAAAAAAATATGGAGAAACTAGGCATTCTCTACATAAACCCTAGACTCTCTAGAGAAGCCTAGCAAAACGTCTAGTTACTACTAACAATCGTAGCAACACAACAATTTTTCCCCATAAAAGTGATTAAAAGAGAGAAGAAGAGATCTAACGCTAGAAATCGTGAAGATTAGCGCGATCCGGGCACTTCTCCTTGCTTGAGGTTGCTCCAAATGGAGTCTCCTTGCTGTCCTCCTTGATCGTGGCTCCCAATAGGCGTGAATGATCCTTATTTTCGTCCCTAGGTCGTCCTTCCTTCATAACCCGCAGAAGTCTTCAGTAATTGCACAATAGCCCCCTGAAATATGCTCCTGACTTCAAAACGCGATATCTTCTTCGTCCAAACTCCGATTTAGATCCGTGACCTATCGATGGAAAGCTCTCTGAGTCTAATTTCATATGGAATTGGTCTCACCCCCAAATGATTTGTAGAACTCCGGATATGATCAAAATAGTGCAGACTGGTCATCCAAGCTCCTCCAATTCGGCTTCTCTTCACTCCACTTGAGCTCCCGTTGTTTCCGAAGTTCGCTCCATGCCTCGTATCAATCTATTATCATCCGTTCCTGCCAAGACAACATGAACAAACATACCAAGCGATTATATTTGACAAATAACTATGAAATATGCATAGAAAATGCCCGGACTAACAATATAGCACATGGTAGCAACAAGTGATTAAACGACCTAGAATCTCTAACATTAGGCTCAAATCACTCTCCAAATACATATTATCATGTGGTAAATGCTAAATAATTATAGCCCCTAAAAGATGCTATCAAACTCCCCCACACTTACTCTCTTGCTCGTCTCGAGCAACAATGAAGCACAAACCTCCCACACTTGAGACATTGCATACATTTCACAACCAAACTAATGCATACCCCACCACCTAGCATACTTCACTTTCCCCCTAGCCAACATGACTCACGACTCAATACACAAATACACGACTATGCAAACTACATGATATGTACAATGCAACTCAAGTATGTACAATGCAAGGAATTAAAGAATATTTTTTTTTTCTTTTAGTAGAGATTGGGCCATCTCAAAGAACAAACCGACATGTCATAAGGCTCTCACATCCCCTAGAAGATTATATAACTTTGGTGATCGGTAGAACTTGCGGCCAGTTTCGTCAGACAGAACGGGCACGAACACAAAATAAGTTGCTTCCGCACTTACCATCCGAGCTATTTATCCACGAGTTTCAATTGTTGACGGCTTTAGAACGGGTAGGATAGGATATTTAGAAGCGCAGTCCTAGACGTCATGATACATCTCACAAGAACCCATTCTCACACTCCCTCACCAAAATCCAAGGAACCCCACCGAACTAACTACTCCGGCCCTCATTCCGTCAATCTTGGTGCAACGCCGTTCTCGCGGCCACAAATGTGAATAAGTGATCTCGAACAATAGCTAATCTCCTCGGTCTTCATGAAGATTAATTTCCGGGTCCCTATTCCAATTCATTTTCAACTTTCTGTTTTTTTTTTTCTTTTTTTTTCAATTTCATTCTCATACCAATAAGCACATGGAGCCACCAATGATGATACAATATCCAAGGAGATCAAATATCACAATAGACAATGTGGGGGTGGAATGTGTCAAATCAAATGATGTAATCAATATATGTCGACACCCCCACACTCGATGTAAAGCATATGACGAACCCGGTAGTCAATGTGTAAACGTGCTAATTCCAACCAATCCTCCTCATCACCTGAGATGTAGAAAATATGAATGAAGCACAAGCACGTCCTCCTATAACATCAACCAACCCCCACACCATGACGTGCGAAAAAGGTATCACGCACTACGGCACTCCACCTGTGGTCGTGGTGTAAGGACACGACTAACCGCCACACCGAAGTGTGCTGCCGTCTCTAACTCACCCTCACATCCCCTCAAAAGATGACATGTAAGAATATCCACTCAATATGTATAATATCAGCTCACCCTCAACGAACCTCCCTAACTCGACTCCCTCTATCATGACGCATAGGAAGGGACCATTCTAACTAGTGATATAAGTCACAAGGAACGACTTCCTAGGCTAGAGGCTGTGAATAAAAGGGGTAAATGGATCAAATTGGGGTAACTATTGGACCTAGGCGATGGAGACGAGGCGTGAGGTCCCCATAAAAATCACTCGCACAGCTGTTCCGTTGCCACTACGAGGAGGGTTGACGACTACCTAAGTGACGGTGGTGTAGCGCTAGTTGGATAACTAGTTTAAGAGACAGCTACTCACAATTCTCGAGTGCATTGGCCCTATAGCCTTCCTACTCCAGATTCTCGCGTGTCTACCTTACCCCAGATTTTCATACTACCGAGGGAATACTATCATTGAGCCCTCTACACGCTTACTCTCTTCAATTGCCCTTTCTCAAAAAAAATCAATTTTTAGGATTTTTTTTTTGACACTATATGTAACTGGCCAACTCGACTAACCAACAAAGTATGGTTGGTGGACTTAATAAATAAAAGTGCAATAATAATATACAATGCATAAAATAAACGTGCACATGCAAAACTAACGGACTCGACATCTACATGCAAACACGACTTTCTAAACTACATGTAACAAGGCTATGCAATGGCTAACTAGCGGATAGCTAAAAAATCCCCCACACTTGAGCGCTTCGTTGTCCTCAACGAAAAATAGAGTAAAATCAAGAGGACTCGGCTGCTCAAGCGTAGGGCCGGTGGGTCTAGTGGAGTGAGTGCACGTGAGGTCAAGTCGGAGTGAGCTGAACAAGTATCCAATAATCCAAGTATGAGCAAGTAAATTTTTTCAAGAAACTAAGCGCTAAGAGTGCCTAAGCAAGAATTAAAGCCGAGAGAGAGAGAGAATTGTACCAAATATTTCGGAAACACGAGCTAGTGAAGGTATGAGTACCTCCTTAAGCTCCTCGGTGTCCCCGTCTTAAGTTCCTCTTTGAGCTTTGGCCGAATCCCCCTCCAAAGCAATGAATCGGAAGATTTAAGTTTTTGGATATCTACCTCTTTGAATTCCCCCACACTCAATCCGCTCACTATCTCAAAAGCTCAAGAGTTAATCAACTCACTATCTCAAAAACTTTTTAATTTGGATGCGTTTTGGGTTTGGGGTGTGTTGGTGTTCTTGAGGGTTTGGAGAGGAAGAAGATGAAGAAAAGGAGTGTTTGATCCAAATTGGGGTGTTAGGGGACTTTTTGGTTGGTTCTTCGCTTCAAAAATCCTTCAAAATGTCGAAATAACCCCCAAAAAGCATCAAAATACTTCCAAAAAGTGAGCTGTCCGGGCCATTTCGGCCCCCATTTCGGCCTGAAATGGAGCCCGATTTCGGCCCGAAATAGAGGCAGAAATCACTGTAGCTTTTCAAAGCAATGCCCTTTTCATTTTGGGCCGAAATAGGGGCATTTCGGCCTCCATTTCGGCCCGAAATGCCTGGAACTCTCCAACTTGTTTTTGCTCTATCTTCTTCATCCGACATCCGTTTTGCGCGATTCTTGAACCGTTGGACTCCACACTCGAAGAGGAATCTATTTTTGACTAGAAAATTCCCAAATCAAGAAATTTTCCATTTATTCTCAATTTATCTCTCTTGTGCAAAGAATCTCGCCTCCAAAGTTCTTGAACTCTATTTTCACTCCGGATTCCAATGCGTGCAACCCTAATACTCCAACTCGCTACCATGCTCCTCATGACTAATTAGCTACTCCTCAACCTCGAACTTCTTTATCAAGCTCAATGCTTCCGGTTAGCTAGTTGTTCCTCGTTTTGCGTGCGAAATTGTGCACATGCATCAAGAATAGGAATCCGGAGAGTTCTTCGATACCTGTGCCCTGTACACTCATAGGAAATATTAAAACAACTCTCTCTCACCCCTCACAATCAAATATGGAGAACTTAAAAACAAAAACGAAACAAAATATCAAACTCTACTCTACATTGGGTTGCCTCCCAAGAAGCGCTTGTAATTTAAGGTCGACGGCCCGACCCGATTACCTCAACTGTCTAGGATAGTGAAGGATGCTTAACTCTCCACTTCTTCTTCTTCCACCATATCTTTTCCAGAACTTCACGTGCACCCCTGTGCTTCGAACATGGTGGACAATTGTAGAAGCTGACCCCTTTCATCTTACACTTTTTCTTCTTAATCAGCTTCCACGAAGTACTAATGGGCTCAGGTGAATCTCTAGCCATGAAATCATCCCAGTAGTACCTTTCTGGTGCTAAATGCTCTTCAGTCAACGCATGCATTTCACTCATACCCCCACACTTGCTGATTTCCAAAGCCTCAATAACAACAATCACAAATGTTTCATCAACTTCATCATCAGTACGCCACAAGCTCTCAATGTATGTGTCATCCCAATCATGCCAAGGCTATAAGATAATTTGAGACTTCCTTGCAGCGAGCATCGCCTCCTCTATTGTGTGACACACAACTCCACCCCAATCTGAATCAGAGTCTGAGTCCTCATAAATGGCAGAGTCCACCAATGGTTCATGGACACTGCATTCTTCGCTCGGCTCATGTATCTCTTCTTCCACGACTACAGCTTGGGATGCGGATTCTCGTTCTTTCTCCATCCTAGCCATCAGTGTCCTTTGCATCTCTAGGACAGATGGTAGCCAATGAGGTTCATCAAAACCATCTTGTGATGGTGTCCATAGAGACTCAATTAAGGGCTCAATGGCATGTGGCAGAGGCTCCTCTTGTGGCTCATCTTTAAGAAGGGACATCCTTGTGATGCGTGCTTGGATCTCCCCCATAATATTGTGCAAGTCCTCCATGCTTGCTGATGAGTCCTCTTGATGCTAATGAAGCTGTGGTGGATCGAATATGCATGCGTCGTCATACTTGTGATCCTTCTTGCATTTGTAGCACCAAATCATTGAGCATGTGTCATCATTGTGCCAAACTCTGCATTTAGCACAGTAGTAGGGGTAATCAGAGATCCTCACATAATCCTCGTCGCTCCACATGCTCATTACGTCTCCTGCTTCCTGTGTTCCTGCAAAATAAACTCACAAGAAACCCGTGAAGCACAGAGATAGAAACAAAATAAAACAAACTAAAAGAAAAGTACTCTAAACTAACTCCTAACTAAATAATCTACCGCTGTCCCAGGTAACGGCGCCAAAAACTTGACACACTTTCTTACGTGTCACCGCAAGTGCACGGTTCAAGTAATGTAGGGTAAAATTTCAACCCAGAGTTATCGATCCCACGAGGACAAGCTTGAAATTATTTAATTAGTTATTAGTTAAGAGTACGGTAACTGGGAGGAAGAATTGTGATTGATTAATAATAGAAATAAAACTAAACTAATATTTTTGGGTTTTTATTTTTATGAAAGAAATATGGAGAAACTAGGCATTCTCTACATAAACCCTAGGCTCTCTAGAGAAGCCTAGCAAAACGTCTAGTTACTACTAAAAATCGTAGCAACACAAAAAAATTTCCCCATAAAAGTGATTAAAAGAGAGAAGAAGAGATCAAACGCTAGAAATCGTGAAGATTGGTGCGATCCGGGCTCTTCTCCTTGCTTGAGGTTGCTCCCAATGGAGTCTCCTTGCTCTCCTCCTTGATCGTGGCTCCCAATAGGCGTGAATGATCCTTATTTTCTTCCCTAGGTCGTCCTTCCTTCATAACCCGTAGAAGTCTTTAGTAATTGCACAATAGCCCCCTGAAATCTGCTCGTCACTTCAAAACGCGATATCTTCTTCGTCCGAACTCCGATTTAGCTCCGTGATCTATCGATGGAAAGATCTCTGAGTCTAATTTCATATGGCACTGTTCTCACCCTAAATGAGTTGTAGAACTCCGGATATGATCAAAATAGTGCAGAATGGTCATCCAAGCTCCTCCAATTCGGCTTCTCTTCACTCCACTTGAGCTCCCGTTGTTTCCGAAGTTCGCTCCATGCCTCCTATCAATCGATAAGCATCCGTTCCTGCCAAGACAACATGAACGAACATACCAAGCGATTATATTTGACAAATAACAATGAAATATGCATAGAAAACGCCCGGACTAACAATACAGCACATGACAGCAACAAGTGATAAAACGACCTAGAATCTCTAACATTAGGCTCAAATCACTCTCCAAATACATATTATGATGTGGTAAATGCTAAAGAATTATAGCCTCTAAGAGGTGCTATCATGCATTACTCTCCCACTCATACCATCTCCCACAACAAACATTGCCACCATCTTAACTCACCTTAAGGCCCCAACAGCATGGATCGTGGTTCAAGGGAGCCTCAACAGCCTCCTTGAACAGTTCAGTTGGACATCTGTTAAAATCAATCAGATGATCGCTGAGGAGGAAGCAAGGGTGGCAGGCGACGTCTTTCAAAACAACCAGGTTGTGACCACAGATGACAATCTGAGCTCGAACCTCTGGTACATCGTCCAGTTTCCATCCGACATTGGAGAAGAAAAGCATGTAATGTTGGAGAACTATAAGGCAACCTGGATACCAGAGTATGCGGGAAACATTCGGAGAAAATCAGAGGAATATCTTCATACGATCGTACAGAAGGGGGGATTCTTGGCGGAAGGCAGAAATTAGATGGATGTGGTAGAAGAGGAGGAGATCAGAGCAAAGGTGGATGACCAAAGAAGAAGTGCACCAGGGGGGCTGCTGGACGGAGTGAGGGTGTCCAACTTTCCCATGAGGATTGTAAGGATGCGTGCACTGGTGCTTTTAGAAGCAACTTCATGGCTCTGGTTGGCAGGCACAGGCCAAACATTGTCTGTGTGACTGAAACCAGAATGTCTGGGGATAGGGCCTGATGCATTTGCGCCTCTCTTGGCTTTGAGAGATGCTTTGTGGCTGATCCATATGGATTTGGTGGCGGCTTTTGGATTCTGTGGGAGCCAAATGAGGTGCAGGTGGATGTCATTGTTGTGTCTCAGCAAGAGATCCATGCCTCAGTCCAGGTTTGATATGAACACCAAAGCTAGTAGTTCTATAATTTTTCAATCACATGCCTTAGCACATATATATGTACGTTAGTCTTTATGTTTTCGAGATGTGAAACTCCTAATCACTAGTTATGAATGCATGTGTGCTTCCATGAGTTCAGGCTACGGGGAACTAATGGAGCCACAGGTGAAGCTGGAGAATGGGCATAACTCTGCCTACAAAGCTCCTCTGCCAACGCTCGTCTGTCGTAGCTTCCATTTCCTGTGTTGAATCACTTTAATAATCATGTTTTTAAATTTAATGTTGAAATATGGTTTTTGAACCTCCGTCCCATGGTTTGAGGAGGGGGTTGTGCTTTGAGGTTGTAAGGGGTGGTTTTGTCCCCCTGTATTTGTGGTTTTATTTGACGTTTTTATTTATGCTAGATGTTATTTATTCCTAAAATATACCTAGTCATCCACATATATGCTGTTATTTATTTCCCATGTATTAACTATTTTTCCAAAACAACGACTTTATCAATGTTCATAAGTTATGACTAATTGTATAACTAATAATCTGCATTAGCAATTTAAAGTTCTTATATATAAAAATAAGTTTATTATTCTAGTTTCCTATCATTGAATCATTATTCTAGTAATTATTCTAATTATTCTAGTAATTATTCTAATTTTTCTAAGAATTATTCTAATTATTCTAGCAATTTAAAATTATTATATATAATAATAAGTTTTTCCCCCTATTATTCTAGTAATTATTCTAATTATTCTAGTTTCTAATTGTGTCACTAATAATCTGCATTAGCAACATCACCATGAAGAACAAACACTCAGCCCAACACAGAAGGATAAATTGAACAATTTTTTTCGGACAAACCCTAGTTGAAGAGTAAGTCCCCAACTATAGAAATAATGATATCCCTAATCCAAAGAGCATACCAAACCTCCAAATACAACCACGAATTAAGAAAAGATGCATTCAAATACGGAATTGCAGATCTATAGCACGAATCGACCTGATAAACCACAAATTAAGAAAAGAACACAACAACAACTACTAATGTACGAGAGTTTGAGAGAAGTTAGTCCAAACTGACTGTCCTTGAGGCTAAGCCAATATCGACTCCGTGGGTTCTTGAATCAGCACTCCGATGACCTTGAGGCGCAATAGCTGTCTCCGTTTCGAAGACATTCAGTGGTTCCATCGGTCGGGGAGCTGAGTGAGTGGTCGCGGGAAGAGCTTCAGAGAGCTCTTGGATTGTGGATAAGGGTTGAGGAATGAGTGGGGAGCAACGGGTCCGTATGGAATTTTGTTTAACTGAATCCCTTACAAATTATTTTCATTCAATGTATTTTCCTCCCCTATATTTGGATGTAGTTGTATTCCCCTCCCCTACAAATATTTTTGTTAATTATACTTTCCTCCCAAAGTTTCATTGTAATGCAAGTTCCCTCCCCTGTAAATGTATTTTCTTCATAGCAGTTATTTCCTAGAGTTTGAAACAAATTTCACTTTGCTTTAGAAGTTGACACGAATATTTTTTTTGGTGAAAAACTGACACGAACATTGTTCGTGGAATATATAGGTTATAAGACAATCGAAATGTCAGTTCTAAATTAAGGTAATAATCGATAATATGCTCTCATGGCCTACCGCATAATAGACCATGCATTGACTGTGGAGTTGACTACCTCTCACATTTGTCCAAACCTATACGTTTGACTAGGTGGAGAATTAATAGTAGACCGTTCAGAGTTGCCTTCTTACCTCAATACGAGGGGTTTAGGGTCTACCAAGTACATATATACGTATATACGTACGTATACCATGCATAAACTATACATTTGAATTACAAGGCTCACCTTTAACTGTAAAGTTGACTTTTTCTTTTACGTTGACTTTCTATGTGCAAACCTACTACTCTGACAAAGTGGAGACCAAAAATTTTAATGTTCACAACATAGTTGACTTAGTATAACCTCAAAAATCCAAGTACATTGGGTTGAGGATAGACCATCATGCATTGACTGTGGATTTGACTTATGAGCTCGATCACCTTAGACTGTACTGTAGCCCTTTTCCTTTACGGTGACTTTCTTTGTGCGAACTTACTAATCTGAAAAATTAGAGACCAAAAAGTTGTCTGTTCACTACATAGTTGACTTAGTATAACCTCAAAAGTCAATTTTAGGGTTTAGGGTTTAGGGAGACTTTTTTCGTGCGAACTTACTAATCGGACAAATTGGAGACCAAAAAATTGTCTGTTCACTACATAGTTGACTTAGTATAACCTCAAATGTCAATTTTAGGGTTTAAGGTTTAGGGTAGACCATCATGCACTGACTGTGGAGTTGACTTATGAGCTCGATCATCTAATTTGACTGTACAGTTGACCTTTTCCTTTATGTTGACTTTCTTCGTGCGAACTTACTAATCTGACAAAGTGGATAACAAAAAGTTATCTGTTCACTACATTGTTGACGTAGTATGACCTCAAAAATTCAAGTATAGGATCATTCATTGCCAATGGAGTTGACTTATGAGCTCACATTTGACTGTAGTTGACATTTTCAATAACCGTTGACTTTATTCATCCAAAGCTATATATATATATATATATATATATATATATATATATATATATATATATATATATATATATATATATATATATATAGCTGACTAAGTGGAAACCAAAATTAAAGTTGACCAATCACTTGGTTCGTAGTTAATCAAACCTTCTAGACCACCTTTCAAATTAGAGGTGAATTTTCGGTTTATGTTTGACCATAATTTATTTAAGCGATAATTCACAAAAAGGGCCGGCTCTATAGTAAGCAGCCGAGGCCGCCGCTTTAGGCCCCCAATACGGCGAGGGGCCGATTTTTATTAGGAATCATTTTTTTAAAGACAACTCTATAGTTATCTCAACTAATTGCATATTTTGATGCAATTTCATCAATAATTGTATATTGGTTTGTGGTAGTTTATATTTTTTTACACAAAGTTGACCCAAGTTCGAATCTTGTTGATGACATATGTGAACATTTAAGTTTTTATATAATTATCAAAAAGTTGTACGGTCCTTGAACATGAATATAAGTTAATATATAACACACAAGTAGTAGTTACACATAGCTATATCATTGTTCAAATATCTCTCACAGAAAATGTTTCGGGAATACTTACAGGCAAAGATTCAATATTACATATATAACAGAAAATAAGCAAAAGCTACAACAAAGATAGCAGCATCTAGCTTCTTCTGGTTCCTTTTCCTTTCCCCCCACATCTGCTGTTCTCTAATCGAGAGATTCACCCATTCCTTTGAATTTTTCCACAGGCACTTCAACAATTTCGTTACCTACAAGTAGCTCGACTTACCTTTCACGTTCAGCTGCATACAGTCAGTTTCGGTGGGTCATCCTTTTCATCCTCTGAATCAGAGAAGATCACTGGAGCATTCAAATACAGTGGAGGCCGTCGTGTGAGAGCACTGGTCACCTCCTCCTCTTTAAAGGGTGGGGATTTTGCTGTCGTTACTGACACACATGCAATAATAGAGTGAATTACATGTATGTATATCAATATCATCAGGGTTTCTTACAGTGACCAAGCACTGGTCAAGCAGCGCGCATAATGAACATCATAAAATGCAATAATAGGCTCATATCAGTACTCCACAAGAAAAACTTGACCATTCCGGGTAAATCACAGAAAGGGGCTCAGATCAGTACTCATTAAAACCAGCAGATAAGAGATCGATGATCACAGGCTGCAAAAGGATTTTTCCTTAAGCCATGCGTATCACACTCTATGGGCTATAACGTGTGAATTCAATAGATCCATATCATCATCACCTATTCAGTGAGAATGAAGAGGCTCAGATCTGTACTCATGAAAACCAGATAAGAGATGGATGATCACAGGCTGCAAAAGAATTTTTCCTTGCCATGCATATCACACTCTATCGGCTACAAAGAGTGAATTCGAAGAATCCATATCATCACGGACTCTTACAGTCAGCAAGCAGTGAGCATGAAGAACATCATAATATCATGAAGAGGCCCAAATCAGTACTCATGACAACCAATATCTTGAATTAACATCCACTAATATCTTGAAAGCAACAGCTATTTCTGAGACAATGCACCTCATTAAAATTAGAATCATGAAAGATGGAGCACCTCCAAATACAACTCAAAATTGATCCGTTTATGATATCTATTATATCTCAAATTTTCATTCATGTGATCATTCATAACTTCCCAAGCGGTCGAAGCATTAAGCCATAACATAGACTTGAAGTGAACCAAAATACCATTCGTTGCTAATTCTAACCTTACGTCCTCTATAGTCTACGAGTACTTGTGAAGGACATTTCGACCCGATTTGGAGGAACACAAATTATTGTTTGCATCATTTCGTCAACATTAATTATCAGCTGGTCAAAATGCCCTTCACAAGTACTCCTAGCAACAAGGTCAAGACTTTTGTGTACTGTTATTTTCTGTATTTTATCTCATATCTTTCTTATTTTTATTAATTGATAATTTCCTTTGGCAATAAACTGACATATTAATGAACTAGAATTCATTAATTGGAAATTCATCCGTTCATCTGCTACCGGACGCCGGCACTTGCGAAGGCCACTATGACCAGGGTTTCATGCACAAATGTTTGCATTGAATTGCCAACATTATCAGCGGGTCAAAATGACCTTCGCAAGCTGCGGCAGAATAGAGAGGTTGAACAGAGGAAATTCATGCACAGATGTTTGCATCCAATTGCCAACATTATAAGCGGGTCAAAATGACCTTCGCAAGACCCGGCAGAATTAAGAGGTTGAACGGAGGAAATAGATATTAACAAATAACAAAAATGGAATGAACGAAGGGAAATACGGAAATGGGCATCTGCACTCGTGAAAACCAGATAACACATCCATGATCACAGGCTGCAAAAGGATTTTGCCTCGCCATGCATATCATGACACTGTATCGGCTACCGAGTGAATTCGAACGATCCATATCATAAAGACCTCTTCAGTGAGCATGAATAGGATCGGATCAGTACTCATTAACAAATAAGAGATGACAACAGCAGGCTGCAAAAATAAATTTGCCTTGCCTGACATATTACACTCTAACATGTTCAATGAGTGAATTCGACAGATCCATATCATCATGGCCTCTTACACAACTAAATATTTGGACACATCAGATTATGAACTTGTAGCAATGACATAGGATACTTGAAAACTTCATACCATACACATAAATTGGGAGACATGCGCATTTTCAGCTACCTCATTTTCATCCACATCACATCCAACTAGCCAAATTATATTTACATTAAAACACACATTCCTATTCGTATGTTTCCGCATAGATATATCATTCATCCCATGAATACACACTTTCCAGTCAGTTAACAGCAACCACTTCGTTATGTGAGAAACAGTATATATATACACCACATTCTACACTCAACTAGCAGATCCGAACACAAGATTTACCCATAGTTAAATGTTTGCAGATATCACAGTAAAATTAAAGCACATACAATTTATAAGCATGAAAGATGGAGCCCAGCCTACAAATACAGATATCACAGTAAAATGAGCTCAAGCCACCATTCAGACCCAAATTGAAAAGCGCATGTATAATCAATAGAAAGAGAGAAGCCAAATTTAGATTGAGAGACAGAGAGCGACGGACCAGTGCTGAGGACAAATGTTTGTGAAGGGTGAGACATGGAATTTCTCTTCCTGCGCCAACACTCCATTCTCAGATTTGAACCAGCTGGTGCCCGATTGAGTCAATCGGAATGAAGAACGATCGATTCGGGAAAGGAGATAGACGATGGTGGTGAGAGGACCGCGGTTTTGCGGATATAGAGAGAGCTAGAGAGAGCGCTAGCGGTGGTGTCGAGTGGAAGATGATGAGTTAGCTAGGGTTCTTGGTAGGTGAATTCGATGTGGAGGGCCGAATGGGGGAATAATGGCAGGGAGTCATTAGTTGGCCAGCAGATAGCTAGGGTGAATTAATTTTTTGGTATGATTTGATCTTGCCTCCAACACTTGGGGAGATTTCATTTCCCTCCCCAAAACTTAGCGAAAATTTCATTTCCCTCCCAAAAGTTTGGTCAAATTTTTGTTTAGATCCATTCCCGACAAAACTGCAAGTCGTTGATAATTTTTTTTTTATTTCGGATGACTAGTCGTTTCCCCACGACAGAAACACAGTGGTCTTTAAAAATCTAAAAGACGACAAGGCAGACAACTAATTGATAAAAAGACTGTTTGTACTGCTTTTAAAGACCATAATCCTGGTAGTCGCAAGGAAACTGGTCGCTGAAAGCAGGATCTGTTGTAGTGAACTAAGCATCAAGGGAGGGGGTTCAAATTTTGCACTGTGGGATTCCAGCGTATATTTTTTGTTTGCTAGCAGACTGCACCAACGAGAGGGTACATGATATCATATCTCTTGGATCATATCTGCGACCTTTGAGGAAAAAGCTGGTTATGATCTCCTGGTACAAACAAACCAAGACATTCATAGGGCCTCCCAATGCCGTAGGGGTTGGCCTGTAAAAGAAAATTAAAAAGTGATGCTAATGTCCATTAGCTGACATTCTTTGTTACATGAGTTCCTTCAATCTTTCTGAACTCTTCCACTCTCTGAAACTATCACAACTAACATTAATATTCAGAGGAAAGACAATAAATCTTGGTTTTAGAAGGTTAATAGTTCAAGAACGGAGAGATAATGTAATATTCTAAAATTACATGATATCCTAAAGTTATTATTCTAGACCTACATTTCTCTAACACTAAACAAAGAGAAATCAGATTTTTGGTTAACCCTTTTTTAGTTCCCAACCATACATGAAAGAGGTTAGAGTTCATACAATAGTAAAGAGTTAAATATGACAGTGAAGTTGTATCCCGAATGAGTCATAGCTCCTTATTCACCCAAATATCTAGTAGTACATTGGTGACCACCTTACAGAACCAACAACCTCCTATCACCATGGCAGCAGGGTCTGCTAAACTCAATGATCGAAGGAAGCTCATTCTTTCTGTTGGAATAGATGCCCTAGAGGCAATCTAGTTTAGTATGAATTATTTGTGGCTAGAAATTCATTTATTATTTATTGGATATTTAATATAATGAAGTCCTTAGATTTAAAATTGTGTTGTTTATCTTAAATATCCCTAGTCAAGTATAATGATTAATAGGACAATCATCTATAGACTAGTATGGGGTTGGATTGATATGGAGATATCACGATCCAACACATAGGTGTGCATTAGGGAATGTTGCACTGGATTGACCCATCTCCGAGAAGGCTACATACACATTATGTTGAGTCACAAGCGCTTCTCGCGGTACAATGGTATTGTCATCCTTAGACTTGAAGTCACTAGATATTCTAGTTGTGGATTATTGTGATCTTGGTAGCGTTAAACGCTACACCGTAACTGGGTAGTTATAAAGGCGTGTACTGGATACAATAAGAAGAAAGCTTAGAGATCGTAGTGGACGTAGATAGGATTTGTCCCTCCCACATAACGGGAGCAAATATCCTAGGCCACTCGAGGGATAGTGCTTATAGAATGTCTGGCCAGACTCAAATAAATCAATATGGGATATTGATGTTATTTGCACGAATAAGGCTATTCCCATGAATCGAGAAACTATGGATTGGATATACGAGTGTGACTTGTATGTCTCGTGTCCAATCCGGATATAGAGACAAAGGGATGAGACAATTACTTGTACAAAGGTTGTCAAGATGACTATTCTATTAGTTGGCTAGAATGGATGTTTTGCTAGAGACTGCTCCATATTAGCAAATAGTTGCTACCAACTAGATAGAACCTATGGGGTCACACGCTATATAGAGTTGAACTGGATTTGGTAATTAATTATTTGGATTAATTAATTATAAGGATCACTTTGCAAACCCTTGCAAACTTAGTAGGGACTAATTTGCAAGGAAGGGACTAAATTGAATTCTAGTAGGACTAGAATAAGTCCTTTAGGTAGTTAACAAGGAGTTGTTGGACTATATAAAGGACCTTCCTTCCTTCCTTCCCACATAACTTATGCTCATTAGTGAACATAACAAGAGTGGGAGAGAACAAAAGGAGAGAGAGCAAGCAACAAGGAGGCCCGAACCGCCCCCTTGCCGCCGCCCCGTCCCCGTCGGCCAAAGGAGGCCGAGACCCTCCTTTGGGTCTCGTTTTGCGTGATTTCTTCTTCCTCTTCCTATTCCGGGCTAGCACCAAAGGAGTTGGGAGATCTAGGATCAACTCTAGGCGTGGATCAACTATAGAGAACGTGACATAATTCGCGTTTGAAGTCATCAAGGAGAACCCAAAGGTGTGTTTATGATTTCTATCCCTTACCATCGTTATGTCTCTTGACTTGTGATCCTTGGAGGGTTTTGCATGGTTTTATGTTTGATTATGCTTCCGTTGTGCGATCCATGAATCAAAACCCTACAGTGGTATCAGAGCCAGAGGTCGTAGAGCATAAACGTGGTTTATGTGTTACGTTCTAGTTGTTTTACACCTTAATTTGATTGTTTATCGCGTAAAACAAGACAAATCAAGCATAGGATGTAATTTGTCAACAATTAATCATAACAAGATCAGATTTTTGCATTGGATGCATGAATTGGTGAGTTTGAGAAATTTTAGGATCTTAGATCTAGGGTTTGGGCATCCTTGAGGAAGAAGGAGTTCTCCCAAAACAAGGAAACAACCAAACTTGGGCACCAAGCAAGGGAGTTGTTTTGGAAACAACTCCCTCAAGGAGGTTCGGCCTCCCTAGGGACCGCACCCCTTGCTTGCCGCCCAAGATTGGCCGCCCTAAGGGCTGGGCGGCCCTAACCCGCGGGTCTAGCCTTGTGGGTTTTGGGCCGGCCCGGCCCTAGGGCCTTGTGGTTCACTTTGTTGGGCCCGGGCAATTTGATTGTTGGGCCCATGGACCGTTTTAACCCTAGAAATCCTAAAATTAATTAAAATTGACCAAGCGCGTTAAAATTGGATTTTAACTGTTTATGTGCAAATCGCATGGTGATTGGATATGGCCTTAGGATGTGGTTTGATGTGGATGTTTAATTTTGTGGTTTGGTTTTACGGCCTGCGAGCTGATCAATTAATTGTAATAATTAATTAGGGTTTTATGGCCTGCGTGCCAAATTTTTTTCTCAACTTGTGAGATTTATTTTATTTAGTATAGATATTAGCTAGTGCTAGATAAAGTAGATTGTTAGCCAAGATTGGAGAAAAGAAGCCCAAAGCCAAAGGAGCCACAAAATATGGAGCATGGAGCATTCCACAAGAATATGAATGATGGACCAAAAGATCAAGACGCATGGAGATGTGTTTGCTTTAGGGTTCATAGATAATTACATTGGCTTGGAATTATCTTAGTCTAGAAAAAGGCCATATCCACATCACGTTTAATTTCTGTTTTGTGGTTGTTTAATTATATTGTCTTATTATTTGTGTGGTTGGTGTATGGATGATGCATGCAATTAGGATAATAAGATTAGACAACCCGGATCTATTATTTGGAGTTGTGCCCAAACTCAAATAGATAGATTAGTTGATATTGATCAACAAAACAATTAAAAATTGAATTTAAAAATCCCTCAAAATTCAAATATTGTGTTCTTGCCTTCTCGTTATTTAAACACTCATTATCATCATTATTTATCAAGTTCGTGCGTGCCAAAGCATGGCGACTTGGTTCATAATGATGGAATGCGATGGCACGTAACAATGTGCAATTGTTTAGATAAGAGGTTGAACACAACTAGGCTATTAATTTGATTAAGAAACCTAGAGGCAATCAATTGGGATTATCCATATGGATGGATAAATAAGGAGTTATTTGCCCGATTGAACCAAGAGTTGCATATGGGATGCAATTGGAATCGTTCCTACCTAAAGTAGTCAAATTATGGGTGACTTGCCAAAGCAAGCTCATAAGGAGATGAAAGATGGATCTTGGCCCACTAGAAAATATGAGGATATTTTCCGCATTAATATCTTGAGGGTTATTAATCCGTAGAAAAATAGTGGGAGCTATATTTGATAAACTAGCCATTATTGAATACAGTCAAAATTCCCAAATACTAAAACTTGCGTATTTTCCTTTTGTAGAATTCCAAATGGCAAACAACTCATCGAGTTCACAACATTCCCTACGATCTATCCTTGAGAAGGACAAGCTCTCTGGAACCAACTTTCTTGATTGGTACAGAAACTTGAGAATTGTTCTCAACCAAGAGAAGAAACTGTACGCAATAGAGGAGCATGTTCCAGAAGGTCCAGAGAACCAAACACCTGCGGCCTTAAAGGCGTATCAAAAGCGTGTTGATGACGCTAATGACGCGGCCTGCCTAATGCTTTGCACCGTGACTTCTGAGCTTCAGAAGCAACACGAAAACATGAATTTTGTCGATATGATCGAACATCTAAAGCAGCTCTTCCAAGAGCAGGCGAGGGTAGAGAGGTATGAGGTCTCAAAGGCACTGTTCAAATGTCATCTGGCAGAAGGGAACCCGGTGGGACCCCATGTACTCCGAATGATCGGGTACTGGGAGAATCTCGCCCGACTAGGGTTCCCGGTCGGCCAAGAGTTGGCAACCGATCTCGTGTTGCAATCGTTGCCCGAGGGTTATGGACAGTTCATTATGAACTATAACATGAACGAGATCGTTAAACCACTGCCAGATTTACTCAACATGTTGAGGACGGCTGAACAGAGCATCAACAAGGGTAAGGGCAAGGCCATAATGATGGTACAGAAAGGAAAGGGCAAAAGGTTTGCCTCTTCCTCCAAGGGCAAAGGCAAGTCAGTTGCCAAGTCCAAGGAACCTGCCCTTAAGCCTGTTGGTGGAATTGCCAAGGCCGTGACTAAAGGTGAGTGTCACTACTGCAGTCAGCCTGGACACTGGAGGAGGAACTGCCCAAAATATTTGGAGGACAAGAGGCTTGGAATAGTGATTCCACCACCACCAGGTATTTTTGTTGTAGATGTCAATTTAACTGTCTCTACATCATGGGTATTAGATCCTGGATGTGGATCTCATATTTGTCGAAATATGCAGGATCTAAAGAGAAGTAGGAGATTGGCTAAAGGAGAGGTAGATCTGCGCGTTGGGAATGGAGCAAAGGTTGCTGCGTTGGCCATAGGCGTGTGCGAGCTATCTCTACCTTCAGGACTAGTTTTAGAATTAAATAATTGCTATTTTGTGCCTGCTATGAGCAGAAACATTATTTCTATTTCTTGTTTGGACAAGGATGGTTTTATTATTTCAATAAAGAACAATTGTTGTTCCTTTTATTTAAATAATATTCACTTTAGTGCGCAATTATTTAATGGACTTTATGTCCTTGATCTAAGCAATCCTGTCTACAACATTAATACCAAGCGGATTAAAATAAATGATTTAAATCCTGCTTATTTATGGCATTGTCGTTTAGGCCACATAAATGAGAAACGTGTATCTAGACTCCATAAGGATGGACTACTAGACTCATTTGATTTTGAATCATATGAGACATGTGAGGCTTGTTTATTGGGAAAAATGACAAAGTCCCCTTTCAATAAGAAAGGTGAGAGGACTAGTGAGCAATTGGCACTCATACATACTGATGTGTGTGGGCCATTTGCCACGCCTGCCAGGGGTGGTTATGTCTACTTCATTACATTTACTGGTGATTACAGTAGATATGGATTTGTGTACCTTATGAGGGCAAAATCCGAATCCTTTGAAGTGTTCAAAGAATTCAAGAATGAAGTAGAGAAGCAACTTGGCAAAAGTATCAAGGCTCTACGATCGGATCGTAGAGGAGAATACTTGAGCCAAGAGTTTGACGACTATCTTAAAGAGTGTGGGATCGTGTCCCAACTCACTCCACCCGGAACGCCACAATGGAATGGCGTGTCCGAGAGGAGGAATCGAACCCTGTTGGATATGGTTCGATCTATGATGTGTCAATTGGATCTTCCAATATCATTTTGGGGCTACGCTCTATTAAGTGCAGCTTTCACCATTAACCGTGTTCCATCTAAATTAGTTATGAAGACACCATATGAGATGTGGAGTGGGAGGCGTCCCACACTGTCGTTCATGAGGATTTGGGGCTGCGATGTCTATGTAAAACGTTTACAATCAGACAAGTTGGGGCCTAAATCGGATAAGTGTAAATTTGTGGGGTACCCTAAGGAAACTAAGGGTTACTACTTCTACAATCCAACCGAGAACAAAGTGTTTGTTGCTCGGACCGGTGTGTTTCTAGAAAGAGAATTTGTATCTAAAGAAGCAAGTGGGAGGAATGTAGAACTTGAAGAGGTTCAAGAACCACAAATCACTGAACCGATTATGGAACATGAACAGGAACCACAAGTAGTTGTGGAGCAACCTGTTCAGGTAACACAAGAGCTTCGTAGATCTAGTAGAGTGCGCCAGGAACCCGAGAGGTATGGACTTCTCGTAACCGATTCCGGTGACACGATGCTCATAGATGATGAGCCTACTACCTATGAGGAGGTCATGAGTGGCCCAGACTCTCAGAAGTGGCTGGAAGCCATGAGATCCGAGATGGAATCCATGTATACCAACAAAGTATGGACTTTGGTGGAACCACCCGATGGGGCGCGGCCCATAGGGTGAAAATGGGTCTTCAAGAAGAAGATCGACATGGATGGTAATGTGATTACCTATAAGGGCCGATTGGTGGCTAAAGGATTCAGACAGATTCATGGTATTGACTATGATGAAACCTTTTCACCAGCCACTATGACCAAATCCATCCGAATCCTACTTGCGATTGCAGCATACCACGTTTATGAGATTTGGCAGATGGATGTCAAAACAGCATTCCTTTATGGGAATCTCCTCGAGGACGTGTATATGATACAGCCGGAGGGTTTTGAGGATCCAAAGCAAGCCAACAAAGTCTGTAAGCTGCAACGATCCATTTATGGATTGAAGAAAGCTTCTAGGAGTGGGAATCGACGTTTTGATGAAGTGGTCAAAGAGTTTGGCTTCATCAGAAACGAAGATGAGTCTTGTGTCTACAAGAAGGTTAGTGGGAGCTCTGTAGCTTTTCTGGTCTTGTATGTGGATGACATACTACTCATTGGAAACGACATTCCCATGCTGCAATCTGTTAAAGATTGGCTAGGAAAGTGTTTCTCAATGAAGGACTTAGGGGAAGCAGCCTATATACTCGGTATAAAGATCTATAGAGATAGATCTAAGAGGATGCTAGGCCTAAGTCAAAGTACATATATTGACAAGGTGTTGAAACGGTTCAACATGCAAGATTCCAAGAAGGGATTCTTGCCCATGTCACATGGAATCACTCTTTCGAAGAGTGGTTGTCCTTCCAATGAGATTGAGAAGGAACGCATGAGTAGAATACCCTATGCCTCGGCCATAGGATCTATCATGTACGCCATGTTATGTACTAGACCAGATGTGTCATATGCCTTGAGTATGACAAGCAGATACCAATCCAATCCGGGTGAGAGTCACTGGATTGCAGTTAAGAACATCCTAAAGTACTTAAGAAGAACTAAGGATGCTTTCTTGATATTTGGCGGTGAGGAAGAGTTGCGTGTAAGGGGTTAAACTGATGCAAGTTTCCAAACCGACAGAGATGATTTTAGATCACAATCGGGATATGTGTTTTGCCTGAATGGAGCAGCGGTGAGCTGGAAGAGTTCCAAGCAAGAGACGGTGGCATATTCTACAACAGAGGCTGAGTACATTGCTGCAAATGGCGCAACAAAGGAGGCTGTTTGGATCAGAAAGTTTGTTTCTGAACTTGGTGTGGTCCCTAGTATTGCGGATCCAGTGGAGTTGTTCTGTGACAACACTGGGGCGATCGCGCAATCAAAGGAACCCAGATCGCACCAGACGTCCAAGCACGTGCTCAGGAAGTTTCATCTTATTCGAGATATTATCGATAGAGGAGACGTTCGGATATGCAAGATTCCTACAGATGATAATCTGTCAGACCCGCTTACGAAGCCTCTCACGCAGTGGAAGCATGAAGGGCACACTAGGAGTATGGGCATACGAGATGCGCCAGATTGGCTCTAGTGCAAGTGGGAGACTGTTGGAATAGATGCCCTAGAGGCAATCTAGTTTAGTATGAATTATTTGTGGCTAGAAATTCATTTATTATTTATTGGATATTTAATATAATGAAGTCCTTAGATTTACAATTGTGTTGTTTATCTTAAATATCCCTAGTCAAGTATAATGATTAATGGGACAATCATCTATAGACTAGTATGGGGTTGGATTGATATGGAGATATCACGATCCAACACATAGGTGTGCATTAGGGAATGTTGCACTGGATTGACCCATCTCCGAGAAGGCTACATACACGTTATGTTGAGTCACAAGCGCTTCTCGCGGTACAATGGTATTGTCATCCTTAGACTTGAAGTCACTAGATATTCTAGTTGTGGATTATTGTGATCTTGGTAGCGTTAAAAGCTACACCGTAACTGGGTAGTTATAAAGGCGTGTACTGGATACAATAAGAAGCAAGCTTAGAGATCGTAGTGGACGTAGATAGGATTTGTCCCTCCCACAGAACGGGAGCAAATATCCTAGGCCACTCGAGGGATAGTGCTTATAGAATGTCTGGCCAGACTCAAATAAATCAATATGGGATATTGATGTTATTTGCACGAATAAGTCTATTCCCATGAATCGAGAAACTATGGATTGGATATACGAGTGTGACTTGTATGTCTCGTGTCCGATCCGGATATAGAGGCAAAGGGATGAGACAATTACTTGTACAAAGGTTGTCAAGATGACTATTCTATTAGTTGGCTAGAATGGATGTTTTGCTAGAGACCGCTCCATATTAGCAAATAGTTGCTACCAACTAGATAGAACCTATGGGGTCACACGCTATATAGAGTTGAACTAGATTTGGTAATTAATTAATTGGATTAATTAATTAAAAGGATCACTTTGCAAACCCTTGCATACTTAGTAGGGACTAATTTGCAAGGAAGGGACTAAATTGAATTCTAGTAGGACTAGAATAAGTTCTTTAGGTAGTTAACAAGGAGTTGTTGGACTATATAAAGGACCTTCCTTCCTTCCTTCCCACATAACTTATGCTCATTAGTGAACATAACAATGTGGGAGAGAACAAAAGGAGAGAGAGCAAGCAACAAGGAGGCCCGAACCGCCCCCTTGCCGCCGCCCCGTCCCCGTCGGCCAAAGGAGGCCGAGACCCTCCTTTGGGTCTCGTTTTGCGTGATTTCTTCTTCCTCTTCCTATTCCGGGCTAGCACCAAAGGAGTTGGGAGATCTAGGATCAACTCTAGGCGTAGATCAACTATAGAGAACGTGACATAATTCGCGTTTGAAGTCATCAAGGAGAACCCAAAGGTATGTTTATGATTTCTATCCCTTAACATCGTTACGTCTCTTGACTTGTGATCCTTGGAGGGTTTTGCATGGTTTTATGTTTGATTATGCTTCCGTTGTGCGATCCATGAATCAAAACCCTACACTTTGTTCTTCAATTTCATTTGTTTTGTAAATCAGAAGTTCATACTTCTCAGTTATTTTCAGTAAATACCATTCTTTGATTCAAAGTTACTGTGAAGTTCTCTTCGAAGCAACAAAAACGGTAAATTCGGACAGAGATACATAAAATTACTAATTTCAAAATTTACAGTGAAGTTACCTTGGACGGTAAAAACACGCAATGGCCAGTGGCTACCTACTGGTTTCAGTTTCATTTTCTTTTGCACTGGATCTCAATTAGGAGAATGATGCATAAAATTAGTAATTTCAAAATTATAGACCTGGGGACCAGCATGGAACAAAACCAAAATTTATGGTTCTCCAGACTCCAAAGGCGCTTGATTTTTGCAAATTAATAGAGGTTTCAAAGTCCTTCACGAAAATTGGCACAAATACAGTTGATTATACATAGACATAAAAATCAGAGAGCATTACATCGTTTTAAAATTCGAAGAAGTCAATAGAAAAAAAACACGCTACTACAGAACTCCCATTAAAATCACCAAAAAAAGTTCAAAAACAGATAGTGACAACATGTACTTGGGAATTTCCTGAGTACACTGGCATTAGAAGAGGCGAGGGAGAACGCCGGAGGAGGAGAGGACTTACCGATATTCAGTTCAGAGAGAAGATTGCGGAGAAAGGAGATTGGTAAATATTTGAAACCCTAATTCGGATGAGAGAAATAACAGCTTCAGATCTAGTCGCCGAGAGCGATGGTGAAAGAGTGAGACTGTCGAGGGATTTTGAGAATCGGTAACGGCGACGGCGATGTGGTGGTCAGCGGAAACGGCGATGTGGTGTTCGATTATTCCCTTCTGGAAGGCGACGGCGATCTGAGCTTCTCCCGAAGTGAGAGAGACAATGTGAGAGAGCGGGTAGAAAGTGGAGAGTTCAGTTGAGTTCGTGGGCTGGTCGTGTGCAAGTTTTTTTTCACCCTAAATGAGTCAGATATAATGGCAATGGTTGATTTAATCCAAAGGTCCTAAAGACATTTTGAAGTCAACCGACCTATTTTATATATATACTAGGGTATTGCCCGAGGGCACTATCCCAAATTTGATGTGCATTTATCTTTTATTTGAACGACTTAACATGTCTTAGTCCAACTGTAATATAGCTGAACACGACTATTCAATTATCTTTTGTCTTTCCCTAAAAAAAATATATATCTTTTCGCCATGACTAGGCCCGATTTAATGGAGCTTTACATGACATACTTCAGGGTAATGTAAAATTCAAAAATTCGCCATGACTAGGCCCAATTTAGAGAATTCCACAACCTCTAATCATATCATTGTACGCATGAAACTGCAACCATCTAATTTCATCAATATTAAAAGTTCCACAACCATTTTAAATCGCTCCTAGTCTAAGCAATAGTTAGATACAAAAAGGCATACAATTTGCCACTCTTGGATACAAAATAACGAACACGTGTTCGCATGCCAACAAAGTTCATAGTCCATTGTTCAAATAGTACAAATGATTGTTAGATACAAAAAGACAAACTTCGCGACAGAAAAAAATACACACTGAGCTATTTGTAGTTTCAATTTATCATAATAAGACTTCAGATAGTACTTCTTCCACATTACACATAGCAAACACCATGTATCAATACATATGTAGCGGTTTGAAGAATGCCGGTATACAATAACCTGCAAGACATACAATGAAGAAATTTTTTAATTCATCAGAAATTAACATATGTTACCATAATATATGACTTGATGAACATAAACTTAAAGTTATAAAATGATTACCTTGTTCCGACCATTACGACACAGTGAAATGGTGCTCACTTTTCTCAAATGACGCACAACATCATCCCAAACCTGAACATAAGATGCGTGTTGGGGAATTAAAATATATATAATACATTATAAATTTTACAAACGTCATAAGATGCATCTTAGGGATGTATTTACTTTTAAAAAATGTAAATTTTTACTTACTTGATGTTATATAATATCACTTCTGAATACCCAATGGTGTTGGTGTTGTTTGAGGTATTTGTAGATAGAAGACAGCTAATGCGACCACGCGAAGTGCATATATCTTCAGTTCCCTATTTTGTTATTAATGTTTTATTTGTCATTATTTTGTACGGAATAAAATATCGTGTGTATGATTAAATATTAAACTTTCACAGTAATATTGTAGTTGTATCTGTAAACATAAAAGAGTACGAATTAGTTGTAAAGGAAGACATACGGCCGTCGACGGATGATTTTCTTTGTCATGTCCCTTTCCTTTTGAAGAAGATGTATTTTTTGCCTGGTTAAAACAAAAAATATTGTTGCATAAGATGTGCTTATATTATTAAAAATAATATATGTATGAAATATTAACAAAATAGAATAAGAATAACAAAAAAGAAAAAATGACATGCGCAATACGAAGTATATTCCATTCTTGTTCACCATACAAACTCACTCCAACGTTATTTTTTTTAAGGAATTGAACCTGAAAGAGTTAAAAATTCACATAAGTGAGGTTGAAAATAAAATTCCGGTGACTAACGATAAGCTACACTCATGTGCGGAACTTACTGTTTCTTCTAGATTGCCATCCGCCTACAAAATGATTATAGAAGGTCATGATATGGTGTAAGGATCAATAAACAAAATCCCCAGACACAACTTCTAGATGAAAGTTGGCACATATGATGGATGAAAACACACTTACACGACCATATATGTTAAATTTATCCTCCATAAGTGTAGTGGTTGTAGTCACATCTGGTGTAGCGACGATGGCAAAAGCTACATAATCAGAGAAACATCATTGGTTAAGAAGAAACACAATAGGAAGGCTACAATGCATATAATTGTTGAAAACTAAACATTCATTAAGTCAGTGAATTGTGTAGAGTTTTAAGAATTATGTCCACGTAAACCTTAAGAGAGTGTTAATTATTAGTAGAGAGTACTAATAAGATATTTGGCTCGTGCCCCCAACGTCTAATAGGTTTAGTTTCATGAAATATAGCTAAGGAGTTGTTCAAGCTACTGGATGTAGAAGATATGCAAACCAAATAAAGGGAGAAAAATAAGCGAAAAAATACCCAAATGAGAGCTCGTGCCCCCAACATCTAACATGTTTCATATAAATCAACCAAAGATTATTAGAACAATAATAGAGCTAAAAGTACCTGCAAGCATTCATAGACTGCAAAGAATCTGACGAAATCAGTAAAACTCTAATACCAGAAAATCACACACTGATTTGAGTGACAAAACTCAGACACAATTAGTGATGTTAAGTGATGTCCTTGGTGCAATTCATATTTGATTTTTGGTTCTATTTTTTGTTAGTTCTTATATGTACATAAACAGGACTTGTCTTGCATGGAATTCATATTTGATTTTCGATTCTATTTTTTGTTATTTCTTATATGTATATAAACAGGACTGATGCTGAATCTTTTTTTATCAATCAAAACTGGGCTCAACACTCATTACAAACGTTTTGTAGTCATGAGGCATTCCATTTCATCGTTATAATACGACAACAATTATCGATTTATAGTGGTCTACATGAAGGAACTAATTTCAATTAGCCATATGAGTTTGCCAAAAACAGAGCCTAGTTGGTCCAAAACAATTTAGACCATCGTTTGAAGAATAATACAACCCATGTTTATCTAAAACATCAGATTCAACATATAGTGTTATTGTAAAACATCCCACTCAAAATCCAAATATTTCAATAATCAGACACGCATAGAAGATCCTGAAGCTCTTCAAAGCTTTGACGCTCTTCACCATATATGAAAGAGATAGCCAAACTTACATAATCGAAGTTTGAAGCCGAAAATTGCTGCCTCCGTGAACGGATTGTTGAGATGGTTGGGCAGCAAAGTGAACTGATTGTCAAGAGGCTAGGTTCTTATAAACCCACTGGTTTATCTGATCCAACAAAACACAAGAAATTGAAACAACCAATTTGCAAAATTAATCGTAAAAACACTAAAACTTGAAACCCCCAATTTGCAAAATCAACCGCCACAACAATGAACCCCAAATTTGCGAAATTCGTACCTGACGGCGCGGGCGACGGTGATGGCGAGTGCGATGGCGAGTGGGACGGCGATGTCCGGCGATGGCGATGCCGTCGTATCTGGAGGTTGTTTCGAGAAGGATACGAATCAAAGAAACTTCTACATAGATTAGAAGAGAACGATGATTAGATGTGCTAATAAAGTACTAAATTGCAAGACATCATTAGCCTTAGACAGATTGATTCTGGTTCATTGTTAACACTCCCAAAACTGTGTTAGTATTCCAAGTATTTTCCAATTAAATGTTTCAAAACTGGTGACGAAAAAGGTGTAAAGTAAGAGGCCTGTTATTTCCCAAACAATTCACCAAAACCGTTGAACAAACATTTTTATCGTGATTAGAATGAACACTAATTCTGACAAACCTGAACCGGAGCCAAGCTAGGCCATCGTCCGTGATGCGACGGGAATGAGCGGAGGAGGCAGCGGCGAAGAACGCAGCGAATTTTCCAGCGACGAAACCAACACGGAGAAGGAGGGGTGGCGATGGCGAGTACGACGGCGATGTCGTCGTACCTGGAGGTTGTTTGGAGAGGGAAAAAAATCAAAGCAACTTCTACATAGATGAAAAGAGAACGGATCACTGAAAGTGGAGGAGGGTTAGGGCATCTCCAACCCCATGATGGGAGGGGCAGGGGGAGGGGGAGTGGGAAAAACGTATAAAAATACGGTTCATGTCCAACCCAATGAGGGGAGGGGGGAGGGGTGCTATGGGGATTAATTTTTCCCTGGGTGTGGGATGGTTAGGGGGGATTTCCCCATGGACATCCCTTCCCCCTCCCCCAACATGGAGTGGTTAAGTAATTTATTACTTGATAATATTAAGGGCATCTCCAACCCATGTCATTTTCCCCTCCCCTCACCTCCCCCTCCCTTCACGGGCCCACCATTTCCCCCTTCCCCTCCCCCTCCCCCAAACTACTACTCATCTCCAACCCATTCCTTTCCCCCCACCCAGCAAAATAAATTTTTAATATATATTGAATTATTTAAAAATAAATTTGACACCTTTTTAACATTTTTTCAATTATTTAATAATTACAATTGTTAACAGTATAGGAGATAAATTTTATTAAATTTTCAACAAAATAAGATAACGATAACTTTTCATAAAATCGTGAATATATTATTAATTTATATCAATAATAAAAAAATTGAATTTATTAATCATAATAAAAAACACAAAATATAATCATAAAATATTTCTGGTGTGACTTGGGTTCCTTATAACTCTTTATTAGATTTATATTTCTTGCATATTTAATGTCGTTTTGCGTGATTCCGGGGTTGAAATATGAGTTGTACACTATGAATGTTGAGAAAACGTAGAAAGTTGAGTTTTTAGCACTTTATTGTTAATCCGGGTGTTTCGATGCATATTTCGATGTTATTTGTCAAATATAATCGCTTAGTATGGTTGTTCATGTTGTCTTGACAGGAACGGATGCTAAACGATGACTAGGAGGCATGAAACGAACTTCGGAAACAAAGAAAACTCAAGAGGAAGCAAGAGAAGCAAAGTCGGAGGAGCAAAAGGGACCAATCTCCACTATTTTGAATGTATCTCGAGTTGTACAATACATTTTGGACTGAGACCAGTGGAAAATGAAGTTAGACGCAAAGAGCTTTCCAATGATAGGTCACGGAGCTAAAACGAAGATCGGACGAGAAAGTTAAGGTCCGTCGAAGAGGATGAAAATCTGAGTTCATCTCCAGGGGTGTTCGTGCGAACACTTTTGTGTTCGTGCGAAAAAAAACACTTAGAAAAATTTCGGGGCAGCCAAGAAAAGGTGAAAAACAAGCTGAAAATTTGTGGGAACAAAAAAAAGTGTTCGTGTGAACAGAGAGTAAATATCTGTTCGTGCGAACACCCGTTTGTCCGTGCGAACAGAGGGCTAAATCGCAATTTTTTGGGATGTTTTGTAATTTTTAAAGAGTTTGAGCATTGAGGACTTCTTCTAACCTAGGAGTCCGTCCTAAAGGGGGTATTCACGCATATTTGGAGCAGCAAACAAAGGGAGAACGACAAGGAAGAAGACGAGGACGAAGAGTACACAAAAGCCACCATTGGAGAGCTAGGTTTTTGATTTTCTTCTTCTACTCTCTCAATCTTGTATGTAGAAACTTGTAAGCTCTGTTTGGTTGGTTACTATTAGCTAAATTCCATTGCTAGGCATCTCTATGAGAGCCTATGGTTATGTAGACGGATTATTTCCCGGATTCAAGTCTTTGTTTCATGCCTATATCTTTGATTCAATGAATAGTTGTTAGTTTCATGATCTAATTGATGATTCTAGTCTATTGACACGACTAGTGTAGGATTTGATTGTTATTGAAGCTAGGGTTTGTTCTTGAATCATTGTCTTGCTTAAATTTAAAATCTTTCTAAGTCAATTGTTCACGTGCTACAATTAATTCTTAGTTTTGAAGGAGTCATGACCCGGAAATAATACTTAGCTAGCGAATGCGCGACAGTGATTCTAACTAGCTAGGATGAGACGTGAATAACAACCCTGAATCACCGAGACCGAAAAGGAGAAGTGTTAGGATTGGCCTAGTGTGGGTAGATTCGGTAGGATTATTCCGCTGTTTCGTGAAACGATGGACCGACACCCGTTATCGTACCAGTAGATGACCTGCTAGAACGGACCGGTAGACAACATGAGACCGAGAGGAGATTGTAGTTAACCGAGACGTAAAGTGACATGAGACCGACATGATATTGTCATAGCCTATTACCCGGCTTGATGAGAATAGAATTAACGTGTTATTCAGATAATCCGGAATTCGTCTACAGCCCTAGGTGATCTAGAGATTGCCTAGTTTCTCCATATCTATTTCTTAAATAAAAAAATACAAAAAATATTAGCTTAGTTGTTATTTTAAGTCATAAATCAATCAAATCCTTCCTCTTGTACCGTACTCTAAATTAAGTAACTAATTAAATAGTCTCAAGTCTGTCCTCGTGGGATCGATAACTCGGGGTTGAAATACCACCCCTATATGACCGTGCGCTTGCGTTTAAACGTGTTAGTAAATCGCGTCAAGTTTTTGGCGCCGTTGCCGTGGACAGCGGTAGATTATTTAGTTAGGAATTAGTATATTGTACTTTTATTTAAGTTTAGTTTTCTCTGTGCTTCATGGGTGTCTTTTGAGTTTGTTTTCTCAGGACCACATGAAGCTGGAGATTCTACTAAGCATGTGGAGTGAGAAATATCATTCAGGTCCCCCATACTGTTTCTACTGCAAGGGTAACCATGAAGAAGAAGACGCATGCATATTTTGGTGCTATCGATGCGGCATTTATCATGATAATAGAGACTCATGCCGAGTTCATCCACCTCAGCTTCATCAGCACCAAGAAGACTCATCAGCAATTATGGAAGAACGGCGTAGCATTATGGAGGACATCGAAGTGTGCGCCAAATTTTTGTCCATAGCTGCACAAGTGCCACAAGAGGATTCTGCCACAGGTAGGGAATACGTGTGGGAGATGATGGAGAGGATAAGAAACGAATAGAAAAACTGTCAACAGCAGGGGAATCAAGCATTCAAGAGCCACAAGAAGAGACTGTGCCATATGACAGTGAGCCAAAAATTGAACCTTCATCATCCCCACCACAAGTTGAAGAAGAGATACCTAAGCTGAACGAAGACTGCAGTGTCCAGGAACCATTGATGGACTCTGCCATATATGAGGACTCAGACTCTGATTCAGACTGGGGTGGACCTGTGTGCCGAAGATGGGAAGATCTGTCGTATTGCGAGCCAAGACTGCAGGCGCCCTCACAGCCTTGGCATGAATGGGAAGACACCAGCATTGGAAGCCTATGGTGTGCTGATGATGAAGCTGATGAAGCACTCGTGCCCATACCTATTGAGGTAATAGCCCCTACTCATACTTTCGAAGAATTCTTCGTATCTCATATTAATCAAGTCTGTGAAGAGTTGGAAAGACTTGTGTATGGAGATTCTTATGGGGAAGAGCATCATGAGAAATTTTCAATTCCTTGTCATATTGGCTACTTTATTGATGATCCATATGCCATAGTCAAGGAGTTGGAAATCAAAAGTGTGGGGTTGTGGATGAATTGAATGGGTCATGTGAAGAGCATCTAGCACAAATGAGGTATTACTTGGATGATTTTATGTCCAGAGATTCATTTGAGCCCACTGGTACTTGGTGGAAGTTTCTCAAGAAGATCAATTTCAAAATGAAAGGAGCCATCTTCCACAACGCTCCACCTTCTTTAGAGCACAGGGGTGCACGTGAAGTCGTTGAAAAGAGATGGTGGAAGAAGACGAAGTGGAGGGATAAAGCAGCCTCCACAATCCTTTTCGGTTGAGGTAACTGGTTCGGGCCGTCGACCTTAAATTACAAGCGCTGCTTGGGAGGCAACCCAATGTAGAGTAGGATGCTATTTATTTCTGTTTTTTTTTTTTTTTTTTTTTTGCATTTAGTTCTCCATATATGATTTTGAGGGTTGAGAGAGAGTTGCTTTAATTCTTTCAATCAGTGTGCAGGGACACAGGTACAGAAGACGCTCCGGGTTCCCCTTCTTGATGCGTGCGATAGAGAATGTGAGTAGGCGCATCGGAATCCGGACGCGAGATGAGACTTTTACGGAAACTGTCAACGGTCCACAAGACCCCTTCTTGTTGCAGTTTCGCAGCAACGATGCCCATGTAGGTCCGGGTACCCAGGTACCTCTAACTCTCTCTCTTGTTTCTACGTTTTGACCATAATTGTGTAGATCCACCGCCCGCACATTTAAGCGAGGAAACCTCGTACTTGATCTCTAAATTCGTTGAGGACAACGAAATGCTTCAGTGTTGGGAAGTTTGTGTATAATTTCACCAGCCATGTTTTGTCTTGCATAGCCTTGTTACATGTAGTTTGTGTAGTACTATGTTAATGTGGTTAGTGTAGAGTAGTGTTTTAGTGTCGTACTGGGCTAGTTTAATATTTTTGCATTGTTGCACGTTTAATTATTGAGTCCCCTACCCAAAACTTGTGGTTAATCGAGTTGGCCAAAAGCATATAGAGTCTAGAAAAAAAAATAGAAAAGTGAAAATCCATAAAAATTAAATTTTTTGAGTTGGGCAATTGATGAAGCTTGAAACTGAAGACAGTTCAGTGAAAGAGTCTCTAATAATAGGAATCGCCGTAGTGGGGAAAACCTTAATTCTTAGTATCTTGCGCACCTGTTTCACGAAAGGAAGTCCCGGGTATTCAGGGAAAAGTGGAAAGAAGACGAGGGCATACCTTTAGTTCCTGTATTGTGCTAGGAGGATTTAGTCTTAAGGTAGTCGAATAGTCTATTTTCTAGTGGAAACTTGTGGCCTCGTGAAATCTGTGGTGGACCTTCGTGTTGAGTCGGTTCCATGTGGTACGGTTGCCTCGGCCTAAGCGAAGTCGGGGGGCGTACACCACCATCCCTTAAGGTGGTTTCAAGAGCTAAACGAAAAAGCCTACACTTAGTAGCTCTAAATGCACGGTTGAAAAATAGAAGAGAATGAAAAAAAAAGAATCAAAATCTTATCTTGGATTAGATACGGTGAACAACCTAATGTGCCTCCGTTCGCGCGGGGAATTTGGATTCAAACCAATTAGAGCGTCTAAGGAAAATTAAAGTCAAGCCGTATTACACGGGTTTGTGTCTCCCGTCAATGGGACAATTTGCATTCAAATGCAATCACGGCTAAGAGGGTCTGAAAATCTCAAATGACTTGGCGACGAAAGACTACAACAGGACTAAGGGTCCCTAGACCCTCTGAGCTAAAGGACGTGCCCGGATCATGTATTGATTTGGTGGATGTTTGGGGACTCCTTAGTGAGCTTGTGCGTAGGATCATTGTATTTTCAATTCCTTATTGCGGTTGTGTGAATTGCAAAAGAGACTTGTGAGAACTTGATGATTTTGGTTAGTGATAGCGAGATTGCCCGATATCTAACGAAAAAGAAAAGTATTTATTTTTGTGTTGTTTCAATTTTAGCATTGTTCTATAATCGAGTTGCATTGTTTATCTTCATGTAGATTGCATTGGGTGTGTGTGTTGTGTGTGTCACATGGCTAGTGTAATTGTATGCAATTCGGTGGATTAAAACGTAGTGTGAGGATTGATTTTGCTCGGGACGCACAAAAGGATAACTCTTTATTGGAGTTATATTTCTTGCATATTTAATATCGTTTTGCGTGATTCCAGGTTTGAAATATGAGTTGTACACTATGAATGTTGAGAAAACGTAGAAAGTTGAGTTTTTAGCACTTTACTGTTAATCCGGGTGTTTCGATGCATATTTCGATGTTATTTGTCAAATATAATCGCTTGGTATGGTTGTTCATGTTGTCTTGACAGGAACGGATGCTAAACGATGACTAGGAGGCATGAAACGAACTTCGGAAACAAAGCAAACTCAAGAGGAAGCAAGAGAAGCAAAGTCGGAGGAGCAAAAGTGACCAATATCCACTATTTTGAATGTATCTCGAGTTCTACAATACATTTTGGAGTGAGACCAGTGGAAAATGAAATTAGACGCAAAGAGATTTCCAACGATAGGTCACGGAGATAAAACGGAGATCGGACGAGAAAGTTAAGGTCCGTCGAAGAGGATGAAAATCTGAGTTCATCTCCAGTGGTGTTCGTGCGAACACTTTTGTGTTCGTGCGAACAAAAACACTTAGAAAAATTTCGGGACAGCCAAGAAAAGGTGAAAAACAAGCTGAAAATTTGTGGGAACAAACAAAAGTGTTCGTGCGAACAGAGAGTAAATATCTGTTCGTGCGAACAGAGGGCTAAATCGCAATTTTTTGGGCTGTTTTGTAATTTTTAAAGAGTTTGAGCATTAGGGACTTCTTCTAACCTAGGAGTCCGTCCTAAAGGGGGTATTCACGCATATTTGGAGCAGCAAACAAAGGGAGAACGACAGGGAAGAAGACGAGGACGAAGAGTACACAAAAGCCACCATTGGAGAGCTAGGTTTTTGATTTTCTTCTTCTACTCTCTCAATCTTGTATGGAGAAACTTGTAAGCTCTGTTTGGTTGATTACTATTAGCTAAATTCCATTGCTAGGCATCTCTATGAGAGCCTATTGTTATGTAGACGGATTATTTCCCGGATTCAAGTCTTTGTTTCATGCCTATATCTTTGATTCAATGAATAGTTGTTAGTTTCATGATCTAATTGATGATTCTAGTCTATTGACACGACTAGTGTAGGATTTGATTGTTATTGAAGCTAGGGTTTGTTCTTGAATCATTGTCTTGCTTAAATTTAAAATCTTTCTAAGTCAATTGTTCACGTGCTACACTTAATTCTTAGTTTTGAAGGAGTCATGACCCGGAAATACTACTTAGCTAGCGAATGCGCGACAGTGATTCTAACTAGCTAGGATGAGACGTGAATAACAACCCTGAATCACCGAGACCGAAAAGTTTTAGGATTGTCCTAGTGTGGGTAGATTTGGTAAGATTATTCTGCTGTTTCGTGAAACGGTGGACCGACACCTGTTATCGTACCAGTAGATGACCTGCTAGAACGGACCGGTAGACAACATGAGACCGAGAGGAGATTGTAGTTAACCGAGACGTAAAGTGACATGAGACCGACAGGATATTGTCATAGCCTATTACCCGGCTTGATGAGAATAGAATTAACGTGTTATTCAGATAATCCGGAATTCATCTACAGCCCTAGGTGATCTAGAGAATGCCTAGTTTCTCCATATCTATTTCTTAAATAAAAAAAACAAAAAATATTAGCTTAGTTGTTATTTTAATTCATAAATCAATCAAATCCTTCCTCTTGTACCATACTCTAAATTAAGTAACTAATTAAATAGTCTCAAGTCTGTCCTCGTGGGATCGATAACTCGGGGTTGAAATACCACCCCTATATTACTTGACCGTGCGCTTGCGTTTAAACGCGTTAATAAATCACGTCAGTTCCTTTGATTGTGCGATCGCCCAAGTGTTGTCACAATACAACTCAATTGGATCCACAATGCTAGGAACCACACCAAGCTCAGTAATGAACATGCTAATCCAAACAGCTTCCTTTGTTGCGCCACTCGCATCAATGTGCTCAGCCTCAGTTGTAGAATCAACAACCGTCTCTTGCTTTGAACTTTTCCCGCTCGCAGCTCCTCCATTCAGGCAATACACGAATCTCAAATGCGATCAGAAATCATATATGTCGGTTTGGAAGCTTGCATCTGTCTAACCCCTTACACGCAACTCTTCCTTCACTCCATAGATCAAGAACGTATCCTTAGTTATTCTTAAGTACTTTAGGATGTTCTTGACCGCTATCCAGTTACTCTCACTCAGATTAGACTGATATCGGCTTGTCATACTCAACGCGTATGATAGATCTGGTCTAGTACATAACATGGCGTACATGATGGATACTATGGCCGAGGCATAGGGTACCCTACTCATGTGTTCATTCTTAATCTCATTGGAAGGACAATCATTCTTTGAAAGAGTGATTCCATGCGACATGGGAAAGAATCCCTTCTTGGAATCTTGCATGTGAACCGATTAAACACCTTGTCTATATACGTACTTTGACATAGGCCTAGCAGCTTCCTCGATCTATCTCTTTAGATCTTGATACCAAGTATATAAGTTGCTTTCCTTAAGTCCTTCATTTAGAAACACTTTCCTAGACAATCTTTCACATATTACAGTATGGGAATGTCATTTCTAATGAGTAGTATGCCATCCACATACAAGACCAGAAAAGCAACCGAGTTCCCACTAACCTTCTTGTAGAAACAAGACTCATCTTCGTTCTTGATGAAGTCAAACTGTTTGACTGCTTCATCGAAATGTCGATTCCAACTCCTAGAAGTCTTCTTCAGTCCATAAATGGATCGTTGCAACTTACAGACTTTATTTGCATGCTCTGGATCCACAAAACCCTCAGGTTGTGTCATGTACACATCCTCAAGGAGGTTTCCATAAATAAACGCTGTTTTGACATCCATCTGCCAAATCTCATAGTCGTAGTATACTGAAATAGTAAGTAGGATTCGAATGGCTTTGGTCATCGCGACTGTTGAAGAGGTTTCATCATAGTCTATACCATGAATCCGTCTCAATCATTTTGCAACAGATCGGCCCTTATAGGTATTCACATTACATCCATGTCGATCTTCTTCTTGAAGACCCATTTGCACCCTATGGGTCGCGCCGCTTGGGGTTGCTCCAACAAAGTCCATACGTTGTTGGTATACATGGATTCCATCTCAGATTCCATGGCTTTAAGAAACTTCTGAGAGTCTGGCCCTTTCATGGCCTCTCCATAGGTAGTAGGCTCATAATCTATGAGCAACATGTCGCCAGAATCAGTCACGAGAAGTCCATACCTCTCAGGCTCCTGGCGCACTCTACTTGATCTACGAAGCTCTTGTGTTACTTGAACATATTCCTCCACAATATTTTGTTGTTCGTGTTCATGTTCCATAGTAGGATCAGTGGTTAGTGGTTCTTGAATTTCTTCAAGTTCTAGAGTCCTCCCACTTGCTTCTTTAGAGACAAATTCTCTTTCAAGAAACACTTCGGAACGAGCAACAAACACTTTGTTCTTAGTTGTATTGTAGAAGTAATATCCCTTATTTTCCTTATGGTATCCCACAAACTTGCACTTATCTGACTTAGGCCCGATCTTGTCTGATTGTAAACGTTTTACATTGACATCGCAGCCCCATATCTTCATGAAGGACAATGTGGGACGCCTCCCACTCCACATCTCATATGGAGTCTTCATGAACGATTTGGATGGAACGTGGTTAATGGAAAAATCTGGACACAATACAGCGTAGCCCCAAAATGATAATGGAAGATCAGTTTGACACATCATAGATTGAACCATGTATGACAGTGTTCGATTCCTCCTCTCGGATACGCCATTCCATTATGGCGTTCCGGATGGAGTGGGTTTGGATATTATCCCACACTCTCTAAGATAGTCGTCAAACTCTTGGCTCAAGTATTCTCCTCAACGATCCGATCAAAGAGCCTTGATGCTTTTACCAAGTTACTTTTCTGCTTCATTCTTGAATTCCTTGAACCTTTATTTTTTTTGGCAACTCGGAATGTCAATTCCTTGAACCTTCAAAGGATTCAGATTTGGCCTTCATAAGTTATACAAATCCATATCTACTAAAATCATCAGTAAACGTAATAAAGTAGACATAACCACCCCTGGCAGGCGTGGCAAAATGGCCCATATACATCAGTATGCACGAGCGCCAATTGCTCACTAGTCCTCTCACATTTCTTATTGAAATGGGACTTTGTCTTTTTCTCCAATAAACAATTCACATGTCTCATATGATTTAAAGTTAAATGAGTCTAGAAATCCATCCTTATGGAGTCTAGATGCACGTTTCTCGTTTATGTGGCCTGAACGACAGCGTCATAGATGAGTATGATTTAAATCATTCATTTTAATCCTCTTGGTATTTATGTTATAGACATGATTACTTAGATCAAGGATATACAATTCATTAAATAATTGCGCACTGACAATAGTGAATACTATCAAAATAAATGGAGCAACAATTGTCCTTTATTGAAATAGTAAAACCTTCCTTGTCTAAACAAGAAGTAGAAATAATTTTTCTACCCATAGCAGGCACAAAATAGTTATTATTTAATTCTAAAACTAATCATGATGGCAGAGAAAATGCGTAAACGCCTCCGACCAATGCAGCAACCTTTGCTCCATTCCCAACGCGCATGTCTATCTCTATTTTAGCCAATCTTCTTCTTCTCTTTAGATCCTGCAAATGTGAGATCCACATCCAGTATCCAATACCCAAGATGAAGAGCAAGTTATATTGACATCTATAACACAAATACCTCGTGGTGGTGGAATCACTATTCCAAGTCTTTTATCCTCCATATACTGTGGGCAGTTCCTCTTTCAGTGTCCAGGCTGACTACAGTAGTGACAATCACCCTTAGTCATGCCCTTGGCAACTCCACCGACAGGTTTAAGAGAAAATTCCTTGGATTTGGCAAATACCTTTCCTTTTCCTTTGGAGGTAGAAGCAAACCTTTTGCATTTCCCTTTGTGCACCGTCATTATAGCCTTTCCCTTTCCCTTGTTGATGCTTTGTTCAGCTGTCCTCAACATATTGAGTAGATCTGTTATAGGCTTTGCGATCTCATTCATGTTATAGTTCATAATGAACTGTCCATAACTCTCAAGCAACGATTACAAAACGAGATCTGTGGCCAACTCTTTACCCACCGGAAACCCCTGTCGTTCGAGATTCTCCAAGTACCCGATCATTCGAAGTACATGAGGTCCCACTGGGTTTCCCTCTGATAGATTACACTTGAACAATGCCTTGGAAACTGCATACCTCTCAACCCTAGCCTACTCTTGGAAGAGCTGTTTTAAGTGTGCGATCATATCGTTCGCAGTGATGTTCTCATGTTGCTTCTGGAGCTCAGAGGACATGGTGCAAATCATTAGGCATGCCGCATCATTAGCATCGTCAACGAACTTCTGATGCGCCTTTAGGCCTGCAGGGGAATTATTTTATCGACCCTCAGGAACTTCTTCCTCTAGAGTATACAGGGTCTTTTCCTGCTTGAGAACGATTCTCAAGTTCCTGTACCAATCTAGAAAGTTTTTTCCGGAAAGCTTGTCATTCTCAATGACAGAACGTAGGGAGTGTGATGAAATTGATGAGTTGTTTTCCATTGAAATTCTGCAAAATGAGAAATATACAAGTTTTAGTATTTTGTGAACAAATAACTATATTTAATAATGGCTAGATTATTAAATGCAGATCCCACTATTTTTCTCAGATTATTAATCCTCAAAATTAATGCATAAAATATAAATATATTTTTTAGTGGGTCCAAGATCCATATTTCACTTCTTTTTTATCTTGCTTTGGCAAGTCACCCAAACATTAGTTATTTAGGTAGGAACAATTCCAGTTGCATTCTTATGTAAATCTTGGTTCAATTGGGCAAATAACTCCTTATTTATCCATCCCATGGTTAATCCCAATTGGTTGCCTCTAGGCTTTTAATTCTATTAAAATCACATAGTTGCGTCAAACCTCTTACTTAAACAATTGCACATTACTTTTTTGTGTCATCGCATCACCATAATGACAAACCAAGTCGCTCTGCTTTGGCACGCATGAGCTTGATAATCATGATCATGATGAGTGTTTAATTAACGAGAAGACAAAACACAATATTTAAATTGAGGGATTTTTCTTTTTTAATTTTAATTATTTTGTTGATCCATATCAACTGATCTATTTATTTTGAGTTAGGCAAACTCACAAATAAAAGACCCGGATTGTTAATTATCTTATTATCAATTTTCCATGCAACAACCATACACCAACAATAAAATAATAAGACAATAAATAAACAACCACAAACAAAAATTAAACATGATATGGATATGGCCTCTAAACTAAGATATTCCCAAGACAATGAGAATTTCATTGAAGCAAGCTCATCTCCATGTGCCTCCATCTTTTGGTCCATGCTCCATAGCTTTTGGAATGCTTCATGCTCCTTAGTCTTGTGGAATGATCCATCTTGTGGTTCTTTAATTCTTTAGGCTTCTTCTTCTCCATCTTGACTATCATCTATTTTATCTAATACTATCTAGCATCTATACTAAATAAAAAGAACTCACAAGTTGAGAAGAAGACGGGCTCGCAGGCCGTAAAACCTAATTAACTGTTACATTAATTTTATCAGCTAGCAGTTCGTAAAAACAAACCACAAAACTTAAACATTCACAACATCCACATCTAAGGTCATATCCAATCACCATGCAAAAAGAACATAAACAATTAAAATCTAATTTTTACGCGCTTGGTCAATGTTAATTGATTTTGGACATAGTAGGGTCGAAACGGTCCAAGAGGCCCACCATCACCATGGTCGAACCATCAAAGGATTGCCACAACGGCTTTGGGCCGACCGACCCCTAGCCCACACGTCTAGGTCGTGCACTAGGGAGCTCGACCCCCTTGGTCGTGACCTTATTTGGGCGGCAAGGAGAGAGGGGCGGTCCCCTAGGGGGGGCGAACCTCCTTAGGAGGTTGTTTCCAAAACAACTTCCTCCTTGTTGCCCAAGTTCAGTTGTTTCCATGTTTGAAAAAAAAATCTTTTTCCAACTTGTGGCCAAATCCTAGTTTTCTAGATCTAAAATATTCACATCCTATGTGATCCAAATTCACTAATCCTTACAACCCATGTAATATTAGATATTATTTGGTTTAATTATATAAAAATTGCATCAAAATGCTTGATTGGTCCGTTTTACGCGATAACCAGTAATTAAAGTGTAAAATAGACATAATCGTAACACATAAACTATATTATGCTCTACGACACGTGACACTGATACCACTGTTGGGTTTTATAATGGATTACGCAGCGGAATTAAACAAATAAGATCCGCACAAGACCCACCAAGGATCACATGAAGAGAATTCATAATGATAGTGAAGGTACAAGTAATGATTGCCTTGTTTGTCTCCTGTGATGACTTCAAACACAAAATTGTGTTTGCGTCTCTATAGCTAGTCCACGCCTAGGATGAATAACTAGATTACTCACACATTTGTGCTAGCAACCGGTAGAGGAAGGAAGAAGAAGGATCACACAACGGAGACCATAAAGAGGAGGCTCGGTCTCTTCTTTGGCCGACGAGTAGAGGGGGCAGACGGGGTCGGGCGGCCCTTGTCTTGCTCTCTCTCCTTGATTTTTCTCTCCAACTAAAAGTATGTTATGGGCATTAGTGAGAGAAATAACCTAGGATTGTCCTTTAAATAGTCCAACAACTCCTTGTAAACTGTATAAAGGCCCTTATCCTAATTATGTCCATACACAGATTAGTCCAACTTGCAAATTAGTCCTACTAAGTTTGCAAGTAGTTGCGTATTGATCCTTCTATTGATTAATCATATTCATTAATTCCTAAGTCTAGTTTAATCCATATGGCGTGTGACAACATAGATTTCTACTTAGTTGGTAATAACATGGAGCGGTGTCTAGCAACACACCCATGCCACCCAACTAATAGAAATAGTCATTACTTTGACAAACCTTGTGCAAGTATTGTCTCATCCCTTTGTCTCTATATCCGGATTGGACACGAGACATAAAAGTCACACTTGTATATCCAATCCATAGTTTATCCACCCTGAGAATAGTCTAATCCATGTAGATAACATCAATATACTATTTTGATTTATCTGAGTCTGGCCAGACATTCTATAAGCACCATTCCTCGAGTGGCCCATGGATAATTGCTCTCGTTATGTGGGAGGCACAAATTATATCTACATCACTACCATCTCTAAGCGTGCTTCCTTATTGTGTTTGACTAACACATTTATTACTACCCAGTTACAGTGTAGCGTTTGACGATGTAAAAACACAATATTCCACAACTAGAGGATCTAGTGGCATCAAGTCTAAGGATGACAATACCGCTGTCAGTACAAGAAGCACTTGTTGCTTTACATGACTTGTATGTAGCCTTCTCGTTGTCGGTTAATCCAGTATGCTATTACTCCTAATGCGTACCCATGTGTTGGGTTGTGATATCTCCATATCAATCCAACCCATACTAGTCTATAGTTGATCGTCCAATTAATCAATATAATTGACTGGTGATATTTAAGATAAACAAACACATTTGTAATCTAAGGACTTCATTATATTAAACATCTCCATAAGGATTATATTACGAGTGTGACTTGTATGTCTCGCGTCCAATCCGGTTATAGAGACAAATGGACGAGACATACTTGCACAAGGTTTGTCAGATTAGTGACATTTCTATTAGTTGGGTGGCATGGATGTGTTGCTAGACGCCGCTCCATGTTAGTAATAGTTACTACCAACTAAGTAGAAGCCTATGGGGTTACACTCCCTAAGGATTAAACCGAACTTGGGAATTAATTAATATGATTAATTAAATAGAAGGATCAATGTGAAACCACAGGCAAACTTAGTGGGACTAATTTGCAATGTGGACTAATCCATGTAAGGACAAGATTAGTATTAAGACTTTTATGTAGTTAACAAGGAGTTGTTAGACTATATAAAGGACGCTTCTAGCTTATTTTCTCAAGAGAGTGTCATTATTTTACTAACACAAGAGGAGAGAAAAAGCAAGGAGAGAGACAAGACAAGGAGGGCCGAACCCCCATCCCCCCCCCCCCCCCGTTTGCCCCTCTACTCGTTGGCCTCAAGAGAGGCGTGTCGCCCCTCTTTTGCTCCGGTTTGCGTGATTCTTCTTCTTCTTCTTTATCCTTCATTCCTAGATAGAAAAAAGGTGTGGAGGATCCGGAGGCAATCCAAGGAGTGGACTATCCGTAGAGACGCTAACAATATTTGACGTTTAAATTCATCCAAGGAGACAAACAAGGTATTTGATACTCAATCCTTTACTATCGTTATGTTGTCTAGTCATGTGATCCTTGGAGGGTCTTGTACGAATCTTTGTTTGTTTTATTTCGCTGCGTAATCAGTTACAAAACCCTGCAGTTCCTACTTGCCGTCTACCTCTTGGGGATTTTCTAGCCAACATTGTTTTGGCAGTGTATAAAAGGCACTGCTTTGGTTCTCAAAGACACACACACGAGTCTAAAATTTGGTGAGTTGGGAGCTTGTAATGTGTGTCGGGTGGTGTGTAATCGGGTGGCCGCCGTGACCGCGTGCATTGTAATCAGGTTCTCTTCTCAATAAAATATCGTGTTCTGGCCGTGGAGCTAGCTAGCGGGTTCGTTACGAATTCGTTAGTGAACCACGTTAAATATTTGTCTCATTCTTTTTTTCTTTTCATCGTTCTTGCTCGAATACCCCAAGGTTATAACAAACTGGTATCATAGCCAGGTCAAGGGAATCACCAGTTTAACAAACTGGTATCAGAGCCAGGTCAAGAGGAACATCAGTTTTTACAAACCGGTATCACATTCGGGATTCTAAGATCTAAGTGGAGCCAAGATCTAGGGTTTCATGATTTGGTGGAACTCAAAGCTAGGATTTCGCGATTCAGGTGAAGCAGGTTATCCATTGATAGGTTATTAGATTCCACCAAGAACGATGTCTGGTCTGGCGATCAAGATCGATCTGTTCGTGAGAGAGAAGCAGGTACACCTACCATCTGAAGCCCAGTGGAGGGGGCTATCCGTGCTCGTTTCGTAGCAATTTGGCGCGCATCTGATTATGCGTGCAAGGGATATGGCAAATCCAGCACACATTTGGTACTGGAGCTAATCAGGCGATTCACATGCATCTGGCGTGCTAGCGATTGATGTTCAGGCACAATCCAGCTCCCGCTGTGGAGCATCTGGCGTATGAATTCAATCTGGTTCTGGCTTATGCGTTGCAGTAACTCGTTGGACTTGGAGCAACGACATGGAGCATCAGGCACGTGAGATTTCTCGCACGCGCATCTGATCTTGGTTTTGGCGCGCATTATGCACGGGTCTGTTCTGGCGTGCATCTATTTTTTGAGCGTGTACCATGACACGCGATGAGCTCGCATCTGGCGCTATCTGTTTATGGCGAGCATCTGACGCATATGAGGCATACGGGGCGCATCAGCACGACAAATTTGTTTGGCCACTTGTGATTAGGTGCATCGGGTCTGGTAAGTAATCACAACTGGCACTTGTCTTGGTGCATTTGTATGGCGCAACTGGGAGCATCTGGAATGTATTCGGTCATGTCTCAGTGAATACATTCGAGTGTGGTTCTGGGTGGAACACCTGTTTCTGTTTCCGGAAGTGCATGCACATCTGGCGCAATCTTCGCAGGACCGCATGGTAGTTGGAGGCGATTCGGGTTTCGCATATAGCTGTGAAACATCTGTTCGGGGAGGCGTGCTCGTTTCTGGTTTTGGGAGACGCATCCGTTTCAGGTTTGAGGAGAGAATATCAGGTTCTGTTTTCAGGTTGCTGAGATGATTCAAGCCAAGGCGGAGATTTGTTAGGAATGTTCCCTTGAATCAAATTAACATGTTTGGAGGAGGTTAACTTTATTTTTGGTAATGTTTGTATAGGAAATATTGAGGCGGTGGAATATGTGGGTTCCTACTTTGTCGTCTACCTCTTGGGGATTTTCTAGCCAACATTGTTTTGGCAGTGTATAAAAGGCACTGCTTTGGTTCTGAAAGACACACACACACGGGTCTAAAAGTTGGTGAGTTGAGAGCTTGTATTGTATGTCGGTTGGTGTGTTATCGGGTGGCCGCCGTGGCCGTGACGGCCACAACATGCATTGTAATCATGTTTTCTTCTCAATTAAATGACGGGTTCTGGCCGTGGAGGTAGCTAGTGGGTCTGTTACGAATTCGTTAGTGAACCACATTAGATATTCATCTCGGTCTTGTTTTTGTCTCATCGTTCTTGCTCGAATACCCCAAAGTTATAACAAACCAAATTTACAATAATCTGTATCGAAGAACTACTTGAGCTCAAGTATCTGAACTTTTAGATAGCTACCGCGCACCCAACACTTTCATCCTGTGTAAGTGCAAGGCCGATTTTACTATAAAGCCACTCATTCCCTTGCTTAGGGCACCAGAACTAGAAGGGCACCATATTTTCAAAAAATATAGGGTAGTGTCGTAATTTTAATGAAGTAAATAGTACTAGTGATAGTACTACCTCTGTTTCGCCTGTTTCAGCCTACTTCACTTTTTGTCACTATTCATTGGGTTACTTTAATCCGGTGATTTGATTAGCAAAACGATACAAGAATTTGGTAATCTTTGCATTGTGTTATAGAGGGAAGTTTATTCTAAAATACCATGAAAAAATTGTTAAAAAAATACATCGTTTTGGTACCCAAATCACTAAGTCAAAATGACTCAGTTACGTGTTAAAAAGTCAAACGCAGACGAAACAGACGAAACGGCGGTAGTACCATTTACTATCACTAGTAATGTCAATCATCTATCACGAAGATGGTGAGACAAGGTCTATTCTCTCTCTATCACCATCTCTCTAATTTTTGTCAAATCTCTGAACTGTTAACTCATCTTCTGTAGCAAAATCAAATGTCATCACTACGTTTTATTGTTACAATGATTCTTGAATCAATTGCATTCTCTCAAATTTCCAAAATTCACAATTTATCTTTTGTCCATACGATATTTCCACCAATGTAACGTTGTTCGACAATTCAACAATCTGCCTCTACCACTTCATCATTCTTGCAGCTCAACACATAGAGAAATCTCTACTCTTCACGAATCATGACTTCAATGATAATAGGGTTTAGGCATGTAAGAAATTTGGGATTTATGAACTTTTGTGGATAGGGTTTAGGTGGTGTATTTCTTTCAATTTGTATGAATTATGGAATTTCGATTTTTGTACTCAATTTTAGGGTTCAAATTCAATTTCCACAAAGTGTTACACTAGTCCGGACTAATCTTTAGGTATATTAAAAGTCAAAAAGTTTGTTTACAGTGAACTCCATTTTAACATATCTTAACTCAGTTCTATGGTTTTCTTGACTAAAAGGTGTGAATTTACAAGCATTTGAATATTTTTTAATCGTGAAGTGATTATCAAGTGTGTAAATGCATATCAAGTAGCCAGAGCGAGAATAAATAATGGTGTCGTAGTTTTTTGTTTGTGTTTAGAGTCATGTCTCATGTTTTAGCCAAGTTTTTTATTTTTCCTTTCAAGAAAGGTGCGTGTACTCCATTGTAATATAAGTTGTTTCCTTTTCAGCTGTGAACGTCTTAAATAAAATCAACATTTTTTTTTTTTAAATTAAATAGACTATGCAATTCGTGAAATTTAAATTTACTTATGTTTGTAAAGGGCCTAAAATTGGTTGTCCGCTTAGGGCAACCCAAAAACTAGAGTCAGCCCGGTAGGTCATTTATATGGCGGTTACTTTTAAAATATAAATAAGATAGAAAAAATATTATTCAATAGGCTCTCTACTCCGCTCTTTATTTTAGCAGATAGTTATTCCGCTCTCTACTTTTAAATAGTCGGATCAATAATTTTATATTTTCTTTAACCATGTTCTTATTTGTTATGTCCTGATTTCCTTACAATTCTCTTATAAGGAAAATTGAGAACGTGCCACATGTTATTTAGCTAAGAGCATCTCCAATAGATTAGATTAAACAGTTTTGTTAGGTATATTATAAATAATTTGATAAAAATTAGGCTCCAATATCATATGTATCTTGATAGGTAAAACACAAATTATGTATCCACTTCGTCAAACTTGGCGATGATTTTTTGTTAATGTAAAATCATTTTCTTCCATATTTATGTGGGTAATGACATGCTTCCTAAACGTTCTCACCAACTTCCACTATTTCCTCTCCATATGTCCACATCTCAAGCATAAAATAAATTAAAAGTGCTAATACATACTATCGTTAACTTAATCACTACTGGAGAAGACTCTTGAAAGCTTCATTATTTGTTATGTAAAAGAATAATTTTCTCAATAATTGACATAATTTTCCCTCCTCGTACTGGAGATGCTCTAACACTACAGGAGCATTAGCTAAAATTTTACAATATCATTTTAAGGTAGGGATGGCAATCCGGTTTGATCCGAAATCCGAGTGATTCGATCCGAATGGATTAAGTCCGAATCTGATCCATTTTAAAATGGATGGGATATGGATATTAAAAATCAAAATCCGATCCGGGTTCAATCTGAGTATGTTAAGATATCCGATGGATATCCGACCCGAAAGAATCCGAACACACATAGTTTTACGAAAATACCCTTAGAGTCATAAAAAATATGTTTTAATCTACATATATATATAAACACTTTACAAAAATCACTACACATTATGTTTTCAGGCCTGAAGAAAATGTTCTGCTATGGTTATGGACAATTTTAATGTATTTTTTTTATTGAATTTGTAGATATTTTTAGACATTATTGGTGCCTTAAACCTTTGAATGACTTGCTTATATTTCTTGGTAGTTTATGTTTGTCATTTTGGTAGAGTATTTTTAATATTTTTTTATTTTTTTAGGCAGATTTTTTTTGTGTGGCGACTCTTTTTGCATATTTTTCGGAATTTGATGCGTATTTTTTATGAGTGGTAAAAAAGTGCCAAGATCCGAATCTGGATCCGAATTATATCCGTTTCTGGAGATTTGGATTGTCGGATTAAATACGGATATTGCAAATTAAATCCTATCTGAATTCGATCCTAATCCGTTTAGGATCCGGTCGGATTTGAATCGAATATAGATCCACTTATTTTGATCGGATTCGGATAAAGATATAAGTGGATCTGATCCGAATCCGACCCGTTTCCATCCCTATTTTAAGGTTCAATTTTCATTAAATTATAAGTTACTTTCAGATTTTCCCCCGATCTCGCAGAATTTCTTCTATCTTCTACCTATTTTAAGGTTCAATTTTCATTAAATTATAAGTTACTTTCAGATTTTCCCCCGATCTCGCAGAATTTCTTCTATCTTCTACCAAAAAATTTTACTAAAACCTTCCACAACATACTTCTTTGTTTTATAACTTTCCTCCAATTCAAAATTGGACAACTACCTTCCATTTGTGACTTGTGAGGGGTAAGGTTGCTTGTCTTTTTCATCTGAGGTTAGATTTCTAATTTGGAATTGGGGTGAGGTTAGATGACCAATTGTCTCGTCTTCTACCCGGCTTGCCATTCCATGGTTTTCCAAAAAAAAAAAAAAAAAAAAAAAAAAAATGATGGGACTCCCGTAAGGTCAACTTTCTTCTTCTCCCGTGTTACGAAAAAAAAAAACTTTTCTTTCTTCTCCCAGAGTTGGGAATTCTAGGGTTTATCTAAATCTCTGCTCCGCTCGTGGACTCCGGAAGCAAAATGTCGGATAATCTTCCCGGAGATGTGTTGAGCGACATTCTCGCAAGGCTTCAGGCGGAGGATCTGGTTCCCTGCACCGCCGTCTGCAAGAAATGGTACTCTCTCATCAAGAGCCCCAATTTCATCACTCTGCACCTGAAGAAATTAGAGCAAGACCAACGGCGAAATCACCTACTCGTCAGGTACTTCACTGAGAACCCAAATCGCGAACACTACTCTTTGCGAGTCGACCACACATTTAAACAGTACAAAAAGCTTAAGTTTCCTTTTCCAACCTTTGGTGGCCTTGGAGTTGTGGGTATCTGTAATGGGTTAGTATGTATTTCTGATGATCAACAAGGATACAGTGACCTGGCTTTCATATGGAACCCTATGATTAGGAAGGCTGTGGGTGTTCCAGAGCCGAATGTTTCATATCATTCCCATGGCCCTTATATGCATTCTCTTGGTTTTGGGTTTGATTCACTGACTAATGACTACAAGATTGTAAGGATTACTCACCTTCACTGTGAAATAGTCCCGCCTGAGGTGGAGGTTTATTCCATCAACACTGGGTATTGGAGGACTATAAGTGATGTAGCCCCCAAGTGCAGGGTTGAAGAAAGATCACAACAAGCTTATGTCCGTGGGGCTGCACACTGGTTCGCTACTGGATGGTTTGATAGCCGTAAGAACGCGATCTTGTCATTTGACATGAAAGATGAGACATTTGGTGAAATGCCGGTGCCTGAAAGTGTTCTGTACGTGGGAAATTTTTGTAATCAGACATGTCTTATTGGGTATCAGGAATCGATCTCGTTGTTCCATCATCATGGTGACAACTATTGTACAATGTGGGTGATGAAAAATTACGGGGTTGCAGACTCTTGGGTTAAACAATTCACAGTTGATCTGCGTGGTGGAATAGAAAGAACAGTTGGAATCCGATCGAATGGTGAAGTTCTCTTTGCCAACCGCGGTAGCTTGGTTTCTTATAACCATGAGGACAAAAGGACCTTGAAACTTCCAATCAAGGGAATCAAATTTTTGGGAAAGCAAGTATTCTATGTCGGCAATTACACTAATAGTTTAGTTTTGCTAGATAAGGGGCCAGAGTTTTATGATGCAACTATCTGTGAAAAGTATTACTACTTCGGGAAAGGGTTAAAACAAGATGAAGAAGAAGAAGCTGATGAAGAAGAGGAAGAGGAAGAGGACACAAGTTTTTGATGTGGTTGGCAATGCACATTAAAGCTGAGAAAGGAGAAGCATGAGAAGGAGGTTAACACTTTATGCCTAGTAGTTGCTGGTTACTTTGATATTGTTTATTTTACGTATGTCGTTAAAATGGGAATAGAACATGAATGTGCTACTAGTAAATGCTACCCTAAGTAAAATGCATCTGATCTTAAGTAGATGGTTACAGGTCAATCATGTTCAGGCAAACCAAGATTTTGTAATTCATACTCTCTTTTGATCTTGTTTGATGTCTGTTTTTGTTTTAATTTATGTATTGTCGGGCCTTATTGTTAACTAATAGACCAATCTTAACTTATGATCTTTCCAAGACATGCTGAGACATTTATGCATCATAAATGATATTTCTTTTTCCAATTAGTTACTCACTTACTCTAAGAAGTTGAGATTCATGCACACTCGTTAAATTTATTTCATTTTCCTCTTAGCTAAACTGGGTTATGAATCTTTTCCTTGAGACTGTTAGCTCGTCGGTGTATCTATTGGCCTTGTTTGGGAGAGACAGATTTTAGGATAGATAGATCATAAAAAATATTGGTTTGAAATGTAGATTTTGCGGGAAGTGAACCGGATCCGGCTGAGGATCCGGATGAAACGTGGCATCATGGGATTTGTTGTTAGACATTTGAGTCGGTACCAGTTTTGGTGAGCCGGAACCGGTTAATCATATCTGGTCAGTTTTTTAAAATAGGGAGAATTATTTTTAAATTTTACTTGTCTCTGACTCTGGCTCAAACCCAGACCCAGATCCGGCTGACCCAAAAAAAAATCCATGAATAATCTAGCTCATCCAAGTGACATGGATTAATACTCAAAGTTTAGTCTATCTATCCTTTAATTCAGCTCATCCAAGCCAGCCCAATTAGATTCCTTCAACATACCGACGACTTGAACTGCTTCTCCGACTCTGTATACTACCAGGACGGTGCTTCCCTTAGCCAATTAGATTCCTTGGTCTCTTGGTGGGTTGCTATCAGGCTTTTGAGAAAGCTGCCAATGCTTCTATTCGGAGTTCCGGAATTGGAATCAGCTTGGGCTTTGGATGCTCTCTATGTCATTGCTTATGAGATTTGGCTTCTTGCTGAGAGAGCTGATAGAGAGTTGTCAGGAATGGGTAAAATACCAGAGAAACTGAAGGGGGCTGGATCCTTCCTCATGAAAGCGTGTGGAGTTCTTACTTGGAAGGGTCCCAAACGTGCAGGTGTTTTATACGACACATGCCAGCTTTTCAAGACTTATTTCAAGCTTGCACAGTTGATCTTTGTCGAAGTGTCATTGGAAGTATTGAAACTGCCCGAATATTTGTTTTTGAGGAATTCCCTGTCAGAGATAAAGTAACGAACATGTATTACACTAGCTGTTCGGAAGTCTTCAATGAAAAGTTTCCAGCTGCTGATTAGAAGTTATCTTATGCACTAACACACTGCAATCCTAGAAGTGAAGTAAAACATAAGAATGATGCTGAAATATCTAATACCTGTGAAGCTTTCTATAAGTATTCTGCCAAAGGCATCACTCCTGAAGAAATTAAACCTAGTTAAGTGGCAAGCTCTCAAAAAGGTGACCTTTGACTGCTAAGACAAGCTCTTGGTGAGCATGCAGACCAGTTCTTACGATCAGGTGTAGTTCTAGAGTAATTGGAGCTCCAAGTTTATCAAAGACTTCTGAGAAAGATATACATCACCCATAAGCAGAAAGACTCGAGTAGAGAACATCAGGTGAAGTTAGAAGTAATTGTCAAGGCACTTTAAATGGCTAGAGATGGACATGTAATTGATGAGGTGGATTGTAATATGTCCATTCTAATATACAAAAACCTTGTGAAAGGGTACTTTGCACACAAGAGCAAAGTGGTTGTTTTGAGCAAGCAAGACCCTTTTCCCAAATTAGATGGCAAGCCCGTGTCCTAGAGGACACTGGTCAGTTGTTATGTATCAGGGTAACACTGCTTGCTAACAGAAAAAGGAAGTGTTAAGTGATGATATTAGTTATTGATATACATTTTTAGAGTTTTAAGACTGCTAGCTGACAAACAAAAGAAGTTCTAAGTTTGGTATTGTTAATTATTGTATATTCCAGTCTTATGATTCCTTCAACATTGAAAATTTTAGTTCATCCTTTCTGATTTTCGAATCTGTATCGGAATATTTTAATGACACATGCTCTTTTCGTGTATGGCTTCATTTATGGAGTATTCCAACCATAGTAGGCATGTCTGGCCCGAAAAACAAGAGAATGACCCCCATCTGGGTCATAATACGTAAATAGACTGGTTCAGTTTGTCGGCTTAAAACTGAGATTCCTATTATAGGTTTCATCCTTCCAGCTGGCACACTAGAACAGAGAGCCCAACACTTAGTTCATACTTAAACCGACACTAGAACAGAGAGCCCCACACTTGGTTCATACTTAAACTGAAACAGAAAGGTGACCTTTGACTGCTAAGACAAGCTCTTGGAGAGCATGAAGACCAGTTCTTACGATCAGGTGTAGTTCTAGAATAATTGGAGCTCCAAGTTTATCAAAGACTTCAGAAAAAGATATGCATCACCCATAGGAAGAAAGACTGGAGTAAAGAACATCATGTGAAGTTAGAAGTAATTGTCAAGGCACTTAAATGGCTAGAGATGGACATGTAGTTGATGAGGTGGAGTGTATTATGTCCATTCTAATATACAAAAACCTTGTGAAAGGGTACTCTGCTCACAAGAGCAAAGTGCTTATTTTGAGCAAGTAAGACCCTTTTCCCAAATGAAATGGCAAGCCCGTGTCTTAGAAGACACTGGTCAGTTCATGTATCATTGTAACACTGCTTGCTAACAGAAAAAGTAATTGTTAAAAGTGATGATATTAGTTATTGATATACATTGTTATAGTTTTAAGACTGCTAGCTGACAAAGAAAAGAAGTTCTAAGTTTGGTATTGTTAATTAATAATTATTGTATATTCCATAATTCTGAGATTCCTTCAATATTGAAAATTTTAGTTTATCCTTTCTGATCTTTGAATCTGTATCGGATTATTTTAATGACACATGCTATTTTCGTTTATGGCTACAATTATGGAGTATTCCAACCATATAGGCATGTCTGGCCCGAAAAACACGAGAATGACCCTCATCTGGGTCATAATAAGTAAATAGACTGGTTCAGTTTGTCTGCTTAAAACTGAGATTCCTATTATAGGTTTCATCCTTCCAGTTGGCACACTAGAACAGATAATCCAACACTTGGTTCATACTTGAACCGATACTTCCGCAACAGAACACTTGTGACCTCATTTACAGTACAAGTAGAACGACCAGTTGCAAAACGGAATTAGTTGGTGAGGGAAGAAGAAGCAGTTGCTCCAGCACTGCAACAATAGTCTCCTCTGCAAACGTCCACCAAAATGTAATCAATTTACAGAGAGCACCGCCACAATAATACAGAGCTAATGATCTAGTTCTGGAAGAGAAAAGAGGATAGGGTTTTAAAAAGGTTATAAGTTTAGAACCTATAATGTCCCATTTTTCTGTAACCGATTAATCAAGTATGGTTCTTAGTGATCCGAGGGACCTCTCGGCTTTTAGTAGGTGATCTGGAAGATAAGAAGTATCGGTCTCTAAACGCGCCTATTTTCGTCTTTTTTCGTACATGGAGATCATTCTCGTGTTTTTCGTGCTAGATAGGCCTATTTGGGTGGAAATCGCTGCATGTAGCACTGGGTGTGGGTGCGGGAAATCCCCAAAAATTAAGGGTGCGGGTGCGGCGGGAGTGCGGCAACTTTAATTGTATTTTTATTTTGGGTAAAAGACACTGACCACCTCTGAGTACTGAATAAATTCTACTCCGCTACCCTAACTTTTCAAAAAAGACAGTCTGCACCCTGTAACGGAATATTCCATGGACACTTTAAACCGTTCTATCATGTTCTGTTGAAAAAGTACGAGATGGAATGTTTTCGGACTATATTGCCCTTGTGTATCTTTTTGGACTTTTTATGCCTTGATTCTCATCAAAAACACCAAGAACGTCACCATCCAATAAATTTGAACAAAGAACTAACATCACCCACATTTTTAGTTCAATTCAAGAACAAAATGCTTCTTAATAGCTTTCACGTTCTTGCAAATATTAAGAACAACAGTTATGTGCAAAAATATTAACATCTAGATGGAAACCAGTCCAGGGCTATCAAAGCCTAAATGATCCAATATCAGTACATTAATATATAAAAAGAGCATTGTTTTCTACTTTCTAAAATGTAGAATGAAATCAATTACAAAATTGGTCCCAGAAATTGAACCTTGGAACAACAAGCTACCAGAATTAGCTTCATTCCCTGGATTGAAGATGAAGTTGAGAAGAACCCACAAACCCACACCAACAACCATTGTATTTTCCCCGAACCGACACCAAAAACCACCAATGCTACCATCACCGCAACCACCACCTCCTCTCACTCTCCCTCCGTCTCTCCCTCTGGTGTAGGCAACGACGGCGGATCTGAGAACGGAACCAGAGATCGGTGGGTTGAAGGGATGAGGTGTCGAAGAGTAACTTAGAGAAGTCGAAAAAAAATCTGACCGTTAGATGGGAGGTGGATACCACCAGGAACAAACCCCTGAAATCTGAGCCAAATCGGACAACTTTTCACCGTCGGAAAGCCCGCTGTTCGTCAAAACCAAAGAACCCAGCAGCCTCTGTGTTCTTTCTTCCCCTTCATGCACGTCACTCTCTGTTGCTGCTCACTCACTCTCTCTGTGATGTATTTTCACCAATAGGAAGATGAAGGAGAAGAATGAGAAGGAGAAGACGGAAGAGAAGAAGGAGAAGATGGGAGAATGCTTAGGTGCACATCACCCGTCAAATCCCACAAAAAAAGACCACGCGCAGGGGGGCCGACCAAAGTTTGGTAAACGATTTCAGCCTCTCTCTGTGTTTCAGTTTTCTATTTATTTAGCCCCCCTAGCTTCTGCATTCTATTTATTTGGCCCCCAATTTCATGTAACCGAAACCATTTCCACCGTTAGCTCAATTATTGCGTGAATACCCTCATGTAGGGACTATGTGGTAAATTAATGTTTGGGCCTGCATCCTTCAAATTAAATGGGCCATTATTTTGGGAACTGACTTGCTTGTGTGAGTGTTCGGGTTTCATCGTTTCGGAGACATAAATTGACTCGGCTACTACATCATCGACGCCAAAATATAGAAAACAACTTCATTTTTATGAAAAGTTAAAACCGTTCCGAACTGGTATGTCTGTTCTTTGTCCCTCTTCAGTGCCTACAAAAGGGAGTCTCTACTTCTCAGTTGGTCATTCCGAACCCCCTGAGCATTCAAGAACTACCTTCATAAGATTATCCCTTCACAAACTCCGGACCTCAATCAAAAATATCTCTCTATGGAACCCAAAAGTAGTGTCTTCAACCACGGGTCTTCGTCTGAAGATCCGATTGTTGTTTCTGATTCGGAAGTGACGAATAACATGGGCGAAGAAAGTTCATCAGATGACTCAAGTGGGTCAGAATCGCCGTGGAGAAGAATATTCAAGAGAAGAAAGACATGTGAAGAAAAAGATGAGGAGATCAATGAGATGAAGAAGGATATTGCGGGACTACTCGGTCGGTGCCAGGAGATCCGTGATATTCTCAATCAACCAAAGGTCAACAGACAGAAGAGACTTAGAGAAGAGGGGGAGATATCCAAGTTAGCCTCGTTGCAGGATGTTGCTACAACATACCACCCACCAAGTCAGGAAATGCGGTAAGCAGTGCGAAGAAGGAATCAGAAGAGGAGTTAACACGGGGGATCCAACCAGATCGCCCAGTTGTGGAGAGACCACATTTGATCGACCAGCAAGTCTCACCCCCTACCTCAGAATCGAGGCCGATGGATTAGGTATTTATGTGATAGTCACCCTACTAAGTTTCCTATGGATTAGGTATTTATGTATTGTTGTGCTGAATACAAGTTTGGTTTATGGCACAATGTAATCTGCATTTAGTCCTTTGTAAATTTAATTTGCGTCCATGCTTGCTTGAACCTTAAACCTGTTGCACCGCTGTGCGATCACTTCTCACGAACTATGGGGTCGACTTCTGACTAATGGAAGATGGTTAGTTGTGTATTAGGATGCTACTATCAAAAAATAGATAGTGTACATCACTATATTCGGATGCTACTGTCAACAAAACGATCGGAAAACAAAAGTTCACGAGATGGATTAAGATAATAAGGTAAGTATGGCCTAAACAACAGCAAAACATCATAACAGATAAATATTGACACAAGCATCATAACAGTCAAATATTGTCACAGTCAACTAAACAACAAAACAGCCAAAAAAATGACACAAGCATCGTAACAGTCAAATATTGTCGCAAGCATCACACACCATCTGTAATAAGAGTCACATAATGACGCAAGCATCATAACAGGAACAAGCGTTCATAATATTGACAACAACATCATAATTGTCATGCCCTTCGCAACAACAAAACAAGAACTAGACAAGGCCGAAACACCAAGAACTGCAGACAACTAAACCACGTCTATGGCAAAGATATCTTTATGATCGTAATAATTTGGCAGTTGCAGATTTTTGAAGACGTTAAATTTAACCTTGTCCTCGTTAATATGCATGGTCAGTTCTCCGCTCTTGCAATTTATCATAGCTTCTCCAGTGGCCAAAAAGGGCATGCCCAGTATGAGCGGTACCTCCCCTGCCTCCATGTCCAGGATCACGAAATCTGATGGGAAAATCAACTCGCCGACTTTCACCAAAATATCCTCGATAACTCCGTATGCTTGCTTTACGGACCTGTCTGGCATCTGCAGCATAATTCTGGTGGGTCGGGGTTCACCGACCTTCAAACTCTTGAAAATCGTTAACGGCATCAGATTGATTCTGGCCCCTAGGTCACACAGAGCCTTTCCTGTGTAAGCATTACCTAGGGTGACTGGGATAACAAAACTGCCAGGATCCTTCCTCTTCCTCGGTAGCCCATTTTTCACACAGTTGCTCACTTTTGCCATCAGGTTTATAGTCTCGAAATCGCTCATTCGCCTCCTCCCATACAGAATGTCCTTGAGGAATTTGGCGTAAGTGGGCATCTTTGCCAAAGCCTCAGCAAAGGGTATGTTGATCTGTAGCTGCTTGAACATCTCGAGAAACCTGGCGTAGTCCTTTCTATCATCCCTCTTTCGTGTTTTCAAAGGAAACGTCACCTCTTTGGAGATAGGCACTATTTCAACTTCCTTCTGTTTTGCACTTCATCCTGCTCATGCGAGCCCTGTGGCTGGGGGCGGTCGGCTGAGTCGTGTTCCTGGCCAAATACTTCGTGTTCGATTTCTTTCGACCTTTCTGCACGTGAATGGCTAGGGTACGGTGGATCCTGTAGTGCTAATCCACTCCGAGTGGTGATGGCATTGACTTGAGCACGTGGATTGTTTACTGTATTCGAGGGCAAGTTTTCTGACGTCCTCTCGTCTTGTTGTTGTGCTAACTGCCCAACCTGTACTTCTAGCGTACATAGAGCAGTTTTTGTCTGATGCAGGTCGGCTGTCAAGGTATTGACTACCGAGACAATCTTCGTATCGGTCTGAACGAACCTGGCATTCATAGCTTGCAGTGTTGCGTCCAGTTTACTCATCTGCTCTTCAAATCGCTGTGCTGATAGGCCCGGCTGTGCCTGTGGTACCAGCGTGGTCTGCTGAGCCGGTGGCCTGTGCTGGAATCCTCGTGCATAAATTGCAGAATTCGGGTTTCCGTACCGGAACTCGGGATGATCTCTCGTGCCCGGTCTATACCGGCTCGTATCCCACTGCTGCTGTACGTAATTGGCATCCTCGGTCCTGAGCTCCTCAATGGCTGCGTCCAAATCTGGTTCTCCTACGGCTGCAATAGCCTTGTTTTCCAAGTGGACTTTCTTAACCAAGTCTTGCACAATCTTGGCCAGATTATCTACCCGGTCGTCTGACACGATTTCTTACGTGTTACCGCAAGTGCACGGTTCATGTAATATAGGGCTGGTATTTCAACCCCGAGTTATCGATCCCACGAGGACAGTGTTACTGTGTAATCAGAAACAGAGTTTAAAGAGTGAAGACGTAAAAAGTAAAAGGAGTAAAAACAGAATTAAACAGTATTTTTGGTAATTTTCTGGTAATAAAGTCTGACTGTAAAAACTAGGGTTTTGGGTTCCTAGGTTTCCAGGATCCCCTAGGGTTACGATTCAGCTTTTCAGTTTTTCTCAATTCAGAAACACACAGCAGTTTTGTTTATGCCAGCATACCAATGATACAATCTCCTCTCGGTCTCATGCATCTATCACTCTCCTGCAGATTTCGGGTCCTCTCGGTCCACCTAGATCTGCAGGTTTGTTCTAAGGCTGCAAGGGTTACAGGTTCTCCTCTCGGTCTCCCCCTAAACGTCTAGCAGTTGGTCTAATGCTTCTGGGCTAGCCCCCTGATTCTCTTCACCTCTCGGTCCATCAAGGCAGAGTACTAAATCATGTCTTCTCTTCCTAACTCTCACTGGCCACTCTCGCGCACCAGATCCTGTCTGTAGCAATCCAGGTTCATGACTCCGTTCATGCATAAACAGTAAAAACCGAAGACAGAATAATAAACAAAACCTCTACTATATTAAGACTTAAACAGTCATGAATCCAAAGTCGGGATAAACTAAGTTGCTGAAATCATAAACCCTAGGTTCACCGAGAACCTAGGTCAAAAGTCTAGCTAATAAAAACTAACATAAAGAAGAGAAGAGAATCAAACAGGTGACGGAAATCTGGCGATTTCCGGGACTGCTCCGGTGCTCCCTGTCTCTGCTGTGTCTAACTCTGATCCTGTGTATTCTGTCCTGTGTTGTGTGTTGTGTATTGTATATGTTGTGTGTGCTGTAACTGCTGGGCAGAGCTGCTTTATATACTGCTGAAGTTTCCCTAATCCTGTGCTGAAATTCCTATTCTGCCCCTGTCTAAACCGCCCTGGGAAGCTTCTGGAAATCCTGTCCTGCGTCTGAACGCACATCTGCTGACTTTGACTTTTCTGACGAAGTTTGACTTTTTCCACCGTCTTCAGAAATTCTGAAAATCTTGACCTGCGTTTGAACGCACAAAGGTTGCGTTTGAACGCACATTCTGAGAGTTGACTTTTTGACTTTGACTTCCGTGGACTTTTTGGGTGTGCGTTTGAACGCACAATGTGCGTTTGAACGCACATACTTAGTCTTCTGGTTGATTTCTGCCTGATTCTGACCTTTCTGAAATTTGAAGTTTCCTGCGTTTGAACGCAGGATGTGCGTTTGAACGCACATACTTAGTCATTTTTTCCGTCCTGTTTTCCCTGTCTGCACTGTGTTGTGCGTTTGAACGCAACTCTCCTGCGTTCAAACGCAGTGCGTCTGAACGCACACCCTCTGCGTTTGAACGCAGGGCTTAGCCATTTTTCCATTTTCCTCTTCTGGCTCCTGGACCCATGCGTTTGAACGCAGCTCCTCTGCGTTTGAACGCACCCCTTAATTTTTCAGCACTTCGGCCTCTGACCCCCTGCGTTTGAACGCAGACTGCCTGCGTCTGAACGCAGGACTTAGCCAATTTTCTGTAATTTTCCTGCTGCCGCCATCTTGTGCGTCTGAACGCAGGTGCCCTGCGTTTGAACGCACCACTTAGCATTTTTTCCTCTTTTTCTGCTCAACTTTCCTGACACGCTGCCTCCCATCCAAGTTAATCTCATGCATTTTTCGGCACCTGTTACCTGCACATCATAACACGCACCCGCGATCATATCCAACAAACAAAAGTATGCACAAAATTACTCAAATTTTGCAATCATGATCTATAAATCTCTGCCTCGTATCAGGTGGAGAATATGCTGAAAATGGCCAAACTCAACTCTCACAGGGTTAAAACCAATGGTAAAAAGATGTCCCAGACTAATACATTTTCAAGCTGTCAAAATACCCCCACACTAACCTCTGCTCGTCCCGAGCAGACCCTTGCATACTGCCTTGCAGACCCATTTTTGCATACTTTAATTGCATACTTGCCCTTTTTCACAGATTCAAGACACAGACCAAAACACTCAATAGATGACTGACTCAGATACAGAATATACACAAACTGACTCAAGACTCAGCAATTTTTTTTTTTTATTCTGAAATTGGGCAACCTCTCTATCATAAACTGAAATCATCAAATCCTCACAAGCTTATTTCGAAATTCCACAACACGCAACAAGAAATGATATAAACTGATCCTGTGCACAAACTCACTAAGGTATCCCCAAACATCCACCAAACCAACCAAGATAAAGCACGTCTTTTGACTTAGAGGGTCCAGGCATCTACAGTCAACAGATAATTTTTCTTCGCCAAGTCATTTGAGGTTTTCAGACCCTCTTAGCCGTTATTGAGTTTGATTTGCAAATTGTCCCATTGCTGGGAGACACAACTCCTGTGTAATACGGCTTGACTTTAATTTCCCTCTTAAGCTTTAAATTGGATTGAATCCAAATTTTCCATGTGAATGGAAGCACATTATGTTGTTTCTCCTTTAAGCACAAAATATTATTTATTTATTTTATATTTTTATTTTTTCTTTTTTTTTTCTAATCTCCTCTGTTTTTTTTTTTTACAACTGTGCAGTAGAGCTCTAAGAGTGTAGGCTTTTTAGGATTTTCTCTTGGAACCACCTTAAGGGATGGTGGTGTACATTCTCCAACTTCGCTTAGGCCACAGACTTGTACCACATAAAACCGACTCTACACGAAGGTCCACCCCAGATTCCAAGAGTCCACCAGTTTCCACGGGAAACAGAATATTCAATTATCTAAGGACCAAATCTGCCTAGCACACTAGAGAAGTCAAAAGTATGCCTGTTATCTACTTTCCACATTCCTGAATACCCGGGATAGCCTGTCGTGAGAATTGTGCACAAAATACTAAAATTTGAAGTATCCCTGCTACGGTGCTTCCTACTCTCATAAGCTCTTTCATTGGATTCTCTTTCAGTTTCTAGGTCCTAGGTTGCCCTTTCTCAAAATTTTTAGAATTATATTTATTTATTTATTTTATTTTTTACTTATTTTTTTTAAACATGCAAGGTCAGAACGGTTGGTGGGTAGACTCAACATAAAAAAAACGTGCTGACTCAAAAAATGAAAATAAAATGAAAAATAAAATTGACAAAAATATGCTGACATGGCTATGCAGGAGGACACGATTCCCCACCCCCACACTAGAGGTGGCGCGTCCTCGCGACTCTACTGATCTGGTCTGTAACTAGAATCTGTGTTCTCCGGAGTAGACTGGTCAGTCGGCTCGGGAGATGGTGAAGGGGTTCGCCCTCTGGCGCGTTTCCTCGCAGCATGGCGTGCTGCAGCAGCGGTACCAGCGTGGCTGGCACCGGGATGGGCACTGCTGGCCCCTGGGTCTGCATGCTCTCTCCTAGATTACAACGCCACCACCCCCACACTGGATGGTGCCATGCCCTCATGGTACTAATCATCAGGCATATAATCTGGATTGATGAGCTGGCGTGACTCATCTACTGGGATTGGGACGACCTAATGCTAGACTGACCGACTGACTTACGGCCTGATAGAGCCACTGGCTTGCTGGCTCGAGCCTGGGCGTCAGTCAACCAGCTGGTAGTATACTCAGAAAAATAAAGCAAGAGACAGAAATTAAACCTGTTTACCCGGAGTCAGTTCGTACAGGTGCTGACTTTTCTGCAGATTCCGGCAGAGAAGGACCGTTGACCGGTCGCCGGAAAATTTCTCAACGGAAGTTGTCAACCTTCCGGGCTATGTTGCGCTCTTCAAGTGTGCAATCCCCAAGCACTATTGTCTGTGACAATGTGCTCCCATATGGTCGAGTGCATTTTCGTACACCGGGGTCGATTGCTCCGTTCCTGCTGAAAACTGTTTCTGAAAAATCCCCAACTCATACGAGTCCCTGTGAAGGTCGAGTGCATCCTGTGCACCGGGGTTGATTCTTCAAGATTTTTCCAATCTGCCTTTTCTGGCAGGCTGCCACTGGACGTCAGTCTTCATCTAAATGCTGACAGCGAGCCAGTTTCTGTACTTCAGCTTCCTGTAACCAGTTTCCTGAAATTTGCTGCATATAACTATTAGCTCACCCTCATCTCTCCTCTCAAAATTTATTAATCAGTAAATAATTTCATAATTGAAACCAACTCCTAGGTTGGGTTACCTCCCAACAAGTGCTTGTAATTTTAGGTCGACGGCCCGACCCTGTTACCTCAACATTTGAGAAATTTTGAGGCTTCTTTATCTCTCCACTTCTTCTTCTTCCACCATCTCTTCTCAATGATCCTCACCTTACGTGCACACTCATTCTTTTGAAAAGGTGGAAAGTTGCGGAAGATGATTTCTTTGATTTTGCTCGTTTTCCTCTTGATCAACTTCCACTCATCATTCATCGGCTTGTCTGCGCATATTTTTACGAAATCCTGTTGATGAGCTTCACCCCTAGGTGCTTGTTTTGAATTCTGTAACTTCATCTCATACCCAGCTGACTCCTGATGCTGAACAACCCGTGCAGGCAGCTTATCAGTACCCCCACACTGTGTAATTTCCAATCCCTTTTCTATGTTCTGTGCAACGTCACTAGAACAGTCCATAGAGCAAGGATTTGGTGAATGGACCTCAAATTCATCCATACCAATGGATGCAGTTTCCTCATCAGTGCACCCCGAGTGCTCATTATCAGTGTTTTCCAAATCATGCCCAAAATTTGAATTTGGTTGAGGTTCCATCCATGCAGGCACTGTTTCCTCCAAATCTGTATCCGTATCTGAGTCTGATTCCTCACCAGAATCAAATATTAGAATTTGCTCCTGAATATTGTGCACTTCTCTTGACTCGGACACCTTTTCTTCCATGATAGCAACCTGTGATGCAGTTTCTTGTTGTTCCTGCGCCATCTTTTCGAAGAAGCCCTTCTGCATCTCCAGCACTGCTGGAAGCCAGTGAGGAATATATGAGTCTGTTTCCTGCGGTGCGGGTACTGGATCAGTTTCAGGCTGAACTGGTCCTGATGATGTCACAGTCTGCACTTCTTCAATTTCTGGTGGCGTGAACTCTGTTTCTGGTTCCTGTGTATCTGCTGCAATCCATGTCTGAGAAGTTTCCTGACACTCTTTTGCAACTCGGAACATGTCACTGTTGAGCTCTTTCACCCCTGCTGATATCTCTGAAATCTGGTCAAAGTGTGCTGAAACTGATTTCTCAGAGTCCTTCATCATGCCCTTTAATTCAAACATCTCTGGGGATGAAACTTGTTGATTTGGTGTTTCATATTGCTCCATGTTCTGAATCGTGCTATGTTCTTGCTTAACCAAGAATCTTATCAATTCATATGCCCCTTCTGAATCGCAATTACATAGGAAATTGCCCCCTGCTTCTCTATCCATCTTGTCTCTACTGGGTTGTGCAAGTGAATGATAGAAGACCCTGATTATCTGTCCTTTGTCAAAACCATGGTTGGGACATTTTCGTAGCAAACGATTGAAGCGCTCCCATGATTTGATAAGTGATTCGTCCTGCATTTGTCTAAACGTCCAAATCGCATTCTGAAGCTGGATCACACGTGAGACAGGATAGAACTTACTCATGAACTGTGAGACACACTCTTCCCATGTTTTGATCGAACAGGATGGCATAGAGTCCAGCCAATCCATAGCAGCTCCCTTGAGACAATAAGGAAAGAGCATCAGTTTGAGCGCTTCAGATGTGACCCCACTATATCGGATTAGCCCACATTGACTCTGAAATCTTCCAATGAATGAATGAGGGTCATCCTCATATGTACCAGCAAAGGTGCACTGCTCCTTTATGAGTTGAATTGTTGACAACTTGAGGCAGAAGCTTTCTGCCTCAATTGGTGGCACCACAATTGCTGGCTCAGTTCCCTTTAGATTCGCCTCAAATGCCTGAATTATAGCTCTTCCAGAACGGTTATACGGCATTGGGTGTGGTCTAGATGTTGCTGCCAGTGCTTTTTCTACGGCTGCAGCCACCATAGCTTGCAGCTGCTCTGTTGTGATGCTAATTACCCCTTTGCCTTCTGCCATCTCTACCTGTATTCCTGTCAAAACAATGCTCCAGAAATACGTGTGAGGTAACTAGGTAAATATGAGAAAAAAAAATTTCCAGTTTCTCTTTTTTTTTTTTTTTTTTTAGACTTTCTAAACTAATTTCTAACTAACAATAAACCACTGTCCCCGGCAACGGCGCCAAAAACTTGACACGATTTCTTACGTGTTACCGCAAGTGCACGGTTCAAGTAATATAGGGCTGGTATTTCAACCCCGAGTTATCGATCCCACGAGGACAGTGTTACTGTGTAATCAGAAACAGAGTTTAAAGAGTGAAGACGTAAAAAGTAAAAGGAGTAAAAACAGAATTAAACAGTATTTTTGGTAATTTTGTGGTAATAAAGTCTGACTGTAAAAACTAGGGTTTTGGGTTCCTAGGTTTCCAGGATCCCCTAGGGTTACGATTCAGCTTTTCAGTTTTTCTCAATTCAGAAACACACAGCAGTTTTGTTTATGCCAGCATACCAATGATACAATCTCCTCTCGGTCTCATGCATCTATCACTCTCCTGCAGATTTCGGGTCCTCTCGGTCCACCTAGATCTGCAGGTTTGTTCTAAGGCTGCAAGGGTTACAGGTTCTCCTCTCGGTCTCCCCCTAAACGTCTAGCAGTTGGTCTAATGCTTCTGGGCTAGCCCCCTGATTCTCTTCACCTCTCGGTCCATCAAGGCAGAGTACTAAATCCTGTCTTCTCTTCCTAACTCTCACTGGCCACTCTCGCGCACCAGATCCTGTCTGTAGCAATCCAGGTTCATGACTCCGTTCATGCATAAACAGTAAAAACCGAAGACAGAATAATAAACAAAACCTCTACTATATTAAGACTTAAACAGTCATGAATCCAAAGTCGGGATAAACTAAGTTGCTGAAATCATAAACCCTAGGTTCACCGAGAACCTAGGTCAAAAGTCTAGCTAATAAAAACTAACATAAAGAAGAGAAGAGAATCAAACAGGTGACGGAAATCTGGCGATTTCCGGGACTGCTCCGGTGCTCCCTGTCTCTGCTGTGTCTAACTCTGATCCTGTGTATTCTGTCCTGTGTTGTGTGTTGTGTATTGTATATGCTGTGTGTGCTGTAACTGCTGGGCAGAGCTGCTTTATATACTGCTGAAGTTTCCCTAATCCTGTGCTGAAATTCCTATTCTGCCCCTGTCTAAACCGCCCTGGGAAGCTTCTGGAAATCTTGTCCTGCGTCTGAACGCACATCTGCTGACTTTGACTTTTCTGACGAAGTTTGACTTTTTCCACCGTCTTCAGAAATTCTGAAAATCTTGACCTGCGTTTGAACGCACAAAGGTTGCGTTTGAACGCACATTCTGAGAGTTGACTTTTTGACTTTGACTTCCGTGGACTTTTTGGGTGTGCGTTTGAACGCACAATGTGCGTTTGAACGCACATACTTAGTCTTCTGGTTGATTTCTGCCTGATTCTGACCTTTCTGAAATTTGAAGTTTCCTGCGTTTGAACGCAGGATGTGCGTTTGAACGCACATACTTAGTCATTTTTTCCGTCCTGTTTTCCCTGTCTGCACTGTGTTGTGCGTTTGAACGCAACTCTCCTGCGTTCAAACGCAGTGCGTCTGAACGCACACCCTCTGCGTTTGAACGCAGGGCTTAGCCGTTTTTCCATTTTCCTCTTCTGGCTCCTGGACCCATGCGTTTGAACGCAGCTCCTCTGCGTTTGAACGCACCCCTTAATTTTTCAGCACTTCGGCCTCTGACCCCCTGCGTTTGAACGCAGACTGCCTGCGTCTGAACGCAGGACTTAGCCAATTTTCTGTCATTTTCCTGCTGCCGCCATCTTGTGCGTCTGAACGCAGGTGCCCTGCGTTTGAACGCACCACTTAGCATTTTTTCCTCTTTTTCTGCTCAACTTTCCTGACACGCTGCCTCCCATCCAAGTTAATCTCATGCATTTTTCGGCACCTGTTACCTGCACATCATAACACGCACCCGCGATCATATCCAACAAACAAAAGTATGCACAAAATTACTCAAATTTTGCAATCATGATCTATAAATCTCTGCCTCGTATCAGGTGGAGAATATGCTGAAAATGGCCAAACTCAACTCTCACAGGGTTAAAACCAATGGTAAAAAGATGTCCCAGACTAATACATTTTCAAGCTGTCATCGTCTTCCATTGGTTTGGCTCCGGCCGCTATCCTGCGATCGTCAAACAGCCGAGTGTCCTGCTTGGCTAACTGCTTCATCAGCTCATAGGCACCATCTTTGTCCACATGGTACAGGAAGTTTCCTCCGGCTTCTCTGTCTATCATGTCAGCACTCTCCCTGTCTAGGGCATGGTAGAATACCTGCAGGATCTTCGCGTCTCCAAAACCGTGGTTCGGGCATCTCTTCACCCATCTCATCAATCTGTCCCATGCGTCTACCACTCTCACCCCCATCTTCTGCTTGAATGATAGAATCTTGCTTTGTAGCTGAATGACCCGGGAAGCGGGGTAAAATTTGGCCAAAAAATCTATGACGCACCCCTCCCATGTAGTGATGGATCTGGGTGGTCGGGATTCGAGCCAGTCTTTGGCCACTCCGCATAGGCAGTATGTAAAGAGGATTAGCATGAGTGCCTCTGCGTCGACTCCCTTATACCGGACTCTGTTGCAGTAGTCCTCGAATTTCCCGATAAAGTCGTCCGGGTCTTCGTCGGCTTTGCCATAAAACGGGCAGAGGGTCTGAACAGTTTGGATGGTGGAGGGTTTTATATCAAAGTGTTCTGCGGTGATCCCGGGCACCATAATAGCTCGTTCATGCCCTCCTGTGGGGACTTCGAAATTCTCCACCAACGCCTTCCCCGACAGGTTTTATGTCCTCTGGTTGTTCCGGGCGTCAAAGCCTGCTGTGATGAGATCTTCAATGCACCGGGCCATCTGGGATGGGGTACGTGTCTCTGGTTCCTCTTGGCCAGTTGCTGGATTCTCAAGGCGGTCTCCTTGGTTGTGAGCCATTTTGCTTTCTCGGTTTCTGCTGTTCTGCTCGGTGTAAGGTTTTTCTGGATTGTTGAGTAGTGGCACCAAATCACGAGGCAATCTGGGCATCAACTAAATAGTCCTGAAAAACGCAGATTCAAAAAGCAATGAGATAAAAGAAAAATAACGAAACTGAAAAAAAAAACACTCTGAAAACTAATTCTGATAACTAAATTAACCCTAAAAAGTCCCCGACAATGGCCCAAAAAACTTGATGCGCAAACTAACGTGTTGTTCGCAAGTATACGAATCGAGTAGTACCGGGTGTATTTCAACTCGATTAATCGTTCCCACGATGACTGTTTAGCATTTTTCAAGTAGGGAGAATTTAACTTACATAGTGTAAAGGAGGAGTGATTTGAGAGTGTGTTTACTAACTACGTGCTGAAAATAAACAACTAAAACGTAAATATTTTTTGTGACGTTTTTCTGAAAATCGTGAAGGTTGTAAAATTTAGGGTTTGAATACTAGGTCCCGGGATCCCCTAGGGTCTCTACAGATTTTCGTTCTTTGTTTGGTATTAGAACACACAGCAGTTTTAATTATCCGTGCCACGTACCAGTTGTGCAATAACCTTTCAGATCCTATACGCTATCATGATCCTGCAGACTATCGAATTCTTGTTAAGCTTTCTAAGTCAGCAGTCTCGTTCTAAGTCTGCTAGGGTTTCTAACCCATCCTGATGGCCCGGGTCAGATTCTCTGACAGTTGGTCTCAACGTCTAGCTAGCCCTATCCGCTTTCTGGTCGGTCTATCAGGGTAAGGTACTAAATCATGTCTTTTCTTCCTAACCCTAACATGACGTTTTGACCAACAGGCTCGGGTCCGTAGCAATTCTGGTTTGCAACTCCGATCATGTATAAACGATAATATTCAAATACCAAATAACTGATAAAAACTGCTGAATTAAGATAGTACGATCATGAATTCAGTACCAAAACATAGAACAATCTCGGAGTACAAAACACTAGGTTCACCGAGAACCTATGTAAAGATTTAGCTACTAAACGACATAACTAAATAACAAAGTTTCTGAATTTAAGAGAGAGAATAAAAGAAAACAAGGTCTTCGAATCTGGATTCGTGCTCTCCGTGAATTCTCCCGAACTTCTGCCTTGGGTGTGTTTTGTGTCTAAAACGAGCCCTGGACGAGTCTTTATATAGTACTGGAGATGTTTTTGAAAACTGTCGTATTTACGAAACTGCCACAGGTCCAAATTTGTCTCGGAATACATGTTGTGTGCGTATATACGCACACCGTGACTTTTCAACTTCCCTGTTTTCTCTCTGTATGCGTATATACGCACCCTGTCAGCGTATATACGCACAGGGTTTGCGTATATACGCACACCGAGATGAGAGTCCTCATTTTCTCTCTCCTCTTGTGCGTATGGACCTCCTATGTGCGTATAAAACCCCCTGTGTGCGTATATACGCACACCGTGCTCCTGACTGGCCCTCTATCTTGTACTGTCTTCCAGCGTTTTGACCTGAAACTTGTCGAAATTACCAAAATGCCCCTGGGTCAAAACCATTCCAAATTCTGTCCAATCCCGACTCTGGTCCTAGAAAGACTGCTGACTGAATCGGGGCGCCAAAATCCAAACTCGACTTCCAAAAACCCGGGCCCAGTGCCAAAATGAACAAAATACCCCTGGGTCAGAACCGCTCCGAAAATCATCACGAACATGAAACAGTTACTCACAACTCCGGACACCGGGAACCGAGACTCCTTACTTGGGCGTGGCCTGTATAGGACCCACACTTGACGGGAGTCGGTTTTTCGGCCGGACTCCGTTTCAGCATTATGACCTGTTTTCGGAAAGCCCTTGACGTCTTCGTTCTTCTGCCCCCGGTTTCACTTCAAAATTCCAAGTAGAAATCAAGATATTGTCAACCGAGCGCATCCCGGTCATTCTTGGTTTTGGCGTTTTCAGCTTTCTCGACTCTCGCCACTGTAATCCTGCTTCATTCCCGGCTCCGGCACAAGTCATTTCCCTGCGTAGACAACACGAACGAAAAATTCGTGATCATATCTCGAAATACGTAAAATAAGCAGAAATGTACGTAGAGCAAATAAACATCTCGTTCCTAAAACCGAGGCTTTCCGAGGGTGAATTCTAGCTAAAACACGGCTTTCCAACACAATGGCACGTCAAATCAGGCTAAAATATAACCCCTATTTAGGCGTTATCAAGGACCTTTCGAATCTTTTCGAATCATTACCACCTCGGTAACCGGCGAAAATATGTGGATATCGTTTGCAAACCGCGTAATTGTTGGAATAGATGCCCTAGAGGCAATCTAGTTTAGTATGAATTATTTGTGGCTAGAAATTCATTTATTATTTATTGGATATTTAATATAATGAAGTCCTTAGATTTACAATTGCGTTGTTTATCTTAAATATCCCTACTCAAGTATAATGATTAATGGGACAATCATCTATAGACTAGTATGGGGTTGGATTGATATGGAGATATCACGATCCAACACATAGGTGTGCATTAAGGAATGTTGCAATGGATTGACCCATCTCCGAGAAGGCTACATACACGTTATGTTGAGTCACAAGCGCTTCTCGCGGTACAATGGTATTGTCATCCTTAGACTTGAAGTCACTAGATATTCTAGTTGTGGATTATTGTGATCTTGGTAGCGTTAAACTCTACACCGTAACTGGGTAGTCATAAAGGCGTGTACTGGATACAATAAGAAGCAAGCTTAGAGATCGTAGTGGACGTAGATAGAATTTGTCCCTCCCACATAACGGGAGCAAATATCCTAGGCCACTCGAGGGATAGTGCTTATAGAATGTCTGGCCAGACTCAAATAAATCAATATGGGATATTGAAGTTATTTGCACGAATAAGGCTATTCCCATGGATCGAGAAACTAGGGATTGGATATACGAGTGTGACTTGTATGTCTCGTGTCCAATCCGGATATAGAGACAAAGGGATGAGACAATTACTTGTACAAAGGCTGTCAAGATGACTATTCTATTAGTTGGCTAGAATGGATGTTTTGCTAGAGACCGCTCCATATTAGCAAATAGTTGCTACCAACTAGATAGAACCTATGGGGTCACACGCTATATAGAGTTGAACTAGATTTGGGAATTAATTAATTGGATTAATTAATTAGAAGGATCACTTTGCAAACCCTTGCAAACTTAGTAGGGACTAATTTGCAAGGAAGGGACTAAATTGAATTCTAGTAGGACTAGAATAAGTCCTTTAGGTAGTTAACAAGGAGTTGTTGGACTATATAAAGGACTTTTCGTCCTTCCTTCCCACATAACTTATGCTCATTAAGTGAACATAACAAGAGTGGGAGAGAACAAAAGGAGAGAGAGCAAGCAACAAGGAGGCCCGCCGCCCCCTTGCCGCCGCCCCGTCCCCGTCGGCCAAAGGAGGCCGAGACCCTCCTTTGGGTCTCGTTTTGCGTGATTTCTTCTTCCTATTCCTCTTCCGGGCTAGCACCAAGGAGTTGGGAGATCTAGTATCAACTCTAGGCGTGGATCAACTATAGAGAACGTGACATAATTCGCGTTTGAAGTCATCAAGGAGAACCCAAAGGTGTGTTTATGATTTCTATCCCTTACCATCGTTATGTCTCTTGACTTCTGATCCTTGGAGGGTTTTGCATGGTTTTATGTTTGATTATGCTTCCGTTGTGCGATCCATGAATCAAAACCCTACAGTGGTATCAGAGCCACAAGTCGTAGAGCATAAACGTGGTTTATGTGTTACGTTTAAGTTGTTTAACACCTTAATTTGATTGTTTATCGCGTAAAACAAGACAAATCAAGCATGGGATGCAATTTGTCAATAATTAATCATAACAAGATCCAATTTTTGCATTGGATGCATGAATTGGTGAGTTTGAGAAATTTTAGGATCTTAGATCTAGGGTTTGGGCATCCTTGGGGAAGGAGTTCTCCCAAAACAAGGAAACAACCAAACTTGGGCACCAAGCAAGGGAGTTGTTTTGGAAACAACTCCCTCAAGGAGGTTCGGCCCCCCTAGGGACCGCCCCCCTTGCTTGCCGCCCAAGCTTGGCCGCCCTAGGGGCCGGGCGGCCCTAACCCGCGGGCCTAGGCTTGTGGGTTTTGGGCCGGGCCGGCCCTAGGGCCTTGTGGTTCACTTTGTTGGGCCCGGGCAATTTGATTGTTGGGCCCATGGACCGTTTTAACCCTAGAAATCCTAAAATCAATTAAAATTGACCAAGCGCATTAAAATTGGATTTTAACTGTTTATGTGCAAATCGCATGGTGATTGGATATGGCCTTAGGACGTGGTTTGATGTGGATGTTTAATTTTGTGGTTTGGTTTACGCCCTGCGAGCTGATCAATTAATTGTAATAATTAATTAGGGTTTTATGGCCTGCGTGCCATTTTTTTTTTTCTCAACTTGTGAGATTTATTTTATTTAGTGTAGATATTAGCTAGTGCTAGATAAAGTAGATTGTTAGCCAAGATTGGAGAAAAAGAAGCCCAAAGCCAAAGAAGCCACAAAAGATGGAGCATGGAGCATGGAGCCTTTTCCACATGACTATGAAGGATGGACCAAAAGATCAAGACGCATGGAGATGTGTTTGTTTAGGGTTCATAGATAATTCCATTGGCTTGGAATTATCTTAGTCTAGAAAAGGCCATATCCACATCACGTTTAATTTCTGTTTTGTGGTTGTTTATTTTATTGTCTTATTATTTGTGTGGTTGGTGTATGGTTGATGCATGCAATTAGGATAATAAGATAATTAGACAACCCGGATCTATTATTTGGAGTTGTGCCCAAACTCAAATAGATAGATTAGTTGATATTGATCAACAAAAACTATTAAAATTGAATTTAAAATCCCTCAAAATTCAAATATTGTGTTCTTGCCTTCTCGTTATTTAAACACTCATTATCATCATTATTTATCAAGTTCGTGCGTGCCAAAGCATGGCGACTTGGTTCATAATGATGGAATGCGATGGCACGTAACAATGTGCAATTGTTTAGATAAGAGGTTGGACACAACTAGGCTATTAATTTGATTAAGAAACCTAGAGGCAATCAATTGGGATTATCCATATGGATGGATAAATAAGGAGTTATTTGCCCGATTGAACCAAGAGTTGCATATGGGATGCAATTGGAATTGTTCCTACCTAAAGTAGTCAAATTATGGGTGACTTGCCAAAGCAAGCTCATAAGGAGATGAAAGATGGATCTTGGTCCACTAGAAAATATAAAGATATTTTCCGCATTAATATCTTGAGGGTTATTAATCCGTAGAAAAACAGTGGGAGCTATATTTGATAAACTAACCATTATTGAATATAGTCAAAAATTCACAAATACTAAAACTTGCGTATTTTCCTTTTTGTAGAATTCCAAATGGCAAACAACTCATCGAGTTCACAACATTCCCTACGATCTGTCCTTGAAAAGGACAAGCTCTCTGGAACCAACTTTCTTGATTGGTACAGAAACTTGAGAATTGTTCTCAAGCAAGAGAAGAAACTGTACGCAATAGAGGAGCATGTTCCAGAAGGTCCAGAGAACCAAACACCTGCTGCCTTAAAGACGTATCAAAAGCGTGTTGATGACGCTAATGATGCGGCCTGCCTAATGCTTTGCACCATGACTTCTGAGCTTCAGAAGCAAAACGGAAACATGAATGCTGTCGATATGATCGAACATCTAAAGCAGCTCTTCCAAGAGCAGGCGAGGGTAGAAAGGTATGAGGTCTCAAAGGCACTGTTCAAATGTCATCTGGCAGAAGGGAACCCGGTGGGACCCCATGTACTCCGAATGATCGGGTACTTGGAGAATCTCGCCCGACTAGGGTTCCCGGTCGGCCAAGAATTGGCAACCGATCTCGTGTTGCAATCGTTGCCCGAGAGTTATGGACAGTTCATTATGAACTATAACATGAACAAGATCGTTAAACCACTGCCAGATTTACTCAACATGTTGAGGACGGCTGAACAGAGCATCAACAAGGGTAAGGGCAAGACCATTTTGATGGTACAGAAAGGAAAGGGCAAAAGGTTTGCCTCTTCCTCCAAGGGCAAAGGCAAGTCAGTTGCCAAGTCCAAGGAACCTGCCCTTAAGCCTGTTGGTGGCATTGCCAAGGCCGTGACTAAAGGTGAGTGTCACTACTGCAGTCAGCCTGGACACTGGAGGAGGAACTGCCCAAAATATATGGAGGACAAGAGGCTTGGAATAGTGATTCCACCACCACCAGGTATTTTTGTTGTAGATGTCAACTTAACTGTCTCTACATCATGGGTATTAGATACTGGATGTGGATCTCATATTTGTCGAAATATGCAGGATCTAAAGAGAAGTAGAAGATTGGCTAAAGGAGAGGTAGATCTGCGCGTTGGGAATGGAGCAAAGGTTTCTGCGTTGGCCATAGGCGTGTCTGAGCTATCTCTGCCTTCAGGATTAGTTTTGGAATTAAATAATTGTTATTTTGTGCCTGCTATGAGCAGAAACATTATTTCTATTTCTTGTTTGGACAAGGATGGTTTTATTATTTCAATAAAGAACAATTGTTGTTCCTTTTATTTAAATAATATTCACTATTTTAGTGCGCAATTATTTAATAGACTTTATGTCCTTGATCTAAGCAATCCTGTCTACAACATTAATACCAAGCGGATTAAAATAAATGATTTAAATCCTGCTTATTTATGGCACTGTCGTTTAGGCCACATAAATGAGAAACGTGTATCTAGACTCCATAAGGATGGATTACTAGACTCATTTGATTTTGAATCATATGAGACATGTGAGGCTTGTTTATTGGGAAAAATGACAAAGTCCCCTTTCAATAAGAAAGGTGAGAGGACTAGTGAGCAATTGGCACTCATACATACCGATGTGTGTGGGCCATTTTCCACGCCTGCCAAGGGTGGTTATGTCTACTTCATTACATTTACTGATGATTACAGTAGATATGGATTTGTGTACCTCATGAGGGCAAAATCCGAATCCTTTGAAGTGTTCAAAGAATTCAAGAATGAAGTAGAGAAGCAACTTGGAAAAAGTATCAAGGCCCTACGATCGGATCGTGGAGGAGAATACTTAAGCCAAGAGTTTGACGACTATCTTAGAAAGTGTGGGATCGTGTCCCAACTCACTCCACCCGGAGCGCCACAATGGAATGGCGTGTCCGAGAGGAGGAATCGAACCCTATTGGATATGGTTCGGTCTATGATGTGTCAAACCGATCTTCCATTATCATTTTGGGGCTACGCTCTATTAAGTGCAGCTTTCACCATTAACCGTGTTCCATCTAAATCAGTCATGAAGACACCATATGAGATATGGAGTGGGAAGCGTCCCACACTGTCGTTCATGAGGATTTGGGGCTGCGATGTCTATGTAAAACGTTTACAATGAGACAAGCTAGGGCCTAAATCGGATAAGTGTAAGTTTGTGGGGTACCCTAAGGAAACTAAGGGATACTACTTCTACAATCCAACCGAGAACAAAGTGTTTGTTGCACGGACCGGCGTGTTTCTAGAAAGAGAATTTGTCTCTAAAGAAGCAAGTGGGAGGAATGTAGAACTTGAAGAAGTTCAAGAACCACAAATCACTGAACCGATTATGGAACATGAACAGGAACCACAAGTAGTTGTGGAGCAACCTGTTCAGGTAACACAAGAGCTTCGTAGATCTAGTAGAGTGCGCCAGGAACCCGAGAGGTATGGACTTCTCGTAACCGATTCCGGTGACACGATGCTCATAGATGATGAGCCTACTACTTATGAGGAGGCCATGAGTGGCCCAGACTCTCAGAAGTGGCTGGAAGCCATGAGATCCGAGATGGAATCCATGTATACCAACAAAGTATGGACTTTGGTGGAACCACCCGATGGGGCGCGACCCATAGGGTGCAAGTGGGTCTTCAAGAAGAAGATCGACATGGATGGTAATGTGATTACCTATAAGGGCCAATTGGTGGCTAAAGGATTCAGACAGATTCATGGTATAGACTATGATGAAACCTTTTCACCCTTCGCTATGACCAAATCCATCCGAATCCTACTTGCGATTGCAGCATACCACGACTATGAGATTTGGCAGATGGATGTCAAAACAGCATTCCTTTATGGGAATCTCCTCGAGGATGTGTATATGATACAACCGGAGGGTTTTGAGGATCCAAAGCAAGCCAACAAAGTCTGTAAGCTGCAACGATCCATTTATGGATTGAAGCAAGCTTCTAGGAGTTGGAATCGACGTTTTGATGAAGTAGTCAAAGAGTTTGGCTTCATCAGAAAGGAAGATGAGTCTTGTGTCTACAAGAAGGTTAGTGGGAGCTCTGTAGCTTTTCTGGTCTTGTATGTGGATGACATACTACTCATTGGAAACAACATTCCCATGCTGCAATCTGTGAAAGATTGGCTAGGAAAGTGTTTCTCAATGAAGGACTTAGGGGAACCAGCCTATATACTCGGTATAAAGATCTATAGAGATAGATCTAAGAGGTTGCTAGGCCTAAGTCAAAGTACATATATTGACAAGGTGTTGAAACGGTTCAACATGCAAGATTCCAAGAAGGGATTCTTGCCCATGTCACATGGAATCACTCTTTCGAAGAGTGGTTTTCCTTCCAATGAGATTGAGAAGGAACGCATGAGTAGAATCCCCTATGCCTCGGCCATAGGATCTATCATGTACGCCATGTTATGTACTAGACCAGATGTGTCATATTCCTTGAGTATGACAAGCAGATACCAATCCAATCCGGGTGAGAGTCACTGGATTGCAGTCAAGAACATCCTAAAGTACTTGAGAAGAACTAAGGATGCTTTCTTGATATTTGGCGGTGAGGAGAGTTGCGTGTAAGGGGTTACACTGATGCAAGCTTCCAAACCGACAGAGATGACTTTAGATCACAATCGGGATATGTGTTTTGCCTGAATGGAGCAGCGGTGAGCTGGAAGAGTTCCAAGCAAGAGACGGTAGCTGATTCTACAACAGAGGCTGAGTACATTGCTGCAAATGGCGCAGCAAAGGAGGCTGTTTGGATCAGAAAGTTTGTTTCTGAACTTGGTGTGGTCCCTAGCATTGCGGATCCAGTGGAGTTGTTCTGTGACAACACTGGGGCGATCGCGCAATCAAAGGAACCTAGATCGCACCAGAAGTCCAAGCACGTGCTCAGGAAGTTTCATCTGATTCGAGATATTATCGATAGAGGAGACGTTCGGATATGCAAGATTCCTACAGATGATAATCTGTCAGACCCGCTTACGAAGCCTCTCACGCAGTGGAAGCATGAAGGGCACACTAGGAGTATGGGCATACGAGATGCGCCAGATTGGCTCTAGTGCAAGTGGGAGACTATTGGAATAGATTCCCTAGAGGCAATCTAGTTTAGTATGAATTATTTGTGGCTAGAAATTCATTTATTATTTATTGGATATTTAATATAATGAAGTCCTTAGATTTACAATTGCGTTGTTTATCTTAAATATCCCTAGTCAAGTATAATGATTAATGGGACAATCATGTATAGACTAGTATGGGGTTGGATTGATATGGAGATATCACGATTCAACACATAGGTGTGCATTAAGGAATGTTGCACTGGATTGACCCATCTCCGAGAAGGCTACATACACGTTATGTTGAGTCGCAAGCGCTTCTCGCGGTACAATGGTATTGTCATCCTTAGACTTGAAGTCACTAGATATTCTAGTTGTGGATTATTGTGATCTTGGTAGCGTTAAACGCTACACCGTAACTGGGTAGTCATAAAGGCGTGTACTGGATACAATAAGAAGCAAGCTTAGAGATCGTAGTGGACGTAGATAGAATTTGTCCCTCCCACATAACGGGAGCAAATATCCTAGGCCACTCGAGGGATAGTGCTTATAGAATGTCTGGCCAGACTCAAAAAAATCAATATGGGATATTGATGTTATTTGCACGAATAAGGCTATTCCCATGGATCGAGAAACTATGGATTGGATATACGAGTGTGACTTGTATGTCTCGTGTCCAATCCGGATATAGAGACAAAGGGATGAGACAATTACTTGTACAAAGGTTGTCAAGATGACTATTCTATTAGTTGGCTAGAATGGATGTTTTGCTAGAGACCGCTCCATATTAGCAAATAGTTGCTACCAACTAGATAGAACCTATGGGGTCACACGCTATATAGAGTTGAACTAGATTTGGGAATTAATTAATTGGATTAATTAATTAGAAGGATCACTTTGCAAACCCTTGAAAACTTAGTAGGGACTAATTTGCAAGGAAGGGACTAAATTGAATTCTAGTAGGACTAGAATAAGTCCTTTAGGTAGTTAACAAAGAGTTTTTGGACTATATAAAGGACCTTCCTTCCTTCCTTCCCACATAACTTATGCTCATTAAGTGAACATAACAAGAGTGGGAGAGAACAAAAGGAGAGAGAGCAAGCAACAAGGAGGCCCGACGCCCCCTTGCCGCCGCCCCGTCCCCGTCGGCCAAAGGAGGCCGAGACCCTCCTTCGGGTCTCGTTTTGCGTGATTTCTTCTTCCTCTTCCTCTTCTGGGCTAGCACCAAGGAGTTGGGAGATCTAGGATCAACTCTAGGCGTGGATCAACTATAGAGAACGTGACATAATTCGCGTTTGAAGTCATCAAGGATAACCCAAAGGTGTGTTTATGATTTCTACCCCTTACCATCGTTATGTCTCTTGACTTGTGATCCTTGGAGGGTTTTGCATGGTTTTATGTTTGATTATGCTTCCGTTGTGCGATCCATGAATCAAAACCCTACAGTAATCTCCACGCCCTATTAAAGGCTATATGACATTACAGAGACCTAGGCAATGATGGCTGCTTCTGAGGGCTAGGGTTTATGAATTCGATTTGAATTGATTTGAAAATCGGCGTGGAGCCACGCACGGCTATTTTGCCCGTCTACACAACGACGCACGTGATATACGCGCAAAAGGGGGCTAATGTAGATAGCGCATTCTAGGCAGATCGATCATCATCCACGTGGCAGCCATCGAGGAGGTTTGTTGGTACTCCACTGCTACTCTATAATTATCTTTATGTTCGCGCTTATCTATATGGGGGCTGTGAGACAGGGTCGCCCTCGCATACTAACTGCGCGGGAGTTACAGGGTTCAAGTGGCATGGAGGCTAGAGTAAGGCACGTCGCACGCGAGCAGCGGTTACACTCGCGTCCGACCCTTGTCAATTGTCTGAGAGAGTCGATGATCACATGCCCTATATATACGTTCGAACGTGCCAACGTGCCCTATATATACGGTCGATCGTGCCACGCGCCCTATATATACGGTCAATCGTGCAACGTGCGAGGCAGTTACATAGGTGTCATATGCGGCCACGTAACTCCTTGTAACTGCCACTCTGAGACCCTATATATAGGAAGGTTTGCCTTCCATTATCGGTTCGACTCTTTTGGCAATCATCATACATTTTCTCTCTCTCTGATCATTGGCAAAGGCTTACTCTTACCCTACACCCTTCCTCTCACTCTCTGTGCTCTGTATTGTGTGTTCTTATCTACTGCAGGTGTACATTCAGATCCTCCCTACAGGATCTTCTTTCCCATACTAGCAATGTTGGAGCCCATATCTGCTCCGCGGATGGCATAACCCAATCACATGCAAGAAAAGTTTCAGCAGCCGTTCCCTTACAAATGGAGCTCCTAGCTATTTTGTTTGGCATCTCTTGTGCACGCATGTTGCATTTTACTACTATTACTATTTATACGAACTCTAATAGCTTTTCGCAACTTACAGGGGAATGAAAGTTGCAGCTACCAGGACGCTCCAATTACAACAACTTGTTGACAGGAGGTGGCTTTGTTGTGTGAGTGTGCTATCCATAAGTTGTCGCGTTCTTTTGTGTCCCAAGCTCATAAGCTTGCTGTTTGTCTTACGTAAATCTTTTGCGTTGTATCTCACCTTGTACATAGCTTCATGTTGTGTTTGCTAGTTTGTTCATATATATTGTATGATTTGTACATGTTTGATGATCCGGTTTAACATAGTCTAGGACATTTGGCTAGACACCCTTCTTTGTCCTCGCTTGTTTTGGAATCCTTTCGACACTGATGCCCATGTACTTTCTTACTACTATAATATTTATGTCCTTTCAAAAAAAAATTAGGGGTTAAAAGTGTCGCACTGAAAAATATATTAGGGCGGTAACCGAAAATCATATCACTCTGCCCCAGCTATTTCTTTCAATTGACTTTTACAACTATTCACTAGGTCACTTTGAACCGATGATTTAGATAGTAAAATGATGCAATTTTTTCATAATTTTTTATATTGTTGAGAACTAAAAGTTGTTTTATAACATGGTGAAAAAATTATTAAAAAATTATATCGTTTTACTATTCAAATTACCCGGTCAAAGTAACACAGATACGAGTCAAAAGTTGGGACACAGTGGTAATCATTTGAGGCGAATCAGAAATATGACGGGTCCCATAAGGTCTAACTTTTCTTCTTCTCCCAGAGAATTGGGAATTCTAGGGTTTATCTAAATCTCTTCTCCGCTCTCGTCTCTGCGTCCACACTCCGGAAGCAATGTCGGATAATCTTCCCGGAGATTTGTTGCACGACATTCTCGCAAGGCTTCAGGCGGAGGATCTGGTTCCCTGCACCGCCGTCTGCAAGAAATGGTACTCTCTCATCAGGAGCCCCAGTTTCATCACTCTGCACCTGAAGAAATCAGAGGAAGACAAACGGCGAAATCACCTACTCGTCAGGTACTTCACTGAGAACCCAAATCGCGAACACTACTCTTTGCGAATCGACCACACATTTAAACAATACAAGAAGCTTAAATTCGCATTTGCAACCGATATGTACTTTGGGGTTGTGGGTAGCTGTAATGGGTTAGTATGCATTGCTGATGATCAGTGGGGTTACAGGCATGTGGCTTTCATATGGAACCCTATGATTCGGAAGGCTGTCAGTGTTCCAAGGCCTAATGTTACATTCCAGTCTCATGGTCCATTCATGCATTCTCTAGGTTTTGGGTTTGATTCAGTGACTAATGACTACAAGATTGTGAGGATTACTCACCTCGGCTGTGTAAAAATCCCGCCTGAGGTCGAGATTTATACGCTCAACAGCGGGTGTTGGAGGACTATAAATGATAAAGCTCCTTCTTATATGGTCGAAGAAAGATCCCAACAGGCATATGTTCGTGGGGCTTCTCATTGGCTCGCTTACACAACTAGGTTTATTGAGAGCCGTAAGAAATTGATCTTGTCGTTTGACATGAGAGATGAGGTGTTTGGAGAAATAGCGGTGCCCGACAGTGTTCTCTATGTAGGTGGCCTTCTTGATAAGATATGTCTTTTTGAGTACCAGGAATCAATTGCATTGTTCTATAATGATAGGGGTCTTGGGGGGAGTCAAAGTCCCTTTTGTACGATGTGGATGATGAAAGAATATGGCGTTCCAGAGTCTTGGGTTAAGCAATTCACAGTTGATCTTACTGGTGGATTGGGTAGGTCAGTTGGAATGAGATGTAATGGTGAAGTTATTTTCGGCAGCAAAGATGGTGGTTTGGTTTCTTATAACTACAAGGACAAAAAGATTTCAAAACTTCCTATCAGGAAAAGCAAAGTGCACGCATGGTCTGTGTTTTTTGTTGGTAAGTACACTAACAGTCTAGTCTTGCTAGATAAAGGGGCAGAGTTTTATGATGTGACTGTCTACCAAAAATATGGCTGGGGATGGGAAGTGGCAAAAGATGAAGATGACGACGATGACGGTAATGACAATGATGGTGCTGAGTATGATGAACTGAGGAGGCGTTTTATGATGTGGTTATCATTGCAGAATATGGCTGAGGAAGCAGTGGGAGAAGGAGAAGGAGAAGGTAAATACTTTTTGTCCAGTAGTTACAATTATATTTCTTTTCTTAATTATGTTGTATAAATAGTAATTACATTATAAATTGTGTAGTAATAAAGTTAAAAGTAAACTGTATCTGATCTAACTTGACAGCCAGTGGGCACAAGGCAGTTCTGTACAATTGAGGCATGGGAAATCTTATCTCTTAATCCTTCATGTTGATAGTCTTGGGACGAACTAAAGTTGTGTTTTTAGTTGTCTCTTTTAAAGGAACATGGAGTTGTATTTATCCGATCTCGTTTGTTTTCATCAGGTCTGCTGTATGGAGGAAATCATTAAGTTTAAATCTGGGGGAATTGGAAGGTCCAGTAACTTTTTGTTATCTGCTAGTTTGTGGCTAAAGAAATCGAGATATGTATGGTGTTATGGTGTATGCTTTGTAGCGTAACATGCCAGTTTCTCTAATTATGTATGACCTCTGTGTTATCTTGCCTTATGGTAAATAAGCACATGTTGTCTTCACTTATGAAATGTTATCTTGACTTATGAACTTAATGGTCAAATGTTGAGACATGTTATGCGCCATTGATGAGAATTCTTATTTTTCATTTAAGTGCTTGGAGAAATCAAAATTCTCACACACTTGTTAATTTTTATTCATTTGTTTCTTAGTTAATTTGGATTCAGAACAAACTCCTTGACAATCATTTAAGTTGCCAATTTACTGCGCCCTTCGGAGCTGTTAGCTCTCTTGTGTATACTTCAATTCCAGAAGCACTGGAAGTTTTAGGTTTATCCTGTCCAACGTTTGAATGTGTATCTGAATATTTTAGATGAAGCTCGGGTTCTCTTCTGTCATGAGCTGAATGTAAGAAATAGAATATTGACTTTTATGTTGGATTAAGAGTGATCTCTTACATCATCATTTAATGAAGCTCGGATACGCTGCTCTGGTGTATCGCTGTTAGCCAGCTGCTGTCTTGAAGCCTCCTATTTTGCTGATATTTTGTTCATTTGCACTTCATTCCTGTTGTGTTTACTCGCCTTTTATGAGTGTTTGTCAAGAAAGTTTTAGCTTTCTACGAGAAACTTAAGTGGACAACTGGACATCGACACATAAAAATTGGGAACTGTTTCTCAGCTCAGCCTCCTATGGATAAAGGAATAGCTTTAAGAAGAGTGAAACAGCCTGAAATTTCATTTTTTTTTTCACTTGGACCAATACTCTTTTTTTTTTTTTTGGTTCACTGATTAGGCATTGTGATATTAAGTACCCCTTCCTGGTCGAACGCAATGTTACTCGTGATTTTGGTAGGTTATCCTTGTTTGATGCAAATTGCATTTGATGGACACTGTGCAATGTGGGTAGATGCCCATACAGACAACATAGGCACGGCTTGTTGAGTTGAGCTTAGTACATATGACTAGAAGGTTTCTATGTGTTAAACCTGTTTCAATCAGAATTGGGACTTGGATTTTCTTATTGAATAAATATACTAGTACATCTAAAAGTTTGATTGTTACCATGTAATCATACTGTATGTGACACTCGTATAGGAGCTAGCTCCTATAATGTAGGTTCTAAGCTGCCTGTCGAACACTTAACACTCGTATAGGATTCAATTGTGGTTTCTTCCTCACTTCTCGATTGTTGAGGACGAGGTTTTTGTTTGGCTTATATAGGTCAAGTATGGATGTTAGCAGCATTGGTTGAGATCAGCCCAATTAAGTAAGCTTACATATCCTTGGCTTACATATCTGTTCAATGCATTTTGCTTGCTCAAATAATGAGATATGTTTGCATCTTTTATGAGTGTGGTTGGCATTGTTCCTCGTTGATCATTCTTCGATGACTCAACTTATGAGTGCAGTATTCCAATTGTTGGTCCCTGCTTGGTGTGTCTTCGATGTTATTTGTGGACCAGATTTTTGTGATGGTCTTGCTTTTGTCACTTGGATTTGTTATTCAGCCGACCCTTCCTACCGAATGTTAATTTTTCCAGCTAGAATAATCAAATTCTTCTTCTGCTTGTGTTTGTGTAGCTTCCTGTTAGACACGACTTGTAACTTAGCAAGTATGGTCGATTAGATTGATGGCCTGACGTTTGATTTAGCTAGAAAAGGTAGGCTATTTCTGTGGTAGCTTCCCTTTACGTGTTAGTGATGTTACTTGTAATGTCATATCCTTCTGTAATTCCTTTGGTTTGTGTCTCTTTGCACCGAGTAATTATATTGGAGCTTATAAATTTTGAAGATATTCTTTGGGCTGTCCTAATTTTGATTCGCGTAACATTCGAACGATATAGCTTCTTCTACATCAGCTTCTCATGAGAGGTCGTATAGCTGCTTATTATTATTAGGTCATACGAGTATTTGACTTTATCAGAACCAATTGGTATCAGAAAACCTATCCATCTAATGACTTCCTATGGTAGTAGATCGCCATTTGAAAGTTTGGTACAATTAATTAGAAATCACTACCCTAATTGTACTGGCTCAATTTGAATAGGCAGCAATAGGTGAAAGAATTGATGAGTTGAACTTGGTACAGAAATCTGGTTTGGTCAGAATTCTGGCCAGTACTGAATAAGTACAAGTACCATTTTCGTGGAATAATCATACCTCTAACACACTAATTGCTTTAAAATCTTTTTGAGACATTTGAAAGGTCGTACTAACATAAAGATTCTCCATGAGCAAGCAAAAGAAAAAGTGTGGATGGTTCTTTGAGTGAAAGTTTTTTAGATCTCAACTTGAATAAGTATGAGGCAGATGATGATTATGAAAAAGAGAAAAGAAGCAAAACTAAATTGAAGGATTAGTCAGAAGAATTTCAAGGCCTTGAACTCCCTGCTGAGCCAAAATCTCAAAGCCTTGAGATTGAGATTGACAGAACTCAAAATGCTCCTACTACTGTATCAGATCATCCTATTGACAACATCATCTCAGATCCAACCACTGGAACACAGACAAGAGGACAGTTAAGAAATCTGTGTGCTTTCAGTGCCTTTGTATCACTTATTGAGCCTAAATATGGAAAAGATGCACTAGAAGATGCAGATTGGATCATTGAAATGCAGAATGAGCTGACTGAGTTTGAAAGGAATAAGGTTTGCAACTTAGTTCCAAGCCCAAAAACTCATTCTGTTATTGGAACAGATGAGTATTCAGGAACAAACTTGATGAAAATGGTAAGATTGTGAGAAACAAAGTCATACTTGTGGCACAGGGGTATAATCAAGAGGAAGGAATTGATTAAGAGGAGACATTTGCTCCTGTCGCCAGGTTAGAAGCTATCAGAATACTTCTTGCATTTCCATCCCAACACATAAAGTTTTTTCAAATGGATGTTAATTGTGCTTTCTTAAGTGGTTACTTAAAGAAGATGTATATGTTGCTCAACCACCTGGTTTGAAGTAGATCCCTGATTATGTTTACAAATTAGACAAATCTCTTTATGGACTTAAGCAAGCTCCAAAGGCTTGGCATGACAGACTCTCAAAGTTTTTACTTGATAATGGTTTCAAGAGAGGTCTGGTTGACAAAACTCTTTTTATAAAGAATCATGAATAAGACTTCTTAGTAGTAAATATTTATGTTGATGATATACTCTTTGGTGCTACTAATGATGCTCTTTCAAAAGAGTTTTCAAGTCTAATGTGCAGGGAGTTTGAAATGAGCTTAATTTCTTTCTGGGATTTCATGTTCATCAAACGAAGAAAGGAATATTTGTGCATCAAGGGAAATATACGAAGGACTTGTTAAACAAGTATAACATGTCACAACCATAGTTAGTAAAATACGGGACGGAAATAAATCGTGGTACGGTACGTGTGTGTATTATACGATTTTATGTTAAAAATACGTTAGTGAAAATCCGGCTAAAAAATACGGAATTTGATTAATTCGAGTATTATATACGTACGTGTATAATTCGTATACTAGTTATTCATTCGGAATTAAAAAAACGGGTGCATTATTTCTGATAAATACACTATTTACTCATGACTAACACATTACTTATGTAAAATAATATCAAACTATTTTTTTTATCAAAACTTCTATAAAAAAAGATATTGCGCTAATCTTAAGCCTTAATTATTTTCAATATTAATAGTATAACATATAAGACTCAAGATGCATGTACATACATACGCATGCATATATATAGCTATTTCAAAATACTTTTAAATATTTATAATAAATACTTGTAAATCTTTATACTAATAAATATTTATAATAAAGAAAATATTATTCTTTACACTATTATTCTTTCTAAAAGCTATTTATAATAAGGAAATAGTAAGAAAATATTTAATAATAACTAATTACTATAACTTATAATATTTTGGATGACAATTTATTCGCTGCAATTTTGTATGGAAGAAGTTTTATTCGGAAGTATTATACGTTGAAACGTCAAATACGAGTATTAAACTTTTTTGGTCAAAAGTTCGAGTATTTTTCATTAGGTCCACCAATAGTACAAAATACGGAAGTATTTTTCATTTATACATACGGACGGGTATTAAACAGAAAAATTAGGAGTATTTACTAACTAGGGTCACAGCAAAGACTCCTATGGGTTCATATTTATCCTTAGACATGTATACAAATGGTAAAGTGTAAATCAAAAGGAATGCAGAGGTATGATTGGTTCACTTTTATACTTAACTGCTAGTAGACCTGATATTATGTTTAGTGTATGTATGTGTTCAAGGTTTCAAGCAAACCCTAAGGAAATTTATTTAATTGTTGTTAAAAGGATTTTCAGATATTTTAATGGAACCAAAGACTTGGGGCTTTGGTATCCAAGAAGAACTAATTTTATGTGTAGTGGCTATTCAGATGCAGACTTTGCAGGTTATAAGGTAGATAGAAAAAGTGCTTCTGGATGCTGTCAATTTCTAGGTTCATCATTGATCAGTTTGCATTCAAAGAAGCAGAACTATGTAGCCTTATCAACTGAAGAAGCTGAGTACATTGCAGCTGGTGCATGTTGCTCACAAGTGTTGTGGATTGCTCAACAGCTAAGGGATCTTGGATATGAATTTAGAAATGTGTCTATCAACTGTGACAATACTAGTGTCATTTCAATATCTAAGAATCATGTGCAGCACTCCAGCACTAAGCACATAGATGCGAGACATCATTTTATTAGAGATCATACAGAAAAAGGTGATGTATCTTTAACTTTTATTTCAACATCTATGCAGATAGCTGAAATTTTCAATAAACCTTTGCCAGATGATAGGTTTTCATCCCCAAGGCTTGAATTGGGTATGTTAAATTGGTTTAGGGGGAGTATTAGTTCTTATGTGTATTATGTGTGAAAGTCTCAAAGCCTTGAGATCATACTTTCTTAGCCTTGAAAGTATGCTTCAAAGCTTTGAAGTTTTCTGGAAGCCTTGAAATTTCTCAAAGCTTTGAACCACTGTTTCACTAGCTTTGATTAATATCCTGTGTACTTTAATTAATACTTGGATCATGAAATATTTTGTACTATCTTTTAGATAATTACAAAATATTTCACATGTTCAGAGGTTTTGACAAAATATCCTAAAATATCTTTTTGAAATCTTTTAAAATCATATTTGCATGCAATCCTACTCTCAATCAAACTCTTCTTCCTACTTAAGCCAACTTCAGGGCTTATTTCTCTCCTTCTTCACCTCTTTCTATCCGCCTATCTCTCTCTCTCAATTTCTTTCTAAAACCCTCTGAAACACTAAACCCAGTGGAGCGAAAATCAGAGAGGATCAAGCAGCAAGGTCAGAGTTCAGGGAAGGGGATAAAGAGGAGGGCTAATAGGACGATCACCATTCATGGATCAGATTCTGAGGAGACAAAAAGTGTTCATGAGGCTTCTCCACCTTCAGCGAAGATCAGGAAGGGGAAAGAAATTCAAGAAGAGCAAGAAGTTGGGTCTGAAACTGAATCTGCAACAGAGAAAGTGGTGAAAACTAAGGAGCAGGGATGTACAGATCAAGGGTATCAATCTATAAAAAAGAAGAAGAAGGAGGTTTCTGAAGAGAAATGTGAGAAGAAAGGTGTTCCATCTCAAGAGAAAAAGAAGCCAGAGGATAAGAAGATTATCGACCATCTGAGAAGAAAAAGGTTAAGCACAGTGCAGTAAAAACCAAGAAAGATTTTGGTTTTGGTAAGAATATTTTACCTGAGTCTTGGTTTATCAATTCTGAAGTTAAAGCTGCGTGGATGGATGGGTATGCATCATCAAATATTGCCTACTGTAGTCTTATAAGTACTGAGTTATTGGAGAAATTTGATATAGACTACATTAAGAAGTTAAGAGAGTCTTATGTTGGGAAGTTTTTGAATCCATCTTCTGAGGCATTTCCTAGGTTAACTAGACTTTTCTACTTGAATTTGGTTCAAGAATTGGATGATAGTGACAATTTTATCTTAACATCTAAGGTTGCTGGGATTGACATGAAGCTAGACCATAGAGTTTTTGCCAAAGTCCTTGGAGTGCCTAGGAAATACAAGATAAGTGAGCATCCTGATAGGAGAGAATGTTTGGAGTTAGCCAAGTCTATGTTTTTCTTAGAGGGAACTCCTTCTGGCTCCAACAGTTAACACATTCTGTGTTTAATTGTGAAGCCAAAATCTTGTTCTCCATAATCATGAGATGTGTAGTTCCCAGAGAACATTCCAAAGAGTTGGTGACAAACAGGGTTCTTATACTTATGTATTTGATAAGTCAAGGGTTTGAGGTTGATTTGCCTACTGTTGTTATGGAACATATGGTGAACTGTGGTACCAGGACTAAGAATCATTCTCTGCCTATGCCAATGTGTTGCCTTTTTTTTCAAGCATTTTGGAGTACCTTTGGAGGATGAGAAGAAAAACACACCTGGTTTTGGGTTGGTGGATGAGGTATCTTTTCAAAGGATTGGGATAGTTCAGACTGTCAAAGGTAAATGGAAGTTCTATTCTGAGTTGACTACCAAAGAGTTGAAGGAGAAAGAGTTCATCAAACCCATAGCAGCTACAACACCTAATGTATCTGGTAGCTTAGACTTCTCGTAGATTCTTTACAAGGTTGAAGTCTAGAGGATGGCATTGAAGATCTTAGACAAGGACTATTTCATCTGTCAATCGACTTTGTGAGGTCCATGGGTTTGATGGATGGTAAGTTGGACATGACCATCAAAGGCTCGAACTTAGAGATTTACCATCTTCAGAGAGAAGAGACACAAATATTGATTCAGAAGAAGATTCAGAAGAAGAAGAAGAAGAAGAAGAAGCAGAGTCATATGCTGGTTTCAATTGTTCTTATTTCTAAGGATTTGTTTGATCAATTTGATGAGGAGGTTAGTGCTGAGGAGACAGTCGAGGAAACTGCTGAGTAAGAAGCTGAAGCTGAAGAAGAGTCATATGCTGAAACAGTTGAGGAAGAGCAAGTAGATGCTGAGGACAAAGGCAAGGGAAAAACTTAGGGTGGGAAAAATTCTGCAGAGAAAAGTGCTGGAGCTTGAACTTCAAAGCCTTGAAGCCATTCTTTCCTTTCTTTTTACTCATTCTATCGTTTCTCCTAAGTGCCGAAGTTTTTGTTTTCTTTGAATAAAAACCCTCTGAACATGATCCTACATTTCTTCTACTCTTTTGATGAAAGTCAAAAAGGGGAAGAAGTTATCTGGCCACGTGTTATTTTCTTTCTAGTTTTCTGGTTATGTAATAATTTTGGAGGGATATTGTAGGATGTTGGTTTTTTGTTCTTATTCTATGCAACTGGTTTGTCTTTACGATCTTGTGTTCTCTGATTTGGTGAAACAAAGTGTTATATGTTGTGATTTTATATTGTCTAGTCTTACTGTTGTGTTTGAGTTGCGGGAAATCCACGAAATCTTGGATAATCAATAATATTTGTTTGTCTTTCATCAATGGGGAGATTGATAGATCAGAAGCTCTTCAGTACTGAATGAGTTCATAAACTTAGGGGGAGCTTGTGTTTCTTGATGATGAAAGTCAAATCAGAAGTTGAGAAATAACACTAAGTATCAAAGCTTCAAAGCTTTGAGATAATGTAGTGTTCATATGATTATATTGTGCTTCTATGTTTCTGTGTTTGCAGGACTATTGAATTGGATTGGAGAATGAGTTTATCTTTCACCAATGAATTCTGCAAATATTATTGAGTCTTGTTTTGGAAGGTGTAACACAGATTGCAGGATTGAGCATCAAGGCTCACACTTGTGAACTAGCAGTCAAAGCTCCAAAGCTTTGAGTTTTTTTACTGATGACTATATTCTGTTAAAGTTCACTTAACTGATCTGTGTATGCAGGCTGGTTTAGTTGGATTCAAAATTGAGTATTGAGTTATTCTAACTCTTTATTACTTGTTTTATATTGATTTATAGTTATATCTACTCAGTTGGATTTAGAAACTGAATTTAACATAAGGCAAAATGAGCCCAGTTTCTCAGGAACTGCCTGTATGTGACAGATCAGATCTTGTTAGTATTTTGTCTAGATGAAGTTTGATCTTTGTTGCTGAGTACGTGCAGGGTTGTTGGCCGTTCCAACGTTCATAAACAACTTAGATAGCTATCCTAGCATAGATGTTGAAAGAATCATATCAGGGGAGAGGATTTATAGGAGATCATTTCCTAAAATCTCTTGAGTTGTTGCAGACTGTTGATAAAAGATCATAGTTTGAATTTCAAACTGAGGCATATTGAGATAGGATGATCAACGTGGGATTTGAAGAGAGTTACAAACAAGAGAGATCAGGTTACAGACCTCTTCAAACAATCAAGCCAATCAACACTGCAACAGGAGAAGATCATTCATCATACCAGAAGAACTCTTCCGAGCTTCATCATCTTATCTTTTATGAGTTCTTCTGCAACGACCCCCTTATCCGACTCGGACGAATCGGGGAGGCCGAAGCTAAAAGTAACGGAGGAAAATCGAAAGCACAACACCCAAGAACTTATATTACATATTATTAAACATTACATTACTTCTCAAGTCCTTCATATGTTACTATTACATTATATCTAACATTATCCATTCTATCTTACAACTTATGACAGCGCCTCCTCAGTGAGTCCCGTACCCAGCTATGCCAGAGCCTTCTCCCTCTAATCCTGTGGTGGGAAAGAAAATGGGACCGCAGTTTCTAAAGTCAGTTGGGAAATGCTGAGTAAATAAATACCCTAGCTCGTAAACAGATGACTAGGCATAATTTATTTTCAAAAACAGTAATAAGAGGAAATAAATCTTTAAAAGAGTAAACAAGGCACACATCCAGCTTTAAACTTCTCGACCTTTCAATTTCTTCCTTCTTAATCTTGAAACGGGGAGTAATATCCCAATCTTGCCTTCCTGTACATTCATAGACATTCCTGTCCTTGAAGAAAACCACATTTTAACTTTGTTGATACGGGGAAGATCTACTATCACTACGCATCCAAGACCTTAAGTGCCGGCACCCCTCTAAGACTACTCGCGGCCAGAGAGGTGAGTACATGGAGCGACCCAGCAGGTTGCGACCGGGTTAAAATAAACGGGTCGGGAGAACGTAGTCAGCCACGACCAATCTTATAGAAAAGCTAATATAACGATCCCCGCACAATTCTTTCCACTTTATGTTATTAGTGGATTAATATTATTCGTGTGACAATTCACAGTAAACAACTTCTTTAACATGTAAAGAAATTTCTAACAAAACATATAACTCAAAAATATAATTTTGAGACAAGTATTAAAAGCATACGCTGACACGAACAGGAGCTAGCACGCGAGGCTAGGCATATTTACTTACCTTAGTCCAGAAGCGTCTGAAATTTCTAGTCGTAGTCCTTGCCTATGTAAACTTCACCTACAAATCGGAGCTTCTAGATTGTCACAATCCGAACATGGTATTTCAAGTCTTATAGAAAATCCTATTAAGCGATCTTAGACTAGCCCGAACTCAACGTCTTCTTTCTCTAGTTATTTTCTCAATAATGAAAATATATAAATCGACGCGTCTATTTTTTAGACAACTATTAAATTTTATGCTTTTAGAAAAGCGATTATTTATTTAGAAACTTTGCTGATATTAAAAGACACGAAATAATAGTAAAACGAGTAGTTATATTTATGAAAAAGACTTATTGTAATTATAACGGTTTAAACGATATTTAAAATAGCACGTTGTCAACAAACTTCTTCCGAAAACGACACTGTAACGTTTATAAACTAGCCGATATCAATTTTTACATGTATTGAACAAAATCAATTTGAGGGCTAAGTAATTAAAGCAAACTTTATTTAAATTTTAATAAAATGTCACTGTTTAATTTTTAGCGAACGACTCGGTCACTATTTCGATGCCCGTATCACTTTTCCGTAACCGGGAAGGAAACTATTATTTTTATAAAATATTTTCAATCCAAAAATATTATTTTATTTTTCCCGAATAATATAAAGTTTATATAAACTACACTTATAACCCCACTAGTTATGTCACAAGACAGCGGGATCCCCCATTCTACTCACGAACTTGATTTAACATGCAATACTACCCACTACGTTCTCACAATTACAAACAGCTACCCCCCTTAACATAATTGTCATGCTATAAACAGTTTGGGGGAAAAGACACTTTAACCCCCTTTTACATAAATTCCAAATTCATCAAACTAAACATGAATTCAAGCATTCAAGGTATGATTTTGATTGTTTAAATGGAATCACGGCGAGATTTAGAGCATACCTAGGCCAAGAATGACCGAAATCAATCAAGAAATGAGGCTATACGGGTTTGTCGCTGGTGAGTCGCGCGGTGCTCTTCGTCGCCGGCGATGGAGGGACTCTTAGCTTCGGGTAGGGTCCGATTTGGACTCCTGGGATCTCTAGGAGGTGATTGGCACTGAATACCGAGGTTGGGTGGCGCCGGATTGCTTCCAGTGAAGCTTTCCCGCCGGCTTCAATGGTGGCTCGCCGAAATTTCGTCGGCTGCCGCTATGGCTTGGTTGCTAGTTCTTTTCCTTGATTTGAGGTCGAAATCAAAGGGGAATCCAGAGAAGAAGCCGCAGATACGAAGGAGGGAGGAGAAAATGAAGTGGCGGCTCCGGGTGGTGGTTCTCGTCGGGAACAGAGACGGTGGTGGTGGCGGCTTTTGCCGCTGCTGCTGCTGTGCTTTGTTTCTGGGCAGAGAACAGAGAGAGGGAGAGAGAGAGAGAGAGAGGGAGAGAGAGAGAGACTAGAGAGGAGATGGAGATGGACGGTGGTGGTGGAGCTCTCGGCAGTGGTGGCGGTGTTGGTGTGGCTGGGGAAGAAGATGGAGATGATAATGATGAAAGTGATGATGGTGAGCTTGTATGAGAAGGGAGCTGCTTAAATTGAGGAGGAAGGAAGTGTGATGGGGCGGTGGCAAAATCTTGCCAAGCAAGATGAAGGAAAAATCTTGCGGAACAAGATGGAGCAATTTGAAGATGATAAGCATTGAGAAAAGACTAAGGTGTGGGTGGCACACCAACAAGTAGTGTACTCTAGTGTAGCACACACACACAATCTCGCAGTGGTTGTACCCGCGTTAAAACTCAAAATAAAATAAACTCACATATTTATTTACGCATACAAATTTAATATTTCTTAAAATCTTAGACAAATTTTCTTACTTACAAAAAAACAATATTTTACCCGAGCTCAATTTCTTAATTAGAATTGTATAATGCTTTATAAATTACTGATTTACCCCTAACAATTTGACGGGGTATTACATCTTCTACTTCTACTGAATTGTATCATTCATTCTATCTTTCTAAAACCTCACAAAACTTAGTAGTTTAGTTGTTCAATTGACCAACAAGAGGTTCTTATTGTTTCAACAGATTGTAGCTGGTAACTAGATAGGTTGGGAACCACAAGTTGTATAAGTGTAAGGTAGCTCACTTAGGCTTGAGATTTAGGGATAAATCTGGGTGATTAATAAGAGTTTGTGTTGAAATCCTGGAGGGATCAAATCCCTCGGGCAGAGACTAGGTCCAATTGTGACTGAACTCTGTAAAAATTCCGGTGTTCTTGTTATTTATTTTTTTGTTTTGCATTCCAATTATAAACAGGCAGCTCCAAAGCTTTGGAGGATTTCCAATCTCAAAGCTTTGAAGCTCATGTGAGTGTCTGTTATATCTCTAGCTTCTCAAATCTGTTTCAAAGCTTTGAGATATTAACTGCACAAGTACTTTCAGTTTTAAAAGGCTGGTTTTGAGCAAAAGTTCCCATACTCTATTCAACGCCCCCCCCCCTTCTAGAGTATTAGATCTTGTTTTCTACTTACATTACAAAATCTTAACAACTTTTTCATCAAGTATGAAAAGTGTTAAAACAGTTGATCCTCCTTCACTCTCTGCAGATTGTACCATTTTTTCTGATGCAGTTGTGGATTTGATGAATAATAAAGGAAGCAGTGCTGCAATATGTACTAACATCTTGAGTTTGTCTAGATAAGTTTAGCCTCATCATTGAAGGAATATCTAATCCCCCAATATGAGAAGCTTGGGCTATTCGTGATGCAATGCTTTTCGGTAGAAAGTTGTTGAAGTAGATACCCTAGAGGCAATCTATATTTAGTATGAACATTGTTTGGTTAGAATATTCATTTATTATTTATGGAGATATTTAATATAATGAAGTCCTTAGATTGTAATATGTTTTGTATCTTAAATATCCCTAGTCCATTATATAGAATAACAGGACAATCACTATTGACTAGTATGTGGGTAGATTGATATGGAGATATCAAGTCTAACACATGGGTATGCATTAGTGGTAATGGCATACAAGATTGACCCACGAAGAGAAAGCTACATTAGATTATGTCAATGTCACAAGTGCTTCTCGTAGTGCTAATGGTGTTGTAATCTTTATACTTGAAGTCACTGGATACTCTAGTTGTGAAATATCATTCTTTGAAATTATCAAACGTTACACCGTAACTGGGTGACTATAAAGATAGTTATCGGGCATGATATGAAGCAAGCTTAGAGATGGTAGTGATGTAGAGAGGATTTGTCCCTCCCACATAATGGGAGAAAATATCCATGGCCACTTGTGGGGTAGTGCTTATGGAATAATGTCTGGCCAGACTCAGATAAATCAATATGGAGATATTGATGTTATCTGTATAGATAAGCCTATTCCCACGATCGAGAAGCTATGGATTGGATATAAGAGTGTGAAAATCATGTCTCGTTTCCAATCTGGATATTGAGACAAAGGGATAGATACAACACGGTAACATTGGGCACATGGTTTGTCTGATCACTGACTTTTCTATTAGTTGGGTGGCATAGATGTGTTGCTAGACACCACTCTATGTTTGTAATAGTAATTGCCAACTAAGTAGAAAACTATAAGGTCACATACCGAATGGATTAACTTGGATTTGGATATTAATTAGTTGGACTAATTAATTAAAAGAATCATAATGCAACCACATGCAAAGTTAGTAGGACTAATCTACAAGGTGGACTAATCCGTATATTGACATGATTAGTAGTGCAGAAAATATATAGTTAATAAGGAGTTATTAACTATATAAGGGAACTCTAGCTTGTTATTTTCTCAAGATAAGTCATTATTGAGAGAACATAACAAAGTAATGAGAGAGACAAAAAGAGGGTTCGGCACCCCCTATCCGTCCACCCCTTGGTGCCGTCAGCCACTCCTTGTGGCGCTTTTTGCGTGATCTTTGCCTCCTTCTTACGTTGCTAGAACAACACGTGGAGAAGGATTCTAGCTGCAATTAAAATGCATGGATACCATAGAGACGAAGACAGAATTCTTCGGAGTGATCACACAAACTAAGGTACACAAGTTTTCTACTTTCATCTTGTTATGCATGCTTAACAGGGATCCGTAGAGGGGTTTGAGCATTATTAAATTTTTGTTATTCCGCTGCGTTACCTGCATGAAAACCCTCGAGTGGTATCAGAGCCACGGGTAGTTGCGCATAACATGATATTATGTGTTACTTTTATCATTTTTTACACAGTAATTGTTACTTTTCGTGAAAACAGAAGTTAAGCATAATGATGCAAATTGAATATGATTCAATAGAGATTGTGCCAATTTTACAGATCGTATAAAGTTTGGAAAATTTTATTCACATATGATGTGAGTTTTTGGGTTTTGAAAAACTAGGGTTTGGGCACAATTGGGGAAAAAAGAATTTTCCCATCAATTGGAAATAAGCACACAAGGAAAGGGGGAGGGAGTTTTGCAAACAAACCTATGGTTTGACCCTAGGGCCGTCCGCCCCCTTCCTTGCGCGCCAAGCTTGCCTAGCCGGCTTGGCCTAGCCGCCCGCCGGTTGGACCGCGTGGGTTAGGGTTTAGGGCCGACCGTTCGGGCCCGACTTAGGCGCTCCTACGGGCTCGGAAAATATGTTTGGTGGGCCCCTTGGATCGTTTTGACCCTAGAAAATCCAAGCTCAACTAAAATTGACCAAGCGCGTTAGAATCGGATTTTAACTGTATTATGTGCTTTTTTGCATGGTGGATGGATATGGCCTAGGTTGTAGATGTTTATTTTGTGGTTTATTTTTGTTTTGGTTTATTGTTATTAATGTAATTAATTATTTTACGGCCTGGGTGTAGTCTTCTTACTCAACGTGTGAGGTCTCTCTATTTAGTATAGATGCTAGCTAGTTAGATAGTTATGTGATAGTCAAGACATGGAGAAGAAGATGAAAGACTGAAGAAACCACCGGACTTGGAGGAGTCACAAGCTTAGGACGCGTGGACTAAAGATGGAGGCACATGGTGATGATCTTGTCTTTTTAGGGCCTATAAATATTCTCATTGATTTGGGAATGTCTTAGTCTTAGGTTCATATCCATGCCACGTTTATTTTTTATTTTTGTTTATTGTATTGTTATTTATTTTTGGTGTATGGTTGATGCATGCAAAACGTAAGATAATAACAAACAAGGTTGATCTTTTATTTGGGATTGCCCAATCCAAATAAGTAGATCATGTTGATATGATCTACAAAACAATTAATAATGACTTCGAACTCCCTCAAACGATTTACATTTTGTGTTCTCTTACTTAAACACCCTTCATGATCATGGTCTATAAAATCCGGGCTTGCCAAAGCAAGGCGCTTTAATTCATCATGGTGTGATGTGGTTTCACAAGAAAGTAATGTGTGATTGTTGAAGTAAGAGGTTGGACACAACTAGGTTGTTTCAATGAGATTGATAAACTTAGAGGCAATGCAATTAGGCGTTATCTATGGGATATATAAAGAATACGGAGTTATTCACCTAATAGAACCAAGATTGTCATGGGATGCGATTGTAAGGCGTTCCTACGTAAATAGTTAATTCTTGGGTGACTTGCTAAAGCGAGCTCAAGAAGGAGTGAAATATGGATCTTGGACCCACTAGAGAATATATGATATTTTCCACATTAATGGTGAAGGCTATTAATCCGAGAAAAATAGAGGGAGCTATATTTAATGATCTAGCCATTGTTAAATGTAGTTAATTGTTCAAAATACTAAAATTGCATATTTTTCATTTTATAGAATTTCAAATGGCAAACAATCAAGCATCGACTTCATCCCTACTATCTGTCCTTGAGAAGGACAAGTTGTCTAGAACCAATTTTCTGGACCGGTACATAAACTATAGAATTGTTCTCAAACAATAAAAGAAATTATATGTCTTAATCCTATTCCAGCCCCACCAGCTGAGGATGCTGTTCTAGCTACCATTATGGCACATCAGAAATATGTGAATGATTTTAATGATGTGACATGTCTCATGATTTGTACCATGAACTCTGAGCTTCAGAAGCAACATGAGAACATGGAGGTGTACGATATGATCGTACATTTGAGCGGCTCTTCCAAGAGCATGCGAGACACGATCGCTATGAAAAATTCAAAGCTTTATTCAAGTGCAGTCTGTCATAGGGGAACCCAGTTGGGCCTCATGTGCTTCGTATGATCGGATACATGGATAATCTCGAGAGGTTAGGCTTCTCGTTCGGCCAAGAGTTGGCCACTGATCTCATCATGCAATCGTTGTCGGATAGTTATAGCCAGTTCATCATGAACTATAACAAGAATGAGATCAACAAACCTCTGCCATACCTACTCAATATGTTGAGGACCGCTGAACAGAGCATTAACAAAGGCAAAGGAAAGGCCATAATGATGTTCAATAAAAGGAAGGGCAAGCGAGTTGCCTCTACCACCAAAGGAAAGAGCAAGAAAGTTGCAAAATCCATGGAAACTGCCTTAAAGCCTGATGGTGGTGTCTCTAAGGGCGCGTGTTACTATTGTAGTCAGAAAGGCCACTGGAAGAGGAACTGCCCAAAGTATCTGGAGGATAAAAGGCTTGGAATAGTGGTTCAACCACTACCAGGTATTTTTGTTATAGATGTCAATTTGTCCATATTTTCATCTTGGGTATTGAATACTGAATGTGGATCTCACATTTGTCGAAATGTGCAGGATCTCAAGAGAAGTAGACGACTATCTAAAGGGGATATATACTTGTGCGTAGGGAATGGAGCAAGAGTTGCTGCATTAGCCGTAGGCGTTTATGAGTTATCTTTGCCTTATGGACTTATTTTAGAATTAGACAATTGCTATTATGTGTCTGCTTTGAGCAGAAACATTATTTCTATTTCTTGTTTGGACGAGAAATGTTTTTCTATCAGAATAAAGGACTATACGCTTTTGTCTCATGGATTGTATATAATTGATCTAAATAATTCCATCTATAACATAAATACCAAGAGGATTAAAATTAATTATTTGAATCCTACTTATCTATGGCACTGTCGTTTAGGCCATATATACGAGAAACACAATTCTAGACTCCATAAGGATGAATTCTAGACTCATTTAATTATGAATTGTATGAGACATGTAAATCCTGTTTATTAGGAAAAATTACAAAATGCCTTTTCAATGAGAAAGGTGAGAGGACTAGTCTGTTATTGGCACTCATACATACTGATGTGTGTTGGCCATTTCCCACGCCTGCCAGTGGTGGTTATCTTTATTTCATTACATTTACTGATGACTTCAGTAGATCTGGATTTGTATACCTTATGAAGGCCAAATCCGAATCCTTTGATATGTTCAAAGAATTCAAGAGTGAAGTAGAAGCAACTTGACAAGAGTATTAAGGCTCTACGATCGGATCGATGAGGTGAATACTTAAGCCAAGAGTTTGACGGCTATCTTAGAGAGTGTGGGATCTTGTCCCAACTCACTCCACCCGAAACACCACAGTGGAATGGCGTGTCCGAGAGGAGGAATCGAACCCTGTTAGATATGGCGCGGTCTATGATGTGTCAAGGAGATCTTCTGATATCGTTTTAGGGACATGCTCTATTGACTGCAACTTTTACCATTAACCGTGTTCCATCCAAATCGGTCATGAAGACACCATATGAGATATGGACTGGGAGGCGTCCCATAGTGTCGTTTATGAAGATTTGGGGTTGCGACGTCTATGGAAAGCGTTTACAAACAGACAAGCTTGGACCCAAGTCGAATAAGTGTAAGTTTGTGGGATATCCTAATAAAACGAAAAGATATTATTTCTACAACCCACCGAGAACAAAGTGTTTGTTGCTCGAACTGGCGAGTTTCTAGAAAGAGAATTTGTCTCTAAAGAAGCCAGTGGGAGGACTGTAGAGCTTGAAGAAATTCAATAACCACAAAAAACTGATCCTACAATGGAACATGAACATGAACCACAAGTTTTTGTGGAGCAAAATCACAAGAACTCCGTAGGTTGAGTAGGGTACGTCAGGATCCAGAGAGGTATGGACTTCTCGTAACTGAGCCCCGTGACGTACCACTTATGGATGATGAGCCTACTACTTATGGAGAGGCCATGAAAGGACCAGACTCTAAGAAGTGGTTTGAAGCCATGTGATCTGAAATTGAATCCATGTATACCAACCAAGTGTGGCTCACCCCATAGGGTGCAAGTGGGTCTTCAAGTAGAAGACCGACATAGATGGCAATGTGATTGCCTATAAGGGTCAATTGGTGGCAAAAGGATTCAGACAAATTCATGGTATTGACTATGGTGAAACCTTTTCCCAAATCGCGATGACCAAATCCATTCGAATCTTACTTGCTATTGCAGCTTATCACGACTATGGGATTTGGCAGATGGATGTTAAAATAGCGTTTATGTATGGAAACGTCCTTGAGGATGTGTACATGACACGGCTAGAGGGTTTTGAGGATCCATAACATGTCGACAAAGTCTGTAAGTTGCAACGTTCCATTTATGGATTACCGCAAGCTTCTAGGAGTTGGAACCGATGTTTTGATGACGCATTCAAAGAGTTTGGCTTCATCAAGAACGAAGATGAGCCTTGTGTCAACAAGAAGGTTAGTGGGAGTTCTGTTGTGTTTCTGGTCTTGTATGTGGATGACATACTACTCATTGGAAATGACATTCCTACCTTGCAATCTGTAAAAAGTTGGCTAGTGTTTCGCGATGAAGGACTTAGGGGACGCAACTTATATACTTGGTATCAAGATCTATAAGGATAGATCTAGGAAGCTGCTCGGCCTAAGCCAAAGTACATATATAGACAAGGTGTTGAAAAGGTTCAACATGGAAGAATCGAAAAAGGGATTCTTGCCCATGTCGCATGGAGTCACCCTTTCGAAGGCTGACTGTCCCTCCAATGAGATTGAGAAGGACCGCATGAGTAAGATTCCATACGCGTCAGCTATAGAACCTATCATGTACGCCATGTTGTGTACTATACCAGATGTTTCATATGCGCTTAGTATGGCAAGCATATATCCGTCCAATCCGTGTGAGAGTCACTGGATTGCTGTCAAGAATATCCTTAATTACTTGAGAAGAAATAAGGATGCATTCTTCATATTTGGAGGTGAGGAAGAGCTCAGTAATGCGAGCTTCCAAACTGACAAGGACGACTACAGGTCGCAGTCAAGCTATGTGTTCTTCCTGAATGGAGGAGCTGTGAGCTGGAAGAGTTCCAAGCAAGAGACAGCTACTGATTCTACAACTGAAGCTGAGTTCATTGTTGCGGGTGGCGCAACAAAGGAAGCTATTTGGAATTATGAAGTTCATCACTGAGATTGGTGTAGTTCCTAGCATTGTGGATCCCATTGTGTTGTACTATGACAACACTGGGGCGATCGCACAAGCCAAGGAACCCAAGTCACACCAGAAATCCAAACACGTACTTAGGAGATTCCATCTTATTCGAGAGATCATCGATAGAGGAGATGTGATGATATGAAAGATTCCAACGGACAATAATATTTCAGATCCACTGACAAAGTCGCTTGTTCGGCGCAAGCATGAAAGGCACACTAGATCGGCATACGAGATGCACCAGATTGACTCTAGTGCAAGTCGGAGACTGTTGGAGTAGATGCCCTGAGGCAATCTATATTTAGTATGAACATTGTTTGGCTAGAATATTCATTTATTATTTATGGAGATATTTAATATAATGAAGTCTTTAGATTGCAATATGTTGTTTATCTTAAATATCCCTAGTCCATTACAATAATTAACATGAAAATCACTATATACTAGTATGTGGGTAGATTGATATGGACATATCAAGTCTAACACATGGGTATGCATTAGGGGTAATGGAATAATAGATTGACCCACGACGAGAAGGCTACATTAGATTATGTCAATGTCACGAGTGCTTCTCGTAGTGCTAATGGTGTTGTAATCCTTAGACTTGAAGTCACTGGATACTCTAGTTATGAAATATCATGTTTTGATATTATCAAACGTTGCACCGTAACTGGGTAACTATAAAGATAGTCATCGGGCATGATAGGAAGCAAGCTTAGAGATGGTAGTGATGTAAAGAGGATGTGTCCCTCACACATAATGGAAGCAAATATCCACGGCCACTCGAGGGGTAGTGATTGAGGAATGTCTGGCCAGATTCAGATAAATCAATATAGAGATATTGATGTTATCTGTATAGATAAGCCTATCCCAGGATGGAGAAACTATGGATTGAATATACGATTGTGACAAATATGTCTCGTGTCGAATCCGGATATGGAGACAAAGGGATAGATACAACGCGGTAACATTGGGCACATGGTTTGTCTGATCACTGAGTTATCTATTAGTTGGGTGGCATATATGTGTTGCTAGACACCGCTCTATGTTTGTAATAGTTACTGCCAACTAAGTAGAAACCTATAGTGTCACACACCGAATGGATTAACTTGGATTTAAATATTAATTAGTTGGGCAAATTAATTAAAAGGATCATAACACAACCACATGCAAAGTTTGTAGGACTAATTTTCAAGGTGGACTAATCTGTGTATGAACATGAATAGTATGGGGGAAAATATAAAGTCAATAAGGAGTTATTAACTATATAAGGGCACTCTGTCTTGTTATTTTCTCAAGACAATTCATTATTGAGAGAACACAACAAAGCAAGGAGAGAGACAAGAAGAGGGTTCGGCACCCTCTACCCGTCCGCTCCTTGGTGCCGTCGGCCACTCCTGACGCGGTGCTTTGCTCCGTTTTGCGTGATCTTTGCCTCCTTCTGTTGCTAGCACTATATGTGGAGAAGGATTCCATCTACAATCCAAAGTGTTGGATATCATAGAGACGAAGACACTATTCATCATAAGGATCACACAAACTAAGGTACACAAGTTTTCTAGTTTCATCATGTTATGAATGCTTGCCTGCCATCCGTGGAGGGATTTGAGCAGGATTAAATTTTTGTTATTTCTCTGCGTCACCTGCATCAATACCATGCAAAATCACGGTTGGAAATCTATTAATTTCTACTCAGACTCTGAATGGTGGTTAATTAGCTAACTCCTCTCCCTCTGGTAACAATTCATAGTTTGCTTCTATCCCGAGTAATTTCTCTATTATGAGGGGTGATTTTCTTGTAAGTTTTTGTTCATTTCTAGATGTTCCAAAGCTTTGGCTCACAGTCTTGCCTGGGATTGTTTGAAGTCTTCCTTGGAGACATGTATTTTGTAACTTTGTCCTTCTTTGAAGTTGAAGTTTCGATTGCAAAAAAAAAGAAAAATAATATTATTGCCTACATTTTAAAGTTATTTAATTACTACAAAGTTCCATGTGACACTCTCTTAAAGCTCGAGTTCGAGAACCCTAAAAACTCCTTGTAAAATGAAAGCTCTTTGTAAAATGGCAATTCATATAACATTGTTTGATTGATGATTATATAGTATGTTTTCATCTTTTTCGTGATATGCAATGCACTAAGAGCAATGATACCTGGACATCATTTTATTTATTTTTTTGAGAAGAAAACTTTTATTAAACAAGGGGAGTCACCCCAAAAGATCACAATTTTGAACATGGTGCGCCCAATCTGGCGTTTGAGAATGATAGCTAATGTCTTCCTCGACCGACGCTCCAGCAGCTACTAAGTGAGCAAAAGCATTACCCTCCCTATACACATGTGAGAGTTTGACAGTATGAAACTTAGCTAATAAAGTCTTGCAATTATAAATCTTCTCCTTTAGCTCCGAGATTGGTTCGCTATTTTGCTTTCGGACAAAAGTTTCATCTCCTAAAAGCTTGATAGCCGTTATGTTGTCTCATCCTAAACGAATCTTAAGCTTGCCCAGTTCTGATGCCATTGACAAGCCCTCAGCAAGGGCAGAGATCTCAGCCAACAATGGTGAGCGTTTTCGGGCTATTCTCCGTTGATGTGCTGCCACAAAACCGCCATCTTCATCTCTAATGACGATACCCAGACCTGTTGCCGGACTATATTCCTTCCAAGACGCATCAACGTTAACTTTGACAAAACCCATTGGTCGCACCTTCCAGATAGAGCTGCTGTTATTTCCGGAAGCAATGGCGTTATCCTCCAACTTGCTGGTGAGTTTTGCCTCCTTGAACCATAAAACGTACTCCTTGCATTTTGTTGCTACTTCCTCCGACGAGAGCCTACAGGAATTATAAGTAACATCGTTTCGCTGCTTCCAGATTTCCTAAACTGTGGCAACAAATTTTTCGTATTTTCTCTTATCTTCAGTCGAAAGAAACTGCACTATCCATTCTCTAAAATCTGGCCTTTTATCACGTAGAAGCTCTTCGCCTAGCATGATCTTCCAAATTTCCTCTTTGTAGTAGCATCCAGTGAAAATATGGCTTATTGTCTCAGGCTCCTTATCAAAAAATACAGTTCAGTTCCACATTAATTCCTCTTGTTCTCAACGTGGTGGTGACCGGGAGGGACGAGTGTCAGGCTCTCCAACACGGTATTATCAACTTCTTAGGGAGCTTCAATTTCCACAGCTTATCTAACCAAGGGCCATTTGAGAAAGAACCCGAAGATGAGGGATTAGAACAAGACAACTTCCTCTGAGCTTAAGACCCCGATTTAATGGAGTAAAAGCTGTCGTCCGAATGAACCCAGTAGGTAGAATCTTCACCTTCTCCAGTAAGGATTGGAACGTTGAGTACTTCATCCGCGTCTCCTGGCCATAATAGTTGTCGAATACTGTCTTCATCCCACATGTGTGAATCCTCCTTTATCAGATCACTTACCGTCAAATTTTCAGCGCCATCAGGACAAGTAGTAATAATCGCGAAAGTGTCAGGTCTTGTGAGAAACTTATCTCCGAAGATCTTAATGTTTCTACCATTCTTTATCTTCCACACCAGCCCCGTTTTCAGCAAATCCCTCCATGCGATAATACTTCTAAAAGCATATGATGCTTGAGAAAAGGAATTCAATTTCACATCAAGCAAAGAGCTATTACGATAATACTTGGCTTTGAAAGTTCGGCTGACCAAAGATTCCGGTTGTTGAACAAAACGCTATGCATGCTTGGCAAGCATCGCCTTATTAAATTCTTGAAAATCACGGAAATAATTTCCTCCTTGCATGCGGTTGTCCTTCATCTTATTCCAAGTTATCCAATGGATTTTTCATTTTTTCTCGTCACCTCCCCACCAAAATCTTCTAATGACTTTTCAAATTCTTGACAAGTTCTAGTAGGTAGAAGAAAACAACTCATTGTAAAGTCCGGGATTGCCTGTACAACTGCTATAATAAGGACATCCTTTCCAATGCTTGATAGAGAAGCTCCCTTCCATGCCTTCATCTTCCTATACACCTTCTCCACTAAAGGACTGAACGTTGCAGTTTTGCTTCTCCCTATCTGGGTGGGAAGACCCAAGTAGCTGTCATATTGGGTCTCCAATTGAACCCCAAAAAGATTCGCAAGAACAGCACACTGATCTTCTTCCACATTATCTGAAAAAAATACCGAAGACTTTTGGAGATTGAGCATTTTTCCCGAGGCCTCTTCGTACTTGTGTAAGATCTCCCTTAGGGCGTTAATCTCGTTCGGTTTAGCTTTTGCAAAAAATAAGCTGTCATCAGCGAAGAAAAGATGAGAAACAATGGGTCCGTCGCGCGAAGCACTGAGACCTGAAATACGACCATCCTGCACATCAGCTTTTAGGCTTCGAGATAAAGTTTCACTAACAAGCAAGAAAAGATATGGGGATAAACGGCATCCCTGTCTCAACCCTCTTTCCAGGACTATTTGTCCATGGACTTCCCCATTAACAATTAGACTATAAGAAGCAGTTGTGATTCATCTCATTAATAGGTCGATCAAATGAAACCCGAAGCCCATTCTTTCCATCACCGCTCTTAAAAAAATCCACTCCACCCTGTCATAGGCCTTGCTCATATCAGCTTTCAGCGCTAGAAACCCGATCTTCCCCTTCTTTCGACACTTCATTGTATGTAACAACTCAAAGGCAGTCAAAATGTTGTCAGTAATCAATCGCCTTGGGACAATGGCCGACTGATTCTCTGAGATAATGGAATCAAGAACTTGCTTCAAGCGGTTAGCAATTGCTTTTGTGATAATTTTGTAAATCGTAGTACATAGACTAATTGGACGAAGATCGGAAGGCTTCCTGACCTGCTTTTCCTTTGGAATCAAGGCAATTAGTGTATGATTATACTTCGATAGATCCCCTTCATGTTTGAGGATATTTAAGCAAAGCGCCTACACTTCTCCTCTAACAATAGCCAGGTACTTCTGGAAAAAAAGCTTCCGGAAAAACATCCGAGCCCGGAGCTTTTGATGGCGCTAGCTGGGGAAGTGCACTGCGAACCTCTTCTAGGGTGTACGGTACTTCAAGGGTCGTACCCTGCTCAGCCGAAAGTAAATTTTCCACCCCCCCCCCCAACATGCGTTCCATTTGATGCCACTGCGGATCAGACGAAGAAAATAAATTATCAAAATAATCCTCCAAAATTGAGATTACCTGATGCTTCTCATTGACCCATATTCCTTCCTCATCTTCTAGTCCTTCAATTATGTTCCTGTTTCTTCTGGTTGTAGCTTTATGGAGGAAAAAACCCGTAATTTGATCTCCTTTTCTCATCCATTCCACCCGAAAACGTTGACGCCACATCTCTTCTTCCTGTAATAAGATCTGTAGTATCGAACATCGAATGGTCTTTGCTTCTGTTACCGCTGCTGCTGTTTGAGTACCCTCTGCTAGAAAATCTAGCTCTCAGCTGCTTCAAACGAACCTTGACACTTCCGAAGACATCCCTATTCCATCTAGTTAAGTCTGAAGCTAATTCCTTCACCTTCCCGTCGACATTTAGATTCGAGACAGTCCACTTTTCATCGATCAAGGTGGAGCAATGATGGTCCTGCATCCACATTGTCTCAAACTGAAAACGACGATTAATTTTAAGATTCCGAAGAATACCTGAATTCCATGTCACCTGGAGTGGCACATGGTTCTTAACTTCCGCAATAAGATGATCTACTCTTCCCCAACCGAATACATTAACCCATGTCTCCCTGATTTGTTTGACCAGGTGTATCTGGCTCCCGTAAACCCCAAATCACGCAAGTGTAAGCGGTGAACAACGCTGCTTAAGCCATCTATCTGACTAAAGGAGACTGGTCTTCCTCCTTCCTTGGAAAGGATAGACGAGAAAGCGTTAAAATCACCAAGCACGCACCATGGTTGTGTTGGATTAGATGCCCTAGAGGCAATCTAGTTTAGTATGAATTTATTTGTGGCTAGAAATTCATTTATTATTTATTAGATATTTAATATAATGAAGTCCTTAGATTTACAATTGTGTTGTTTATCTTAAATATCCCTAGTCCAGTATAATGATTAATGGGACAATCATCTATAGACTAGTATGGGGTTGGATTGATATGGAGATATCATGATCCAACACATAGGTGTGCATTAGGGGTAATGGCGCACTGGATTGACCCATCTCCGAGAAGGCTACATACACGTTATGTTAAGTCACAAGCGCTTCTCGCGGTGCAATGGTATTGTCATCCTTAGACTTGAAGTCACTAGAAATTCTAGTTGTGGATTATTGTGATTTTGGTAGCGTTAAACGCTACACCGTAACTGGCTAGTTATAAAGGCGTGTACCGCATACAATAAGAAGCAAGCTTAGAGATCGTAGTGGACGTAGATAGAATTTTTCCCTCCCACATAACGGGAGAAAATATCCTAGGCCACTCGAGGGATAGTGCTTATAGAATGTCTGGCCAGACTCAAATAAATCAATATGGGATATTGATGTTATTTGCACGAATAAGGCTATTCCCATGGATCGAGAAACTGTGGATTGGATATACGAGTGTGACTTGTATGTCTCGTGTCCAATCCGGATATAGAGACAAATGGATGAGACAATTACTTGTACAAAGGTTGTCAAGATGACTATTCTATTAGTTGGCTAGAATGAATGTTTTGCTAGAAACCGCTCCATATTAGCAAATAGTTGCGACCAACTAGATAGAACCTATGGGGTCACACGCGAGATAGAGTTGAACTATATTTGGGAATTAATTAATTGGATTAATTAATTAGAAGGATCACTTTGCAAAATCTTGCAAACTTAGTAGGGACTAATTTGCAAGGAAGGGACTAAATTGAATTCTAGTAGGACTAAAATAAGTCCTTTAGGTAGTTGGCAAGGATTTGTTGGACTATATAAAGGACATTCCTTCCTTCCTTCCCACACTTATGATTCATTAGATCATAACTTGAGTGGGAGAGAACAAAAAGGAGAGAGCAAGCAAGCAAAGAGGAGCACACCGCCCCTCTTGCCGCCGCCCATCCCCGTCGGCCCCAAGGAGGCCGAACCTCCTTGGTTTGGTCTCGTTTTGTGTGATTCTTCTTCCTCTTCCTCTTTCCGGGCTAGCACCAAGGAGTGGGAGATCTAGAAATCAACTCTAGGCGTGGATCAACTATAGAGAACGTGACACAATTCGCGTTTGAAGTCATCAAAGGAGAACCCTAAGGTGTGTTAATTGATTTCTTCCTTTACCATCGTTATGTCTCTTGACTTGTGATCCTTGGAGGGTTTTGCATGGTTAATTATTGTTTCCGTTGCGCATCCATGAGTCAAAACCCTACAGTGGTATCACAGCCACAGGTAGCAGAGCATAAACGTGGTTTATGTGTTACGTTTTGATAGTTTTACACCTTAAAATTGTTGTTTATCGCGTAAAACAAGACAAATCAAGCATGTGATGCAATTTGTCAATAATCAATCATAACAAGACCTAGTTTTTGCATTGGATGCATGAATTAGTGAGTCTGAGAAATTTTAGGATCTTAGATCTAGGGTTTAGGCATCCTTGGGGAAGAAGGATTTCTTCCAAAACAAGGAAACAACCAAACTTGGGCACCAAGCAAGGGAGGTTTTTTTGGAAACAACTCCCTAAGAGGTTCAGCCCCCCTAAAGGGACTGCCCCCCTTGCTTGTCGCCCAAGCTAGGCCGCCCTAGGGGCCGGGGCAGCCCTAGCCCGCGGCCTAGCCGCGTGGGCTAGGGGCCGGCCGGCCCTAGGGCCTTGCGGTTCACTTTTTTTGGGCCCGGGCAATTGGATTGTTGGGCCCATGGGCCGTTTTAACCCTAGAGTATCCTAAAATGGATTAAAATTAACCGAGCGCGTTAAAATTGGATTTTAACTGTTTATGTGCAATTCGCATGGTGGTTGGATATTGCATTAGGATGTGGTTTGATGTGGATGTTTAATTTTTGTGGTTTGGTTTACGGCCTGCGAGCTGATCAATTAATTGTAATAATTAATTAGGGTTTTATGGCCTGCGAGCCATTTTTTTTCTCAACTTGTGAGATTTATTTTATTTAGTATGGAAGTTAGCTAGTGCTAGATAAAGTAGATTGTTAGCCAAGATTGAAGAAAAGAAGCCCAAAGCCAAAAGGAGCCACAAAAGATGGAGCATGGAGCATGGAGCATTCCACATGACTAGGATGGACCAAAAGATCAAGACGCATGGAGATGTGTTTGCTTTTAGGGTTCATAGATAATTCCATTGGTTTGGAATTATCTTAGTCTAGAAAAGGTCATATCCACATCACGTTTTATTTATGTTTTGTGGTTGTTTATTTTATTGTCTTATTATTTTGTGGTTGGTGTATGGATGATGCATGCAATTAGGATAATAAGATAATTAGACAACCCGGATCTATTATTTGGATTTTTGCCCAAACTCAAATAGATAGATTAGTTGATATTGATCAACAAAATAATTAAAATTGAATTTAAAATCCCTCTAAATTCAAATATTGTGTTCTTGCCTTCTCGTTATTTAAACACTCATTATCATCATGATTTATCAAGTTCGTGCGTGCAAAAGCATAGAGACTTGGTTCATAATGATGGAATGCGATGGCACAAGCTAGTAATGTGCAATTGTTTAAATAAGAGGTTGAACACAACTGGGCTATTAATGTGATTAAGAAACCTAGAGGCAATCAATTAGGATTATCCATATGGATGGATAAATAAGGAGTTATTTGCCCAATTGAACCAAGAGTTGCATAAGGGATGCAATTGGAATTGTTCCTACCTAAAGTAGTCAAATTATGGGTGACTTGCCAAAGCAAGCTCATAAGGAGATGAAACGTGGATCTTGGCCCACTAGAAAATATGAGGATATTTTCAGCATTAATATCTTAAGGGTTATTAATCTGTAGAAAAATAGTGGGAGCTATATTTGATAAACTAGCCATTATTGAATATAGTCAAAAATTCACAAATACTAAAACTTGCGTATTTTCTTTTTGTAGAATTCCTAATGGCAAACAACTCATCGAGTTCACAACATTCCCTACGATCTGTCCTTGAGAAGGACAAGCTCTCTGGAACCAACTTCCTTGATTGGTACAGAAAACTTGAGAATCGTTCTCAAGCAAGAGAAGAAACTGTACGCAATAGAGGAGCATGTTCCAGCAGGTCCAGAGAACCAAACGCCTGCAGCCCTAAAGGCGTATCAAAACGCGTGTTGATGATGCTAATGATGGGGCCTGCCTTATGCTATGCACCATGACTTATGAGCTTCAGAAGCAACATGAAAACATGAATGATGTCGATATGATCCAGCATCTGAAGCAGCTCTTCCAAGAGCAAGCAAGGGTTGAGAGGTATGAGGTCTCTAAGGCACTGTTCAAGTGTCATTTGGCAGAAGGGAATCCGGTGGGACCCAATTTACTCTGTATGATCGGGTACTTGGAGAATCTCGCCCGGCTAGGGTTCCCGGTCGGCCAAGAGTTGGCAACCGATCTCGTGTTGCAATCGTTGCCCAAGAGTTATGGATAGTTCATCATGAACTATAACATGAACGAGATCTTGAAACCACTGCCAGATTTACTCAATATGTTGAGGACAGCTGAACAGAGCATCAACAAGGGTAAGGGCAAGGCCATTATGATGGTGCAGAAAGGAAAGGGCAAAAGGTTTGCCTCATCCTCCAAGGGCAAAGGCAAGTCAGTTGCCAAGTCCAAGGAACCTGCCCTTAAGCCTGTTGGTGGCATTGCCAAAGGTGTGACTAAAGGTGAGTGTCACTACTGCAGTCAGCCTGGACACTGGAGGAGGAACTGCCCAAAATATCTGGAGGACAAGAGGCTTGGAATAGTGATTCCACCACCACCAGGTATTTTTGTTGTAGATGTCAATTTAACTGTCTCTACATCATGGGTATTAGATACTGGATGTGGATCTCACATTTTTCGAAATGTGCAGGATCTAAAGAGAAGTAGAAGATTGGCTAAAGGGGAGATAGATCTGCGCGTTGGGAATGGAGCAAAAGTTGTTGCGTTGGCAGTGGGCGTGTGCGAGCTATCTCTGCCTTCAGGATTAGTTTTAGAATTAAATAATTGCTATTTTGTGCCTGCTATGAGCAGAAACATTATTTCTATTTCTTGTTTGGAAAAGGATGGTTTTATTATTTCAATAAAGAACAACTGTTGTTCCTTTTATTTGAATAATATTCACTATTTTAGTGCGCAATTATTTAATGGACTGTATGTCCTTGATCTAAGCAATCCTGTCTACAACATTAATACCAAGCGGATTAAAATAAATGATTTAAATCCTGCTTAATTATGGCACTGTCGTTTAGGCCACATAAACGAGAAACGTGTATCTAGACTCCATAATGATGGACTACTAGACTCATTTGATTTTGAATCATATGAGACATGTGAGGCTTGTTTATTGGAAAAAAGGACAAAGTCCCATTTCAATAAGAAATGTGAGAGGACTAGTGAGCAATTGGCGCTCATACATACTGATGTGTGTGGGATATTTTCCACGCCTGCCAGGGGTGGTTACGTCTACTTCATTACATTTACTGATGATTACAATAGATATGGATTTGTGTACCTCATGAGGGCAAAATCCGAATCCTTTGAAGTGTTCAAAGAATTCAAGAATGAAGTAGAGAAGCAGCTTGGCAAAAGTATCAAGGCTCTACGATCGGATCGTGGAGGAGAATACTTAAGCCAAGAGTTTGACGACTATCTTAGAGAGTGTGGGATTGTGTCCAAACTCACTCCACCCGGAACGCCACAATGGAATGGCGTGTCTCAGAGGAGGAATCGAACCCTATGGGATATGATTCGATCTATGATGTGTCAAACCGATCTTCCATTATCATTTTGAGGCCACGCTCTATTAAGTGCAGCTTTCACCATTAACCGTGTTCCATCTAATCAGTCATGAAGACACCATATGAGATGTGGAGTGGGAGGCGTCCCACAGTGTCGTTCATGAGGATTTGGGGCTGCGATGTCTATGTAAAACGTTTACAATCAGACAAGCTAGGGCCAAAATCGGATAAGTGTAAATTTGTGGGGTACCCCAAGGAAACTAAGGGTTACTACTTCTACAGTCCAACCGAGAACAAAGTGTTTGTTGCTCGGACCGGCGTGTTTCTAGAAAGAGAGTTTGTCTCTAAAGAAGCAAGTGGGAGGACTGTAGAACTTGAAGAGGTTCAAGAACCACAAATCACTGAACCGATTATGGAACATGAATAGGAACCACAAGCGGTTGTGGAGCAGCCTGTTCAGGTAACACAAGAGCTTCGTAGATCTACTAGAGTGCGCCAGGAACCCGAGAGGCATGGACTTCTCGTGACCGATTCCGGTGACACGATGCTCATACATGATGAGCCTACTACCTATGAAGAGGCCATGAAGGGCCCAGACTCTCAGAAGTGGCTAGATGCCATGAGATCCGAGATGGAATCCATGTATAGCAACAAAGTATGGACTTTGGTGGAACCACCCGAAGGGGCGCGGCCCATAGGGTGCAAGTGGGTCTTCAAGAAGAAGATCGACATGGATGGTAATGTGATTACCTATAAGGGCCGATTGGTGGCTAAAGGATTCAGACAGATTCATGGCATTGACTATGATGAAACCTTTTCACCAGTCGCAATGACCAAATCTATCCGAATCCTACTTGTGATTGCAGCATACCACGACTATGAGATTTGGCAGATGGATGTCAAAACAGCATTCCTTTATGGGAATCTCCTCGAGGACGTATATATGATACATCCGGAGGGTTTTGAGGATCCAAAGCAAGCCAACAAAGTCTGTAAGCTGCAACGATCCATTTATGGATTGAAGCAAGCTTCTAGAAGTTGGAATCGACGTTTTGATGAAGTAGTCAAAGAGTTTGGCTTCATCAGAAACGAAGATGAGTCTTGTGTCTACAAGAAGGTTAGTGGGAGCTCTATAGCTTTTCTGGTCTTGTATGTGGATGACATACTACTCATTGGAAACGACGTTCCCATGATGCAATCTGTTAAAGATTGGCTGGGGAAGTGTTTCTCAATGAAGGACTTAGGGGAAGCAGCCTATATACTCGGTATAAATATCTATAGAGATAGATCTAAGAGACTGCTAGGCCTAAGTCAAAGTACATATATTGACAAGGTGTTGAAGCGGTTCAACATGCAAGATTCCAAGAAGGGATTCTTGCCCATGTCACGTGGAATCACTCTTTCGAAGAGTGGTTGTCCTTCCAATGAAGTTGAAAAGGAACGCATGAGTAGAATTCCCTATGCCTTGGCCATAGGATCTATCATGTACGCCATGTTATGTACTAGACCAGATGTGTCATATGCCTTGAGTATGACAAGAAGATACCAATCCAATCCAGTTGAGAGTCACTGGATTGCAGTCAAGAACATCCTAAAGTACTTGAGAAGAACTAAGGATGCTTTCTTGATATTTGGCGGTGAGGAAGAGTTGCGTGTAAGGGGTTACACTGATGCAAGCTTCCAAACCGACAGAGATGACTTTAGATCATAGTCGGGATATGTGTTTTTCCTGAATGGAGCAGCGGTGAGCTGGAAGAGTTCCAAGCAAGAGACGGTGGCTGATTCTACAACAGAGGTTGAGTACATTGCTGCAAATGGCGCAACAAAGGAAGCTGTTTGGATCAAAAAGTTTGTTTCTGAACTTGGTGTGGTTCCTAGCATTGCGGATCCAGTTGAGTTGTACTGTGACAACACTGGGGCGATCGCGCAATCAAAGGAACCCACGTCGCCCCAGAAATCCAAGAACGTGCTCAGGAAGTTTCATCTGATTCGAGATATTATCGATAGAGGAGACGTTTGGATATGCAAGATTCCTACAGATGAGAATCTGTCAGACCCGCTTACAAAGCCGCTTACGAAGTGGAAGCATGAAGGACACACTAGGAGTATGGGTATACGAGATGCGCCAGATTGGCTCTAGTGCAAGTGGGAGACTGTTGGAATAGATGCCCTAGAGGCAATCTAGTTTAGTATGAATTTATTTGTGGCTAGAAATTCATTTATTATTTATTAGATATTTAATATAATGAAGTCCTTAGACTTACAATTGTGTTGTTTATCTTAAATATCCCTAGTCCAGTATAATGATTAACGAGACAATCATCTATAGACTAGTATGGGGTTGGATTGATATGGAGATATCATGATCCAACACATAGGTGTGCATTAGGGTAATGGCGCACTGGATTGACCCATCTCCGAGAAGGCTACATACACGTTATGTTGAGTCACAAGCGCTTCTCGGGGTGCAATGGTATTGTCATCCTTAGACTTGAAGTCACTAGATATTCTAGTTGTGGATTATTGTGATTTTGGTAGCGTTAAACGCTACACCGTAACTGGGTAGTTATAAAGGCGTGTACCGGATACAATAAGAAGCAAGCTTAGAGATCGTAGTGGACGTAGATAGAAATTGTCCCTCCCACATAACGGGAGCAAATATCCTAGGCCACTCGAGGGATAGTGCTTATAGAATGTCTGGCCAGACTCAAATAAATTAATATGGGATATTGATGTTATTTGCATGAATAAGGCTATTCCCATGGATCGAGAAACTGTGGATTGGATATACGAGTGTGACTTGTATGTCTCGTGTCCAATCCGGATATAGAGACAAAGGGATGAGACAATTACTTGTACAAAGGTTGTCAAGATGACTATTCTATTAGCTGGATAGAATGAATGTTTTGCTAGAAACCGCTCCATATTAGCAAATAGTTGCTACCAACTAGAATAGAACCTATGGGGTCACACGCTAGATAGAGTTAAACTAGATTTGGGAATTAATTAATTGGATTAATTAATTAGAATGATCACTTTGCAAAACCTTGCAAACTTAGTAGGGACTAATTTGCAAGGAAGGGACTAAATTGAATTCTAGTAGGACTAGAATAAGTCCTTTAGGTAGTTGGCAAGGATTTGTTGGACTATATAAAGGACCTTCCTTACTTCCTTCCTTCCCACACTTATGATTCATTAGATCATAACTTGAGTGGGAGAGAACAAAAAGGAGAGAGCAAGCAAGCAAAGAGGAGCATGCCGCCCCTCTTGCCGCTGCCCGTCCCCGTCGGCCCCAAGGAGGCCGAACCTCCTTGGTTTGGTCTCGTTTTGCGTGATTCTTCTTCCTCTTCCTGTTTCCGGGCTAGCACCAAGGAGTGGGAGATCTAGAAATCAACTCTAGGCGTGGATCAAATATAAATAACGTGACACAATTCGCGTTTGAAGTCATCATAGGAGAACCCTAAGGTTTGTTAATTGATTTCTTCCTTTACCATCGTTATGTCTCTTGACTTGTGATCCTTGGAGGGTTTTGCATGGTTAATTATTGTGTCTGTTTCGCATCCATGAGTCAAAACCCTACAGGTTGACCCTGTGGCTGCAACCGCTCCATCAGTATCCATGAATTATGCCGTTGTCTACTATCAGGATCCCCGTAAAATCCTGTTAGATATCCATGCTTTCCTTCACTAGTGATGGTGAAGAAGCCATGAATATAGTGTCTGCCCTTCCTTGCTAATGCAAATTCAACTTCATCTCCCCATAAAAATGCTAGCCCTCCTCTTCTATCTTCACAATCTTGGAAGATACCATTCCGGAATCCCAGCCTGTTCCTGATTCATAACAACTCACTTGCAAAAAAATTTGTCTCCATTAAGAAGACTATGTTGGGCTTCTGTCTCCTTACGAGATCGCAAAGAGAAATTATGCTACGGGGGTTCCCAAGCCCTTGCACGTTCCATCTTATAATACTTATTGCGACTGGCTAGGCAACCTTGCTGCCTCAGCCAATAAGTTTGTTGGGCTCTTTTAGGCGACCCCCTCATGTGTCGGAATCCGCATCGCAGAAACCTGTTGTTTTGTTCTTCGAGCATTAGCTTCTTCTTCCTTCTTCAGAGTCATATTTTTGTGGGCTGCATAATTTTCTTTGACATTGGGGACGACAACCCCATTATTACTACGGCCAAAAACAGAGCTACCGCTTGTTCTACCACCCCTTATGGCTCCCCTAACTGAATCACGCACCCTCTGTGGGTTGTTAGTACTGCCACGTCCTAATGAAGTGTTACCCGAACCTTTACCAGCTAAAAATTTTATGCTCTTCATCTTTTCGTTAGGTTTCGGGCTTAGATTTGCTTCAGCTACATTACGCTTCGACCCAGTTGAATTTTTACCAAGAGAAACCGCTATACCTTTGGATTTTTCGTCCATTGAGAACCGAGCTGTTTTATCCGGTGTTGCGAGTGGGTTTTCAAATAGATGCATATCATCGGTTTCAGGGTTGTCTTTTGATCCTTTATCTTTTTCAACATAATCCGTTTCATCCTCGCCAATTGACTCACTGTTCTCCTCCAATTTCGTGTTCATCGCATCATTAGTTGGACCGGAGCCTTCCTGTGTTCCCTCCTTATTGACATCAGTTTCATCCCTTTCTTCATTAAACACATCCATCAAACGTTTCTTTGGCGGAGGTCTGAATAGTAAGGCGGTCTTGTGATTTCTCCACATCCGTTCCTATCATACAATCTTCCCCGCCGTGATTGATCTTCCCACACCACTGACAAATACCCGGAATACGCTCGTACTTGTAATCAATCAATTTTTTCTTGCCCAAAACTTCAATGTTTCGTCCTCTTAGCAGTGGCTTTTCTACGTCTATTCTGACCCTGGCTCTCATGTAATCTCCTCCTAGACCGGAGGAGATCTTTGAATCTGTGTACAAGACGGTCCCCATCTTTCGCAGGATTATGCGTAAATCTTCATCTGTCAGATGATAAATTGGTATGCTCTTCACGTGCACCCACACATCAATCGTATAAAACTTTACATCCTCAGTATCAGAAGCTATATCAAACTGTTTAAGGATTAAGAGATTTTCGTCGAAAATCCATGGTCCACCGGATAATACCGCATCTAGGCCTTGTTTGTTTGGGAACTGGAAGATGAAGGTTAGGGATCCCGTTTCGTGAATGCTGATCTCCTCACCTCCAGGCCAAATCTTTTTGAATAATAGTTTCATAGCCCATGTATTGAATCAAACTGGAAGAAGAAATTTATCGATTAGGCATGGACCTCTAGCGTAATGGCTGCTAAGCTATATTCTGGGTCGAAAACTTCCACATCCTCCTCCTCCAACGTAAGCTTTCCAAAGTCCAGTGTAGAGCTGAATCCCGCCATGGCTGTCGAGTTGCTGAGATCAAACGCTATGCTAGGCTACGATCGATAAGCTCGGTTTTCCCCTTCGTAAAACTCCGGAACCCTAATCGCCTTCGTCTTTTACGGAGCTAGGTCAACTTGCGAAACTATTTCCTTCTCTTCGCTTCGGATTTTATACCTGAGCATCATTTTAGACATAATTTCTGAATGTAGTAAATCAAACCCTACTATAAAAATTTTAAACTTTTAGGAAGCACTGACACGTAATGGGAATCACTAAAGCTAGTAATTATGTCTGAATTATGTCCGTCTATAATTATTCTTGCACTAAATGCAATATTTTTGGAAATCTAAAAAGTCTAACTTTGATAGTAATCATTTACATTTCATGATTTGCATAATGAGTTTTTAAAATAAAATTATTTCCATTGTAAATTATAATAGACTAGGGGATTGCCCGTGCCTCAGGGCACTATCCCAACCAAAAATTATAAAAAATGATAAGACGCAGGACGAAAATATGCATCCACACATATACTTGCTGAAATATAAACTCTTGGAATATAGAAAAATGACGAATGTTGGTTTCCAAAAAAAAAACATTATGAAAATGGTGGAAGTTAAAGATGTGTGGAGGAAGTAGGAAGAAGTTACAAAAGTGGTGGGCGATAGGTGAGATCTAAGAGGTGGGTTGATTTAATCTAACGGCTGAAAATAAGTCAACCGTGCTATTTTATAGAATAGATGAAATTATTTTCTATTTATGAACATGATATTCCAAATAAACCAACTTCAATGTAATTGATGAACTTCTCATTTGCAATTTTATGTTCATTAAGTCTTTAGAATAGTTAACTATTTCATTCATTCTTCCCGTGGTACAAATGTTGATTTTGGGGAATACTAAGTTGGTACTATGATCATTGAACTTTCACAATTGTAATCGCTTTTGTTTAAAACTTTCTTTAAATGTTTTGTACATTTTCTTATTATGATATGTATTTTGAATTAGATTCAAATAAATTTGGAATAGGTTGATTATTGTTTACATTATGATGTTACTATGACAAACAAATTATTATATAATGCCACATGGAAATCTCTTAAAGGTCGAATTCGAGAACCCTTAAAACTCCTTCTAAAAGGACACTTGGTCTGTTTCTTCTATTTCTTTCAGTTTTGACTTTTTCATCCGTAGGCATGTCATTTTGATCCGGTGATTTGAATAGCAAAATAATGCAATTGTAACAAAAATTATAACGAAAGTGATTATTTTATGACCTAAAAAAAGTTAAAAGTCACGTGATTTTAGGCAAAGGAAGCAGGACCTAAATGCATTATTTTTAGAAATATGAAAAGTCTAGTTTTGGTAGTAGTAATTTACACTTTATGATTGTGTAAAAATCTCGTGTTTCCCAAAAACATGTTTGGGAGAAAAAAAGCGTGGTGTTTTAAAGCACAAATAGAGGAAAAAAAGGTTTTTTTGGACACACAATTTTTCGTGTTTTTTTAAATGTTTCTTCTTACTTTTGGTGTTTTCTTTTTTATGTTTCTTCTTACTTTTGGTGGGTTTCGGGACAGAGCTTAACTCAAATAGAAAAAAATGTACTGGTTTTTTTTTTTTTTTTTTTGAGAAATCCATTGGAATATAAATGATGGGCTTGGAAACGGCCCACTGCATCTTCAAAAACAACATCAACTACCCAAGGTGGTGTGGAACCAGTCCATACCTTACAATTATTTAAGCCCAACCCGAGCCCAAACTTTGCTAATCTATCGGCTAGTGCGTTCCACTTGCGTGGAATATGAACCACCACGCGGCTCTCTATCTGATCAAGAAGGCTTCTACACTCTTCGATGCATCTTCCCGTTTCAGTTACATCTTCCTTGACTCTCTCTCTACCATTTTCACCTCTCAAAGCTCTAGCTATGGAGGATGAATCTGTTTCCACCCAAATTTTCTCAAAGTTCATCTCAGTGGCAAATTGTAGACCTTCTAAGAGGGCTTCTGCCTCTGCTGCCTTGGGGGAGAGAGAGAAAGGGATTTGCTTCGATTTTCCGGCGATGAAGACGCCTTTATTGTCTCTAATGGCTGCACTCGTCGCTGCTGTACCTTGATTAAGGTTCCAAGCGGCATCGGTATTAAGAATGACCCAGCCCTCCGACGGATTTTGTGGAACAAACTCTGTCGGAGTCAAGATCTGATCCGGATGAGTCGAAGACACCAACTGCATGTGTGAAGAGATTTCCTCCAGGTAATCTTCAACCGCATGAACAACTTCTCCTGGATTTGTTTTCTTGTTTCTAAAAACATAACTGTTACGAGCTCCCCAAATTTTATAGATTAGAACACTCATCTTCAATCTTTCTTCCCTGTTGCATTCCAGAAACCTTTTGGGAAACCAGATCTGGAAAGGAGTCGGGTATAGGCGACTAACGAAGAGAGTACTTAGGCCCAGCTCAGATTCGAACCTATTCTGCTAAAAAGATTGCCTCGTTACCGCAGACTTCCACCCTAGGTAAAAGAAAGAATACTACTCGGGAATGACGTTGACTGAAGTGCTACCCTAGCTAAACGAAAAGCATAGAATGTTGTTGTTCCTTGGTTAGGGTTGGTCAACAAATTCCTTGCCAAAGAAGAGTTCCCAACATTTGCTAGCCAGTGAGCATTTCAAAAGCAGATGAGTTTCTGATTCTCGTCCATTCTTACAAATCGCACATACATCTTCAACTTGAATACCTCTATGAGTAAGATTTGATTGAACTGGGAGGATATTTTTTAAATCCCTCCAAATTGGGTACAGGACCCTTTTGGGAATTTTCTGGGACCAGGAAATTTTCCACCAGTCGAGGTTAACAGATGAAGTGCTACCAACCTGTGAAAGATGTTGGCTTAAGAGCTTGTAGGCCGAACATACCGAATAATTTCCATGCTCTGTAAAGTGTCAGATTAATCTATTTGGTTGTGCGATAGCTGGGATTTTAATTCTTTTGATTTCAATTCTGTCTTCTTCCCAAAAAAGTTCTGATAATTTGGACTCATCCCATTCTCTCTCTTCTGTGATTAGGTCCGCCACCGTCACTGTATGAATACATGTCTTTGGCGTGAAAGGTTTGAACTGGGAGGGACGAAGAAGCCATGGGTCCCTGAAAGCATCCAGTTGTTCTCCATTGCCGAGACGCCACCTGCATCCCTGCAGAACCAACCTTTTGCTTGACATAATACTCCTCCACACGTAAGAACAGCCATTCTTGATCTTTGCATTAAGTAGACCTGTGTCTCTGAAGTACTTATGATGAAGGATTCGGGCGTGTAGAGCGTTAGGGTTCATGAGAATCCTCCGAAATTGTTTTCCCAGCATAGCAGTGTTAAAATTTTGTAGATTATGGAAGCCCAGTCCACCTTCTTGTCTTGATCTTTTCATTTTCTCCCATGATATCCAGGACATTCGTTTGTTTGAATTGGAGGAGCCCCACCAGAACCGCGCCATGTCCATTTCAATCTTGTTAAACAAATTTGCTGGAAGTCTAAAGCATCCCATTCTGTAAGTGTGAAATGACCCGGGATCTCGGCTCAGGGTTAACGCGACAATCGATAACCAAAAGTAGATTATTAACTATTAAATTTACATTTCGGTTAAAGTACATAACAAAATTTCGATATTAAGTACAATCTAAAACAAATCGTGTGTGATCTACTAAGTGATCTAACTTAAACTAAACGTCTTCGTCTCGGTGCACGTTCCCATCCCCCACCTTGAGTGATGACCTGCGGTTTTAAAAATGGCAAAAGCCGACGCAGTTTTGAAGAAAATGATCAGTAAAAACTGAGTAAATACATACTACGACATGTAAAATAACGAGTGACACGGAAGCATGAGTTGAAACAAATAAGAAGATTTAAACAGTAAAACTATCATGTTGGAGAATTTGGAACAACTGGAAGTAACCGAGTAACAAAAACGTCTCAATTTAATAACATTGAGAAACCACGAGTAGTTGGTAACATATCCAGAGTAAACAAGTCCATTTAAGAGAATAAATTAGTTCATGAGTAGCCAAAGCATTTCAAATCATTTCAATTGATTAGGGCAATCCAGAGCCACAAACAACATTAATTAAGTAGTCAATTTTTAATTCCGACTTCAATCAGCAGTTTAATTTAGCTGAGGCATGTCCAGAGCCACCAGCAGGATCGATGTAGACTGAGGGATCACGAAATAATCACTAAGGGTTCCTTCTAGGGTCTATCAAACCCTATTTCACCCGAGCGTTAAGGGAGCCCAATCGTCAACCCCGCTCACAACATTAGCTAAAAGGCCTTAAGTGTCGACACCCCTATACCGTAGTGACCCTTACAAGTATAAGTAGCACTCTATAGCTCTATAAACCCCTTGGCCTCAATATATTGATACATTTTGGCTCATCGGGGGCGGATTTGTGAACATTAACGTTCTATCCAATAATAAGAAGCATTGCTTCAATGGTCTTAGCCATAAGAAAATGGAGGATCGCTTGACGCCTCCCATTAATAACAGTACTCTGTACATCGTCCTAAGTCTATTAGAGGTATTTTATTTCTTCTCTTTCACATAACCAGAATCAGAATATCAACATTTCACAAGTAATTTCCGAGAGTTCTCAAGGGAGATGAATAAAAAAGTTTAACAACATTCGAGTGGAAAACATTCATTCTCATACTTTTTCATATAACAAGCATTCATTTGAAACATCACACACATGCACACATTTGATATAAAAAATTCGTACATATGTACTTACCACTGAGATGAAGCACAATCAAAATCAAGAAACTAAGTCTAGCACTCCGACGACAACCGCTCTCTCCTACGGGGTCGATGTCTACAATCACACGTATGACGTACTCGTTATAACCAATTTACACATGCATAATAAAAATGCAAACCTACATGTAAATAGTCCTAAATTTAACTAATGCACATATAATGATGTTTAATTATCAAAACAAGTTCAACAAAACACCTAGAAGTTCAAAACTTCAAGTTTTCTAAAAAATGTGAAACTATAATTCTGGACAGAATTGTAGCTCTGACTTTGGAGCCATATTTACCATATCAAATCATCTCCTAAAATTTTGAAATTAATGTATGATGAACCTACATATGTCTACTTTCAGAAACACCAAAAAAATCATGCATAGCTATTATAAAACTCAAGTTACAAAAATAACAAACACTGCTATGCAGAGACAAGTTTGGAAGAAAGTTTCAACTTTGAAGAACAATTACTACTACTTGGAAAATACGAAAAATGCCCATATTCTCCAGAATGAATCCCTTATGTGTGTATTTTTATCACAAGAAAGATTTGGTGCCATAAGTTTCTGGAAATGAGATTTTTAACAAAAATGGTAAAACTTGTCCAAAAACAGAGTTTCAGAAAACATGCAACTTAGAATGAGCATATCTCCTTAACCAAAAAGGCTATGGAGTTGAATTTTCTTTCAAAATGACCCTCTATGAGTCTAGTTTCAGAATATGAAAGATTTAAAAATTCTACAGAGACAAAATTTAGAGATAATATATGTTTTTCACAAACTGGTCAGATTGTAAAAATGTGCAATTTTCACCTAGAGCACTTAAAACATGATCAAATCAATTATATGACACATGCAACTTATGGAGACTTGATTTTTACCCAAATTGCATCATTTTAGGCATTAATTGAGACCTTTACATGCTCTTGACACAAATGATCAAAACCCTCTTGGGTAATAATGCAAGGAAGATGACATTCACAACATGCATGTGGGTTCTAGTGTGGGTTTCATGAAATAGTCAAATCTTTGGAGTTCAACTCTTGATCAAACCATGAAAATGAAGAATCAAGGATAGAAATGAAGAAATCTAAGATGGAATTCCATCAATCAAATCTAAACACAGACATGCATATATGATTTCAAGACTAGAAGAAAAGTTACCCCAAGATTCAAGAAGATGGTGGATGAAAGAGTGAAATTGGCTTTGAATCCTTGAGTGGAATGATGAAAGAACACCCCTCCATGATGATGCTAAGCTTAGACTCAAGTTTTTCATGATTTGGAGACTAATAAATGAAATTTTGGTGGAGTTTTGTGGAGGTCAAGCTCCAAAAACGGGAATGGAGTTTGAGGAGAGATGAGAGAGCTCCTTTGAGTGTTCTTGAAGAGAACAAAGATATGAAAAATGAGAGGTGTAGATAAAGAGTGATGTAGATGATGAAGTGTTGATTCAATAAGATAATATATACATTCATATATAAATTGACTAGCTAGAATCTCTTATTTTAATGAGGTTGGCTAAAGTAGTTGATGAAGAAATTGGGATGTAAATATTAAATAGAATAGTTGATGGGTGAGGATGAAATATGAAAGTCAAGTGTGGATGGTGATTGAGGTGAAAATTATAAGTCTCCCAACAATTAGTTGGGGTTAGAAATTAGAATAAAAAGAAAATTAGGGTTGATGTGCATATATTAGAAATTTAGGGTAACAACAAAATTTCATAGGTGAGAGGGGTAGAAATGAGAAATGCCATTAATTAAGGGGTGATAATATCAATTACATGAGTTGATGGATGGAGTTGAAGTAATAAAGCAAAGAATAAAGGGGGTGAAAATGTAATTTTTAAATATTAACTATCACATACAAGTTAATTTTCATAAATTACAAAATCGCCAAATAATTTCAAATAATCCACTTTTTAAATAAATGTCAAAATCTATTTTTTTTAGAAAATTACAAGTATCTCCCACGTATACAAAATGAGTTTCCTATCGTATTATCCAAGTTTTCAAAACTACAAAATAAGCCCAAAATAGAAAATATATATCATCATAGATGTCAAATGACACACTTATATTTTAAAACTAAGAAGAAGTCAAGAAAAATTTTGAAATGTAAAATTCTTAAAATTCTCAATTTTTTTTTTGAAAGTACTAAATAACCCCAACTAAATACGGGGTATTACATTATATCCCCCTTAAAATGAAGCTTCGTCCCCGAAGCTTACGAAAACTTTTGAGCGAAATTACAAACATATTTCAAGAGAATGAAACTAATGCACATGATACTTCTATGCAATGCTAATGCACATGCGACACTTAATTAACGAGAAACGCGCTCTCGATCGGTTACGTCTCATCTCACTCGTACAATAGTAGGGACTCAAATAAAATTAGCTCAAGTAAATGGCCGACACCAAATTTTAAAAGGTCTAGACCAACTTACAAGGTCTCACGTTTTCAAGGAAATTCGAAAATTTTCAAGCGTTTAAAAAAAAAAATCTTGAAGTTTATAGACACAAAATAATTTGATCAAAACTAACACGTCATTTTGCTTGGCTCATCCGCACTAAAAATGTTGTCTTACCTGTGTAGGGTTTGATAAACCAATCACCTCAAGTGTTCCATGCATACGAGGAGAAAAGAACACTATGTGTCGTCACACAACGTGTCTATCCATCACAACTCGAATGTGTTTCAAATGTTCCAACTTAGTCTACACAGCGGGTACAACTCATAGTACCGTCGTACTAAGAGTCACGCCAGCGGACTGCTAAACAAAGTGGTCCATATCACTTGGCATTTGGTATCTCGACCCCCAACATTTTTTTTTCAAAACTATTTGTTTTTTGGGTCGAAATTTTCTAATTTTGAAAACGACCAAGTCGAATTAACTCAAAATGAAACAAAAGAAGGTATTATCTTAAATGTCTTCGCCCGTAGGTATGAAAAGAATGGTCTCAGGGTATTAGTCAAAAGGTCGTTACTCTCTCGTAGACAAGGTAGGATGACCAGGCAAAGGAACACGGATACGCATCACCCGACAATGACAAATTATTTCTATATAGCAAGTAAAGATGCTCATAGGATAGCAAACATATAAATAAGCAAGTAGATTCCGCATGGAGCACATACCAATTAGCAAGTAACAGTTAATCAACAAGTACAGTACAAATCGTGTTTAAGAATACGTAAGTACCCCAAAATCCCCCGCGGCTTGCTTACTTTGTTATTACCAAATTGAGATATCCTAATAAATTTTAAAATTTTGAAAACGTGTTATCTTTCTTCTTTATCTACTTAAGGAAATCGAAAATTCTCATTAACTGGAGAATCGATGCTCTGATACCATCTGAAATGACCCGGGATCTCGTTCAGCCATAAGAAATGGAGGATCGCTTGACGCCTCCCATTAATAACAGTACTCTGTACATCGTCCTAAGTCTATTAGAGGTATTTTATTTCTTCTCTTTCACATAACCAGAATCAGAATATCAACATTTCACAAGTAATTTCCGAGAGTTCTCAAGGGAGATGAATAAAATAGTTTAACAACATTCGAGTGGAAAACATTCATTCTCATACTTTTTCATATAACAAGCATTCATTTGAAACATCACACACATGCACACATTTGATATAAAAAATTCGTACATATGTACTTACCACTGAGATGAAGCACAATCAAAATCAAGAAACTAAGTCTAGCACTCCGACGACAACCGCTCTCTCCTACGGGGTCGATGTCTACAATCACACGTATGACGTACTCGTTATAACCAATTTACACATGCATAATAAAAATGCAAACCTACATGTACATAGTCCTAAATTTAATTAATGCACATATAATGATGTTTAATTATCAAAACAAGTTCAACAAAATACCTAAAAGTTCAAAAATTCAAGTTTTCTAAAAAATGTGAAACTATAATTCTGGACAGAATTGTAGCTCTGACTTTGGAGCCATATTTACCATATCAAATCATCTCCTAAAATTTTGAAATTAATGTATGATGAACCTACATATGTCTACTTTTAGAAACACCAAGAAAATCATGCATAGCTATTATAAAACTCAAGTTACAAAAATAACAAACACTGCTATGCAGAGACAAGTTTGGAAGAAAGTTTCAACTTTGAAGAACAATTACTACTACTAGGAGAATACGAAAAATGCCCATATTCTCCAGAATGAATCCCTTATGTGTCTAGTTTTATCACAAGAAAGATTTGGTGCCATAAGTTTCTGGAAATGAGATTTTTAACAAAAATGATAAAACTTGTCCAAAAACAGAATTTCAGAAAACATGCAAATTAGAATGAGCATATCTCCTTAACCAAAAAGGCTATGGAGTTGAATTTTCTTTAAAAATGACCCTCTCTGAGTCTAGTTTCAGAATATGAAAGAGTTAAAAATTCTACAGAGACATAATTTAGAGATAATATACGTTTTTCACAAACTGGTCAGATTGTAAAAATGTGCAATTTTCACCTAGAGCACTTAAAACATGATCAAATCAATTATATGACACATGCAACTTATGGAGACTTGATTTTCACCCAAATTGCATCATTTTAGGCATTAAGTAAGACCTTTACATGCTCTTGACTCAAATGATCAAAACCCTCTTGGGTAATAATGCAAGGAAGACGACATTCACAACATGCATGTGGGTTCTAGTGTGGGTTTCATGAAATAGTCAAATCTTTGGAGTTCAACTCTTGATCAAACAATGAAAATGAAGAATCAAGGATAGAAATGAAGAAATCTAAGATGAAATTCCATCAATCAAATCTAAACATAGACATGCATATATGATTTCAAGACTAGAAGAAAAGTTACCCCAAGATTCAAGAAGATGGTGGATGAAAGAGTGAAATTGGCTTTGAATCCTTGAGTGGAATGATGAATGAACACCCCTCCATGATGATGCTAAGCTTAGACTCAAGTTTTTCATGATTTGGAGACTAAGAAATGAAATTTTGATGGAGTTTTGTGGAGGTCAAGCTCCAAAAACGGGAATGGAGTTTGAGGAGAGATGAGAGAGCTCCTTTGAGTGTTCTTGAAGAGAAAAAAGATATGAAAAATGAGAGGTGTAGATAAAGAGTGATGTAGATGATGAAGTGTTGATTCAATAACATAATATATACATTCATATATAAATTGACTAGCTAGAATCTCTTATTTTAATGGGGTTGACTAAAGTAGTTGATGAAGAAATTGGGATGTAAATATTAAATAGAATAGTTGATGGGTGAGGATGAAATATGAAAGTCAAGTGTGAATGGTGATTGAGGTGAAAATTAAAAGTCTCCCAACAATTAGTTGGGGTTAGAAATTAGAATAAAAAGAAAATTAGGGTTGATGTGCATATATTAGAAATTTAGGGTAACAACAAAATTTCATAGGTGAGAGGGGTAGAAATGAGAAATGCCAATAATTAAGGGGTAATAATATCAATTACATGAGTTGATGGATGGAGTTGAAGTAATAAAGCAAAGAATAAAGGGGGTGAAAATGTAAGTTTTAGATATTAAGTATCACATACAAGTTAATTTTCATAAATTACAAAATCGCCAAATAATTTCAAATAATCCACTTTGTAAATAAATGTCAAAATCTATTTTTTTTTTAGAAAATTACAAGTATCTCTCACGTATACAAAATGAGTTTCCTATCGTATTATCCAAGTTTTCAAAACTACAAAATAAGCTCAAAATAGAAAATATATATCATCATAAATGTCAAATGACACACTTATATTTTAAAACTAAGAAGAAGTCAAGAAAAATTTTGAAATGTAAAATTCTTAAAATTCTCAATTTTTTTTTTGAAATTACTAAATAACCCCAACTAAATACGGGGTATTACAAAGTGGGTATCGCCTCAATTACTGATTTCAGCAGAATTTCTTTTCCGGCTGGATTGAGGTACCTTTCTTTCCAATTATTTAGCTTAGCACCAATTCTTTCTTCCAAATCTTTGAAGTTGACCATTCTTTTCCTCCCCATTTCTGTTGGCAAACCCAGGTATTTGTCATGAAGCTTCTCCTTTTGGACGCCAATAATGCCACAAAGCCTATCACATTCAGCATCCGGGACATTAGCTGAGAAGACCGCTGAGGACTTTTGAAGATTAATATTTTGTCCTGTTGCAGCTTCATAATGTATAAGTAGATTTGATAGGGCTTGAACCTCTGCTGTAGTAGCTTTAGTGAAAATCATATTGTCGTCCGCGAAAAACAGGTGAGTGACATTAGGTCCTCCACGCGACGGAGTAGCACCTGTAATAGCACCACTAAAGTAAGCATACGTGAGAGCTCGAGAGAGAACTTCACCACATAAAAGGAATAAATAAGGTGAGATGGGACACCCCTGACGAAGCCCGCGCTCGGGCACAATATCACTAACAACTTGTCCCTTAAAAGAAAAGGAAAAAGTAGTAGTTGATATACAGTCGTAAACTAGGTTGATCCACTTTGGACCGAAACCTAATTTTGCCAAGACCTTCACAATGAAACTTCATTCGACACGGTCATAAGCCTTGCTGATGTCCGAATTGAAGGCAATAAACCCTTCCTTGCCTTTCATCCTTCTTTTCATCGAGTGAAGGATTTCGAACGCCGAAATAATGTTATCTGTAATGAGTCTTCCCGGCACAAAGGCCGATTGCGTCTCTGAGATAATACTTGGTAAAACTCTCTTGAATCTGTTAGCCATAGTTTTGGACACCATTTTATAAATGATTGTACAAAGACTAATAGGTCTAAAATCGACCGGAGAACGCACCTGTTTCACCTTAGGAATAAGGGATAGGAGTGTACGGTTGAAATCCGCTACACTCCTTCTACCATTAAGGATGTTTAGAACACAATCTCCAACCTCCTTGCTGAGAATGTCCCAATATCTCTGGTAGAAGAGAGCCGGGAAGCCGCCAATACCGGGAGATTTGAGAGGTCCCATTTTCATCAAACTTTCCGTTACTTCCACAAGTGTATAGGGAGAATCCAAGAAATCCCTCTGCGATGGTGAGATCCCATCAGTAATGTAGGATAACATAGTATCAATATCAGAATCAGAGGGATTCGAGGAATGAAACAATCCTTCAAAATGATCCGTTAACAGGCGGATTATATCTGCATCTTCGGTACACCAAACTCCACTAGGATCTTCAAGCCCTTTGATCGTATTGCGAGCCTTTCAGGCTGTTGCTTTCCTATGGAAGAACGCCGTATTCTTGTCACCACTCTCAAGCCATTGGACTCGAGATCTTTGATTCCAGTAGTCCTCTTGTTGTTTGAGGACCGAATTTAGATCTCTTTTGGATTTCCTAAGAGCCCTCATAGCATAGGCCGTAGGTTTCAACCTTTCCAATCTGGCAATTGTTTTTTTAAGTTTCTGGATCTTCTGCTTGAAATCCCCATGTACTACTTTTCCCCATCTTCGTAATTCCTCGGCACAGGACTGGAGTTTTTCTTTAACTATTCCTTCCAAGAAGGTCCAGTTATCAAGTATTTTATCATCACAACTTGGGTCTCGTAGCCAAGCGGTTTCGAAGTAAAACCATTTTGGGCCCAGTGGCTCCGAACGAGAATCAGACCGAACCTTCAGCTCGATCGGATTGTGATCCGATGTTGAGCAGACCAAATGGTTAACTCGAGCATTACCAAAGAGAAGTCTCCAATTGAGATTTGCAACTACTCGATCCAGGCGTTCTCGAATATTTGCATCTTCCTATTGGTTGTTTTTCCACGTAAAGGGGTTTCCCGTAAAGCCCAAGTCTTGCAAACCGCACTTAGACAGTGTATCCTGGAAAGGATTTGTTTGGCTTCTCGAAATCGCCCTTCCTCTTTCTTTTTCAGATTGTGAACTTACTTCGTTAAAGTCGCCTATCAAACACCATGGGGCGTCCCCTTGTGGTTTCAGTCGACAAAGCAAGTTCCAAGAGTGGTGTCTTTCACTTCTGGCCGGATCCCCGTAGAATCCGGTTAGTATCCATGATGAGTTGTAGTCGTCGAACTTTATCAAGCAATGGATGAAGTGAATATCTTTGGCTAGGATCGTGACATCTGTGGACTCGTCCCAAAGTAGGGCCAAGCCTCCACCTCTGCCAACACAACTAACATAAGAGCCATTTGCATACTCTAATTTACGTCTAATTGTGTCCATCTCATTAGCATTCAATCTTGTCTCCATGAGAAAGACAAGATTGGGACGACTTTCCTTCACAGTATCATGAAGGGATAGAACGTTACAGGGGTTTCTAAGCCCCCGCACGTTCCAGCTTAGAGTAGTCATTGGGGTAGGCAGAGCTGCGTCGTAGCAGACTCCGCCTCTGGTTCAGTTGATTTTGCTTCCTTGTCTTCTTCCAGATTTTCCCCATTAACGTTGCTTACTTCCTTGGTTATGTATGGGGTTTCGACAACCGAGTTTGAAACTGTAGTCGATGCAGGACTACTGCAGTTTCGTTTCCCTCCCCCAATCATCTTTCCTTGATCTGTGATGACAATCCCTTGTTGCTTTAATTTCCGCTTTAACCCAGTATCTTCCGTGTCCATCTTTTCCTTCATTTTGGCACGGGCCCTTTCCTTCACGCTGATTGTCTTCCTCTTCGTAGTCCTCTTGTTTGGTTTCGGAAGGTCCGAAGGACTATTGTCAAACGGGTTTGGTAATTTCTTTGACCCGTCTACTTCCACCACCTCCGTAGCAATTTGGGAAACTAATAGAGGGAAAATTGGGGACATAACAGCTTGATTCCCAAATTCCTTATTGGATATCTCCACATCTTTGGAGATAGTTGACTAGATATTTGATTGTGATCGGGGTTGCCAATTTAGAAATTTTGACTTATCTCCAAATCGTGGATTGGCATTGCCCCGATTTGTTTCCATCTTGCCCGCCTGGAAATTCCGAGAATGCCCTTCACCGGACCTGCGCTTCCCGTCATGTGGCTTTGAAAGGCTGGTCTTCCAAGGAGCCATGATCCATATTCTGGTAGCTTTTCCTTCTCCATCATACTGTTCCGTACATTGCGGTTTTTAGCCGAGTGCTCTATTTTTCCACACCATTCACACACACTGGGGATTCTCTCATACTTGAGATTGACCCAGCATGTCTCCCCTTCCTCTGTTCTCACTTTGTCTCTTCGTCGGAGGGGTTTATAAGTTTTGATTCGGATGCGAGCCCGGATGCAGCGATCCTTCATGTCTCCATCCAAATGTATTAAGACCTTTCCCACTTCTCCTATGGAGGTTGCAATGAGAGCACCAACATCTTCGTGTATCAAGTGGGTTGGTAAGTCCGACATTTGAACCCATAACCACACATCCGAGAAACTACACTTTGAAGTATCATCTTTGATGTTCCATTCTCGTAACAACAGAAGCTTGTTATCAAAATTCCACGGTCCACCATATAGGGCTTTCTCCCAAGTCACCATATTGTTGAACTTATAGATGAAGGTTGTCTGATCGACATCCATCACCTTTAGGTCATCGTCTGGGCACCATAATCGTCGGAATAGCTCCTTCATGCCTTGCTTATCCACTTTTTCGGTGTCAAGAAACTTTCCAATCAGGCATAGTTTCCAGTCTTCCGAAACTTTCACACACACCTCCTTTTCAATCACGATCTACGTCTCCTCTTCATCGGAGAGCGTGATCTTGTCGATCCAATCATCTTCACGTTCCGTCGCCATGAAAACTCCTTGAACTTCTTTCACTAGAGAGAGGTTTCTAGAGAGAGAAAGTTTTTTACCCTCTATGAGTCTGTGTAAAAATAAAGATGATATTAAAAATGTACTGGGTTTTATTCACTCTCGAATGTGGATTTTGGGGTATTGTTTGAAGGTTTCGATTGGGCGAAGTCACAGACTTCAAATGGGGAATTTGAGGTTTTGTTGGCATGAGTTGAATTGGGTTGTCAAATGAAAGGAATAGGTTTGCTGAGTGTTGAACGTTTGTTTGGTTTGTTGAAGGATGGTTGTAGCAACGATGGTGGTTTGTTTTGATGAAGGATGGTGGCGGTGATGGTGGTGGTGGGTTGCATATTCTGAGCTATGGTGGTGGTGATGGTGGTGTTGCAGCAATAGTTGTGGTTGTATTGTTCGTGTTCATAATTTTGTACATTTTCTTACTATGATATGTATTTTGAATTAGATTCAAATAAATTTGGAATAGGTTGATTATTGTTTACATTTTGATGTTACAATGACAAACAAATTATTATATAATGCCACATGGCAATCTCTTAAAGGTCGAATTCGAGAACCCTTAAAACTCCTTCTAAAATGACACTTGATATGTTTCTTCTATTTCTTTCAGTTTTGACTTTTTCATCCGTAGTCATGTCATTTTGATCCGGTGATTTGAATAGCAAAATAATGCAATTGTAACGAAAATTATAACGAAAATAATTTTTTATGACCTAAAAAAAAGGTTAAAAGTCACGTGATTTTAGGCAAAAGGAAGCAGGGCCTAAATGCATTATTTTTAGAAATATGAAAAGTCTAGTTTTGGTAGTAGTAATTTACCCTTTATGATTGTGTAAAAACAGGGTGTTTCCCAAAAACATGTTTGGGAGAAAAAAAGTGCGGTGTTTTAAAGCACAAATAGAGGAAAAATAAGTTTCTTTGGACACACATTTTTTCGTGTTTTTTTAAATGTTTCTTCTTACTTTTGGTGTTTTTTTTTAATGTTTCTTCTTACTTTTGGTGGGTTTCGTGACAGAGCTTAACTCAAATAGAAAAAAATGTACTGGGTTTTATTCACTCTCGAATGTGGATTTTGGGGTTTTGTTTGAGGGTTTCAATTGGGTGAAGTCACAAACTTCAAATGGAAATTTGAGGTTTTGTTGGCATGAGTTAAATTGAATTGTCAAAAGAAAGGAATAGGTTTGCTGAGTGTTGAACGGTTGTTTGATTTGTTGAAGGATGGTGGTAGCACCGATGGTGGTTTGGTTTGATGAAGGATGGTGGCGGTGATGGTGGTGGTGGGTTGCAGATTCTGAGCTATGGTGGTGGTGATGGTGGTGTTGCAGCAACAGTTGTGGTTGTATTGTTCGTGTTCATAATTTTCATATTGTATCACTTTGCCCCCCCCCCCCCCCCAAAAGTTAACTAACGAAAAATTTTGACGAAAATTAAACGTGTTCTAATTGCTAAAAATCACAAAGTGGAAAGTGGTAACAAGAGTGTTTGAAAACCGGAGTGGTGCATAGATCATTACCTCATACTGGAAGTGGCTAATAAGTAATTGACCCTCGAATAAATCAACATGTTCATGAAAAAATGGAAGTGCCATTTATCTAGAACTGTCTTCCGACATTTGAGAATCTGGAGGGGCATTTTCTGAGGGATTAAAAAGTACATTGATGTACATGTAAACTATTATTTTTGTGGTAGAAGTATTGAATCAATCAACACTTGATGTTTTTTGTCCTCAGTTGATAAATATTTGGAAATCCAATATGTTGAACTTTTCGCTGCTATACTCATCAAATTCTGCAAAACTTGAATGCTACTGAACGAGATCAGTTTTTGTGTCTCTGATGGGAGATTTGAAATACTGGTAACGAAGAGAAAAGATTAAATTCAAAAGTCATATCAATTGAAGAAACTGTACTTCTTTCATTCTCTACTTTAAAAGAATATCAAGAACGCACTTAACCTTGTATTAGGTATGCCGAGTGCAGGGAATGAATGCATGCATCGAAGCTGGAGTCCAGCTTTGCGGGGAACTTTGAAATTAAATGTCGATGCAACTTGCTGATCTAAAACCATGAAAGCTAGTGGCGCTGGACTCAATAGAAATTCGAATGGGGAATTTGTTCGGGCTTTTAACTTTCCTATTCCATATCATCGCGAATCTCTCATTCTTGAAGAACGCGATTTGTTTGGCGACACAATATGGATTCATCAGTCTGAATATAGAATTAGATTCGAATGAGTTGATCGATGCTATCAAGAAATCAAAACAAAAACTTTGTCGTCCTTTTCTTGAGATAGAGAATGAAATATTTAAAATATCTCGTTTTTTTCGAGAAGTCTGGAGAGAAGCGGTGGCATTTTTAAGAGATAATATCGGTTGGGCAAGTTGAGAAAGAAACTTATAGCTGATAGACTTTGTTATTTGGTTTTGGAGTACGAAATGTAATGACTTGATACATACAATGTCCAAACTTCTTGTACTTTTGCTACTTAATTTCTTAAATAAAGTCGAATTTAAAAAATGGTCAATTACTTATTACCCACTTCCAGTATGGGCTAATGATCCATATACCACCTCCATTTTCAAAATTCACATAGTGCCACCTCCAGTTGTACATTGTTCACAATTTACAACTGGGCCAAAAACTCTGTTAAAAAATTAACACCGTCAAGGGTATTTTTGTCAATTAAAAATAACAATTTCAATATTTTAGTGTTTTTATTTTGAGGGAAAAAAACACTAAATATTCTAATAAGATGAAGAAAAGGCTAAACCAGAAGAAAACACAGGAACAAAAATAATAGTCCAAAAGAGCATTTGGAAGAAGAAAAAATAAAAGAAAAACAAAACAAAAACTAACGAAAATTAAAGACTAAAGAAAAAAAAAGTAAACAGAAACCTAAAAGAGGCAGAAGACGGAGAAGAAAAAGTCAATCGACCTCGTCTTCGCCCAAAACGAACCCAGATCCATCAATCGGACCGCAATTGATGAGCCTCGCAACCAACTGAAAAACCCACAACCTGCTTTCGGCCATTAATTCCAGCCAACATCAGCTTTTGTCCTCCACCATGACAAAGACCTAGACACGGCCTCAATTCTCTCTATCCCCAATTTTTGGTTTAACATAGATTCGAACAACGAGCTGAAACTATGGTGTAAATTGAGACGAAGGTAGTAATATGGGTGACTTTTGGTGGCTTAAATGAAGAGTTGGAGGCGGTACTGGTGGTGAATTTCATCGGATTTTTTGCCGGAATCTGGGTTTATGAGGCGGTGATGGCATTTGCGCGGATGTGTTCTTCACCATGTTCATAACTCTTTTATTTGACCACTTTACCCCTAAAAAACAGTTAACTAACGGAAAATTTTGGACGGAAATTCACCCAGTTGTTAATTGCAAAACAATCACAAACTGTAGGTGGTAATAAGAGAGTTTTGATACTGGAGGTGGTACATGGATCATTACCCTATACTAGAAGTGGGTATTAAGTAATTGACCCTTTAAAAAATCATCATAATTTGTTTTTTCAGTATGTTTGCCTTCCATTATCTTCATCATTTCTTTATAAACGGATGCCAAACAGGTTCGCATGCCTAGAAACTTTATGCCAAATCTAATTTCTGACGGAGAAGGGATTGTTCATGCTGAGTAGTGTTAGTCTCTTATTGACCGTTAGATCAACTTTATAAACTAGGAATTTTGGATGAAAAGTACATCAATCGTTGACTTCCTCTCTATAAGTTTGGAAAGTACATGAATCACGGCCTACGGATGGTTCAGAAGGTTTGTGTGTAGGGGGTTTTTTAAAACAAGAGTTTTCAGAGAGCGGGAGCGGAGCGGAGAAATGTCGGACTACATTCCCGGAGACGTGATGACCGACATTCTGGCTAGGGTTCCGGCAGAGTACCTGGTGCGATTCACTCTCGTCTGCAAGAAATGGTACGCTCTCATCAAAAGCCCTACTTTCATCTCATATCACCTCAAACTATCTCTCCACGACAAAACCCGCAATCACCCACTCCTCAGCTACAAACATAGAAACGATCCCAGTCAACATCACTATTCTCTGCTCGTGGATGATAACTCCACACTTCATGACTACAAGAGGTTTACAATTCCCCATCCCCTGTCTGAAATTCGGTATGGAATTATTGGTAGCTGTAATGGGTTGATTTGTCTTGATTCCTGGGGTAAAAAAAACATCATCTTTATATGGAATCCGATTATTAACAAGGCTATACATGTTCCGGGGCTAAATGTTTCGCAAACTGGTTCAATATATGTTCTTGGTTCGGCTTTGATTCTGTCAATAATGACTATAAGATTGTTAGGTTGTCGTACCAAGACCCAGATGTCCCGACTCGCAAGAAAATGTGTGGTGTTCAGGTTTATTCACTCAGTGAGGGGTTTTGGAGGAAAGTAAGCGATGAGACCCCTCCATATGCGGTTGTACGTGCATCTCATCAGGCTTACGTTCATGGAGCTGTTCACTGGATCGCTCCCCATAGAAGAAGCGCTGATATGCATAACTTGGAGTATGTGATCGCGATATTTGACATGAAATATGAGATATTTAGGGATATGCCGGTTCCTCTAATATGTGATGGTAGATTTGTAATTAAGAATACGATACACCTTCAAGTCTATCAGGAGTCTATCTCATTGTTCCATAATTACGCTACCCTCACTACTGGTGCCTTTTGTACTGTTTGGGTGATGAGAGAGTACGGCGTACCGCAGTCTTGGGCTAAACTATTTAAAGTTGATCTCGGGGCATCAGTATTGAAGGACCCACTTGGATTGAGATCAAATGGCGAAGTTTTGTTCCCTTCATGGGATGCTGATGGTGAGTTGTTCACATATGACTCCGAGAAAAATGTGGCTTCAGATCTCAAATACCCAATCCATGGAGCGGACCCTCAGTCTTTATTTTATCTTGGTACTTATACCAATAGTCTAGTGTTGCTAGATAAAGGAGAAGAGTTTCATGATGTGGTGACCAAAGAAATCGGGCTAGAGGAGGAAAGCGACAAAGAAGAAGATGAAGAGAAGGTATAACACTTTTTATCCACTCCCTGACTATTTTTTCGTCTTCGTTCTCGTAAATGTATGTCATCTTCTTAAACGTGATAGAACAAGACTCCCGCATAAATTCTGTATTAGAAATCTTAGTTTGATCGTATGTATAGGGGCGTTGGCTGCACCCTCTGCTATCAACTGCAGTTTAAGAAATAACACAATTTGAACCTTAACGTCAAGGCATAGTAGGTCTTTTTGCACTTAATAGGTTCATTTGAAGAAAGCGGTAATGATGTTGAGACAATATGGCTAGATAAAGTTTGAAGCTGGTGAAGTTGAATGATTAGGATGGTGAAAAGTCTAGTTGGTTCTTGTTACTTCCTAGTATATTTAATGTGAACAAAATATAGAGGTGAGATATATTGTTTGGACTTTGTGGAACAAAGTTATGCCCTTCATTGTAAAAGTTATCACTTCAGGTATTGTGTTTTTACCAACGTGATAGTTGCTAGTTAGGCATGCTTTCTGCTAAAGTAGAGAATCTGGGGCAGATGAAGTAACTATCCCTACTGCAATTATTTGACGTCGAGACGTTATGGACCGTCATAGGTGAGATTTCAGAAACATTGTAGTTGATATGTTTATAGTACAATTATTGACTCAGATAAATCAAGTTTCACAGTGTTTCTATAATTTACACACACATATATATATATATACACCTTCTTAGTAAAACTCCATTTGGGACTAGTATATTATTCATCTTTAGTTGTTATTTCACTGGAGAACTCGGAAACGGGTACCACACGAGGCCTCCATGTCTTCTCTTCTGTTTACTTAAACTGGAGATCTCGGAAACAGGTACTTCAGGAGCCATCAATGTCTTCAGTTACTAAAATCTTACATGTCTATGCTTTGACCGTTCTCTTACCATGTTGGTCGCTGTCGAAGGAGTAAAAATAGACTGGGATCATGAAGTCACTATTTTATTTATTATTATTATTATTATTATTATTATTATTATTATTATTATTATTATTATTATTTAACTTTTTTTTTTTTTTTTTTTGTGTGTGTGTGTGTGTGTAAGGTTATCCTTAGAAACTTTAGTCAGCTAGATTAACCATATGTGACGTGTAAATAATGGTAACTGATAATATTAGCTATAATTCCTGGAAGATCCTTCAGGAAAACAATGTAGCAGAATGTCAGGTTAGGGTATATCTGAAATTGTTTCTACTTCTTAATCTGAGAACATAATAGGAAGGGAAGTAAACATGTTCTGATGAGAAATAAAAAATGAAATTGTGAGTGTCTTTACGTTAGGGGTGCAAGTGTCTTTACCGAAACTGGAGGGTGTGAAAGTGTCGTTGTGTTAAACCTAAGGGGGTGAAAGTGTCTTTTACCCTTCGAAGAATCATATGAAGTTTTGAGGCTTCCCATCATGGCATATAAAAGTATTTACCCTTTGTATTATATTGTCAGATATGAGTTAAGAGTTAATTAGGTATGCTTTTCTGGCCAAATAGAATATGATTGGCATAGGAAGTAACTACCGCTACTGCTGGGGTCATTGAAGTGGTGCCGTTAACCATAAATGTTGAGGCATTATGGACCATTGACGAGATTTCTAAATCATTTTGCACTTTTCAGCTTAATGCGAGCAGTGCATTACCTACAACGCATTAAATTGATAGTGTATCAAAGGGGAGATAGAGGGAACATAAGGCTAATATAATGTTAAATTAATTTAAAGGCTAAAATAGATAAAAGGCATTCGTAGAGGACTGATTTTGGATCATCGGACACTTTTCTGCCTAGTGAGAGTGGTGCATTTATAGATCTCTCGTTGATGCTTACACAAGGCATTCAACTGATAGTGTGTCAAGCGGGAGACAAATAAATTCAACTGATTCATCAACTAGAACAGACACGTGGCCCATATCCCGGGAACTCGGAGAGACCACTGTGCAGAGTGTCATAATTCTTTTTTCTTTTCGCTCCGATTCCTTCCTTCTAACTCAATCTTGATAAGAATAGTGTCTTGGTGTTACAAAAAAGTGGAAAACAGATAAATGAAAATATGTAGATCCGCGAATTTTTTCTTGCATCCTTGTTTGGCACTCCTAAATCAGACTGTTCTATATCTCATTTTGTTGTCCGACTAGTTAATGTAGTTTCAGATGTGTGAACCTGCACAATCTGATGCTATAGAGTAATTTTTTAGTGCTCCATTAGAGCACCACGTGGTGCTCTACAACCAATTAAAGTACAACATTTAAGCAAACTGCATATGAGTGGCAGACACTCATTGGTTGTAGAGCACTAAAAATATGCTCGATGCTATAATGGTGCAATTAACACCCTGGAGAGAATCTAATGCAAGAACAATTTATGGAGCGTAAATTTAGAAACAATTGTAGTGGGGAAACCGAAACTCTTGGTTTCTAGGGTTAAAACCCAATAGAAACTCTAGATTCTTTACCTTACAAGGTTCAAGACATAATTCAAATTCCTTAGAGATAGTACAATATTTACTATTCATAGTGAAACTACTAGTTGTTGGCCTAGCTGAACAAAAGACAAATATAACCTTACCTCTACGCTAAGTAACTTCATGCCTAAATAAGAGTAACTGATTGAACAACAAAAAGCTGGAGAGGCCCTAGTACTTTCCAGCAGAATTGATTAATGCTCCTGCCTTGACTAAGAAGCCATTTCAAGCTATTAGACTTTTGGAGATACAGTGATTAAAAGATAGGAACCAGTAAACCTCATATGTATAGGTTAGATTGCCCTGCAATCCTGCATCATACTCCTCTTGTTAGAGAAAATTCGTCCTCGAATTTCGCAGTGGCAAATGATTCCTGCAACTTTTGAATTCCGGCGCCTATGGAAATTAGAATTCCGCGACTCATCTGTCACACCCCCTTAAAACTCAGCAAGTTTCTTCCTCTGTACATCATTTTTAAAAGTTACTACTGCCAGGAATGATCCTGAAAACTACGAATAGCTATGTCTGTCCAAAAGGGCCATCTTTTCAGTTTCTGACAGGAAAAGATCCAGATAGTCGGTTGAGGGTTTCAATGGAAGCTCAATGAAACTCTTGGCACCCTGTGATGTAAAGAATGAAACTCCTGGTCGATCTTTTCTTTATCGGTCCGTTTGGATGACCATGGATTTGGGGTGATTTGAAATGAAATTCATTGTTTGGATACATTATAGGGGGCTTAGATTTGATTTGGGTGAAATCCAACCCCCCGATTTGTGAATAATTTGAAATTCCAACTGCAACGATGTCATTTCGAATTCCACGCGGGGTTGGCGCCGGATGAGTGACGTAACCAAGTAATCCTGAGGCTTTATAGGAAGAAATCGATTCTCCATTGTTAGTTTCATGGAATTTTATTAAAAAAATGCTTATTCGCAGAATCGAACTCTGAACCTCTGTCTCCAACAGGTGGCAAATTCTTATGGGTTAGCTATGTACCACTGGGCCAACACTGTATTTGGTTAGTCTCTACCCTTCTATATAAAACAATAAAAATCAAATTCAAATTCTAAACGTCAAATTCTTGACTATGAATATCATCCAAACAGAAGAACTTAAATCCCCCATATTTGAAATATTAGAATTTGAAATCTTTGGATTTGGAATCCAAATCCCGGTTGCCCAACGCAACACATATGAATTTTGAGATACTCATGGTTGGCATCATTGGAGGCTTCGAAAGTAAAAATCTCTTACAAGACGTTCATACCCAAGTCTCCATCCTCGTATTCGTTGAAGATGAGAAGAGTTTCCCAATTCCCTTGCTTGGCATCAGTTGATGGATTTGCATCAAAGAAAATATCGTCTAAGATGACTTCCTTGTATGCCGAACATTGAATTCGAGAGAAGGAATTTAATTCTTTATCCAGCTCCGTTTGCAGCTGCATAATAACATGACCAGTAAAATCATGCCTATAAGATTTACAGAGGCTGCTGGTTTCTCTGCACTTGCTTCCCCAAACTATTATCTTTTATTTCATCACTATTGAAGTTAAGTTCATAAACTGAATTATCTTCAAATCTAATCATGTCCATGGTGGCATAATCAATGCCATGGAAATGATTTGTTCGAACTCTTCACTGAGTTTATCCTATGAACTACCTTCCGGCATGTCAACAGTTTCGCTATTGCTTTTGGGAACCTCCTAATGGGCTCTAGCTCTTACCTGTCACAGAAGTGCTTGCAAAGCTCGCGACAGATCTTCAATCTTCCTTCGCATCTCAGCCAACTCTCCACGTTGCTCTTGATTTCTTCTTTCACTGTGACTTCTACCACTCGCAACTATGGTAATTAGGTTGGTGTTTCAGGCTCTGATACCACTTAGTGTAGTTCAGATGTTTGAACGTGCATAATCTGATGCTACCATGGTGCAATTAACACCCTGGAGAGAATTTAATGCAAGAACAGTTTATGGAGCTGAAATTTAGAACAAACTGAAGTGGGAAATGCAGAAACTCTCGGTTTCTAGGGTTAAAACCCAATAGAACTCTAGGTTCTTTATCTTACAAGGTTCATATATAATTCAATTTCGTTAGAGATAGTACAATAGTACTATTTATAGTGAAACCACTAGTTGTTGCCCTAGCTAAATAAAAGACAAATACAACCTTACCTCTAAGCTAAGTAACTTCATGCCTAAGTAAGAGTAACTGATTGAACAACAAAAAACTGCAGGGGCCCTAGTACTTTCTAGCAGAATTAATTAATAATGCCCCTGCCTTATCTAACAAGCCATTTCAAGCTTTTAGACTTTTGGAGACACGGTGATTAAAAGATGGGAATCAGTAAACCACATATATGTAGGTTGGATTGCCCTGCATCACTCTTGCATGACCTAAATTAGATTTAGTGGCATGTTGTGTGGCTGTAATTAAGAATTGCATCTTGGTTGCTATTTATCGTTAAGTTCCTGAATGTGCATGATGTCTTACTTGAAAACTGTTGTGCCTTCAGGCACATTACTCTTAACACCACAATTCAAGGTAGTTACTACCACCTGTATTGCAAAGTTACAAACTTCCTAATGTGGGAGTTTGCTTACAAACTCTAGGGACATCAAAAAATGCTAAGTGGTAATGTCATCTCTGTTGCCGAGGAGATTACTTCATGAAAACAGTGAAGCAGCATGTTAAATGCACTTGAACTATTTTAGTACCCCTTCGGTTCCTAAATGAGGGTTGGGGTGGACATGTCACGGTGTTTTGGAGGAGATTTTAACTTGATAGATCTACTAAAATGTCATTGGTCTTAACTTGGATTACGTGTTTGTTCACTTTGTTGACATTTTTCTCATTATCTTTGTTACTGAGTGCAAGCCATATACGGATTATTTCAAATTGTGTACTTATACAATGATGAGGGAGGAGAATTTGTCAATTAAGCTTACTACATGCATCTGAGATTTTCATTTCATTTTTTTTTCTGGAGGTGACTAGATATGAGCGTATTAGTATGTCTAGAATTTGATACTATCCATTGAACTTTACCTCAAGTATAAACTACTCCTTGTTGCCTTGGAAATGTAAAATGTTACCAAACAGTGGAAAGTGGACAAATGGAAATATCGCATCCTTGTATATATAGTTTTGTGACTTTGTTTCTCTCATCCTTGTATGTGGCATTCATTATCAAGCTTATGCAATATGCTGTCTAGCCTACTCTAAAGTTACAAGTGCGTCCTGCTTAAAAGGGCGAGTCGACTCTTCTTCAAGTTGGCAAGTTTGGTATTTCCTGAGCTTCCAGATTCTTAGAAATTGCATATTTTCACTGGTTGCTGAGGTTAATTGTGGAATAAGGTAAAATAGGCTATTTTGGGGGAAGCATGTCTTGATCAGTTCTTTGTTGTATGCTTGATCAGTTCTATTTTGGAATTGTCACTGTTCATCTTATGCAAGTTGATTTTCTGCATGTCGTTTTGTAGTTTTTGTCCATCCACCAACAAGTTTCTTGAGCATGGATCTTCTTGCTTCTTTGGGTAAGTTGGGAACTTTTTCAACTAGATTAATGAAACTCATCCAGCTATTACCACTACTGCCAAATAGTCAATTTGTTCTGTGTCTCTGGCATATATGGAGGGAGACCACTGAAATTCTCGAAATCTTCAACCTGTACATTTCTAAAGCCTGCAACTAAAACCTGCAACGAACTGGTGGAATCATATGGCAGGTCAACAGTAGCTGAGGCGATATGGAACTTTCAACTGTGAATGGTGGTTTTGAAGGTCTGTTAAAAGATAGAAGAGGAACATAGCAGCTTAATTACTGTGGGTAACTCAACAATCATGGAATGATCTACCAAGAAGTCATCATTGAAACATGACCCGTAAGAAGCCATTGTCAGAGCTTCCGAAACCATGTGCGTTGTGACGAAAATTCAAGCTACTTTTTTGCATCTTCAAAATATCATGCTTTTATGTATCCCCAAAGTATTCTGCTTTTTTCCTTTTGCCGATATTGCATGAAAACTTATGTCTTATTTTTAATCAACAACTTAAGTCAGTGGTTTGCTTTGATTGATTAGAGCACATTGTGTTGTAACTTTAATGTCTTTTGTCAGCTGCGCTTGTAGGAGTTGACATAATTTCCCAAAAGTTAATTTGAGGGTCCTTTGTCAAGTGATATGATGTTTAAGAAATGGGTGTTGACGTAAGTGGGTGTTTTCTGTGATCGTTGTGATTATTGAACTAAGACACATGATGATTTTTCTTTGTCAATACCTGTTGTCAATGGAGCATCTTTGGATAGCTGCAATGACGAAAGCTCACAGTTTTGCCTAGTAGAGCTGTGTCATGTCTCATGAAGAGAAAGACAACCTAGCCTTTTTTTTTGTGAACAGTAGAAGTGGATTGCACTAATGTGCTTTTGCAACTTTTGGTGCTACTCGAGTTGTTGATTTAGCGCAAGAGAGGGGGGGGGGGGGGGGCACTACGATTATAACAGAACAACACTTTTTAATTTTTGTGCATACGTTTGGTTTTCTAGTATTAGCTAGGATTGGACTAAATATAGTCCGGGTATTAGTTAATACTGTGTTTGGTTTTTTTGGACTAATTTTAAAACCGGTACTAAATAGTGAAAAGAATATGTTTAATACCCCAAATTAGTCCCTACGTTTGGTTTTCTAGGATTAGCGGTATTAGCTGGGACTGGACTAAATATAGTCCAGCTATTAGTTGATACCATGTTTGGTTGTTCTGGACTAATTTTAATACCGGTACTAAATAGTGAAAAGATGAGGTTTAATACCCCAAATTTGTACCCTCTCATATGAGCGTATTAGTTGGATATGACTATTTGTATCTTAATGCTGAATTAATACTGCACGAAACCAAACACATTATTAATTATAGTTTAGCTAATTCAATCCAATCCTATCCGGAAAATTTAATCCAGTCCAATCCGGATAGTCCGGAAAACCAAAAGTGCCATTAGGGTATTAGCTGTATTGGACTATTTATATCTTAATGCTGAATTAATAGTGCATGAAACCAAACACATTATTAATTATACTCAGCTAATCCAATCCAATCCTATCAGGAAAATTTATCCCAATCCATTCCAATCCGGATAGTCTGAAAAACCAGTAGGGTACGTTTGGTTTTCTAGAATTAGCGGTATTAGCTAGGATTGGACTAAATATAGTCCGTGTATTAGTTAATTTGTGTTTGGTTGTTCTGGACTAATTTTAATGCTGGTATTAAATAGTGAGAAGATGGTGTTTAATACCCCAAATTAGTCCCCTCTCACATGAGGATATTAGCTGGATTGGACTATTTATATCTTAATGCTGAATTAATATTGCACAAAACCAAACACATTATTAATTATAGCTCAGCTGAGTGATTAAATTCTGTAACCAAAACAAACCAAAAATAATTATAAGCCAACCTTTAATGTTACTGAAATCTAGTTATATTAACTTTTGTCTGATATTACTAAACACATAAAGATTGGAGAGTGTAAATGTCAGTAAAACTCTGAAACACCCAGATGGTAGTTTTTTCCTTAACCACAGGGTAAAAGGTGGTAGTGATAATGAATGCATATCACTGAGGCAGGGTATCAATCTAGGGATTGTTTTGATATCTTATCTGCGTCATTGGAATTGATTTGCTAGCGAATGAACTTTATGGTTGTTGTAGGAAGTGTATTCTTCGACTTCCATGCATCTTTGAATCTAAAATTAAAAACATCTCTTTATTCAGAAAGAGTAAGATGATAATTAGTTTCTATTTTGTGGGATGCTAGACATGACAAAAGAGAACTTCACTGGACTGTCACTTCTTACATGCAAGTCAACTTTTGGAAAGTATTCAATGCTTGATATTTTATTGATGCATGTGTGTTTAATGAGTGGTGACTCATAAATTTTAAACTTAATGACAGGTGAAGTGTATATGACACAGTCAAGGTTATAAAGATGTGTCATTCAAGGATCTGTGATGCAGTTATTAAAGAAAAATCTGGCTAGCGAAGGAAAGCGCAGAAGAAAGAAGGTTAATTCTGTATGTGCACTATTTGAGGATTACGTTAATATTTATTCTGGAACATGATTGCTCCGCATTAGCAACATGAGTTAAAGATCAGATCACTCAAACCATAGTTCTGATGAAGGAAGCGGAACTGGAATAGAGGCAAATATTGATAGTTTTTTCTACGATAAATAATAATCGTAAAGCTCGAACCTGGTGAAGTTGGATAGTAAAATATTACTAGTCTATCAATTTGTATTACTTCTTACAGCATATTTTGTGAACAATATATTGAGATAGATATATAGCTTAAAGTTATGTATAAGTCTGATTTAGTAATGTGGCATGTCTTTGATTAATACCAGTTGTCAATTGAGCATCTTCTGATTGCTGCTATGACAACTATGAGTGGAAAGCTCACAGTTATGCTTAGTAGAGCTGTGTTGTGTCTAATGAAAAGAAAGACAACCCAGCCTTATTTTCTTGAACGCTGTAAGTGGATAGCATTGTTGTGCTTTGGCAGCTTTTGGTGCTGCTCGAGTTGTTGATTTATCGTAAGAGGGGCCACTACTGTTGTAAGAGAACAGCACTTATTAACTTTTGTGTGTCTGGGTGATACCTTTAGAGGTTAAATTCTGTAACCAAAATAAACCAATATAAACTTATCAGCCAACTTTTAGAGGTTGTATTAACTTTTGTCTTATGTTAACAGTTAACACTGAGCTCAGAGCATTCCCTCGTAGCTTCTAACACTTTGTTGAAAAAGAACTTCTGCAAAATGACCTCATATGCCAGCTGGTAGTATTTTACTTAACACCAGGGAAAAAGCCGGCAGTGATAATGAATGCATATCACTGAGGCAGGGTATCAATCTAGGGATTCTTTTGATATCTTATCTGCGGCATTGGAATTCATTTTGCTAGCGGATATATTTTGTTAAATATTAGATTATTGCTGAAAATTGAACTTATTTGTTGTTGAGCAAGTTTTCGCCGACTTCCATGCATCTTTTAATGTAATGTTAAAAACATTTCTTTATTTAGAAAGAGTAAGATAATAATTAGTTTCTATATTTGTGGGATGCTAGACGTTACCAAGACAAACTTCACTGGACTATCACTTCTTACATGGCGAGTCAATTTGTGGAAAGTATTCAATCCTTGATATTTTATTGATATAATTGTCATTTTAACGAGTGGTGACTCATTAATGTCAAATTTAATGACAGATGACGTGTATGTGACACATTCAAGGTTACAAAGATGTGTCAAGGATCTGTGATGCAATTATTAAAGAAAATTCTAGCTAGCAAAGGAAAGCGAAGAAGACTAGAAGGTAAAGTCTTTTCTTTATTACCATGGTATCTGCGGAAAGTAACTCTTTATGTGCACTGTTTGAGGATTATGTTAATATTTATTCCGATTTCGCTTCTCATTAGCAACTTGAGTTAAAAATCAGATTACTCAAACCATAATTCTGATAGCATATCTGGAAGGAGGCGGAACTGGAATTTAGACAAGCAAAGCACTTTAAAGTTTGAACCCCGTGAAGTTGGATAGTAGAATATTGCTAGTCTATCAAGATCTGTTTCTTCTTGTAGTATTTATAGTTTGAACTGATGTAGAAGTCCGATGAAGTAATTCGCTTCATACATGGAACATAGCATGTCTGTTTGTGTATTATATTTTCACCTACTCCCTCGGTCTCAATTTTGAAATTGGTATGAAAATAATTAAACTGATACGGTAAAATTTTAGCAGCAGGACTGTAGGATACCTATTCGGGGATTTCTATTCTAGAAAAAGAGAGCACTTTAAATTTGGTTGAGGGAGTATGTGACAATTGTTAATTAGATATGCTTCTCTGCTAAAGAAAAATGTCAGAAGCGGAAGAAGCGACTACTATTGGGTCACTGAACTTGTGATTGTAACCATTAAATGTTGACGCATCGTGGAATATCTGAAACACTGTATATTAGATGTTTATAGCCCATTTGAAATCAAATAAATCAAGATTCTCGACGTTGTTATGAACTTGCCTTAGAATTCTGAGGAATGAAAAAGCGCAAAAATCACTTTAGTTATTATATTTGCAGATCCCCTACCGATGGAAGATATGAGGTGGTCAGGTTTCCTAGCAAGGCAACCTAAAGTGGTTTCGATCACATTATGCTTTTTGTTGCTGCTCACACTAGTTACTAAATTCTCTAAGCCTTCTGGTAGTTTTCAAATGAGTTGAAGAAGTTATAGCTTTGATGTTACAAGCTTCCATGGGCTATCCGCTATTCCTACTGAGCTAGCTTAGCCAATATGTGGCCATAAGACATGGTAACTGGTCATGAATCTGATAATTAGTTACATGCATCTTTTCTCAGAAGAATCATTGCCTTCAAACCTTAATCTTAAACCGCATACGAGAAGCTGTACTTGTCTTTCTCCAGATAGTTGTTCAAACCACTGAGTTGGCTCGTACTGGTCATATCAAGCTGGTAGCGTTAAAACTTAATATAGTCTAGTTACGAAAAATTCAATAGGAAAGTAGTATCAGAAACCTTGGTTTGTAGTATACAACAAAAAAGGTTCTTGCATGTATGGCACGTGTTGCAGTGGCATACATTGTTAGATGCATGCTTTGGCTAGATATCACCTATGGTGGCATAGTGTTAGTTAACCAAGCGTGTCGTCGAACCCCGACCGACAACGCACCATTATCAACACTATATGGTTATGAAAACCAACGACACACGACACAGTTGAGAAATTGGTAAACAACCACGGATTGAGGCAGATATGCATTCATTATTGTTTACCAAACTCTTAATTGTGTAGAGTGTTGCTGTGCTTCATAACCATAGAGTGGTGAAAATGTTGAGTTGCGGATTGGGCTTCACGACACGCTCGACAACCCATCCATATGCCAGCCTATGTGATATCAAGCCAAATCATGCATTTGGGAGTGCTTGCCACTACATCCCATGCCATCACTATAATAGCCTTTTTTTGTTGTATACTACAAACAAAGGTTTCTGTTACCTGTTTAATTTCTTGTGATGTGAGTAGACTATATTAAGTTCTTAGTTTCTACAGGCTGGTGCTTATTATGACTAGGATGAGCCAATTTATAATTGGTTTGGACAAATATCTGAAGATTGTCAGGTATGGCTTCTCTGTTGATATGGGGTTCAAGATGATGTTTGACGGAAATGATTCACTTGAGAAAAGGTATATATGTAACTAATTAGCGGAATCATGGCGATTGTTGTTGCCCTTTTTACATGAAATTTCTTCTTATATCTATTTTGGCGGATGCACACCATTGTTGAGGTTGGGGAGATATCGCAACATTGGCCAGACTCTAAATGGCCGTTTATTTTCAAATAACAGAACCCTATAGTCCCACCTTCAACAATCGCCATTTTAAGTTTGGCCCCTGTTGCGATATCTCCCCAACCCCTATGGTGTCTGTAAATCTGCTGAAGTAAAGTGAAAATTTAGGTAAAAAGAGTAACAACTCACAGTCATGATCCCGTTAGTTAGTTGCATACACCTTACTCAGAATAATCGCCTTCAAACCTTATCTTAATCTGCATACCAACTGAGAATCCAAACTTGTCTGCCTCCATATATTTGTTCCTAGACATATACTTGTTATGTCGTTGTTCATACATTTTTAAGTTGTCGCTTACTGGGCATAGCAAGCATCAAGCATAAGAACTTAACGTAGTCTTGTAACGAAATGTCAATAGGAAAGTAATATCAGAAATTTCGATTCGTAGTATTCAACAAAAAAGTTTCTTGCATTGATGACATGAGACCCAATAGCAAGTACTCTCAGATGTTTTGGCTGGATATCACAAATGGGGGGGCATAGGGCTGAGTTGCAGAGCGTGTCGTCGAACCCAAACTTGCAACTCAGCACTTGTAGGCACTGTATGGCTATGAAAACCAGCAACAGGAAAAACAATCAATTGTTTGGTAAACACTCATGAATCGGGGCAGATATGCATCCATTATTGTTTACCAATTCTAATGGTGTTGCGTATCGTCGCTGGTTTTCATTACCATACTTAAGGGAAAAAAGATTTGAGCTGGGGGTTACGGTTTGATGACACACTAGGCAAGCCCGCCCTACGCCACTGTAAGCAATTTTGAGCCAAAGCATGCACCTGGGAGTGCTTGTCACTACATCCTTCGCCATCAATAAATTACCTTTTTTGTTGTTTACTTATAATCGAGGTTTCTGTTACTTGTTTAGTTTTTTGTGATGTGACTAGACCATGTAAGCAATATCGAGCCAAAGCATGCACCTGGGAGTGCTTGTCACCACATCCTTTGCCATCAATAAATTACCTTTTTTGTTGTTTACTTATAATCGAGGTTTCTGTTACTTGTTTAGTTTTTTGTGATGTGACTAGACCATGTAAAGTTTTAATTTTCTTGCACGCCTGGTTCTTGGTGCTTAGTGCTTGTTATGAATGGGGTGAGTCGATCTATGCTCTGAACAAATAATTGGCACTGCCAATTAATATGAGGTTTGACGTGATGATATGAAGTTTGACGGTGATGATTCTCCTGAAAAAGGTGCATGTAACTAATTATCAGAATCTTGACTGCCATTTGTTCCCCTTTTATATTTTTATTTATACTAAGGCAGATGCACCATAGTTGGAGTTGGGGGGATATCGAAATGGTCGCCAGACTCTAAATGGCAGTAACTGATGGTGGGCATACTTGATGTTTGTTATTTGAAAATAGAGTTAACTGTTGCCATTTTTGTTCACATCGGTTTCCATTTAGATCCAATGGGATGAACAGGCAAAATACTAAGGTCAGAGAATGCTTCAGCATGGGATATCAAGGCTTTCACAACTTCGCCTTCCTTGAGCATATCTCTGGCACCAATAAAGCAGAAGAGGCCTCGGTCTGTAATATTCCAAATGAAGACAGTAACAAGTCATTGGCTTCTGCATTTTTGTGTTGCGGATCCATATTTGTTCAATGCAATGAAAACCAACTCTGTGGCCTCCAAAGCAGAGACCTCTTAATCAGGATCTTGCTAATAAAAATCAGCTGCTTCTATCTTTAGGTATCATGGACACATTGGAATGGATGCTCCAGGAGCCCTCCATGTTGTAACCAGCGGCTTGTGAGTTCTCGAAATTAGTGGTCGCCTGACCATTATTTGCATACACTCCCAAAGAGAAATAGGTAGTTGGGTTCCCCCCCCCCCCCCCCCCCCCCCAACTAGCTGTGATATTGGTTAGTTGGTTCTTAATGTCATAAGAAATGATCGCTTTTCCACAGTTGCTTGATGCTTACATGGTTTTTTTTCCCTTAAAACCTCTAGTGAGCTAGATTGACCATAGGTGGCCATAAAACATGGTAACTACTGATTGAGGTCTGCTGCCCCAAGAGATTACTTAAAGCGAACCAGTGAAGAAGCATGTCAAAAGCATCTGAAGTGGTATCTTAATTTACTATCCGATATCATATTACCAAATGAAGTTAAATAGTGCGATGAAAGTTTTACCTTGTGATTAAAATCTCAACACTTTGAAGTGCCATATCACCAAAA